>JAPQWS010000050.1:3648214-4978571 GCA_028651295.1 Catharanthus roseus | reverse complement strand
CTCCTTTAGTTCTTCCTAAAAATGAGCATTTAATTCAGGGAAAAGGAAAGCAATTCAATACCAACTCTGGCATATGTTTCTAACTTAGATTCATAAAGACAAAAACAACACTATGATAAAAGAATTATAGGGGACAACATGCAAGCAATAAAAGAAAAGCTGGCAAGTAGATACAGTAGCTTTGGCTTCACTAATATTAAACAAAAGCAAAATAATATAACCACGCAGTCATCACTGGCACATACTTATAATCCCTCTTTCACTTCATAACAAGCTGAAAAATGGAAAAGATTAAATCTTTTACATTTATAATAAATTCACTAGCTAAATCAGCAGAAATGTCACACTTTAGATATCAGATTAAACTCTACAACTAAATTTTCTCTTCACAGCAACTCCCATTACTCAGTTAAAGTAAACTCTACCAAAGAAAATTGCATACTAACTGCAACAGTAATGTCAAACATCCCAACTGAATTATTTTCAAATTAACTGAAGGGAAATGGATAGGAAAAGAAAATAAATTAAAATGAAAACATACACAATCATATAGTTTAAGAGGCACAATACTTACGAGACATTTGGCGGCCAGGTATCTAAATCGTAGGTCCCGGAGGACGATTTGGGAGGCGTTTAAAAGATGAAAAGCTCGTCGGTAGTGGCGACCAAGATAGAGTGCTTGAGCCTGCATATAGATATCGGCCGGGTCCGCCGTGATGGCAGCCACCTTATCGGCGAAAAATATTGCCGATGCGTACAAATGCTTGCTTACACAGTCCCTGACTACTCCCCTTAGCCTCTCAATTTCTTCTTCCTTCATCATTTTAATTCGAAAATGGCAACAAATTTTTCCACAGTCGTTAGGGCTTTGAACTGGAAAAACCAAGGAGGTAGATTGCTTAAGGAGTTAAAAGGGCGGGAGGCTCGTTTGTTTCTATGGGGTGTAAGGGTGCTTTGAATTAGAATTAAAAAGGAAAAAGGTTCATATTCTTTTTCGGATTTTTCATTAAATGTAAATTTGATGCAAGAGAATAAATCGGTAAATATAAATTTAATGCAAAAGAATAAATAAAATAAGTGTAAGGTCTAATGTAAAAATATAAATAAATTTTGAAAATAAAATCTAATTTAAATGTAATCGTGCACTTTCATTGTTAATTTCGAAAATGTTCAATAATTTATCTGTCAAAATCAAACTAGGGAAACCATGATTGAGTTTTTCTTTGAGAATTCTCTACTATCCGAGGTCAACCATTGACTTCAAATGGGCAAGAAATCTATTCCTATGCCATTCCATTAGTTTTTCTATCTTTGTTTATTTCCTCCTTTTCATCTCTCAGTTGGTTGATCATCTAATTAAAATCTAAATTATTTTATTTATTCATTTAATGTGACTCAAGAAATTCCATGACTATACTTTATGTAGTCATTTTATTAAAGAGTTGTATTTCTTACATATAAGTATTTTTCTTCACATATATCATTATATAGGAGTTTTTATTCTTAAGATGCAACCCATAGATATTTTAGCAGTCGGAAAGTGTTCAAAATCTTTTTTATATAAAAATATTTTTTTAAAACATGCTCATTCCCAAGTGGTTTATATTCTTTACTGGACTAGTAGCTCACTATTTTCATATTTTGTAGGCATGTTTGAGGTAAGAGTGGAAAAGAATCTTGGGTTGATGAAGTTCTTGGGTAACGATTTGTTAAAGTATTTGAGGTTCGGTATCTTCGAAGTTTTTTCAAGGATGCTGCCGAGTCACGTGCCTAGATTTAGGGCATGACAGAGCGACTTGCGAGTAACTCACTAGCGGCTTAGCTCATTTACACCCCTAATCCATATGAAATCCTAAAAGGACTCAAGATGCATAAAGTATATGAATAATCATTCTTAAAGAACATGATATAATTGTGTTAGTGATAATGAAATAATGATTTTGAAATTACATCAAATATGCCCATATACATAAAAATTAGTATAGAATTTGATTAACTCGCATGGGTGTAGCTCAGTTAGTTTTGGGGCTGCAGATCCGATACCAAGGACTAAGGTTCAAATGCTGGCAGCAGTAGTGTGGGAATTTCTACCTCTCCAATATAGGGGTGGTTCCTTGTGCGCACCAGTGTCTGGCCTCCAATCTGTAGAGCCGTTGAATCACCATGATTTACATCTTCCACCTGGGCATCGCGCAGTCTTGTAGGGGCCCTGTGGGCAAGGGATTTCGCCTTTTGGTTCCTAGTATAGAATTTGATTATACTTGCCACATATGATTATCCATTTATTAGTAGAATGTCCTTGTTTCATGACTACTATTTTTTTTTTCATAAACTAGTGTTTCTCGTATTAAGGGAAGGCAATCAAATAGTATATGATGGACATTACAAGAAACATGATCACTATATCATTTTTACAAAGGCATTAGTGAACTAGAAGTTCACAAGGTTAGCTATTTTTATGAGAATTAAATGTTAACTGTCTATGTTTTATATTAAATCTATATAAGTTAACCAAAATTTTCTAGCTATATATTCTCCATTTTGGAAAGTGTGTCTTACGTACACAAAATGTGAGTTTTATAACTCATAATTTTAAAAGTTTGATGTAAATGTCGTCTTAGTAAAAGAAATATCTTTCAAGGAAATAGTAATCAAAATGATTCTTTTGAAGAGTTTTCTTAAGGCATGTAACTATTGAAGACAAAACAAACATTGTGATTAAACGCTTTAGAAAAGTCAAGTTATGTTGATGCACTAATAAAGTATCTAGAAGATGTTTATATGGATATGACACATCATTAGGTACGAAACTAATAGTTAAGATATATATTTAAGAATTGATAAAGACTTTTTTATTCATATGATGAAGAATATTGAAGAATTTTTGTTTTGAAGTACTATAAGGTTGTACAATAGGTACAATGATATACTTGCATGTTGGATGCAAGTAAATACTTCATATAAGTCTTCTCTAATTCGACGATTTTGCAATGATCGAAACTTTGTCTGGATAGTTACCAATATCCTTACACTTATTTATCTTGGATTATAAGAATATCCAACTCCACTTGAGATGGATTTTATGAATTACTAATTATGGAAATCCACACATATTATATATTATGTAGAATTTTGTAGTAGAGATATTTATAGCAACTACTTTTTATATGCTATGTTGAAATAATAGTTCAAATAGTTTTTTTTGAAAGTGTATGATCAAAATCAGCAATTGAAAATATACAAGATAGTTGAAATCCTAGAGATTCTAATTATTTTAATAATAAAATTCAATGATATATTAAAGGAGACAGGATAAAGCATATTTTACCATATTTTATTCTTGTAAGAATGAAATTATATGTTACCATATTTTCTTCTTGTGAGAATGGTAAAATTGATGTGTATGATTTCGTTCAAACATGATGATCCAGAAAATCTATTCACCAAGACATTACTGACTGTATTATTTGATAATTGAAATTTGGAATGCGTTGTTTCAATGATGTATCAAATAGAGAAGAAAACATAAAAATTAATGTACTCTTTTTTCCTTCACTAGAAGGTTTTTTCTCACTGGGTTTTTTTCTAGTAAGGTTTTTAATGAGGCATGATCTTTATGTTATAGACATACAAGGGGAAGTGTTATGAAATATTGAACTATGTGGATGTCCATCAAAGCACCCCTAAAAGATAAGGTCAATTGGTTATCCTATCCAAAAACAAGTTAGATTTACTTAATATCTATGTACCTATTTATGAAGCTCCTATCCTTCTAATCATGCTTTGTGAGATGAACCCATATGTCTATAAATAGAAACTATGAGAAATATAAGTATATGATAAAATGAATAAGAATTACTGCGGTTTTCTCTCAACTCTCTCGTCTCTTTTCATTTATTTAATATTTTAGTCTATATATAATTGTTATTCTTTTAAGAATTTTAACAATTTTATAACAATTGAATGCTCTATACTATTTTGTGCCCCTTACTTTATTTCAGCTCTTATTCCTTTTCTAATCTTTAGTTTTATTTTGTCACTATTATATTTATAATACATTATCAGCACGAAACTCTACCGCTAGATTGTCGGAAGTTTATATTCAAGACAAGGAGTTACTCTTTTACTTTTCTTTTGTTTTCACGGCAAATCTCACTAAACTCGAATTTCTGACTCTTGATATTTCTGGTAAAAACTACTTAGTATGGACACTTGATGCCCATTTCACCTTGATGCAATAGGTTTGGGAGACACCGTTGTAGAAGAAAATGTGTCATCATCATAAAATTGCGCTAAAGCTATGGTTTTCCTGTGCCATCATATTTATAAATATTTAAAAGCGGAATATTTAACTGTGAAGATCCACTTGCTTTGTGAAATGATTTAAAAGATAGGTTTGACCATCGAAGATGGTCATTTTACCTAAAGCCTAACTATTACAATTTAAATATAAAAAGCATATCTATTTTACCAAGTTTGACTAGATTCGACATTTCTTTCATCTTCTTCGCCAGGTCCTTCGGGGATACTATATCTACATACGACTCATCGATATTCAACTCGGCAATCCTGTCTTATTGAACATACCAATCAGCTAGACACATAAGAGCCTCTAATATATTATGGGACATCCGACTCCCAGATTCATCGATTGTACGATGACTGTTGGAGAAGGCGCTTTTAGAAGCGACACTAGAGACAGAAACTGTTAGGATATTCCGGGCGATTCTAGATAGGAAAGGATATTGTGCCGAATTGCTCTTCCAATATCCAAGTATATCGAAATCATCTGCACAATATTGAACCCGAGGATGCATTCGTATATAGACAATTCAAATAGAGTTGTTCTCATAGATGATAAACTCGAGACAGCGCAGAGATCATATTGAAGATGAAGAAGATGATATCTCTCCATATTGTGATGGCATCTCTCCTTGACTCGAACTCCTTGTTTCACTTTCTCTCGAAGAGAGATCGAATAATTTTTTAAAGTTTGAGATGCATCCTCTTTTATTTTGTTTGCATTTCTTTGGAGATTAAAAAATAAATCAAAGCGAGTATCCAAACATGAAAAAAAAAATTAATTAAAGGTTCAAACCCCTCACTTTTAAAACGAGGGTTTAAAATAAAAGCAACACAATATATGGTAGAAAATTTTTTGTAATACTTAAAAGTTTTCTTTTTCCATATCAAACATCATAGGATGTGGTCTAGATTCTCTAAAAACACTTGCAACTTTTATCATTGTGGGATGCATGTGATGAGTAATGGGGTAGTATTGTCAAATAAAAGTTCAGTTGCTTGTACAAAAGTTTTTAAAAAAGAACAAATAACTACAGTTTGATCAAAAACATTTTGCTCAATTGTTGGTCCATGATTTACTAGTGTAAATTCAATAAGTTGTTATTTATAAGAAAAAACAGTTTGTAACATATCTAAAGTTGAGTTTCATCTTGTAGTAACATATGTATCAAAAACTTCATAAGATACTTTTTGTTCTCTACAAAGTGATTTAAAATGCTGTCATCTGGGACCAAAAGATCTAAAGAACTTAATAACATCTCTAGTCATATTCGTAACATGTTCAATATATATATAACCGTCTTGTAAGCACAAATTCAAAATATGATATGCATATTTAATATGAAATAACTTTCCATCTAAAATTGGTCTAAAATTATTTTTCAAAATTGAAATTGAAGAATCATTATTTGAAGCGTTATCAAAAGAAATGGAAAATATTTTATTATCAATTCTATAATCATGACATGTTTGATTGATATTTCGTTCTATATTTGCACTAGTATGTGAGAAATTCAAAATTATTAAAACCAATTATTTTTTTGTTTAAATGCCAATTTTCATCGACCCAATGACATGTAATGCACAAAAAATCTTCAAAAGTAATGGCTGTCCAAGATTCATTAGTAAGCGAAAATTTATCAGGAATAGATTAAAAAATTGTAGCAAGGGAGTTTTTTTCTTCCTGAAGCTCTTAATAATTTCCCTCCTAAGTGAAGTTCTAAGAAATCCCTTATAAACCGGTTGAAGTGTTGTTTGTACAAATCTCACAAATGAATGATTAGAAGGTAATGATAAAGGAAGTCTATTAATCGGCACCTACCTAACTATTTCTCTTCTTACTAACTCACTATCATAATTAAAAATTATCATTGGATTTCCAGAAATACTAGCCGAAAGTTGTGTTTGTATAGTTAAATCTACAAAATAAGAATGATGAACACGTTATATATGTCTTTTAAGTATACCGGTGCCATAATTGGTCTTATGTGAGAATTTCGTTTTACAAATTTTACATCTAGCTTTATTATTATTCATCTTATCAAAAATATTCCAAACAAAAGATCTTTTTCTAACAGTACTACCACTAGGTGTGGTATCGGAAGGAGGAGGCATCTCATTTTCTTCATTATGTATACGTTTTTCATTTTCATTATCAAAGTCTACAGTGTAGGAAGAAGCATGTCTTGAAGATGAATCCATAATAATAATAATAATAGTAATAATAATAATAATAATAATAATAATAATAATAATAATTAATAATAATTAATAATAAAGTGAACAAATTTAATAACTAAATAAATTAAATAATTAATTATTTTAAAACTAATAAAGAAATTCTAATAAATAAAGTAAACAAATAAGTATTAAAAAATTAAGCCACGTAGTTATGGGATATATGTGATTCATAGTTTAACATGTTATTAAATTCAAATGAATTTATTAAAAGATAAAAGAAAAATTAAAAATGCTCATAAGCAAGAAATGGAAATTCCAGAAAACTTAGAGGAACTTAATAAGTGGACAATCCCTAGGATTGAATTAAAAACTGTATATCAGTTAGGAACTTTTGAAAAATTAGGCTTAAAGCAAGTAGTAAAAACTACTGAGGAATCAGTCTCTTTAGATAATGAAGAAACTGAAATTAAATTAATATCTTCTTATGACATAAATCGATATAAAGATTTATATAAATTTATTCATATTGGACTTGTGCAAATTGCATTTAAACCTTTAACATTAGAAGGTTTACCGGAAAGTTTTATTGCATGTCTAAGAGATGCGAGAAATCTGAAATGGAAACAATCCCTGATAGGTGTAATACAATCAAGTCTGGCACATGGCCCAGTTTATTTTAATGTTTATCCTAATCTTTCACTTTCTTTAAGTGATATCAATATACTTGATGCTTTAACATTGAATGTTAAAACTCATGGATATAATTATATTTCTGGATCAGAACTAATATGTATATGTTACAGAATTTATTATAAACCATTATTTACATTAAATCCTAATTGTAAATTAATGGATAAAAAGATTAATGAAACTGTTTTAATAGAAACTAATTTTAATAGATCTAAAATTTCTACTGGAAGAATTATAAAATGGGATGAAATCCCTATGCCGCAACAATGGAAACTTGAACGAACTGGTCATATCCAATCCAAGACTGAACATAACATTGACCATATTGAACAGACTCCGGAAGGAATTGTTTATATACAAATGGATAATACACCATCCAGATTGGGTCATATCCCAAGGACTTATCCTACTAGATCTGGACATTCTTTTCTTTCACCTCTTATAGAGGAAAAGGATAATGTTCCTTACAGAGTTTCTACCTCACAGGTAAGTGAACGTGATGAGAATAATCATCATGTAGAAAAATTATTTAAAAATAAAGAAAATATTGTGAAAGGTATTTATAATACGAAAGATGCGGAAATAACCGAATTAGAAATGAATTTTTCATTATGAATAGACCTAAAATTGATAGCCCTGGATCTGAGGCCAGGCAAAAAGTTAAAGCAGAGTTTAAGTTACCAAGATGGGAACCATTCAGTAAGTGGTTTTTCCCTAATTTTGATGATAAATTAAGAAATTATATTTCTGATGAATTTTATAAATTCTTGTCTTACCATAATATTTTATTCCCTTTTGTTCCATGGTTCATGTCTAATTATATTGAACCTTATATTTCTGTGTTAGAAAGAGATTATAAGCTTTTAAATGGAAATATTATCAAAGGCATATTGCCTCCTCAACAACCTTTTTATATAGAAAAAGAAAATCATATTGTAAGTTTTACAGCTTTTTCAAAAATATTTGAAAATGATACCTTAAGTATCACTGTAAAACAAATTAATCAAATAATAGAACAACAAAATTATACAAACATTTATTTAAATGTTCTAGGAGAACAAATTATATCTCTCCATAAAAGAATAGACATATTATTACAGAAATTAGAAAAATCTTCTCTAAATTCTTCAGGAAAAAAGGCAATTATAGCTACCCCAACTCTTCAGCCTCCTCCTGAAATAAAAGATTATAAATTAAAGACTATGTCAGATCTTGAAATGTTAATAGATCATAAATTTAAAAAATTAAATATCAATACTTTAGAAAATGAATTTTCTGAAAGATTAGAAGAAACAAAAGATTATAAAACTATTATAAGTGATGAAATTAATAAATTACATAGGTTTGCTGATAGACCAACTCAGAGAATAAATTATTATAGTAGACCTTCTCCTGTAGATATTCTACATGAAGAACAGGAATATATATGTAATAATAGTTACAATGGCAAATGCATTTATGAATGGAATCTAGATGGTTATACAGAAAAACAGATTTATAATCTAACTCATAGAATGCTCATGTATAGTACAATCAGTAAATTGATTGGTAATGGTGATAGTAATATAGCCAAAATGATAACTGCAGGATTTACTGGCCAACTTAAAGGTTGGTGGGATAATTATCTCTCTGCTCAAGATAGGGAAGAAATTTATCATAGTGTTAAACTAGAAGAAGATAATCGACAAAGTGAAACCGCAGTTTATACACTAGTAGTTACTCTATTAGAACATTTTACAGGTCAAATATCTGATAATAGTGAGAATATTCGCACCTTATTACAAAATTTAAGATGTAAGACACTGTCTGAATTTAGATGGTATAAGGATGCTTTCCTTAATAGGGTTATGGAATTACCTGAGAGTAATAGTACTCATTGGAAATCCAAGTTTATAGATGGATTGCCTAATTTATTTGCTGAAAGAGTTAGAAAAGCTCTTAGAAAAGATAACATATCTATTCCTTATGAAAGTTATACTTATGGAAACCTTATAGGTACTTGCATACAAGAAGGAATAGCCGTATGCAATGAAATTAAATTAAATCAACAACTTAAAAGACAAAGATTAACTGAAAGAAATCAGTTAGGACAATTTTGTAGTCAATTTGGGATGGAAATTCCATCACAAAGAAAAATAGTAAATAATTATAGAAAAGATGATAGATATATCAAAAAGAAAAAGAGAACATATTCTCAAGAAAAATTAGCTAAAAAATTAAAAAGAAAATCTGATAGATTAGAAAGAAGGAAAGATAAAACTAATATTGTTTGTTATAAATGTAAAAGAATAGGACATTATGCTAATAAGTGTAAAATGAATAAAAAGATTAATAGTCTTGATATTAGTGAAGAATTGAAAGATTCTTTAGGAAAATTATTCATAGAATCTGATGAATCTGAAGATAGTACTTCAGAATCAGAATTAGATCAGATAACTGATCATTCTGAAACTTGAGATGATAATAAATGTTGTATACCTTGTAAACAAGGTAATCATAATAATAATTCTGAGAATGATACTCAGGAAGATGATTATTATAAGATAATCTCTCAGTTTAAAGATTCTGATATTAATGTTTTAAGTAACAATAACATTTTAGAATTTTTAAAATTAATAAAAGACCAAGGTCTAGAATAATTGAACAAATAGATGATATTCCATCTACTAGTAATAATACAGAAGAATTAGAATTAATAAGAAATAATAATCCTTATATGATGACAGAAGTTTATAAGCTTATGAAACAAAGAAATATTAATTCTCAAAAATCTCCTACTACACTCCAAGATTTATATGAGGAAATCAATATTCTTAAAAATGAAATTAAATTGTTAAACAATCTTAATAAGATTGGTGAAGAAAACTTTTTAACTGTTTTAGATGTCATAACATCTTTTAAGTTTTATGTTAAAATCACATTATTAATAAATCATGATGAAATCAGAGAATTCACTGCATTAATTGATACAGGAGCAGATATTAGTGTTATACAAGAAGGATTAATTCCTACCAAATATTTTGAAAAAACAACTCATAGTTTAAGACATGCAGGTGGACAGAAATTACAAACTAATTTCAAATTACCACGTGCATATATTTGTAATAATAAAGTTTGCATTCCTGAAAGCTTTTTATTAGCTAAAAATATAACTAACCAAGTTATACCTGGAACTCCTTTTATAAAAAAGATTTTTCCTATTACTCATATAGGAACAGATTGCCTTATAGGTACTTATGAAAAAACTCCCGTTTCTTTTCAGTTCATAACTGAACCACATTCTAGATTTATAAATGAAATTAAAGATTTTATTTTAAGAAAACAAAATCAAATTAATTTTCTTAATTATGAAATAAATTCTTTTAATATTGCAGAAGTTTTGCAAAATCCTAAATTACAGGATAAACTTAAAAAAATTCACAATATTATTTCCTTAGAAATTTGTAATGATCATCCTAATGCTTTTTGGAACAGAAAAAAGCATATAGTAAATCTTCCTTATATTGATGGTTTTGATGAGAATCATATACCGACAAAGGCAAGACCTTGTCAAATGAATTCTAAATATTTAGAATTATGTGAAGAAGAAATAGCTTCTTTATTAAGAAAAGAATTAATAAAAGAATCAAACTCACCCTGGTCATGTACAGGTTTTTATGTTAATAAACATAGTGAAATTGAAAGAGGGGTACCAAGATTGGTTATAAATTATAAACTTATTAGATAGATTATATGAAGCAATAATATTTTCTAAATTTGATTTAAAATCAGGATATTGGCAGATTCAAATAGCTGAAACTGACCAATATAAAACAGCCTTTAATGTTCCAATTGGACACTTTGAATGGAAAGTGATGCCATTTGGATTAAAAAATGCACCTTCTGAATTCCAGAAGATTATGAATGATATTTTTATTCCTTATAGTGAATTCATATTAGTTTACATAGATGATATTTTAGTATTTTCTAAAAATATTCAACAACATTTTGAACATCTTGATATTTTTAAAAAATTAGTCATACAAAATGGTTTAGTTATTTCAAAACCAAAAATGGTCTTATTTCAGACTAATATTAGATTTTTTAGGACACAATATTGATAAAAGAAAAATAATTCCTATAAATAGAAGTATTGATTTTGCTTCTAAATTTCCTGATGAAATTCTTGATAAAAACCAATTACAGAGATTTCTAGGAAGCTTAAATTATATTTTACCATATTATAAAAATTTAGCTTATGATACAGCTATTTTATATGATAGATTAAAAAAGAATCCTAAACCTTGGACTACTCAGCATACTGAGATAGTCAAGAAAATAAAAGAAAAAGTAAAAACGTTGCCTTGCTTGATATTAGCAAACCCTAATTGGCAAAAAATTATAGAAACAGACGCCTCTGATATAGGCTATGGCGGTATCTTAACTCAAATTTGTCCTGATAATAACAGAGAAAATTTAGTGAGATATCACTCAGGTAAATGGACTGATAGTCAACGAAATTATGCTACTATTGCTAAAGAAATTTTAGCAATAGTAAAATGTATTTTAAAATTTCACGATAATTTATATAATCAAAAGTTTATCGTAAAAACTGACTGTCAAGCAGCAAAATTTATGTTTAATAAAGATTTTAAACATGATGTCTCTAAGAAGATGTTTGCTAGGTGGCAGGCTCATTTAGCCCCATTTGATTTTGAGATTATTTATAAAAAAGGTGAAGAAAATAGTCTTCCAGACTTTCTAACAAGAGAATTTTTGCAACATGATACAGCGGGGACAAGGCAATAATGTCCGTGGCCGTGGGAGAGGTAATACCTCTCAAAACACAGGGAAAAATGTGATTGTCCAAATGGGCAATAAACAGCTTATAGCCGAAAATCTTACTAATAAAGAAGATGATGCCGTATTATATGAGGAATTCAAGCAATATCTTGCTAATAAAAAGAAACAGACAAGTAAAACCTCCTCTACTGGGTCATATTCCCAGGTAATATCTGAAGAGGATAATATAACCTCTTATCATAATAATACTCATAAAGAAATTATATTTCTTTTGGAAAATAAAGACCTACAATGGAAAAATGATCCATGGTTATTGATGAATAGATACCTGGATACAGCATCATACGCTGCTACCTCTTATAAACAAAGACAATATTATGAGCAAATACTTAAAGTAAGCTCTTGTGATATTACACATTTTTATCCTAGTACCAGAGCTGCTAATATTTATAATTTTAGCAAAATTATAATAAAAAGGATTATATCCATAGAAGAGTGGGGTATATCTCCTCGTAGAGAAAAGGAATTCACAATTCCTGAATCTAAAGTATCATTAAAATATAATTATTGGGATTACATTGATGCATTTTATAAAGCATTTTTATATGAAAATCCTACTAAAAAACATACTTGGTTAATAAAAGTATGCGGGAATGTTTATAATACCAAATTGGTTTTTACAATGGTGGACCATTTATGGCACCTCTGGGAAAATACTCCCTGATAAATTCAAACCATCATATGCTGAATGGATTAATATATCCCCCAAGATCGCTGATTATATCAATTTAGATCAATATTCAGAGGAAATAGCCTCTATATTACTTTTTTATAGAATATTCCATACCATGGAAATGGAAATGGACTCCAGAAGTGGGTTATACCCAACACAATATTCCATGTCTTAAAAGAACTACTCATAGTAGATTTTGGGACAGGTTGATTAAAATCGACCCAGAAACCAAAGAGATTTATGGAAAAAATATTTTGGATGAAATCCAACAAAAAATTGAGTTATACAAAAGAATGAAAGAAAAAGGGGAAATTAAATCCACAAGCCCCTTTCATCATATTACAACAAGATTAAAATTGCGAAAAGACGTTATATCAAAGGACGATCTTATCTGTTCATATATGGAAGAACTGAAAAAGGAGCTTGTAAAAAATTTGCTCCCAGATGATAAAACCGATATATCAATGGCAGGGTCCTCAAATGAAGACTGTCTTGCAGGGGAATCCCAAGATCCAGATTTAGATGAATTTTCTGCAACAGATATTGACCAAATAGTCCAAGATATTGAAGATGCAGCAAGGAAAGAGCTAAAAGACTAATGACAAGATGCATCATTGTAATAGGCACTATTGTTATACAATAATTGTACCCTTATAGGCCCCACATGTAATAGACTAGGCTGATAGCATTATTGCGGATTTAAAATCTTTTGTAAATTAGAATAGATAAAGAAGTTGAAGTCCGCCCCTTTATTTGTCTATAAAAGGATGGAAACTCATCCTTAAGAGGCAGGACCTCAGATATAGAAATCAGGATTCTCTCTCCCTCTCCTGTCATTATAAAAATTTTTCAATAATCAAAGTTTGAAGTTTTCTTCTTCAATCCCTGGTACGTCTTAAAGACTTTCTTATTTTAATTTTCTTGTTATAAATTGTTATACATTATTGTTTTTAGGTTTAGCCTAATGGAAGGCTAAATCTTTCTATGTTAAACTATGCAATCGTATATATCATTGTAATTATGTTGTGAAGATCCTTATTTTGTCTGGTTGGATAGTAGTCTAATGTAAGGATTCAAGGTTTGAGTTAGAAGATCTAGATCTGGCCATAATTATTGGAAGATGAGGGCTAGCCTGTTGAAAGCCGTTGAGAAGGCGTGTTAAGGCGTTGATCCCAGTTTCATCTTTTATAATTATGCTGACGGATCTGGTTTTTCTGTAAAATTTGAGCCTTATAACCTGGGTTCTTACATGGATGACTACCCCACCAGACCTCATTTGGTATCAATTAATAATAAAGTGAACAAATTTAATAACTAAATAAATTAAATAATTAATTATTTTAAAACTAATAAAGAAATTCTAATAAATAAAGTAAACAAATAAGTATTAAAAAATTAAATAAATATATTATAGTAAATAAAGTAAACAAATAATTATTTAAAATTAATAAAGTTCAATATATAATAGATAAACAAATTAACGTAAATTAAGGTAAAGAAAACAAACTACCAATGATGAAGCCAAAAGTCCAAAGAAGAATTGGAGAAGCTTTGATTTTTGCCGAATTTTCTTCTATTCCTTCCTTCTTCCAAATCTTGAACAAATGTAAAACCTCAAAAATCATTTGATTATTGAGAGTTGATAGAGTTTAGAGAGATTAAAGAGTTTAAGAGAAGCGAGAAGAGAGAATGGTGATTTTTGGTGTGAGGAATGAATTGGTTTAGAGGGATATTTATACAAAAAAAAAAAAACTGCTCGAACTTTTTTTAAAAAAAATTTAGACCATTGGATCTTAACGGTCGGATCATCTGGATTGTTAGATCTCAACGGTCAAATAGTGACCAACTCTCAAACCATTTGAACTGTTGAGATCAAATGACCAGATCATCTAAAACGTTGATCTGCAACGGTCCGCGAAGTAGGGGATAAAAACCTCCAACGGTTGGAATGTTCTCTTTTTTTTGTTTTTTACAACTGGCCTGCGGGCTAGGCCGGTCCGAATTTTACCAGGTCGAGTTAGTTTCTGAGTTAATATGGGTCGGTCCAGACTTAGGTCGAATCACAACCTAGTATGGATCAATCCTCTTGGATTGCCTGCATGCGGGCTAAACCGAGCCTAACTAGTCCAGGTTGAAATGGGTCGAGCCTAACAGATTTCTAGATCAATCTGAACCAATGGCCATCCCTACTTTTAGGAGAGGAAAAAGGAAGAGAAAAGGGCTGATCCCTCATAAGCTCAAATGCCAGAATTATTTCTGAAGAGAAACGAACGGATGAGCAGGAGTGATTGAAAAATAAAAAGTTAAATATCTATTCTGCTCTCATGATCATCATAACTTACATCACTATTAAATATTATATTATTTTTATTTGAGGTTATTTTAGTTAAAATATACTTTTCTTTCCACCCCTCTCCAAACTCCCAAATAGATAAATATATTTCACTCAAAATCTTTTAATACACATTTTAATACACTCTCTAAATACATTTCTTTTATTAAAATTTATCTTTCATTCTATAAAATTTTTATTAATAAAATTACTATAAATATATATATATATAAAATATATTAGAGAATAAGAGCAAAACACATTTCCTTCCCAAGCATAACTTACAAAGGGCTTTTGAAATAATTGAGCAAAACACATTTCCTTTTTTTTTCCCAAGCATAACTTACGAAGGGCTTTTGAAATAAATCACCCACTTCTTTTCTCCTCTTCTCTCCTCATTTAAACTCTCTCTTCTTTTCTCTTCTTTTGGGAATCTGGAGTCCTCTCCGGACAAGCTGAGGACTGAGGAGTTAATTCTGTGTTTTCAGTCTCTCTACTGAGCTAGAACAAGTTCCGTGACCATTATTTGCATTTTAAATGGGAAAGCTTGAAAGAACCTCACCATTCAGACTATCATCATTGCTTCGCCTTCAAAAAGATCCTAAGCTTGCCTTCCAACTCTTCCTTAATCCTAATCCAAATGATCCTAACTCAAGCTCCAAACCCTTCCGCTATTCTCTTCTGTCCTACGATCTCATCATCTGCAAGCTCGGCAGAGCCAAAATGTTCAACGAAATGGAGAAGATCATTGAGAAATTAAGAAACGACACTCGAATTATGCCAAAAGAAGTTATTTTTTGTAATATTATCTCGTTTTATGGCAGAGCCCGTTTACACCGGAAAGCCCACCAAATGTTTGATGAAATACCCTCTTTTCGCTGCCAAAGAACCATAAAGTCCGTGAATACTTTATTAAATAGTCTGTTAATGTGTGGAAAATTTGATGAGATGACGGAGGTTATCAGAGGTATTGAGAAATATGCGTGCCCTGATGTTTATACGTATAACATATTGATTAATGCTTGTTGTGTCATAGGGAATTTGGATAACGCGTGGGGGGTGTTTGATGAAATGCGCAGAAGAGGGCTTCAGCCAAATGTGGTTACTTTTGGGACGTTGATTCATGGGCTATGTGCTAACTCAGAGTTGGATGAAGCTTTTAAATTGAAGGAAATAATGGAAAGAGACTTTAGAATGACGCCTAATGCATTTGTTTATGTTGCATTGATCAAACAGCTTTGCAAATGTAATGAGGTGGATTCAGCCATCAAACTTAAGGAGGAAATGTTGCAAAAGAAAGTGGGGTTGGATTCGGCAGTTTATGCTACTTTGATCAGTGCACTTTTCAAGGCTGATCGAAAGGATGATGTTTTTGGACTGTTGGAAGAAATGAGAATGAATGGTTGCAAAACTGATATAGTAACATATAATGCAATGATTCATGGATATTGTTTGCAGAAGGATTTTGGTTCTGCATTAGGTATACTAAAGGAGATGGAGGAGAAGGGTTGCAAGCCAGATGTGATTAGTTATAATGTTATCATTGGTGGGCTTTGCATGGATGGTAAAATAAAAGAGGCCAATGAATTATTTGAAGATATGCCAAGAAGAAAGTGCCTGCCAGATATCATAACTTACAGGACTCTTTTTGATGGGCTTTGTGGTGGAATGCTATTCAAAGAAGCAGCTTTTATCTTGGATGAAATGGTCTTCAAAAATTATCTTCCTCGCTCTTCAAGTGTATGTAAACTTGTTGAGGGAATCACTCAAGCTGGGGATACAGAGTTGTTGAGAATGGTTTCTAGTAGTTTAGCTAAAGGAAAATTTACTGATGTAACTACATGGAGGATGATGGTTTCTATGGTTTACAAAAAAGATAATCTGTCAATTATATCTTTTCTTGATACTCTAAGAGAGGGAAAAGATGATTGTGTTTCAAGTTCAACTCTATAGATTTGGCTGTTCACAATGTAATTTCATTTTAAAGTTCTTCAGAGCAATATGTCAGCTGTATCATGTTTCACTTTTGTGATTAGTTTTGCATTTCATGCTAAGTCCTACCTCTTACTTATGATTCAGGTAGTAGTAAGGCATCAGTTTTGTGGTCTTAGGCGGCACATGACTTTATTCTGCATTATTGATGACATTTCCGCACAATTTGTCTTCATAGAGTTCTGAATAATGAACAGTTTCTGGAGTTTGATAACATTTTTTCTCCCTGATTTCTGGTACCATAAACGCTGAACTTCTGAAGTGGTATTCGTTCTGGAATATATGTTATACATTTTGCTTGAGCTCAGAACTGTGAATTGGCTGGTTTTATGCCTTTGAACCACTATTGAATTGATTCTTGAAGTTCATTTGCTTACCAGGACACAGATTCAACACTACCGGACGGCAATTTCTAAATATTGAGCAATGGAGATTCAGTCAAGCAGGTAATTAATTGTATTTTATGTCATTTATTTATAAGGTTTGGAAAACTATGTTCCCTTATCTACTTTGTGCTTAGGATGTATATGCAGTAAGCTATACGTACTTATTAATCTCCTCAAAATTAGTAATGAGAAAAGATTCTCTTCATAAGATCCAATTTATTGTTCAACCATACAAGAAGTCAATCCAAATTGTAATGTTATTTATATTGCAAAAAGAAAATCTCAGTTCTGCAGTCCTCATTATCTAATCATACTTCAGCACCCAAAATATGTGTTTTTTACTTTAATCTATTACTAACAAAACCACAAGCGGCTACTCGGGACTATGGCTGAAGTGACATCATGCCTAGTTAGGAATATTATAGCCTTAATTTGTCTCTATTTTGAGGTTTTCCTGAATACACTATTGAAATGTCAACTTTTTTTCTTACATTAGAAGCCGTTCTTCTTTCTTTATTGTTTTTACTTTTAGAGTAATTGAATACTAATCAAGACTTTGTTGTATTGACAGATTTGTCGTTAGCTTACTTTTGTCTGCTTCAATTTGTCATCTAATTGCCAAATCTCGTGCACCAATCTTTTACTCCGATTACTTTGGCAAATTCTAACTCATTCAAAGTTCTTTTTTTTTTTTCTGCCACAGATGTTCTTGTAACCAAATTAATATGCACTATTTCAAGGCTGCTATAATTTCCAGCTTGTGTTCCTTTTGATTCCTTTTGAAATGTTGTTGTCCTTGGCAGAAAGAAAGAAATGTGAAATCAACTAAAGAGAGTGTGCACTATGAAAATTGGACCCTCTTCAATATGTAGCCATCAAGCAGGTGACATGAACATGTACCAAAAGAATTTGAAGAAGCTAAAAGGAGCAAAAGAAAGAAAGACCCTTTCAGAATCTGCCCATTGGCCGGCGGCTTAGTTCATCCATACCTACCAAGCTTCCACGAGGCATTCACAAAAGAACAATTTATGGTAAGTTCTCAAGTTCCAATTTCAAACTTCTTGACTCAGCCTGCCACTTTGACCCTTTTGTGTACTTATATAAAGCATGCCACTCCCAAGAAATCTTCTCATTCCGTCACAACCTATTCTTCAAACACCATTTGGATAACTTTGCTCCTTTTTCTGCTGCATGGCTTTCTTGAGAAAAAGATTTCTTATTTTGGTTCTTATTTTGATCTGCTTGACACAATCCTTTGAAGCAAGGAAGCTCAAGTTGGGGTTTCAGAAGACTGAAGTCTCTTCTTTGAAGGGCATTTCGGTGTTGGTTGACCTGCCGAAGGGCTCTGTTTCATTCTCAACCCCAAGTAATAAAGGCCATGCAAATGAGATACACTTCAGTCATCTACCTGCTCATGTGGATCGGAGTTTGGAGTCTGTACCCAGTCCTGGAATCGGCCATTGAAGTCATCAAGTTCTTTTGTCATTTTTCCCGGAAAATCATAATTTACAGTCGAGATTATAGTGACTATTGATTATATATTCTTAACAGTTCTCTGAGTTTTTTTTTCCCTACCAAATTTGAGTTTAGATGAATATATAGATAGATGTATAGCAAATGTAATATGTTGAAGTATTTTTTGTTTTTTTCTTAAAACCCTGCATTATTTCATTAGAAAAGACATAGTCTTGTACTATATATATAGATTACAAATAACGAGGTATGCTTTCGTCCAGACCTGAAAGTTTAACATAATCAAACCAAATCTAAATAGATTGACGTCTAACTAGCGTAATAATTATAACTGGGTTCGAGCGAGACTCAACATAACTCTCATTGGAAGAGACCATTGCAATCTAAAACTAACCAACTTATGACAATAGCTTGGTTAAACCAAGACAAAGACAAGTACTCGTGAGGTATATTTACTTAGAAAAAAACTAAAAAACTGACACGTATAGCAACCAACCGAAATTGACGAAACTAAACTCCACTTCCTTCAATTGGCTTCTCCACTCATGCCATAAACCAACAACAACAAAGTATAAACATTAAAACCATATCCCCTCCACATTTAACTATATTGATAGGCAAAGCAAGCAGAGAACACTATTAAGCCAGAAGAAGCCACTGCTACCAACAACTGACTTTAAACAAAATAAAATAAACAAACAAGTCAACTAAGAAAAAGGAAGATAGATTTGCAGCATTTGAGCATGCAAATTCCGTCAGAAGAATTGGCGAGCTTTCAAAACTTCTCTGCAAATCAATCCGCCAAAAATAAACTGGGATCCATCCCAACCACCACAAGCATCAACCCCGTCAAAGAGACATCTTTGTTGCCCAAGGTTGCTGGATATGGTTAAAACTGATTTAAATGAAAAAGCACAAAGAAAAACCAAATATAAAAATCGATTAAATTTAACAACTAAGAAAAACTCTATCCTCACTCAGCCAACGAAAAGGAGAGTCTCGAAGAGCTTGCCGTTCGCTAGCGAGAAGAAGCGAAGGAAAAAGAAGGATTGTTGGTTCTGGCAAAAAGGGAGAGCGGCGGTTTCATGGCTGTAGGGAGAGAGTTTTTAATCGATAATTCAAATAGTGTTTTATAAGGATCAACATTGGACCAATTTATTGGTTCAACTGGGATAAGAGTATTATTTTACTACGGAAAATACTTGTATCGGTAAGGGCAAAATAATATAGTTTTATTGTCTTTTCAATTTTAGCCCTTGTTGGTGTATTGATTAATTGTCTCAACAAGGGGCGAACTTGGAAAGACAATAAAAATATATTTTTTGCCCTTATTGATGCAAGTATTGTTCACAGTAAAATACTTCCTTTAATTTTTATTATTAGTTGTTACAATTTGAACATCTTACTGTTTAAGAAAATATGAAAAATTAAATTTTTTTTTTTGTGTGGGTTAAAATGCTCTTCAAACTTTTTCTTTCTTTATTATTATTTATGCTACCGTCATTTCATATTATAAGATGAAATTTTCATATTTGAAGTTTAATATTATAAAACAATTTCCTTTTATAAACTTTTTTCTCCAAGAATACTCTTATTCAATTAATGCATCACTACCTATTAATTACCAAAACCTAAATCGATTCACATCTAGTAAATGCTTGAAATATGGAGAGAGAAGAGAGAGGAGAGAAGATAAAATATTGAAAGATGGAGTCTATTAAATTAATCTATATTAAGATAAAACCTTTTGTTCCCTCTTCTTATTTATTAAAAATATAATAGATATCTTACATTAAAAGTTATCTTGTTTTCTTAATTTTTAACTTGTGTGTATATGTGAAAAATAATTTATATTTTTTATCAAAAATAATAGCAAATAAAAAAATTACGTAAATTAATAGGATATAGCAAGTAAAAAAAATGAAGAAAATAATTTAAATCCATAAATTGGCTGAATGTATGATAGGACTATGGACCAGCTTCATTGTAAGTGGACCAACAAACTGAGCCCTCATAGTGAACACCCAATTGAAAGCTATGCAAAATTCTTTATTTTTATTTTTATTGTTTTTGCTTGACTGACCATAGAACTTGACTCGATGGCGCTTTGGAGCTCGCCAGCCTTCTACTATCCTTCCTAGAATTGACAAATCATGTATAGCCCATTGCAGTATCGATTTCAATTTCACATCTCCTCTCATATTTATTATGACCCCATTATCAACTATTTAAAATCATCAATTTTTAATTTATTTTTAAATTATAAATTATTTTAAAATTGTTTTTGGCTGTTTATTATATCTGTTTTTATTTTTAAAAAATCAAAAAAATTATTTTTAGAAAGTTATTATAAAAATACTTTTTATAACTATTTCTATTTATTGATATTATTAAAAATGAAATTATTATATTAATTTATTTAAAAATAATATTTTTATAAATATTTATTTTAATTACTTAAAAAAAGTATTAAGTAATGGAGAATAGTCATACCTCATATATAAATGTGTATAGGTTTTCCTGCTCATTCATACCTAACTTGCTAGATTCACCAACCTTGCCCTGGAATGGAATTAATATTCTTTTCCTTAGGACAATAGTACCCCCGCGAGCGAGGCAGTGATTATAATGATGACCTTAATTTATCCGTCCTTTTAGGTTTTAACTTGTTCGAAATGAAAATCTCAAATCTAATGCGAAAACTTCTAAGTCATAACTTGTCAGCTCATTCTTTGCCGGTAGTCCCTGTTAGACCAAAATTGGAAGGAAGCGTTTTGGGGAACCTTGCTTCACCCTTAAAATGAGAAAAAAGTTTGCCAACCCAATATGGGTGAAATTCAACAAAAGTTTTCACATGCCATGAAATCTTGAGGTATAAGTAAAAAAATCGATAAAAATTTTCAGTAGAAAAACTTTGTAAAAATTTCTTTTTATGTAATACACAATCGTGAATGGCAAAAATATATATAAAGATGACCTAACTAATCTTTAGGAGATGTACAACAATTAGTGTAGGTCACAAATACTCAACTTGTGAGATAAAAATTGGAAATGAGAAGGCTGCAAGTCCTTGTAAAAACTTGTAAAAATGTCAGCAGGTTGGGAAGCAGTAGGAATGCAGGAGGGAGTTATGAGACCAAGTTAAAACGCATTACGAACAAAGTGACAGTCGATCTCGATTTGCTTAGTGCATTCGTGGAAAATCGGATTTGCAGCAATCTAAATGGCCGCTTGACTGTCACAATAAAGGGGAATAGAAGAATGCACAAGAACGTGAAGATCAAGAAGCAAGCAGCGAAGCCATTTGAGTCACACAGAGTCATAGCCATAGAATGATATTATGCTTCAGCCGAAGAACGAGAAACAATATGTTGCTTCTTCGTCTTCCACGAAATAGGAGAATAATCGAGAAAAACAAAGTAGTCAGTGATAGAACGACAAGTGAGAGGGCAACAAGTCCAATCGGAGTCACAATAACCAAGCAATCTCAGAACGAAGAAGGATACCTTCGCCAGCGGTGCCTTTAAGAAAACAAACAACTCGAAGAGCGGCTTCCCAATGCTCTTTGCAAGGAGCCTGTATAAACTAGGTCAGAACATGAACAATGTTAGCCAGATCCGGTCGCGTAATAGACAAGTACATCAACTTCCCAATGAGACCGCGATATCTGTCCGAATGTGCAAAAAAACACTAGTGGCTTTGGCCAATCGATAATTCGGCTCTAGAGGAGTGGAGACGGGCTTAGAGTCTTTAGAAATAATTTCCAGGGCCTACTTACGATGACTAAGATAAATACCGTCCTTGTTGCAAGCAATTTCAATATCAAGAAAGTATTTAAGATGACTCAGATCTTTCATGTGGAAACAAACATGAGCTCAAAACTAACTTAAATTTAGCAATAGAATTAGTATCATTACCAATAATCAACAAATCATCATTATAAATAAGAATGCACAAGAAGACCTTATGCCATGTGTAGATTAAGAGAGAATAATCAGCATAGTATTGCAAAAATCCACATTTCCGAGAGGGTTTACGAAGAGCATCGGTGAGTTTGAAAAACCAGCAACGAGGGGCTTGACAGAGACCATAGACAGATTTATATAGACTACAGACTTGATTATGTCCAAAAGCACAGGTGCGAGGATTTTGGTGTAGTCAATGCCTTCTTATTGAGTGTTACCAAACACGACCAGGTGAGCTTTATAACGTTCCATAGAACCATCAGCTTTATACTTGATACAGTAAACCCACTTGCTACCAAGGGCGTGTTTACAAGGAGGCGGAACATGTGGTATTCTCAACCCCTGCACTAATAGAGGCTAAAAAACAACGATGAGAATTAGAGAATTTATCACAAGAAAGATAATGTGCTAGAAGAGAGAGAAGACAAAACCGTATGACAAATGTAACCCTTTAATTTTTCAGCAATTTGGACCGAACGCTTCGACTGAGAGCCACATTATCCAAATTCTCGGGAGGAGGATCATTTTCCAAATTTTCCAAAGTATCCAATGGAGGTGCATGGGCTAGTTGTCCAAATGATTTAATGAAACCGGAACAAGTCTCAAAAATCTATCCCAAGCAATTTGGACCGAACGCTTCGACTGAGAGCCACATTATCCAAATTCTCGGGAGGAGGATCATTTTCCAAATTTTCCAAAGTATCCAATGGAGGTGCATGGGCTAGTTGTCCAAATGATTTAATGAAACCGGAACAAGTCTCAAAAATCTATCCCAAGCATCGGTTGAAGCACCCGCAGTTGCTGGGGCTAAATAATTAGGGCTGGGCTGCTCCAACAAGGAAGAAACCTGGGCTGCATTGTGATGGCCCGTGGAAGGGTGTGAATGGTTGGAGGGCAGCTGGAGGACCTATCCTGGGCGACCCAATGGGGGAAAAATAGAGTGGAGCAGCTTGAGACAAGCCCCCCTGGCTGACGGATCTAATAGCCGTGGTGGAGAAAAAGCACCAACGCCCAAAGGCAATTCACCAAAAATGGGAACCAAAGTATTACTGACAGTCAAAGATACAACAGAAGAATTAGTCAAATATGGAAAATCAGTCTCAATAAACACAACGTCCCGAGCGGTAAGAAACTCATGTGTGTGTAAATAATAAAATTTACATCCCTTTTTTCCGTATGGATATCCCAAAAAACACACTTTTGGCCTCAGACCCAAATTTATCTTTAGGCGACCCATGGTCGTAGACAACCAAAACTCTTGATGTGAGAATAAGGAGGTTTATTAAACAACAGTTCAAAAGACGTTTTTCCTCTTAACACCGAAGATGGAGCTCGGTTTATCAAATACTCAGCGATAAGAATACATTCACCCCAAAATTGAATAGGTAGATTACCTTGAAAGAGCAAAGTACGAGCCACATTGAGAATATGATGATGTTTACGTCTACTCATTCCATTGTCAAGTATCCATTCCTTACTCCTCTTACCAGATAATGTTTCAACATTTGAAGAAGATGAAGCCTTCTAGTTGTTCAAGAATGAAATTAAAGAGCTCCGTTATTCAGGCTTGTCGCCTGGGATGCCCATGGAGGAAGAAGCTCTCGTCGATGTCGCTGCTACAGTTGTACTGGAGTGGTCGCCAACATCCAAAGAAAATGAAGATTCTTGTGCATAAGCTGCTGTGCTCAGCCTAAGGTCATCGGAGATGCGCCCAAAACTCCTCGTCCTGTGTTGCCGCAGCCCATGCCTCTATCGGACCTTTCTCTACCGGCATGACCATCAGCGACAGCGTCACGGCCTCGTTCTGGCCACTTCGAGTAGCCAATCAACTGGTAACAGTTCCTAGCCATATGTCCTTGTTTAAAACAGTGAGGACATTGAATTATGGTAAGATCTAGCAGCAGCAAATGCAACAGCCTCACTTCTAATCTCTCTATTCTTTACTAAATTTCTAAGAGCTTCTTCTCTAACAATCATGGCATAAGTTTTCTTTATACTGGGAATAGGTTCCATTTGCAGAATACTAGAACGTATAGTGCCAAAAATGGCATCATCTAAGCCTATAAGAAATAAATGCACTTGATCTTCTTTCCTTTGTTTAAGTAATTCACTTAACATGCCACAACTACAAACCGGTAACTGTTAATAATTAATCAATTCATCCTAGATTTTCTTTAATTTAGCATAGTAAGCAAAGACAAAAATGCTAGATTGTTTGCAATTGACTAATGCCACTTGAGTTCATGTTGTTTTCGTGCTACATTACCTAACATAAATTGTTCCTTTAAGTTAGTCCAAATCTCGTCACAACGTTTGACGTAAGACATAGTTGTCCTTAAATTTGGTCACCATTGTGTTGATAGTCCACCATTTTTCTTTCTTATCAGTTGTCGCTTTTGGTTTTGAAATCAAACCTAACCTTCAACAAAACCGAGTTTCTTCTTGGCACATAAAGCGAGACGCATCGCTTTACCCATTCGGAGTTGAACATGAGTTAGAATCAAATGCTGACTATTTGAAAATGCTAAATAATAAGAATCTTTTTGTTGTTTTCAATCACATGATCATCAACATCGACAATCTCTGTTTTGTTTGTCTCATCTATTTTATCTGTCACTCATCTTGAATATTATAATGGCTCTAATATCATAAAAATTTTCAATAAAAAAATTTTGTGAAAATTCTTTTTATGTATTTTACCACCGTTAATGGCAAAAATATATATAAACAGTACCTAACTAATCTTTAAGAGATGTACAACAATTAGGCCACTTTAAGAGATATACTAAAAGCATGAATCTACCTAACATATGAGAAAATCAAGCTAAATCAAATATATCTGTTGTCCATAAAAAAATGGACTGCACAGATAAATTATAAGTAGAAATATAAGTCTCAAAACAAAAATTATCTTAATGGAAATGTTTTTTCTTTTCTTTCAATCAATAAATTTATTGCTATAATGGCCAATATTGATCCAATTTTTTCCAATATTATTTCTTCATTTTTGTCTCAATTAGGGGTGTTTATTATTTGGCTTAAATCAAATTCGAATTAAATCAAACTGAATTTTATATCTTAATTTGATTTTTAATTTTTTTTAGTTCAATTCAATTCGATTTATAAAAATATATAATATTTGATTCGATTTTCCTATTTTTAGTTCAATTCAATTAAGTTTTTGAAAAGCGAACAATATTTAGTTCGGTTTCAAATTTTAGTTTTCAAAAATCGAAAACAAATAAAACAGAAATAACTTTTGCTTTTTATAAAAGAAATACTTATATTTTTCTATTACTTTATTTTAACGACCGAAATCCAATCCCATTTTCTTGAAATTTCTTTTGTACACTCTAAAATTTACCCCTTTCTTTTCGAAACTACACATACTTTATTTCTCTAAAATTCACAAACATTTTCTCTCTAAAATTGATCCATATTCTCTAAAATTCATCTACATATTCTTTCTCTAAATTCACAATGCTTACTCGCTTTCTCTCTAAAATTCATGACAATCTCTCTCTAGAATTCACAAGACTCTTTCTTTCTAAATTCCCGCTCACTCACGGAACACTTATTTTCTCTCTTTAAAATTCATGATATTCAGACGCAAATCAAAACATTCATATGGAAAGAAATTAGACAAAAAGAAAAAGCCAGCAACTAAACCCAATTAAAAGGTTGAATTGAACTAAAAACCCACCGAAAAAAATTAGTTTAATCTTTATTTAATTTTTAACTAAATATAATACAATTTGATTTCAACTAAAAAATTGAAAAAACCAAATTCCTAAACTGGAAAACCAAATGCACCACCAAAACGTAATTTCAAGAACTATTTTGAGACCGTGGAAAGATCCAAATACTATGTGACGAGAACAAGAGTCTGATAAAAAAATATAGCCTTAGCCTAAAGATCAATAATAAAAAATGCTATATATAGAAACAGGAACAAAATAAAATAAAAGATAGTAGATACTATTATATTAAGATTATTCTTAATTTAATAAAAACTTGAACAAGAGGAATCCTATATAATATACAGCTAAAAGCATCCCTCCTCCTCTCACCAACTTGTCTAAGCAGTACATTACTATAAACAAAAACCCCTGGAATTGCTTTCCTGGCCATATCATTATATATACTGCAAAAACATAAAAGAGATATATAGGGCCCATTTTAAGCGCTTTTTTCCTTCGATGAAATTATAATAATAAGAGCAACAGAAAGCACACAATCAACAGCAACCCAGGCAAGACCATAGAGAGCGCTATCATCATCATTCTCCATGATTTAACATTTTCCAAAATAAATATATCAAAAGAAACCAATGCCCAATGGCTTCCAGTTCACTTCCCCCACACCCCCCCTACTTTCCTTTCATGTTGTGGGATCCTACTTGTTTTCCATGCAATGATCAAGAAAGATATACCTGACATTGTACTGCAGTTTTGCCTATCCTGAACCCTGGAACCACCGTGAAAGCCACCCGAGGCTCCTTTTCCGGTGAGTTATCTGATGAAATGAACGCTTCATCGCTCACGCTTTCCATGTACACTTCCGAGAAGCGGCTTCTCTTGCTTGCTTGGAAGATTGATGCCTCTGGATTGAAGGAAAAGGCCAGGCAGTGAATCAGCCAAACGCGCTTTGCCATTTCTGTAAATGTAACGAAAAAGGATGTCTCTGGGAATTCCCCTGTATTTACCATATTTCTCTGATCTATGTTGCCAAAGAGAGATGTTTCCAGCTTTGGATGAATGAGTCTTAAGTACTTAGCACGGCAGTATTTAGCAAATGTTGATTTAGGCTTCCAGGCTAGGTAGTCCATTGGTTTCACTGACTTCAGTTCCATGAATCTGTCGAAGAATAGCCGTTGTCGTTTCTTTGGATCGGTAAAAGATTCATTTGAAATGGAGAATTCTGGATGATCAAAACCATCGAACATTTCTCTGCAGATAAAGGATTCAAAGGCATAACATTTGTGGCTTGATTTCCAGTAAACAACATCAGGTTCAATTGAATTAGCTGCTGCATCTAGATCCCAATCTGCAGACTCCATCTCACTTATAACTAGTCGATTAAAGCTCCGAATAGATTTAACTGTTTGACGAAGAAATGTGATGAAATGGCTGGGCTTTAAACCAGATAACTGAAGCTTCTCCGGAACTGATAATTGCCCGCTTGAATTCAATCTCCTTTCCAGTAACTTGTTCTCTCTATTGGCTTCCTCCAACTTCTCTTTTAAAAATGTTATTTCAGAGTCCTTCAGCTTAGCCTGAGAATCCAACTTCTTCACTGTAATTTCATATGTTTTGAGTAAACTTTTCTGCTCCTGAATTTCAGCTGAAATCTGAGTGGTTTCCGGAGAAGATTCTTCGAACTGTTTCTTCAAATAACACTGCTTTAATTCAGACAAATTCCTCAACTCTGAAATTACCATCTCATCTGCAGATTGAATCCCATCTGGATCATACGGCGACTGAGCAAATTGCAACTGAGCATAAGCTGCTTTTACAGTTGATAAACTGGCAAAGAGCTTGGCAAGAAAAGCTTCAATTGCAGCTCTATCACGTAACTTTTGATCTTCATCATCTTCGAAGGACTGTGTATATGTCTTTTTCACCAGATTATCCTTGACCATTTCACCAGATTTAACCTTATGGATGCCATCATCTGGAGCTATCCCTGTCACAGCTCGAATATGCAAGACTTTAGCAAATGTTCGTGCCAATCTACTTCTGCTCTTACTTGGGGTCACGGCAGCTCGGTTAACTGAATCCATCTGAGGCAAAGAATAGCAAATGATGATGAGAAACTGAAATGCTAAAAATATACCATTTTTGGTTGTAAGGCCCTCAATCAACAATGAGAAGAAACCACAAACGTAAAAGAGAGAATATGGAATATTATGGTGATTATGACTAAATAAAACAATGATGAGCGTGTTTCAATGAAAGAAAAAAAAGCAATTTGCTTTAGCTCACAGACCGAGGGCTTTAAAGCAGAAGGAATTTCTTTTTGTTTTTGCCTTTTATTGACAGAACTATAAAGTGGATCAAAAGATAAAGAAAGAATGAACAGAAGCAAAGAGGAAGAAGAAGGGGAAGAACATTCATTCTTGGATGCTCAAAAGATATCCAAGAGCTCAAAGTTGAAAGTTTTATTCATAACAAACACCAGTGTGGGGTCTTACCAATAACCCACCTCCCCCCCCACCCACACCCATCCCCAGAACAAAAAAATAAACATAAAAATCAAAGCAAAATGGTCAGGGAAAAAAAGGAATACAAAACAATTCCAACCTGAAAGAAAAATAGAAATAATCTTATAATATAACATGATGTGATTGGCATTTGTCATGTAACTAAAATCATTGTTTTCTCAAACTTTTCTATCAAAGAGCAAAGAAAGTCTGACCACAAACTATTTTAAGGTTTTATACCAACCTTAGAATATCTTGTATGTCTTACTTATATCATTCAACTCCTTAACATCCCTGGCAGAATAATTCTTCTGTCTTTTTAGTCACCTAACCATAAATTGGCCTACATAAGCAATGAGAAAACATGTACCAAATTACATAATCCCCAACAAAGATGGCCAATGGGCAGCCGCATAAGGCAAACAACTCTTCCCTCTTCACCAAAAAGTCGTCTTTTTACAAATCTATAGAGACAAGTTATCAACAATTCAAGTCAATTCTACAAGAAAGCAAAGTCAGTATATCAAAGCAAGATTTGAACTTTCATTACATAAATGAATAGAAAAGTAGTAATATCGAATGCATTTTGAATAAAATATCAAAAAGTATAATGTTTGAGCAAAAATTTGTCGGAATCCACTCTAACAGTTCATCATATTTCTGCAGTTTAAGGCACATTTAGTACGGTTCTCCACCAAATAAAGTTGAGTGGAAAACCCAGACTTCCCCACAAGAATTCAAGAAATGACTACACATCTCTCTATCGCATCTCAAATTAAAGCTGCAATCAGGTAAGTGCATTTTACACAGTACACTACACTTTCAAAACTTAACAGTATGAAAATTATTAGAACCCCAAAGTAAATATTAAAAAAATAAAAATAGATCCCAGAGACAAATGTCACAGTGCAAGTCCATCCCGAACCATATAAAATCGACATCAAGTAGAAAGATTATCAGCTGCATACTCGAGACATATACGCAAATAAATAGAATAAATACCTTAGGCGAAATGATATTAACAGATAATTAATCTTTTCCCAAAAAAAAAAAAAATTGAACAAATGGTGAGGAAAATATTTCCCTTCACAACATTGGGATAGTTAGGGAGGGCCATGACTCAAAAGTTAACTCCCTGATGAATATCTGACTAAGCCTTTAGCAAATACACGTGTCAACAAGTAACAGATGGGACCTACTAGAATTCTGACCTGTAATATTCATTTAACACACGTCACATATCTTACTGCAAAAAAATCACATGGGGTTCCTCCTCATGAACATCACTGTAGGAAATATTTGTCATTTCAATCATGTCATATCAAACGGCCTTAAATGTTGGGTGGCTAATTAAGATCCATGCGTACACAAAAAATCCAACGGTCAAAAAGCCCTAATCTCCAGAACAAATGTTTTACCCTGCAAAACAGTGGAACCCACATTCCAACATGTGATCACATATCTCCCCTTCCCTTCCCCCAATTCAATCACGCGCACAGCAAGTGACTGAGGTTTCACCGTTAGGAACTGTGGAGGTGACCGCAGGAGAACAAAACAAACAATAGTGAGAAAAAGACTGATCTGATACACAAAATATAGGAATTCGTGTGATTCTCTAGACGCAGGTGCAGCATAAGACAGAAAATTATACATTTTTCAATTGAGGTCTATAATTAACGCCGTTAAACAATTATAAACCCTCAAATCAATTTACCGTTACCTTCAGCAATACCGTAGATTTTCTATGTCCCCTGCATCAGTGTACAAATCTCAATTCAAAAAACCCCAGAACAATAAAGCGCCTCCTGATTGCTTTGAGAAAACCCCTAAAAAGCACGTAGAGCCCCGTTAAAATAGGAAAAGAAAAAACTCCGTAAATCGATAAAACACCTCAGAATAACCATACCTGACAGAGAAAATTTTGCTTCCTGAAGAATCTGAAATGATCTTTAGTAATCGAACAGCTGTTTAATAAAATGGAGAAATTTCCAGCTATGGAATGAAATGGGAAGATTCTGAAACTTGAAGATTCGTGGGGGTAAAAATCAGAGTGGAAGTGGGCGCTGAGGTAATCTACGGTTTGACCATCTGGGAGGGATCGATTATTTTGATTGATGGAATAATATTGAGCATTAAATGATGGTTTTAAATAGGGAGGAATTAAGGGTAGGATTTAGGGGAGGTTTATGAGAGAGCTTCTTGTCTATAGGGGTGTTGGTGAGTGGGAGAGATTTTGTAGGAAGGAAGGAAATGGCTGGGGTGTGTTCTTGGGAGAAGGGAGGGAGAAGTTTGAGAAAGAGAAAATAGAAACGGAGTTTTTGTAGGACTTCTCTGTTGCAGGAAAGGGACGAAGAAAAATGGACAGAAGATTGAGAGGAATTGTCCAACATCAAAATGCAGAGCATTGGGAATTAAAAAAACACTGCCCCCTAGTGATTGAGTCTATTTTTTATTCTTTTGACCGTTTTGCCCCTCTAATCCATTTTATTAATGTCAGTATAAAAGGTTCATCAATACTTTGCTTTTTTTTCCTTCAAACAAAAAAAATAAAAACTATTTTACTATACTATCTCGACTACTAAATATTTATTTTAAATCTGTATACAAAAATTAAAATATTGAAAATAAAACATTTGATGAGTCAGAGTATTTTTATACTCTTAGTAAATAACTAGAGAGATAAATAATAAGAGCGTAATAAATATATAAAAAGATAAATATAAATAAAAAATATAATAAATGTCCATTAATTAAAAAACGTAAAACTTTTTATATTTTTTTAATTATCTTTAACTTCCATAAAATCCCTTATATTTCTTATTGTAAGTAATATTTTCAAAAATTACTTATAAGCTTATGTTTGCAACAAAGTTATTTTTACATCTATAATGTTTATTTATAATCTTATTTTGTTTAGCATGTAATTATATTTTAGTCAGATTCTAGATTTTGACATATCATATATAATTTATCAAAATTAAATTGTTCAAAATTATTCATTAGTTTTCTAAAAATAAAATTATTTATGAGTATAAAAAAGAATAGAATAAAAGTTTATATGTAATTTGAAAAAAATAGTACTTTTATATGCTTTTATATTTTAAAAAGTAAACGTCTTATCCTTTAATATTTTTTTCTCTTATTTATGTTTGAACTTTAAAAAAATTAAATTTAAATAATAATCTTATTAGTTGAGATTTTTTGTTTAGATTTAGATTAAAAGTTAAACTCTTTTAACTTTTTACTTAGGAAAAACTCTTTTAATTTTTATAATAATCTTTTACTATAATGTTTTCAACAAGTTTTTATTGGATAAATACGGAACTAACATTAGTAAGAAAAATATGTATTTTTTTGGGTGAATTAGTACAAATATGTAAGTTAAAAGTTATTCTTAAATATAATAAAATATTTATTATTAAAATTGCGGAAATATAAAATAGAAAAGAATAATGATGTTAACAATTCAATAATATAAAACATAAGAGGTGAGAAAAGACAATAATATGAATTTTATTTATTTTTTCAGTTGTACTTGGTAATCACCTCTCTCCCTTTTAGATAAAAAATATTGTTTTCAAATTTTAAAAATAGTTAATTTAGTAGGGTTATAAGTTTAATTGATTTGATTAAAATTATAACCCTACTGACCACGGGGGGTAAAATAGTCAATTAAAGAAATCGGCTGGAGAACGCGGGTTCACACAGATGTATGCATCGGGGAAAGGAAGGATGGAAGGATGGAAGTATTTTCGGGCAGTAGACTTGTGAGTAATGTCTGGACTGAGAATGGGTCGGGCCGGCCGCAACAATTGGTTTTTTTTTAAAGACCAATTTAGTTCGAATCGATAAAATAGGTGCGAAAAATTTTTTCTTTTTCACTTTCTTTCTTTATAATAATTTTCTCACACCTCTTTTTAAAAATTCTGAAGTATTTTTAAAAGTATTAAAAAATTTCAAGTAAAATAAAGATAATTTTAAAAATTTTATTAAAAATATATCGATTTTGAAAGAAATTAAAAAATTTTTTTCTCTCTTATTTTGGCCATGTCACCCAATTGAAATTCTTAGATAATTTCGGTCTACAAAGTGAAATTAGGGTGCATTTTTTTCTAACTTAAAAGAAGAAAATTTCATAATTTTGGCCAATTGGGTGAAAATTATCCAATAATATCGGCTGACTGGATCAAAATTAAAGATTTTCATTTTTTTTTCTAAGAATTTGAGATATTTTCTTCAAAAAGTTATTGAAAATTATTCATATTTTTTTCAAAAACTTGAAGAATATTAAAAGGATTAATGGTAAAAAGTATTTTTCTAGAGAAAAAAATTGGAGGAAAATATTTTTTGTAAAATTTTTTGCATATATTTTTTGTACTACGAACATACTTTACCTGTCTAGTTTGGTTATTGGCACTTTCATCATTTAATTCACTCATTGATTAAAAGTTTTTTTTTCTTTTTTTCTTTTTTGTCTCCTAATAACCATATTCAATCCTAATAGGATATACTATATACTATAAGAGACTGTTTGGTGAGAAAATAAAAACAACTGTTTGGTGAGAAAATAAAAACAAAAGTGTAATTATTCAGAAAAAAAGAAAAACAAAAGTGTACTTTCCATTCCACGTTTTTGTTGCTATTGCAATCCAAAGGGTATCTTTTTTTTGAAACTAGTTATACTTACATTTAATTGGAAAAACTGTGTATTCTTTTTCTGAGTTTCCACTCGAAATTATACAATAAATCTTGTTATACACTTGTTGTGATGGTAATTTTTATTTAAAAACTTCATCTCTTAGGGTGCATTTGAATTGGCAATAAGGTCTCATTTCCATTTTGTTTTAAAAGTCCAAACCTTAAATGGCATTTGGATTGCAGTTGTTATAAATTGGACTCGAGTTCACCTGGCAAGGTGTATTCTAGTCTAAAATGACGGCGTCCTACTAATGGAATAAATATGTGAAAAATGTCACGCACTTTTAAGTCACGTGCTTTCCCCCTTTCCCTTCAAGTACGCTTCCATTTTTTTGATTCTCAGTTCCATTTCATAAACCCAAAAATTCCCCTCTATCTTTAATTACATAGGATTCCATTTTAAAAATTTCCATCTCTCTTAAAAACCCTCTATTTTCAGTAACCTCAAACAACTACGAATAACTCAAAAACACAATAATTGTTGCTGTAATATGGACATAGAAATGGGACATTAACAAAATCCAAAAGAAATAATTGAATTAAAAACGATAACAACAATCACTAAGATAACACAAAACAACTGCAAGTGAATTATTAATTAGACGTCTGTACGAATTTAAATAAAAAAGAAAAAATCATCCTCTAGGTGAAACGAAAATGGAACATTAATCATTAAAAGTGAATTATTAATTGAATTAAAAACAAAATCCAAAAGAAATAATTGAATTAAAAACGATAACAATAATCACAAAGATAACACAAAACAGCTGCAAGTGAATTATTAATTAGACGTCTGTACGAATTTAAATAAAAAAGAAAAAATCATCATCTAGGTGAAACGAAAATGGAACATTAATCATTAAAAGTGGAATATTAAGATAATATATGTAGAATAGTAGAATAAAACAAAAGAACCAACAATCTTATACGAGAATTTCAGTACATTTGGATAACATAAAAGCTACAAGCATAATTATAAATTAGACATCTGTGTGAATTCCAATACAATTAATTTGACGTAATACTCAAGATATGATCAACTTCCCAACTACTTGCACCCGTTAACACTCCCAATAAAACCAGTATTAATACTTAATAATCTAAAAGTCCTCACAACATACTTTTTTAAACTTTCTCTCCCCTTACTTGGAACATCTTCATCTTACCATATTCTCTCATCCATGGATATCGTTGATATACCCTTAGAAGTACAAAGGCTAGTCCTTCGTCCCATGGCGAGAAATAGGGACTTATCAATCACTACCATGCACACCAAAAAAAGAAAAAAAAAAACCAAACGGGGTCTTTTATTAATTTGTATGATATTGTCCTCCAAGGAAACAAATATGCTTTTGGAAATTTTGCCTCCTCTTCAAAGCTTACCCCCATTGCTAGGAGGTAATGTGACCCTAAAGTTTGATTTTTGTTACATATATACGACTGTGACTGTACATGTAAGAGACGGAAGAATACAAATTATGGCCTATCTTTACGTGGTTGAAAAGTCAGTCTTAGATCTTTGGATGATGTTTTTCCCCACATCAAGAATTCGTTCAGAGCACTTGGATGGAGACATGATATAACTGTGGGTTGATGATGATGATGAAAATCAAGATGGAAAACGAAAAAAAAAAAAAGAAAACTGCTTTTTCATTGGAATGTACAAGTTGTGTTTTCCCTCATATTTTGACATAAAATTTGTTTCCAGTCTTAGTCATTTTTTATATTTTTTATTTTTATTTATCTTTATTTTTTTTGTCTTTTTACCCTTGAAGTAACAGTTTTATTAGAATGTATACTATATAAAGATTAAAAAAATAAAACAAATTTATCAATAAAAAATGACATATATTCAAACAATTTCAATAGACCATATACACTTGCAAAGGAACATATTAGTAAAAGAACAAAATGAAACATTAACAAACTCCTAATGGAATGTTAGACAAAACAAAATGAAACGATACCATAATATATATTTACATTAACAACAACCCCTCCCCCCCACAATAAAATACTTTACATTCCCCTATGATACTATTAATAGCTACAATGCAATTACTAATTAGACGTCAGTTTGCGAATTCCAATAGACACAATAAACCACATCAGTAAAAGGAATATGGGACCATAACGTAACAAATAGAATATTTACAAACTCCTAATGAAATATTAAACAAAATAAAATGGTCTAATACCAGAACATATGTTTACATTAACAACATCCTCCCTAATAAAATATTTTACATTCCCCTAAGATAATAATACAGCTACAACATAATTGTTGATTAGGCTCAGTTCATGAATTCCAATAGGCACAATGAACCATATCAGTAAAAGAAATATGAGACAATATAACGTAACAAATGGAACATTAACAAACTCCTAATAGAATATTAGACAAAATAAAATGGAACAATGCCATAGTACATGTTTACATTAACGTCTCTCCCCCATAAAATACTTTACATTCCCCTATGATAATAATAACATCTACAACGTAATTACTAATTAGATGTTAGTTCGCGAATTCCATTAGAAATTGGATCGATATTATGTTGAATAAATCATCACTTCTTTTTATCACTTAAACACGGTAACCCTCCATTTACCAATGAAAAAATATTACGTTAACCCTCCTCTATAAAACGCACTACTCTTGAACCTAAAAAATCCGCTCATATAACTTTCTTCCACTTCTCTACTTTCATCTTCAACACCAATCGTGTGCCATTTTCATCTTCAAAACCCTTCTCTATGGATCTCACCGATATACCATATGAAGTAAAAAGACTCGTCCTAGAATACGTGGCTAGAAATGGGGAGCTAGTAATAGCTTACAGACACACCCACCAGAACCAAAGGGCTCTTTTACACTATTGTATGACATCCTTGTCTAGAGAGAAAAACGTTGCTTTTGAAAATTCTGCCTTTTCTTCAAGGCTTGCTTGTCCCTCCTAGGGACAGATGTTGAAGTGAAATATAATTTGTACTACAGTTACATAATTGTATATATCAAAGATGGGAAGATCATAACTTTAACACATCCTTTCGTAGTTGAACCGCCAGTTATTAAATCTTTGAAAAAAGTTTTTCTGCAGATCAAAATTTTGTCGGTGCTCCTTGCAAAGTACTGCAAAGATACTAGTGGTTGATGCTAAAGAGGACGACTGTTTGTTTTTTTTTTATGTATAACTGAATATATGAATATAAATGATTCTTTTTTATGTACAAACTGGTGTTCTTGTTTTAAATATAAGTTGTTTTGGTATCATTTCTTTTTGCGTTTCTTTTTTTCTTCTTTCTTCCTTTTTTTTTTCTCTTTAAAGTAGATGACGATCTATTAAAATGTACATTACTTATTTTGTGAAAAGATGGGAAAATTTGTCAATGGAATTCACATATATTAAGATGGAACAATAATAGATTTCCCATGGAACAATAATTCAAAAACCGTAATACATTAATGAGACACAACAATAGGACAACAATGATACATAAATGGAAGGACATTTAAGAATAAATAGAATACCAGATAATTTTAATGGGATCATAATAATAGAAAAAATAGAACTTCTAAACCATACCCATTGAACAACATTTGTCTAGGAATGGAACAACAATTATAGAGAAATGGAAGTATATATATAAACAAATTGAACAGCATTAATAATAGCTTTTAGAACTATTTTTTATGGTAAAAGAAGATGAGCTTCCATAATAAAAAGGAGTGTGATTCAATGGAACATCATATATATTAAAATGAAAGAATAATACATTTTCCCATAGAGTAATAATTCAAAAACCGTAATACATTAATGAGACACGAAAATGGGACAACAATGATACACAAATGGAAGGACACTTAAGAATAAATAGAACACCAAATAATTTTAAATGGGACCATAATAATAAAAAATAGAACTTGTACACCATACCTATTGAATAACAGTTATTTACGAACGGAACAATAATTATAGAGAAATGGAAGTATAGATATAAATAAATGGAACAATAATAACAAACCTTTGCTTTTAAAACTATTTTCTTATGGTGAAAAAAGATGAGCTTCCATAATAAAAAGGAGTATGATTCGAACTAATAAATTTTGATATGATAATGAACGTTTCTATTATTCTTTCTGTTATTGAGTTACTACTATATCACTCACATAACTATTTTTATAGAATTTAAAAAAATTTTAGATGTGTTAAAGATTTTAATATACACATATTAAGATGTATGTTATTTACTTTGGAAAAAAAACCTGAAAATAAGTTGTCAATTGAAAATGTATAATAATGTTCAAGTCCAAATTGCAAAAAATAGATGACCTTGGCTTTACATTATAATTTAGTTCAATATCTTTTTTGTATAGTATCAAACAAAACAGGCTTAACCTTATTATAATTTAGTTTAGAACATAAAAACACATTGGCATCCTTTTAACATTATAACACAATGGCACAACAATGATACACAAGTGGAAGAACACTTATGAATAAATGGAATCCCAGTTAATTACAAATTGAACAATAATAATAATAATAATAATAATAATAATAATAATAATAATGGAACTTCTGTTATACAACCACACACATAGAGCAATAGTTATCTACGAATGGACCAATAGCTATATGAAAAATGAAAATATGGACATAAAATGGAGCAATAATAATTTTTAAAAAAATGAAATTTCTAAACCACACACCCATGGGCAACAATTATTTACGAATAGAACATCAATTATACAAAAAAGGTGTGATGCCCCCAACCCTGTCAATAGGTCAACTGCGGCTGAGTAGGGCATCTGCGTGCCTCTCGGCACTAAATTATAAGCTTCACAATAAAACAAAACCCTAGTACAACACTAACAGGTATATACACAAAGTACGCGGAATACTTAAGTAAATTAGATACTACTGGTGTGCTCAAAACACAGGATCCTAAAAAAAAAAACTTCTCATTTTCATTTTATTATAAATACAAAAGTATCTTACATCAACAACTTACATAACAACATAAAAAGAAACTCTACAGACGATTCGAGTCTAAAAAGATAAAACAATAATATATGCCCTTCTGGGGAGATTTGATCCAAAAACTCCTGGCCTAAAACTTTAGTGGCTTGCTGGGCCCCTGACCGTTCCGAGCTAATCTGAGAAGAAAACATGATATGGAAAAACGTGAGCGCGAATGCTCAGTGAGTCCACGTGTGTGTGCGGTAGTGATTTCTTTAAAACCATGACGATGTTTTTTCACAAAACAGTTCATGCAATGTTATAAGAAAAGTATTTCTTTTACTATTTTAACAAAATGGATGCTTGAACCTACATGAGGGTTTCGAGCGCAGCTGGGAAGTCTGAGCAAATCAAGACACATCAGCGCAGCTTCTACGCCCCAAATTTAAAAGAACATGTAATGCAACAGTAGGGCTCCACAGACAAAGTCCGGATCCCCAAAACGAGGCTATCGGAACCAAGTTCCGGCATCTCGTAGTCAATACCCGCCAAACAACATACGAGCGCTCGATTACAAACAACCGCACTCCCATATCACTGGTCAAAATAGGCTACAGACTCCTGGGGCACCTACCAGGTCTGCCCTGGGACCAACCTTGGTGTCGAGCCCCTCCTGACTCTCCACTAGGCGGTCGAACCCCACCGCAGAGCATGATGCGGTGTCCACGTAGATCGATTGGGCCACACCCTCCGCGGTCTACGCTCCTCTTAAAGTGGATCCACCCTCAGAGTTAAAAACCCGTCCACGTCATCGGAAGAGGCCCTAATACCAGGGACTAGCCACGTACAGTGCAATCCGCTAACGCGTCCTTTCACTTGATTTTCAACAAACTTTAACCCTGGTCGGAATGAGGTTTTCATATGTATTTACAAATCAAAGGGCCATTTGCTCGGCTATAATAACAGATTCAAGTAATAAACATTTCAGAGCACAAAAAAAAAAAATCCTCATCCGCCAGTCATCACATGCTTATGCAATTTCACAATTATGCCAATGCCAGATCTATATTCATGCATATCAAAATACGTAACTTTTCAAGCTAGAACATTTTCCAATATATAAATATTTCCGAAAAACCTGCTTACAACAAACTTCTTATGCACCACCGTAATAGTCTGTTTTAAAAGAAACACCTATATGGAGCACCGCTCCTACGCATTTTTCTAGGAAACACGTAACACATTAGGGAGAACATCTCCAAAAACACGTTGAGAAATATCGTTCCAAAAATAGCAATATTTTGTAAAGGTTAAAAAAAAATATATTTATATGTCTTGTAATATTTGAAATAAAATGGAGTTTATGGACTCACTTGGATGTAGATCTGGTGCTAAGATCCTACAAAATAATAATGTGAAAATACTTAATACCTGGGTATCGATCAAATAATCATATTTCCTAAATAATATCGAAATCTTACGAATGAACTTTAGGATGTATATATATACCTATATAATTATACCTATATAATGATATATATACTTATATAATTCTTTAAAAAGATCGAAAAATCCTATACTCTAAAAAAAAAAAAAAATTATACTCTCCCAAGAAACCATAATTAACTCTATACTTTATACTAAAAATCTATTTAAAATATTGAAATCTTAAAATAAATAACTAGCTTATATATATATATATATATATAATCTAACTAGAAATAGATCTCACTATATATTAAAGAAAACAAACAAATAATACCCTTAAACTATACATACATATATATAGATATTATAGTGAAATTACAAAGGAAAGAAAAGAATAAAAAAAAATAAAAAAAATAATACCATGCAAACTAACCTTATTAGGGAACTAATATGAGAATATATATGGCTGCCCTTTTTTTTTTTTTTTTCCGCTTCAAAGAAAGAAAGAAAAGGAAATGGTAATGCATGCATATATATATATATATATATATATAGAGAGAGAGAGAGAGAGAGAGAGAGAGAGAGAGAGAGAGAGAGAGAGAGAGAGAGAGAGAGAGAATAAGTACCATGCAAACTAACATTTTTCTTTTAAGAAAATGGCTGCCCCTTTTCTTTGTTTTATTCAAAGGAGAAATGAAAATGCATGCATCTATATATAGAGAGTAAGGCGGCTAATGGGGGAAAAGAAAAGAAAAGAAAAAAAAACAGCAAATGACCGGTGATGGTTTGAGGTGGCGACGGTTTTCTTAATTCTTAAGTTTTTGAAATCCCTATATGAAAATGTCAAGTATTTAAATTTCTAAAATAAATATACTAGGTATTAAAAATAAAATCCACTTAAAGGCATTTATAAACCTTAATAATAAAACCTCAATAATATAATAAAATTTTATTCCTATTCCTAAATATCCCCAAAATACTACTAAGTGCCAAAAACACTATATCCCACCATATAGATCAAAACTCTATTTTCATCACGTTCTTAATTTTAAAGTCATGCTAGGTGCTTACGGAATAGAGCGTTACAAAAAGAAGCATAGATATAAACAAATGGAACAATAATAATAAAAAATGTAATTTTCTATGAATCACTTATACATGTATGTCATCCTCGTTGAACAATATTTATACAACCCACATACTAAATTAAGAAAATTCTACCGAAAACAACCAAAACTCAATATCCTCGTGGCATTCAGAATCTTCTGCGGTATTACCCTCTATAGAAACACCAGTAACAGTAGCTAAATCTACATTAACCCCAGTTCTATCTACTATAACACCAAAGTCTCCACATTCTTCTATTGATTACTCAAACATAAAAGAACAACGAAAATAAACAAAATACATAAAAGCAACAAAAATTCACCCATCAATCAGCAAGAAAAAATGGAAGAATACAAAAAAAAAAAAAAAAAGACCACTGCAATGTCAATCACAGTTAACTAGAATAGCAACTGCAACTTTCTTCAAACAACAGAATAAAATTGAAAGGTGCGTATGAAAGTATCAAAAAAATCTTGTATATAATAAAATTCTAAAAATTGCCACTTAATTGGAACGCCATCATTCTAGCACTCAGAGTGTACATTGCAATGTGAACTTGAGTGTAATTATAATTTGCATTTGGATTGGCCTGATTTCAGTGTTGTTTTAAAATGTAAATAGATGTGGTTTATCTATTTTCAAATAGTCAAACAATATTTTTCTTTCTTTAAAAAAAAAAAGAAAACTATTTATTACCTAACCAAATTTTCAACAACCATCTTCTCCAAGACTTCATGAAGAAGGAGAACCGACCTACGCTGATTAGGAATTTTTAGAAGAAGAGGATGAACAACATGGCGATAAAGAACAAGAAGAAGCAGATTTGGATAAATAAGACAAAGAAGAAGAAGAAGAAAAGGAAATGGAAACTGATGAACAAGAAGAAGACAATGATAAGTAGCGCTGTCAAACGGGCTAAACCGGACCTGACCAGAACGGTCCGCGTCTAGCCCACGCCTAAACGGTCTGATCTGGTCCGAGCTCGTTTTTTATGGGCCTAAATTAAGGGAATACATATCCGCTCGCAGCCAGCCTGCGAGCTTTGCTCTTTTTTTTTGGGCTAATTTTTTGATTTTTTTAAAATCTTGCCTATTAACTATAATAATAATATAGATTAATCCTAATCAATAAAAATAGAGAAAAACTAACAAAAAAAAAAAAATTAATAAGTAACAACAATAATCTAACAAAACAAATTAATAATTATTTAACAAAAGTCAATATGAAAAATTAAACACTAACTTCTTCTTCTTCATCATTTCATCTTGAGGACTCATCTTCAACTTGATTACATCCTCTCCTCATCATCTTTACCTATAAGAGACAAAACATATCATAGATTATATAGTAAATAAAAAAATTAATAAATAATATTCATAAATTAAATGAAGAAAAAGTTGTACTTACTCTCTAAATATCATTTCATTGATATCAAAGCAAACTTTTATATGACGTGAAATGCTAGATGTTCCATATTTTCCTCTTGCAATATACACATTCCCACAACAAACACATTCAACCCTAGGTTCTTCATCTTCACCAACAATATCAAGCCTCCTGGTATGAATCCATACATTTGACTTATAGGATTTTTTCGCTTTATTTGAAGATTGTGAAGCATTTGATTGATCATATTTATCACTAAAATCATCAACAACATTTTTATCTATTTTCTGCAATGGATAAAATGTTTATAATTCATGATTTAAAGCACTTACTAACTAATCAGATGATAACCAATTGGTGATGAATGATGATAAAGATTATAGACAGGAAGCACTTAAAGATTATAATGATAAAGATTTAAGTTGTATATTATGCAAGTCCTCTTCCTAATTATAACTTTAATAAGGTTGTTTTCCTCATTCTGCAAGTCCCCTGCTCCGCTGCCCCTTTTATGTTATACATCCTAACAGGTATATGTACTGCTTCTGTTAGAATTTAGAAGTTATAACTGAGTTTCTTATATTGCATGACTCCAAGTCTCCAAAACATCACCATTCAGCAATTCATTAAATTCATGACTCAAATGCAATACATCAAAGTCATGACTCCAAAGCAACAACAAGAAGCTCAAAGAGACAAACAGTCAAACACAAACACAAACAAATAAGAATCAGACCCTTAATTGAAAGATAATATAATCAACTGCCCCAGCCCAACCCCCAATAATGATGAACACATATGCTGCCAGCACAATAACAATCCGAAAAGAAAAAGAAAGAAAAACAGAAACATTCCATTAATTAATAATTGATGTACTATAAGAGAAACCAAACCTGGGTAGTGGGTGATGAAGGAATGTCAAAAAGAGATGAAATTTATGGACAAGAAACCAGAGCTACTTTCGGCGACCCGTGTGGAATTGATTGTCAGTTGTTACCGGATCTGACTTGCTGTCGGCTGAGCACAGAGGTACGGAGAAGTCAATTGTCGTGGAGAGTAGTAGGTGAGAGCTCATGCAGCGACGTGAGGTGGGGTGAGGTGAGGAGCAGAGGAAGGTTGTCTGACTCGTCTCGATGTTAAGAAGGTAGTGAAGAAGAGGAAGATGGGGAAGTAGGCAGGAGAGAAGCTTGATAGTGAAGAAGAAGAGAAGAGAGGAAGACGGGCAGCGGCGGTGCGACTGAGAGAAAGAGAGAGAGTGACCGAGTGTCTGAAAATGAATGAGAAAGAAGAGAAGAATTGCCAAACCCTAAAAATAAAAAATAAAAAATAAATAAAAAAAGGGCAAGCTCGCGAATCGGACCGGACCAGACCGTAAAAACCCGCACTCAAAACTGTCCGGTCCGGGCCAGCCCGTATTGACAGTACTAATGATAAGTGAAGAAATTAGGTTTAAGGTCTCTATTAAGGTTTGAAGTTGCAGATTTTACAGTCCTTTTCTTTTTTTTTTTTTTTTTCGGTTTATTCGATTTAAGGTTTCAGATGGCTGACGTTATGCCATTTTTTTTAAAAGAACAATGATTCAAATGTTATGGTTTCTTTCTTCTTTTTTTTTTTTTTTTAATGTTTTATGAACAACGGTGAAATGTTTGCTATAATTCTACAATTTGTTCTCGTTGTATTTGAACAAATTAGTTTGTTTTTTTTTTAAGTTGATTGGAACTGAGAACATGACTCAGTAGCAATTCCAAAATCCTTAGTAGTCAACGACAATTTTCACAGTCGAGTATGTTCTTGGAATATTTGTGGAACACCCATTCAAAGAATTGTTATCTAATTACTTATAATCTTTTTTATTACTACTTCAATTTCACAATATAAGGTTAGTTGCTTTTTTTCACAAATTAAGAAACATAAAATCAAGGTGTTTTTTTAGTAAAATACTTATAATACCCCTTTTATTAGTTTTATAAACTACTTATTCCAAAGCTTTATCTTCTCTCTCCTCTCCCTCCATATTCTAAGGCTTTATCAAATATGAATAAGCTAAGTTTCTTAGAATTACTTAGTGATACATTAAATAAATAGGGTATTCTTGGGGAAAAAAGTTTATAAAGGGAAATCACCTTAAAATATGAAACTTCAAATAGACGCAACTTAACCTTATATTCTGAAACGGAGGTAGTATTTTAATTAATGAATCAAGACATTGATTTGACAGGCACAGAGTTCCATACATTGTGTTTTACTTTTCTGAATAGAGTAATTATTATTAGGGGGTCGATAAAGGCAACTCGTGAATCTATAAGGATAACTCGAAAAAATTTAAAAAATTTTCATTTTCACCTAAAAACTTCATCTCTCTAAAAAAATTCCCTAAACACTCTTTAGGACTCTTCACTTCAATCTCAGATCTAAAAAGATCCTATCGTCGAAATTAAAAAAAAAAAGGTTAGTTCTTCGATCTATTCCCATTTACTTACAAATTTATTAGTTTAGATCATGAAAATATGCATTTAATTTGGAAAAAATCAAACTTTTAAACAAAAATTTCTGCCAAAAATGGCAATTTTGTTCGGGCCGACGAAACAGCCCGCTAACTTTCATCGAGCCAAACGAAAGTGTGACAAGCTTTCGCAGGCCCGGACGAAAGTTACCGAGCTCTTTTGTCGGGCCAAGCTGCAATTTTTTTAAACTGATTATTTGAATTGTTAATTAATTTTGTATATGTAGAAGGGTGTGGCTAGTTATTTAAAATATTTTATGTGATAAGAAAGTAATAATAAGATGTTATTTAATTTTTATCTATGTAGAGTAAATGTAAGTAGTTTAAAATTGTTTGCTTATAATTATGTGTTTAATAAGAAAATGTGTTATGTAATTGCTAAACTATTTGAATTTTAATTTGAATTCTTCGTTATTCTTGGCCTTAGGTTTAGGGTTTAGGCGATAAGATCGAATAATATATAAATTAATAAGTATTACTAAAGAATATTTTTGATGGATTATAGTAGTATGCAAGAAATAGTATAAATGAAATAACAGATCCCAATAATAATAAATAATAACATAAAAATATGTTGAAATATATGATGAACGAGTATTAATTAGTTTGAATACATAATAGATGTTCGACTAGACGGATGTAGAGGCGATGATGACCTTGGTCCTGTCACGGACAGGACAGGCAGAGTTCATGGTCGCACTGTCACAGCTTCATCTAGAGGTACTAGGGGGCGACATAGTACCTCCAACCTCCCCGCTACTCCTATCCCTCTTGCACCTGGTTTCCATCATGGAATAGGTGCATCCGGTTCTTCTATCCACCCACCGGCCGTACCTTTTAGATCTCGACACCCCCTCCAACCACATCTGTCTTACACCCCTGTGCCATATGAGGCATATGAATCTGCACATCTCGGACCTTCACACCCCCCAGACACAGTATATGATCCCTACTTACACGCTCCTACTATATGACCGCACATACCATATAGATCTGCAGCCTAGGAGCCTATATTAGAGTTTAGTGGTCAGCCGAGACAGATAGGGGTGGAGTTTTTTTATCAGATAGTTGGCGTCGCCCCTCATGATTCTTCATACAGCACACATGGGTATTCTCATGCTGATTTTGGTGTTTCATCCTCTGAGCCTTACATAGGGAGGCCTTTAGATAGGGTTTGTGAGGGTGATAGGGGGCTTGGCGAGGAGCATGACAGGGTCCAGACCTTATATATTAAGGGAGAGGCGGATGAGGAAGGTTATGATGGTGGTGATGATGATGAGGATGAGGGTGAGGATGCCGGTGATGAGAGCATCCTGTGCCTGTGGCACTTGTGGAACATGCTAGTGGATCGAATAGACGTCCTCGTCACGATAAAGGGAAATGCTTTACTAAGAGCTTTATATCGATGATGAGCAAGATTTCAGGGTCTCGCAACAAAAGACCCGATGTGGCTCGTGAAGTTCTAGCTCCGACTCAGAGGAGGAAGAAAGTCAAGTCTTCAAACTGGGAGCAGATTGGCCCAGTAAATGGAGGTCCTGTCCACTCGGAGCTTATCCCTTCATACGGTAGACATGTTGTGGATCTGATATAGCCTGGACAGGTGCATATCTTTATCTTAAAGTTACATGCTAATATTACTATTTTTATATTTTAATTTGTCAAATATTTATACTTATATAAATAGTTTAGGATTTATTATGCAACGGTAATAAATTTGCTAAATTTATTTGTTTTATCTTCAGGATAGTGGTTAATTGAAGTGCCGATCGCGTTACATGAAACTCACAGAGTGGGACCTTACAGATGCATAGGTTCGTTCATTGGCTGCTGGGACAGGTCTTACACATCTGCGATCGTGCATGTTCCAGCACCCAAATTCCGCATTGATTTTGGCGTTTGTTGAGAGGTGGCAGCCCGACACCAATACCTTGCATATGTCATAGGGTGAGATGACCGTGACATTACACGATGTAGAGCTGATTCTCGGGGTACTTGCATATGGCCGTGTGGTTGATTCGAGTCTATCACGGGATCAGCTGGTACTGCTTGTACAGGGTAATCTGGGTTTGGCTCTGACTGGAGGTTTAGGGTTTAATGCGGCGGAGCTTCATGATGTTGCCACTAGCTCCAAGTGTTCACTATCATCCAGTGTTAGAGCTGTCTGCTACATACAGTATATCTTGGGTAGCTCACTACTCAGTGATAAGAGTGGCAACATAGTTCCAGCCAGACTTTGGCCACTGCTGAAGGATATGAGTTTTGTTGGCAAGTTAGCATGGGGTGCTGCGACGCTTGCGTACCTGTACCGAAATCTGGGGCAGGCATCACGTGTTTATGCAAAGGAGCTTGGTGGGTGCTGGTCACTACTTGAGGTATGTGTTTTAAATATAGCGAGTTTTATGTTATTTTTATATTTTTCATTTTTAAATTATAATATATTTATTTGTTTAACATTAAGTTATATTTTGTGTAATTATACCTTTTATTTATATTTGGGGTTTTATATTTATATTTTGCATTTATACTCTATATTTTGGCGTGGATATATCTGTACTTTCCCACGTTTGCGCCTGCAGTCAGACCGAGTACTCAAGCTTGCAAGCCATACATCCAACAGTATCCCATGTTAGGTTATAAGAATGAAAATAAACTGGTGGACATCCGACTGAGATTGGATCTGATGACAGCCGATGAGGTATTATGGACACTATACAGGACTCAAGAGATTCAGGCTTGCTGGGTTTTCATGTGGCACGTGTTCATAGCGTACTTTGATTGCGTCGAGTCGTACATGCCTGACAGGGTTTTGAGACAGTTCGGGTTTAGGCAGTGTATCCTCGCCCATCCTATCCAAACTCATGAGGCACGCAGGCCGCCAAACAACAGGATGAACGTGGTGAGGAATACTTTTGTGGAGGCACTGTGGCTCGAGGCACCTTTGCATTTATTGATAGAGTCCTGGACTAGTGTTCCAACTATTCCACCGAGTTCCTGTGCAGATAATTCATGGAGTGGTACCTCCCCTGCAGTCACCCGAGGATACAGAATCCCACTAATATTCCTCATGGATTTCACGTACCAGTAGCTTCAGCAATGCCTGATAGAGCTCTGTTGGATTTGATTGCACGCGAGGCTACCAGAGAGGATGTGGATGAGAGAGAGAGAGAGAGAGACTTCATACGGTAGTTGATTTACTAAGGAGGCATTACTGTGCTATTTAGTATGATGTTATATATTTGGATACTTTGTTACATATTTTGTTATATTCCTTTTCTTATTTTTTATTTCCGCATTTTGTTTTTTTATGTTATTTAATTTTTTCATGTCTCGCTATATAAATTCATGTTAATAACATACTTAGAAGAACCTTACCCCTAAAAAATAAATATATATAACGCGATAAATAATTTAACTAGCAATAATACCATAAAAAATCACATCATGATTTATATCATAAAATTCTAAAGTGACTAGTTAATTTCATTGAGGTGGGTACATTTCATGGTATCTAGTAACCCAATCTACAATCCGGTTATGGTAAGGGTCTGCCCATCCACTAACCCGTACATCTCGATGATATTGCCATTGCACCTGTATTGGAGGCAAAGGGCATCCATCTAGAAGTTGTAGCTGTAGGGGGTAACAGAAACAGTAAATAAAAATCTCAGAATACCGACGGTGTAAATAAATAGCAGTAATAATTATAACGTAATCAATAGTAGATAACAAAAAAGAAATACATGCATGAAATGCTCCTGTTCCACTATGAATCCAATGAATAGCATTCCAGCAGTACAATCCATATTAGAATAAAGAGGAAGTACGATGGTCAACCTGAACCGTGCAATTAAAACAACACATAAATTAGATGTATTAGGTATAACATAAAGATGATCAGGAGTATCCATCCAATAATCAACAGGAGTCGAACCCTCAACCCAATTCATTTTCCTTATCAGCTCAGTAACACATTCTAATGATCCGAACAATTGCACATACACGTTCATATGGTGGTGCAAATCATAGGACATTCTTCTATGAATTTCAGCCCAATGATTTTCATCCCCGAACAAAAAATTGGATACAACCCTAAACTTACAATTACCATCACCAACCACGTTCTTCCAATTTTGTATAAAGTCATACATGAACCCAGAAAATGTATTATTGAATAGGAATGGCGTTGATGGGGCATCCAGATTTACAACAGATGATAAACTGGATCTACCACTGTTACGTCCTCTGCCCCTACCCCTACCGCTACGGGGCAGCCTACCTCTTCTCCATGGACTCGGACCGGACCCTAATCCTGAACCGCTTCCCGACCCAGATCCTGAACCACTTGACTTTTCTATCTTCATATGTGCGATGGACACATATTCCCTATGAGATTTATCCTTTTTCATGGAATTCGTCTTCCGTCGTCCCTTCTTAGCTGTTGTTTATGGTGGGTTTGTCAGTGGAGGACAAGGATCTTTGGGCAACACCGGACATATAACACTTTTGATGAGGCGACGCACTTCCCGGACCTTAGAAATTAGACCCGTACTAATTTCATCTAGCATTAAGGTGAGATCACGCATCTCGGAATCCATGTCTCTCTCATGTACATCCGGGATATCAGCACCAATTTCTAGTTTTCTCCAAAAAATATAAACATCTTCCAACTGTATTAGAATTAAATATTAGCACATGTGAACCAGTTCACATGCACATTGTAGACCGTGCGACTTCCTTAAATAATGAAGACACTTACTTCTCGGGTCTTCGACCATCTCGCGTGCTTTCTTTATCTCGACCTATATCTTCTTCAAAGCCAAATGACTAATTTTATTAATTATATTCTTCAACATTGCATTACTCTCGCGGCAAACTTCTCTTTAAGTTTAGAAATTTCCAATGATTATCTTCTTTTAGCTGACCTTCGATGAGAGAGTTGAAATTAAGAAACACGGTGTCCAAATCACCATAACACGTTGATAGCCATAGTTTCAACACCGAATATTCACTCTCAGTACGGTTCGTTGTCTCAACCCTAAAATGCAACACTTGAGATGTCCAAACCCTACAAAATTTATGTGCAAATGGATTCAACCATGTGCTAAACAGGTAATGTAAAAAGCCCGGCGTACTTTGCCACTTACTCTACAACACCTCCAACTTTCTCTTATATTCCTCCTCATCAATTTCATTTATTAATTTCTTCCACGACCCATTCACGAACTGTTGTGCAACCTCTTCGTCATTAACCATCTCTGTCAACCTTGCCAACATGTTCTGATCGATATGTCTTCTACATAACATATGATATGAATTTTTAAACACATCATCAATCACTGGCATTAGTCCGCTTTCCCTATCTGTAAGAATCACTAGTGGCTCACCTTCATTAAGAATTGAAACAACCCCATTTGCCATAGCAGATGTAAAATATAAGTGCTTGATTTGTTGGAGAACCTATGTATATGTCGTAGCCTGTTCATTGCACATAAAAGCTATTGCCACTGTGAAGTTCTTTCCTGTCGGAGTCATCCCTACAGCTTCCAATAGTGGCGTATTATACCTTAATTAAAAAATAAAGTGGAAAATTAATGATTAACATTGGCAACTATTTTAAACGGACATCGTTATTATTCTAAACTATTTATTAAAAAAATTATTAAAAAAACAATGATCCTCTGGAGTAGTTAATGAATTTAAATGTTTATGCGGATAAATTAGTAAAGATATTTAACAATACAATGATCTACTAGAATATTTACTTGTTCGTTTTATACGTGGTATCCATTATAAGTACATATGGCCACTTTCGGGTTATTGCAATCGATGTCGGGTGTGCAACGACAATACCACTAAGTACGTTGCTCTGCTCACGGTTTCTGTAGAACACCGTATAACCCCTTTGTGCACTTAGCGTATTCTTTCCCTGCATCCAGTTCTTATTTATCTTCGCAACAACATTGTAAATTTTCTGTGCACTACACATCAAAAAATTATTCGAAGAAAAATAAATCTATAATATTTTAATAAAGTATTAAAAGTAATTCCCTTCTAACTTACCTAACTGCACAACCAACGTCTTGTTCTCGGAAAAATCGTAAGATATTACGAGGCGGCACATGACTTTTCCTGAACTGCTCAGTCTATTGCAACTGCTCATCCATAAGTCTTGCAGCCTGAGCATGACCGTGATGGTAAACAGCTATTTTATGGTTGTGCCTCCCATTGTACATTAAGAATTGCCAGCTTTCGCTTGTTGCCATTTGCTATCCCTTTAGTTTAAATGGGCAGCCATATTTTTTGGTCTCATAAGGTCCCCGTCTTTTTGTTGGAATTTCTTCTTCTTCATCGTCAGCTACTGGTTTCTTATACTTTTTTTATTGCCCCTCCGCACTTGCAAGACAATGTGACATACGTTCGACGGTCAGCTGTTCTTGATCTCTGATACCGATTTATGATTAAATATGTCTTAGCTTTCTTTGTAGTTTGCTTTATCCAGTCGACCAACTCATCTTTGGAAGTAAAAATTCTATCTGTTGTGAATAAATGTCCAAGATCAATATATTCGTCCGGTTCTAAGAACTCTTCAAACGATTTGGATCTTCATCGGCCTGTTAATGTAAAATGAAAATATTAGCATTACAAAAAAAAAAAATCTAAATTCATCAAAAGAAAAAAAAATTCTGGGCCACTTTCGCCCAAAATGACAAAGGTTGTGGCTCACTTTCGAAGTGGCACAGAATTTTTGCCCATCCGGGCGAAAAGGATACTGAAATTGAAAAAAAAAATCGATTTTCTTACTTCAAAACCAACATTTCCTTGCAATAATTCTTCAGGGGACTCTATAAGTTAGGTTAAATGTTCAAAGTTTGAGTTTTTTTTAGAGAGAGGTTAGAGAGAATGTCTGTAGAGAGAGAAAGTTGAATGTTTAAAATGAAATATTTTCGCATTATCTATACAAATTTTTGAATTATCTTTATCGACCCCCTTATTATATATAGGTTATAGATGGTGATGATGGAGCTGAATACTGGAGGAAATGATGGAATAGGAGTCTTTTAATTTTAATAATGGTATAATTATGATAATGAGTCTCTTAGATAGAGACATTTTAGGGATAATTTAGATTGTGATGTGAGGGATATAGAATTAATTGGTTAAAATTAAAAAAGAATATTATATTTTTTCATTACTTTAAAAGGCCAAACTTATTCTCAACCGCTACACTATTAAAAATTAATTAATAAAATAAAAAATGTATGATACATACGTATATTGCTTACGTTCTTAATCACTAAGTTGGTCAAAATTTCTTATTACTTGTAATATCTTGTTTAAAATTCAAAATGCATGTTAAATTTGATGATTTTAGTAGATTAAAAACAATTTCAACCAATCAAGCTTTTAAAAATTATTTAATAAGATAAAAATTCTAGAAAATTAGTTTGAGAGTTTTAAGGTTTGAAGAGGGTTCTAAACTTAAAAACACCCTCTTCATTATATATATGACATGTAAATGCAATAAGTGACATTTTCTCTAATAAAGTGATATTTAACATCACTAAATTGCGATCATGATAAATAGGATTTTTGCACAAATTTAAAGAGTTTTGACAGTCGATAAAAATAGTGGCTTTTGAATGTAAAAAATTTAATTTGAACAAGAGTCCTTGAATCTAAATTTCTTCTTTAATTGCTTTAGCTGCAACAATATATTCAATTTCTGTGGTTGCTACCACATGCTGCAATTGAGATTTCCAAGAAATGCAATTTCCAACAATTGTAAAGAAATAAGCAAGCAAAATTAGAATCTAAAATATCCTATTAGTTCAAAAAGTTTTAACCATTTTTTAAAATTCAAACATCTATCAATTGTATCATTAAGATATCTCAAAAGCTATTTGTCCTTTCCATTCAAGAACATATATCATGTATAAGTAGGTTGATATTCAAACTTGATTATTCATTCAGTTCTTTATCTATATTGACTTAGGCATCAGAGGTAAAACATGTTCCAACTCTATTCCTTTATATATTTCCTTATTTAGCAGGTTAGTATTCAAGTATCGACTCTCCAGATTTCATCATAATTTAATTGAGACTCCCTTGAAAAAATTAATAAAATTCATGTAGATAAAAAATTGATTTGAATACTCAATTATCTAAATTAAAAAGGTAGAGTACCAATTGACAATGATCCGCACTATAGACTTTAGGCATATTTTTCAAATGATCCCCTTAACCTGATTATATTAAAATTTTATCATATTTTATTATAGTTTACCTGCTGAGGACCTCGTAATTTATCATTATTAGATATTAAACCCTAACAACTCATGGACGTTCCAAATAGGCCAATAATAGCAAACTATAATGAGTCAATGATAATCTTGTGATGGAACAATATCATTCATTTGGAGGACATTTTTGTTCCAAGTGGGAAATAGTGGGATTTTGTTGGGTATGTATCCAATGCACGCGACAAGCTTCCCTTTCCTTTAATTAGCTAATCATAAGTGGTTTTGTTTTGTCCCAAATCCCAATTTTACTAAATTTATACTACTTCCCATCTAAAACAGATTTTAACTCCATTATACATGGTGAAGAATATAAGAATTTTACAAATAAAATTTTAAGTATTTATAATTTTTTTTAATATTTATCGTTTTTTATATTAATTTATTTTACTTATATTATTTATTCCTTTCTTTATTTACGTAGAATAAAAAGAGTATTATAATTTAAAATTTATCTTATTTTTAAAATTTTTAACTTTTATATTTAAAATTAATACTCCTTATATGTTTTACCCGAAGTAGCATGCTTTACCCAATTAGATTTGCACCAAACATTTTTCTATGACTCCCCACTGCCCTTATTGACAACAATTTATTTATGCATTTCATAATACATGAAAGCCTTAGGAAGAATAAAATATATCATCTAGGACATCAAAAACAGTGTTTACAATATAGTATTTGGAACCAGAGTAAGGTTAAATTATTGATGATGCTGCAAATTCACCACATGTGGTAGCTGTTATATTTAAAAAGATATTTACAATCTCCTTATTTGTTTTTCGCTTTATAATTAAATACCTCTAAAGTTAAAGGACAAAAACATTTTACATTTAAAAGTTAAAAATATATTTATTTTGTTTTGAAGAGTAATTAATAAGAGTAATCATTAATGGTCAAACCAAATAATATATTAAAATATCATTAATATAAGTTATAATTTATTGTAAAATAATTCATTAAAATTTAATGTAAAATTAAGATTATAACTACAGTATATTATTATAGAATTTGAAATAATATTCTTTAAGTCAATATTTTTTAAAATATTTTTTAATTTTTTTAAGATGAGCTTTCTTGTCAAAGCCATAATCTCTTGTGGAAAGCATGAAAGGGACATTATAATTGGTTTTTATGCATTACGCATGGCTACCAAAAAATAAGCCTTTGGTAATTAGTCATAATCTATGTCCCTCACACGTGGTGAAACATGCAATTAAGATCATGCACTTGGATTATCAAACACAATCAAGAAGAAAAGACTTTCTGTTCTAAGTAATTTCTTTAAAAAAGAAAATTAATTGAAATGGGAATAAATTGTGCTTCCCATATTACCCTTGTTGACGACCCAAAAAAGTTTGGTCATAAACAATCCGTTTAAATTGACGAAAATGACCAAAAATAAAAATTCTTCAAAAAATTGGGGATCAAATATGTCCAAATTAATGAATGAGGATCAAAATCAAGAAGCATAAAAAGGTTTGGGGACTTTTGGGGATAATCTTCCCTATTTTCTTCTTCTATACTGCACCTGAAGCTCATGAAAAGTGGTCGGCGATTTGGAGGATGAAAGGCCCTCAGCGGCTGAACCTTTAGTTATGGCAGTTGAAGGATGATTGGCTACATACGGCAGCCTTGCTTTGGAGAACGGCCATGGACGTCGATCCAAGCTGTTAAGAAATTTAGGGCGCAGAGAAAAATAATATTGAATACTTCACTTGATTTTCTTCTTATTCATTATGATCTACTATTTATAGGCTACAAAGTCTTAATCCTAATCAATATAGGATTCTAACCAACTACTAATAAAGAATACTGCTATAATAATAGCATAATACAAAGTATCCAAGTTATAATCAATATAGGATTCTAACCAAATAATCTCTTATAGAATTCAAGATAATCTAAGAGAATCACATACTGATATGATATCTCCAATACCCTCCCTCAAGTTGGAACGTGCAAAATTGCATGTCCAACTTGCCATAATTTTCAATTTTTTTCGTAACGTGTAAATTGCACATCTGGTAGTCTTCCACCATCTGTCGCTATGGTCTTTACCATCACTCGTTGTCGCTATGGTTTTTGTCATCAATTGCTGTCGCTGTGGTTCTTCCATCAGTCGCAGTCGTTGTGATCTTCTTCTATCAGTCGCAGTCGTTGTGATCTTCTTCCATTAGTCGCAGTCGTTGTTGTTTTCTTCCATCAGTCGCAGTGGCTTCCGTAATCCATCATTGAAAATTCCTTTGATGTCGCTTTAGAGTTTTTTCAATAAAGCAACCATCAATGTCCAATTTCAATTTCTAAATCTAGGTGCTTCAAATATTTGTCGATGAAGCTACCTGACTTGAATATGAGTTATAAAAATATATATATAATCTCCTCAATTTTTATTGAAGCAAATTAGAAGAAATATTAGAAACCTAAAAAAAAAGTTGTCCAAACTAAACGAAAAGAATTGTTCAAGCTGAATGAAAAGAGAATAAAGTCATAGATGTTAAAGATTTTTTTTTTTTCTTTTTCTTCTTCTTTTTCAAACCTGGCTCTGGCTCTGATACCATGTTAGAATTTGGGTTTGGGTCTAACTCACCCCAAAAGGTACCTCAAGAGGGGAGGACTGCCCAAGTTTTAAAAGAAAATCCCACATCGGCTAATTAAAGAAAATAATTACTCCTTATAAAAACTTGGGCAGTCCTTTCCTCTTGAGGTACCTTTTGGGATGAGTTAGGCCCAAGTCTAAAAAATTCTAACATGGTATCAGAGCCAGTTGTTGGGCTGCCCGAGTTGGGCCACCCGCACATATGTCCAATCCTGCAAAATTCCACACACCAGATTTTCATTCCTGAGCGTCAGGGGGTGTGTTGAGAATCCCACATCGGCTAATTAAAGAAAATAATTACTCCTTAAAAAAACTTGGGCAGTCATTTCCTCTTGAGGTACCTTTTGGGATGGGAAGTGGACTGCATGCCGTGCGGAACTGCCCAGCAGCAAGGGAGATCTGCCACTGGCTACTACCGAACGTAAAATGGTGAGGGTTCTTTGGTGGAGCCATGCAGTAGTGCATGGGTAATGTGTTGGGAGGTCTCGGGCAAGATTTCTCAGGGTTGGAATGGGCTTGGTACCAAAAGGGACTGTCCCCATACTGACTGACGTCTAGAGGAGAATGTAAATATGGTGACTCAACGACTTTGCAGATTGGAGGTCAAACACTGGTGTGCACAAAGAACCACCCCACATTGAAAATGTTGAAATTTTCACACTGTCAACCTTGGTCTTTGGTATCAACTTTACAGCCCAAGAACCAACTTAGCTAAGCCATGCGGGCTAGAGGATACTTACTTCTACGAGTAGATGTTGATGTTCCGCATGATTAGCGAGCAATTAATGCGATACTTTTCAGAGCGAAAGAATGGCAAAATGCTTTAGATCACGTATAGGTTATTACAGTCTTTTAAGTCACAGTCTAATAGTAGGAGCACCATTTACATTATACTTTTTTTTTTTTTTAATGAAAATCCCGACCGAATTCCAAAAAAATGAATAAACATGATAATTGTTATTAATTTATTATCTTTATCGATAAACGTTTTGAAATGAAGACTATTTTGATTATAATATCATATATATGTTTCCATAATGTTGTGCAGATCTATAGATCCACAAACATATTTACTATTACACAATTTTTCTGTTTACTATTACAGCCCACAAAAAATAAGAAATAATACAAGACCCTAAACTATTACAAATTACAATTTGGTCCTTCTTCTTCTTTTTCTTTCGAAATTGATCCCTATCTTCTTCTCTGCCGAAAGGGCCTCCTTTCTTCTTCTTCTCTGACAGCAACACATCGGAAAGTCGCCAAAATCTGCAACGAACCGTGAACCAAAAAAAAAAAGAAAGAAAAAGCTTGAAGAAGCTTACCTGAACTGCAACGGCGAGAGCAGTAGCGGGAACTACAGCAGGAGAAGCAAGGGCGAAGCAGCAACGGCGGCAGCAGTAGGGAAGCCGCAGCGAGCTGTGCTAGTTGGATCGGCTCCAACCAGTAGTAGCGACAACGGCGGCAGCGGAAGTTCGGGGTGAGGACCATGGCAAGCCATAGGAGCTGCGGTGAGCTCAAGACGGAGAACAGCCCGCAGCGGGGTCCCTCAGTCGGTCCAAGCTCATCGGGATTGTTTTCTCTCTCTCTCTCTCTCTCTCTCTCTCTCTCTCTCTCTCTCTCTCTCTCTCGCTCTCACTTGCACTCTCTCTCTCTCTCTCTCTCTCTCTCTCTCTCTCTCTCTCTCTCTTCAACACTGCCACACGGATGGCAGTCAGGAAGTGGAGCCGACTCGCGGCGTCGGCAGCGGAGATATCATGGAGATGGAGCAGTGGCAACCACACTGTGAAGAAGGAGGAGGCAGAAAATAGAGAAGGAGAAAATGGAAGGAGGGCAGCCTCCAAAATAGAAAGAGAATATATATAGTAACCCTAAGTCACCATGGCGCGGGCCGAGTTGGCCCGGCCCGGCCCGGCATCTTGACCCAATAAATTTCAACCTATTCCTTTTAGTGAGCCCAGTCCATAATCATCATACGGAGCATTGGATTGAGAAAAAAATGAAAAATGTGGGCAAATAAGGCCCAAATGGCCAACACATAACCACTACAATATTTCATATTTCACCATTAAAGGTGATTGTGAAGTGGTTCCAAATTTACTTTCCAGAATTTTAGTTAGTTCGAACTTATGAGATCGAATATTGGTCAGTATTTGTATCGGTCGTCCTCACTAATATTTTTTATTAATCCCTCTGTAGTGAAAGAGATACACAAAGAAGAACTGAAATTACATTTACATGGACTGTTGTCGGGCTTACATTGCATTAATTTAAGGAGTTCAATAAATGCAACTCAAAAATCTATAAGGATAATGCGAAAAAATTCAAAAAATTTCATTTTTACCTTGAAATTTTCTCTCTCTAAAGAAAATCCTCTCAACTCTCTCTAGAACTCTTCAATTCAATCGCAGATCTTGGAAGATCTAATCATTACAATTAAAAAAAATGTTTAGTACGTCGATCTATATTCATTTATTTACAATTTTATCGGTTTAGATCATGAAAATTTGCATTGTATTGAAAAAAATCGCAATTTTAGTTAGTTCATTTTTCTGCCAAAATTTAGTACTTTCGCACAAACCAGCGAAAATCACTAGGATTTTCGCCTGGTCAAGCAAAAATCATGAAGATTTTCACAAGTAGCAATGGTTAGAAGCTTGGGTTTTCACCAGGCTGGGCGAAACTTCATGGATTTTTTGCCAACCTGGGAGAAAATATCATCAGACGAATTTGTTTTTTTAATATTTGTTTATATATTTTACTTTTGTGTTCATAATTATTTAAGGATTGTTTCTTGAATTTAATTTCATGTTTGTTTGAATTGTTATTTAATTTTGCATATGTAGAATGAATGTAACTAGTTGTTTAAAATATTTTATGTTATAATTTTTCTTATTAATATGATTATGAATTATGCTTTTGTGAACAATTTGAACATTAATCTTCATGCATCATTTTACTATGGTGTTTAGGGTTTAAGGTTTTAATAAGAATTAATAATAAATTAATAACTATTAATTAAATTATTAATAGTGAGAAGAAATAAAATAACAGAAATGAAATAAGAAACCCCATTAAGAATAAATAATAAACTAATAATAAATGTTATTTCAAATGTTATTTAATTTTGTCTATGTAGAATAAATGTAACTAGTTAAAATTGTTTGCTTATAATTATGTGTTTAATATGAAAATGTGTTATGTAATTGTTCAACAATTTGAATGTTAATTTGAATTCATCATTATTCTTGGCCTGTTGTTTTAGGGTTTTAATAAGATCAACTAATATATAAATTAATAACTATTACTAAGTAATATTAGTGATGAATAATAATAGTAGAAAAAAATTAAATAGTGAAATGAAATAACAGATCCCAATAAAAATAAATAATTAAATAGTAAATGTTCAAATATATGATAAATATTAATGTGTTTGAATAAATAATAGATGGTTCGACCAGGCAGCCGTAGAGAAGATGATGATCTTGGTTTTGTCACGGACAGGATAGGTCGAGTTCAAGGTCATACTATTACAGCTTCCTCTAGAGGTTTGAGGCCTCCCGTCTACTCCTACCTAGGGCTATAAACGGGACGGGTCTTACCTGTACCCGCACGGGTCTATACTCATTTATAGTGGGCAAGATTTAAATTTTATACCTGCGGACCCGTACCCGTACACGTATTTATTCTATTATATGGGGTCTGGGCAGAGTATGGTAATACCCATACCCTTATATCCGTATACTCATATTAATAAAATAATAATATATATTTATATATATTATATTATTTATCTACATTATATTATATTAATATATAATTTATAAATGTTAAAGACATTATTCCTCAAGCTGACACAGTGACACACACAAAGCCCTACACAGTGTATAAAATGCCTAAAATACAAACTAACAAACAAAGATGATTCTTCTAATGGCTAGACACACAATTGGGTAAAAAGGAAAATAAATCATGCAAGGAAGGAAAGGTATCTTATCTTTCGGTCAAGGAATAATAACAAATAGTTAAGAACCAATTAAGGAAGAAACAAATAAAAAAAGAAAAAAAAAAGAGGAAAGAGGAGGATTCATGAAGAAAATTACTAATAATTGCATAAAAGGAATGTAATAATCCAATTAATAATGATTAGTCCACAAATTTCGATTGTGCTCTCTGGATTTACCAACAAAGTTCACATTCACATTTTTCTCCTTATTAATTAAACACATGATACAAAAACCCCAGGTAAATTTATATTTACATTTTACGCGTAATTCTATTTTTTTAAGCTCCAACCAATTGAAATTATAAATTAATTTCATATCAATTCTATAATTCGATTTACCAAAAAAAAAAAAGGAATTCAATGATTTTGAAGTTAAATCCTTTGAATTATGTTTTAATAGAATTGCTACAATTCCAACTCTTAAAAGTCAAATTCAATCACCGGTGGAAATTGTTGAACATTTCAAATTTTACCCGAGTCATCAATGAATATTTTAAGTTAATATATATATATATTTTTTTATAGCATCACTCAATATTATATTCCTTTTATTTTTTTGGATAGTATAGTATGATCATTGGATATTCTAATATTTATACAATAATTATAAAGGCTTATAAAAACCTGAAAATAATTAAATGAACAATCAAAGGTTCACAAATTAGTAGATAAATTCTAGAATGTGATGACGATGATATTGTTGAGAGTTCTTCAATCCCTTCAGTTGCATTTGCAAAGGAAAATTGATGTGAGTTTTTTTATCTTTAGCTACATATTCATAATTATCTTTATTTTACATACACTTGTAATACATACTCACTTCTATATTTCTTTTGTAGGAGACAAATAGGAGTAAGCGGTATCCAAAATCCAAATGCTTTGATTAATATATTGTATTGAAGTAGAACTTTTGTTTTTATTGGATTAATGTACTGTGAATATTTTGTGTGTTTGAACTTTTAATCATTTGAATTAGAGATGTTAAAATGATTGTATTTTTTTAAAGAAATGTTGAGGAGATTATGTTAATGATGTTAAAATTTTTCTTTTAGGATTATACATTGTTTTATATATTTTTGTTTAACAGGGAAAAAAATAGAAAAATATCACGGGTACGGATATACCCAGACCCTACCCTAGATCCTGGAGGATCGAGTCTAAGTCCATAAATTTTATACCTGGAGGATATGGGTCCGAGTATGGGTCAAAATTTCACTATAAGGGTATGGGTTTGGGCCTGGGGGTACCTTGAGGGTATGGACCCATTTACAGCCCTACTCATACCTCTTTTACTGCTGGTTTTCATTATGATATTGGACCCGTACTTATTTCCTCCAACATGGAGGTGATATCACGCATCTTGGAATCCATGTCTCTCTCATGCATAGTCGGAATGTCAATATCAATTTTTAGTTTTCTCCAAAAAATATAAACATCTTCCGCCTTGAGTGGAAGTACATGTTTGTACCGTACAACTAGCTCACATATACAGGGTAGACCGTGTGATTTCCTTAAATAATGTCCGCACTTACTTTGCGGATCGTCAACTATCTCGCGAGCTCTTTTTATCTCAAGTCATATTTTCTTCAAAGCCAAATGACTGATGTTATTACTTATATTCTTCAATATGGGATTACTTTTCACGCCAAATTTTTCTTTAAGTTTAGTAAATGTCCAATGAGCTTTTTATCTCGATAATTTGACCTTCGATGAGAGAATAAATATTCAGAAATACAGTGTCCAAACCACCATGACATGTTGAGAGTCATAGCTTCAGTACCGAATGTTCGTTCTTAGTACGGTTCGGTGTTTCAATTATAAAATACAGCACTTCAGATATCCAAACCCTACAAAATTTATGCACAAGTGGATTCAACCATATGTTAAATAAGTAATGTAAAAGGTCAGGCCTTCTTTGCCACTTCACCTTCAACCCATCCAATTTTATACGGTATTCTGCCTCATCAATTTCGTTTATTAATTTGAGCCAGGAGCCATTGACGAACCGAGTTACGTCCTCTTCATCTTTAACAATTTCTGTTAATTTTGCCAACACATTTTGATTGATGTGCTTTCTACATAACATATGATATGATTTATAAACACATCCTCAATCACAGGCATAAGTTCGCTTTCCCTATCAGTAATAATCACAATTGGCTCACCATCATTACGAGTTGATTCGCTGCCAATTGACATAGCTGATGAAACATATAAGTGGTTGATTTGTTGAAGTACTCATCTGTATGTCGTAGTCTGTTTATTGCGCGTGAAAGCAGTTGCTACGGTGAAGTTCTTACCGGTTGGAATCATCCCTACGGCTTCTAATAGTGGCATATTGTACCTTAATTTTAAAATAAAGAGGAAACGTTGTGATTAAACCAGATATATAATTTCTAAACCCAAAACCCTATAAACTATTGTAAAATATAACTTAACAAGCAATATACATTTAAATTAATACTGATAATTAATAATATAATACTCTGACAGAGAACTTACTTGTTCGTTTTATGTGGTAATTATTATCAGTACATATGGTCATGTTCTGATAATTGCAATTGATGTTGGATGTGCAACAACAATATCACTTTACTATCCTCACCTTTTCTATAAAAGATGGTATAACCCCGTTGTGCACTTAAGCAGAGAACTTCCTCCATCGTGTTTCGCCTATGCATCCTGTTTTTCTTAATCTTAACAACGACATTGTAGATTTTCTGTGCACTACATATATCATAAAATTCATTTTATTAATGGAAGAAAAACAAATCTCAAATATTTTAATAAAATAGTAAAAATAATTCTAACATACCTAACTACACAACCACCATTTTGCTCTTGGAAAAATCTTAAGATATTACGTGGCGGCACATGACTCTTCCTGAACTGCTCAGTCTGTTTCAACTGCTCCTCCGTAAGTCTTGCAGCCTGAACATGACCGTGATTGTAAAAAGCTATTTTATAGTTGTGCCTCCCGTTGTATACGAACAATTGCCAATTCTCACTTGTTGCCATTTGCTCGTCTTTTAATTTAAATGGACACCCACGTTTTTTTGTCCCATAAAGCCCTTGCTTATTTATTGGAACTTCTTCTTCTTCATCGTCAACTCTTGGTTTCGTGTTTTTTCTAAGTGCACCTCCACGCTCACAAGCCAATGTAACATACGGTCGAAGATCAGATGTTCTTGATTTCAAATACCGATTGATGATCAAATATGTGTTGGCTTTTATTGCAGTTTCTTTTCCCCAGTCGACTAACTCCACTTTCAAATTGAAAATTCATTCTGTTGTGAATAATTGTCCATGACCAATATACTCTTCCGGTTCTAAAAATTCTTCGAACGTATTTGGATCTTCATTACCCTGCTAATATAAAACAAAAATATTAGCATTAAAAAAAAACTCTAAAACACTAAAACCCTAACCCTATTAACAAAAAAAAAAAAAAACCTAAACCATAAAACCTTGAAGCCTAAATCCTAAAACAAAATAAAAACATTAATCCTAACCCTAAACCCTAAAGCCCTAAAACAAAAAACCCTAAACCCTTAACATTTAACAAAAAGAAAACCCTAAACCCTAAAACTTAACTTTTAAAAAAAAAAACCCTGAACCCTTAACAAAAATTCAAAAACAAATAAACCCTAAACCATAAACCCTAAATTCTAACACTCTAATAAACCCTAAACCCAAAAAAATAAAAATAAAAATTTCTACAGCACTTTTGCCCAGATGGGCGAAAAAGCGAAAGTTGTATGATTTTTTCGCCCATCTGAGCGAAAGTGCTTTAGAAACGGAAAAAAATTTTGCTCGATTTTCTTACTTCAAAAACATCATTTTCTTGTAAATAATCTTCAAAAGGATCTATATGTTCTTCCAAATTATGTTGAATGTTAAAAGTTGGCATTTTTTAAGAGAGAAGTGAAAGGTTTGAAATGAATTATTTTCGCGTTATCCTTATAGATTCTTGAGTTGCATTTACTGACCACTTATCAATTCTAAAACATTTCTGAGATCAAAAAATTTCAAATTCTAAATCACTACACCAATTTCATACTAATTCTAACCAAGTAATCAAAATTTTCAAACTAAAATAAATTCTAACAAATTCTCAAGAATAAAAAATTTTCACACCCAAAATCATCAAACCATTTTCACGCCAATTTCATATCAAATGTACTCAAAAAATTACACACTCATACCCATATACTCCAAATTTCTCAAACCAATCATATTTCGATCTAAAATAAATTCTAATAAATTCCCAAAATAAAAATTTTAATCTGAAAAACCTTAGAGGGGGGGGGGAGGGGGGTGAATAAGGTTTTTGGCTAATTATCGAAAAACCTTTGTTAATTAAAGGATAAACCTCCAATTTTGTTTGAAAGAGAATTCTAAAACTCTTTTAATAAAATCTCAAACCAAACAAAATTTTGTGGTTGAGACAAATAAGTAATAAGCTTAGAAAGAAAAGAAAAAGGCACAAGGATTTATAGTGGTTCACTCCCTCAAAGAGTTACATCCACTACCTTGAGTTAACACCCAAGGATTTTCCAAAACCACTATAAACACAAAATTACACCAACTACAAATATGAGGATCACCCTACAAGGGTTTTGCACACAACCTCAATCTACAACACAATGTAAATCAAAGGATTACCCAAGGGGTTTTTCAACACAAACCTTTGATATCAATAAGAGAGAAAGATAGGTTTAAGAACAATGTTACCACTTTTGAGCTTGAGTACAACTCAATGAAATGTTTCTACAAGCTCCTCCTTTCTTCTTCTTTGATGATGATCAATAATGAAGCCCAAGAAGATTTTTGTTTGGGATTGAAAGTGTTTGCAATAAATGTACTTTTGAAGCTCTTAAAAGTTTTAAATGTTCTCAATGAATATTTCACCAAACTTGTTTTCTTTATGGCTGATCAAAAAATCTATATATACTGTCTTAAAAAAGTGACCGTTGCATTCAGTGTAATGGTAATAATTTTTTACAGTAAATGTGAAAATCGGACGACCAGTTCTTAAACAGAAAGATTCGGACTTGTCCAGCTAGAAATCGGACTGCCGATTTTTTTAAGTAAAGAAAATCGGACGACCGTTCCTAAAATCGGACGACCGGTTCTTGGACAGAAAGATTCGGACTTGTCCATCTGAAAAACATACTGCTGATTTTTTGATTTAGAAAAAAATCGGACGACCGGTTCTAAAACCGGATGACCGAATTTTTTATTTTTTTTTTCAGCCAAGTTTTTTTAAGACAAAAGCTTTCTTCATTGTTTCAAAAACATGCATTCTTGACAATCATTTTAGAGAGAAGAAGAACCTTTCAAAAGCATCACAACTTCAGTCAAGAATACTTAGATTTTAAGAAAAGTTTATATTTGAGAAAATCGTAAAATGAGCTTCATATATGATCAATAAACAAAGAGTAAGATTAGGAAGTTTCACAAAAGGAGTAAATTATTACACTCTAACATAGACAAGGCCTTCAATGTCTTCAATGTCTCCAATGATTTGATCTTGGAATGGCTTGGTCTTTTCTTCTTCATTTTGCCCTCATCAACAAGATCTTTTGCTTTTAGAGAGTGTAGACTTGAGACTTCGAAGGTGCTTCTTTTGTTCTATGAAAGGTTAGCTAAAATACTGACACAAGCATATGTTAATCATAATCAAAATCATAAGTATTAATGCCCTTAGGGTTAACAAAATCATAAATCACTAAATCATTTTCATACTAATTTCACACCAAAAATTCATCAAATTACACAAATCTTATACCAATTTATTCTAAATTTCTCAAAGCAATCAATTTTAACAAACTAAAATAAATTCTAACAAAAAAATCCAAACCATAAATCACCACACCAATATCAAACAATAAAAATTATTTAATTTCATACCTGAATGTCTGATGCTACCGCCTAAGCGTTATCTTCCTTCTTTCTTTCTCCCCTCTCCTTTACTTAGTTTCTTCTTCCTCTCTCCTCTCTACTTTCTCTTTCCTCTCCTCTTCTCTTCTTCCTCTCCTCTTTTGTCACTGTTCCTTATCTTTTTTATAGAAACAAAATCGAATACAGTGAAGGGTTTTTTTTAACTTTATGGTTCACGATATCGCATACAGTGTATGAGATATTCTAAAGATATTGCATACCGTATGCGATATTCTTAGAATATTACATACACTGTATGCGATATGGCCAGCTCAATGTCACATCAGTCCACGTCATATTTTTAACGATGATTAGTGGGGAATTAAGAATACGGCATATGCCATATGTGATATTGCTGAGCATTTTGCATATAGCATATGTGATATGCCTAGAATAAGAAAAAAAATATAAAATATACATATTTTAATATTAATTTAAAAAAAAACTCAAAAGTGGTGAAAAACTACCTAACGAAGCTTGTCTGTATGCTTAAAAAAGCATAATGATTAAAAATTGTGTTCCCACTATTTTATATCTCTTTTGTAGTGTTTGTTGATACTTTCTATTTAGACTCTACATCTTCTGCTAGACTTATATATTTTCTAATGTGCTTGGACTCTCTTAGTTTTCATTTCTAATGTGCTTGGACTCTCTTAGTTTTCATGTATTAGTAGTATAGTAGATGATTTATTAGAATATTAAAAATATGTCTTCTATTTACATTTGAAATTCTATACCTTAATGACATAATTTTATTTACACCTAAGACAACTTTAATGCATCTAAATCAGTGTCATTTTGTTTTGGTTTTTTTCTGGGCCTGGCCCAGTTTAAAAAATTCAGTACTGAAGTGGGCCATTTTTTTCCAGCCTTGGCCATAATAACGCACAACTATTGTGTGTTATTAGTTAATTAAGGAAATCAGCCTATGTGGTTGATAATGCACAATGGGTGTGCGTTATGACTAGGCATAACGCATACTCATTGTGCGTTATTAGCCATGTAAATTTTTTTTATTTTTTTTAATTTTTTAAGTTTTTTATTTTTTTAATTTTTTTATTTTGTTTAAAATTTTGTTATTTTATTTATTTTATTTTTTTTAATGAACATTTTTTTTTTTGTTTTTAATCAAAATTTCTTTTGGGAAAACTTATAATTGTATAAGTATTTTTTTAGTAATTTGTTTATTGAATTGTTTTTTTATAATGAAAATTTGTTTTGAAAAAACTTATAATTGTATAATTTTTTTAAAAAGTGTATTTAGTATATTTAACTTATTTTGTGCTATTTATATCATTTTCTTAGAAAATATATTTACATTTTGACCATTTCATCGCAAGTTATTTGAAGAAGTAATGCTAAAGAAACCGTAAAAATTTCGAGCAATGATATAGTAATTAGAAGAAATTGAAAGAAAATTTTCATTAATATAAACATGTTTTATTACAACTATTTCAAGAAAATGTCAAACTTATACATTGCTCGGTCCGGGGTTATTACAATTTTTCCTATTATGCCCCGGTATGCGACATCTACCACATCTTGGTGGAGAATCCGGATTTCTATAATCCATTTTCCCCTGAAATTGCTTACCTTGTTTCCTACCCGGTTCATTTTTCATGTTTGGAGGATAGAATGTCAAATTAAAAGGGACATCCCTCCAAAAGTTCTCACTCAAGACCGGATGAAAATTCGCTTGGTAAGTTTTTCTGTACGTTTGTCGCGAATATATCTCCGGTACATAAGCATATGTTCTTGACCCATTTTCTCTACACACTGCAAGAACATGAGAACAAGGTAATGTATATGTTTGCTATTTTCCGCAACTACAAAATTTATTATTTAGCCGCAATGTATAGACGTTGTTGCCCGTACCAGAAACTCGAATTGGAGATTTGACCATATATATTCCCTCTCGCGGATTGTAAGTTGTAACTTTGTGTTCTTTTGATTTCAGTTCAATCTGCAAAACTTGTCAAAAATTCGAGTTGGAAATAGATGCACACAATTTTTTGCCGCTTCACGGTGTTGGTGAAAGTAATTAACTAGTTTGTTGAATATTAGTTCAACCAGGGCTTTTAAAGGTAGAACCCCTAGCTTTCTTCAACACACTGTTAAGTGCCTCGGAAATGTTGGTTGTCATGATACCATGTATATGACTGCCATCATGCAACAGTGTCCATTTCTCTGCGTCTAACTTCATCAAGTAAATGTAAGCATCCACATTTTTTTCTTGAATCTCTTTCATTACACGGTCAAATTTCCATTGTAAATTTCGAATTAAAATACAAAATTATTACAAGAAGATAAATCAAAGTATAATAAAAGAATAAAAAAATCAAAGGAAGAAAAAAACACCTTACCGGGCGGCGATGGAGACGGAGGAAAAGAAAAATTGAAGCGAAGGGGCTGGAAAATAGGAGGAACAAAAATGGGGCAGAAAGAATATAGGAAGAGGATGCTGGAAGGATGAAGAATAAGAGGGAAGAGGTGGAAAAAATTTGAGGAAGAAGCTAAGGAGGAAGGTGCTGAAAAATTAGAGAGAAGAAGAAATAGGGGAGAGGAGGCTGGAAAAAATAGAGAGAAGAAGGAATAGGGGAGAAGAAATAAGGAAGAAAAAGAAAAGGGGAAGGGGCGGCCGCGGCTGGGGTTTTACCTTTTATAAACTGATAACGTACATCGATTTTGCTTTATCAACTTGATAAAACATAATGGATGTGCGTTATCAAGTGTGATAACGCACAATCATCGTGCGTTATCGTCAAGCTAGTGCCACATTGGCACCAAATCAGCGTCACATCAGTGCCAAACACAATTAGCGTTAAAACTCGGTGATTAGGGATAACGCACACTCATTGTGCGTTATTTCCTTTGATAACGCACAATGAGATAACGCACAATGAGTGTACGTTATGGTCTATCCAGGAAAAAAAACTTAGCTATTTTAGTGCTCAATAATTTTATGTAAGTCAAGCCCAGAAAAAAAAACCGTTTGTTTTTGATTGGTTGAATGTTGTATAATAGTAGTATGTTTTCTTGTTTCAATTTATTTATGAGGATAGTACGGACGTTGTTCAGTTGTGAGTTGCAGAGAAGCCAATGTTGCTCATTACTTCCAAATAATCGTTGGCACCACAGTTTAAATAAAATGTGTCAATTTCAAAAATTTTGTTGATGAAGAGAAGTTGAAGCATTGTTTCTTCAAGAACCCTAATAGTTATTCAGCCAAAAAAGAATGCAAATATGTTGCAGTGTTGACTTTTAATAGAATGTGCTTCTTTTAAAACTTGTTTTTGTGGTTATGTATATTTCATAATACTATTTCTGAAGTATATTTGCTTTCATTTATGCAGCGAAATGGTAAATATAATTTTATATGAAAGTTAACATGCCAACAGAAAATTATGAGAATAAAAAGAGCTTTTTGCAAAATCTTATGTTCAATAACTACATTGTTTACTCAAACTACCTAACTTCTAACGTACTCCAACTTGAAACTCTGATGTTAAGCAAGAACTACATTACATGATCTATTTTCCCAGCAAAAATGAAATGTTGACAACTAAATTAATCTGTCGTTTTAAAGCTTAAAAACCAAAGAAACCGAGTTCACTGGCCTTCTCCTTTTCGAATGTCTCAAAGTATTGGTATATGATTGTCACTGCAAGTAAAATCCCTGTACCCGAACCAATAGCTCCCATAAAATCAGCCAACACAGTGAGTGCTCCAATACATATCCCACCAAAGGCTGCTGCTGTGGGTATGTAGCGATTCAGCTCCTTTTGCAGATTTGATTCCCTATGACCAGGCATAACCATTTGTTGTTCCTGCATTTTAGATATATCAATCAGAATGGCTCAATTTTTATCCTCAGGCATTCTGATTCCAAAGCATCCCCTTGTCCAGGAATAATTTATCAATACTACAGACAAGTAAAAATGCAAACGATTGAGTTCTTTTCTTAACCTTATTAGGAATGAGTTCACTTCTAACACCTGCATTAGATACAAGATGAACTAATCCAATGGCTTCACAAAACTAATTAAATGCCGATTTCTTCTGCTTTCTCATTTGGGGGGTGGGGGGGAGGATGGGGGTTTAGTTCTTAGTGAACCTGAATTGTTGATCAATAAGAACCTTGTATGTTCTAAGTCAACAGTTCAGTCATTTCAACAAGTGACTCAAGAACTCCTTAGATGTTATTTTGTAGAAATCACAGAAGTGGCCTAACAGTTTAATATTAATATGAACAGAAATTAACTAGCTTTTAAAAAATGCAAACGTCTAAATAACTGTGGCATACGAGTTACGATCTCATGTTTAAAGAAATAGGAAACAATCAAATGTCAGGTTTCTATAGAAAATAATAGAGTAACAGTCCTAAAGCTAATCAGGAAGTCTTCGGTTGCAGAAGATTATATACCTTAAGTTGTTTGGCAACATCCCTGGCAGAGGATCCTGAAACTTCAATCCAGGTTTTTGAGAACAAAGCACATGCTGAAAGCATAAAGACAATATAAAATAGAGCATGAAATGGATGGGCGGCCATATCTGCCAAGCTGCAATATGAGCAATAAGTACTATTAGCAAAGCATAACAAGAAAAAAATAACCATCAATTTAGACAAACATCTACAAGACAAATGAAAAGAGGATGTATCAAAATTTGATATCATAATTGCATCTACCTTGATGGTGCAGTAATGTAATAGGCAATACCACCAACTGGGATGGATTGACCAGAGTATTCAGATTCCTTCCACTTGCCCAAAAGGTTCACAAGAAAATTTCCACTGTACCTTCTATACAGAAGCTGTGGACAAACAAACAAAGTAAAGTTATTACCTGATACATCAATGAAGTTATCCAAGATAACTTATTCTCTTAGGCATAATGGTACAAAATCAGGGACAGAACCAGGGGGTGTCAGGGGGCGGCAGTTGCCCCGACATTTTTTCAAAACCTTTCTGTACATACTAAATTTTAAAGGTTTTAGCTCCATTTTTTCTAAAACTGTCCCCACCCTCCAACAATTTTGAAAATTTCCTTATACAAGTTATTAAAAATCTCGGCTCCCCAAAAATCAAAGCTCTAGATCCGTCTATGGTTCAAATACCTGAGAAATGAAGTAAAGATTGGAGACAAGAGCAGACTGCAAGATAATGGGCATGTTGGAAGTGTAGAACAGCTTAATGGGATATGAACCCTGCTGTCCACGAGCATTCTTTGACCTCACAGGCAAAACAACACGGAAGCCTTGGAAGTAGATAACTATAAGGAAGATTAAGACTGTGGCAAGCAAGTTTGTCACGTTTGGAAGATTTTGTCGATAGAATGCCTCCCGAAGCGCACGGACTTTGTCTGTCCTTGTAATGAGCAAATGGAATAAAGCAATAACAGCACCTTCAAATTCAGCTCCACGACCACTGTTGATTGTGGTAGGGCTAAATGCTTTCCAAATGATGTTCTCACTGTTGAATCAACCAAAAAACCAAAATTTTATAAATCAGCATTGGAATCAATTAGTAGGAAAAGAAAGTGATTTGTAAAATCTTACCAGATATTGGTTGCAATGAAAAGAGAAATTCCAGAGCCTAGACCATATCCTTTCTGGAGCAGTTCATCTAGGCAAATTACGATTATACCAGCGAAGCATAGTTGAATAATTATAAGAACTGCATTGCCAACTCCAAGTTGGTTGACGCTGCCGTACATCCCTGACAGAACATAAGCAACTGCCTCACCAACGGCAATAAGTATTCCCAACAACTTCTGTGCACCATTTCTAGAAGCCCCAAAGAAGAAAACTGTTGTAAGATGTTGTCATACACTAAGCACACTTACAAAATTGAGGAAAACAGTGATCCTCTAGGTTTCTGAAGAGATGTAGGAAAGCAGCAAGCATTGCTTGTGCATGCAGACAAATTGGGAAATAAAACTTCCAAATTTCGAAATACAATTAAATGAGATTAGCTTCCACGATACTTACAGCAAAGCTCGATCTTCCCGTACGTTGTTATCTACTTCAATTATTTTTGAGCCAGCCAAAAGCTGCATAACCAGTCCAGATGTGACAATAGGAGTAATCCCAAGCTCCATAACTGTTCCACGATTTGAGGCAAGGATGACACGCATCCAGTAAAATGGATCCGCACCTGTTGTAGAGTGTATGCCATATAAAGGAAGTTGACTGCACACCAGGAATATGAACAGAGAGATCACCGTATAGATGACCTTCTCTCTGAATGGGATTTTCCTGTCAGCGCTCTGAACTTCAGGCAGAAACGATAGAAAAGGTCTAACAAGGTGCAACACCCTGAATCCTCCCCCCATCTTTTTCAGATCAACTCAATCAATTGAACCTGCAGGCATTAATTTATGGTGACCAAAGAACTTATTAATAAGCAATATAACAAATTCTAAATTCCAAAAAAATTCATTCATTCATTGATAGAAAAGCAATCAATTAACTTCATGAAAAGTAAATATTTCAATAGACCTATTCTTGCCTGAAGAATCACATTTGAAATTAATAATAAAAAATTATCAGGAAATAATATATGGTAAAGCTTTTCCTGATAGAATTCGATATAAGACACACATAAGCTCAATTCCTGATAACATTCCATGTCTTCACATTTACAGAATTATATTAACATAACGGGCAGAAGCTTTCTTTATAGCCATGAACTCCCAAATAGAAGTAGAAAGAGATAATGGGGAGATAACAGCCTTCAGTAAACAAATTGTAATCCAATCCACAAGCTCATAGGACCAATTGAGGTACTATCTTATCCCAAAAAACATTCATAAAAAATTGAAAAAAAAAAAACTAATCCTGTTGGATTGCAAACAATCTAACCAGTTAAATTGAAGCAAACAGTAGATACAAAAAAAATATCCTATAACATTCATCCAATCAAGCAGGCTCTTTCTGATGCTTTCCGAACAGTTCACATCATAACAAAAATTTGCTACCTCGTCAATGAAAAATATTGAACTTTGATCCAACGTATACTAAAATCACCTCGGGTAACTAGCAAAATTAGATGCAAAATTCATCCAACTAACACAGAAACAATTAAAGAAATCTAAACTACTCCATCAATACATTAAATCCACAGTCACAAACCGGAACCGGTTATCTAGATTCGCTTTTTATATTCAACAAATCTATTGAATGCTAATCACAGATTCATCCCAACCTTTAACTTTCACAACAATCCAATAAACAGAACAAACGCAACAAAATAAAATGGCCATAAAGTACTCAATCAGGCTTCAAATTCTACATAAGATGAATAGCACAAAGAAATCATAGAGAGAAAGGTTAAAGACTTACCACCTGGAATGGCGACGGGGCTCCGTCGATCTGTTCTTTCGGTCTGAGAGATTTTTCTTCAGAAGCTATGAAGTCAAAGGTCAATTTGGCGTTATAAATTAGGTGCCAACGCAGCTAGTTTATCCACGTGTTCAACCAATAAGAAAAAGACATGTGGCATTGTGAAAACTAACACAAAAAAGTAGCTCCCTTTCCCTTTCGGAATTTTATCGCAATTTCTTCCACGAAAGAAAAGAGTTTCTAATTCGGCCAAAAAGAAAAGAGTTTCTAATATATTCAACCAAAAAAAAAAAAGAGTTTCTAATATTGAAATTTCTCCAATTGTATTTTTATGGCATCGTTGTCCACTTATACTTTTTTTGATCAATTAAAAATATATACTTATAAAATAGTTATTTAAATAAATTAATATAACAATTTTATTATTAATAATATCTAAATAAGCAAAATAGTTTTAAAAAACATCCCATAGTAACTCTTCAAAAGTAGATTTTTAGCATTTTTTAAGTTAAAAGTTTATATAATAAGTAGTTATTGCTCAATTACTCTTTTAAATTTTCAATAGCCTATTATCATACTCTCTATTATTTAAAATAAGCAGTTTTGAACGGTTTCGCAATTGCTTATTATATCTACTTTTAGTTTTGACGGAAAAAAGTTAGTTTTGAGAAACTAACATATAGGTGCTTTTTGAAACTTGTAATGCTTATTGATGTTATTAAAATTAAAAATGTTAAATTAATTATCTTAAAATGGTTTTTTTTTAAAAACACTTTGTAAAGACAATGGAAAATACGCCCTATGTTGCATTTCCTAATTTATTATATTATGAACTCATGAATTGAGTTAATGTTATGAAATTTGTTGGCGTAATGTTTCAGTAAAATAGAATAATCGATATAAAATATAAAGTATAAAGAAAAAGAGAATATAAATAGAAAGAATAACTAGAAGAATATATATATATATATATATATATAATAAAAGAAGATAGAGAAGGGTAGAGAGCGAAGTATATAACTTATATTAATTTATTTGAGAAGTATGATTACAACTGAAAGATAAATGACCTATTTATAGGACTTAGAGTATACAAGAGATATGGGTGAATTATGGAGATACATTCTATCATATAAGATATAATTAAAATTATATCACCTATCTCTTCACAATATCTATCTTTGAAGAATATCTATCTCTTCAAGATTTCTATATCTTCAAAATATCTACCTTTTCAAGAGATAAACTTTATATCAGATATTCTTATCTCTTATAGACACCCACAAATACTATTTAATTCATAACACTCCCCCTTGGAAGTTTGTTACATAGAGATCATGCCTTGTTAAAATCTTACTACAAAAACCAATGAAAACAAAATCTAGTGAAGGAAAAAGATTACATTATTCTCTATGTTAAACATTACCTCCTGATAAGAGACTCTTGACATACATGTATTCATGAATAATCTTGAGTGTTGTTCTCAGAAATATCTTAGTAGATAAATCTTCCATATTATCATAATATTGAATTTGTTGCACATCATTACCACCTCCCTTCCAGAGATCATATACAAATATACATATCTTATCTCCTTTAGTATATCTTCAAACTTTATAATCATCCAACAATGTAATTGGAATTTCATGTAATAGGATATTATTTCAAATATAATAATTTATTCATCTTGATCACACACATTTTAGCCAGCCGTCATAGTTAATTATTTCTTTAACAAGAGTTAAAAAAGTGGTTGCTATATATGTCTATATACACAATATCATAATGTATGTCAATACATGACGTGATTTGTGTTGATCATATAAATAATCAATATCTTATATATCCATCTCTTGAGGAATTGGATTATTTTTCAAAATTCGAGATAATCATTTGAATGAGATATCAAACAGTAAGTTCAATATATATTTCTAAGTCATTAGTTAGAAAAGAATCATAACAATCGTTATTTGCATGAAACAAGTATATTCATGCACTAGACATGTGGGATTATAGTACTTCAAGACCGAATAATGGTTCTTCAATATTCTTTTATAAAAGATCTTTATCAATATATAATGACTTAATAACTTGGAATAGTAATAATGTGTCATGTCTATGTAGAATATTTTTAGAATGTTCAATTTATTAATTAAGATAAAAGTTTGATTTAAAACCCTTGATCATTATACTTGTCTTAGTTTATTCTTCAGGAATAACATTTACTCATATAATCCTTCCCTTAAAGAGAATGTTTATCTTTATAATTAAGAGATATATTACGCTTCGGGCATTATTCAAACTTATGAGATATATTGTCCTTCTAAGATATTTACCCAATAAAAGTATATATAATTACAACTCTTTCAAAAACTTTAAGTATTTCATTTGCAAATGACAATCTCGTGAACTTCTGGTTCACTAATATTTGTGGGTAGATAATGTTCATAGAATAGTCTTACTATAAGTTGGCTTTTTCCCCATGATTTGGGGAACACTACTTCATCAAAGTGTTAATCAACATAAAAAGTATACCTTATATGAAAGAAACATATATAGCAAGTATACTTCACCAAGACAAGTATAGATGGGCATACTCCATATTTCAGTATCATTCTTTAATAAAAATCTTTATGTTCTTTTGGAACAACTCATTTATATATTTCAAGCATATTAAGTTCATCAAGGACTTTATATTATCGAATGATAACATAGACAAATGTATATTAATTGTCCCGTGCGCTATTATATATGAAGAATAATCATATTCTCCATCAGAAATATTTCTTCGTAATTAATATTAGGTGTTCACAAAGTGTATGCAGCAAAATCTCAAGTCTAAAAATTGAGCAAAAGATAAATAGCAAACATGGTGATTTGATTTATGATATGGTAGTGGTTAAAAAATCTCTTGGGAATTCCTAGTTTGTAGGATAATCATCCGATTCTTCTCTTCGTCAAAGTGTTGACTTGAGGGCTTGGGAGCTTCTTCTCAAATCGAACGAACTTTGAGGATGATTGATGGATTGCAGAGCCACTGGAGCTTTCTTCGATCTTTACGAGGAACACTACGAGGAAATGCTTGAACTTTGAGGAATACCTTTGTTAGAGAACTTTTGGAAAGAGCTTCTAGAGAGCTTTTCACTTGCCTCGAGTATCTTCTCAATGACTTTCAATCTTGGGAAGCCCTTATTTATTGGCGAAAATAGGGCATCGGGTTGCTTGGTCACTAAACAGCCCATCTGTGGTGTTGGGTCGAGCCATTTCCCTATTTGATGAGGTCCAATGAGTTTAACCCATCATTTAACAGATTTAATTTAAAATGACTTTGGACAAAATTTACTTGGGCCCAAAGGCATAGATTTTGTTGTATTGGGCTTTATTTAAAGTGGGTTTGGATATTATTTAAATAATTCCAAATTCGAGCCAATTTACATAGTCCAACTTAAATAATCTAATCTTCATAGCTTAACTCGAATGAGTCAATCTTCAAGGCCAGACTTGGATGATCTAATCTTCATGGCCCAAAAGACTTCCTTTATTAATTTAATTTAAATAACCAAGACTAAAGCGATTTATTTTATTTTAGTCATTGATTAAATAAATAAATTAAAATTCATTGTCTACAAATGCCCCCAATTCAAGACTTGAGGAAAAGTTATAGGGCTAAAACTTTAAAGACAAGACTTGAAGTACTTGAGTACAATTATTATTATTTTTTTTTTGGAAATTGCCAACATCCTCTATTTTCTAACAAGATAGTGCTATGAACATTTATTGACAATTGCCATATTGTTCACGAATTCCGAAAATGCCCTAACGTCTTTTTTTTAATCAACTTGGAGTCTTGAATTCCAATCAAATTAGAGCGCAGAAACCTTGATGATTTGAGAAGGTTGAATTACCAAGGAAATTGAATTCTTCTCAAAATAAGGATTTACTTCTCATAAAATTTGAAAATTTGAATCGTTATAGAATTTTGAACTTGAATCTTCATATTATTTGAAAGAATTGAATCTTGGTGAAACTTTGAGATTGAATCCTTATAGATCTTTAACTAGAATCTTTTGTAGGATTATAGGACCAATCTCTACCTTCCCAGCCCCTATATATAGGGAGCTTATTCCACCCTTCTCTTCATCCCAATTCAAGTCTTCAAGAAGTGTTTCATGCTTCATCCTGATTCAAGAAATTTTCAAAAAGTGTTTCATTCTTCATCCCAATTCAAGAAGCATTCAAGAATTTCCTTCGAGCAAGAGTGATTTTCTCTGAAAAATTCGGAATATATTTATAATTTTGATCGCCACTTGCACAAACCAATTTGTCCATCATCATTTTTTTTAGTCAAAAGAAGAATTTTTGAAGACCTCGGCTTTGTTACTATCCAAGAGGGTTGATCTTTTTGAACTTTGATCCAGTGGTTTCTTCATGCATGAAATTTCCTCTTTTTTTTAAAATTTTAGACTAGTCTTTTTTTAACTTTGATCCCATGCGTTTCTTCATGCACACAATTTTCTTTTTTTTTTTTTAGACTAAATTTTTTTCTAGACCAACGATGGTGTACTTCATGGACTCCAAGTCTTCATCTGGTCAAGATGTTCTAGTCATTTGTGACAATTCCAATGACCTAATGAAGGTGGCAACAATTTTGACGGTTTACAAGGCAGTTTCTGGCGGATATATGGGCCCATTGCTGAAAACAACTACCACTCATCCCATGAAGGATTGGCCAACTCTTGTCAGCTTGACAAGTCTGCAAACTCAAAAAGCTTTGATCCTCCTCGACTCAACTCATCATTCTCCGAATTGCTTCGACCAACTTTCCTCACTTGGTCGCAGAATAATCATCGGCAAGGTTCAGTGGAGTTCAACACTTGAGTTCCCTGGTGAGTTCGGCTACAGAGGAAAGTATTAGGAATGGACAGAAGACGTCTTAAGTTGATGCAAATGTTTGAAAGATCGAGAATCCATGATGCCATGTAATGCATCACTCTTCACATACGACCACAACTCGAACATCATGAAGGCCTTTTGTGAAGCTTGGTGTCCTTCTACCAACACACTTTTAACAACAGCTGGCGAGGTGTCCACCTCTTTGTGGGATTTGAACGAAATTCGAGGCTTGCCCATACTTGGCCACCATTACGATGAAGTTGTTCCTTTTGTTGCTCCATTACCGGAGAGGATCTCGAAGGCAAGAAGTATTTCTCAAAAAGTTGCGGGCGTTTGTTCCATGCATACCACTTGATCAAGAAGGGAAATGGCACCAACTCAGGAGTCACCGTAAATGAATGGATCACTTTCTGGTTCAAGAAAGCCGCAAAATATGAAGCAGCTCTTCAAAGAGAAGAACTACGACAACGCCCAAATTTACTGAGAATCCTTGCGACATCAACCCACCTCATGAAGCATAGGCAACGAAAAATGATGCCTTGTTCTCCAAGCTAAACATTCAAGATCCCATCCTCAAATTGGAGACATTCCTTGCTGCTTTTCTATCATGTTGGCTTTGTGTCTTCGTTTTGTCCAAGGAAGGTGTGACCCTTATCCGCCCTAGCATTTTTAAAATGGTGAGCTTGAAGGCCTTTAGTGAGCAAAACAACTTAATAAATAGTTAGTATTTTAAGATGTTCAAATAGTTTTTTTTAATAAATTTAAAGTGCCTTTTTTTTTTATAAAATACATGATCGTAAGTAGGTGTACATACTTTTATAACTAATAATACCTACTTTTATAACTAGAAGTACCTAATTTTAACACTAACAATGCCAGCTTTTATAACTAGAATTGTCTACTTTTATAATTTGTAACTTTAAAACTAGGTATTCCTAGTGTTAAAACTAGGCATTCTTAGTATTAAAACTAGTCATTCATAGTGTTAAAACTAAGCATTCCTAGTATTAAAACTAGACATTTCAAATTTTAAAACTAGGCATTCCCAAGCTTTAAAACTAGCATCCCTAGTTCTAAAATTAGGCACTCACAAGTTTTAAAACTAAGTGTTTCTAGTTTTAAAACTAGGCATTACTAGTTCTAAAACTAGGTATTCTCAAGCTTTAAGACTAGACATTTCCAAGCTTTAAAACTAGGCATTCCCAATTCTAAAATTAAGCATTCCCAAGCTTTAAATTTAGGCATTCCAAACTTAAAAACTAGGCATACCTAAACTTTAAAAATAGACATTCCTAACTTAAAAATTAGGCATTTCTCATACCCGTAACCCTTCTTCCATCCCATCTCCATTCATTCTATTACATAATATTCTTCAATAATCATCTTTATTTCAGTTTCTAATCCATTCTTTGATTTAATTACACTAAGTAAATCATGGGTTTGAAGAGTTTTGTTGAGGGCGGAATTGCTAGTATTATCATCGAATGCAGTACTCATCCTTTGGCACCAATTTGATGACTTTTTTTTTAATGGAAGCTTTTTTTTATTATTTTAAAAAGCTGCTCCTTCTTTTCTTTTTAAGGAAATAAATAATTTTTTCTTTTCTTTTTTTTTTAATTTTTATGAACAACCTTCCATAATTTTTAGTAAGTTACTAAATTTTATCTCAAAATAATTTCTCTTTAATTTTTATTAGGAATTATTAGTATTTTAAGATGTTCAAATAGTTTAATTTTTTTTATAGATTTAAAGCAGTGCCTATTGTTTTTATAAAATGCATGATCGTAAGTGTGTCTACTTTTATAGCGTGGGGTGCCTAGTTTTAACACTAACAGTGCCAAATTTTATAACTAAAAGTGTCTATTTTATGATTCATAGATTTAAAACTAGACATTCTTAGCTTAAAAACTAGGCATTGCTAGCTTAAAAACTAGGTATTTATAGTGGTAAAATTAGGCATTCCTAGTATTAAAACTAGGCATTCCTAGTATTAAAAATTAGGCATTCTCAAGCTTTAAAACTATGCATTTCTAACTTAAAAGCTAGGCATTCCTAATTTTAAAAGTAGACATTTATTGTTCTAAAATTAGATATTCATAGTTTTAAAACTAGGTATTCACAATCTTTAAAATTAGGACATTCCCAAGTGTTAAAAATAAGCATTTCTACTTTAAAACTCGGCATTAAAACTAGGCATTTCTAATTTTAAAATTAGGCATTCTCAACCTTTAAAACTAGGCATTCCCAAACTTTAAAAACTATCTATTCCTAGCTTAAAAACTAGGGATTCCCAAGCTTTAAAAACTAAGCATTCCTAGCTTAAAAACCAGGCATTCATAGTATTAAAACTAGGCATTCCCAAGTTTTAAAACTAGGCATTCCTAGTGTTAAAACTAGGCATTAGTAGTTCTAAAACTACGCATTCCTAGTTCTAAAACTAGGCATTCCCAAACTTTAAAACTAGGCATCCCAAGCTTTAAAAACTAGGCATTCCTAGCTTAAGAACTAAGTATGCATAGTATTAAAACTAGGCATTTTTAGCTTAAAAATTAGTCATTCCTAGTGTTAAAACTAGGCATTTCCAAACTTTAAAATTAGGCATTCCTAGAGTTAAAACTAGGCATTCTCAAGTTTTAAAACTTGGTGTTCCTAATTTTATAGTTTATGCGAAATAAGGAGATGGTTTTCTGATGATTTCTCATGATCATCACAATTACGAACAACAACATGAGATCATAACCCTCCAGCTTCATCTTCTTCTTTATTCAAATCCTTATCCTACGAAAGTCCCCCTGAATATCCTCAGCCGCCATTACTGAACATCAATTTACCACCGTCGGATGAAATTTAAAATCTCCCAAAACAACAAGACATCAAATTCAAATAAAAATTCAAATAATCTACATCAGCAATTAGCAATACAAGCGGCACTTAGCCAAATTAGAAGTCCACAAATTCCATCAATTAAAAGTGAAAGTGCTGCTATGACCAAAATAGTCCTAGTCATTATTTGTTACAATTCTTTTACTTCAAGTAGCCCTAATTCTTCTATTTCTAATTTTCAATCCCAACCATTTCCACCAGTCAAATCTAGTGCGTTTAAATAGTATGGATCTTCATCAGGTTTGTTGGCGGCAAGAAATGTACCAATTTCGGGTAGATTTCAGGGGCAAAATATGTTGAAAAGATCCATTGCATTGTTAAGGAATTTGAATGAGGGAGAGAAGAAGAAGAAGGGTAGGATAAGGGTTGGGTCGATTGTGAGGATGAGGGGGTTTGTGCGCGCGTGTGTTTCAGTTTATAGGGTGAGAGTGGGTTTGATTTTTTACCCGATTGTTGTATTTAATTAAAATGACGTAGTTTTGGCACTAGGTATACCTTACATGGTGTATCAGATGCATGGTATAATAACTGGTGTGAGTAGTTTAAGTGAGGAAATATTAATATTTAGAATTAAAAATAGAAAAATTTAGAAAACAAGATTGAGAAATGGAGGATCCAGAAGGGGAGAAATTCTTTCTCTCTCTCTCTCTCTCTCTCTCTCTCTCTCTCTCTCTCTCTCTCTCTCTCTCTCTCTTTGCAATATATTATAAAATGTTACACTAAAAACTAAAATATATACTCCCCTAAAAAAAACTAAAAAATATATATGTTATAGTAGAATAAAAGGAGGACAATTTATACCATGTATCCAAGTACCCCATGCAAGGTGTATTCACTCATCAAAATGATATCGTTTTGGTAAGTGATTTAATTATTTTACTATTGACAAAATCAACCAAATCTTCCAAATCCACGCGCCTTCTTCTCCCCCAAACTTCTTTTATTTTTAAATGTATTTTTCCTTTCTTTCCGCGATTTTCTTCTCCCCTCATGATTCTATGCTACTCAGACTGCTTGATTTCACCAGATTTTGTGTGATTTCATTTAATTGATCATCGTTAATCGTCGCAACATTGTGTAATCAATAGAAAATTGTGAAGAAACTAATATTTTGTCAGTCATTGATGTGGATGAGGTGAATGGCAATGTTTTAAATCATTCGTTGTGCAAAGATGTGGTTTTGATATTGCCGGACTCTGTTGAAAAAGATTTTACAAGTAATACATTGCTTTATTTTTCGATTTGTTTTATTATTCTTGTGGTTTTTTATGTTAGTGAATGCATGTGTGTCGTGTTATAGTTAAGGAGGATGGGAATTGTGGTCCTTCAAACACTTCCAATTGAAGATAGAGTGGAAAGAATTTCACGTGAGATATTGTCTTCTTTTTTTTTTTTTTTCCAATTTGGTGGTTATTTTTGAGAAGTTGTGTTATTGTGCATATGTGTTCTTAGTTTGATTACAAAGTGCATCCAGTTTGATAAATGAGTGTGCCTAGTTTAGCAATTAAGTATGTCTTTGTTTATGATCAGTGTAAATTTTGAATTTTTGTTATGTTTCTATTTTCTAGATTTTTTTGTTAGTTTTAACATAATGTTTGTTTTGCTTTCAAGCGTATTTCAATTTTGATGTGGTTGGATAACATTTCGTTTTAGTTATATTACGTATTTGAAATGCAGTAGTTAATGTGCCTAATTTTGTAAGCAATTGTGCCTAATTTTTAAACTGTGTGTGCCTACTTTATGAATTTGTAATATTTAATTTTTATTTTGTTTCTATTTTTAGACATTTTTGTTGGTTGCAATGCAATGTTGCTGTGCTTTCAATTGAATGTTAATTTATTTTTAGTTGTGAATTGTTTTATTTTATTTGTATTACGTATATATGCAGTAGTTAGTGTGCCTACTTTTATAAGCCATTGTGCCTAATTTTTAAACTATGTGAACCTACTTTTGAAACAGATTGTGTATACTTTTATGCATAAGTGTAATATTAATTTTTTTTATTATATATATATATATATATTAGTGTAAAGCAATGTTGGGTTTTTTAATCTTATTAAATGATTTTATTAGGTATGTTTGTAGTTTATTTGTTAAATTCAGGAATGTGCTTACTTTTATAGATACTGTGTCTACTTTTGTAACTATTTGTGCCCAATTTTATAACAGAGTGTGCCCAATTTATTAATTATGTTTGCCTATCTTATTTGAACTTTATAACCATTTGTGCCCACTTTATAAATAAAGTGTGCCTACATGATATACGTTGTTACAAGTATGTGTGCGTGCATTTTTCTGATATATGTACCTACTTTTATAACAGTTTATACCTACTTTATGACTATATGTGCCTAATTTTATAAAGGAATGTGCCTAGCATTACAAGTATATGTGCTTTTAGTTTGTTGACTCGTGTGACTAATTTTATAAGCATATGTGCTTAACTTTATAACCATTTGTGCCCACTTTATAAACAAAGTGTGTCTAGGTAAATATACATCTTTACAAGTATGTACCTGTATTTTTATGATCTGTGTGCCTAGTTTTATAATAGTTTGTACTTACTTTTATGACTATGTATGCCTAATTTATAAAGGAGTGTGTCTAGCATTAAGGTTGACCTGTGTGCCTAATTTTATAAGCTTGTGTGCCTAAATTTCATTTGTGCTAACTTTATAAATAATGTGTGCCTAGGTTATGAACATCTTTACAAGTATGTGCCTGTAATTTTCTGATCTGTGTACATACTTTTATAACAGTTTGTGCCTACTTTTATGACTATATATGCTTTAATTTTATAAAGGAGTATGCTTAGCATTACAGGTATTTGTGCTTTAAGTTAATTGATTTGTGTGCAAGTTTATAAGCTTGCGTGCCTAACTTTAGAACCATTTGTACCCACTTTATAAACAGAGTGTGCCTAAATTATATATACATATATATATTCCCATGAATGTGTGCCTACATTTTTTTTATCTGTGTGTTCACTTTTATCACAGTTTGTGCTTAATTTTATGACTATGTGTTCCTAATTTTATAAAAGAGTGTATCTAGCATTGCAGGTATGTGTGTAAGTTTATTATAAAAAAGAAAAAGTAATATATGTTACCTTTTTTAATTTTGTAGTTTGATGGATAAGTTTTAGTGCCATAATCACTGTTGGTTCAACAAATTGTATAATTTGAGGGAAAAGTGGTGTCCAACTTTTAGTAATGACTTCTTCCTTAGAGGTGTTCTATCATCTCAAAGGAACGAGACAATTAACCGTGCTATTTCAATGAAGCCCTAAAAAACAACTATGCGGTGTGATTTTTATCGGATTTTCAATACAAGTAAGGTTGAATATGAAAATAAACATGTAAATTTGAAATAAGAAATTAGTGTGCCTAATTTTGTAGAATTGTATGCCCATTTTTTCTGTTGAGTATGCTTACTCTGTAAATCATTTGTGCCTACATTATATACAGCTTGTATCATTTATGTATTTTGTGCATTTTTTACAATATTTTGTGCCTAATTTTATGTACAAGGGGTGCATATGTTGCATAATAAGGACTGAATATGAAAGAAAATATGTGAAATTGTCACAACTACTTTTTTAGTAACTGTGTGCCCATTTTTTTTAGTGTGTTTACTTTGTAAACCATTTGTGTTAGTGAACGCGTGCATTTTACGCGTGAGATTAAAGGGAGATACACATGATAAATTTTTTTGGAATAAGATACACTTTGCATGTTGTACTTGGATGCATCGTTTAAAAACTGTAAAAACAAAGGAAATAGGAGATAGAAGTTAAAGAACTAATTACTGTATAATCACTTTAAAAAAAAAATTACTGTATAATCTACTTTTTCTTTGAAATCAGATCCAGTATGTGCTTCCAAGTCCAATTTTACAATATCTTTAAATATATTGGGTCAAGCCCAAACAATTTTTATATATGGGCTTTGCATGGATGGACAGAAAGAAAAGAGCAATATCCTGTACGCGCGCGTGAGGTGAAACCACTGCAAATGAATTTACTTTAGTTTAGTACTTTTATTGCGTAGAAAATAAAATATTAAAGGCCAGGAAAAAAAGCCACTTTACTTCGATTTTTCTACTCAGTTCAATTCGTTCCTTGAAAAAATCACTTTACAAGTACCAAAAATTCACCCAAACATTTTCCCTCAGCAATTTCACCCAAAAATTGTATCAAGAAAAGAACCAAAATCTGTTTCTCCTTTAGACAGATAAATGCGAAAGTTGTGTTGTAAATGCAAAAAAGCTGTTTTCTCAGAAGAGTACAGTTGTCAGTAGAGTGAAGAACAGTAGCACTCAACTCAACAGAAGAACAACCCAGTTGAGGTTTCGGCAAAATCAAGCCAACTGAGTGAAAATCTTGTTTTGGATTATATTTTTGAAGATATGTGAAGTGAACTAATTTCTTTGATGATTTGTGGACATTGAAGCTCCATCTTTGGAGAACCTTTTGCTACTTCTTCTGATCCACAGACACAGAGAGGTTTTTTTTTTCTTTGAGTTCAAATAATGGTGTCTGAGGGAGGAATAAGATGTTCAGTTTTTCTTGTTAGTTTCTTGATTCTCTTGGTGGCTTATGTTCAGTTTCAAGTTGATGCGGCTGCCCCAGCAGGTTTGTTGTTCTTGTTCTGTTCTCAATTTTTCTTTGTTTTGCTTAGTTAGGTTTGTCTGCATTTTAACAGTTCTGAGGAGTTAGCTTATGTGTGGATTTTCTGTGTTTATTCAGGTCCCTTGATAAAACACGTTTCCTCTCTGCTCAAATGGTCTAGGCCTTCCTCTAAATCACCCCAATCTGGTAAATTATGTTCTTTTCCCTTCTGTGATGTTTCTGTTTCCTCTCTTAATTGAATTGGTAGAGTGAAGGGGAGTTCTCTGTGAATGGTTTTTGTACTCCAAACATAAACTGTTTTTCATTTAAAATGCATTTGACGTTAAACAGGTTATAGAATTGCAAATAAAGGAAACCAAGAAAAGAACTGGCTGGGATGTTTTCTATGTGACTCAAAGCCCTGAGATTCCATTGCCAAAATATGCTAGCGAAACTGTATAGAGTTAAATCTTTTGTAAGATGAAGTTGCTCCTTATCTAGTGCCTCAATACTAGCTACATACACTTGTTTTAGTGAATGATTGAATGTCTTTTTCTTGTTACTGATGCAGGAGTTTCTTTAGTCAGTTATAATTTTTTATTTGATTTAGAACACTTAACCCTTTTCATTTGTGCTTCTGTAGACGGAAATGTGCTTCAATTTGAAGATGGTTACATAGTAGAAACTGTCGTACAAGGCAATGAACTTGGAATTATGCCTTACAGAATACGCGTCTCACAAGAAGGCGAACTATTTGCTGTTGATGCAGATAAGAACAATATTGTTCGAATTACTCCACCATTGTCCCAATGTAAATATTTCTCTTTTTCTTATTTTCTAGATGATTCTGAGCTGATAACTTTAGCTTATTTGATACTTTGGTTACTTTGAGTAGTTCTGCTGTGCTGCTCTGTATCGTTCATTATGTTCGGGAGCAGTGAGTAAGTTAGGCTAAGCATTACGGACAAATGAGGAGGGAAACATATCTTTCAATTTTCTTTTTATTGGGTTGAATGAACTAAATAGCTAGCCTCTGATGAACCACAGTTCCAAGACATCCTTTTTTTTTTTTTTCGTTTGGATTGAATTAAATCTTATGCATGAAGTCTTAACATTTGAAGGCTAAATGGTAATAGAAGTTTTTTAGGATTACGATGAGGGTGCAACATCTATCTCCTTAATCATAGTTGGTAAAACAATCTTTTTTTTTTTTTTTTTTGCTTTACAGAATGATAGAGATTGATGGTGTTGTTACTTTCTTTTTCCTCATAATGTTGTAATGGGAAAATGATGCAGATAGTCGGGCAAGATTGGTTGCTGGATCATTTCAGGGTTACACTGGGCATGTGGATGGAAAACCCAGTGATGCTCGTTTTAATCATCCAAAAGGTGTTACTATGGATGATAAAGGAAATGTGTATGTTGCTGACACTTCAAATCTTGCCATCAGAAAGATAGGAGATTCAGGTTGAGCATAGCATCTCATAGCTTATAGAGTGTAGCTTTTAGTATTTACTTTAGAAGTTATAGTTGCTTTACTTCATTTAATATTTTTCTGTTAATTATTGCATGAGTGAGAATCTAACATTTGAAATGGTTGTAAAGAACTTCAAAAGATTTTGTTTCTGTGGTTTCTTGGAAAGATATAGGATCCCTTCCTATTTCAGGATCGTAATTTTAACTTTAAAGATTGATTATAGCTTCTAAATTGATTGCAGGCGTGACAACTATTGCTGGAGGAAAATCAAATGTTGCAGGATATAGAGATGGTCCAAGCGAAGATGCCAAATTCTCATCTGACTTTGATGTGATTTATGTTCGGCCTACCTGTTCTTTGCTTGTTGTTGACAGAGGAAATGCTGCCCTTCGACAAATTTCTCTTAACCAGGAAGACTGTGATTATGTATACAGCTCGGTTTCATCCACAGGTCAATTTCCTAGGAACTCTTACAATTTGTTGTTAAAAGTTTGTTTTGTTGTCAGTTCTGAAGTTGGCTCATTGTACAATGTTTTCTTTCTGTGTTTATAATGTTTGAAGTATCTTAAATATGTGTGTAATTTCTATATAGATGTTTGAACACATTTAATGGTCATGGTTTCAGTACCACTTCACTTTAGTTATGTTCTCCATTCTGAAGCATATCGATAAATTGATAAAGGTCCAATTATCGTGGATGATACCAGTGTCAGTAATAATATCAGGTTTTGACGCCCAAAAGGTGAACAAGCATCAAAATGAGGATATGGCACCTCGTTTTTTGTTCAGGATTATCCACCTTATTATTGGTTTATTGAACTAGTGTTTGTTGCTTGTGTCTTTTGGATTGCCAGTACACTTGGATAGCAAAGAGATGATACTTTCTTTTCTTTGACCTTTCCTTAAAGAGAGAAATCTAGTTATTAAGCACTAGCAATACTAGACATCTTCTCTTGAGCCTCTTGAACAAATATCCCGTAGGCAAAGTTCAGAACCCATATTGATCCTATTAGGGGAGTTATGTACAAACAACGCTAGTTTATCATCCTCTCTAATGCAGTTCTTGGTTAGAAAATGATGGTTACTTGATAGACTCTTTGTGGAGATATCTAACTGATCTGATTTGTTTGCTTGGCGCTTTCTGTGACACTTCAGCTGGAATTAGCAAAGTTTGTCTCTAATGTAATCTGGTTCTTGTGGCAGATGTTTTGATGGTTATTGGTGCTGTTTTAGTTGGATACCTTGCATGTCTGCTTCAACAGGGATTTGGCTCAGCCTTCTTCTCCAGAGTGGTATGGTTCTCAAATGAATAAACGGAAATTATATGGTCAACTTCACATTTTGCACCTCACCAGAAAAAAATATTTTGTTTGGTACTTTTGTATTCATGCAAATCCTCTGCCCAGTTATGAAGGTTAACAAAGTTGTTTTCCCCATTTTGTATTTCTATATGCTAACTTGATAGTAGCTTTGGTTGCAGCAAGGGCAAACAGGCAATGCAACCCGAGAAGAAAAAATCAAGGAGGAAAAACCGGCACCACTAGTGGAACATGTGAAAGAGGATCAAGAAGCAGGCTGGCCTTCTTTTGGACAGCTTGTCGGGGATCTTTCAAAGCTTGCATTTGAAGCATTGGGTGGAACCTTACTGCCGCTTGTTCCCTTCCGATTTGTAAGGAATAGCAAAAGGAATAATCTCACTCCATTGAAAGATTCTTTGATAATGCCTGAAGATGAAGCTGTACCCCCTTTAGCTCAGAAGCAGAGAGCTCCAGTTCCTACTTTGGAGACTAGACAAGCTTATCCACCAAATGCTAGCGAGGTGAAGCCCCCTAAGGTCAGATCAAGCAGTTTAAAAGACCCATCATTGTCCACTAAGCATAGATCTTCTAGAAGACAGGAATTCGCTGAATATTATGGATCCGGTGAGATCCCTCCAGTCCAGGTGAGGTCTAAAAGCCAGAAAGAAAGAACAAAACATCGACAAAGGGATAAAAGTGGAGAGGTGGTATATGGAACATCCGGGATGGAGTCAAAACCTGTTGAAAGTAAGCCGGTTAACTACGATCATTCAAAATATGATCAATACAATCCGAGGAGCAAGTGTGGGGATGCATTTCGTTTTGAGTAGATTGCTGAACAAGACAAAACAAGAGGAAGAAAAGGAGAAACTACAGGTTAATGTGCTTCAGAAGTTAGTACTTGAGAATGTTATGGAAGTTTCTATAATTTCTTTTTTCCTTTTTTTAGCTTGATTTTAGTTTCAAGAATCAAGAATTAATAGATTAATGCTGCTTAGAAGGACTCATTCAACAACTAGTACCTATTAGTTGTTATGTATGTGCTCAATGCCAAAAACTTCATGTGTAAAACACTGGAAAAAGATGCATATGGAAAAGAAAAGTTCTCAAGTTTTTGATTGCTTGAAATTTTGATAAAATGCCTCTAGAAGAAATATGAGAAAATCACACTAAATTAGAAAATTTAGCTAACCAAAGTATTTCAAAACAAAAAAGGGGAAAAGAAAAAAGAATTAAGGTCCACATTTATGGGTTATTTTGATAGGTTTTAGAGTTTATTTAATGGATTTAAAGATATATTTGCCTTTTGAGGTAAAAAAGAGATGGGTTCATGTGGTGCTTGTGCTGAGAAGCAAGTTTTAATTCTCCATAGACAAATGCATGTTTCCTATTAGGTTTTCATCTGCCTTCTTTTTTTTTTCCTTGTGAATTAATGGGATATTTTAGGCCTTTCTTTCATAAATGCACACAAGAAAGTGATACTATCATATTACAAATTAAAGTACGAAGATGACGTAAACTTCACCTATCATATTTATCATATTTAGATAGAGTTTGATGTTGTGGTAGAGATGAATGTGATGAGTTTGAATAGTATATATTATCAATTTTATGATATTAATTTTAGTATTATAAAAATGATTGTATAATAATTGATCTTAACTGATATTGAATTAATGAGTCACGCTTTCAAATTTACTTATAAGTGTTAAATGGTAGTTTCCGTAATTAAAGTCATGTTATGCTCTTAAAGGGCCTAAGCATGGTCATAAATGCTTCAAATTTGTGACTTGTACTTTCAAACTTACAAGCACAAGAATGACTAAATGAAATGCCTTTCTATTTATATATTTTCGTAAACTTCAATTTTAAATTAAACGTTATACCGTATGTGAAATATTACATTCTTGATGAGTGTAAATATGACTGTGAGTATTATCAAATTTATGAGTCACACTTTTGAACTCAGTGGATAAAATAAATCTAACACCTTTTAGTTCATATGACTTTCTTAAACTAGTCAGTAATTGTATTGTACATTCAAGAGTGAAAAATCTAAAAGAAGGAAAAAAAAAAAGAGTTAGAATCCTTGAATTGTACCAAAAAAAGGCAGAAGTACCATGTATAAAACAAAACAAAGCTCATATGATCACTTTCACAACCATTTCTTTTATTTATTTATTTATTTATTTATTTTTCTAGTCACGAGAATGGAACATGACAGCCAACCACCCCCAGACCTCTACACTAACACTAACACTACTCACTCACTCACTCCACTTTTCTTTTTTTGAATATTAGTATTTGATATGGCATCCATTTTCATTGATGAGGTGGGCAGGCAACAAAATTTGATACCATATCATTATTGAATTCAAAGCAAAGGAAATTGCTGCAAAGGTAACCAAAAAAACCCCAATCAATCAATCAATGCATCATCGACTAATTCAATTCTATCTCAAAAACGAAACACCAAACACCCCTTTTGCTTCGGTTTCCTTCATGCAGATGCAATCACCACATACCTAGTTTCTCTGCCACCAATCTAAGCTGAAACATTTTTTTTTTTTTGGTTTCCTGCAACTCTTGTTTCCTTTTATTATTGAGCAGTGAAATTATCATGGGTTGTGCTGGATCATCACAGAACAAAGGAGATGGTGAGTCCTTTCGTTTTTCCTCTGTTTCAAATAATATGTCCGAATGAATGTATGTATGTTTATTTGCAGTTCGTTTTCCGTATTGGGAAGGGAAAGGGAGGATAATTCATGTTTGTATGTGTCATATTTGAGATGGCTATAGTTGTGTTGATTGAGAATGTACTGTTTTCTTTTGAATTATGCACTGATAAGATGATGTTTGATTTTCTAACCAAATCAAAGAGTCAAAAGAGTCTTCATAGAATTAGGTTTCCTTCACTTTGTTTTGGAATTACGTGCTGAGTTTGATTTGCTGAATGCACCAGTTTGGTGCTCTTCTTGCTTGGCTGCTGTTGTTACACTTACAGGAAGCGCTAAAAAGATCAGAAAGCCAAAACCATGGAAGCATCCTCAGCCTATAACTAAGAGTCAGCTGATTCAATTACGCGAAGAGTTTTGGGACACTGCCCCTCACTATGGTGGAAGGAAGGGTAATCAATCATCAATCAATCTTCCAAACATATATATAATAACAACATTAATATACTCAGTCAGTCTCTGGCTATTTCCAGAAATCTGGGATGCACTTAGAGCTGCAGCTGAGGCTGATCTAAGCCTTGCCCAGGCCGTTGTAGACAGCGCCGGAGTCATCATTCAGAATGCAGATTTGACAGTGTGCTATGATGAAAGAGGTTCTTTTCTTATGATGCTGCATTCTTCTTCTCTATTTTTCTCTTCTTTTTGTGTTAATCTTGCTGAGAGTTCTACTTTCCATAAGTACATTTTACCTTTGTTTGCAGGTGCTAAATATGAACTACCAAAGTATGTTCTCAGTGAGCCTACCAACTTGATACAAGACAGTTAAAAGGGATGAAGAATGGTGATACTATTAGTATTCCACATTTGTTCATTTCAGTGTATATCAATCATGTATATTACTTCCTTCCTAGATGTTCGAAATGTAAAAGCTCATTATAGAAACATCGTTTTTTTTTTCCCTTTCAAGTACACTAACAACTCAATTTGGATCGTCTGTAGTATCCACTCTACTGTTAACACATTCTCTGTAATATTTCTAATATATTATTTTACTAATAAAATTTATCAAACAAAAAATAAACCCTAAAAGAAAAAAAAAATTATAAAATGAAATATTATAGACATATAAAAAATGTTACGAACGATCCTAAGTGATGACAACTTGGGAAAGCTATAGGAGATCTTACTACAAGGATCCGAAGCAGATGAACTCAGTTCCCAGCTTAAATTAAGGCAGAGAGAAGATTTTGTGAAAATATAGGATCAGTTGAAGCTCTAATTATGAAACGTGGCTCTGAAATCTTTACAAGGACAAAAAAGAACAATCCTATGGAAAAGGCTATATTCATACAAGAAAGTGACCAAATGTAATTACAAGGATAAAGGACCAGAATAAAATGAGCAAATCATAATAGCCAACACAGTAATATTGCCCTAAACCTTTTTGAAGAAGGATAGAATATTCCCTTGTTTAGGGTCCTTGATCCCTGCTTTCTTGTTTCCAGCTTTTCCTGCTTGGTTCGCTGGAGCATTCATTCCCACAGCAGGAGACTTCTTAACCGGCAGTCTAAAATAAACCAGAAAATGAGATTTGTTAACATGAGAGAATTATGAGGATAGAATATTATTGAAAAACAGAATGAAGCACATGTTAAACAGCAAGGATTTCATCAAGAATTAAATGTAGCCACCACATGCATGCAGTTCTCCACCAATGTGACCAGTAATTGCATATTCATTGATAACAAACTGCGATGGAGGAAAATATGGGTTCATATTATATTTACTAACAACTGATCAATCATCAGATATACAGATAATCTACCTCATTTAACATGATAATACGACAATACTCTATTATTCAGGTTAAGTTTTCAGTAGTCTCAAATTAAAGTGATTTAAGGAGCACAACAAATTTAATCTCATAAACCGTTTACCTGTTGGAAGCATTAGCTGAAGTCATGTCAATGTTCTTTACTTCTTGGCAATCAGGTTTTGCGTCTGCCTCATCGCCCTCCCAGACAACCTCCGTAACTGCAGCCATATATATAAGAATCACATGGGACAAAGTATATATATATATATATATATATATCAAAGACATTTCCCTGCAACATAGCTTCTAAAGAGAAAGTTGGTCCTCCGAATGTTCAAAAGCCTAGGCATAATAATTATGGGACCACTTATGAGGTTAGTATTCATGGATGATGCACTTAAATTCTCAGATCCTTCAGAAACTGAATCAGATTTCTTGAAATTGAATCAGATAAATCAGGCATAAACAGATAATTGACCATTACTGAGTGCCTCAGTGGACTATAATCAGCTTAAACAGAGGTCCCAGTATCAGTGAATTACGAGTAGGAACATTTGGTGGTAAGGAGGGAGAATTGAAATAACTAAGAACATACAGATACAAATTGCTTCAGTATAAGAATCGGGTGCCCCTAGTCATTTATTCATCAGACCTGATAACATACTTTTTAAGGGGAAAGGTAATGAGGAACCAAAGCTATAAAATGACTTCTAGCTAAATAAGGAAACATCTGTTATGAAACACCAAAATCAATATTGCCTTTTCTTATTCATAACTCATTCATGGAAACCTCTTTCAGCATGTAGAAACCAAAAAATATTTGCAACAGCGGCAATCACATATATGTGTCACAGAAATTTAAGAAGATCATATCTATAATTTTACCTTCTCTTCCACGCTCATCAATTCGTGTCTTTAGCACCTTTCTCCTTTTCTCCTTTACATTTGTGCCAATGGCAGATACATGGTTAACATTTCCTTCTAGAGAAGATGTGTTCGTGTTGGTGGCTTTGCTGAGAGTCGATGATTCTTCCTTCAATGTCTGATTAGTTTTTGTTTCAGCTTCTTTTCTCTTCTTGACACTTGGTCCCTCTTCCTTCTTTTCATCAAGTCTCAACTTGTCCTTCTCTAGGTCCGAAGATTTTGAACTCTGTTTTGAACCTAGCACTGGTTCCATTTTTGGAAGATCTGGAGATGCTAGAGTAATTGGCTCTTTGGACTCATCATCTTCTTCATCAGAATAATCAAAAACCACTCTCCTCTTTCTAGTAGCTTCACCATTAGGTGCACGCTTAATGGTGATATCATCATCACTATCATCATATTCTCTATCTTCAAGAGCACATATCTGTGCATCTGCACTAGCTAAAAATATATGAAAAATTAAAACCTTTTAAATATGTAAAACAGCAGCCTGGAACTGATATTTAAAGAAATAAAAAAAATCATTTCGTAACATATGGAAGTAAAGAAACAAACCAGTGGAATTAGGTAAGCTATCTTTAGAGTTTGCTGCAAAATTTTCAGCCTTTGATTTTGCAGAGGCTTGACCCCACATATTAGCCAATGCACCAGTAGTTCCAGAAGAGTTCTTATCATTTGGACCTTTCTTTTTATTAACAGGCAATTGAGGAACTTTTCCTTTACTCTCATTAGGCTTGACATTTTGTTCATGAGTTCCGGTGCTATGACTATCATTTTTAACATCTTTGACCACATCAGGAGAATGCAGGCTGATACTGGGGCTTGATTGCTGAAACTTTTTCTGCATAGGCGGCGCAAGAGCAGGATGTTTTGCAGAGGTGTTTCTAGATTGCCCTAGGACTCCTGTGCTTTTCGCCTGAGGTGTAGAGGTGCTTGCATTTGTTCCTCCCCCAGCAGTTCTCTTGACAAAGGAATTCAAAATCCCACAGAATCTAATTTACGATGCAAAAGCACGAAGAAGGGACAACATTAACTCAAGCATTAAACAAATACAAAGACTTGATTACATACCGTGATATGCACTCCAGCGAATAATCATGAAATTACTACCATGTACTTCATTTAAAAATCTAAAAAGCAAAGGAAATGGATGCCTCCAAATCTAAGAATGTGATAAAAGTGGAATCATCTTTTGGGCAAAAAATTTTTGGAGGATTACCTATTATCCCGAAAACAATTGTCAACATCAGGTGGCTGCTTAAAGAGTTCTTCTGCTTGGACAAATTCAGAATTCCAAAGGACTGCTGGGTCTTTAGGGAGGCATGATTGCACGCTATAAACCTGGAGTGAGCAATTGTTATCAAACTCTTCTTTGGCTTCTGCACATAAATGTAAAAGATGCAAAATTAATTACGTCGGAAAAGAAATCCCCAAAAGTTGAAGAAAAGCTTAAGAAACAGGAAAAAATAGAAAAAAAAAACCTTCATCCCTTGCTATTTGTTCAAACTGATTGATTCTTCACTCAGAAGGAAATGTTTAACATGGTTTAAATTGAGGCAGCTCATGAATCCCATAATTTTAATTTCTGTAACTAATAAGCTCTTTCAATCACATTTCACAGTATGATGCAAGTGACACTCCTTATATATCATAACCATGTTTAAACACTATAAAGTTTTAACACACTATAAAGTTTTAACATCCAATGAGAGACTCATCCATTGGCAGTCAATAGAAGAGGAACTACTGAATCATAGTTAACCAAATTCCCAGTCCTATCCACCCTTGCTATCAGATGCTACCCTCTTCTTCTCTGTGCGCATGACCCAATGTCCATTATTCCACCACCTAGTACCTTGCAGACAAAAGGGTCTGTCTCAAATGCTTCTCAACAAGGAACTAATTTCAAGTAATATGCATTGGCCCCCAGGAAGTGCATTAGAAACATAGGGAGACTTTAAGAAGGAGCAAAAGTATTCATCTTTTCACGAGGCATCAGGCTATAAGACCACTATTTTATTTTTGGTCTGAAACAGGAGCAAGTATATTATAAGATAAGACCATTCTTTTTATTTGTCACACTTGATCCCCTAAAATACATATGATTTCCATCACCCATGGTTCAGAAGCACCAAGAAACACGCGCAGAGTTGTTTCTCATTCTTTCACCATTAGCATATCCACACCCTTACCGCTGTTCAGGCTTTTGAAAATTCAATTGAGGATAAAAATCTTAGGAGTCATGTAACAAGATGTCAAAACTCAAAAATTCCAGTCATCCACATGATCAAGGAACGAATAGAAGTAATAACGTACATGCGTAGAACTTTGAATACCATAATACCATTAGCGAACTAATGGGAAGAACAAACTAGTTGGTTGGTGGGTATTTTTGTTAATAGATTCTCAACACTCAAAACTACATAGTTTCAGAGAAGACTCAATTCAGAACACATGTAAGGATAACACTGTGGAGATGATCATAAAACAATCAATGCATCTGATCTTGACATCAGATACTGATTAGAAACATGATAATAGATCTAAAAGATTTCCAACCAGGAATCTGAATAAAAGAAAAATGATTTTTTTCAGTAGTCATTGTCTGGCTCACTATTACAACATTGATACATTACAAATAGCCGGATTTTTCATCATCTTATGAACAAAGGATTTTAAAATCAGAGGACATTAAGAACTCAAAGTAAGAAAATCCAACAAAACATAATGATGCACCAATTTCACGAAAACTTACGAGCTAAACACCCAAATATCTAGGAAAGATAACAAACAAAGAGATCTGTTATCTAAAGTTAGGACTCGAGAAACAGAATATGAAAAGATTAGAAATGAAACCTGCGAGTTTGGACTGTGAGACAAGCCTTATATGGTATGTTGAAGGATTAGTCTTCAACCAGCCAGATAAAGAATAAACTACTTCTAACCCAGCTCCATGCTTCTCGACAAACTCTTGAAGCAGCCTGAGGACAGTAGTAAGCAACCAAATTCAACTTAAAGGGATAGATCTAGGATTCCATTTCAATACCAATAAACTATTCTTACTTCTTAGCAACGTTAGATGATACCAAAAAATTCCGACTGAGCCATTTGTATGACACCTGAAAAGCACACTCACCCGTGTCAGAATGCACTTATCAAAACTTTGCAGAATTTAATGAGAAATCTATACACCACATGTGAAAACACATTAATCAGCCAGTAAAATAGAATATAAACTTCATCAGGTTCAAGCCATGGTTCTGAAGGGCTCCAGCAAACAAAAGTTTTTTCATGACTACACATACAATTAGTATAGTCTATTGTACTTGATTCGTTTGCTCCAAAAGTTGAAGGAGGACATACATTTCAGTATTTAAAATAATATGAAAAATTAACCAAGGAAAAGAATCTAGCTTTCTTAAAATTGACCATTCTACCAAAATTAAAAATCACAGTGCAGTTTATCATTGTTTCCTGTTTTCTTCTGGATGGTAAAAAAAATTATCCTTGCTTCTTTGATAATATACTAGACAGTCTTGAGACAGATAAAGCTAAATTCTTGTATCAAGCAAATAACATCAGATTCCAATTGCAAGCCACATCGCCAAAAGGGAAAAAATCATATCCCTAAAAAACCCAATCAAACTATCGTGCTAAGTTACTAATAATGATAAATTCAATTATTATTACTATATAATACTGATAATCGCAAGAAATTGGAGAGGTGATCTTACCACTTGAAGTCTATCGGAGACAAGGGCTTGAATCTCGTCTAGGATACCAATAGTTTCGATTTCAGCCATATCCGAGACTGTAACGAAAGGGGTCGAGTCAGCCGACTGCTCAAACGAGGGAAACTGATAGAATGAATTCCTCTGAGGAGGGTAGAGAAGGCGCTCAATTTCCCGCCAACGGAAAGGTAGTAATCATGACCAGCGGGGTTAAGAGCTTTTTACCGGTTCGGCCTACTTTTACACTAAACTCGGGTTAATTTGAATTTGGTCCCTGAAATTGGAACAATCAAGGACTTCAAAATATAACGATATCAATTTAATCCCCAAACTTGGTAAAAATATGTCAAGTAAAAGCATTTATGGTTGTTGTCTCTTCAGAATATTGTGCATGAGTTCCATACATTAACATTCTTAATATAATATTTTATTAATAAAATTTAAATAATAAAAGATAAGTTATATTTTATATGATAAACTTTAATGAAAAAATATTATTATAAAAGTAGATGTTACACAAAATATTACGAATCATCTATGCACAATTTTTTTTTTCCTTCTTTCTATTTTTTTACATATATCGTATTTTGATCAATATAATTATCTTTTAATCAATTACAAAAATATATTAAAAGAATTCAGATACACAATTAATTACGACAATAATTTTTTCTTTGAAAAAAACATATATTGGAATGTGATTCACTTTTTTATTTTCTCTTTTCAATAACGTATTTCTTAATATAAAAACGAAATGCTTATAAATATATAAAGAGGCAAGTAGAATAAGACAAATTTTTACTAAACTTCTAAATAAGATAGCATTTAATATACATCTTTTGTGTATAAAAAGATTAATATTTTTAATGATACACAATATTTCATAGATACGAAAAAATTAAAAAGATTACGAACAATATAAATATAAAGAATTAAAATAATTTATAAGTATATATTTCCGATTTATCTAGTGAGATTTTTTTTTTTGGTGCTAAATTATCTAGTGAGATTCATCAGGGGATAAGTGAGTTTTTTTCTGGGTCTATCCACTTTAAAAAAATACAGACTGAAGTGGGGCTTTTTTTTTTTTTTTCGGGTTCAGATGATAACGCACAATCTATACGTTATCTTTAATCACCGGGTTAATCGCGTAAAAACCTGACGTGGATCCCAATTAGCGTTGAGCTGTGGATAACACACAATGGCTGTGCATTATCAAGCTTAATAACGCACAGTCATTATGTGTTACTAAGCTAATAAGCATAGTAATTGTGCGTTATCATGTTATAAAAAAACCCTACTTTGTGCGGACGCCGCCCCTCCCCCCTGGCTGTGCATTATCAAGCTTAATAACGCACATTCATTATGTGTTACTAAGCTAATAAGCATAGTAATTGCGCGTTATCATGTTATAAAAAAACCCTACTTTGTGCGGACGCCGCCCCACCCCCCCCCCCCCCCCCTTCCTCCCCTTTTGTTTCCAATTTATTTAATCATTCCTTTCTTACTCTCTTTCCTCCTTTCCTCCTTATTTCAATAAAATTTCTCTATTTCCTATCCTTCTCCCTTACTGTTTTTCCAACCTCCTTCCTCCTTCATTCTTTCTTCTTTTTTTCAGCCACCTTCATCTGATTCTCCTTCCTTTGTTCATCCTTCTTCTTCAGAAAATTTTTCGTTCCTGCCTCCGCCAACTGCTAGGTAATTTACTCTATTTTTGTTTTTCTTATTATTATGTGTTAATTTCTTTTCATCTAATAAATGTGTATTTTATTTTGAAATTTACAGTTTAAATTAGTAAATCTTGGAGATTTTCTTTAGAGTACGAAGGCTATTAAGGATTTTGAGTACAAAGGCTACTAAAGCTGAATTTTAAATTTTCAGTAAGTTTTTAGTTATTTATAATTTTTTTTGTTTATTACATATTAAGTGTGATTATTTCGTTATTTGTTGTTTGTTAATGTTTTTTATGAATTTTATTTATTAACTTGAATTAATTTATTTTTTGTGGAAATGGGTTTTATATTTTTAAAATGTTTGTTAGTAATGAATTTGTACAAATGTGATTATTTTATGTATATAATTGTTTTTTAATTTAAAAAGTGATATTGATGTATTATTTTTTTTAATTGATGTGGATAATTATGTTTACTTTATTACCTTACTTTATGATTATTAGAAATTATTTAGATTATTCTTTTGCATATTTCGTATAAATTATTGAGTAGAAAATACGAGAATATGTAATTCGATATTTTTAACAATTTTTTTTAAACAGTAGAAAATATGAAAACAAATCTTTTTGTTGTAACTTAAAAATTGTAAAATTTAAATAATACAAAACTTAAAAATATATTATTAAAATCCAAAATTTTTCATTATTTGAATTTTTGGATTTATGTTTAAAATTGTAGTTATTAATAAATTTGTAAAAATTTGATAATTTTATGTATGTAATTATTTTTTTGTATTTGAAAAGTGATATTAGGGATAATGGCTTTTTCATGAATTTATTTGGATAATTATGGAAACTTTTTTTTTTTTTTTGCAACTTAAAAATTGTAAAATTTAAATAATATAAAACTTAAAAATCTATTATTAAAATCCAAAATTTTACATTATGTTTTTTTTTTTTTTTGTGAAATTGTGGTTTGGATTTATGTTTAAAATTGTAGTTATTAATAGATTCTCCGGTCGAAATACGGGAAAACTCCATTCAATTCTCAATGGAAACGGAGTTTTGCGAATTCTCCCCGGAACTGGAAGATCATTTCGAGATCTTCGAACATATTCAAAGGTTCAATGTGACTATTGTCACTTCGGCCAACACACAAGATGAGACTTTACCACCGTGGAGCGGCTTTTTGCAAAAAGATGAGGGGGAAACTCAGTAAGATGTCGGAGTAAATGTGTACGGATTTTTTTTTCATTAAAAAAGTGATATTAGGATTTAGGATTTTTTTCATGAATTTATTTGGATAATTAGGTTTAATTTCTTACTTTATGATTAATAGAATTTTTTTTAATTATTTAGGTAATTAATTTGAATGTTAGAAAATATGGGAATCTGTAATTCGGTATTTTTAATTTTTATTTTTTTAAACAGTATAAATTATTGAAACTTTATTTTTTGCAACTTAAAAATTGTAAAATTTAAATAATACAAAACTTAAAAATCTATTATTAAAATCTAAAATTTTACATTTTTTTTTTTGTGAAAGTGTGGTTTGGATTTATGTTTAAAACTGTAGTTATTAATAAATTTGTACGATTTTTTTTTTTTCATTAAAAAAGTTATATTAGGGTTTAGGGTTTTTTTCATGAATTTATTTGGATAATTAGGTTTAATTTTTGACTTTATGATTAATAGAAATTTTTTTTAATTATTTAGATAATGAATTTGTATGTTAGAAAATATGGGAATTTGTAATTCGCTATTTTTTATTTCTATTTTTTTAAACAGTAGAAATTATGGAAACTTTTTTTTTTGCAACTTAAAAATTGTAAATTTTGAATAATACAAAACTTAAAAATATGTTATTAAAATCCAAAATTAATGTAGATGGAAGAAGTGCCAACACATGTGTATCTGGGGCCCATTATCACTGACGTCTTATCTAGACAGCACGAGCACAGATCCGGTTTGATCTGGAGTGGGGATCGGGAGACGTGTTATACTGACCTCCAGTGTAGGTATTTTGGCCGCAACCTATTCCAGTACTATAGTGCGGCTTCCCGTAGATTGGTTGAGATTATTGATAGAACCGGTTTGGGGAGAGTCTTTAGGTGTGGTTACATTGGATTGGACCAGGCGCTTATCACCGCATTGGTCGAGCGGTGGAGACCAGAGACCCACACATTTCATTTTACGTGCGGTGAAGTCTCAATTACACTCCAAGATGTACAGGTGCTGTGGGGTTGAATTCGAGCCTATTGAACAACAAAATATTCCAACTACACATGACAGGAACACAACAACTTTGCCCGAACATATTACGGCCGTAACACAAATGGTTTCTGATGAACTGTCTATATTGTACAGTGGCGTAAACAATGATGACGATGAGATTGACAGGTCAGATGGAGATGAGTTCGTTTCTACTCAATCTGAATCGAATGATGACAATGACTCGGAAGAAGGAGAGTTCCAAACTCCACCAAATTCTGTAAACCCTGTCAACCCGGTTACCGAAAACACAGTGCAACAATGGGAGAGTAGCCAATGGTTCAGCAACGCTAGGTATGACTACACACAATCTGGAGCATTCCTAGATATTGGCTCGGGTTCTCCTGTAGATGACATTATAGAATTTGGTATCATCCAATTACTCGACTGAAACGATTCCATGACTGACATACAGTTAGGCATGAGATTCATTGACAAAGTGCGGTTCGTAAGTACTCTGTCAGTGTGGGGCGTGAGTACCGGGTTTTGAAAAGTAAGATTTATATATGGACCGCAAGATGTTACCATCACAGTAACGATAATTACTGTGCATGGTACATCCGTATAAAAAAGAAAGCCACGCACAATCGGTGGAAAATAACCAGATTTGTCACACATGCCTTGTGCATTAGAACAAAAAAAACACAAAAACCTATCTTCAAAATTGATATCAATATCCATATCACACATAGTTGCCAACGATCCTGAGATACCTGTTTCGAACATCATTCAAGAAGTGCAGGTATTGTATCAAACTGGTTGTACTTACAAGCGGGCATGGTATGCTCGAAAATTTGCCATCGAGAAGGTTTTTGGTAGTTGGGATACAACCTTCAATATTTTACCTCAATACTTACAAGCTGTACAGGATATAAACCCAGGGACTGTTTATTTTTGCATCACAGAACAAGCAATCCCCCTAATTATGTTTTTAAATTTGTTTTCTGGTGTTTCTCTCTGTGTATAGACGGATTTCCATATTGCCGGCCGGTGATTTCTGTGGATGGAACACACTTAAGAGGACCATACAAGGGCGTGTTGTTAATTGCAAGTACGTGGGATGCAAATAATCACTTGTTTCCACTTGCTTTTGCAATTGTTGATAAGGAATCCTCCGAGAGTTGGAATTGGTTCCCTAAAAACTTGCGAGAATACATAGTTAAAGAACGCCACGTATGCCTCATTTCTGATCGCCACAAAGGTATTTTCTCTGCTATTCAAAGTCAACCTTTATGGCAACCACCATTTGTAGTTCACCGGTTTTGCTTACGCTACATTCGAGCAAATTTCAACAAGACGTTTAAAAATACAACCATAAAAAGCTTGGTGTGGCAGGCCGGAACATAAACAAAACAATGGAATTTGACCGTGTAATGAAAGAGATTCAAGAAAGAAATGTGGATGCTTACATTTACTTGATGAAGTTGGACGCAGAGAAATGGACACTATTGCATGATGGAGGCCACAGACACGGTATCATGACAACCAACATTTCCGAGACACTTAACAGTGTGTTGAAGAAAGCTAGGGTTTTACCTTTAAAAGCCCTGGTTGAACTAATATTCAACAAACTAGTTAAGTACTTTCACTAACACCGTGAAGAGGCAGAAAATTGTGTGTATCCATTTCCAACTCGAATTTTTGACAAGTTCTTGCGGATTTAACTAAAATCAAGAGAACACAAAGTTACAACTTACAATCCGTGAGAGGGAATATACATGGTCAGATTTTCAATCCGAGTTTCTAGTACGGGCAACAATGTCTATACATTGCGGCTAAACAATAAATTTTGTAGTTGCGGAAAAATGGCAAACATATACAGTGCCTTGTTTTCATGTTCTTGCAGTGTGTAGAGAAAATGGGTCAAGAACAAATGATTATGTACCGGAGATATATTCGCGACAAACGTACAGAAAAACTTACCAAGCGAATTTTCATTCGATCTTGAGTGAGAACTTTTGGAGGAATTTCCCTTTTAATTTGACATTCTATCATCCAAACATGAAAAAGGAATGGGGTAAGAAACAATACAAGCGATTTCAGGGGAAATGGATTATAGAAATCTGGATTCTCCCCCAAGATGTGGTAGATGTCGCATGCCCGGACATAATAAGAAAAATTGTAATAACCACGGACCGAGCAATGTATAAGTTTAACATTTTCTTGAAATAGTTGTAATAAAACATGTTTATATTAATGAAAATTTTCTTCCAATTTCTTCTAATTACTATATCATTGCTCGAAATTTTTACGAATTCTTTAGCATTACTTCTTCAAATAACTTGCGACGAAATGGTCAAAAGGTAAATATATAACACCAAATAAGTTAAATATAATAAATACACTCTTTTTAAAAAAATTATACAATTATAAGTTTTTCCAAAACAAATTTTCATTAAAGAAAACAATTCATTAAACAAATTACTAAAAGAAACTTATACAATTATAAGTTTTTCCAAAAGAAATTTTCATTAAAAACAAAAAAAATTGTTCATTCAAAAAAATAAAATAAATTAAATAACACAATTGTAAACAAAAAAAATTCAAAAAAACATTTTTAAAAAAATAAAAAAATTTTAAAAAAAATTTAAAAATAAAAGAATTGAAAAAAATTAAAAAAAAATTTTAAAAATATTTTAAAAAAATGATTACGTAGATGATAACGCACAAGTATGCGTTACGCCCAGTCATAATGCGTTATTAGCCACATAGGCTGATTAGCTTAATTAACCTATAACGTACAATCATTGTGCATTATGACCTAAACCCAAAAAAAAAAAAAAAAAAAAAAAAAAAAAAAAAACCACTTCAATCTGCATTTTTTTAAAGTGAGCCAAGCCCAGAAAAAAACCGAATAAGTGAGAAGTTTTACCAACTTTTTATGCAAAATTGGCTTCTTGCATAAGAGAGGTTGGGAGATAGATTTGCGTTTTACAGTTCTTTTTAGTTTGGATTGATATTTAGTCCATAAACTTTTCCTTTTTTTTTTTTTTTCTTTTCTTTTTCTTTTTCACCAACAACAACGACAACAAGGAGAATCCAAAACAATATGAACATAAACACAAAGTTGTAATCCGAATTGAACCTATTTCTTGGACATTTCCATAATTATATTTGGCTTTCATTTCAGACATATTACAATGTCAATAACATATATACAGATGACTCCAGCAGTTGACTTACTAATAAGGCTAGGTGAAAATGTAAACCTCGTCATATCCTCTCCTGCAGATAGAGAAGAAGATGAAAGCAAGTAAATCTAAAATGGCCATCATCATATGATTGTGATGGTAATGAAGAAAAATGAAAATCTACAGCTGTTTCTGTGACAGCTTTACAGCCAAACTCACCCTGCCTTCCCACAATAGGTGGGACTGTAATTATAGATGAGGTTGTCAAGCACCTGTCCAATAGGTGGTCTGTTTAGCGACTTCCTTGCCTCGCTGCAAGCAACACAACGGAATTCAAACATGATTAGTATTATCACTCTTACATCTTCCCAGTCTAAATGATAAGATGGTTAAAAGTTGAGGGAATCATTCATTGGGCATCGAGTTTATAAGGTTGATGGAGAGAGACAAGCAGGTTCCACTCAGAGCTTCAGACTTGAAAACACAGCCAAGATTCATGCTTGAAATTTTACACAAGTGCTTTAACATATTCATGAAATTTTACACATCTGTTGCATCAATAGAACTTCAAAAGATGTATAGCTACCATACATTGGATAAAGTTGAACCCAATCCTACCTGACAAAATAATTTGCGACATGTTGAGTTACTTGAATTGCATCTTCTGAATGTGGGATCCTTGATAAGCCCCACTCAAAAGCATTTTTCTGCAATAGCCAAAGTCAAGAAACTAGTCATTACAATCAATAAGTTCCATCGGAATATTAAAGCAACATTATTGCAACTAAAAAGAAAAAATCAAATATATGTTGGCAGAAATACCCTCAAACAATTCATACAATAAAGATACGCATATAAATTGCGATTGCTTATGTACAGAGACAGATAAATTTGAAATGGACTCTGCATCATATAGCACAAAGGACATTTTGATAAGGCTAGTCGCAAAATTAGGCCATCTAATTTTCCAAATGTTGGCTGAACATATATGTTCTCCCTCTTACCTATTAAGTATACAAGATACAGTAATGCTGCCCAATGAAAAATTTATAAGTAAATAGAATCCCACTCAGCAAACTCCACACCAATTACAACTTAAAGCCTTCAATTTGATAACACAAAAATTATACACCAGTGATTTACCTCTGGGTGCCATTGGGTAGCGGTCACAGGATAGCTTTTTGCATGGACCGTAGAGACATAGACCTAGCGCGAAGGAAAGAACAAAAAACCATGTAAGAAAAACAAACCTAGCATCAACATACATGAACCTAGCTATAACTTTGATAGACAGTGCCAAGAGCATAATACCGTAACATACACCAATTCAGATGCTACCTTATTGTCTTCATCTGTGCTTGTTGTTAGAATCTCGAAGAAGCTACATAGATCAGAGCTCTTTTTAAACATCTCTGGTGATATACCATACTGTTGGAACAAGTAAATAAATAATTAATAATTATTCATCTATCTTTCATTGGCTAGAATACAAGGCCGTTTCAAGAATCAATAGCATAACACCACCGCTTCTTAAAACAGAAAATGCTTTAATGTCCATGAAGATTAAAAGAAACCATGCATTTGACATAAAGAATCTGATTCCCTAAACCAATCATCCTCAGGGGAAAGACTTGCTCCAGGAATAATTCTGCCTTTCTGGCAAGAGACGAGGCCATGACTTAGAATTGGACTGGGAAAGAAGGACAGATGCTATACATGCAAACACAAAACAAGTGTGTCTCTAAAGTTCAAAAGACACTGTATTTCCTATTCTCTCAACAGATCAAGAAGCTTCCATGAAAACAAAAATGCCGCTACATCTCATGGGCTAACAACATGTCCGGTGCCAGGAGTATTAAAATGTAAGGGATCAAACGACATTTCTGCCGTACATGTCTCGGTACCCAATGCCCATCAGGCGCAGGTGTAACGGGAACTGTTTCTTTTACTCCTTTCTAGGTAAAACATCACACATGAGGTGCAGATAAAAATTACACACAACACCTCATCCACATACATGATGATTTTGCATCACAAGGCAATCTGTACTCAGCTTCCTCAATAAATCTGTAGGAAATCTGTGCAAGAATATGGAAAATAACATTACTCATCATCTCCAGAAGAATAAAAGGTTTTTCAGAAAAATAACAAACATGCAAATCCCTACGTAGTTTTGATGAAATCCTTAACAAAGGACACCAATATTTTGGTGTAATCTACTTAAACCTTGGATCTTTCAGTTCACAAGAAAAGATGCTAAGATCTCAGCTAATAAAATATAAAAGAACCAGAAGACCGTTTATTCTTAATATTACTAATCTTCAATAATAAATATCTGCAGAGACCATAAACCACAGCTAGCAAAATTTTACGGCACACCCCAATTCTAAGAGATTTCCCTCTTTATGGTCAATCACAAGTGCAAAAGAAGGTTAAATATCAATTAAATTTTAGCATCCACAAGAACAAACGGTAACATACCAGTCCCTCTCCTTCTGTTGTTGGGCTATTCATAAAACATTGATTTGGTATATAATTAATTGATAGTAAGGAAATATTAATTATCATTTGCTAAGCATGTCTACACAACTTGAGAAGATAAAAGATGGAAAAACCTTCCCCTTGATAGCATTGGAGTCAAAAAATTAACTCCATAGAAAATATTTCAACTCACAGAAAAGGACTGCTTGACAAAGACATATATACTGTAACATGAGTTAACATATCAACTCTATTAAAACATAAAAGAGAACAATCTCCATATTTCATCTAAAAAACCTGTAAAACTTCCTATTTTGAATTATTCTCAGAAAATTCTGATAATTTCTACCTTTGGAACACAGTTCCTTGAATATGTATATTTTCCAAAAACTGTAGTGTGGATGCTTGATCGGCAGCACTGAATCGTTCAAGAATATTTTTGTCCTGTTATGAATACCAAATGTAGCAAATCATAAAACTTAACACCAGGTCATGTTAATTCATCGTCAGAATAACTGGTGATTTTCCATATAAAATCATTATATGTGTCTATAGGACAATTGATCAGAGGTAGAGAGAGGTAGAGGTAGAGGGAGAGAGGGAGAGGGAGAGGGAGAGGGAGAGGGAGAGGGAGGGAGGGAGAGAGAGAGAGAGAGAGAGAGAGAGAGAGAGAGAGACCAAAATGTATAAGAATGCTAGTTAAAAATTTTCATCAGAAAAGCATCATGAATCCGGAGGCTTAATAATTTTCACAGCTAAAGGATGATGCTACCTTACTAACTATCATAGTTAAAAGTTCAAAGCCTAAGCAAATCGCAAGCACCGGAAAATGGTCCCCTGCATCATTCCTCTCCAACGCTTTCTGCATAAAACACAACAAAGAATAAATCAAACTCAGACCTGAAGGTTTGATAAAAGAAAAAAAACAAAAATCAGTTCATAAATTAACCCAAGTGGAACTTTCAGTACCAGCTTCTCTATGCATCACAAATATACAGAAATATACAAGTAATGTGGACAAAAGTCAGCTCAAAACACCATGTTTCAACCAGCCTCAGCTGTAGCTACATCCATACAGGACCCAATGATATCCTAAGCATACCAAGACACATGCGCAAGTGGATGATTCAAAAGACTATTCTAGAAAGAGCAGAAAGATGCCCAGTTAAGTAAATTCATTAGAAGTGTAGCCTCTATCTTATAAAGAGAGGTGGTATACATGAATTTTGTTAGCAACTCAGGCATCCACAACAAATTTGTAGAGTACCCACATTTTTTTATAACATAGGTGCGTGATTCAAGGGTGAAAATTACAGGATATCCCAATGCTTTATAACTATGACCGGTTTAGATGTTCATATGCATTGACAGGCTGTAGAAAAGAGAAGTGGTGCCATTTCACTGTCAACAAGAAGAAATAGAAAAGTGTATAACCTTGAAAACAGCCTCTACCATGCTGAAGTAGAGACCACTCTTAGCCCACCCACCAGTGAACAGAACTCCGTTAACTAGATTGAGTTTCTGCATAGCAAGGACAATAATTGATTAAAGTACTCAGAGAGAGAAAGTATTTCCACCTTAGAATCAGACTTCAATAAACATCAGCGACAGTTATCTCTCATTACTAAGCATTATTTTATTTGTTTATTTGATAAGTACATTACTAAGCATTATGATGCCATCTTTATCAACATCTGCACTTCAAACAAAGAAAAGGTAGTACTAGAGCAAAAAGGTTCAGATAATTCAATCTCAAGGGAACCAGTTACCTCTCACACAAAGCACAGGAATGCCCCTGAGGACAAAAGCCCCAATTTCTGCATGTTAAGAAAGATCAAAACTGAAAGAGGCGCAGCAAGTAAAAAGGTATAAAGTGCTAAAATGTAAGAGCTGCAAAGATGATCTTGGACAATTGGCATTTAGGAGAATATAAATCCAAAAGACAGCTACTTTCTTTCCGGAACCAGTGATAATAATGGATAAGCACCCTGGTAAACCAAGGTTGAATTGCCAAAAATACAGACAATTTGCAGAAAGAAACAATGAAAAAAAACATCATCGTTAATGGAAAAAAAGCGTTGCCGGAATGTGGTTGCCCATTTCCTTAAACCAACAATTTTTACCAGGGAGCACATAAAAGCATAAAGGAGTACAATCTCCCGTTTCCCAAAAGCAGTAATTTTCACCGCTAAAAATTCATGGGGAAAAAGGAAACATAAAAAAAAGGAAATAAATCATTATCCGGGGTTATTAATTTCTACTCTTCTTATGATAATACAATTAATCATAACTGTCCACTTCTTAAAACAAACAATATCAATGCCAATCCACACTTTAACTGTCGAGAAACGTATAAAGCATAAACCTTTCCTCAGTTGTAACTCACACACAGTCATATTAATTTCTGATTATAATTCAGGGTAGATTACCTTGTATAAAACCTCCGATGGCTCATTATAGATAAGAGGAATGACTCTAGCTCCAGCTGATTCAACAAATTTAACATAAGAAGCAGCAATATACGAAGCATTCGTTGCGTTATTGAGGCGGCCGGAGGCCCCATCTCCGGGATGGCTAAGAATTCCAATAACCGGACGGTAATTAAGCTTAGCATCAAGAGCAGGACAACTGGTACCAACCCGAGGCTCGTGAAGACTAACTGAGTTATTCTGACTCGGCAACAACAAATTCGTATCGTTTGAATTGTCTCTATTAGCTGCAGCAGCAGTAGTAAGATCCTTTGACAGAGCAATCAAAAGAGGAATCCAGAGGTAGTTAAAGTTGAACATGTTGGATGATGAAGAAGACGAAGCAGAAACAGGTGAAGTAGAAGCAATCGGAGGTAGGTTAGGATTGGAAGCGGAAGAGGAAGAGTTGTTCGGTGAGCTAGTAGTTGATGCTGCTGCTGCCGGAGAAGGAGACATTTTTGTGGTTGACGGCGGCGGTGATGATCGAGGATGAGTTTGTAAGGAGGATTTTATTGATGTTCCTGAAACTGCTAGAAATGGTCAGGTGGAGGAGGATTTTTTGGTGGGGATTTGACATGGAAATTAAATCGCCCGCCTTTTAGGTTCTGCTTATTGGGTTGGGGGAAGAAGGAAGTGGAGAAAGAAAAGAAATGGCAGTTGAGTTGAGTCATCTGTGTGGGTACTGACGAGGCCTGAACGGCGTTTAGCGAACCGGTCCAAAATCGGTCGTTTTCACGTTCGTCTACGTGTACGATTTCAATTGGCAATTTCTTGTTTTGGGTAGGACGTTTGACCTTTCCTCTATCCCATCCCAATAGTGAAATGAATCCCGTGATCGAGAGAGATTGTATTTTTTTTTTTTCTTTTCTTTTTTAAAGGATTGGGTTTTTGTTGAAAAACAATTTTGCATTTTTATTGTTTGATAGATGAAAAAATGACAAAATTTTCAACTATTTTAACTCTTAAAAAAATTTATACAAATATATATAGGGTTAATAACATATACCTCCTTGAGGTTTGTCCATATTATAATTTTATTTCTTTATTTGTATAAATTATAAATACATTCTTATCGTTTATATTTTTATAACTTATTATTTCCTACTACTAATTTCAATAAAAAATTTTTATTGAAAAATAATAATTATGTATTAAAAAGTTTAAAATTTTCTTGAAATATCATTTTGTTAGTTTACTTCTTATTTATTATTATATATTAAGACAATAATATTCTTCATTATGCAAACTACAACATAGACTAATTAAAATTTTTTTAACTAGTATATTATTGTCTTTATATAAGATAATAAACAAGAAGTAAACTTGCAAAATGATATTATAGAAATATATTAAATATTTTATTGCATATTCATTATTTTTTTATAAATATTTTTCTTTATAATTAATAGTAGAAATTATTAAGTTATAAAAATATAAACGATAAGGATGTATTTGTAATTTATATAAAATAGAGGAATGAAATTGTAGTTTGAACAAACCACAAGAAAAAAATATAATTAACCCATATTTATATATATATATATATATATTAAAAATATAGTCTGTATTATCATCAATTATCAATTCTTTATCTATTATCAATTATTAAACAAAATTATAATATATTAAAATTATAAGAAATAATTTAGGTCTTCAATTACTTGGGGGTCGATGAAGGCAACTCGCGTTTCTATAAGAATAACTCGAAAAAATTCAAAAATTTTCATTTTCACCTAAAAACTTCCTCTCTCTAAAAAAAATTCCCTAAACATTCTTTAGGACTCTTCACTTCAATATCAGATTTAGGAAGATCCGGCCGTCAAAATTAAAAAAAAAAATGCTATTTCTTCAATCTATTCTCATTTATTTACAAATTTATCGGTTTAGATCATGAAAATATGCCTTTAATTTTAAAAAATCGCACTTTTAAATTCAATTTTTTTCTGCCGAAAATCTCACTTTTGCTCGGGCCGGCGAAAGTGCCCGGTGACTTTTGTCGGGCTGAACGAAAGTGACCAATCCTTTCGCAGGCTCGGACAAAAGGTCACCTGCACTTTCGTCTAGCCCTAGCGAAAGTGCAAGAAAAATTTGAATTTTTTTATTATAATTTCTTTTTTAAATATTTAAAATATTTTATGTTATAATTTTTATTGTTAATACGATAATGAATTATGTTTTGTGAACAATATGAAATAAATTATTGTTAGTAAGAAGAAATAAAATAACGAAAATGAAATAATAAATCCCGGTAAGGTCAATAAGAAAATAATAATAAATGTTATTTAATTTTTGTCTATGTAAAGTAAATGTAAGTAGTTTAAAATTGTTTGCTTATAATTATGTGTTTAATAAGAAAATTTGTTATGTAATTGCTAAGCTATTTGAATTTTAATTTGAATTCATCTTTATTATTTGTCTTAGGTTTAGGAGATAAGATCGAATAATATATAAATTAATAAGTATTACTAAATAATATTAGTGATGGATTATAATGGTATGAAAGAAATAGTAGAAATGAAATAACAGATCCCGATAATAATAAATAATAAAATAATAATATATGTTAAAATAAATATTAATATATATGATGAACAACTATTAATTAGTTTAATATATAATAGATGGTTCGACCAGGCGGACGTAGAGGCGATAATGATCTTGGTCCTGTGACAGGACCGGTAGAGTTCATGGTCGCACTGTTACAGCTTATCTAGAGGTACTAGGGGGTAGCGTAGTACCTCCGACCTTCCCGCTTCTCCTACCCCTCTCGCATCTGGTTTCCATCTTGGTACAGGTGCACCCGGGTCTTCCACCCAGCCACCAGCCGTACCTTTTAGATCTCGACTTCCCCTCCAACCACATCTGATAGGGGTAGAGTTTTTTTATCAGATGGTTGGCGTCAACCTCTCATGATTCTTCATGTTGATTTTGGTGTTTCATCCTCTGAGCCTTACATAGGGAGGCCGGTAGATAGGGTTTGTGAGGGTGATAGGGGGCTTGACGAGGAGCATGACAGGGTCCATGCCCTACATATTGAGGGAGAGGCGGATGAGGGTGAAGATGCTGGAGATGAGGAGCAGCCTGTGCTTGTGGCACATGCTAGTGGATCCGACAGGCATCCTTGTCACGGAAAAGGGAAAGGGTTGACCGGGAGCTTTATGTCGATGATGAGTAAGATTTCAGGGTCTCGTAATAAAAGACCCAATGTGGCTCGTAATAATACAATGATCCACTAGAGTACTTACTTGTTCATTTTATACGTGGTATCCAATATCAGTACATATGACCACGATCTAAGCATTGTATGGATGTCGGGTGTGCAACGATAATATCACTAAGTACGTTGCTCTCCTCGGTTTCTATAGAAGATCGTGTAACCCCTTTGTGCACTTAGGTAGAGAACTTCCTCTATCGTGTTTCTTCCCCGCATCTGGTTCTTCTTAATTTTCGCAACAACATTGAAAATTTTCTGAGCACTACATACATCAAAAAATTATTCTTATTAACGGAAGAAAAACAAATCTAAAATATTTTAATAAAGTATTAAAAATAATTCCCTTTTAACTTACCTAACTGCACAACCAACGTCTTTTTCTCGGAAAAATCGTAAGATATTACGAGACGGCACATGACTTTTCCTGAACTGCTCAGTCTATTGCAACTGCTCCTCCGCATGTCTTGCAGCCTGAGCATGACCGTGATGGTAAACAACTATTTTATGATTGTGCACGAGCAATTGCCAATTTTCGCTTGTTGTCATTTGCTTTCCCTTTAGTTTAAATGGGCAGTCACATTTTTTTGTCCCATAAGGTCCCCGTCTTTTTATTGGACTTTTTTCTTCCTCATGGTCAACTACTGGTTTCGTATACTTTTTAACTGCCCCTCCGCGCTCGCAAGCCAATCTGACATACGGTCGGCGGTCAGCTGTTATTGATATATAGCACTGTCAAACGGGCCAAACCGGACCGGACCGGACCGGCCCGCGTCCAGCCTGCACCTAAACGGTTCGGTTCGGTCCGGGCCTGTTTTTGATGGGCCTAAATTAAGGGAATCCATATCCATCCGTAGCCAGCCCGCGGGCTTTGCTTTTTTTTTTTGGGGCTAATTTTTTGATTTTTTTAAAAATATTGCCTATTAACTATAATAATATACATTAATCCTAATCAATCAAAATAGAGAAAAACCAACATAAAAAAATTAATAAGTAACAATAATCATCCAACAAAACAAATTAATAATTATTTAACAAAAAATCAATACGAAAAATTAAACACCAACTTCTTCTTCTTCATCATTTCATCTTGAGGACTCATCTTCAACTTGATTACATCCTCTCCTCATCATCTTTACCTATAAAATGCAAAACATAGATTATATAGTAAATAAAAAAATTAATAAATAATATTCATAAATTAAATGAAGAAAAAGTTGTACTTACTCCCTAAATATCATTTCATTGATATCAAAGCAAATTTTTACATGACGTGAAATGCTAGATGTTCCATATTTTCCTCCTGCAATATACACCTTCCCACAACGAACACATTCAACCCTAGGTTCTCCATCTTCACCAACAATATCAAGCCTTCTGGTATGAATCCATACATTTGACTTATAGGATTTTTTCGCTTTCTTTAAAGATTGTGCAGCATTTGATTGATCACATTTATCACTAATATCATCAACAACATTTTTATCCATCTTCTGCAATGGATAAAATGTTTATAATTCATGATTTGAAGCACTTACTAACTAATCAGATGATAACGAATTGGTGATGAATGATGATAAAAAATTATAAACAGGAAGCACTTAAAGATTATAATGATAAAGATTCCAAAAAGCGATAGTGCTCACGAGTTGAACATTATAGGCCTAACGAATTGTTCGACGAATTGATTCATCATCACCAATATTTTTTATCCATTTTCCGCAGTATTTCAATGCACAAACACATTCACATAGCGAACACTACACAAACACAATCACATAAACATTAAAACATGATATAGTGCCCAAGTAAAACATTGAGACACTCAGACACACCAAGCGATGAGCTGCAGGGACATCTTTTATATTTATATTTAAAACGTAGATAGCAGTTCCAAATCAAAGAAACAGTTAAGCATGTCAAGATACCATCTGTAAGGTTAGTTCAAGCATAAGAAATTCCCAAAATAAATTGATCAAAAAAATTAAACAATCAAAGCACATTAAATTATACACATTCATACTAATATTTTCAACGTAAACACGATAACAAATAACATAAAAATAAGATACATAATGACAAGTAGGCTAAAACTAAACTCAATGACTATGGTTTACATGCTCGAACTATATGCCTCAAGTTGCAGACATTGACAAATCGAGTCAGACCATATCTAATAATTTCAAGTAAATAATATATTATCAAACCAAAAACATCTCTGCTTAATTTTTGTTCTTCATGAAAAACTTGCAATATGAAAAGGGATCTATTTAAGGCAGTATGAATATGTTAAGGCAGTATCAAGATGATTATTTTTTCTTTTTGGGAATATGATGGGTAGGAATATGTAAGATAAATTATACATGATGATGAAAATCTGGTTATATGAATTTTCATTTTTTTTTTCAAGAGTGTGTGTGTGTTAAGGCAGTTTCATTTAATTATACATGAAGTAAAGATTTTATGCTTTCAGTAATGTTAAGTTCTTGTAGTATTAGTGATTATTGAGGACTGGTTATTTCTACCAATTGGAAAGTTCGCTGAAGTAATTTAATGGATTTGATAATTCAAGTGGATTAGCTAAGGCGAGATGTGTAGTTACGAGGCTCGGAGTGATCTTTTCATCCCAAGTTCATTCAAAATAGTGCATTTTGCTTGGTGAAGTCCTTTAGACTCCCTGCTTAGAATGGGAATTGTGAAATTCCCTGAACTAATTTCCGAACACTTGTAGAAGAAAATCACTATGGATCATGCATACTTTTCTAAAGGTGTAGGAGAGTTACGGCATACTCATCAAAATAATTGTGATGTATTGTGAAAATCATTGATGTATTAGTATATTTCCGTCTTACTCTTCAGCAGCACTAAGTGACAGATCAAAATTAAAAAATTCGAAAACAAATTACTTTATAAGAAAAAATAAATAATCTTTCGTTTTATTTAGTACCATCAAAAGCTACCAATTGTGAGGCCCTAAATGGAAAAAAAAAAGGAAAAAATGTTGGTCTTGAGAACAAATCCAAGTTGAGTCTAAAATTTGGATCAAAATGATAAGTTGTTACATTTTGGTGGTTGTGGTGATTGAAAAAGAAGGAAGCAGAGCAGGGGATAGAATGATAACTCTGTAAGGTTAGAGAAGGAGCTGCGGGAGGAGGCGGCGAGAGGTGAGAGCTGCGGGAGGCGGCGGCGAGAGCTGAGGATTACTGAAAATTGAAGAAGAATGAAAGACAGAGAGAGCCGAGAGCTGCGGGAGACTGAGAGTGAGAGAGGGGAGGAAGGAAGGCTGTCTTCAGACAGTAGGGTTTACAAACAAACAAACACATTATTTTCATTTAAGTCCCTAAGAAAATAAATAACTTAAATTATGTCCTAAAATAATTCATATAACAATAGATAAAATAATGCCTCACAAACGGGCCAGCCCGCGAACCGGACCGGACCGGCCCCGTAAAAACCCGCATAAAAAACGGTCCGGTTTGGTCCGGGCTCATTCTGAACGGGCCTAAATTTTTAAAACCATATCCGTCCATATCGCGGGCGGTCCGGGCCAGCCCGCGGGCTTGAGCCCGTTTTGACAGTGCTATTGATATATGATACTGATTTATGATTAAATATGTCTTGGCTTTCATTGAAGTTTGTTTTGCCCAATTGACCGACTCATCTTTGGAACTAAAAATTATGTTTGTTGTGAATAAATGTCCAAGATCAATATATTCTTCCGCTTCTAAAAATTATTCAAACATATTTGGATCTTCATCCGCCTATTAATATAAAATAAAAATATTAGCATTAAAAAAATAAAACTAAATTCATTGAAAAAAAAATTCCAAGAGCACTCTCACCCAGATGAGCAAAAATTTTGGGCTACTTTCGCCTGTCTGGGCGAAAGTTTCTTAGCACTTTCGTCCATATGAGCGAAAGTAGTCCTGAAATTTTAAAAAAAAAAAAATTCAATCGATTTTCTTACGTCAAAACCAACATTTTAGAGAGGTTAGAGAGAATGTTTGTAGAGAGAAAAAATTTTATGTTTAAAATAAATTATTTTCAAAATTTTCATTATAGATTTTTAAATTATCTTTATAGATCTTCAAATTATATACATAAACCACGTGCGGCTGCATGTTTCACTTTGATTTTTTCTTTTTTCTAAAAGCCCAAAATATGTTATTTAATTAAAAAAAAAAAAAATCCTTAAACCCTTGTCTCTTCTTTGGCGGTGGTTTTCTGAGCAAAAACCCTTGCAAAAGAACAGCTCAAGAACACAACCGAAATGATTTTACTCAGAGCTGTCCGTTCTCATCATTCTAAATCACTCTTAAAAGTCAAGAACCCTTTTGCCTTAGCTCATCTAACCTCTACAAATCCTATTCAATCTTTGTTTGCTTATTCAATCTGTTGCAGACACTTTTCGCTTCTCTCTATATTTAGTAACAATGGAGGAAAAACAGAACCAAGTAACTCCAAAAATGTCGAGGAGAAACATGGGAAATCCAGGAAAAGGTTGGATGTTTTCTTCAAAGAGGCTGTTGGACTATCAGAGAAGAAGTTCGACGACATTGACAGTGGAGCCGACAGCGAGAATGCGGAGTTAAAGAATAAATTGAGGAAATTGGAGATGGAATTGATCAATTTGAAGGTGAACCGGAAGGACGTACAGGATAATAACAGGGATAGGAAGAAGGAGGTAGCTAGGAAAGATAAAGGGACGAAGAAAAATGAGTCTGAACCAGGGACACTATCTGCATTGTTTGGGGCAAAAACAAAGAAATCAGCACAATTGACAATGGAAAATCCGGAGGTTTTTAAAGAGTCAATTCAATTGACAATGGATAATCGAGAGATTTATAAAGAGCTTCCAAGTGATATGCAATTATTTGCTTTTCATTTGTATCAAAGAGAATATTTTAAGGATGCGAATTTCTTGCCAAGAAATAAGTATGATGTAACTTGTTTCGAGAATAGTTATGGCCGCGATTTCCTTAAGTTTGCAGCTGTGCAGTTTGGCAAGGACAACCAGGAGATTGCAAAGTAAGGATCTCTATCGTTGTTCTAACTACGCGCTGATTTTTTTTACCATTAGCTCTTGTACTAGGCACTGCATTTACAATTGAACTCCACGTCTTTCATGTGCTCCCCTGTTGTGATTATCTACTCTTGACATGTCCTGAGCTTCAAATGTCTGCCTACCAAAGGCAATCTAGTAAGTAACTAGGCTCCTTTACTGGCTACAATTTTCCAATATCTGCTCTTTTCAGCTCCATTCTGCTCAAAGTCTCCGAATAGGTAGCAAAACCTATTGTCATTAGTTTCCTAGCTTTTGGAGAACTTATCTCTGTATGGCTAATGAAAAATATTGTTATTTTAGCAAATCTACAATCATATTTCAAGAGGGTTGTGAACTCAATGTATAAAGATCCTCCCATTGCATTTTTGACAGAAACTCTAGGGAGATGAATGCTTAAATTGAGATGCTGCTGGAAGCCAATTCCAGCACCCTAATTTTCCCTTGGGTAGTTCTGGTTTGTTGTCCAGTGTGTTTATCTTAATTATGATTGCTTTTCTTCGGAGAAATTTGCATGTGAAAATGTAATGGATGGGCTTATTGTATGGCAATCATTTTTATTTGATTTACATTTAAGTTCTCTCATGAAATGCTGCTGAATGACCTATTGAAAATTGCTTTCTAATCCTCTACAAGTATGTAAAGTTTCTTGCTTCTATTGGTTTTAGGCCAGCATTGGTCCATACTTTTCTACATTTTGTATCGTCTCATTTTGTTTATCTTGTAATTCTCAGTGTGCTTCTTCATTCTATTCATCTTGTGGATTGGTTTCTCAGATGGTTGTCAGGCAGCGATGTGAAAAGGGTGGCTTTTTTTGGCTGTCCTTCTCTGGGAAGGAGGACTGTGTTTACGGCTAAAAGATTACGTAGATACTTCAGAATTCAGGAAGACATTGTAAGTATTTTATTATTTGAATCGAATTGCCTCTCTTTTCTTCTTTCCACCTTTAGCTGGGATATAGTTATTTTAGTTTCTTTCGGTTCAGTGCTGATTGATGTGCTTGCCTCAGGTTTGTAGCAAATGCCCCTTGAAAGAATCATGCAAGTTTGTTAATCAGAGTGTCTGGAAAAGTGATACCCAAAAATTGAATTTGGATGATGTAATGAGGATTATTACTCTATATGCCATGGAATCAGTTTCTCCAAAGTTGGTGTTACCCAACGAGGTAAAGGCTTCTGTTAGCCGGCTGCTGAAAGAGGTCATGAATCTAAGCAAAACTTTATCATAAGTCCTCACACTGCTGTCTACTTCAGACTTCAGGTAGCTAAACTCTGATAATTGTACAGAATACCACATAATTAGTTTATTAAAGTATTCCGCTGTGTTTGGATGTCACCATGTCGGCAGACTATTAATTCTTCTTGTTGCACAGACTTATTGGTGATGCTAATACTTTTTTTGCAGAATATCCTGAAACAGTAGCCATTAGTTATCAAAGTTAGACGCACCGAGTTTAAAACTCACTCACAGATTCCCTAATTCAATTTTCTCTTGCATTTGATGGTATAGAGTTTTATTGAATAGAATTAAACTTTCAGCTTTCTAGGTCAAATTTCACATACTCTTCCGAAATGTATTGCTAAAGGGAAATCTTAATTCCAGTTAGATTTTTGTTTGTTCTATTTCATGGTTCTTTTATGATTACATTGTGAATATGTTGATCCCACATATGGTTGTTTATTAATTTTGGTGTCAAACATACCTCTCATATTATATCTTCCTTTAGACTGCTGCTTTTGCATTTTAGTGGATGACATTTATTATGTTATTCAAGATCTGGAGGTTAATCATGGAGATTTTTGGCTTTTTACCTTTAATATTATCAATTATGGGTGCCAAATTCCTGTAGATGGAGTAATTAGTCAAAGTAGAGGGTTATTATCATGTATTGGGATGCTTTATTAACTGCTTTCCTTGCAATTTGTAGTGTCTAGATTAAAGTAGGACATGACACAGTGAAAAAATGTTTTGCTGAGATGACAGAAGTGGGACAACTTATAGGTAATTCCAAACATTTTGGACATTTTATCATCCTTTACTCAGCATTTTGTTGCTTTTCTTGGCTTAGTTTTCAGTTCTTACTATTGGTAGTCAGTATCTGTGTTGGATACCTTAGATGTTTTGTTCATCATTGTTCATGTATTTGTAAATTGATGAGTTCTTCCGGGATTTGGGGTGGATGTTATCCAGACAGACCTTGACATGATTTCCTCAAAAGAAATGTTTTTTTTTATTTGTCAGGTCATAAGGTATCTTGAGCGGGGATTATACGCACATAGGAGACACCTTAAACCATATCATACACACTAATTTCCATTCTACTCGTGTAGGACCACAATGGCGATAAAACTATACCACAAGAAACAATTACATTTGCAGAACCTGAACTCACAATATATGGTTAAATTAGGAGGAATCCTAAACATCTCATCTACATTTTTTCCCCCTAAATTTCATGTCATCTAGTAGGAGAAAGGGTCATGGAATGTCTTGCATATGTTCTATTTCTATCTACTATTTGTAGGCTTTTTAAGTGCAATTAACTTTCTCGTTTTGATATGAATTTGTCATGAAGGACCTGTTTGGTGTGATTTACTTTCTCGTGTAGTTAAAAAATTTACTCAGCTTGCACTTTTGAATAAGGCAATGACCGTGAATTTTCTTGTTCTACATCACAGTTCACATGGCACCTTGTTCTACTACGTCAACCATCATGAAAAGTTGAGACCTTTCAAGTGAATGGAAATGGGGTGGGACTGTGTATGCTCTTATACCTATTGAAGAATGAATGATTAGAAATGGAAGTCAGTGGCAAATGATAGGCCCTAGCTACCTCAACGGGCTGCTCCTCTTCGCTGGTCCCCCTCCATGACCAGGTCCGTCCAATTTGGGAAGTTGGAACGGTCTACCCTCTCATCATCATCATCGTCAATAATTGTTTCATGGATTTCTGATGTCCCTAAACTATACTCTCCGCCTCATCCTGATCCGCTGCTATGCTATAAAAAGAACCAGGGAAAATGGATTTATATGATAATGAGTTGTTTTTGTTTGATATTTGTGTATCCATTCATTATTTTGAACACTGATTTTTTTTTCGCATAATCCACAAGTTATGCACATGATTTCTTTTCCATGTGTATAGAAAAAAAAAAATAGTGTATAAGAAAATGTATTAGATGATTTTAATTGCTTTTTTCTTTAAAAAAGTCAGAAAATCATACTTTTTTTATTTGAAAAGAAATAAATATAAAAATAGAATGTTCGTAAAAAGTATTTTGAAAAATAATTTGGAGGAGAGATGTGAAGTGTTATTTTATGAGGGTTTATAAGTTTTACGATAAAATTACAAAAATTTCACGAAAAACTTCATTCACACATTACATTTCCTCATTCTACTCTTTTCTTTTTTTTTTTATAAGTTTCTCTAACTTATAAGGAAGATTTAGAAAAATCCAACCGTTAAAACGTAAAAAAAATGTTAGTAATTATTCTAGACTTATTTATCTACATTTTGATCCACTAGTGCATTGCGCAGAGGGGTGTGCGCGACCCCCTAGCGCACAGCAATGGAGGTGCACGACCCCCTGGTGCACACACAAGGTGGTGCGCGAGCCTCTGCATACGGTGCAGAGTGGTGCACAACGCACCTCCATTTCTAATTTTCATGTTTTTTTAAATTAATAAATTGTGTATAAATTGTTATATAAATTGTTCTTGTTATTATTGGTCCATTATGTTAGTTTTTTTAGTTAATTTCATTTACTAGTATTTTTTTCATGTGATAATTATGAATTGTGAATTTTTCATGTTGTATATTTAATTTATGATGTGATTAAATGTTATATTGATTTTGTAAAATAATTAATGCCTGATTATTGGTTAACTTATGCATTAGCATATATATTAATTTAAAGTCATTTATAAAGAAGTAAAGAGATTAAATAATTATAATTATTTTAAGGGTTTTCAATTAGTAATTTGAATTAAGTTAGCCAGTTTAGTAATTATTATCTTCCTAATTTAATCATAGTGTAATTTAAATATTTGAATAATCAATTATTTCATAATGATTTAATGATAATAATTTATTTCATTAAAAATAAAGAAATAAGAATTAAATAATTATATTATATTTAAAATTAATGCCTTAATTGAATAATAATTAATTAGTGTAATAATATATTATTTTATTAATAAAAAATAAGAATTAATTTTATAATTAAATAATCACTAATTAATAAATAAATATTTGACTTCCCCATACAATAGGTTTTTAGGTTAGTAAATTAGTTAGTTTAATAATTACTATTTTTCCTAACTTAACCATAGGCATTAATTTTTAGTTATTTGAATGATAAATTATTTCATAATGATTTAAAGATAATAATCTATTTCATGAAAAATAAAGAAATAAGAGTTAAATAACTATATTATAGTTAAAATTAATGCCATAGTTAAATAACAATTAATTAGTGTAATAATATAATATTCTTAATAATAATTAATTTCATAATTGAATAATCATTAATTAATAAATTAATATTTGAACTCCTACACACAAAATAATTTAAAGAAAGAACTTTGTACTTTATTTAGATGGATTCGGAGCAGTCTAGACGCAAGGATACATGATTAGGTCCGGTAACAGATAGGAGCGGTCGGATTATGGCCGTTTGATAACAGCCTCTTCTAGCGGGCTTAGAGGTAGACACAACACATCTGATATACCTATCACACATCTCCACGGGATGTTTAATAGGGTAGATGCACATGGGTCATCGGTTCCGCCACCACTTATTTCCACTAGAGTCCGAATGCCTTACGGCCTGCATACTCCCGTACCCTTCCCGTATTCATTAATGCCACTACATGAGTCTAATCCCGGTGCATCATCTTCCTTGGCACACCACTCTGACGCTAATTATCTTCACGACATTCATCAGCATTGTATTCCTATATCATCGGGTGCACAGTATCCCCCATTGATTTTAGATGACTTTTTAGTAGGAGCTACAGGAGATTTCCCCCTGTATCATCAGGGTTATTATGACAGATCAGAGCAAATGTCATTTTATGCACCTGGGTCTGGAGATGTTCAGGGTTATCATGGTGATCAGACGATAGTTCAGGTAGGAGGATCAAGAGAGGGTTTAAATGTTGGTAAGAGTCGGGATGGTCAGGGTGAGGAGGAGGACCAGGATGATGAGGAGGAATAGGGTTCTAAGAATAGAGTTGTTGTACCTTTATCCTCTTCAAGGCGTTCAGGGAGAGTAGGTGGACTTATCGAGCGGGCAAAGAAAGTAGTTAAGATTGTGAGCCGGTGACGATCGACGACGGGAAGCAAGTCTATAGGAGTTTCAGAGAGCCGACTCTCTGCTCAGGGTGAGACTGCGGGGTCATCGGGGCCTTCAGGAGTTGTAAGTGGAAAGAAGAGGTTGAAGAAGTCCGAGACTATTTGGTAGTAGATCGGACCTGCCCCTAGAGGCCCACAAGAGAGCCGGACATGGTTCTATCAAACAGTGGACACGTTGCTACAGCTATATGGCGTGTACATGTATTTTTTGCAATCATGTTATGTATTATTTAATGATATTTAAGAAATATAAATGTTTGTTACATGTTATCTTAGTATATTCTTATTTTTCTTATGCAGGAGTGCCCTATATTGAGATTACGAGGTTATCATGCGGTGCTTACCGGTTACATATCCAGCAATGTTGATGTTAGACGGGTGGCTGCTACATCAGGATTGGTTCTTCTACAGTTGTCCATGTTCTAGTACGGGAACACCACTCTTTTGTTTGCCTTTGTTGAGAGATGACAGTTGGACACTAACTCATTTCACATGCCGTTTGGAGAGATGACCATCACTACACGATGTGGAGCTTATACAAGGGATACCTACATATAATGAAATGTTTTTACTCAGGAGTAGATCATCCAGAGGATCTATGATGATCTGGGGGTTAGGCTTTCTGTTACCAAGGGCGGTGATGCACATCATGGGATCTTTATGTCAGTTGTATCTATTGTAGGTGATAGTGCCCGTTTGTCGACGGAGATGAGGTCAACCTGTTACTTGCTGTCCATTCTCAGTAATTCTCTCTTCTCCGACAAGAGTGGCCAACCTATAACGAGCTACGAGTTATGGCCTATAGTTAAGAATCTGAGGAGGTGCAAGAAGATGGCTTGGGTGCTATAGCTATAGCTTGGTTGTACAGGAATCTTGGTGACCTCACGTTCGGACGCCTGAGAGTTAGGAGGTTTCTCATCACTGATGGAGGTATGCTATTAACTTAGTTAAACATTTATTATGTTATTTGAATTTATATACTTTATATTTTGATATGATGCTTTTCTCTGTTATAGGCTTGGATATACTTGTATTTCCCGATGTTTGCTGGGTCGATTAGCCCGTAATCAATTCTAGGGATTCTGTACATCCAGCAGTATGTGGTGATGGGTCAGAGATCTTGTACGATTGCATTATCTGACTACCAGATGAGGTTAGATGTGATAAGTGCTGCTGAGGTTCGATGGACATCTTATAGGCCGACAGAAATACATAGGGTACGTTTTTCTACATACGACGGCCTGTTAACTTACTTTAATTATGTAGAGTCGCACATACCCGAGAGATGTGTTGACAGTTTGGTCGGACTCATGGATTGCACATGCTCCTATTAGTAGTCCAGTTGAGCACTGTAGGCCGGCATCTACTAAATCGTATGTCGTGAGGCACACTTTTACTAGGGCATTCTGGTACGATGTTGCTAGTCATTGTGTGCATGTTGATCATATGGGATATATTGCTATTCCTCCTCACGCTTGCCATCCGAGATAAATGTCATGGTATACCCGACACAGTCATCCAAGGATATAGAACTCGGGGTTACTTCCTGCTGGAGTTGAGTTGCCACCACGAGTTCAGCCATCAACTATTGTATTGGTTGACTCCTTAAGTCCTTATGTTGGTGATGAGGATCCGAATGATTTACAGACTCAGGCTGCACAGGACAGAAATATCTACCATCTTGTACGTAGATGGCGTTTGTCTAGTTATTAGGTTTTTATATGTGACTATTCTGATACAGTTGTAATACGTTGTACTTATTTGTCATGATGGAGTTTTTTATCATATGTATTATTATGTTCTGATTATTATGGTTTAGGGTTAAAATATAAATAAATGGGAATCATAAATAAATCAAGAAAATGAAACCTAAATACATAATCATGAATAAATTAATTGATTTAATTAAATATACAATAATTAATAAAACGCAGAAAAAAAAAAGATGATAATCAACCGATATAACCCACATCAACCGGTTTTTCAGGGGGATACATTATTGTACACGTGTGAAACTACTCCCTGTACCGTGATTGATATGGAACCAAATAATATCGTACGTCCTGATGAGCGTGCCAATTTCACAACAAATTTATAGGCGGTATCATAAAATCGTCCCGCAAATGTAGCTGTCAAGAAAAATAATTAATTTATTTATAGGATAGTTAATAGTTAAATAAAATATATACCAAAAAATCACTTACCCCAATAAAGTGTTCTTGTGGTGCAAGATGTTCAATGACAATCATCTTTTGCAGTGGCCCACCAACAGATGTATACAACAATATTGTAATACTTCCTGGATGTTGGGCGATAAGTACTACGCATACCCGGTAAAGATTCACTACAACATGTAGATGATCAGATCCTTCAATCCAACTTTCTCTAGGGTCTATATCTTTGTAGTATACACAACTGTCTAGAACGCGTATGAACCGCTCTTCACCTAATTTGCTTACATACCAAGCATGATTATTTCTCAGCTCACGCCATATTTCTTCACGTACCATGGCCCATTTCTCCACATTATTGTACAAGAAATATAAAACCACCTAAACCCGCAATTATCATCCCCTTGAGGATCCATATAGTTGTTAATTAGAGGATATACAAAATGCGGGAATTCATCTAAATAAGAGAACTTATAATCTATATATCCATCATTCGGTAGCACAACAGATAACTCGACTGAATTCCGACCGCTACTTCGTCCCCACCCTAGACCCACGACTGGGACATGGTGGACGATCTCTCCCATGGAAGCCCGATCCTGAATATGAACTAGAACCCAAACTTGACCCGGATCCACTATTATTCTTGAACGATCTATGACAATCTATGTATACTCACAATGTGATTTTTCTCTCCTTGTCAAGTTCGTCTTTTGCAGACCCTTAGTATGTACAGCTATCGAAGGAGAAGTTAGAGGTCTTTGGGGGTTTGACAGTAAGACGGGATGCAAGATGTGTCGGACCGCATGACGCCACTCTATCAACTGTTTAAATTAAGATAAATTCATTATTAGTGTATCATAATTCAAAAAACATCAGTATATATTATTAGTATATTATAATTAAATTAATCCCTATAATTCAAAAAAATAATTATAATAAAAATAAGACAAATTCTTGAACAATATAATTAAATTATTTAAAGTACATATGATATTGGCCGTTGTCTAAACTCTTCTAGAATGCCAGTAATGTCATTCTCCTAGTATGCCATGTCATCCACGAGATTTGTAGAATCCTAATGCTCCATTCCGATATCCCGTCTATCACAAGAGATGACCAGAAATGGTAAATACTATCAACCTTTAAAGGAATGTACTTACCGTATCTTGCAATCAACTCGTATGAACATGGTAGACCGAGTAAAGTTCGGATCCAAGATCCACAAAGATTCTCTGGGTCGCTCATGATCTTCACGACTCTAAGTAATTCTTTTTTTTTTTTTTTTTAATAATCTTCAATACCAAATTACTCACTTTCCCACAAATATCGGTTAACACAGGATTGCTCTTTACATTAACGTTCTCCTTCAACCGGGAATATCTTAACAAAGTCCTAATAACGAAGGTCTACGACTCAATCTTTGAAAGTATCTTACTAAACACACTATCCAAGTCTCTGTGAGATGTCTGAAGGAACATCTTCGACACTGAGTATTCAGGCTCAATCCTATTAGTCGTCTCGGACCCAAAATATAAAATTTTTCCGATCCACACTCTAATGAATTTAAATGCACAAGTGTTAAACCATTCATTATACAAATATTCCAAGAACTACTGCTTGTTACGCCAGTTTGTAATCAATTGTTCCAATCTCTTGGAGTAATCATCTAACTCTTGGCAGTTCATCGATCTTCTCCATATTCCATGTACAAATTTTTCGGTTGATTCCTTACCAATCATCGAGATTAATTTTCCCTCGATATTCATTTCAATACGTCTTCGGCAAAGCATGTGATACGATTGGTTGAACACTACAGATATAACTGATATCAAACCTATATCTTTATTGGTAGTTACCACTGCGTGCTCGAGTACATCGAAATATAATTTTTTAAAATGTTCTAGCACCCATTGATATGTAGCAGCGTATTCATTATGCATGAACACAGTAGCTATACAAAAATTTTTACCAGTTGGTGTCATCCCCAATGCCTCAAGTAAAGGCATGTTGTAACTAAGTAGAATAATAATTTTGAACTTTACAACAAAAAATTAAATTAACTAAACTTTTAATAAAACTAAACTTAACTAATCTTCTTATTTTTTTAACTAACATTTAATATGCGTTATTGGAATAAGAAAATACTGTATTATTAAAGCAACTTACTTGTTCGTTTTGTAGATTGTGTCTAGTACAAGCACATAAAGCCACATCTTTAACATTTGAATGGATGTCAGATATGCAACAACTATGTCGCTAAGCACTGTGCTCTCGTCACAATTCCTCAAAAAACACGTATATCCAAGATTTGAATACATGTGGATGCTTCTTCCACTGTGTTGCGTCCCTGCATTTTATCCTTCTTAATCTTTGCACGAGCTTTATATATAGTTCGAGAACTACAAAAAATAAATAAAAAATAACAATCATGAGATAATTAAATCATATATAATATTATATTAAGTGTAAGAGAATTAAGTTAAGCTACGAAACATAGCAGTGCTACAACATACCTCACAACAGTATCGAGATTATTTTCTCACAAATTTGCCATTATAAAATGAGGTACCACCTGGCCTACTCAATTGCTCAGTCAATTTAGACTCCTCCTCTGTGAGCCTTGCAACCTGAGAGTGACCCTGATGATAGATATCAATTTCATGATAGTGCCTTCCATCTTTTACAAATAATTTCCAATATGCTCCGTTAACATATTCTTAGCCTTTTTAATTTAAACGAACAATTACTTTTCTTAGTTCAAAATAAAACTAAGTAACGCAATAATATATTCATAACTTCATTAACATAATAAAATTAAGAACATATTAAATATAATTAAAATTAAATAATTAAAACATGTTAATTATAAATACAATTAAATAATTGAAAATATTACTTACAACTAAATTAAAAAATTAAAACATAAAACACATAATTAATATATACATATTAAATAATACTAACTTTAACATAATTAATAACATAATCGTACTAAATACGAAAAATTAATATAACATATGAAAAACAATTAATATAACACATAATTAACTTATACATAAAAAACAAAAAAATGAAAAATGGTGAACGGAAGAACCTGGCACACCAGTCTTTCGTTCAATTTTTCAGTGTATTAGGGATTGATTTTACCTTAAAGTTTACGTTTTTCGGTACGAAATCTTTAAAATTATTCATTTTCAAGCTCAAAATCTTTTAAAATTTTCAAAAATTTAATAGGAATTGTAGAGAGAACTTAAAGAGGAAGAGAGTAGAGAGAGAAAGGTGAACAAGAAGAATGAGATTTTTTTCGTAAAATTTTCATAATTTTATCGTAAAATTTATAAATCCTAGAACACGCAGAGAAATGCCACCTTATTTAAGAAGCAATTAGAAATTAGGATCTATCACAGTTATGTCATGTGTAGCACATGCATTTTGTAATTGAAAATCATCATCCTTTTTGTGAATGAGAATAACAACTAATAAAAATAATTTATGATTATTAGCCGTTAGAAGAAATAATTGTGAATATTTTTTAAAAATTATAAATAGCTAAATGACACTTATAATCAAAGGATAAAGAAGGTAGGGGTTTGGTTTTTCTTCAAACAAAAATGTAAATCCTTTGCCTCCATCTTATTATCTAATATGAGTAAATTATGGTAACTTAATGGGGTGAGTTGAGTTGAATATCCTTTAACCGTTGCAAACAATTGCTCCAATCTTTTTTCTAAATATACAGTTCATTAACAATTAAAATTGCACGGTGATGTTGATGGAACAAATCCATCTCTTTGTTTAAGTTTGACGAACAAACTTATTATTAAAAAAAAAAAAAAAAAAACTTTGTTAAGAATCAAAACTAATTACATAATCTTTAAATCTGATGACCTTACAAAAATAAGAGGATTAAAAATTTTAACTATTAAATACGAAAGCGACTAGAAAACTAAAATACTCATTTTTTGATATATTATAAAAAATTGTAAAAGTACTAATATAATGAGTTGAAGTAATTTTCACTGTATGACTTAAGAATCTCGAAAGTAAAAACAGAATTAAACTCGATCTCCGTGTATTAACCTGTTTCAGAAATGAGGATATTGGGTGATCAGGATTCATCAGGTGTAATTCTTCAAACGAAGTGGTTTTTTCGGTGCCGGTGATTGTCAAAATATATTATGATTATGGCAAAAACAAAGCAAAGGCAAATGCCCCGTGGGTGGCCGGCATATCAGACTGCTATCTTAGCCCCACCACCCGCAGGTTCCTCACTTTCTTAAATTAAGTTTCGTTTCAAAATTTTAATACAAACTTTCACTTTAAATCTACAATTTTTTTTACAAACTATTTCACTTTTTCATAATTAAAAATAAAATACAATAATATATAAGGATAATTTTGAACAATTAATTATCTCCAAAGGTTAATAAAACTACAAACAAACCAGATTTGTACTTCTTGTTTTAATAAGATTTTTATTTTTTATTGAGAAAATTAATTAATTCGATGTTAACTCTTATAATATTAATCTGTAATATTTTTTATGCAATCAAAATTATTTATTACATTCTTTAATAAACTTTTAATATATATTTTTCTTTAATAATAATTTTTTTTAAAATTTATCTTTTAGAGTTTAAAATTCATTGTTCATTATATACGATTTATATTAATAAAATTATTGTGTATTATAAGATGTATTTAAGATACTATAATCTTTTTTAAGAATTTCATAATGTAAAATTCTTCTATTTTCTAAAGTACTTTTTCAATAATACCTCCATTAACTTAAACACTTAATATCTAATAATCATCGCCATCACCCTCTTCAAAATATCTTCTAGTTATCTTTTAAACATTTTTCTCACTATTTTTTCTATTTTATAATTAATCTAATCACTATTTATTCGTTCGAGCTTGTTTAATACATCTTTTAGTATATTTTCTAATTACTTTTATTAATATAAATTTTATAAAATAAAAGATAAAACTTAAACTCTAAAAAATAAATCTTAATATAAAATTATTATTAAAGGAAATATATTAATGTATCTACTAGGCAATCTTAAGTACTATTTACTTACTTTTTTTTCTCACAAATTCTTCCTTTCCAATTTAATTTTATTATTTTCAAGATAAGGTCATTAAGTATTCCAACTTAAGAAAAAAAATCCATTAACTCTAGGATTTTTCTAATTTTTGTGAAAATCTAAAAAAAGTATGTTATTTTAAGAAAACGAGGTCGTAACAAAATTAAATAAATTTGCCTAATATGTATTCTTAAATTAAAATGTGTTGAAAAAGTGAGATTCTCTTCAATTTTTTTTAAAATTAAAGTTGGGTGTAGAAGCAATTGGAGGAAAAAAGCTTGAGTTTGGAGGGTGTCCAAACATACCCAAACAACCCAAATTAAATTGTCACAAAAAATAAATAAATAAATATCCAAATAATTGTGACTAAATTGCACTTATTCCCTTAGCAAGAAGAGTGGAAGGGGGGGTTTGTCTAAAGCTAATAATAAATGGGGCCATAAAGCATGAGGAGGTCACGTGAAGGTGGCAGTGATGAAGTCCTCCTTGCCCCCACGCTGCAGTAATCGGGAGCGATCGAGTTTTCCTTCCCTTCCTACTCCACCAGACCAGTGAAGCCGAATCGAAGCACCATAGAGACTGATGGTCTTTCAACACGTGCGCCGACCTACGCCACGTGCCTGCCGCTGTTAATTGTTCTACTATTGTCTTAGAGAAGGAAGACGGTTACGAATAAAGCCACCGTATGGAGCCAGGTGGCATTTTTACGTCACGTGAAGTCAGCAAGTCACGCCTTCCGGCAAGTGGTCCCCGATGTCCACTCATCCATGTCGACCTCTTCTGTGCTTTTTTCTTCTCCTTTTCTTTTTTTAGCCAATTTTTGCTTTTTGTGTGTTGAAGCCCAAAAGCAGAAGAAAAAAGTTCTTCGGATGCCTAAAATGCCCTTTTACAATACATTCATTATTGCTGCTGTTTTTTAACATATTAACGCTCATCATGATCTTTTTTAAAAATTTCATTTCATGTAGTAATATTTTTATAATATTATAAATTTATTTTTATTACAATAATATGATATTAAAAATATTACATAAAATGATAGTTGCTAAACTATGTCTTTCCCATTCAAAATTTTAGTTTAACTTCATTATATCACTCACAAACTATCTATTTTTTTCAGTGTGATTAGATAAAATTTTAAATTACTCGTAATAAAATATATAAGATTAAAGTAAAATTTTATATGGAGTTCAGACTTCATCTAAATGAACTTACATTTAGTAATGTGGCCATCATTCATGGCTTAGAATATTTGGTATCTTAAAGTATCACTTTATCTATTATTTTTTTATAATATATTTTATTTTTAAAATTTATCTCTTTCTCTTAAAATTTATTTTTTATTTACTAATTTTTATTAATAAAATGTATTTTAATTAAAAAAGTGGTACAAAATATTCGAACCCATCATCTATATAAAAAATAGTCATTATAAAAATAATCATTGAAATTATTTGTCTGTATTTAAATAAGTTACTCCAACATATATTGGAGGGTTTCTAGGCGAATTGGCCATTCTAACATTTACTATTTGATTAAAACAATGATTAACTTGTAAAATAGGTGGCAGCATGTGATAATGCATGCAATTAAAGTATTTCTCTTAAAATGATATAAAAAAACGATATATAAGTCTATAGGTATATTAAATTACTACATCCACTCAAGGATAGAAGTGCTTTTAAATTTTACACACGAATTAATAATTAAAAAAATAATATAATTTTTAATATAAAATATTTATTACCTTTAGTAAATAAAGAGAAAGAAAAAAAGGAATAGGGTCGATAAATGAATTAAAGAGAGTAAAATTAAAAACTACTAATAAATACACATTAAAATGTGTAAAAAGACTTATAATTTTGGCTATCTAATTTTGAAAAAAGACTTATATTTTCAACCGGAAGTAGTATTATAACTTCTTGTTGTTACTCTCTTATTTTTTTACTTGTCACATTGTAGGAATTTCGTTTTTTTAACTTGTCACGTTATTGAAACAATGCAATTTTAACCAAAATATTCCTATTATACCCTTTCAACATGTCAATCTCTTTCTCAATACTTGTGTCATAAAAAAATATAATCACTCCTTACCAATAATTTTTACTTCCTCCAGTAGAAAATATAAAAGGTTTTAGACCTATTGAGGATGATCAAGAATATAAGAGTTTTAAGTCTCTTAATTTGTGTATAAAAATCTAAAACCCTTTATATTTATAACAGGATGGAATACCATTTTCTAATATTCTTTCCATCCATCATTCATTGATTCCACACAAGTTTCAAGTTAAATTTTATATTTTTGCTATGTCAATAAAATAGGTGAAAGATTAATGTTAAGGGTGATTTGGTCTATATACACTAAGAATTTCTCTAATTCCATATTTTATTAATTTATGTATTGTTTGAAACGTGAAAAATAAAAAAAATGAAATGAGTATTATCTTGAAAGGTTTGATAATAATTGTATGATTTTATCGATTTGAAACATTTATCATTTTTCTCAATTTATAATATTTTATACATTTTTCTAATCCTTTAACATAGTATAGTCAAAATACAAGTAAGTGAGAAGTTTTGTATTGCAACATATTTGAAAGACTTGCTATTGCTTTATTTTTGTCTAAATGAAAGACTTGGTATTTGGATATCTACATATTGTTCTCAGACTGAAATCATTGATACCTTTAAGTTAGTATATAGGGTTATTTAGAGTTTATACAAATAACAATAGAGAAACGAACACGCTGACAATGAAACTATGTAGTTGATTGACCAACCAGTTAGCGAAGAACACCTTTAACTAGCTCTGCCATATGAAGAAACTAGGATTAGACTATCAAGGAGGCTTTGATTTATTGGCCAATTAGATTAGGAAAGAAAACTTCAAATCGTCTCCAATTAATGAGGAAAAAAGTTATGAACAATTCGACAAGGAGTTACCGATTGTAAGAAAAAAAAATTTCAAGTCAGCCACAATCAATAGGAAATAAGGCCATAAGAAATATGACAAGGAGGTAGTGATTTATTGACCAACTAAATTAGGAAAGAAAGTTTAAATTGACAAAGAAAATGACTACCGACAATCCGACAAGAGATAGCGATTCATTGACCAATTACGTTATACTTCAATTGCATCAATTGACAAAAAAGATTCACATACAATCTGACAAGAAAATAACGATTGATTGGCCAATTAAATAAGAAAAAAAAACCTTAAATCGTCTCCAATCGATAAAGAAAAGAGTGTCATACTTAATAAAGTAAAAAACCTTGTATTAACATCAATTTTTGTATCCTTTTATTTTGAAAATATACATTAGCCAAATTAAGGAGTTTTTTTTTTACATGATTTTGTAATAGTATGATCATAACTTTAATTTGTATACTTAATTTAAAAGTGATAGAACAAAAGAATAATGTTATTATCGAAGTTTTATTACTATTTCTTATCTTCGTTTCATGTTATTTATTTTTAAAATAATGTAAGAAAATAATTAAATTACTTGAATTCAAAAGAAAATGCAATAAATTACTTTGATTGTTATAAAAATTAAAATAATTATTTAATCTTAATATTATTTTAAGTTATTAAAGTTAGAATTATTTTGTAAGCAAAAAAGATATATATATATATATACAAATAATATGAAAAAGGTATATTAATATTATTTTCTTCCCAAAAAAATGTAGTTTTGTATCGATTTTTTTTAACAATAGTTTTGTATCGATTTCTTCCTTCTTATGTGTAATCAACCAGTCAAAATTAACAGCTAAAAAAAGAAAAAAAGAAAAGGACGACCTCTGAAAAATCTGAAACCAAAAAACCATGTAATATTCCAAAACAAACTCTCAGTCAAAAAAAAAAAAAAAAAATGGCACTTTTACTTTTCGTCCGTTTATTATCCATAAATGAGAAATGGTCATAGAAAGGGCACTTTTGGCAATCTCCTTCCCACCCACACACCCCTACGAGTGATCTCATGTAGAGTAGAGTCACAGAGAGCCCTCGCTAGACTCCTCACTACATGCATATTAGGACGGACATTCAGAGGAGGAAGGGGAAGCAAAATTTTGATTGATCGAGAAACGTGAAAAAATCTCCAGCAGGCGCGCGCGGTGTTGGTGGATATATATTGTGTGAAGGATCGATCATGACTTCGGGGACGAGATTGCCGACGTGGAAGGAGAGGGAGAACAATAAACGGAGGGAAAGGAGGAGAAGAGCTATAGCGGCGAATATTTTCGCCGGTTTGAGGATGTACGGAAACTATAAGCTTCCGAAGCACTGCGATAATAATGAAGTCCTTAAAGCACTTTGTAATGAGGCTGGCTGGACGGTTGAACCCGATGGCACTACCTATCGGAAAGTACGACACTTCTTACCGCTCTTTTATCTCTCTTCTCTTATGCTAATTCCGTTTTCGAAATTAATTAGGTGACAATTTTGAAAGCGATCGTCGTGGATTTTACCTAAAATGACTTCAATTTTCAGAGATATCGGCTCTTTTAGATGATATTTTTATTATAAGACAATTTCGTCCTCATTGTTCAAGCTAACATGCGCCAGCGCTTTTACCGTGCTGTAGCCGGAATTCGTTAGCGACATCTTCGCCGTACAGTTGATAATTTATGATTATGCTAGAAAAGTACCTGCAAGTTTTGCTTCCGGTGCACGTTAGCAGCTGCTTTGCATGTTGTTTTTAGGCTTTTAGCTCGACATTCTTAAATTCTTCGGTGGCCGCTGTTTTTAATTAAGCTTTAGATACTGCTAAGGCATGGAGTATATCACTGACTGCTCTGGCGCATTTTAGTGGGTTGTTAGGCACCGCATTTTGGTTCTTAGTTATTTGCTTACGCTAAAGTGAGCTTGCCGGAAACGGTTCACGTTAGCTACATCACTACCTGAAAAGACGGTGAAATTAATGTTGGGCATTTTTTTTCACTTTTGTTTTTTTTACTGTCTAGGGAATTAGATTCTCTCATGTTCTTCTTTTTACAGCTTTTTCACCGCAGTGCTCTGCAAAAAAATTGGATCTTGTCTACAGTTCACCAGAGTCCACGCTGTAAAAAAAAAGAACTCGGGATTTCATTTTACATGTAGCAACAGTATACTTAAACGATCTGTTGCTTTCTTCTTTTTGACGAAGAATTTCAAAGATTCCCAGACCAGACTTTGTTTGTAGTCTGAAAATGTATTGGGATGGGACTCATTCAGGAGACAATTGTGCCCCCTTAGGAATTCCTAAATTCCCTCTTCCCTCTTGGGATTCCCATTTGGTTTGGACTTTGGACCTCGAAATCCAAGAGTCACAAAAGAAAGAGTGGAGTATTCCCACTGTGCATTTGATGCTCTGACCTCTTGGGTAGCATGTACCACTCTTTACTCTCTTCTCTTGTAGCAGAGGCTCTTTTACCATTTACAGTAGTGGCTAAAATGTGGTTTCTGATCTTAGCTCTCCTCTTCTCGTGAATGACTGGAAGTTTTCCTTTTTTTTTTTTTTGGGTGAAAAATGACTGGAAGTTTTCACCTTTTCTGCTAGGTAGAGCTCTGCATTATTTGATTTTCGGTACCTATATCAAGGTAAGGTAAGCTGAACTTATATAGATTAAATAACATACTTATCTGAAATTGAATAAGAAAATTATGTAATAATAGGAAGGCAAAATAACTCATGTTTTATTGAACTCTCCACTTCACTCTCAGGACTACATATTCTTTAATCATCTATGATCTTGGGTAATTAGAAAAGGATGAAAAAAAAAAAGTATTAACTATTAAGATTACCTTCAAAGTTTCCTAAAGAAAAATGGAATAGCTTCAAAGTAGCTATTGGAGTGACTACTTGCGGGAGTTTTTAATCTTTTCAACACATCATTAGTAATTTAGAATCTGTATATGCCAACATAGAGAGTAAGTTGGTGTAGTAACATGGATAGAGAATAATATGAAATACATTTTTTTCAGGCTTGTCTTGTCAATCCTATTTTTGCCACCAACACTATTTTAGTTTGATAAAGTTGGGAGTTGCATCAAGAAAATGTAGGGTCTATACTGCTGTCTAGACTGGAATAGCTTCACAATTCAATTTGTAATCTCTGTTCTGACCCAGTGTGCAGATGAGGTCCCTGTTGGTGTTGGAAAGACCTCAGACTTGGATATTAAAGTTCTATTTCCAGGTTTCATCAGAGTTAGTGGTTTGCTTGGTCTAAGTGTGTTGGTACTCCTTTTGTATCAGAACAAATAGATAGCCTAAAACTAGCCATATGGCAAATCCTCTGGCTCTTGTTGGTTAAGTGTGTGGTTTGAAAAACACTTAGTATTTGTCAAATCAAATGGTAGATGTTAACCATTTATTGAGCTGCTAGACAAATCTCTGAAAGGCGTTTGATTAACCATTTGACCTTATCGCGCTTGTTATTGTTCCTTTGGTACCGCAGGGATGCAAGCCAGTGGACCGAATGGATATCATGGGGGGATCAACAACGGCAAGTCCATGCTCCTCTTATCAACCAAGTCCTGGAACCTCCTACAACCCAAGTCCTGCATCCTCCTCTTTCCCAAGTCCAACTTCTTCTTATGCTAATGTTAATGCTGATGGAAATTCACTTATTCCCTGGCTCAAAAACCTCTCATCTGCATCCTCTTCCGCCTCATCGTCCAAGTTTCATCATCTATACCATGGTGGCTCCATTAGTGCTCCTGTCACCCCTCCCTTGAGCTCGCCCACTTGCCAAACGCCTCGGATGAAAACTAACTGGGATGATTCTTCTGCTCGTGCTTTTTGGGGTGGATCTCACCATTCCTTCCTTCCATTATCAACTCCCCCGAGTCCTGGACGTCCAATCATTCCAGATTCTGAATGGTTTGCTGGATCAGGCGGACCAACATCTCCAACTTTCAGCCTCGTGTCATCAAATCCATTCGGCTTCAAATTTGGGAATATAGGGCGTAGTGGATCTCTCATGTGCACTCCAGGGCAAAGTGGGACTTGTTCACCTGCTATACCGCCAGGCGCTGATCAAACAGCTGATGTACCTATGGCTGAAGTGATTTCAGATGAATTCGCATTTGGCAACATCAGAGGAGGTCTAGTGAAGCCATGGGAAGGAGAGAGGATACATGAAGATGCCGGCTTGGATGATCTTGAGCTTACTCTTGGGAGCTCGAAGACAAGGTCTGCTGGCATTAACCATGAATAGTTTCATATATCATTTGCAACTATACATATATTTTCTATAATAATTTTCTGATATTGAAATTGCAGGTAAATATATGCATGAGAAAGATGAAGAATGTTGCCTCCAAGACTAGAAACTGAGGTTGTTTCCCAGTGATTGAGAATGGATTCAAGCTGAGGGGGGTTGCTAAGCGGATGCTTGTTCATGTCTATTTCCTTATTAGATTTTGGTTTAACTGTTTTATAGTATATGGTATGTTCTTCTTTCAAGTGCCATGGAATTATTGCAGAGGTGGGATGGTTTCCCCACCTGAATGAAGATAGGATGTGTACCTCTTCTTTATTGTATACCATTGGGAACATTGTTAGTAGATCAATATGTGAATTATTATAAAGAATTTCAGTAGTGTTCAAGCACTTGCAGCTTCCTTTTGAATTATTTCAACTTAACTTTAGGTATTTTTTTAGAGTGACCATTTGGGTTGTTAATGATTAATAAGTCTTAATTCGAATAAGGAGAAATATTATGCCTTGCCAAACTTGAATTACACTTGCAAAGAGGAGTAGTTGTTTGGCAAAGTGTTTTTCCATACTCTCTTTCTCAACCCCAGAAAAAATAAGAAATTCACAGTTGGGAATGGGAATTATAAATATTGAAAATAAAGGATAATTGAGTTGATACAAGAAAAATTGTTAGAAAATTACTGGTGGGATTTGATAGAGTTTGGTTTCGAAAAAATAAAATAATTTGTGAGAAGAAATATGAATTTCAAAATTTAAATTTGAGATTTGAAACCTTACTAAAAACACCTGTTAATTATTGAAATTAAAGAAGGGAGATTATTACAAGAAATCTATTGAGAATTACACAATTCCATCCATGCATAATAATAGTGATCTCTTTGATTAAGGATCTACTATGTATAGCTAGTAGCGGTAAGTGTATATATACTCTCACAAGCTATAAAGTAAATTAAGAAAAAAGAAACGATATTTTCTTTCTCAAAATATTGTATCTTTAATCTTAACTTAGTATCAGAGCTAAGGTTCATATTCGATTTTTTTTCTTTTTCTTCTCCTCCATTCATTCATGTTCAGTCCGAAAACACCAATTTCATAGCTGGTATCACTCTTATAGAAACTAACTATGATGTTTGGGATTTTTTTTGCTGTGGCCCAATTTCAAGAAATGGGTACTAAATAGGTCCATAATTTTTTTTAAATCCGGAAGTGGCCATAATGCATAATCATTGTGCGTTATCACCTGAGATAAAGCACAATGGTTGTGCGTTATCCCTAATTACGCGGCTTAAGCCGCGCTTAATGCGTTAAAAATCGACGTGGCGTTAATGTGGCCATAACGCACAGCCATTGTGCGTTATCACTCATGATAACGCACGTCTATTGTGCGATATTATGAGTGATAACGCACAATGATTATGTATTATCACGTTATAAACCCTAATCCTTGCGGACGCCTCCTTTCTTCTTTCTCTTTCTTCTTCCTCCTTATTTCTTCTCCCTTATTTCGATTTTCACTCTTTCTTCTGCCTCCTTATTTCTTCTTTCTCTATTTCTTCAACCTCCTTATTTATTATTTCCTTCTTTCTTCTTTCTTATTTTCTCCTTGAAAATTTTTAGCCTCATCCTTCGCCGCCGTCGCTTGGTCAGTTCTTTTCCTCTTCCTTTTATTTTCTTCCTTCTTCTTATATTTTGGCTTATCTTTTTCTAATACTTTTTTATTTTATTTCGAAATTTACAGTTAAAATTTAGTTAATATTTGAAGTTCAAGTTTGAATCGGCGTGACTTTATTTGGAGTACAAAGGCTATTAAAGATTTGGAGTGGAAAACGGTATACTAGAGCTGCATTTTTAATTTTCGGTAAGTTTTTAGTTATTTAAATTATTTGGTGTATTATTTATTAATTTTAATTATTGTGTGATTGGGTTTGTTATTTGTTGTTTGTTAATCATTTTTATGAATTTTATTTATTAATTTGAATTAATTCATTTTTTTATGAAAGTGGGGTTTGGATTTATGTTTAAAATTGTTGTTGTTAATAAATTTGTGTAAATTTGATAATTTTATGTATATAATTGTTATCTGTATTGCAAAAGTGATCTTAGGGTGATGAATTATTTTCATGAATTTATTTGGATATTTAGGGTTTATTTTTTTACTTTACTTTATGATTATCTGAATTTTTTTAATTATTTAGATAATTATTTTGCATCTTTCGAATAAATTTTTGAGTAGAAAAGATGAGAACTTGTAATTTGATTTTTTTTTCTCTTCTTTTGTTTTTTTTTTTGTTTTTTGTAATTAGTATAACTGAAACTTAAAATTAAAAATTCTAGCCTTTAAATAATAGAAAACTTAAAAATCTATTATTAAAATCCAAAATTTTACATCAAACATTAAACCGTAAAACTATAAATTTTTTAACAGTAAACTTTAAAAAGCCAAAATGATAATATTAAAATCATATAGGGTATTTTATAAAAACCTTAAAAACCCTTAAAATTGCTTTTTGAAACATTAAAAAGTAAAATTAGAAACTCTGTAACAGTAAACCCCAAGAACCTTAAAATTAATATTTTAAACATTAAACTGTAAAACTGTGAACTTTGTAATAGTAATCCCTACAACCTTAAAATCTTAATATTTTAAACATTAAACCGTAAAACTGTAAACTTTGTAACAATAAACCCTAAAAGAAACTAAAATCTGAATATTTTAAACGTTAAATTGTAAAACTGTAAACTATGTAACAGTAAACCCTAAAAGAAACTAAAATCTGAATATTTTAAACGTTAAATTGTAAAATTTTAAACTTCAAAATAGTAAACTCTAAAAATGATATTTTAAACATTAAACCGTAAAACTATAAACTTTCTAACCGCAAACCCTAAAAAATCTAAAATGTTAATAATTTAAATATTAAACCGTGAAACCCTAAGCTTTCTAACCGTAATAACACTTAAATCTTAATATTCTTGATAAGTAGCTGTAAATTATAAAAACATTAAAAACTCTGAAAGCCCTAAAAACACTAAATTTGATATGCTAAAAATCATACAAACCCTAAAACCTTAAAATGAAGTGTACCATAAAGAACACACCTTAAAGAGTTTGGAATTAGAATTTATTTAAAAATTTTTACTTTTAATATATAGATATTGACTGTAACTCAAACTATAAATAATGTAGATGGAAGAAGTCCCAGCTCACGTGCATCCGGGTCACATAGTTCCTGATGTTTTATCAAGACAGCACGAGCACCGATCTGGTTTGATTTGGAGTGGGGACTACGAGACGTGTTTTACTAATCTTCAGTGTAGGCGTTTTGGGCGCAACCTATTCCAATGCTACAGTACGACTCCTCGTAGGTTGGTGGAGATTATTGACAGAACTGGGTTGGGGGGAGTATTCAGATATGGTTATGAAAAACCTTAGAGGGGGGGTGAATAAGGTTTTTGGCTAATTTTCGAAAATACTTTGTTAATCAAAAGATAAACCTCCAATTTTGTTTGAAAGAGGATTCTAAAAATCTTATAATAAAATTCCAAACCAAACGAAATTTTGTGGTTGAGACAAGTGAGAAATATAAAGAAGAACACAAGGAGTTATAGTGGTTCATCTCAAAGAGTTACATCCACTACCTTGAGTCAACACCCAAGGATTTTTCAAATCCGCTAAAACACAAAGATATACCAACTACAAATATGAGGATCACCCTACAAGGGTTTTGCACACAACCTCAAATCACAACACAATGTAAATCAAAGGATTACCCAAAGGGTTTTTCAACACAAACCTTTGATATCAATAAAAGAAAAGAATAAGTTTAAGAACAATGTTACCACTTTTGAGCTTGAGGAATATAAGATACAACTCAATGAAATTGTTCTACAAGCTCCTCCTTTCTTCTTCTTTGATGATGATCAATAATGAAGCTCAAGAAGATTTTATTTTTGGAATGAAAAATGTTTGCAATAAATGTGCTTTTGAAGCTCTTGAAAGTTTTAAATGTTCACAATGAATATTCCACAAAACTTATCTCTTTTATTGCTGATCATAAAGTCTATATATAGAGTCTCAAAAAAAAGTAACTCGTTGCTTTACGTGCAGCGGTAATATTTTATACGATAAAAAGTAAAAAAGCAGACGACCAGGTTATTTAAAACAGAAAGATTCGGACTTGTTCAACTAGAAAGCGGATTGCCGAATTTTTTGATTTTGAGCAAAATCGGACGACCAGGTTCTAAAAACCGGATGACCGAATTTTTGGGACAGAAAGATTCGGACTTGATACTCCGAAAAAATGGGACTGCTGAATTTTTTTATTTTGGAAGAAACCGGACGACCGGTTCTAAAATCGGATGACCGAATTTTTGTTTCCTCAGCCAAGTTTCTTTTTAAGACAAAAACTTTTCTTCCTTTTTCAAAAACATGTATTCTTGACAATCATGTTAAAGAGAAGAAAAACTTTCAAAACATCACTACTTCAGTCAAGAATACTTAGATTATAACACAAGTTTATTTTTTGAGAAAATCGTAAAAGGAGCTTCATATATGATCAATAATCAAAGAGTAAGACTAGGGAGTTTACAAGGTAGTACCTAATTCACTCTACCAAAGACAATGCCTTCAATGTCTTCAATGATTTGATCTTGGAATGGCTTGGTCTCTTCTTCTCCATTTTGTCCTTATCAACAAGATCTTTTGCTTGTAGACTTTGAGACTTCATAGGTACTTCTTTTGTTCTATGAAGGGTTAGCTAAAATACTCACACAAGCATATGTTAATCATAATCAAACATAAGTATTAATGCCCTTAGGGCTAACAGGTTACATTGAGCTGAACCACGCACTTATTACCGCATTAGTTGAGCGGTGGAGATCAGAGACTCACACATTTCACTTTACTTGTGGTGAAGTCTCAATAACTCTACAGGATGTACATGCACTATGGGGTTTAAGGATAGAGGGTTTGCCCGTTACCGGCCCTAATTGGAGTGTAAACCTTAAACAATATTGGATTGAGCTTATCAAGAGACTTCTTGGTGTGCGATTGTCTCTTAGCCACTTTTTCGGTTACAAGGTGAAGAAGGAACTCTTGGAAGCATGGATCCTGAGAGCGTTTACCGGTTCAAAGACCGATGATGATCTTATCCTCCACTCTCGTGGATTTATTTTTTTACTCCTTAGTGGACATATGCTTCCCGACTTCTCTGGGAATTTGGTTCATGTGCGCTACCTCAGCTTATTAGAGGATATTGATGCTATGAGGACATATAACTGGGGTAGCTGCATACTTGGATTTTTGTATAGGTAGTTGTGCACGACAGCTTTGGGGGGTGAACGACAGATAGAGGGAGCATTAGTCTTAGTACAGATTTGGGTGTGGTCGCGTATACCTGCATTGTGGACTCAGCTGATTACGGATGTTCAGGCCGACCCTCTTGCTCCTCTTGGAATGGTGCACATCCTTTGACTGTAGCCAACTGCCTACGCACACTCTCGTGACATACAGGGACCAGTTAGATTTCATGCCATCTGATCAGGTTCGCTTTCAAATATTTTGCATTATTTGTGAGTAAAGAAATTTTTTTTAAGCACTTAGATTTTTATTGATTTTGAATTTTGACTTGACAGTTTGTATGACTCCCTTATCTTGACCGTGCTCTGGTTCCATCTGACCTGTAGCGGGCAGAGGTCCTACTCATCTGTTATGAGATAGTAGAGTACCACTATCCCGGGCGTGTGGTGTGCCAGTTTGCACGGACTCAGCATATAACAGATGCATGTGATACTCGTCTTGACCTGCATCGGATCCAGCTTAGGGGGAATGACCACACTTACTGGGGGACACAGCATGCTAGCCATGTGGAGGTCTGGTATCAGTGACGACTTCATGTTAGGGATGGCCCTGTCCTAGCTGCTGAGGTGTTATCATACCCCAGTGACGAGTATATCAATGGTATCGGGGTATCATACGGGTTTACATCGGCAATCCAACTAACCATGATACCCGTTCGCATGGATATCAGCCTGCCAGGGTGGACAGACGGATGATGGTACATTCTACAAATAAATTTTGTTTTTTTTTAAAATATTCTTATGCATTTCAGTTATTTATGTTGAATTCTAACGATTTAATTAATTAATTAATTAATTAATTTATTATTATTTTTTGTTTAGACTTCCATGTTGCAGGATGTGGATGATATGGCTTCAGTGGTGATACAAGAACCACCTACTGATCCTTCACAGATGGCCGTGTTCACGAAGAAAGTGCAGACGATTATTCGGAGGTGCATGGTCTTTATCGGCGGTACTTTGGGTTGCACTCCATCATAGCACAATATCTAGCAAACGTTCCTTGTACAACCGTCGCATCGCCATCCTCGGGAGCACCTACCGAATCAGGGTGCTCGTGGAGTTAAGAGGGGCGCTCGCAGACAGCCTGGTCATGGAGCAGGAGGTGGACGCCTCCTGTAACGCATTTTCCAGACATGCACAAACATGTCAGCCCCGGGCATGTAGAGGTGGAGAGGGGTGAGAGATCTGGAGGTGGACAATCGACTATTGACCCATTTGACAGCCCGAAGTTAGATATACCTTCTTTTAGTTTGGGTTTGACGTAACCTCCCCAGTCACTTTCTAGTGGATTCGGGACATTGCAGATGCCTCCTCTTCCCGGTTTAGGATTTTCCCCATTTCAATCACCACATTCTACGTCTTTCAGGTTTTTTGGGTTTCGTGCACCCCTCCTCCGGGAACAGCCGGTTTATCTACACCGCATCAGCCTATATCGCAGGCATCTTCATTTAATGAAGAGGAGCGGAGGGATGACATGGATGTTGTACATACATCATTACGGATTCGAGTATCGTGTTGGTAAGAAGACAACGAGGTTCAGCCATCCGACTGGCCATAGTTATAATTAGTATTTTGTAGTTTTCATTCCCAATTATATATATAAATTAAATTTCTATATAAAGTATTCAGTTTATGTTTATATTATTGATTTATTTGTTTTATGTATATTAATTATTGATTATTTTGTTTTAAGTAAAAACTGAAAAATTCGCATTTTACATTTTAACAATAACATTTTTAATTTAGTTTGAAAAAGGAAAAAACTAAAAGCAGGAAAAAATAATATTTTACATTTTAACACATCTTTTAATTGGTTCGAAAAAGGAAAAAAAAGAGAAAATGTGAAAAGAAAAAAAATTTACTGAAGATATGACAAAAAAAAAATAATTACTGAAGATAATGAAAAAAAAATTACCGGAAAAAAAATAAACTGAAGATAACGCACAACTGTTGTGCGTCATCTTTAAGGATAACGCACAACAGTCATGCGTTATCTTCAACAGGCAATAGAAAAAATTGTAATAATCTCGGACCGAGCAATGTATAAGTTTGCCATTTTCTTGAAATTGTTGTAATAAAACAGGTTTCTATTAATGAAAATTTTCTTTCAATTTCTTCTAATTACTACATCATTGCTCTAAATTCTTACAATATCTTTAATATTACTTCTTCAAATAACTTGAGATGAAATGGTTAAAAGTTAAATATTTTTTCCAAGAAAACGATATAAATATTATCATCTTAAATATAATTAAAATAAGTTAAATATAATAAATATAGTCTTTTAAAAAAATTATACAATTATAAGTTTTCCAAAAGAAATTTTCATTAAAAAAAATTACGTGGCTGATAACGCACCACGAGTGTGCGTTATAGCCTAATCATAACGTACAATGGTTGTGCGTTATCAGCCACATCGGCTGATTAGTGAAAAACGCGTAATTAGGTAATAACAGACAATGGTTGTGTATTATCATTATCGATAACGCACAATCGTTGTGCGTGCGTTATGGCCACTTCTAGATTTTTTAAAAAAAAAACTGGGCCTATTTAGTAATCATTTCTTGAAATTGGGCTACAACAAGAAAAAAACCGATGTTTGGTCTCAAATTATGGAAATGCAGATTGCTGGTCGTGAGAAGTTTCAATATATTTTAGGATACACGGATTCTCGAAAAGAAATTGATGCATCTTATGCCAAATGGTATGATGAAAATCAGAAGGTTAAGGGATGACTATTGACTTCTATGTCACCAGAAATCATAAAACTGTTAGTATATGCTCTACACCAATTGACTTACATTTATTTATGAGGCATGTATTGTGAATTGTATTTTATGTTTTTGGTCATCAAGTATGTGTCTTGATAATAAAATCCTTCGGGCTAATAAAATACTATTCTTGTTTGTCCCTAGTTTTATCACATCTTATATTATTAAACTAGTATGAAGTTGATTGATGATCAAGTTTTACTGATCATGAATATGAGATATAAGATCAGTTCGAAAATACAGATTGAGAATATTGTATTGGACATGACCCAAAGTGAAAAAGAAATATTGCATATGTTTAAGTCATAAATATTTCTTCTCAGTTTTATATTTGATGTCTTTTGACCTACCGTTTCTAATGCTTCTTGCATGGGGAGAAAATATGTCTTAACATAGTCAAACATCACTTTTAATTAGGTTATTATTATGACTATTGGTTGGGCTATTTTCTTGTCATGTCTTGAATATTAGAGATAGTGAAAGAGATTTGTGCCTCTCTGATTAGAGAGAGATATCCATGGGCCCCTTGATAAGGAAGACGGGGGAATTCACATAGCCATACTCTAATAAGTATTAATAAGGTGTTATTAATATTATTTATTAGAACAGTCTGTCTGATGATTAAGTAAATGGTAAATTAAGTTTTATAAGGAGACTTGGTCTATGCCTTATACTTAATTAGGATATCATGTGACAAAAGGACTAAATATTAAAACTGATAATTAGGTTATCGTATCTTTTACTTAGCTTGGGTAAGCATAATATCTTGCTAGAGGCCACTTATGTTTTGTGGATAAATGTTTGGGGCATTTTCATTCATTGCGAACGTTAGGTGAACCTACGTGGTCACACACATAGACGATCTTGTGAGCATGATATTCACGTCCAATGAATCTAGATTGTGTCCAGATTTGTTGAACGTATACAAATAAGAATCAAATTCCATCTTGTAATTATTTGGTAAGTTAATAAGTAATTAATTTATTTATCAAATAAATGAAATTAATTAATATTATTCATCCAACCATTGGATGATTATAAGAATAGATATATGAGATTAAAACTATCATTAGATGACAATTAGGGTTCTGATGTTGACATCTATAAAAGGTTATGTTAACCTTTTTCCGCAGCTGTCTTCTTCTGATTAAAACAAAGCCTTAACCAAATAGTTAGGATTCGTTTTGAATAGTTTTCAGAACACCGAAGGGGCTAGCATCCTGATCGCTTGCAGATAAGGTCGTCGCGTGGATATCAGTACAGGGCGAAGCGTAAACAGCAGCGCCTCCACACCTAGCAACATCAAACATTGAGGTAGTTTTCTTTCCAATCAGTTTCTCTGGTATGTGCAGATCCTGTTTGGCGGTTTTCATAGTTATATTTTATTATATTTTTGTCTACAGAATTTCCAAAAAAAAAGAGATATATTCGACTACGCATAACACATGATATCTAGAGTGCTCTTGCTAAAGCATTCTATGATGGATCTGATGAATCTCAAATTTTTGCACTAAATTAGCGTGTGTTTACCACTAAATAGGTTGGTCTTTCCTTATCCATCTGCAGTTTGTCAGAAAATTTTCAAGAATTGGATCATAGGGATAAGACTAGAATGAAAGATCCCAAGGACATCATTTCATTTAAAAAATCAGTTGAGCGACTAAGTATGCATATTTTTCTAAATGGATTGGACCTAGAATTTGAACAAATTAGAGGAGAAATTTTTGAGAAAAGACCCTCCATTAGACATTGAAGAAACTTATTCTACCATACGACGTGACTTTACTCGAAGGTAGCAGTGAATGGTGAACCGAATCTTCCTAAATCATCAGCCATGGACCAAACTTAAACTACCTAATATGAAAATAGATCATGCTGATAATCTAAATTAGTTTTCTGGACAACCAAATTGAAGCAACTGCCCAGAACGTATATGTACTCATTATGGAGGAACTAGACATACGAAGGCTCGATGTTATGAGTTGATTGGTTGTCCAGAATAGTGGGATCCAACAAAGGCCCCCTGAAAGAGAAATTCAAAAAAATTTATATGCCTCTGTCGCTACTGCAAAACCATCAAGTAAATCTTCTACAGAATCAAGTCACCAAGCCCGTGCTTCAATTGCAATTGCTGAACCATCTGAAATTGGTAAAACTGTACATACTTTGTCACCTATTGGTAATAACACATGGATAATTGATTTAGGTGCTAATGATCATATGACATTGACGCTAACAATGTTCAAAGTTTGAAACCATCTCCTCAACATATAGTGTCTACAGCTAATGGTAGCTCTGCTCCAGTGGTAGAAGAAGGATCAATCACTCTAACTAAAACCTTAAATTTAGATTATATTCTTGTTGTTCCTATGCTTAATCATAATTTATTATATGTTTCTCAGATAACAAATACATTATAATGCATTGTTATTTTTTGGCCTAACTTGTGTGTTTTTAAGGATATTCAAATATGAAAGACGATTGGTTATGGTACTAGATGAGGAAAGCTCTATTATCTTGATCTTGTAGCAGAGATTTCCAAGCAGTTAGCTGAAGAATTCACAGTTGACATATCAGATCAACCTAATGCGTCAGAAATTTGGTTATGGCATAAATGACTAGGTCATGGATCATTTGGATATTTAAAGAAATTATTTCTAAGCTGTTTTCTCATGCTTCTACTTTAGATTTAAAGTGTAATGTTTGTAAACTTGCTAAAAGTCACCGTGTTTCATTTTTACCATGTATCAATAAAAGTCCTGCACTATTTATGTCAATTCTCTCGGATGTTTGGGGTCCAACCCCTATTACCTCTTTAAATGGTTGGTTCAAGATGGTTTATTGATGACCATACACGGATGACTTGGATTTGCTTAATGAAATAAAAAAATGAAGTTATTGTAACGTTTCAAAAGTTTTACAGGATGATTAGTAATCAATACCAAACACAATAAAAGTGCTTTGAACAGATAATGGAGCAAAATTTGTTAATTAAGCTCTAAGACAATACCTTAACTTACAAGGTATTATTCATCAAACAATTCGTCCTAACTCTTCTCAGCAAAATGGAATTGTTGAATGCAAGAACCGACACCTTCTTGAAGTTGTACGAGCTCTATTATTTGAAGCTCATATGCCTACTAAATGCTGGGAAGAAGCCATAACAATTACAGCTTACTCGATTAACCGACTGCCTTCAGGTACATTACAATTTCATACTCCCACTACTGTTTTTTTGAAAAAAAAACTATAAATGTTCCCACTTAACCAAATTTTCCCTCTAAGGTGTTTGGATGTGTTGCTTTTGTACACCTTCACAAACATATGAGAAATAAACTGGAACCTCGTGTTTTTAAGTGTGTATTTGTTGGATATGCTTTACATAAAAAAGGTTACCAGTATTACCCCCCCCCTACCCAAAAGTTATATACTACACTTGATGTTGTCGTTCATGAAAAAGTTAGTTATATACTACTCTTGATGTTGCCTTTTACGAAAAAGTTATGTACTATGTGGTTTCGAATCTTCGGTTTGGGGGGGAGAGGGAGGGTGGAGGGGTCTAATAAAAAGGAATTGAAGACTCTAGATTAACCTTTGGACACAATAAGTAGTAACAATAGAGACAAGGAGGAGGAAGAGGTCATTGGTCACATTACAGAGGATGAAGTGGACAAGGATAATCAACATACTTTAGAAGAAAACAACCAAGAACATTTTGAGGATGGAGACAATCAATATTTCAACAACAGTAATATTCAAGAGCAAATAATATCACAACTGTCTTCTCCATCTGAGATAGAAAGTGTAGCAATGTCTCCTCCTCTCAGGTAAATCATGAATCACCCTTAGAAAAGAGATTACTTGATCGTGTGACAAGAGAAAAACCTAAAGTGAATAATGAGCCTATTCTCAAATTCATATCTAAAAATATCCCATGAATGCTTATGTGTCCTACCATAAATTGTCAGCGGAAAATACTTCATTTGTGAATCAATTATCTATTGTATCTATTCCTAACAATGTGCAAGAGTCTTTGAGTGATCCTAGGTGGAAAGAAGCAATGAATGAAGAAATGAAGTCCCTCCAAAAGAATTCAACATGGGAGATAGTTGATCTACCTAAAGGAAAGAAACATGTTGGGTGTATATAGGTTTTCACTATCAAATACAATGCCGATGGAACCATTGAATGGCATGAAGCAAGTCTCATTGCCGAGAGATATACACAAACTTATGGGATTGATTACTTGGAGACATTTGTCCCTGTAGCTAAGACTGTTCGAATTTTATTGTCTCTTGCAGTGAATCTGGACTGGTCCTTGCATCAGTTTGATGTAAAAAATGCTTTTTTAGATAGAGATCTCCAAGAAGAGGTATATATGATATTGTCCCTAGATATAATATGCAAAATAGACATGGCAAAAAGGTATGCAGATTACAAAAGGCTCTCTATGGCTTAAAGCAATCTCCAAGGTGGTGGTTTGGAAGATTTGCAAAGTTTGAAATCTTTTGGATACAAACAAAGTAATGCAGACCATACCCTTTTCCAGAGGCACAGTAAGAAAAAAATACTTCATTTATTGTTTATGTTGATAACATGATAGTAACTGGAAATGATCTTGAAGAAAGAAAGGCATTACAGGATCATCTCACTCATGAGTTTGAAATGAAAGATTTTGGGCAGTTAAAATATTTCTTGGGAATTGAAGTGTCAAGATCAAAAGAAGGCATTTTCTTATCTCAACGAAAATACACTTTAGATTTGTTAAGGGAAATTGGCATGGGAGCATGTAAGTCAGCTAGGACTCCAACGGAAGAAAATTTGAAGTTATGTAATTTATTTCCTTCCTTGTATAGTAATAGTGATCCCTTTTATTAACGATTTACTATGTAAAGCTAGTAGCTGTAAGTGTATATGTACCCCACAAGCTGTAAAGTAAATTAAGGAAAAAAATAATATCTTCTTTCTAAAAATATATTATCTTTAATCTTAACTAAACTAGCTGAAAATTATTTTTACATTTTACTCTATCTTAGAATTGCAAATTAAAAAAATACTTTTAACGAGTATTAAGTACTTCTTTTCAACACTCCTCTTTTTGTGCTGCTTTTTCAGTTGGTCTTCTCCACCCAAGATTGAATTCAATCATCGGCCCAAGTTTCAGTGCTGGTCAAAGGACTATTTTTAGTTTTATTATCCACTTTATTCACGATAAATCATGTTTGTTTCTCATCTCTAAATATTTTGGTAAAATTTATAATGTAAAAGCATGTTTTCTTTCTAATATTTTCAACTTGGCATTTTTCTCTTATTTTTTAAGAAAATTAATTGTTACCCATTTCAAATTTGGGTTTCCTATCAGTTCTTTATTCATATCCTAAACTATTCTCAAGAAAAATTGATACGCGTAAAAGTCTTTTAGATTTCTGATTTTTATTGATTGAATAAATGCTGATATTGTTATGTCGATAGTGTCGAAATATAATTTAGAAGATGTGTTTATTTATGTTTGATGGTTTGTTTTGTATACACTCAAAGTTGTATTAGCATGGATTTATAATTTTTTTCCTATTATTGTTTAATGCAATTTACTTATTCACTTGTGGTACTTATTTTAAAACCACGAGAGGATGATTGTACAAATTCAGGAAATTCTAGACCAGAATTTTTGAAAGAGAAGCACACAGATATTATTGCTGGTGACCTTTAGTATTAATTAATCTCACAGGCCTGGATTGAAGCCAAAATGGGCTCTTCAGTTGACCCAGCTGGGCCTCGTGGCAATAGAATATACAATCACTTTCCTTTTGAAATGAAAACTTCTACCTTTTGAACCACAAAAAGGATAACTACCAAACGTGGCCTTAATATAAACTCCATCTCAATACCAAAAAGACAAAAATTACAAAAAACACACCTTTTATTTTCCCCTTTTTTTTTGGGGTAAAAATAATACAAAACGTACACATCCTAATCACCCATTCATCAAATCCAAAATATTTCTTCCAGAAACAAAAAATATAAAATAAAAAATCAAATCCAAAATCCAAAAAAAAAAAAAGAAAAAAGAAGATCAGTTTACAGAGTCATAGTCAGAAGCCTCAGCTCTTATCTATCTTCACCTTCACGCTGCTCGGCACGGCAGCTTCCTTCTCCCTTCTTCTCTAGAACCCTAGCTTCCGTTTTCATCTCCGATTTCTTATCCAGTTCGAATTTCTTGTTTACTATCCCAATCCGGAAAATCTTTTTTTTTCTTTTTTCTTTTTTGGAGGAAGGTAAAAGAGCCCTAACATTCAATCTCAGGCTGCTGCTGCTGAATCTCCTGTTTTGAAGTTGTGAACTGCTGATTCGGGTTTACGCATTCGATTGAGTTTTCGAGCTTTGAATTGAACACGATTAGGTCAGCTGTGTGCTGTTTGGTTTTTCGGATTCAGTGAACAAGCTTAAATCTGAGTAAATGTTTTAGATATATGCATATAGTTGTTGCTGTAGTCGACTGTTGGAGATTGAGTTAGTAGAATATAAGAATTATTAAGTACGAAAATAGCTGTCTTTTTATGATCGGTTCTTGAAGTGCTTGGCTTGGCAGAATAGACTTGTTAATTTTCATGTGCTTTTCCCTTGGAGATTTAGTGTTTGTGACGACAATAAATTTTTGAAGTTTGAATTTTGGGGAGATGATGTCCGTCGAGAGATCATTTGAAGCATGGGAAGAAGTGCAGAGGCATGGCCAGGACTTGGCCGACAGATTAGCTCAGGGTTTTACTGGGTTGATTCAATCTCATATTACTCCTCCCTCATTTCAGTGGCCCAATTCTCAGAAACCAAAGTTATTTGATGTGGAATTTCCTTCCCAGAATTTTGTGGTCAGGGATTTTGGACTTGCAGTGGACAATTCCAGTATTAATGGGGTTTCAGCCATTTTTGATATTGGGAATAGGATAGGGCAGGCTGGTGTGGACTTTGGATCTTGCGTAAATGGTGTGGTGCAACAATTTTTCAGGAGGATACCGGTGCCATTTAGACATGAAGAGACTGTAGCAGTGTCACTGCACACGGAGGTTAATAGCCATAGGAATGATATTGGTATTAGATTACAAGAAGACTTGGGATCGTTAGCAGAAAGGTTCAGGGACTATGGCTTCACAGAAAATGAAAAGGTTTCAGATGAGTCAGCTGATTTTGAAACTTCAGGATTTAATTTGAAGACATCAAAACTATTTGGCAGATCACAGGTAAGTTCAACAAAAGTTATAGACTGAAATGTCCCATGTTCTTGGCAATTGTGCAGATTTATGGAATAGTTTAACTATCTGATCTTTTGATCAATTGAGTGCACTGATCTCTCCTGGGGGGAAAAGTCATCCTCTTTTTTAACCCTTCTGAATCCATTTCTGTCCCTCAGGTAAATCATGGGTAGCACATATTTTCTGTTTTAAATATGTAAGCTGTTTTGTGCTTTTCTGTGTGGCCATTACTCAGTGTTCTAGCAGAGCTTGGCCTTTCAGCAAAATTTGAATTGTTATGAAGTTAAACAAAGAAACTAAAGAGATAAATCCTTGTTGCAATACCATTCAGACACAAAGGTTAAGGTTTCCCGTCTGCAGCCCTTGTGTACATTAAGCTAATTTTGGTTCTCGTAAAGTTAAGCAAAGACAGAATGGTGAAAGACTGTTTTTGATTCTTGCAATGTATCAAAGTAAAATATAGCTTGGCATGTGAGCATGTTCATCAATGATAATAAATGAAATTCCTTTGATGATTGTAATTGTTTGTATGATCACAATTGGGAGCATTTTCAGCTAAAAATGGATTGCATCCCAATTTCTCTCAGAGCTCATGAGAGAACTTTGGAAGGATAATAATTTAAGTTGAATCTGTATCATATGCTTTTCTTAATCTCCTTGGGCATTTTAACTGGTCCTTTTAGCACATCTTAATTAACGAATGAGTTTTCATATGTAGGGTACCATTAATTTTACATCAACATACGAGAGTAGGACACGAAATATTGAAAGTTCTTTGGTGGCAAGGGGAGACTTGTGGAGAGTTGAGGCCTCACAGGGTAGTTCCACATTGGGGAATGAAAGTTCTTCCTTGTTTCTTGTTCAGCTTGGTCCAGTTCTTTTTGTTCGGGATTCAACTCTTCTTTTGCCTGTCCATTTGTCCAAGCAGCATTTGCTGTGGTATGGCTATGATAGGAAGGTAAGATTACTATGCAATTGACGATCTATGTCTTTGAAAGCAAAGAACTGAGTTAAGCGTGCATGTCTTTAAAATGAACTCTTGCTTAAATGCCCCCCACAATTAATCTACGTTTTGAAGTGATCATTGTTTTTGCTTTCCTATTGCTGTTATTGTGTTAGCTCCAGGCACATGTTTAAAATTTGAGTGCGAAGCATTATTCAGTTTTTAATCTTCTTTCTAGTTTCTGAGCCTTCAATATCTCTGATTTCAATAATTTTGATTTGAAATTAAATCTGGCTGATGCCACTAAGGTAACATCTAGCTCTTTCTAAGTTTCTCTCATTTGAAATGAATTCTTTTTCCTTTACAGCTATTTAAACCTTTAGTGGAAGTTAAATTCAACTTTACAAAGGCTTTTGCCTACTATGTGCCTACATTATGTGGTTGTTAAGTATAAGAATTATTTTAGAACTGGTTGGTAGCTAAAGCCATCTTTGGATTACTATTTCCCATTTTACATTGTTGATTTAGAATTTTTCCATTCTACTGGCCTTACTATTGACAGAAATTATTATAGCATGGTTGGAAAATTTATGGACTTCTATATTCATAGATATTTTTGATGTGCAAAAATGTTTTACTTAAATGGAGTATTAACTGCAATAATATTTGGATCATAATCCCAATGGTAATTTCGTTTTATGTTCTCTTTAAGCCTCTTTATCCTTTCTGGATACAGTTCAAGTTATATTATTTTCTTTTCATTTCAGAATGGGATGCATTCCCTTTGTCCAGCAATGTGGTCTAAGCATAGGAGGTGGCTGTTGATGTCAATGATCTGTCTAAACCCTCTAGCCTGTGTAAGTCTCATTTATTGCGACTCAATATGGTTCTGTTGGCATAGTAGGTTTGGCAAGTCTAAAACTTCTCTGTTTTGAGGTTGTGTACTGTTTTCTTATAGCAACTACCTGGTAGGATCAGAAGAGTTATTTGGAAAAGTATATGTGTAATTTGTAACAACATTGAGTTAACATATGTGCTTTACAATGTGGAGGCAACAGAAGAAAGCTTACTGTGAGATTTCATTTGGTCCTCTTCTTTTCATTTCTTATGCTGCTTTTATCTTATGATGTGTTCAAACTTGAACTACTTGCTCTTTTGATTAGATATGCACCCTGAAGGTGGAAATCACTGAAAATATTGGCAAAGTCACTTAGCATTATAGTATTTCCCATATTTCCAAAAGTAAATTAACTTTATGGTACAGATTAGCTTATAACTTTTTTGTCGCTCTCCCCTCTCTAGTCATTCATGGACCTACAGTTCCCAAATGGCCAAATTACCTATGTAGCTGGTGAGGGTATTTCCACAAGTGCTTTTCTGCCCTTCTGTGGAGGTCTACTTCAGGCCCAGGGTCAATATCCAGGCGAGATGAAATTCAGTTTCTCCTGTAAGGTGAGTGGAAATTGAAGATGCCTGGATGGGATTATGCTGATTGAGTTATTGACTTTTTTTCTTTTCTAATCTGTATCTTGTCTTATGCTGGAAAGCTGATATGTATTTCCTCACTGTGCAGAATAAATGGGGAACATGTCTCACCCCAATGGTTCAGTGGCCTGATAAGTCATTCACCCTGGGTATGTCACAGTCTTTAGCTTGGAAGAGATCTGGTCTCATGGTCAGACCTACCATCCAGTTTAGGTACTATTGATTGCTTCACTTGTATCTATCAATATGTTCTATTAATTCCTAATGCTAAGAGGACAAACAGATTGAATATTTGCATGTTTGTATCAAGTAATGTGAGCAGTTGCTGTCTGGTATTTAGACTAGTACAAAGTCACTTTTAAACCTCTGTCCACCCTCATTTGCATGTGAGGGCACAAAGTGTGCATGTGTGTATGGGGATAACCTGTAGCACAGTGTTTCTCCAACGGTCTCTTACACCCTTATTTGGATTTGATTCATCATTGTTTCATGAATTCATATTCAGCTGATGTTTTAGTTCCGGTGTTTACCTTTCTTGTTATGATGACCAGCTTATGCCCCACATTTGGTGGAAGCAATCCTGGGATGCGTGCAGAACTTACACACACTGTGAAGGAGGAATTAAGCCTAATATGTGGCTATGAGACTATGTCCCGTCCATCTGCATTTGCATCAGTAGCGGTAAGATGCATCCCCGTGTATTAGTTGTCCTTTCAACTGCATATGTTGTTTGATGTTTCTCATTTTCGTGGTATTCTAATTTGCTATTGTTGATCTTTGACATTTATCTTGTTATTCCTAAATGCAGCTTGGCAGGTCTAAATGGAACGGTAACATTGGGAGCTCAGGTGTGGTTGTAAAAGTTGAAACTCCTCTGGACAATGTTGGCAGGCCGGCATTCTCCGTTCAATTGAATAGCGGAATTGAGATCTGAGAATACCTCTGCAAAGTCCTGTACAAACAAACATTTCGACCTCTCAACCTCACATCTTTATCCTGGAAAACTATGGGAGAAGAAAGAGGAAATCAGATGTCAGAGAGAGAGAGAGAGGGAAATGGAGGATCAGTATTGTGGATGTTTTGCAGCAAAAATGTACATAAATCTTCAATGGCAATTCTGTAGAACTGTGAATATATATGTAATTGACATTTTTCTAAATGTACTTCATATAGTTAACTCTCCTCTAAAACTAACTACTTTGTGGCATTTGGTCCTTGATTTAGTGTGTGGTCGTTCTGTGAAGTAAAATATGAAGTGTTTGGATGTTTAAAATAGCTTTCATTGTTTAGCCATTGAGATTTCACCATTTCAAATAAAATGCAGTAAACAAGAAGGAGAAGATGGTACATCTAAAAGGCAGAAAGGCACATTGAGAACCATTTTTTATTCTAAGACATGGTATTTACCTATAGTTCACTTTTTAATATGATCCTAACTTTATTTATTTAAAATATATTAGATAAAAGAATGTCATAACCCAACTTATAATCTTAAACCTTAAACCTTTGTTGGTTGCGAAGGGATCGAAGCATAAGCTATCTGTCATTTGTGATTAAAGTTAAACATCTTCACTTATGTTTTTAATTACAGTCTACATCCAGGCAAGGTTTGCTTTTTTTAGCTATTTTTAGGGATGACCGGCCAAAGTGGATGGTTTCAAATGCAGTAAACAATACTATTTTCTTAAACTTATAGATTTGAGCAATTTCTTCTAAAAAATCCCTAATCTAATATATATATATATATATCTTGTGTACTTAGCTTTCTTTATTAAATATTGTATTAAGACAATGATGTCTTAATTAGCCGGCCTTCCCTTAAAAGTAAACTCCCAATCCAACTGCTGAAGAAATATTTTACATAATTCCTTATCATTGAGTTTGAACATGAAGAATATTTGTTGGATGCTATTGTAATTCCATAATTACCACGGACAAATAAATGACTAAAATCATACTTATTTAATTAAATTTCTGGTTGTTTCTTTCTTTATTTTGGGCGTTTTTTGTTTTGTACTTTACTCAACAGGATGGGACATCATATTAATTCTTATGAAGTTTCATCAAACAGATTCTTTTTATTTATTTATTTATTTAATAACTCTAATAATCTTGTCTCTATTTTTTACAAATTTTATTTTTATAAGGAAAATGGTTATCTAGGTAGCAAGTGGTGTGTACTCCATATAACATTATAGCTATCATATCATACTTAAAGGTGTGTGGGGACACGACAATTAACTGAGGCTGGCCAAGCAATAATTCTGTTCATTATCCTCAAACTGGTATAAATATAGTAATACTGAAACTGAATTGATGAATAAATTGTAAAGCTCATTATTCCAGGATTATATAAGCCTTTTGAGTAAAAGCTTTTTCATTATGGCTCAAAGAATGGAAGTCTACAATGTGGCGGCATAATCATCCTCTGAGATATTGATAAATCGAAAAAAACAATTTTTGCAAATTAGACTAGTTTGAAGGAGGAATCTATCTGATGAACTTCATTGGAAACTCCCAACACAGGTATGTATGTATGCTGGAAATGGCTTCAATTACCTTCTTTCTTTCACAAGGGCTATAGAGTGAAATCGCCCCCAACATTTGTAAAAGTTTCATTTACAAGTTTTCGTTTCTTTAATTTTTTTAGATATTTATTCTTCTTTTGGTTCGCCCTTCCAATATTTTGAAAGCGCTCTTTACATCAATTTTTGCCCCATCAAAATTAAAGTTGTGGTTCCGTGCTTCTTTCCCTAATTTTTCTGCAGATTCAGGCCAGAGTCCCTTCAGTTTATTGATGCACTTCTTGGTCAGGTACTCCTTCTCCAGTATCTGGCAAATTCCTTTTGTTTTTTGGTTATCTAGATTGCTTTTCTTGCAAGGTATCTGAAAATAGAAACTTTTCCTTCCATCCAGGTACTAATGGATAAAACTGCATCTGCCTTAATAACCACCAATGAGGTAACCTTTTCTCTTCCTACGTGACTTAGTGCCATTTTTCTTTAGTCAAGATCTTGTTTATTTAGTATGAATTGAAAACCTTAAAGTAATCAGTTTGCAATGATTTTCTCTGAACTTGAAGCAGGGTAAATTTTTCTCAAATGGGATGGATGTTAACTATTTGAAGAAATGTGACAATAAGGCCGCTACTGTAAGTTGTTCATTTGTTAGAAAAATGATTGTTTCTTGAGGTTATTTATGGCTAAAATGATGTTTCTTTGCTTCAATTATATGCTCTTTTGGGGCATTTGTTTGGACATTCTTTTCTTGTCTTGTATGTCATTTTGCTTTGTTTTTCAGAGGCCATGCTGTTGGAATATTTGCCTTGGCTCTTTGATTATAGGCTTCTGATCTCAACTGGTGCTTATATCTTTATGAACGAGGTCGAATTCTGAAATTAGTATTTGTTTCTATTACATCTTGATATTCATGACAATCTTAAAAATTTCAAGATTTTTCATGTTGGTTGATTTGGGACTTCCCTTAACTCCAGGCATTATGTCTGTGCTTTCTGCAAAATTACCTCAATCAGTTTTTCAAGCAGTCTTAACCGGGTCTGTTGAATCATAAATTTTCATCGTCTTTTTCCTTTCCAAACATTTCTCTTTTGCGTAATTTTTCTGAGAATCCTAAAATCTATATATCTGCAGGAAACGGTATCATGGAACAGAAGCTATGGCAGCAGGATTCGTGCACGAAACATATCCTGACAAGCCAACTCTTTTGCAAGAGGCATAATCAAAGGTTCTTGTCTTGAACTCAATTTTCATTTCAACTTCATTCTTGATTCTTTTTACTAGTTGCTTATTTGATCTCATATCCATTTTTTTTATCTAAAGCCACGGACTATAAATTGAAAAATTGGAGGAAAGAAGCTTACCATCCTTTGAAGGTATATATATTCTTATTGATATCCATTTGTCCAATGTACTATGAACATTTGCTGATGAAAACCTTTGATTTTGCAGCTGGAAATGTACAAAAACACAGTGAGAGAACTTGAAAGAGGGGGGACGGGATTCGCTAGATGTGATCTTCCTTCCCCTATTCTTAAACCAAAGTTGTAAAAACAAAGGAAAGAGATGAATGATTTAGCAGATTATAATGATGAAAGATTTAGACATACAAAATGTAAACTTTTAATCATACTTTTGCAATTTTTATTATTCAATGAACTTAAAATTTCCATCAAGATTTCAATCTGAATATTCAATCAACATTCTAGGTAATGAATCCATGTCTCATATGCTTTTATTCCATGAAATTTTGTTCCTATGAGACTTGGCTTTAGCACCAATAACCAGCAGTGTTCTTCCTGGAAAAATAATTGGCCGAAAACAGATCAAAGCAACCGATAACTCAGTCAAGAATGAAACAATGCTGATCCATACAAAAAGGGTTCTTCTCCAATTCCATATTATTCTCTTGAATCTAGGAAGTTCAGATTGAATACGAAGTGAAGCAGCGTATATTTGTGGAATGCCAGAACCAGCTTCATATTCTGCTCTTTGTTCAATAATAACCTTAAAACAAGCAGTTGGTTCATAACCTTCTGTGAAATCAATTTCTTGAATTTTCAAATCTTGAACTTCAGATTGTAAACCAGTAAGAAGAGGAATACTCTTAAACATTGTTTCAGCAAATCGAATTGGTTGACTCTTAAATTTCAGCATGGTGGGATAGCTTGAACTCGCGGTCACTTTACCATCTGCTGATAAACACTCAACCCTCACCTGCATTACAAAAAGCTCATTACTTCTTGCGCGTTTAAAGAATCATATGGCTTTTGCAATTTGTGTGAGACATACCTGGAAAATCCCGAGATTTCTATTGTATTCTGACTCAGGCATTGTTAAAGAAACAGAAAGCTGCAACTTATGATCATAAGGAATGAAGCGCGCCCCAACAGAAGGTGTCTTGTCCTTAGAAATCAAGCCAGGGGAAACACCAGAAACAAGAGGAACAAAAGCAACTGGACTAGTTTTAGTGTAATCAAAATTCAGGTTTTCTGTTCTTTGTATTGGTTCAATAACCAAATGCCTAATGGCAATCCCACCAATTACAAATCCCATTATGAGCAAGCCAACTAGAATTAAACAAACATAGATTGACCAAAAGGATGCCCAACAAAATCTTACAGCTAATTTCAGTAATGACTTCTGAATCTTGAACTTAATAAAGATGAAAGAAATCACTCGAGCACACGAATCGCCCCACAGTTTCAAGAGCTTTCGCTTAATATGATCTCTAGCTAAAACCATAGTTTGAAATGGGAACATCAGCAAAGTTAACCAAAAGTTGAATATTGAATAAGGTAATGTGAGAAATCTCATTAGTAAACTGATTTGAAAGCCTACTAACTTAAGCACCAGAAGAGTAAAAAAAGCTACAATGTCCATTGGGAATTCATTTTTGTGGCTTTTTGAAGGAAATTCAACAACCCTTTGGGGAAAATCAAGTGAAGAACATTCAAAGTTGTTCCCACATACCTTCTTATCATCATATTGCAGGGGAAATTTTCCTTTCCTTATTCTTTCTGCTGAATCATAATCTTCATACATTTTTTCAGGCTCTGAAAGGGAACATACCGATGATGCAGGCGATTTTCGAGCCATTAGCACATTGTCAGCTCCAAGAAGCAATGAATATTTCAAGAAGTTGACTAAAGAATTCTGTGATTTTAGACCATCATGATGTTCATGAGGAACATATGGAAATATGAACTTCCCATCAATGTTTTCTTGAAGTTTTGAGTCATCCATTAATGGTTACTACAAAGTTTGGATCAAGAATCAGTGAATGAAACAGTAGTAATAGTAGCGGAAAAGAAGAAAGAAAAAATGACAAGAATGGCTCCTGTGAGAATTGGAATTGACCGTAAAAGGCCAACTTTATAGTTAACAAATGATGAGCCGGTCACAACCCCTTCATTTTTCTTGGGATGCTGATGAAATAGACCTTTCAGAATTCAGATTCTTGGATTACTTGGGTCATCCTTTTTTACGATTTATAAATATGCACTTAAGTATTTATGATAATATTGGATATTCATTTTGGCATAAATAGTAAATCATGTGTTGACAAACTCATAAATCACGCTCTCTACATCTCAAGTGGGACGTGACATTAAAATATTAAAGCATAATTACTAACCGGAAGTGTGGGCGAGTTAACCTCTAGAGTCCTATATCTCAAGTTTAGTTATGGACAAAGTGTGATAGGACATCTCTAGCATTGGACGCTTCTAACGAAAGAACTATAGAATTTTAAAGGTAAATATAATACTCCTATCTCAAATGTAATATTTATGTCCATGTCAGATAAACGTGATAAATTCATTTATTTTAACATAATAAATACAATTACTGATTAGTAAGTTGAGATATTTATTTTATTGTAATGATTCGCAGACAATTCTTCACCCTCCAATGGAAAAGAGAGATTTCTCATGTGATGGTTGGGATTCTGTAATGGAGTTACCATATTTAGGATTTGAGGATAAATTTATGATATTTATTGACACACATCTCAAGCACTGACTGCCTCAATTTGTCCCATACCTTCCCAGCACCAGCAGCAGCAGCAGGAATGGAAATGTTGTCTTTTGCACATTGCTATCACTGGTGTGGCGCTACTACTGCCGGTAGTGAATCTTGCAAATTCACAACTTAGGCCGGAGCTTAATCCTGATTGGCACACGTTCCCAGATGTCCTGGAAAGGCCATATTCCAAGTCAATTTACAGTATGATTTTTTATGCATTTTTTTTCTTAGTGTATCTAATATTATGACAAATTGACATTTGTCGTACCCTTATTTCATGTGACATATTCTACGTGATCTCATAAATATTGTTAAACTCATGAATCGTAATTTCGGACCCATGATTGCATCGAATGTAACAAGATATAATTACTAGTCATATATAAAAATTAAGTACTATCCCGTTATGATAAGAGACACCTTTAAAATCTCGCTGCCTAAACCATACCCCTAGTATGATCCTAAACTAAATTTGAGACGTCTAACAAAGATGCTAGGGAGATGTGATCCCCCCTTTTATCAGCCTGAATTTGTCACAAAAAATAAGTCCTCATTTAGCAAAACTTAAATTTTATGGGAACTAAATAAACTATTTTCAAATACTCTATTATTAAGAAAACTTAATGTTCGAATCACATGTGATATATGAAAAAAATAATAAAATAAATATTATGGAAACAAATGAAAGAAAATCCACAACCATTATTTTAAAATCTATTCTGACAAAATATGTCAATTTACAGACCTACAAAATATCATATAGACTAATACAATCATGACCAACTTGAATATTTTTACGTTTAATTAATCTTGATCAAAGACTTGGAAGTAGCCGTCTAGAACAAGAATGGTCAAGACTGACTTCATCTTTACTAGGGAAAGACATTGATGAATCAATCCAAGGTCCATCCATTGATATAATAGGAGGAACCTGCTGACTTTCTTGAGAAACTGCAGAAACATTGCTATGAATTTGGCTGTCTTGAGATAGTTTCTCAAAGGCTTTAAATCTCATTTCATCCTCAAGCGATCTTCGCTTAACTAATGGTGCTTGAACTGGAATTTTACCTTCAAGCATACTAACCACGGAAGACATTGTTGGCCTAAGAGTAGGCGATGGGTTGGTGCATAATAGTGCCAAATGTAGCATCTTTTTTGCTTCTTCTTTAGAATAGTTTTCCCCCAGGCTTGGATCAACTAGTTCTAGAAGATTACCTTGTTCCTGCAGAACGTAGGCCTTGATTTTCCCACGCAATATAAAGCAAATATCAGTGTTCCATCGAAAGAAATACTCGAGAACATTATGAAAATCAATGATGTTTTCAGGAATAATACAGGAATTTACCCAATCAAGAAGATACACAAACTCCTCTTTAGGCCTGTAATTTGTGTTACTTTTCCCACTTACAATCTCCAATGCGACAACTCCAAAACTGTAAACGTCTGCTTTGTCTGTGAGATAGCCTCTCATAGCATATTCGGGCGCCATATATCCTCTGTACAAAATCCACAAGATCAGGCATGCACTAAATGTTTTTCAAGAGTAAAGTAATTTCCCATGACTTAAATACTCCTGTTGATTCTAAGGTGCTCAGGGGATTTGGAGCATGATATATGAAGCTCGATGCAAGAACTAGACAATCTATTGGGGAAAAAAGGGTGTGTGTGTGTGTGTGTGTGTGGGGGGGGGGTTGTAACCTATGAAGACAAAGAAAAGTATAAATGGGCTAAGGAAATGACTCACATTGTTCCTGCAATTCGTGTGCTAATATGCGTGTTCTCTTCTTCATCAAGCTTGGCTAAACCGAAATCTGATATCTTAGCATTAAGATCCTTATCAAGCAGAACATTGGTAGCTTTTATGTCTCGATGGACAATTTTTAACCGTGATTCTTCATGAAGGTATGCTAATCCTCTGGCTATGCCTAAGCATATCTTATACCTTGTTGACCAGTCTAGATGTAGCTGCTGGTCCTTGTGACCTAATTGAGAAAGATCAAAGGCAGAAAAGGATAAGATATGAATGCATTATGCATATCAGAATGCTAGGTGTTGTTGAAATGCTTACCAAAGAGTGCTCGAGCAAGCGAGTTGTTTTCCATGTATTCATATATTAGCAACAACTGGTTTCCTTCTATACAACAGCCGTAGAGCTTCACCAGGTTTGGATGCTGTAAGGCGGATATCATACCAATTTCAGTAACAAATTCACGATTGCCTTGCTTTGACTTTGACGAGAGCTGTTTGACAGCAATGGCTGCACCATCGGATAGTTTACCCTGTCAACAAAGAAGATTCAGAACAGATACAAAAGTGAGATATTTAAGCCATGACGGAGTAGGATGATTATTCATTCCCTTAGAACTGCTCACATTTTGCAGAAGAGATGTCTTGTTTTCTACTTTGAAAAAGAAGAAAAAAAAAAGCTAAAATTCTAATTGAGCACCAACCTTGTAAACTGGCCCAAATCCTCCTTCTCCAATCTTATTTGCCGAGTCAAAGTTATTTGTAGCTGCTTTGATCTGTCTCAAAGTAAAGTAACCTGTTTGTAAATTCAGGCCTTGAAGTTCTGCAATATTGAACCAAATTAGAAATTACTCACCAATGGCATACCATTGTACAACACATTGATATTTCTTGAAAGGTTCAACTTTGCTGATACAGTAACAAACTCGGGAACATTTGGTTTTAAGTAACAAGTTTTAACAACTTCCCCATTTCCCACCCAACAGAAAAACAAGCAACAACGGCACAAAATATTATACGAATTCATGAACTTGTCTTCTTTGTAAAGATGGGCAGAGGCATTCAAATATTTATCTACACACACTCTTCGAAGAAAATATATACATGTATTTAAAGATGTTGCTTCAGTATTAGTGCCAATGGAGGAACATTTTCAACTTTGGCGTTCAAATTTGATTATATAACATCTGAAAGTTAATCAATCATCAGTCCTTTGCCAAATGATGATCACATAACTCCAAATTCATTAACTTATGGAACATATGGTATTTCTCACCGGTATCTTTGTTGTCTTTTCCTCCTAAGTACCCTTTCATCCGGAGAACAGCTAAAATCAACAAAACCACAACACATAAAGCAGCTACAATGCCAATAATAACTCCCACAGAGAGTCCCGTACTAGTATCATAGTCTACAAGAGAAGAAAATAGAGTTTAATCCTTCCAATGATTATGCCATGAGTAAGAAGTTGAAGAAGAAAAAGTTAAAATGTACTAACTTGGTGTCACTGAAATTGCAGATATTAAAGGTCCATAAACACCTCTATCAGGAATAGCCGTGGTCCCTTTTCCTGTCCAGTATAGATGGATTTCCAGAGTGCTACCATTAACCAATACATCATTAAAATCTAATGTAATGCCTTTCCCAACACCTTTAGCTTCCTCCATGATATTGAAGTCACTACGTTCAACATTTCCCTGCATGAAAGTAACTTTTAGATTGAGCAGAATGTTATACTAATGATGAATACTCATATGGTCATCAAAGGTTGCTAATTCTTCTCACTTGAATAGACACGTCAAATAAGCGTTTCCCGAGGCTGCTAAATGTCTTGTCATCAGTGAACATTATTTCAGCAAAATGGAGGCGCACTCTGTAACTACCCTTTCTCAGACAAAGGCCATAATACTTGAGCGATGAAGGGGCAAGACGAGCTGTTTTGTAGAATTCAGCCCCAGTAACGTTCAGGGAAGAAGAGCTGGCAATATAATTTGCATCCTCTTTTCCCATGAAAACTCCTGAGCTGCTGTAAGCCCATTTCTCTGAGGAGGCATAAAAGTATGAGGGACCTGCAGTTTGTAGATCCTCTTCATATTCATTTCCTTTAAAATTGGTTCTAGTTCCTCCACAATTTATGAATAGTGAATGACCTGTACGCCAAAAAGTGTCATATATATATATATATATCATAGGTTGCGGTGAGCTAAATACATATCATAGCAGCACAAGTTGGCAGGTTTGCACTCTTACCGTTGGCTTTTCCAGAACACGGAAGATCCTTCTTTAAACACCACGGAATTCTACATTAACAGAGCTCAACTCATGCATATTATTTCAAAGAATGAGTATAATTATATTAAATTGGTAAACACAAAACTTATACATCAACAAAAGAATACGCGGTTAACTAGATAATAGGATTTGAGCACTCACGAGTTGGTTGTTGAAGTTGAATAGCTGGACACTAAGTTCCTGTGGAAGTACAATGGTTTCCAAAATTAAAATCATACTCGTTTGCCCCCATCCCCACCACCCCCAAAAAAATGAATGAAAGAAAGAAAGAAAACACATACACTCTGGTTGATGACTGGCAGCCATTGATAGATGGTTGTGTAAAGTTGTTGTACGATACATCACTGCAGAAACCATTATCATAAGATATTTGAGAAACTTTACTTGTGTAAACGGGCACAGACGTACACATGTATATATTTATGTGTGCATGGTGGTGTCAAGCAAATATGATAAGGCAGAGAAGCAAGTACATACACATCTTTTTTGTTTTCCCGTATCCAGAGGGGTATCTCTCCTGTTAATGAGTTAGACGCAAGAAACCTGCAATTTTTATATAACTTTTAGCTTCTAGTTCTTGGTAGGAGTATTAACAACTAAAGGAACAAGCATAGGCAGAAAGCTTCACAATTGTCCCTTACAGGTGATCGATATCCTGAAGCCTGTCAAAATTGTTGGGGATAGGCCCACTTAAATTGTTTAAGCTGAGGTCGCTGCAAATGCAAAATTTATAAAAGAATCAGTTATAATTATCCAAAAATCAAATGAAAAGTATGAGATTCTATACATATCATTAGGATTGCAAATCATAATTTGGGTTTAAAAGTTTTCAAGATTATAGAACCAGTCAGCATTGAACAAATAGAAAGATTGTCATAGAATTAATTCCAATCAATGTGGAAGGAAAGAACTATCCACATACTTGGTTCTTTCAGAAGATCTCATATCACTAAGTAGTTGTATAGTTTTTAATATTTCAACCAACCGCCAACATCATCCAAAGAAAATACTCCTACTATCTCAAAATGAGTGTTTTGCATATGCTTCAATAGAAAGATTTGTGGAGTATGTGACCAATTTAATAATTCCTTACTCGTATGTGTCATTAGCGGTGAGCATTAATGGAGTGACATGTTCCTAGTGTGCTGATGAGTGACATGAATTTTCATTCAAAAGTAAGCATGATATTTAAATGTAATTGAAAAGTCCACTTGTTGTGGACAGTGGAAGAAAAGGCAAAAGTAGAGGAGTACATTCTGTTCCTAGTTAAATACTCTTTAGTCAACCCAAAGGAGTGTCAATGAGAGAAATCAGAGATTAGAAGAATATCCTCAAAGGTAACAAACTCACAGAGTTTTCAGTTCTTGCATGCTTCTTATATATTCTGGTATAAAGCCAACAATGGAGCAATTTCTCAAAATTCTGCACCAAAGAATGAAATAAAAAAACTTGGATAGAAAATAAGATAACAGCCAGCAAAATTAGATTGATTTTCAAATGCACAGCTATATCCTTCTCACAATATTTTCATTTTCTCCATGGCTTGCAAATTGGGAAATCCCATACTTGGTCCATTCAAACCATATATTCTCCTGACAATCAAAAAACATGTTATCAGGACAAAAATATGATGATCTGCAGAGGTTGAGAACCAATAGCCTCTTTTTTCTTTCTTTCTTTTTTTTTTCTTTGAGGGGAAAAAAAGATACTTTGATTAACGGGAAAAAAAGTAAAGGATGATGCTTCCTCACAGCTCGGTTAAGTTTTTCAACTCTGATATTGCAGAGGGGATTGGTCCCTCCAATAGCGTGCCTTGCATAAAACTGAACACAATTTGGTTAAACATTGAGAAAGGGAAGGGTTGGTGGGGTGGGGGGGGAGGAGAGGAGAAAAGAAAAATTCTCTCAGAAAAGAAACTTACAGTCTGCTCATTTTGGTCCAGTTGCTAATGAAATCGGGTATCCTTCCGGAAATTCTACTTCCATCTATCCTACTGCAGACAGTACATAGAGTTCAAAAAATCTTGAAAAGGAAGCTTGTCGTGCAGATTTGGCATTTAGAAGGAAAGAAAGTACTCTTCGGTGAATCATTTCGATGTGTTCATTTCTAAAGAAAATATAAGGAAATGAATTGGGGAGGAATTACTTAGTCTGGACATAATCAATTTCTTTACTTTCAACAAAACTAGAGAGTAAATATGTTCAAATGACAATCACTTACAAATCTTCCAAATTCCTAAGATTGCCAAAACTCTCCGGTATTGTCCCTGTGAAATTATTTGCAGAAAGTAGGCTGCAGCAAAGTGTAGAACACAAGTGAGAAAAAAATCCAAGATGTTTGGGACTTGCCATCAGATATGAGCTGAAGTTCATTTATTTGAAAGAAAGGGAATAGCTTGGTGATTAATGAAATGAAGATGCAAATGCCATAATTGTCTTTCCAGCTATTGCCATAGCCTTTTTTTCCCCAACTGATAACTTATGCATCCATTTATGTAATTAATCTTACAATTAACAAACCCGGATTCCAAAGAAATAAAATTAGTTACAAGAATGTAATAAGATTAGTTAAAATCCCAATCACAAGCAAACTAGTTGATGATCATAACACAAAGTATGACTGAATGGTCTTACAGCCTCCTCAAATTGCTCAAGCTTCCAAGGTTCTCAGGAATAGGTCCTTCAAGCAAATTATCTTCCAGAACACTGTATAAACAACCCACAATTAGGTGATCCCATTCACTAAAATAATTAGACAGTGCATGAAATTTCTTCAACTTACAGTTCTTCCAGAGTTGAAATATCACCTAGTTCTTCTGGAATAGTACCCCCAATACGGTTCCCTAAAAGTGACCTGGAATGGATCAATTTGTCACCATATAAAGGGTCGAAAGATAAGTAGCAATAAAGTCAACCATAGAAAGTTTAACTTACAAAGTAGTGAGAGGAATCCGACTAAAGTTTGCAGGAATTGTTCCATTGAGATAATTGCGAGACAGATCACTGGCAAAATAAATCACGGTTTTTAATCCATGAACAATATTTCAATGTAAAGGAGCAATTTTCTAATCTAAGTATGCTCATATAGCATCCACTTGAAGTATAATGCTGGCTTGCAAAACTTGTGAAAAGGTATCAAAGAATTGGAAATCGTCATTCTGGAGAAGGCTAGTACGCGAGGAGAAACGCATGTAACCATGAAATAGATCGCCAAAATGCTTGAATTTCCTATAGTTTCTTTTAAGGTAAGATTATGAGGGGGGATATGCTTGCATTTCAAGGTACACAGTATAATAGAGAAGCAACCCTAGGAGCAGAACAGAAATCAATTATAAGATGATTGCTCAGTACATCTACAGAGTTACTAACTTACATTTCCTTTAGATAACTAAGATTGGCAAACTCTGCAGGAAAAGTTCCCCTCAGATTGAGCCCCTTCAGCAGTCTGTATCACCCACAGTAGAACAAAAAAATTGTAAAGTATGAGCAAGTCCAACATAAAATAATCTAAAAAAAAACTTACCTTGAAAGTTCCTTCGTTTTTACTTTTAGCTTAAAGTTTTATTCATAAGTTTGAAAATGGAAAAAAAAAAAAAAATTGCGAATCAAAGGTCAAAATCATATTGCATTACTCTTTCAAAAGTGTACCAAAGCATAAAAAAGATACATGCATCAAATTAAAATGGTAAAAGAACTTTTTGACCTTACAAAATTCAGTACAAGGAAGAGATTCATCCACTCGAACTGCTTAATAATTTCTATGTCATGACTGAAGTTATGCATAGAATTTAAACAACATTGACTTTACCTAGTACATCTATTAAACCAACTATCTTAATATCTCAGTATGAATATACAAAATATTTATCAGTATGAACATACAAAATGATCAAGAAAAGATAATGCCAATAACAATAATAATAATAATAATAAAAATAATAATAATCATAATAACAATAATAATAAGGTTCAAGAATGTACATTCTTGTGACGTGGCATGTGGTATTGTTAACAAAGGAGCAATTACAGATCACATGGCTAAATATGTCCTCAGAAATTGTCACATTGAAATTTCCAGGCACATTACAAGACGTCTGACTAACATTCCAATGCTCATTTTGTAGCTTCAAAGATATTGTTTGAAGGACTTTTACTGCAAAACAAAACCAAAAGAAATTAAGGTCTTATATATAACTACATTTAAATCTCTCATTAATCACTCCGTAAACCTTTGTAGAATCAATAGAAACAAAGTAATTATTCATGTTATATTGGATCAAGATCACAATAAAAATTTTCTTGGTTGACTAGTTGACCAACAGGAGTACTAGCTGTTATCTGGATGGTCTACATTTCTGATCACATCAACTTTGTTTATTGTATTTATTAGATCAGTCAATTTCTTCTATCTTATAGCAGATTCTCTCTTGAAATGTCAAAATCTAAGTATAAGAAAAGTCAAAATGGTGCCATTTCTTTAATATGCAAACCGGTCTTGCTTTAAGAATATATCAAAGACAGCATGCTACTAAAATCATTGAGACCACTGCTCAAAAATCTTCTTCAGACAATTTTATGCTATGCTAATAAACCTCTCTTCTAATCCGATATTCTGACAATTAAAATTTTTGTATATGTTATCTATAAAAGAAAATAATTCTACAAATTTAATAATAATTTTATCAAAATTTTATTATGTACGCAATACTATACAACTGCTTATAATGCTAGTTCATATAAATACTGTGGGGCGCTTACTGCTACAGTGACTGTAATTTCTCTCCAACTTGGGGAGACAGAGGGAGTTCTGTGGGCCTATTTTGAAATTGATTTTTAAAGATTTTTCTCCGACAAAGACTAAGTCAACATAATGGGGGATAAGAAGGCTTCTCATATCAATCAACCAATAATTGAGGCTGCTCCTCAGATTTGTGGGCAAAAGGAGAACAATAATATGAACATTGTACCCATAAAAAGTGAATTTTTGTAAATAGTCTTAACCTTTTACCTCTTAATTCGTAAAATTTGAGCTCCTCAGTTGAGTTTCAAGAAAAAAAGTTCAAAATTTTAACAAAGCAGTGATCTTTTTTTCTTTTTAACAGCCGTTCAAAGCAAGAAATTGCAACAAAATTCTCCATCAAGACACTGATTTTAGATTTTCTTTCTTCCAGGAAAGAACCCATTTGAGCCAGTAAAACAAAAATTGGATAAAATGAAGCAGAAATCAAAATCATGAATCTGATTATGGAGTATAATATATTATGTAGTACCTTCTTCTTCAGGCAAGAGTTGAGCAAAGCATGTGGAGTTGTTGAAGAAGTTCAAACACAGAAATAGGCAGAGAATGAACCCAAGAAACTTATATAAAGTTGTGTTCTTTCTTGTTGCCACTGAAGCAAGAGTAAACTCCATCACAAACTCTGCTACTCTCTTCTGAAAATTCTAACTCAAAAATGGGATTTTGCTCACAAGAAACAATGACCCTTTAAAAGAAGATTAGGAATGGTTGTTTGTCTCTTTATATGAATACAACAAAAAGGCAGTTACCATAAGAGGAACTGCACAAAGATTAAAGAACAAGAACAAAGAAAAAAGAGAAGAAGAAGAGCGAATCTTCCTTCCCCTAGGTAAGAAAAAGAAAGGGGTACTGGGGATTTTGAATGGACGAACTGGGGAGAAAGATCAGAAGATTCTTGGAAAACTAGGAAATGGGGTTATTTTGTTTGGTGGAAGAATTGAAGATTGATTTTTACGTAGGTGATCCTTTAATAACTTCATGAGAAGTTGGTTAAAATCATGGGGTTTTCAGTTTTGATTGAAGATTGTTATTCTTCCGCTCGTGCTTTGGAATTTAAAGATAAAGAAACAAAGCAAATGAGAGAAATGTCATATTATATCACGTTCATCATTTTAGCCTTTGATTTTGACATTCTTGTACTCTTTGCTTTTTAAGAATGTTTAATTCCTTAATACCGCGTTGAAGGTCATAATTATTAAGTTTACATTTATATGAGTTTGATAGTAAAATATGTACTTCCACCAAAAAATAATAATAATAATGATAAAATATGTATACTTTTTATACCTAAATTACATTAGTTTTTTGGAATAATTCTCTTCGAAAAAATTAGTAAAAAAAACTTATTCAATCGTGGTAATTCTTGTTAATCTTTCCCCTTCTTTTTTTAAAACTTATTCATACAAATATTAATATTAGAGGAATAAGCTGAAAGTTGAAAAACAATATGAATTGTGATTAATCGTCACTTAATATACTTAAGTAGAATTTAGAACATTTCCAACAAACTATACTTTGACTATAAAAATGTCCTCATCCAATTAGGAGTGGCAAACGAGTCCAACCCGCGAGTTTTGGTCAAGTTGGACCGAGTTGCGACTCATGGACTAATTTGACGGGCCAGTCCTCTGTAGTTCTAATTATCCTGAGCTGGTTTGGGCAGCAGGTCGGTTAGGTTGACCTAGCTCGGACTGTCTAAGGGAACTGGTCCGAGCTTTGTGTTTTTTTTTAATTTTTTAAATAAATAAGATAAAAAAACTTGAATATAAATAAATAACATATAAATAAAATAAGTTATATAAATAATAAAATTAACTTAAATAACTTACATGAAAGAAAGTTACATAATATAATGCTTACTAATACATAAAAATAAATGATACATAAGTTTTTTTGTATTAAGTTAGAAAATCATAAGAATTTTGTTTTAATTTAAAAAATTTGAGATTTTTTTTTTCTTTTTAAGTTTAGAAAACTTAGACTTTTTTACAAGTTTGGAATATTACATTATTTTTATTACTTTTATTTAAACTTAAGTTTTTTTTACTAAGTATAGAAAAACTTAAATTAACCTTCTTTGGGGTTTAGAAAATTTAAAGTATTTGTTTTAGGTTAGCAAACTTAAAGCATTTTATTAAGTTTATAAAACTTAAGGGTTAAAAAAATATTAGAGAAAGCCACCTTGAAATGGTGGGGTTTGGCATAGACTCCTACTGGTTTTATTAATAATAAAATGAAAATTACATAAAAGGGGGACTTAGGGCCTAAATGGTGACCAACAGTCAAACCCCAACAGTTCAATTATTTTTTTTATTTTTTATTTTTTGCAGCGGGCTTGCGGTTCTGGTCCTGGTCTGGACGAGTTCACAAGTTGTGCCAGGATTGATCCGAAAGTTTAATTAGCTGGGCTAATTTCGGGCTTGATATGGGCTGGTCCAAGTCTGGTCGCTGTTCACAAAATTAAAGTCCAACACGGATAGCTCCTCTTAGACTACTTGGATGTGGACTGAGCTGAGCTTGACCGATCTGGCATCGGTCCTAAGTTGAGACAGACTGGACGAATTTGCCAGCCAACCCGACCTAGTGGCCATCCCTATATCCAATCTATCCTTTTAAAGAAAAAATAGAATCTACTACACTTATATAATTACTTTCAAAGATGAAAAATTTAAAATCAAATTATTTTGCGTGTTTCGGTAAATTTTGGAGGAGACCTTTAAAGAAAAAGTACGTTTTGGAGAAGGGTGGATTAGATCTTTTATGAAAATAAGGCGCACATCAATTTTGTGATTGTATGCAGCAAAATCTTAAGTCTGAAAATCGAACAAAAGATAGATGGCAAACAACGTGATTTGATTTATGATATAGTAGTGGTTACAAAATCTATGGGGAATTCCTAGTATGTACGATAATCCTCCGATTCTTCTCTTCGGCAAAGTGTTGATTTGAGGGCTTGGAAGCTTCTTCTCAAATCGAACGGACTTTGAGGATGATTGATAGATTGCAGAACCGATGGAGCTTTCTTCGATCTTTGGGAGGAAGAAGGCGAGGAGCACTGAGAGGAAATGCTTGAACTTTGGTGAAGACCTTTGTTGGAGAGCTTTTGGGAAGAGCTTCTAGAGAGCTTTTCACTTGCCTCATGTTTGAGTGTCTTCTCAATGATCTTCAACCTTGGGAAGACCCTTATTTATCGGTGAAAATAGAAATTCGGGTTGCTTGGCCACTAACTGGTCCATCAACGGTGTTGGGTCGGCCCATTTCCTTATTTGATGAGGTTCAATGAGTTTAACCCATCATTTGATGGATTTAATTTAAAATGACTTTGGAGTAAATTTTTACTTGGCCCAAAGACATAGGTTTTATTGTATTGAGCTTTATTGAAAGTGGGTTTGGATTTTATTTAAGTTCAAATCCAATCCAATTTACATGGTCCAATTCAAATGATCCAATCTTCATAGCGCAACTCTCGGATGATCCAATCTTCATGGCCCAAAAGACTTCTTTTATTAATTTAATTTAAATAACCAAAACTAAAGATACTTAGTTTATTTTAGTCCTTGATTAAATAAATAAATTAAAAATTCATTGTCTACAAATGCCCCACTTCAAGACTTGAGGAAAAGTTATGGGGCTAAAACTTTGAAGACAAGACTTGAAGTACTTAATTGCTTTTTTTTTTAAATTGCTAACATCCTCCATTTTCAAACAAGATAGTGCTATGAATATTTATTAGCAATTGCCATATTGTTCACAAATTCCGAAAAGGCTCTAACGTATATTTTTTTTTTTACCAACTTGGAGTCTTGAATTCCAATCAAATTAGAGGGCAGAATCCTTGATGATTTGAGGAGGTTGAATTACCAAGGAAATTGAATTCTTCTCAAACTACATATTATTTGGAAGAATTAAATCCTTGTGAAACTTTGAGATTGAATCTTTATAAGTCCTTAACTAGAATCTTTGTAGAATTATAGGACCAATCTCGACCTCCCAAGCCCCTATTTACAGGGAGTTTATTCTACCATTCTCTTCATCCCAATTCAAGAAGTCTTTAAGAAATGTTTCATCCTTTATCCCAATTCAAGAAGTATTCAAGAATTTCCATTTTCGAGCAGGAGTGATTCCTCTGAAAAATTCGATTTGCACAATATATATACATTTATAATTTTGATCGGCACCTGCACAAACCAATTTGTCCATCGTCAATTTATTTATTTTATATATAAAAAAAAGAATTCATGAAGACCTCGACTTTGTTACTGCCCAAGAAGGCTGATCTTTTATTTTATTTTTTGAACTTTGATCCTGTGCGTTTCTTTATGCACGAAATTTTTTTTGTTTGAACTTTGATCCCATGCGTTTCTTCATGCACATAATTTCCTTTATTTACTTATTTATTCTTTTAGACTAAACTTTTTTTTAGACCAACCATGGTGCACTTCATAGACTCCAAGTCTTCATCCGGCCAAGATGTTCTAGTCATTCGAGACAATTCCAATGACCCAATGAAGGTGGCAACAATTTTGACGGTTTACAAGGCGGTTTTTGGAAAATATGTGGGCCTATTGCCAAAAACAACTACCACTCATTCCTTGAAGGATTGATCAACTCCTTGTCAACTTCAAAAGTTTGCGATCTTAGAAAGTTTTGATCCTCCTCGACTTAAACTCAACATTCTCCAAATTGCTTTGACCAACTTCCCTCACTTGGCCATAGAATGATCAATGGTGATGTTCAATGGAGTTCAACACTTGAGTTCCCTGGCGAGTTTCGCCACAGAGAGAAGTATTGGGAATTGACAGAAGACGTCTTGAGTGGATACGAACGTTTGAAAAATGCGAGAATCCATGATGCCGTGTATGCATCACTCTTCACATATGACCAAAACTCGAACATCATGAAGGCCTTTTGCAAAGCTTGGTGTCCTTCTACTAACACACTTTTGACAGTAGCTGGAGAGGTGTCCATCTCTTTGTGGATTTTGAACGAAATTGGAGGTTTGCCCATACTTGGCCACCATTACGATGAAGTTGTTCCTCTTACTACATAATTTACTGGAGTTGAGCTTGACGGTAAGAAGTATCTCCCGAAAAGTTGCGGGTGTTTGTTTCATGCATATCACTCGAGTTGCAATGGCACCAACTCAAGAGCCACCATCAATCAATGGATCACTTTTTAGTTCAAAAAAGCTATGAAGTATGAAGCACTTCCTCAAAGGGAAGAACGATGATAACACCCCAAATTTACTAAGAATCCCTGCGGCATCATTTCACCTCATGAAGCATGGACGGCAGAAAACAAGGCCTTGTTCTCCAAGCTAAACATTCAAGATTCCATCTTAAAATTGGAGATGTTCCTTGCTGTTTTTCTATCATGTTGGCTTTGTGTTTTCGTTTTGCCCAAGGAAGGTGTGACTCTTATCCGCCCTAGTACTTTTACGATGGCGAGCTTGATGTCCTTTGGTGAGCAAATTATCTTGGCTGTCCCAATCTTAACCAGCATCTACAGAGGGTTAAATTGCCTCTCCAACTTCGTTCATCCTAGCAAAGAGAATTCTATCTTCCCAACTTACTACTTGCATGAATTGTTGGCCCATTACTTGAGAACTCATTTTGATGCTTCTCAAGGCCTTAAGGGTCCAAAGATGACTGCTTACTCTGGTGAAGGTAGTGCGAGATGCTTCAAAGTTGAAGATGCTCACAAGCAAATTCATAGAGGTGAAGTTGTAGTTTGGCATGCCACTACAATTATGAAGGATAAAGCTCACAACTTTGTTGATGATGGGAAAGATATAGGGGTAAAGCAAGGATAACTTTGAGTATTTTCTCATGTTACCTTTCCCTAAGGGAAAAAAATCACTTCATCATTGAGCCTTATAATCCTCACCGATTTAGCTACCAATTCAAATTTCTTCAACATATTCTTAGTTATTTGAAGTCCCTCATCCATGAAGCTTCTCTAGAATATAGTTTACACTTGTGGGTAAAATGCACCCTTCTCCATACAATGTCTAAACTTATCTTCCCTGCTAGACCTTATAGTGTGAAGAAGTATTATACTCAAGAGTTTAAGTCTTGATGGAGCCAAGTTCATGGAAGTTATCTTGAAGTCAACATTGTAGCACTTACTGCCATTCGGAATGCTTCAAAAGTTGATGAACGTGCTTCACCTTACGAGGAAAGTCCCTGACAATGATGAAGCTCTTTAAGGATCAAGTGATGAAGGGGTGCCTCTGGAAAAAGGAAGAAACTTATCTTCGAGTCGAACTTTAACCAATGTTGGAGGTCCATCTTCTCCAAAAGTGCACCAACCATTGCAGGCTAGAGAGGACAACTCTAGTAGCCAAGATCGATGTTGGAAACGTGTCAGAAATGAAGCCACCGCTCCTAGCCAAACATTTGAACAAGAGCAAGTCTTGGGAAATGTAGTAAGATTACTACACATTTTATCTTCTTATATTTATTTATTTTATTTTTAAATTTTACTTTTAAACATTTTTTCAGGAGGATGATGACATTCTTGTTGACATTGAAGCTCTTTCATATAACTTTTCATGCAATTTAAACATTGCAGTAAAGAATCAACATGAAGTAGGTTCTTCAATAAACAAGTGGCCTCGTGAAAATGCTCCAGCGATTTCCATTTTCGAGAGAGTATTTCTTATTCAATTTTCAAAAAATCAAGAGACTTCCTCTTGAACAAGTTTCTTCTCTTGAGGGCGATGTGATTTATATTCTTGAAAAGATTGCCGAAACTATAACCATTGATATTTCTCCATTGAAGAATCTTTTGACGTCCTTTTTCACCAAGGCACATGAGTTTGATGATATACGATATTCTAGTTTGGAGAAGATGGCTAAGGAGGCACATGCAAAATTGCTTTCATCTGCTAATGAACATTCAAGTGCTTCAAAAGTCACGTTGACAATCTTCGAGAACAAGTTGGTGCAAGCAAAGTTAGTCTCAAAAAGTTTGACGACAAGATAAAATCTTTGAAGAAAAAGTTGCAGAGTTGAAAGAATAAAAGAGAGTTACTCCTATCCACACATGAGGAACAAGAAATGCAACTCGCGAAAAAAGAACGTGCTTATGCCATTATTGAAGGAGAACGTGCTATGCTTGAGAGTACTCCTACAGTAGGCGAGGATGATGAGGTCAAAGTTGAGGAAGCGAAAGAGTAGTTGGTTCTACGACAGAACTTGGAAGTTTTCAATCTCTTTCCTTGATGTAATTTAGCTTTTTTTTTTTCCAATTACTTTGTCAAGTTTAATTTAAACTTTGTCGCTTCTGCTTATGAATAAACTTCATTCTTTTTTTTTTCATTTCCCCCTTTGTTGGCATCATTTCTTTTGCTTTGTTCACATAAATTTCCAACTTACAATGATTTAGTCACAATTGTAAAAACCAAACAAATTTGTTTGTTTGTTAAAAGGTCATGACTGAACTTAGATATTTTTCTAAGCTGTCTACGTATCTTAAGAAGAACTTAAGAATCAAGTCAAATATAGCTCAAAGTTTTAGGGAAAAAAAGATTTTTTTAGCCGTTCACAGTTTTAACTCTTGCTGGCCAGGAGTATCTATTTTTACCAACTTGGACTTGTTAGAGTATTTTAGTAGTTTATCCACATGCTACACTTTTGGTGGTTTCCTTAACACAGTTTATACTCATACGGGCCAGGAGTATCCATTTTTACCAACTTGGACTTGTTGGGATGTTTTAGCAGTTTATCTACATATAACAATTTTGGTGGAATAACTTTGCAGTTTAGGCTCATGTAGTCAAGGAGCGTATATTTCATCATTTGGGACTTGAGAGATGACTTTACAGTTTAAACTCATGCAGTCAAGGAGCATATTTTTCTTTCCAACTTTTTGACTTGGGCGAATAACTTTGCAGTTTAGGCTCGTGTAGTCAAGGAGCGTATATTTCATCATTTGGGACTTGAGATGACTTTGTAGGGGGTATCTCACTTTGATGTGAACTTTGATTTTGTGTCCAATGATGATTGGCCTCTTCACAGCAAGAAATAGATCTCTAACTTGGAGGACCGAAGCCGAACCTTTTTATTGAAAGCCTTAGAGATGCGAGCTTGATAGTATTCCAAACATTGTTGTGCCTCCAACTTTTTCTCATCAAAGGCTTCTAATTCTTCAAGTCTCAAGCAAGCATTTTCTTCCTTTGTCAAGCCTTCTTGAATAGCAATCCTCAAAGAAGGGATTTGTCGCTCTAATAGAAGTACTGCCTCAACACTATAGACGAGAGCATATAGAGTCGCTTGGGTTGGCGTCCGATAAGTGGTTCTATAAGCCCACAACGCTTCTCTAATTCAAATGTGCCAGTCTCTTTTAGGTTTATCCACAACCTTTTGTAAGCATTTACATAAGGTTTTGTTAAACGCCTCAGTAAGTCCATTTGCAGGAGCATAATACCTAGAGGAATTGTGTTGTTTGAAACCAAACTTCTCACACAATTTGTTCATAAGACTATTGAACAATGGCTTCCCATTATTAGTGATTATGTATCTTGGGACTCCATAAGGTACATAATGTTTGTTTGAATAAAGTCCACAATATTCTCTTTCTTTGTTTCCTTTAATGCTACAACTTTTGCCCATTTGGAAAAGTAATCTGTAGCAGCTAAGATGTACAAATGTCCAGCAGATGACTTTGGCAAAGGCCGAACAATATGAAGACCCCATGCGTTGAAAGGCCATGAAGCTACAGTTAGATGCCAAGGCTCAGGTGGTTGATGTATGTAGTTAGCATGGAATTGACAACCTTGATATCTTTGTGCGCAGTCCATGCAATCTTTCACCATCGTAGACCAATAGTATCCCATTCTATTAATGCGAAAGTGAAGCTTTGGACCGGATTGATGAGCTCCACAAATGCCAGAGTGAGCTTCCTCCATTGCTTGAACAATTTCTTCTTCGCTCAAGCATCTCAGGAAAATTCCTTCAAAAGATCGCCAAAACGACATATCTTTATAATATATAAAACGAGCAGTTTGGCGGCGCATATTAATTCTTCTTTGCAGATCATTTGGCAACTTTCCTTCTTCAGTGTGCCGATCTGACAAATTCAAGTTTGACGCAAGTTTAGCGAGTGCATCAGCTTTCCTATTTTCATTTCTCAAGACGAGTGATAATGTCACATCGCCTAACCATCCCATGAGGCGCCTTGCATATTTATAATATGGGAGCAACTCAGGCTTCTTAACTTCGTATACTACAAGTAATTGGTTGACCACCGGTTAAGAATCTCCATATACTTCAAGCTATAGTTGCTTCATGTCAACAGCCAATTCTAACCCAAGTATGAGAGCTTGATACTCGGCCATGTTGTTAGAACATTGTTGACTTAAAGTAAAGGCATATGGCAGTATATCACCTTCGAGGTTAAGAAATACTACGCCGGCTCTAGCCCCTTCACGGTGTGATGCACCATCAAAGAACATTTTCTATGGAGGAAGCACTTCTATCACCAAGACATTTTTATCAGGTAGCTCATCATTCAAATCCCATTTAGCAGGTATAAGATAATCAACCAAGAAGTCCGCCAACACTTGCCCCTTAACAACTTTCTGGGGTACATAAATAATTTCAAAATTGTTGAATTTGCAAGTACCATCTCACGAGACAATTAGACAACACAGGTCTTAACATCACATATTTAATTTGATTTGCCTTGGAGTTGAGATGCAACGTGTGTGCCTGAAAGTAGTGTCCTCAGTTTCTGAATAACGAATATCAAGGCTAAACAAAGCTTCTCTATCAGCAAATAATTTAGTCCATTAGGCGTCATTGTCCGACTCAAATAATACAAGGTATTTTCCTTCCCATCTTCATTTTCTTGGGCGAGTTATGCCCCCACAGAACGTTCCTGAGCAGCAATATACAAGACCAATGGTTTTCCAAAAGTAGGCACAGCTAGCACGGGAGGTTTTATGAGATATGATTAAATGCTTTTGAAAGCATTTTTACAAGCTTCAGCCCATTCAAAAAGTGTACCCTTCCTTACCAAGTGCCTAAATGGTTGGCACCGTCCAACAAGATTTAAGATAAATCTTCGGAGATAGGCCAACTTTCCTTGCAAACTTCCTAGCTCATGAATGTTTTGAGGCTCAGGCATCTTCAAGATTGCATCAATCTTGGATTGATCAATTTTAATTCCTCTGTGAAGGAAAATAAAGCCATGGAACTTTTCCAGAGGTAACACCAAAGGCGCACTTCAAGGGATTCATCTTCAAATTGATATTTATGAAGTCTCTCAAAAGTGATCTTCTAGTCTTCCAGGTGATCGCCACATTTTTGTGACTTGACTACAAGATCATCAACATAGCATTCCATTTTATGTAGCAGGTCATCGAAGATTTTCTGCATAGCCCTTTGATATATTGTGCCAGTATTCTTCAGTCCGAAGGGCATCACTTTATTGCAGTAAATGCCTTTAGGTATGCGGAATACAGTTAGCTGTTCATCTTACAGGTGCCATCTTTATTTGATTGTAACCAGATGAACCATCCATAAAAAACAAGGCTTTATGCCCGGTGGTAGCATCAATCATTATCTCTAGGATGGGAAATGGAAAATCATCTTTTGGACATTCGTTGTTTAAATCTTTGAAGTCAACACATATGCAAATTTGACCATTCTTCTTCCTCACAGGAACAATATTTGCAATCCATGTGGGATACTTGACCTCGCAGATCAATCCAGCTTCAATTAATTTGTTGACTTCTGCCTCAATTGATATAAGCAACTTGGGTCGAAAACACCTTTAAGTTTGTTTTACTGGCCAAGCGCCACTTTTGACAGTTAATTGGTGGATGGCTATCTTTTGGTCCAAACCAGACATTTCTTTTTGTACGTCCATGCAAAGACATCTTTGTATTCGTTCAAGAGATTGGCATAAGCTTCTTGTTCTTTAGGAGTGAGAAAGTCACTTATGTAGACAGGACGAGGATCTTCAATTGCAATATTGACTTCCTTTAATTCATCCACAATAGCTTTTATGCTCTCTTCAAGTTCTGATAGAGCATTTTTAGCATGTTCTTCAAAAGCTCCTTCTTCCACGATATTGATATGATGTGTTGTAACAACTTCTTCATTTTTAGTTCCATCATATTCTTCAATATTCGTGGGTTGTGTCTTGTAAAGACGATGGTTCTTCGGAATACTCCATTTCTTATTTCCACACTATGTAAGCGAATGTCCCAGTTCCTCACATTGCAAATGTATCTATTTTCAACTAATCTTGCAACCTCTCCGGTCAATGCATCTCTTTGCCTATGGGTGTGAACTACGATATTTCCTGAGATTGAGATTTGGTAGGATGATCCTACACTTTCGTCATACTCTTTGATTCGAGGTATGACATGTATGTCCGTGTGAACCTTAGCTTTTGAATCCTCATTGCAGTTCACTTTGACCCATATTTGGGAAGGTGTCTTGATCACACATTTTGCCCCACGATGATGCTTCTCTTGCCTATTTCTTTTTGATATGGTACTACCTCTAAGGCGTTTGAAGACAGACACACGAGAAAGTTTTCCTTTTGATCCCAAGCGGTCAAAATAGAAATTCGAGTGCTTGCCTTTGCTTCATTGTTCAATTTCAATTTTGAGGTAACTTCATCCTCTGTAGGTATCTATTGGGTAGTTGCTCTCTTGATCTTGAGATGTATAGGAGATGCACATTTGTACCCAAGTCCAGTAGTGTTTCCATTTTCTCTAGAAGTTTCCTGGGGCAGTTTACCCAACAAACTTTGACTTTTTGAATTGTATCTTGCCTTGGCAAGAAGTCTGTAGGTATTGGGATCGAACCCATCGCTTGTACGTGAAGTTGGAAGCTTACCAAAATCCTTTTAAGAAGTATTTAGGATTTTAATAGTCTTACTACCGTCCATCTTGGCATCTTCTGTGGGTCGAACAAATCTTTTTAAAGGAGTGCCTAACGCCTTCACAAGTTCAACTTTGGTAAGGGGCATAGTGAGATCTTGTTATTTCGCTAGATCTTCCAAAGACAACTTCTCATCTTGGCTTGTGGATTTGACTGCCAACTTTTTCTTACTTGAAGGATTCTTTCAGGAGGTAACTTCTTGGACTTCTCCTTCTGTAGATGAAGAAATATTGGATGACTCCATTTTCTTTCTGATCGCACTTAGCGTCCGCAATGTGAGCTTCAGCTTTTGTGAAAGGTTTATCATCGGCAACCACCTTCTTCACAACTCCATTCCTGCAATACTTGAAACGTTGATGGATGGTAGATGGAACAACACTACCTCATGCAGTCATGACCTTTCCAAAAGAATGTTGTAGGAAGTCTTAGCATCTATTACATGTAAAAAAGCACTTGTACTCATATCATCCATCATCAGGTTCAATCGCAAAGTCCCAATTGCCCTTTGTCCACCTTGGTTGAATCCTTGGATCATTAAATGGCTTAGAGACAAGTCCTTAGTAGGAATTCCCAATTCTTTCAACGTTAGCAAGGTTAGGATGTTGACTGCATATCCACCATCTAATAAGATTCCATTGACCCTTTGTTCTTTCACATATCTTGCCACAAATAGTGGCCTATTATGAGGAGTTTCCCTAAGTAGCAAATCGTCATTACCAAAAGTGCTTTGAGCATAATCTACGACTTTTTCTTTGTCGCTTCTCCTTTCAAATAATCATGAATGGTATAGCATGGGGCCACATCTATTTCAACAAAAGCTTTAGGTAGAAAATCTTCTAAGGTAATGGGATGGGGGATTCTCTTTGGACAACCTTCTAATAACGTCGAAAAGTGTCTGATCTTTTGACTACTTGACTTTAGCACATATTTTTTGATGAATTTTCTCCTTGTCAACATAGTTCTTGATTTGATAGATCTCATGCAATTTCTTTTGTGGGTCACAATTATCCAAACTTCATCATTAGTTGAGGTAACCTCTTCATTTGTTGGGGGTATTTCAACATGCGCTTGACATTCCTTCATGGAGATGATGGATCCATCAATCCCAACCTTCACAACATCAAACTCTCCAACTTGATTTCTCCAACTATCTCCTTTGAAGAAGTTTGTTGGATAGAGGTGGTGGTTACAAATGTCACATGAGCAGCTACTTTATCCTCTTCAAGAAGAACACGTCCTTCACGAACTAGACGCATTACTAAATCCTTGAATACAAAGCACTTCTCGATGGGATGACCAATTATGCGATGATACTTGCAATTATTTTGATCATCCTTGTGTTTGATCACGCTTGGTTTTTTTTAGTCTGGCAATTCTATAGCATCAGCAGCTATAAGTTCATCAAACATTGAAGAGACGTCGAAATCCAAGAAGGATATTCTTTAGCCTTCATTTATTCCAAGGTTTTTTTCTTTCGCTCCTGAGGAGGATCGATCTTCTTGGTCACTTTTGAGAAACCTTGGTAGATACCTTGATTGGTCTAGCATTTGTGGCCATTGACTATTTTATCTCGCTCTTGGAAGAAGCCTTACTTTGTTTATTGAAGTCTTGCTCTCTTTTCCTTTGTTCAAATCCTGCACAGGTGCCTTTCCTCCATTTATAGTTATACTCAATTCCATGTCATGCATACGAGTTGCTAGTTCTTCAAATGTTCTAGGCATAATTCACTGAGGATGTATTAAAGTCCCCAGTGCATGCCTTGAATACACATCTCTATAGCAGAAGACTCGCTTAGACGATCTCTGCAGTTCAAGTTCAAATTCCTCCACCTGTTGATGTAATTGATCACAAGTTCTTCCTTCCATTGGCGGGAATTAGTCAATTCCACCATGCTAACAATTTGACGGGTGCTATAGAAGTGATTTAGAAACTCTTGTTCAAGTTGTCCCCAGCTATAATGGATCCAAACTCCAAATATGAGTACCAGTCGAAAGCATTACCTTTCAGAGATTGCACGAATTGTTTCACTAGAAGATCTCCATAGGTACCGGCATTGTTGTAAGTTTCTACAAAATGAGCCACATACTGCTTTGGATTTCCTTTTCCATCATATTATTGAAACTTTGGTAGTTGATAACCAGCAGACATTCTCATGTTATTTATTCTTTGGGAATAGGCTTGGCATAAGTGTTGATTGACTTAGTTCCCTCCTCATATTTCTCCTTGATGGCAAAATTAATGAAATCTTTCAATTGGTCGAAGGGGATCAAACTATCAGTAGACACTTGAATATCATGACCTTCTTGGAGTTGATCACTTCTTCTTGAACCTTTGGCTTCTTGAGTGGAGCTTGACTTGTCTTGCCACTTCTCTCCAAGCGATTCATCAGTTGAAAGATAGAATACTCTTGTTCTTGGGTACACTTTGCTAAGCCTTCAACTAATCTTGTGAGATTTGCCAGTTGTTCTTCAGTGCTAAGCGTTTCAGTCATCATAACTGGCGATACTGATGAAGCAGTTGAATCTTCAGCCATCGAAGATTCATACATTGGACTCATAATGAATTTCATTATAAGAGCCGATGCTTGAGGATTCATCATCTTGCGTTGTAAATGATGATGCCTTTGGAGTCAGTGTATTTTGGACTTCCTTTTGAGAAAGTGTCTTTGTTTTGCTTCTTGTCATCATCCTAGCATTTGAAGCTATGGTGGAAGCAGTGACAGTTACTTTGGCAGCAGCAGCCTTGGAACGAATTGACTTTGAGTTGTTGTTCTTGGGAGCCATTGATGCTTGAAGTTTGATTGACTTGAGCTTTAAAGATAAGAGATGGGAGGCAGAGATTGTCCACTGGGCGTGCCAAAATTTGTATGCAACAAAATCTTAAGTTTGAAAATCGAACAAAAGATAGATAGCAAACAGTGTGATTTGATTTATGATATAGTAATGGTTACAAAATCTCTGGGGAATTCCTAGTATGTAGGATAATCCTCCGATTTTTCTCTTCAACAAAGTGTTGACTTGAGAGTTTGAAAGCTTTTTCTCAAGTCGAACAGACTTTGAGGATGATTGATGGATTGTAGAACCACTAGAGGTTTCTTCGATCTTTGGAAGGAAGAAGGCAAGGAACACTGCGAGGAAATGCTTGAATTTTGAGGAAGACCTTTATTGGAGAGTTTTTGGGAAGAGCTTTTGGAGAGTTTTTCACTTGCCTCGAGCTTGAGTGTCTTCTCAATGATCTTCAACCTTGGAAAGACCCTTATTTATAGGCGAAAATAGGGCATCGGGTTGCTTTGCCACTAAGCGGCCCATCAACGGTGTTGGGTCAGTCTATTTCCTTATTTGATGAGGCGTAATGAGTGTAACTCATCATTTAATGGATTTAGTTTAAAATGACTTTGGACTAAATTTACTTGGGCCCAAACACATAGGATTTGTTGTATTAGGCTTTATTTAAAGTGGGTTTGGATTTTATTTAAATAATTCCAAATCTGACCCAATTTGAGCTAAATTTACTTGGGCTCAAAGATATATGTCTTGTTGTATTAGACTTTATTTAAAGTGGGTTTGAATTTTATTTAAATAATTCTAAATTCGACCCAATTTATATGGTTCAACTCAAATGATCCAATCTTCATAGATCAACTTTCGAATGATCTAACTTTTATAGCCCAATTCGGATGATTCAATTTTCATAACTCAAAAATTTTTTTATTAATTAAATTTAAATAATCAAGACTAAAGATATTTATTTTAATCCTTGATTAAATAAATAAATTAAAAATTCATTGTCTACCGTGATCCGTGAGAACACTTTATATTCCATCTGCTTAAGTCTACCCTGAGAAATTTACATTAAGCTTAGAGAGCCATTGTAACAAATGAGTTTTATTGGCAAATTGATACATATTAGCAAAACTTAAAAACACTTGTTTTTTTCTAATAAAAAACTACACAAAATATGTAACGCGCATGTTAAGAAAAGTATTTTATCATTGGTGGTGTATATTAATGTCATTTATTTCAACATTATACCAACTCTCACTCACAATTTCTACACGCAAGCAACTTGAACATTATTTCAGATGCCTTAACTTGGCACTTGAATTACTATATGATGGGATTTTTAAATGTTTTTTAAAAAAAATTAGAAATTTTATGTTCATATATATTGTTTTTTTTTCAAAAAAAAAAAAAGTATCACCAACAAAAACTCACCGAACTCTGTACTAGTGTTTTGATATATATTTTTTTTACAATTTATTTTTTTCATAAATTTATATTTTATTTATTAAATTTTATTATTAAAATATATCAAATTTAGAAATAATACAAAAAATAGTACACATAAGTGATACAAACAATTCGAACCTACAAAAACTTTACAAAAAGTTTACATTAGGATTTTGTGGATGTTCATGTATATTGTTGATACACAAAGAATATAAATAAAATTCAATTTTTATTGCGTGAATAGTCTGTAAATTTCTATGTGCTATTTTTAGTTAACGGGGGCTTCTGAATGGCCTAATGATTGGTTTTCCGCAGCAAAAGATCTTAAAGGGCCGACATTCAATAGTTTCCGAAGGGAAAAAGGAGTTGGGCAGGGATCCAGAAGAAAGAGACCGGGTCGCATTCATGGGATGGGAGGAGTGCCAGTTTTTTTTTTGGACTATTTTGCATGTGCTAGTCGACGTAGTGGTTGCTAGATAGATGGAGCCGTATGCCCATATTCTTTTAGTTTAGGGTAAAAAGCCTCCCTCACCTTTAAACTTTCTCAAATTTGAAAATTTTAACCTCAAATTTTAAAATGGCAAAAATTTAACTCTTACACTAGTCAAATGTGTGACCTTCTGTCAGAAAATAAAGTAACGGTTAAACCCATATCAATCAATATTTATGCGATAAACCAAAGGATTTTTTGGAATACTATCATTACCTGAAGATTAACCTTTGTTTATTTCCCATTGTTAAGCAAAAAAATTGTGATGACATGGAGAAGGTGCTCCAGAAACAATCTAACAAGTTTATTTGACTTCTTTAGTGAAAGATATACGAATTTAATTGGAAAGCTAACCAACCTAACTCTCATTAGATTTGCCTTTCTTCATTATGTTAAATGTAGAATTTAATGCTAATAGCAGTAAACTGAATGAAGATTATCCTAATATAACAGGTGTTGGAAATGATTTCTTAAATCTTCATTCTAGAGCTGCAAAAGGAGATAGTAAAGACTCATTTTGCCATCACATTCAGCTGACAATATTCATTCAGAATTAAGAACTAATTGTTGATGTTTATCAAAATGGTTGTTTAACTTCAATGGCCATTGATAGCTAGAAAATTGCCCAGAAGAACCCACAATGAGATCAAGAATTTTTGGAACACAATTGAGTCTCAAACCTATTGCTCATTGAATACCACGGCTGCTGCTGCGGCATTCACCACCACCATCCCCACCGCTAGAGAAACTTAAAAAACTCAGAACTGTTCGAAGCATTTCTTAATTATTTCAGAAAATTAGCTGCAACGTCTCTTGCATCTCAAATAGATATCAAGCTATTCCTCATCAATGTCCAAAGCAATAACAGATATCCAAGGTTTCCTATGGGTTTGAAGTGTCGTCATTTGTCCGGAAACTGCTTATCGATCTACGCGGGCTTATGTAGGTAAGTAATTAGAGTTTACATGAACAGGAGTTTAGCATTTAGATGATTGGTGTTTAAAAGGTATCCATAAATTATGCGCGAAAAATAAAAGATGCATCATAAATTAAAAAAAAAAGATTTCTCTCCAAAAAATTTTCTTTTTACTCACATTTCTCTTATTTCTACAAGATTTAAGAATTAAGAAGTTTAAACTCATGTCCTTGAAACTTGAAAAAAAAGTTAATACATTGTTCTATATTCGTTTATTTACAATTTCATCGGTTTAAAAATAAAAAAAACACAACAGATCGAACTTGAAGGATATTAAAAAAATTCTGAGAAATTTCGGCCACCTGGACCTAAATTTTAAAAATATGATGGGTTTATTTTTTGAACGAAAGAAAATTTGATGGGGAATTTTTCTTTCTCCTTTTCCTTATTAAGACATTATATTTATTATTTTTAATCGACATAATTAAGTCTCGTTTGATAAAATTAAGACTCTGAAATTTGAATTATTTAAGTTCAAAATTATGAATCTCAAGGCCTCGTTTGATAAAATTGAAAAGTGAAGTCTAAAATCTGAATTGTTTAAATTCTGAATTTTAAATCTTAAGTCTGATCTCTGAATTTGAATGGTGAAATGATTAATAAGTGGTAATTATATAAAGAGATATTAGCTATTTATAGTCATAAGCTATTTTTTCTTTTCTCTTTATAGCCGTAAACTTTATTTTAGCTTTTCTAGTAATGAATTATTTTGATTTTCTCTTTATAGTCACAAACTTTGTTCTTATCCTTTTCAAGTCATGAACTAATTTCGCTTTTCTCTTTATACCCATGAACTACTTTTATTTTCTCTTTATATCTATTAACTAATTTTACTAAATTGATATATTTGAGAGGTGAAAAATAGTTGATGGCTGTAAAGAGAAAAATAAAAATAATTGACGGCTAAAAAAAGATAAAATAAAAGTTTATGGCTATAAAGAGAAAAACAGAAGAGTTCATGGATAGAAAAAGTTAAAATAAAAGTTTATGCCTATAAGGAGAAAAATAGAAGAGTTCATGGATAGAAAAAGTTAAAATAAAAATTTATGACTATAAAGAGAAAAGCAAAAGTAATTCATGGTTATTAGTAGTTAATATCTCTTACACACACACATATATATATATATATATATATATAAGTGTTATGATTTTGCAAACAATGTATATTTTCAGAGTTCAAAGTTAAGAATTAATTACAAAATTTCACTTAAAATTTATAATTACAACTAAGCACATCGTAAACAATTAAGTGATTTGAAAAAATTATTATCAAAATGACTTAAAAATATTAATTACTTCAAAATTTTCTATTATCAAACACACTTAATTAAATAAGTTTTTAACTAATTTATTTTAAGAAGAAAATTAATTTATCAAACAAGGCCATTTGAAATCTAAAGTTTGAATCTAAATGTTCAATTAATTAATATGTGATAATTATATAAAAAAATTGTAATAATTTGACAAACCACTTAGATATTCATATTTCAGACTTTAGATTTAAACAAAAAAATCATTTAAAATTTATACCTACAATTAAATACATCTTAAACAATTAAGTGATTTGCAAAGAATGTTATCAAACACATTTGTTTAAATGTGTTTGATATTAAGTACTTAATATTTGTTTAAATATTAAGTACTTAATAATATTTGTTATCAAACACACTTAATTCAATACTTTCTTAACTAATTAATTTTAAGAGGCAAATTATTTTATCAAATAATGCCTTAGGGTGCATTTGGATTGGAAATAAGAATGAAAAAAGTAGAGATTTTTTTCTTAGGTTTCGTAAAAGGTAGATTTATTGCGAGAGAATAAGGGCTTGTTCTCCATTGCTTTTGCTTTTTTTAAGCAGTTTAAAAAAAGTGCTTTTTAAAAAAGTTTAAAAAAAATTATTTTAATATTTTTAATTTTAATATCATGGATAAGTAGAAGCAGTTTAAAAAAACATCCCTATAGTAGCTTTTCAAAAATAGCTTATTTCAGTTAATTTTAAGCTATAAGCAGATTTAATAAGCAATCGAGAACAGTTCAAAAACAGTTTATAACTTAAAATAAGTAATAGCTGCTACTTTTAAATGATGAAGAACTGAGTCTAAGTGGAATACAAAATAAAAAGTTAAATCTGTTTTCATTCTTATTTCCAATCCGAATGCACCATGTTATTAAATTTAGATATCAAATGTGCATCATCTTCGTATTGCAAATCACTTCACCTGCACCAACATCCTTTTAGAGAGTGATTTTAAAAGTATTGTCGATAATATTGTATATAATGAAATACAACTCAGTGCCCTAGGACATATCTATTGTTAGATTGGAGCCTTCTTAGCCAAACTACATAACTCTATATTTTTTATGAAGCGCTCTAAAAGTTTATTATGCATGCTTCAGTTCAGATATGCAACTTCAACTTACCTTTTCTAACATTTGCATGGAAGTGGTCCTAATGCAATATTTTTTGCACTTCAAGCTGATACAATATAAATTCCTCTTTTTTTTTCCAAAAAAAAAAAAAAAAGTAAATCATCTTCTTTTTCTTTTTTTAAATAAAAAAAGTGTCACACTTCCTCCATTTTAGAGGACCGACCTAAATAATACTTCTCCCCTTTTCTTTTCTTCACTTAAATTGATGTCATTGATTCACTAATATTTGTACAAATTCTTTACGAAATTATAACTAAAAGAATGTTAAATTCTCTTTTATATAAAAAGGTATAATTTAAAAAATATGAAATATCCCACTAGTTTCATTTCATATTATAATAAATAAATAATACTCTCTCCATGTCAAAATAATTTTTTTTTCAATACCTCATCTTTCTCTATCTCTTTTCCTTTTATCTCTTTCTTTTTATTTATTAAACGTATAAAAGGTATTTTGTTTAAAAATTTTCTTATTTTTATAAGCTTTCATCATGTTCAAATGATTAAAATGTTCATATTTTAAAGTTGATATAGTAAATAAAATTATAACTAATAAAATTTTGGCGTAGTTAGTAATAACAACAAGTTATAAAAATAATTGTAAATCTTTAGTAATTTTTTTTCCATCTACTAAAGTAAGTTTTATGTATAAATTCATCTTTCATTTGTAATGAAAAATTGAAAGAAATTTAAATTATTTATTTTTCTTATAAAACAAGTGATAGACTACAAATTTTTGAAAGAAAAACATAATATATATGTATCGTATAAGATTATTTTTTATATGGGTCTGTTTAGTGCGTACCTCTATAAAATACTTATTAATATAAATAAATAAATACATCATACATATAATAGTGTAACTTTAATAAAATATTGAATCTTTAAAAAAATTATATATTAAATTGAAAAGTTGTTCTTAAAAAGATGTATCTTAGGATACTGTCGCTATTAGACGAATCCATTTTATATATAAAGATACACACATTTTTTCATACCTAAAAAGGGAGTCGATAAATCTAACTCGAGAATCTATATTATAGCGCGAAAAAATTCATTATTTTTCCTCTTCTTCCCTACTCTTTCTCTCTCTACACAATTTCTCTCTGACTTCTCTCTACTCCCTCTCTACTCTAAAACTGTAATCTTTAATATTAAAACTTGTATTAGAGGTAGATATGGACCATTCTGAAGAATTTGTAGAAGAAAATATCGAATTTGAGGTAAGAAAAATTGAAATTATTTTTTTTCGAACTGAGGCTCGGATCGCCGGGACCGGTGACCCGGACTTGAGTGGATCGCCCATTCAGGCGGTCCTTTCTCAGAACCGGTCACCCAGATACGCAACCCGCTCAGGTCCGGTTTGCTGGCCTGGGCGACTCGAGCATTTTTTATGTTTTTTAATTTTAATGTTTGTTTATGAAATATTTGATTATTACACTGATTTTGCAATTTTATTCTTTTTTTTATATTTTTATTTTTTATTTATTTTTATGTTAGTGTATGAAATTTTTGTTTATTACACTGATTTTACGATTTTATTTTTAATATGAAATATGCTAATATTTAAATTATTTCGTACTATATCGCAATAGAACGACGTAGATCCAAATACATTTGAAGAATGTTTAGAACCGGAAGAATACGTGGATCACGGACATTTATTTTCTACTGATCGAATATTTAATTCGAAAGTAGATTTGGTAAATTGAGCAAAAGAAAAAACTATGAAGGTGAACATGTATTTGATTGTCACTCGGTATTTGAGTTCAAGAACATCCAACCACCGACTGCATGTTATATTAGGTTGCGAGCGTGGAGGTGCAAATAAATCGAGAACGAAGCCGGAATTGACGATGAGGAAGAAGAAGTTCAGGTAAAAATGTGGGGTCCTTATGGGACTAAAAGTGTATTTGTCCCTTCAAATTAAAAGGCGAACAAATGGCGACTTGTGAAAATTGGCAACTATTCGTACACGATGGGAGGTACAACCATGCAATAGGTGTTTATACTCACGATCACGCTCAGACAACAAAACTAACAGATGAGCAGCTGATACAGACGGAGCAATTTAGGAAGAGCCATGTGCCACCCTGTAATATTTACAATTTTTTCAGGAACAAAATGTGGATTGTGTTGTCAGGTATGTTTCATTACCTTTAATGCATCCTTGTTATATGTTTAGGGTTTAAATTTAGGTCTTAATAATATGATTTTCCTGACTTTTTATAGTGCCTAGAAAATATATAATGTTGTTGCGAAAATTAAGAAGAATAGGATACAGGGGCGAAACATGGTTGAAAAAGTTCTTTGCCTAAGTGCTCAACGGGGTTACACAGTATTCTATAAAAAAATGTGAGGACAACAACGTGCTCATTGACATTGTTGTTGCTTACCCAACATCTATTGAAATGATGAGAACGTAGTCATATGTGCTTATAATGGATACAACATATAAAACAAAAAAGTAAGTTGTATTAAATATGTTATATTAATTGTACATTTGGGTTTTATTTGCAAATTAACTGTTTAATTTTATGTATAGTTTCTAAATAAGTTATCTACCTTATGTATCTTTTAAAAAATGTATAATATGCCCCTGTTGGAAGTTGTAGAGATGACCTTGACTGGTAAGAATTTCACAGTAGCCACTGCTTTTATGTAGAATGAGGAGGCTACGACTTATAGATGGGTTCTTCAACAGATTAATGATCTATACTTTTCAAATGATATGTCAATTGTGAATCAACAAGATGTTAATGATCATGAGCCGAAGGTAATTATTACAGATAGGGAAAGCAGTTTAATGCCCGTGATCGACGATGTGTTCATTAAAGCATACCACATGTTATGTAGAAGACACATCGATCACAACGTGTTGGCCAAATTAACGGAGTTGACAAAAGATGAAGAGGTTGCATCACGATTTGTTAATGGGTTATGGAAAAAATTGTTGAATGAAATCGATGAGCAGGAATACATAAGAAAATTGAATGTTCTGAAGACAAAGTGGTATAGCCAGCCGGATTTCTTACATTATTTGTTCAGCACTTGGTTGAATCCCCTTGCTCATAAATTCGTGAGAGTTTAGACTAAGAATGTTATGCATTTTGGGGTAGAGACCACCAACCGGGCTGAGAGTGAACACTCAGTGCTAAAGCTATGGCTTTCAATATGCCATAGTGATTTAGACACTATATTCCTTAATATTGACTCGCTTATTGAAGGTCAAATAGCCGACATTAAGGCCTCATTGGAGCTTTCCAGGACTAAAGAAAAGTTTAATGCAAAGAATAACCCGATACTGAGAATGGCAAGTAATAAAATCAGTCACTTGGCCTTGAAAAAGATATGAAATGAGATATCGAGAGCTACCGAGATAATTGATGATCCCAAAAATAAGTGCAGGCACTATATGAGGACATCACATGACCTCTCTTGTTCTTGCGAGCTGATTACATGGTTCGATCACACACTCCCTATCCAGTTGGTTGATATTGAGGCCTTTTGGAAGACACTAGAAATTAGCAGTTGTCATCCTTCAGCCCGGCAGCATGATATGGATTCTGAGATACGTTCTCTCACCGACCTTTTACATCAGATAAGTACAGGACCCATATCTAAAGTTAGAGAGATGCATCGTCTTGCGAAAGGGGTATTTAATCTTGTTTTACCTGAAGATCCGGGTATGACATTGACATCACCTCCCGAGGTAGCAGTCACGAAAGGGCGAAAGAAGACGAACTCATTGAAGAGAGACAAGTGGTATTGGGAGCACGTGTCAATTGCCCATCTGGTTTTGCCTAGATCTAGGTCGGGGTCGAGTTCTGGTTCAGGTTCCCGTGGGAGAGGGAAACCGCCATGAGCTCCTAGGGATAGAGGTAGAGGGCATAGCCATGACCGAAACAGTTTATCTTCTGTTGTAGATCCATCTCCATGTTGCACATTCCCTTATACAAACGTTTTCCCTCCTTTTATTTATCCTTTCATTGAGAATTTAAAGAACGTGATTGGTGATGGAAATTGTGGTTATCGCGTTGTGGCAGATTATGTGTTTGGTGATGAACATTAATGGCCGGAGATACGTAGAAGAATGCTTTATGAATTGGAGCATTTGACGAACATGTATATGTTATTACTCGGATCAATAGAAAGTGTGTATGAGCTCGTGCATAGGACACAATGGCAGAACGGACCTGCACCCTTAGAGCACTAGTTGGAAACACCTGATTTGCTTTACATCAGAACAAATGCATTTAATCTATGTGTTATACTAATTGCACAGCTTGGTTCTACAACTATGTTGCCTTTGTATTCGTATTTGGATCGTCCAGGAGGTACATTGGTTATTGGTCTCCTATCAGAACAACAACATTTTATTCAAGTAAGTGTAGTGAATCAATATGGTTTTTAGGTTGTTTTGTTTAATATTTTGTTTGGGTTTATGGTTTTACTATTTAACATATTTCACTTTGATTTACATAGCTACAGATGCATGATAGATGCCCGATACCTTCTTTACATGTGCGATAGATTCATCATCGTAGCGAACGAGTCAGCAGTTGGGCAGACATCTATTATGACAGGATTGCAGATTGGAACGCGAGGGTTGCTAGAAATAGAAATTAAATATGAATTTTTTTATTAATAAAATTATATGTGCATTTTTTTAATTTTTAAAAAATATGTGTTGTCTTTTTTGGATTATTTCATTTTTTTATTAGAAAAAACTGCATGTACGGTTCATCATCTTTATATTTCATGTTTTCTCTATTTTTACTGCTTCATATTCTTTCTAGAACAATTGTATATATATTGAAAGCATAAAAATATAAAGTTGACAACAGAAATAATACAAACATAAGTACAAACATAGCAAATGTGCTGAACAAGTCTAGTACATAAACCAACAATCTAACGATGAGGTTGATTATACTTCTTAAGCATATCGAAAATCCACCTAGTCTTCGTATTTGAATTAGCGTCATCACGATCCACCTCACGAGATATCATATCCACGACGAGAACCTGCAAGGAAATAGGAGTTCCGAAGGCAATTGAACACCGCGCGGGAGCCTTTCCGTATTCTAAATCCTTGGATGACTGCGGGGGAGAAACCAAGGCATGTAATCGTCAGTGCACCGAGATGGTGGTACAACAGGGACATTGGTCCATGTCTCTGTAAGCAGGTGAGACGGTGTCTCCAGCCACAATGCCTCGATGAGCACATTCTTTACCATGTACACCCTGTTATTTGCTGGCCTACGGTGATCTAGAGGACGAATAGGATGAGCTAGAATGCATTGAACCCACCCAAACTGTCTGACAACCCTATCGGGCATATAGGGCTCAACAGAGTCAAAGTACGCAATCATCCCATGTTATGTAGAAACCCAAACATCAGTAATCTTCTCAAGTCTTATGGAGTCCACCTAACTGTCGGTAGTCATCATGTCTAAACGAATTCGCAAGTTGATCAATTTGTGCTACAATTTGTGTCCCAACATAGCAAACCTCTGGATGTACGGTTTGCACAACTTCACACTTGGTCTCACCACTGGGACAAACATAGGGAAATACAAGTATATCCAAGTCTAAAAATTATATATATAAAAAAAATCAGCACGCATATCATTTTTTACCCAGTAAAAGATGAAGATCATAGTGATATTAGCTCAGGCATAACTTTAAACAAAATAATATAAATTAAACAAATTAAATAACATAATATTACCTCAAGCATAACCCTAAAAATATAATATAAATTAAACAAATTAAATAACACTATGATACCTCAAGTTTAACTTTAACAAAAATAATATAAATTGAATGAATTAAATAACATAATATTACCTCAAGCAGTGACCAGCAACCAGACAACTTCTTCGCATCAATACACGAGGCCAGCACTAAACTCCGGTACAAGTAGGCTAGTGTCGCAGCACTCCATGCAAATCCACCAACAGAACAAACATTCTTCACGATCGGCCACAGCTTCCCAAGGACAATATTACCACGCTTATTGATGAAGAGCGAACTGCCAAATAAATACATGACGTAATAGGTGGCCCCTCTGCTCCGTAGAAAGTCCACTATCAGGGGATTCTGCAACTAACACTAAGTCTGGACTATTTATACCTATACTGGAGTCGGAAATATTGAGGTCTCTCTGGATAACTGCAATCAACTGCTCCCGAGAATAATGATGGTCCACAATGTTACTGTAAGCAGATACGCCCATAATCAACTCAACATCATGCAAGGTAACTGTCATCTCCCCCCTGGGCATGTGAAAACTATTGGTGTTTGGCTGCCACCTCTCCACAAAAGCAGATAACAAGGAGGAGTTCGGATGCTGGAACATGCAAGACCTACAACTACAGGATCACTAGTGGACCAACCGGTCAGGGCCACGAAGTAGGAACACGACTTCAATATGCATCTCTCCTACATTTAAAAATATATATAAACTCTCAAAAGTCAATGAATACTAACAATTTATAATCAAAAATAAAAAATTAAAGAAATATTCAAATTACCTGTCCGCGTCATATACTACCAGTGATATGCCCACTATACGAAGGGATAAGGACTGGATCCTATAGACCTCTATCAACTGGACCTGTCTGCTCCCGACCTTCATTCTTTACTTTCTTCTTTTGCATAGGATTTGTAGGCGGACGCGACTTCTCGGGTCTTTTTTTGTCACGACCCAGCAATCTTTCTCGTGACTGACATGAAATTGCCAGTCAACCCCTTCCTCCCTCCCCGGAGTAGGCCTACAGTTGGACGATGAGGCATGGGCCACAGGAACAAGCTCGTCATCATCACTGTAACCGTCGCCATCATCATCATCATTATCACCACCATCATCCTCAAGCTCATCCTCATCGTCTTCACCACTATGAATGTGGAGGGAACCGACCATGACAGGCTCCTCGGACCGAGTCCTATCACCATCCTCTGATGTACCAGAATCCCTACCCAATCCAACATCAGATGAGGTAATCCCACAATCAGTGGCTCCATAGTCAGCACTGTTGTAAGATGAGTCCACGAGGACAAATGACACAAGCTGCTCGAAAAACTGGGCACCTAACTGCAACCTTAGACCACTGACCTTATTTAATAGAATTTGAGTTTTAGAAAAATACTGTATCCGATCCTGGCCAGACATATAGATAGGCAGAGAAGGAGTATGTGCATATATATCATATGATGTATGTGGTGGCTGAGGATATCCATAAGGGTCATAGGGTACGGGGGTGTAAGGATGGTGTGATGTGGTAGGAGGACGAGTTCTAAACGGTATAGGGGGTGGCTGGGTGGAAGACTCCGGTGCACCAGGGTCATAATACATACCCAGTCCAATAGGTGTGGGAGTGGACGGTATGTCTGAAGTACTGTGGCGTCCCCTCACACCATGGGATGACGCAGTCACTGCACGACCTTCAACCCGCCCGGTCCTATCTGTCACAGGACCTAAATCATCAACACTCCTGCGTGCTCCAGGCCGAATCATCTAAACAAATTACCAAATAACATAATATAAACTCTAAATAAAACAAATAAATATAAATGTTGTCATAACTTTATAAAAATAACATAATCATTAATAATAATAACATAATCATAAACAAATACAAAAAAAAAGTAAACAAATTAAATAACATAAAATAAACTTAAATTAAACAAATAAACATAAACGTAATGATGGCTTTAAAAAGGTAACATAATTATTAATTATAATTACATAATCGTAAACAAATGTTAAAAAACTAATAAAAATTAAACAAATTAAATAACATACTATAAACTCTAAATAAAACAAATTAACATAAATGTAATCATAACTTTAAAAAAATAACATAATCATTAATAATAATAACATAATCATAAAAAAATTTTTACGTCATAATAAAATTAAACAAATTACCAAATAACATAATATAAACTCTAAATAAAAAATAGACATAAACGTAATTATAACTTTAAAAAATAACATAAGCATTAATAATAATTACATAATCATAAACGAATGTAAAAAAAAAAAAAAATTAAATAACATAAAATAAACTAAAATTAAACAAATAAACATGAACATAATCATAACTTTAGAAAAAATAACATAATCATTAATTATAACACAATCATAAACAAATGTTAAAAAAAAAAACCCTTTCGTCCAGAAACCGGCGGTCCGCGCCAGTCCGAACCGCCTGAACCGAAGATCGGGGACGTTTCGACTCGCAGGACCAAGCGATCGCTGGGCAGTCCGCTCACTGGACCCGCCGAACTAGGCTCCGGTCGCCGGTACAAGCGATCCGGCCATTTTCGGCATAAATGTTCTCTTTCAAAAAATGTCATTTTTTTTCAATCCAATGGATATTTTCAAATTTTAAACGGATAAAAATGTAAAGAAATGAGTATGTATCGAAGTACTAACCTTTTTTCAGATTACAAATGATCAGATCTTCTTAAATCTGAGGTTGAAATTTGTGGTTTTAGAGAGAGTTTAAAGGATTTGGTGAAGTTGCAGATATTTTACATTCAAAAATGAAAATTTTTGAATTTTTTCGAGCTATACATATAGATTCCCGATTTGAGTTTATCAACCCTCCCTAAAAATTCTTTTTTAAAATATTGAGAAGGCCTAGGCTTCTAATCTCAATTTGGATTAATTACTACCTAAAAATTTATATATTAATTATAAAACAGGTGGGGCCTTGGACCCACCCCCAAACCTTAAGGACAATTTATTTATTTTTATGTTTTTATTTTATTCGTTTAGGATTGATAAGAGTTTCGCAAAAGAAAAGGAAAAAAGAAGAAGAGGCATTATGAAAATATAATAAAACCAAGAGTGTACTTATTACTTAAAGACCTTTATTTTGAAAATTCATTACAAATTTCTTCACTTTTTTTTTTTTTTTTCTAATTATGAATTTCTGCACTTGATATATATTCTGAACTTTGAAAAGAGAGTTAGTTATAACGACCAGTAATTATATATTACATTGGAGCACACCTTGCAAGGTGCAATCTGGTGAAAAAACAGCGTCATCCCATTAAACTATTAAAAAAGTGAAAAAATAATTCTAGTCACAATCGAAGTAAGTGATGCACATGCACATGAGATGTTCCGGTCATAAGTTATGTATTACTATGTTCCATAGGCGATGTGTTAATGTTCCATGAAAATATACTGTATATTCTATCATTATATGCATGTTTCCATGAGTTTTGTGCTATGTTTTCTTTGTGTAATGATGTTCTACAAATATTATGTATTATGTGGAACAAGTAATATATAACTTTATTACCCACATATACGGAAAATATAAAATACACTATGGCTTAATATTTCATGGATGGTTACTTATGTATGAAGGGATATCAAAGCGCACAACGAAAGCTAGGGGATCAAAAAATTTACCTCTAGGAGCATAGAGCTCCTATGCCTGGGAAAACAGCTGTTTGCTCGGTGTTCACGTTTTTTCTTGGTTGCTCGCCTTGTTTTGTGGTACTTCGTTTCAGCCATGAGACCTTCTTGTCGCGGCCTACATTCAGCCCATAAAACTCACACCACAAAACTCCATGATTTTCTGGAGTACTCCCTTACCCACATAAGTATTTTTGGTGAAGAAAACAAAGAAAAGAAGAGAAGAAATAGAAGAGAAACTAAAGGTGGCTTTTTTTCTCTTGCAATTTTCGGCCATGAGAGGGAGAAAGAAGAGAAGAATTTCTTTTATAGGAAGATCGGGGAGAGAGTGAGAGTATTCTGGGATTGTTTGATCAGATTAGCTGTGATTCAGATAAGAATCAATCCCATAAGATCCTAACTCTCACCTCTATCTCGATCCTAGCTCTCAAGCCTCAAAAGAGGCAGCCCTTAAGCTTGTTAGCCAACCACCTAGAGATGAAATCTCTAGGGTTTCGCCTAGCTCATGGACTTGGACTTAAATCCTTTAAGTCCAACTAGAAACTAGCCTGATCCTCTATTCCTGGTCTAGTTATTTCTGGGCTTCTTTTAATCAAACAAACTAACTAAAACCCAATAACTATCAAACCCATTTATTACATGGCCTTTGGGCTTCTAATTTAATTAATAGGCTGGCCCAATTTATTAAATCAATATCCAGGGCCTTAATAATTAAATAACTCTTATTTCTTCTCTAGTCCATATACTCTCATGTTGTGGTATGATATATCTCTTTCTACCCTTTTTTAGTGTTGCTGTTTTCATCTGTTTTTTAATTTAATTTCTTATAAAATTGACTAATCGAACCTTATTTCTTCTCTTATTGTTTTAGGTACCTTTGGAATGAATATGTATTGAAAACAAGTCAAAGCGAAGGCATTTAGAGCGAAACGAAGCAAAAAGGAGAAGAAATAACAAGCTGCCCAAAACAGTGTCCATGGCCGAGCAAAGTTTCTTCCAATGGGTTTTTCATATCTTTAATAACCTTAGTTGTAGACTTGTCCTTCTTGAATATTTTAGAGGACTTTCTGAGAGTTCAATAAAGCTAAAGTTTGTCTCAATCAAAGTTCATTTATTCATCGAAAGCATGGTGCAACCTCTCACTTTTTCACATGCTATTCTAGTTTGACACCTTTTGGTAAAACGATCATAACTAGAGATATAAAACTCCAATAGATATGATTCAAGATGTTTTGGAGAGGAAAAGAGCATCTCTCATAAATCGATGCCGATATGACAAAAGAGAAAAGGAAAGGCCAAAACGACTCCGTATTCTCATGACTCGGGAGGTGCCGATGTAATCTAAGAAAGAGTATTACGTCCCTTTTTGTGTATATTGTTGTTGTAACATGAAGGATACATTAGTTTGTTTTATAGTTTTACTTTAGTTGTTATTTCTTTTTAAGTCATCTCGTTTTGATATTTTTCGTTTTTGTTTAAGTGGTTAAGGTGAATAGGAAAGTTCTTGATATCCATAAAATATTTTTATTGAGCTTTCTATTTTGTTTACATGAAGAAAAGTTGGAAAATAGACGAAAACGGATGAAATCAACACATTTCAGCAACAAACAGAATTTTCCAGAACCAGAAAGCTACTTTCCGAAATTAGAAAGCATCGCCAACAATAGATGAAATCCATCTAGAAGCATTTTGGATCCAAAAAGGTTTCGTGGTCCTAAAAGTTGAAATTTCACGCGGTAACAGCAACAATTACGAGCTCGTTGCAACTACAATAACATTCATTTCTGGCATTCCAAAGTCACGGCGGTTCGTTCTGACAAAGAACCAGTGTTAAGTTTTCTCATTCAAATTTTTTGCTTACTTTCAGTTTTCACTTAGAATTAATCATCATTATTTGGGGAATTACATAAATTACTTATTGATCACTGGAGTTTATATTGTTGCATCACACCATTTCACACACGGGATACGTAGTAAATTTATTTCTTTGTTGATAATTGTATGATTTTGTCTTTGCCTGGTGAGTTTGGCTTTTGATTATTATTTCTATTTTGTCACACCAACTCACCCATGGGGTACGTTTAGTTGTATTTGTTATTTTTTTTTTACCTTTTTTCCCATGGCATTGTTAGTTTGTCTCTATTTTATTTTTAGTTGCACTAGTAGTCCTATGGAGTAATACTTGGATCAGTTTTTTGTTACTCTCATTGGTTCCTGCTTGTGTTCTTTATGCCTTTCATTTTTATTTCATTATGATTTTCACTTTTTGTTTAAGTTGAATTGTCTTGACCGTTTGACTTTGGTGTGATAAGAGCTCAGAGGGAGGACGGTTGCGGGCGTATCCTATACAATATAAGGACGACTAACACTGGGTCGGTCAAAAGAAGAATGGGAGCTGAATTGAACACAACGAAATTCTTCCAACAGGATAACCTCCCTACACTCAACTCTTTTCTTCTTTTGTCTTGTTTTAAGTTAGTGTCATTTTGTTTCATTTATAGTTCTGGTTCTTTATTTTATTTTATTGTTTGGGGACGGCTTCCCTTATGCCTTATTGGTTTATTATATGCGGGAGTGTCTCTCATGTTTCTTTAAATATTTGTGTGGGGATGGCTTCCCGTATGTTTTACTGTTTTATATATGCGAAAGCGACTCCCATATATGTTTTTATTTGTTTTGTTTGTGAGTCTGGCCCCCACATTGCGGACAATATGGTTTTAAGTGTGGGAGGGGGATAATTTTTTCTTTTTGTCTTTTTACTATCCTTCTACGTTTTCCTTTATGAAAAATCCAAAAAAAAAAAAAATTTAAAGTTTTTCTTAGTTTTTGTCATCTTTTTATTTGAAAAACCAAAAAGATTTTTCCTTTTGCCATTTGGAGTAGATTTCTTGATCATAAGACTGTTTGGATGTTTCAAGAGGGCATAGCACTTGGTAGTTTTGAAAACCTCATTTGCAGAATAATTTTACATGTTAATGATTTTCATGCACCTGTGAGTGTTCTTAGTTGAAGAAACCTAGGAATTCTGGGAAATTAGCTTATGGAGAATCTTTTGGAATTCATGCATGCATTCTTGTGTTTCTTTGTTCTTTGAAGTGAAAAGTCCTAGTCTGAGTTAAGCCTAGAATGATGGTCTTAGGCATTCATTGTACCGTTTGAGCTTTTGAGTTGCCCTAGCTCCCTTATTTGTGTCTTCATGCCAAGGGTTTCACTCCCTTCTATTCTTTGTGCTTTTAAACTCATATTATATTAAACCTCATTTCGTGGAGCCAATGTTGGAATAACATGCTTAGCCATTTTGAGTGAAAGTAATAGATAAGTGTGGGGGTGAAAGAGAGAAGAAAAGAAAAATGATATAAAGAGGGGGTAGTTTGGGTATTTCACTATTGGTACAAATTGTTGAAAAGAAAAACAAGAGAAAAAAGTTGATTTGTTTTGTTGATGAAAACAAGAAGAAAAACTAGAGAAAGAAACAAAAGAAAAAAAAAAGAGAAAACAATGAAAAAGAAAAAAAATGGTACTATCATTTTTGTGTATAATGTGATCGTGAAAAATAAACGACACTAATTCTCTCTTGTTAAAGGGTTGAAAATTGTAAATGTGTTGGGTAAGGTGTGCGAGAGAAACGGTAGATTATTCAAGGGTGAGTGGGAAGAGCAAACGACAGCCGGAATGTTATTCCTTAATTTTGCCATTTTGTACTTTCAGTTGCGTTGGCTCTGTCTTGTTTGTTCTTGTCTCCTTTTTACCTTTGTTTGGCACTTTTTATATCAAAAACCTAACATTACCGGGTGAAAAGTCCTACGTAATCCTGGAACGACTTAGGATAAGACTTGGAATGAATAATAAGTAGAGGAACATGAGCTTATTGTGCATTGTCTTTTGAAGGATTTTACTTCGTTAATTACATATCATTCCTTAGTTTCTATGAAAACAGCACGAACAGAACACACACACATCATTGGCATGTAGTGTTTATTTGTAAGTGTGGTGGACTAAGTGTATCCTGTGCTCATTCTTTCAATTTGTCTTGGTGGTTTAGTGGTTGAGCATTCTTTTGAAGTGGCATCGTTTTTAGTTTCATTTTCCATTTATTTGGTTTTGTTTTGTTTTGCTTTGGTATTGCTGTTCTTGATATCTTCTATTTTCCTATTTGCTCAATTGCTTAGGGCTGGTTTATTTTTCATTTTCCGTGAACTCTATGTCTGAAAAGAAATCTTTTGAACTTTTTCGTTCCATCCATTTAGTTATGTTGCTTGAGGGCAAGCTACGCTTCAGTATGGGGGAATGTAATATGTCCATTTTATACATATTTTTATAGTATTTAATCTTCGGTTTTTGAAGTATTTTAGTATGAAAATGGCATATTTACCTCTGCATCTTCTCTTTTGTATATACGTATGTCTCGGATGAGTTAGAATGAAGAATGAAGTGAAACGGGAGAATACAGAGAAAAAACAGACGAGAAAAGAGAAGAAATGCACAGAATGCAACAGGGGGCCTGGCCGGTCGCACAAAAGAGAATAAATTGAAGACAGAAACCTACTGAACTACCATTGCTGATAGGTCTCAAATTTAGCAATTTTAAGTGATTTTTGATATCTTTTTTAGGGAATTCATTCTATTCTTTTAGGACTCATGCCAATAGCGCTTTAGGAGATAAATTGGGGCAATTTTCAGTGACAATTTTCACTTCAATTAGGTAGGATTTAGATTAAAGAACACAAATTGAAGGATTACAAGTGGAATCAAGGATCAAAATGATGGATTCAGGTTTGTTGGAGCAACTTGAGAGATGAACTCAGGTGCGGTTCGGGATCACAATTCAGCCTCAAATTCTACTCTAAACATTCCTTTTCCTTCTATATTAGTTTTAGTTTAGTTTACTTGCAGTTTTATACAATAAACTGTGTGTAACTAAATTATCTAGATTAAGGGTTGAACCCTAATTTTTGGTGATATGAAATTGATTTGAAATTTATTAAATTGAATATTTCCCTTGAGTGAATTGTTGTATAATTGTATAATTCCTTTCAATTTGAGTATTATGAGCTTGCATTAATTGCACAGGTGTTTAAAATTGAAAAAGAAGAACACCCAAGGGCTTTTAATTTGGGGATTAACTGGGGTATTGAACTAGAGATAGTTAATACACTTCTAGGTCAATGATCACCTGTGTTTTATTGCATTCATGTCTTGTTAGAGAGAGAAGAGACTCTCATCTAAAAGTTATAGTGAATGGAACAGCTTTCGCCTAGAGATAGGGATTGCCCAATCACGAGTGTGATGACCCAATTCGTTAAGGCAACTTCAGTTTTCATTAATTCTAATTAATTGAAGTAATAAAAAGGTTAGAGATATCCCGAAATCTAAACTTCCATCTTATTTTTGTTTCCTTATTTGCTAAGTGTTATGTTTATCGTTTTGTTGGCTCACAATTCTCTAATATCGTTTTTAAGGCTAAACATTGAACCAACGATTGAGTCGTTGAACCTTGCCATCCTCGAGAATATTGACACTGAAAGTGAACCCATTTCTATAGTGTTAAGGTCCACTTGCCTTGCACTGTAGCTTTAGGAATTAAAGCTTTTCGTAATTAGCAATGTCTTGCTTGAGCTCGTTTTTAAGTTTTTAATTTATCTTCCTACTTTGGGGTTTAAATTCTATCACTTGCATTATAAGGAGGTAGTAACCGAGCATTATCTTAAGCCGTACTTTGGAAAGAATGTGGGAAACCTTCTAAAGGAGTCCTTCGTTCTCCGAAATGGCTAAGAAAAACATCTCCAGTATGTTCTTGTATGTAGGATGTATCATTGTATTCTTTTGTGTCTACTTCTTTCTAACTCGTTTTCCGTTATTTTTGTTGTTTCAAGTATTTTGGGAGAGATGATGGCATTTCTCGGCACTTCTAGGCAGAGACTTACCACGGATGGTAAGTCCCAACCTATCATCGCCGGTAGGTCCCAGGTAAGGCTACGGGTTGGTTATCCAAGGGCGAATCGGTTCGGGTCAACGCGTTTTGACCATTTTTTCTAGCTATCAATTGCAAATTTATGCAATTTTCCCTCTTTTCTTCTCTCCAAAATCCCTAAGTTCTTTCTCTTTTCGCTCTTCCAAACTTTCATAGCTCCTCCATTCTACTCCTTTCTCGGTTTTCTCTCTCTCAAACACCAAGCTCGAGCTAGCTCATCTCCTTTTCTGACGGTAACTTCAGGCAACCTCTTCCTTTGGGTTTGTTTTCTCTCTCTCTCTCTCTCTCTCTCTCTCTCTCTCTCTCTTCTTCTTCTCTTCTATTTCTAACTCCTCTATTCCTTCAAACTTTCTCCACTTTCACCTCAAATTTTCTCCTTCAAATTGCCAAAGTTTCAAAAAAATTAAATGTGAGAAAACAAAGAAAGAAAGAGTCTAGAAATTTTCTATAGCTTATCTCTCAAATTCTTGAGCTGCTCTCTCTCTCTCTCTCTCTCTCTCTCTCTCTCTCTCTCTCTTATGTAAAAGAATTTCCTTGGAAATACGTGATTATTGAGAAATAAAGAATGTTAGGGGGATTGTGCATATTTTTGAACAAAGCAAGATGTTTGGGGGCAAATGGGAATGAGCGAAAGCGGCCAAGAAGTTATTGATTATATTTGATTTCTTTCCTTTTGGTTGCATTAGCTCTATCTCAATTACTTTTATTTTTCCTTTCCCTTTGTTTGACACCCTTTATGTCACGAGTCTAACATTACAAGTTGAAAAGTCCTACCTAATCCGGAACGACTTAGAATAGAACTTAGAGTGGAAAGGTTTTGGGAAATATGAGATGTCTTGTGCATTTACCATTAAAGTATTTCACTATGTTAATAACCTGATATTCTTCATTTTATTCGAAGGACGACACGAGCGGTTCACACACAGATACATACACACACCATTGATTAGTAAGTCTATTAGTAAGATGATGGTGAGATTTTCAATTCTTATATTTCGTCGTTTGAAATTCCATATGTGGTTAAGTAGTTATATTCCCTATAAAAGTGACGTTTTAATTTGTTTATGTTGTGACTTTTGTTATTCGAGTTTGTTTGTGTTTAGAGTATTGCTCGTCGATTGTATGTTTTGTTCCCTTCATGTATCGTTTTTATAGAAAAATACTTTGTGCACTTCGCCATTTGCGTTATCTAGTTTTTTATTTCTAGTTTTGTGTTACTTGAGGGCAAGTAACAAATAAGTGTGCGGGTATTCGATATGTGCCATAATGTCTTTACTTTTATATGTTAATTGCATCATTTTACGATGTTTTTAGTATATAAAATATAAAATATAAAATATAAAATTTTCATTATTTCCTTTTACTTTTATCTTAGGTGCTTCCCGATAAAGAAAACGAAAAATACAAGTGAAAACGGGTGAAAATGGAGAAGACGAAACTGTCGGCATAGAAAACAGGAACCTACCGCTGACGGTAAGTTAACCTACCACCTGCGGTAGGTATCGGAGATAAAAAATTAAGACGGACAGAAGCCTACCGGTGATGGTAGGCTACCTCTTACCGTCGACAGTAGGTCTCGGAGAATTTTGGGAAAATGTAGATAGAACCCTACCGCGGGCTCGACCTACTGCACGTGGTAGGTCCCGACAATAGCATAAGTTAATTTGTTTTTTGACATTATAAATGTCATTTTTCCGCTCTTTTGAGGCATTCTTCAAGTTTAGGTTAGAGAGGAGGAATTGGGGGCAAAAATTAGACTTAAAATCCCTCTTAATTCCTCTTCAATTAGTTAGTTTTTATAATTAAAACATTGAATTGAAGATATTGTGTAGAGATTGAAGCCGATTAACGGAGCAAATGTTTGATTTCATCAAGTAAATCAAGAGACGAGCTCGGGTGACCTTTTGAACCGTGGAAGTGATACTTCTCAATCCTAAGCTTTCTTTTCCCTTGTTCTTATGAATACTACTATTGATTTGAGTTTTGTTAGGATGTTGAGTAGCTAATTTAATCTTGGTTTGAATGAGGGCTGAACCCTAATTTTTGGATGATGTGACTTTTGATTGGGTTTTATAAAATCGATGTTTATTTTTCATTCGGTTGTTATTCAATTGTGTTTCTTGGTTATGATTGCGCGTAATTGATATTGCAAGATTGGTTGGATTTGAAAAAAGAAAACCAATTTAGGGCAATGGATTGAATAATAAAATTTGGCAATTGAATAGAGATGTTCTTTGCACTTTTAGGTCCTTTAGAATACCTAATCCAACTGCATTTATAATCAGTTAGAGAGAGAAGAGATTCTCCTCTAAATGCTAGTGAGTAGAGCGGTCTTCACCTAGAGATAGAGTTTGCCCAAGTTAACGTGTGATGATCCAACCTTGGTTTCTTAAACATCATTTTATGGTTTTTCCAATCAAAATGGTTGACAAAAGTTAGGGAGATTCCACCATTCATAACCTTTTCCTATATTTTTTACCTCAAGCAAATTGTTTTCTAATTAGCTTTTAAATCTTTCCTTAAAAATCAGTTTTGTTAGACTATACTTTATAGTCAACTGTTACTATTTTCGCTTTCTGTTCCCTGAATTCGACAACCCGGGTGTATCTCTTTTACTATAGGGATAGGTACACTTGCATATTGTGTACTTTAGGATACACCCCATTTTAAACGACACACCTAATGCTGGAAAATCATTTTTTTTTTCTAGAAATACACTTAATTATAATTATCATCATTAAAACTAGCAATGCCAGAAGGGGCTACATCAGACGAATCCTCAATTCCTTCATTATTGGATGATGCATGATTGGGGAGGGGGGATATTAGGGGGATTAAGATAACTAACAAAATTCTTAGTCTTAGCCCAATGCGCAGCATTATGAGAGAGGAAATTGAAGTTTCTAGGGGTGAAGGAAACTTCCAAAGGGATTTGTCTAGCAATAACCTTCTTCCTTCTTGTTGAGAATGAAAATCTCACATCGGCTAATTAAAGAAAATAATTACTACTTATAAAGATTCGGGCAGTACTCTCTTCTTGAGGTACCTTTTGGAGTGAGTTAGGCCCAAGCCCAAATTCTAACATGATCAGCACTACTTATAAAGACTTGGGCAGTACTCTCCAAATTCCTCCAACTGTTGAAACAATCATCCTCATTGATTGCATTAATTACAAATAAAGCGTCGCCTTCATAAATGATATTTTCATTTTCCCAATCTTCTCCAATTTTTGTAATTTAATGATAATATAAGCATAACTTGGTACCACTTGCATAATATTGAATCATGAATTGAATCCCAGTAGACAAATTCAGCCCCAAAAAAAATCCCAGTTGACAAAAATGACCTCGTTCACATTTATCAAATAACTTAAGTCAACTCCACCCTGCAGTTGACTCAGTACAGTCATACTTTATCAACTACTACCATTTATTTTTCGATTTTAATAAATGCCACCACAAAATATAAAAATGTCACGAAAATATTTTGAAGATTTTAAAATTAAAAAATGAATAATTTTGAAGTTTTAATATAAGAAATATTAATTTTGAAATAAAAAATAACAAAAAAATCTAGAAAATTAGAAATGAAAGTTGTTGGTGCACTAACCGTATCTGATGTATCAATAAATGGTGCAAAAATTCAATTGGTGCGCCAATGAGTGGTGTACGAAGATCTGCTCGTATTTTTTTTTTTTTTTTTATCAAAATGTACATAAACAAATTAAGAAAAGGTACTAACACTTTTTAAAGTAAATATTTGCTTAGAAGATTGAGAAAAGTAAGAAAGAAAAAATTTAAAAAGAGAATTAAAAAAAATATTTTTTTAATCGTAACATTTTCATATTTTGTCGTAGTATTTAATAACCCCTTATTTTTTTGTTTTTGGTGGTAATAAAGTCGTCTAGTTTGTCTTTGTTCTTTGTATGGGTGGGAGTAGGGTGGGGGGTGGCAGGGGCCAGGGTTACTATATTATAAGCCTGTTTAAGAGGAATTTTAGTTAATATTTTAATTTAAAATATAAATTTTTTAGAGGACAGTAACTTTTATTAAATTAAATTTTATGAGATTTATTAAACTTAATTTAACACTACACATGTATATAAACACGTATGTATAAGAATAAGAATGTAAATCATATTGAGTACATATGTTTTTAGACATGAGATTTATTTGACTGTTTTAAATATTTATTTTGATATAATAAGAACATAAATACTTAATCATCATATTTGGTAATAGTCTTATGTGTCAAATGATACGTGATATTTTCAATAAGATATTACGGAAGTAAAGATAAACGGAGTTGTATCAATCTAACTGAAATCTCCTTAAAAAGTTAAAGAATGTATGTATACTGGAAATCTTTGTATCCTAATTCCAATGATTCTATAGTACGACATATGGTTTCTTTGTATTAAATTCAAATATATACGCTGCATCTTAACCTGATGCCGTGTATGATAGAGAATGGTTTATTTAACCAGTAGGATGGCTAACCGTCCCATGTAGTCACCTTCCTGAACGACAGGCATCTTTAGCCCCTGAAACTTAGAAGGGTTGTACCTGGGGCGATGCGCATAAGAACGAGCATTCACACCAAACAAGAAGGCAAGGATTGGCATTTCTCATGAGAGGAACTAAAAACTCGACTCATGGGGGTATCGCCAAGGGATGCCGTGGGTCATCCTAACCGGTGTCCGAATTGAAGTCGGACCGGTTCAACATTCTGAACAACTTGTAAACTGTAAACTAATTAAGGACACTTTTTTTTTTGTCAGACTAATTAATGACATTGGAAGCATGCAAGTCGGTCTGATAGTATATGTATATATATATATATACCAAAATTCACGCCCATTAATAAGGTAGATTAATTTCCAGAAGGCAATCGAGGTACCTATGGAGGTGTATGTTAGAGAGAAAAATCATCATTTGAACTTGTCTGGAAACACAGAAAGAGTACAGCTCATTGTGGTCAAAATGTCTTCTATATTTTCTGGATAAAAACGGCTTTCTATCTACTCCTCATAAAAAGTCAAGCAATGGCCCAAGTCCAATAAAACAATTGTTTCCAGCATTTACTTTAGGTAATCGAAGGAGCGTTCATATTACATTAAATCAATCGAGAATAACAAGAAAGAAATATAGAAGATAGATTCCTTCAAATTTCTTGGTTGAAGAGAAAACTGAGATCAATAATATTATCAAACTCGAGAGATGGAGGGTGAAACACTCTCTCTTGCCTGGGGTTCTGCTGAAGAAATTGATCAATTGTCACGGAGTGTAAAAAAATTTAAGTACCAGAGCAAAGGAGAAATTTTTATGGTAGCCTCCCTTACTAAAATTGATTATTCTGCCAAATATGTTCAATCGTCAATTCTAGGGGCTGGTACTCCTGAGGCCCTGGGCAGCCAAAATCTTTCAAAGACTTGCTACTGGAAATCGTTACCTCTCATTTGTACGGAAGATGATTTGGCGGATGCTTTTGATGTGTCAGAATTCCCCACCAATGCAGAGGCAGATGCCCTTTTGCAAGGGCTTTTATCATGCATGCAAATCAGTAATGAGGACTACTAACGTCTTTGGAAACTTTGGCAAAAGGCCTTGATTATCAAAATCCTTGGGCAAAATGTTTGGTATAAACTACTGGTTCAGAGGATTAATGAGTTATGGAAACTGGATTGGGAATGTGAGGTCATTGATCAAGAAGGCGACTATTACCTTGTTCGGTTTTGCTCCAAGAAATATTATGATCGTATTCTCAATGATGGACCCTGGGTGGTTCTTGCCATTATCGGACAGTGACAAAGTGGCGCTAAAATTTTCATCCTTCACTAGACAAGATATTGAAAACGCTTGGGTGGGTTCATTTCCTTGAGATTCTTATTGAGTTTTTTCAGGATGGTTTCCTGATGTAGACGGGAAATTTGGTAGGTTGAGCTATTAAAGTTGATCCAACTACCTTGTTAATTGCCTGGGGCAAGTTCGCAAGAGTTTGTGTGGAGGTTGATTTTAAGAAACCCCTAGTGCATCTTATATCAGTCATGGGACATGTACAATCGGTAGAGTATGAGGGCATCCATATGGTTTGTTTTGGTTGTGGCGAATATGGCCATAAAGAGGCTGCTTGTCCTAAATTTGGAACTGAAGTTGATCGGCAACCCCCTTGATGCTTGTGAAATTAAAACAGAATTGAGCATCCTAAAGCTACAACGCAAGGCAAGTAGATATTAATATTTTTAAAAATAGGTTCACCTCGAGTTTTGACATTCTCGAGGATGGCAAGGTCAACTACTCAACCGTTGGTTTAATGTTTACTCTTAAAAAAGATGTTGAACAATTGTAAGCTAACAAAAAGATAAACATAAACACTTAGCAAATAAGGAAACAAAATAAGACGGAAGTTTGGATTTCGGCATCCCCTAACCTTGTTACTACTTCAATTGATTAGAATTAAGGAAATCTAAAGTCACCTTAACGAATTGGGTCATTATACTTGTGATTGAGAAATTCCTATCTCTCAGCGAAAGCCGCTCTATTCACTATAACTTTTAGACGAGAATCTCTTCTCTCTAAAAGGCTACGAATTCAATAAATGCAGGTGATTATTGACCTAAAAGTATATTAACTATCTCTAGTTCAATACCCCAATTAATCCCCAAATTGGAAGCCCTTGAGTGTTCTTCCTTTTTCAATTCCAAACATCCGTGCAATTAATTCAAGCTGATGATACTAAAATTGCAAAGAATTAAACAATTAGAGAACAATTCATTCAAAGGAAACATTCAATTTCATAAATTTCAAACCAATTTCATAATACCGAAAATTAAGGTTCAACCCTTAATCCAACAATTAAACTACTCAAAATTTATTGTATAAAATTAAAATTAAACAAAATTAAAAATAATAGTGAAAGAAAAGAAAGGCTTAGGAGTAGAATTTGAGGCCGAATTGCGATCCCAAACCATGCCCTAGCTTGTCTCTCGAGTTACTCTAATGAAGCCCGAATCCATTATTTCAATCCTTGATTCCACTTATAATCCGTCAACTGGTGTTCTGTAATCTAAATCTTACTTAATTGAGGTGAGAATTGGGGAAATTTTTCAAAGAAAATTACCCCAATTCGCCCCCTGAAAACCTACTTTTGGAAGTTTAAAAACTAGCCAATGAATAATGTTTAAAAAGATGTCAAAAATTAACTAAGTATGCTGATTTCGGGACCTACTGGCGACGGTAGGTCTCTGTCTTCACTGCCCTTCTTTTTTCTGGAACCTATCGTCGGCGGTAGGAGGAGCCTATCATCCACGGTAGGTTTTTGTCTTCACTTTGTTGGTTGTCATAGTGTCTATCGCGGCCGGTAAGGTGGCCTACTGTCGGCGGTAGACTGTTGTCTGTCACCGTATTATGTTGTTTTCCGTAGTTTTCTCTCCCTTTCAAGTCGTTTTCATTCACTTCGTTGCACTCCTCGGCAAGCACCTATGACACAAACAGGAGATATTAGACTCAAATGTATACTTTATACCTTAAAATCACCAAAAAATGATGAAATCGACATACAAAATAATAGCCAAAATAACGACTATCAAATACTCTCACACTTATTCGTTGCTTGCCCTCAAGCAATAAAACTAACTAGATAGAACGAAAAAGGTTTAAAAGCTTCATTTCAAATATAGAGTTCATGGAAAACAAAAAATTAACCGGCCTTAAACAGTTGAACAATTTGGAAGACAAAAGATAGTAAAGACAACAATACCAAAGCCAAACACAAGAAAAACAAATAAAGAGAAAACAGAACTAAAAACGATGCCACTTCAAAAGAATACTCAATCACTTAGCGACCAAGACAAAATGAAAGAACGAGCACAAGATACACTCAGTACACCACACTTACAAATAACCATTACATGCCAATGGTGTGTGTATGTGTGTAATGTTCATGCCGATTTCATAGAAACGAAAGAACGAGCACAAGATACACTCAGTACACCACACTTACAAATAACCATGCCAATGGTGTGTTTGTGTGTGTAATGTTCATGCCGATTTCATAGAAACGAAAGAATGTCAAGTAATTAACGAAGTGAAATCCTTCAAAAGATAATGCACAACAATCTCACATTCCTCTAGTTCTTATTCATTCCAAGTCCTATCCTAAGTCGTTCCCGGATTAGGTAGGACTTTTTCGGGTTGTAATGTCAGGCTTGGGACAGAATGGAAAAATTAAGGAATAACATTCTAGCTGCTGTTCACTCTTCCCGGTCACTCTTGAATGACCTACTGTTTCTGTCACACACCTTACCTAACACACTTACAATTTTTAGCCCTTTAACAAAAGAGACTAGTGACAATATTTTTCATGATCACATTATGCACAAAAATGAAAGTACCATTTTTTCTTTTTCTTTGTTTTCTCTTTTTTTTTTCTCTTTTATTTCTTTATTTTATTCTTCTTTTTTTTTCATCAACAAAAACAAAACAACTCTTTTCTCTTTTTTTTTTTCTTCAACAATTTGTACTAATCTTGAAATACCCAAACTACCCCCTCTTTACAGCATTTTTCTTTTCTTCCCTCTTTTACCCTCACACTTATCTATTACTTCACTCAAAACGGCTAAGCATATTACGCCAACATTGGCTCCACGAAATGAGGTTTAATATAGTGTGAGTTTAAAAAGACGAAGAATAGAAGGGAGTGAAACCCTTGGCATGAAGGCACGAATAAGGGAGCTAGGGGTTAATTTTCATATAAGGGTAGGCAAATCAAAAGCTCAAATGATACAATTAAGGCCTGTGACCATTATTTTCGGGCTTAATTCAGACTAGGACTTTTCACTTCAAAGAACAGAGAAACATAAGGATGAATGCACGAATTCCAAAGGATTCTCCCTAAGCTAATTTCCCAGAATTCCTAGGTTTCTTCTACTAACAACACCCACAGGTGCATGAAAACTATCAACATGTAAGAAGACTGCAAATAAGGTTTTCCAAATGAAGTGCTATGCCCTCTCGAAACATTCTAACAGTCTTATGATCTAGCATTCAAACAAAGTGGCAACACGAAAAATCTTTTTGGGTTTTTTCAAATAAACAGACAAAGAAAACTAAGAATTTTTTTTTTTTTTTACTTTTCAAATTTTTTTTGGATTTTTCATAAGGAAAGCGATAAAAATAAGAGTATATATAGAAATATCCCACCAGACTTAAGATCATATTGTCCTCAATGTAGGGGCTGGACCCAGACAAAAACAAATAAAACGTACATGGGAGGCGCTCCTATAGATAATAAAACAGTAAAGTACACGGGAAGCCATCCCCACACAAACAAAATAAAGAAAAGCACAGATAGGAGACATTCCCGCATATAATAAAATAGTAAGGCACAAGGGAAAGTATCCCGACACAACCAATTAAAGTAAAGAACTAGAATTATAAACAAAATAAAATGCCACTAACTAAAACAAGACAAAAGAAGAAAAGAGTTGAAGAGTGTAGGGAGGTTATCCTGTTCGAAGAATTCCGTCATGTTCAATTCAGCTCCCGTTCTGCTTTAGATCGACCCAGTATTAGTCATCCTCATATGCTATAGGATACGCCCGCAGCCATCCTCCGTGTGAGCTTTTTACCAAACCAATATCAAATGGTCGAGATAATTCAACTTAAAAAAAAAAAGGTGAAAAATCAGATAAACTTATCGTACAAAAAATAGTTACAACACGTGCTCACAGCCAAGATTACTCGTCAGTGAGAACGAGTGACTCTTCAGGGAGAGTTCCTACGTCCTCACCGAAGTACGGTTTAAGGCACTGATCGTTCACCTTTAACCTTACTTGCGTAGGATGCATTACCTCGATGGCACCGTATGGAAAGACTCTGCTTATAGTGAATGGTTCGTACTACCTAGATTTAAGCTTCCAAGGAAATAGGCGAAGACGGGAGTTGTAGAGCAGTACATAATCTCCTTCCTCGAATTCTTTCTTCGCCAAATGCTTATCATGCCATCTCTTCATTTTTTTCCTTGTACAGCTTCGAATTCTCATACGCTTGCAACCTCCATTCATCAAGTTCAATTAGCTAGAGAAATCTTTCTTCACCTTCATAAACGTAGTCAAAGTTAACTAACTAAATTGCCCAATGAGCTCTATGTTCAACTTCTAAAGGTAAATGACACACTTTCCCATATAAAAGATGGAATGGAGTACATCCAATTGGAGTATTATAGGTTGTTCTATAGGGCCACAGAGCATCATCTAATTTAACACTCCAGTCCTTACAAGTACTATCTATGATTTTCTCATGGATATGTTTGATCTCCCTATCCACTACTTCTACTTGGCCGTTAGTCTGAGGATGATAAGGGTAGCTTAAGGGTTACACCTAATCTCTTAAGCACCTTTTCGAGTTGCTAGTTACAGAAATAGATACCCTTGTCACTTATAATAGCTCTAGTGACACCAAAACGAGAAAAATAGTTTTTTAAGAATTTAACCGCCACTCTAGCATCATTCATGGGCAAAGCTTGAGCTTTGACCCATCTAAAAACGTACTTTACAGCTACCAAAATATAATGATTGCCAAAAAAAATTGGAAACGGCCCCATAAAATCAATATCCGAACAATAAAAAACCTCACAAACTTAAAAAGTAGACATGGGCATAGCATTCGTTTGGAGATGTTACATGTTCATTGATAGTTCTCACGTTCCAAAACGTACTTTTTCGCATCCTCGAAAAGAGTCGGCCAGTAAAAACCCGACTCAAGTACCTTGTGTGTAGTTCCACTGACTTGATAGTGCTCGCCGGCTGGACCCTTATGGTAATGCTTCAAGATTTCTTCTGTTTCAGGATGAGCCACACATCACCTGATTATTTGGTCAGCAGATTGCTAGAAAAGGTACGAGTCCTCCCAAAAATAGTATGTATGCAAAGAACATCTTCCCTTTTTGGGGGCTATCTGCAGGCACAACATTCGAAACCAGATAGTTAACATATAAGCATACTAAGGTGAATTATCAATGATAGTTTTACAAAAAAGAAGTTGTTCATCTGGAAACATGTCGTCAATTTGTTCCTCGTCCAGCAGGTCTAAATTAGGATTATCCAATCTAGAGAGATGGTTAGCTGCCAGATTTTTTTCTCCTTTCTTAATCTTGATCTCTAAATCAAATTCCTACAAAAGAAGTACCCATCTAATTAGTCTGGGTTTTACATCGTTCTTTGAGAGAAGATACTATCAGAGTAGAGTGGTTAGTGTACGTTATAACTTTCGAAAGTATTAAAAAAGGATTAAATTTATCAAACAGGAATACTACTGCAAGTAATTCCTTCCCATATAATTTGCTTGAGCATCCTTAAGGGTTTTTCTTGCGTAGTATATCGTTTGAAAAGACTTACCACCCCTTTGGCTTAACACAACACCTATAGCATAATCACTGGCATCACACATGGGTTCAAAGCGAAGAGACCAATTTGGAGGGACTAAAATAGGAGACTTTGTTAGCTTTTCTTTGATCAAATTAAAAGCAACTAGACAGTTATCATCAAAATTAAGAGGCGTATTTTTCTTAAGCAATGTAGTAAGAGGCTTGGTAATTTTAGAAAAATCCTTAATAAATCTCCTATAAAAACTTGCATACCCTAAGAAATTCCTAATCGCTTTCATAGAGGAAGGCAGAGGCAACCTTTCAATTGTCTTTATTTTAGCTCTATCAACTTCAATACCACTTTCAGATATTTTATGGCCAAGAACTATCCCTTCTTGGACCATAAAGTGGCATTTTTCCCAGTTTAAAATAAGGTGAGTTTCCTCACATCTTTTTAATACTCTCTTTAATTAAATAGGCAAGCATTAAAAAAACTCCTAAAAACAAAAAAAGTCATTCATAAACACTTCCATAATGTCTCCCACCAAACCCTCAAAAATGGCAATCATACAACGTTGAAACGTACCAAGATCATTGAACAAAACGAAAGACATATACGTTTGTATGCGAAAGTACTATATGCACATGTGAATGTCGCTTTCTCCTAATCCTACAAGGCGTTGGGAATCTTGAAATAACCGAAGAAGCCGTCGAGGAAATGGTCAAGATTTTATAACAAAGTTTTAAACCCAATACTTGCAAATGCACAAGATCAATGTAATACGACAATATCAGCATATCGAACCACAGAGAAAGGCTTAACTGCTTAAATTATTATCTACCTAAATTAATTTTATAAAAAGAAGAATGAAATTTTATTATCCAAGAATTATTCCTAAATTAAATAAAACAAATAAATAAAATAACTAAATTAAATGTAACAAGAGCTTAACCAAATAGATGATTTAGAACCTTGAATCCACCACCAACCTATATGACAATGATTTAATTTTAATTAGGAGAAAAGATCAAACATTTTTGTGGTGATGTAGGCTACAAGATTCGATTCACTAAAGAAATATATTTTCCTTAAATTCATGACATAATGCATCTAACCATTAGCATGACTCATTCAATTCTATGACATAAATCATCTAAAATTAGCATGAACTATTCAATTCTAAAACCCACAATATACTTGCAAAAATCACATATCTCTCATACTCAAGACTTCAAGGATAAAAATATCAATTAACCCAAATAATTATTCTACAAGACCAATCACAAAGAATTAAGTGCATCAAACCAATAAATATCCCAAAATATGCAATCACATAAATAATATAATAAATCTCTAAAAATAAACTAAACCAAAATTACATGGCTAAGGTTTCATCAAGATTCTAAAAATAAATTTAGTTCATGGCTAAAGGGAAAGAAGGAACCAATTTGTTAGAGGCCATCCTCTAATTAATTTTTACTTGAAGCTGTTGCCTCAGTTATTTTCTGCTGCTGCTATTTCTTTTTCTGCTTCAGTTTCTCCTCCTGTAGCTTGTCCAGATTTCTGCTGCGTCTTCTTCAGCTGCTTCTACTCTTCTCTGCTTCAGCTACTGCTGTTTAGTTTCCTTCCATACGTAGCAATAGTTGCTTTTAAATTCCTACAGCTGCTCTCTCTCTCTCTCTCTCTCTCTCTCTCTCTCTCTCTCCCAACAGCAGCTTGTAAATCTCTGCTGCTGCTTTTTGTTTTGTACTCCGCTCTCCTTCACCTTGCAAATGTTTCTGCTTTTTACTCTGCTGCTTGCGCAGCTACTTGCTTCCCCCTTTTGCAGCAACCGATTTATTCTTTTAAAGCTGCTGACTTTGCCAGCAACTGCTTCTCTTTCCAAATTCTTGCTGTGGCCGCTTCCTATTTCGGCTGGTTTCCTTTCCAATTTTGCTGCCTTCTTTTTTCTTTTTTGTTAAACAGCCCCTCATTTCCTTTACTCCTTTTTTTCCCTTTTTGTTGCCGTGGCTTCTTTCTTTTTTTTTTTATTTTATTTTTATTATGTTTGAAATCCCTTTTTCCAATCCTTATTCAAATGGGTTTTGACATTATAATATAATCGTACTTAAAATTATGGCCTGCAAATAAAAGATAAATTAAAGGACTATAACAAATAAATAAATACTATTCCAAGACTAACAATTAAAACTTAAGGTGTTTATTTGTACAAAAAATCAACTCTATCTGGAAATAGTAAAAAGGATAGCCTGCCAATCGTTCTAATATCTGGTCGATAAAGGGAAGAGGGAAGTGATCTTTCCGAGTTATCTCATTCAACTTCCTGTAGTCAATGCATACCTGCCACCTAGTGATTATTCGTGTCAAAATCAGCTCATCTTTCTCATTCGCAACCACACTCATTCCACCCTTCTTTAATACCACATGTATTGAACTTACCCAGATGCTGTCTGAGATCAGATAAATGATTCCAGCATCTAGCTTAATCACCTCCTTTTTCACCACTTCCTACATTTTTGGATTCAAACGCCTTTATGGTTGGATCACTGGCTTTGAATCCTCTTCCAATCGAATATTGTAAGTGCAAAAGGACGTACTTATCCCCTATATATCCGCTATCTTCCAGGCAATAGCTTTCTCATATTTCTGTAAGGTCTTCAGCAGAGCTCGTTTCTGGGGCCAGGTCAACTTGGAAGAAATGATACCGGGAGTGTAGATTTTTCTCCAAGAAATGCGTATTTCAAGTGGTTCAACAACAATTTTAGCTCTGACTCTGGGGTTCTTCAAGTGAAGATTTGAGAGAAGGCTTTGCGGGTAGCTTAAGACCCTCTTATGTAGTGATGACTCTTTCCAATTCTGCTTCATCTAATTTGTCTGCTAAAACCCAAACCTCCTCTAAATCCACTTTGCATTTGTAATCCGGTTGTAGAGCTATCATCAGGGCACCTTCTTGAACAATTTCCTGCACATGAGTAGAAATATAGGGGTTAATGAAATCTATCATAAAACAGGTGTCATCCTGATCCCTAAATCTACACATAGCATCAGGAAGTCTCAAAATGACTTCCTCCTCTCCTACCCTAAGGGTCAACTTCCCGTTCTCTACATCAATAAGAGCTTTAGCGGTGGCAAGGAAAGGTCGACTTAACATGAGCAGGACTTCAATATCTCCATTCACATCCATAATCACAAAGTCAACTAGAAACACTAAACTCCCAACTTGTACTAGAACGTCTTTTATTATAGCCCTAGCGTACTTAGTAGACCTATCCACCAATTGAATAATCATCCTAGTTGTTCTAGGTTATCCCATCCCTAATTTCTAGAAAAAATCATAAGGCATATCATTAATGCTAGCACCGAAATTAGCTAAAGCTCTAGAACATGTTAAACCACCTAAAGTACAAGGAGTAGTAAAACTCCCCGGGTCTTTAAGTTTTTTGGGAAGTTTCTAATCGGGGTTGAAGATTGCCAAGCATTCTCCATTCAGCATAACCGAAGAAATATCCTCCAATTTTTTCTTCCCCGAGATAGCTTCCTTCAAGAGCTTCGCGTACCTCGTCGTCTCTATCAAAATATCAACCAACGGTAAGTTAATGTGCAATTGTTTAAATATTTCCATGAACTTACGGAATTGTTCATCCTACGTCGCTTTAAGCACTCTTTACGGGAATAGAATAGGTGGTCTGTATGGCAGAAGTGAGGTTCACTCTACTTCCTTATGTTTTCCTTTCTCCTCCTCAAGAGGGATGGATTCTGCTGGTGCTCTTCTCGTCCACAATTGTAGGAGGTGATGCAACTAATTTTCTTCCACTCCTTAGAGTGACTACATTCACGTGCTCTTCTGGTTTTTCCTCTGAATTTTGCAGTAGACCACCGATCAACTTTTTACGGATCAACTTTATTAATTCTCCAATTTGGCTCTCCATGTTGTGGATGGAAGCTAATTGGCTCTTCTGTACTGCCTCTATATTTTTCATTCCAACACCAGCCGATTTGATGTAGTTCACGACCAGATCTTCCATATTAGGTTTCTGGGTTGACGGAGAAGGATTACATGATGTAGATTGCTGGAGTCCTCTACTCTGGAAGTCCGGGGTTTGTTGTCTCTAGTGGCTCTCACTCTCCCAAGGACTGCTCGGTTCGCTTCCCCAACTTGAGCTGTAGTGGTCAAGGTACATGTTGTACCCTTGCCATTTCCCTTGGAACATATGTTGTTGTTGAAGTGGATTTTGAGGTGCAACCCTCATTCTCTCTGCCCTTTGTTCCAATATTGCCGCTAATCGGGCTTCCATAGCATCATTGGATTCCATGTTCTCATCTCTAAAACCTGAAATTATGGAATATATAATCAACACATGGTCCAAAGGTAATAACCTATAATTACAATATCCTTACCATAAATACCCGAACATAAGATTAACGAATAAGGAGAAAAGAATCGAGTAACCAATACAAAATAAAAAGAAAAAACCTATACAACCGAAAGAATATACAAAGGGAAGAAAAAGAAAAGAAGAACAAACTGAAAATTTCCAACTAAGATCCAATTCAACTTAACTTGCAAAAACAAAACAAAACAAAAGGCGATATGAAACAACAGAATAATTTACAAAATTTGAAAGGGAATAAAAAGAAAAGTGACTAAATCACCAAAGAACAGTATTTTATTAAACTTGCCATCCGGCAGCAGCGTCAAAAACATGATGTGTGTGAAATTAAAACGGGATTGGTAATCCTAAAGCTACAGTGCAAGGCAAGTGGACCTTTACACTATATAAATGTGTTCACCCCGAGTCTCTATATTCTCAAGGATGGCAAGGTTCAACTACTCAACCGTTGGTTTAATGTTTAGTCTAAACAACGATGTTGAATGATTGAAAGCTAAAAAACGGTAAACATAAACACTTAGCAAATAAGGAAACAAAATAAGATGGAAGTTTGGATTTCGGGATCCTCCTAACCTTGTTACTACTTTAATTGATTAGAATTAAGGAAAATTGAAGTTGCCTTAACAATTAGGTCATCATACTATTGGGCAATCCCTATCTCTAGGCGAAAGCCGCTCTATTCAATATAACTTTTAGACGAGAATCTCTTCTCTCTCTCTAACAAGCTACGATTACAATAAAACGCAGGTGATTATTGGTCTAAAAGTGTATTAACTATCTCTAGTTCAATACCCCAATTAATCCCCAAATTAGAAGCCCTGAGGTGTCCTTCCTTTTTAAATTCCAAACACCCGTGCGATTAATTGAAGCTCATGTATTCAAATTGCATGGAATTAAATAATTAGAGAACAATTCATTCAAATGACACATTCAATTTCATAAGTTTCAAATCAATTTCAGAATACCGAAAATTAGGGTACAACCCTTAATTCAATCATTAAACTACTCACAATTCATTGTATAAAATTGGAATAAAACAAAATTAAAACGTATAGAGAAAGAAAAGAAAGGCTTAGGAGTAGAATTTGAGGCCGAATTGCGATCTCGTACTGTATCCGAGCTCATCTCTCGACTTGTTCCAACGAAGCTCAAATCTGTTGTTTTGATCCTTTATTCCACTTGTGATCATTCAATTGGTGTTCTCTAATCTAAATCTTACATAATTAAGGTGAGAATTGGGGAAATTTTTCACAGAGATTTGCCCCAATTCAGCCCTTAAAAAGCTACTTTTGGAAGACAAAAAACTAACTAATGAATAATGTTTAAAAAGCTATCAAAAATTAACCAAGTATGCTAATTTCGGAACCTTCTGGTAACGATAGGTTGGGATCTACCGGTGACTATAGGCCTCTATCTTCACTGCCCTTCTTTTCCTTGGAACCTGCTGTTGGCGGTAGGGGGAGCCTATCGTCCATGGTAAGTTTCTATCTTCAGTTCGTTTGTTGCCCAAGTACCTACCGTGGCCAGTAGGGTAGCCTACCGTTAGCAATAGGCTGCTGCCTACCACCGTTTTACGTCATTTTTCATCATTTTCGCTCTGTTTCAAGTCATTTTTGTTCGTTCTTTGTTGCACCCTCTTCAGTAAGCACCTACAACACAAATGGAAGATATTAGACTCAAATGTATACTTTATACCTTAAAATTACCCAAAAACAATAAAATCAATATACAAAATAATAGCCAAAATAACGATTATCACTCCTCTCTCTAAAGTATCTCCAGCCTCCAGGCCAACAGTGACATTTTCTTCAAAAACTTTAGGCGAGACTGCTTCGGAGACCTACTTTGGGCCATGGATGTTGCCCAAAAAAAACTATTCGGCGATAGGAGCCTCCTAACCCTCAACCGACGGCGCCCCAGCTCCAGCAAAGACAGGGGAAGAGCCGGTTCAATCAAAAAAATAGGTAACTTCGTTAGCACCGAAGAAGATAGCTGATCGTTGGCCATTACGTCAGGCATGGCTCCCATCACATAAAGCGCCAATTTCAGAAAATTAAAGCGTAACAAGGAAACTGCTCCCCTTGGAACTCGCTTTGATGTCCTTGATAAGCTAGGAGAAGATTCTACAGATCTGGAGGTGGAATTTGAGTCTCATAAGGCGAGATTGCAAACTATTCCTAACCCATTTCAGGCTCCTACTATAACAGGCTTGGCCCATGAGCAGGTAGGGCACAATGGTGTGAAGAAGGAACTAAGAATATCCTTTATCTACTCCTTACTCAAGTTCCCAGTCAAAACCAAGCAAGATTTCATTGATTCCGTCTTAAAATAGTAACCCTTTCTTTAGGCAAGCCCAAAACTTGTAAGGGGATAGTTGGAAATGGATCAGACCTAAAGGGTGTTTCTAGGCCTTGTAAGGTGAGCAGTGCATATGAGGCTTTAGTAGGGCCCAAATCTAAGATTAAAGTGCTTAACAAGAGTTTCACCTTCGGTTCTAAGATTTTGTAATTAATTTTCATAAAATTTAAATGATTTGTAAAAAAAGTAAATTCAAATTAATTAAAGTAAAATTTCACATTGTTTCGTAATGAAATTCAATCAAAATATATATGATGGAAATAGTTTATCACCTTCTTATAATAATGTGCATAAATTTTTGAATTGAGTTGCTTAATTTTTTATCTAAAAACTAATATCGAGTATAGTTATGTTACATAAAATAATAAACACAAATGTTCATATTGCTAGCTTTTCTACAATATTTTGATCAATGGATAATGCCATTAATTATGTATATATATATATATATATAGTCTATCTTACCAATGATTGATTATGTCAATTACAATAAGCAGGAAACAATAAATTGGGGGCAGATACCTAACCACTAGAGCACACATATATGTATAGTTTTTTTATACTTATAAAAAGAAAAAGATATATATGATTGGAATTCAAGACTTTTAACCTAATAAATTGTGATTTTAACATTGAATTCCTTCCTTTAAAATAAAATTGAATTACTATCTGACCAACTATGAGTATATAATAATAATAAGAGAAAATGGTGATACTATCTTTTTTGTGTTGAATAATAAGTATAAATAAAAAGTAATCACAATATTTGTTTTTTATTTTTTTATATACCTAATATATATTTTTCTTCACTCTAATTAAATTACTTGCTACCACATAGAACAGTAGATTATGCATAATGTTTGTCTCTTTTTCCAATACATTTGTCTGAATACATCATCTTCTAAAAGTTAAACTCAAATTAAAAATATTAAGTATGAAATTTTCTTCTTGTAACCTTTATTTTTAGCTTAATTTTAAAGTGAGAGTGATGTGTTAAGACAAATTTACCTTTATAAAAAAGGTCATATGTATTATATATGATTCATTTCACACAAAACTATCTCTCTCAATCTCGTGAACTCCTTCTTCCCTCTCTAGAGCCACAACTTCTTCTTCTTCTCTCCTCGCCCCTACTCGCTGATGAAAGGGAAGTCCTCCATGGCTCTCTTTTGTTGATTGAGTGGGGTAGCCTGTCCTTAGTAGTTTCTAATTTTTAGTTATAATTATTAGATCTAGTTTTCTTTTTTCTTTTGTTCTTTGTTTTATGCTTTTTCGTGGTTCTAATTTACAAATTCTAAGATGGTAATGGTGCTATAACAAAGGAACATTTGGTACGGTATCACTGAAGGTGTTCTTTGGCAATTTGTTTGATCTCTGGCTCTTGAATGGAAGTTTATTTTGCTTATGTTGTTGGCTATTACTAATGTTTTCTTATTCTTGCCGGTGGGATTTTTGCAACGCTTTTCGAGACTTGTTCCTGAATTCATCGACAAAAGCTACGTGCCGCTAGTTCTTGTGATGTTGATTTTGGTTAGATGTTCTTATCTTGTCATTATTTATCTTTTAATTTTAGAAGTTTTTTAGTTTCTAAATAAATATGCCTTAGTGGTATGTGTCCCTATTATGGTTCAATCAAACCTGATGTCAAAGCTTGGTTTGCATTTAGTTTGTAGTGTTCTCTCGAAACAATAGTTACTTAAGTTTTCCCGAACTCATTCATAGTCTTTAGACTAGTTAGATGTTAGTTTGGCTATTTTAAAGTTTTACTATGTCGAACTCTTAAGTTTGGATGGGAGCATACCCCATCATTTGTAGCTAAATTTGTGTCAAGATTTTTATATGTCTTTTCTAATCAAATGATGCAGGGTTTCAAAAAAAATGAAGGGTGATGAACAATAAAAAACTAAACAAAAAACATTTTAACTATATTAAAAATTTAAAAAGGTTTCAATTATTTTTAAAAAAATCATAGATAGTTAAAACTACGCACGAGATTTTTCTTTTAAACTGAGTTGCACACTGCAATCCAAGCAGATTTTAGGCCCTATTTAGTTCAAGGATTTTGATGTGGAAAAGGAAAATAGAGAAAAGGAAAATAAAATTCTTAGAAAACTAAAATCCATACTTTGTTCGGTTAGATAAGGAAAATACTAAGGAAATAGAATTTCTCTTGTTTGGTTTGTAGATTTCAAGATGGAAATGGAAAGAGGAAAATTAAAAAGAAAGATAACACAACAAAAGATATGTAATTTAGAATTATTTCTAATTTTAACAAAACTTTATTAGCGATTTATGATATTAATTTTAGAGAGAGAAATTATCGTGAATTCTAGAGAGAGAAAGTGTCATGAATTTTAGAGATAGAAAGTGAGTGTGAATTTTAGAGAGAGAAAGTATCGTGAATTCTAGAGAGAGAAAGTGACGTGAATTCTAGATAGAGAAAGTGTCGTAAATTCTAGAGAAAGAACGTGAGCACCGGTTTTAGCGAGAGAGTGAGTGTGAATGCTAGAGAGAGAAAGTATTGTGAATTCTGGAGAGAGAAAGTGAGTGTAGTTTTAGAGAAAGAAAGTGAGTGTGAATATTAGAGAGAGAAAGTATCTTGAAATTTTAGAGAGAAAAAGTGAGCGTGAATTTTAGAGAGAGAAAGTGTCGTGAATTTTGGAGAGAGAAATTGTCGTGAATTCTAGAAGAGAAAGTGTTGTGAATTTTAAAGAGAGAAAGTAACGTAAATTTTAGAGAGTGTAAATGTAAGAAATATAAAACAAGGTTTCCATTTCCTTTTTTATTTTCCTTTTCATCACACTTTTGTGAGGAAAAAGAATTTCGACATTCCATAAGGTCCTGTTTGGTTTGAGAATTTCATTGAGGAAAAGGAAAATGAGAGAAAAGAAAATGAAATTCCTAGGAAATGAAAAATCCACATGTTGTTTGGTTAACTAAGGAAAGTACTAAGGAAGTGATTTTCCTCGTTTTGTTTATAAGAATTTGATAGAGAAATGGAAAAAGAAAATTACTAGTAATATTTTTTTTCAAACTAAAGCAAAAAATATACAAGTTTTCTAGACACGTGTAAGCAAACAAATTTTCTTATTATCACGTACCTCCAAAGTGTAATGAAAATTAATACATTTTTTACATTTTTTTCCTCAAAAAAACATATTAATTATTACTTTTTCTTTCACAATCTACTTTTTTTGCTGTAGTTCTATTTTACTTCCATCAAAGACTTGTCCACTTCATAAATTAAATCGAGCCATTGCAACGAACCATTTCAATTGTAACCGTAGAAAAGACTTACAAGAAAGAATTGAAGAGCTACATTTTGAACTGAAGAGATAATGGTACTCTTTTTTTCATAGTTATTAGCAAAAACTTTCTTCAACTGCCAAGAATGCTCCACAACGCTCACAATGATATCATTCATTCCTCTAACTTTTTCAAGCTTCTCAAATAAAAAGTTCTTTGTAAAGTTTCAAATATTTTCACATTCTATAGTGCATCAGCTCTTGTATTAAAACCTTCCTTGAGGTGCTTGATTTCCAACTAACAACCTAGTACACAAAGAAGTGGAAGATTAATCATGAATTCTTACTTGAAGAGATAATTCTTACAAGCTACTTTAGGATGGTTGACAGTAAAACTAAGTTATGCAATCACTGCAAATAAATAAAAAAGACCGAAGCCATTTGATATTTGATCTCATACCAACACACTTCTTTGTGCAATATGAGAGAGTAGTAAAGCCACAAAGCATGTAATCATATTCCTTTCAATAAAATAATCATCATATATTTTCAAAATCGTTCTACCTTTCTTTTATTATCAATCTATTTATTAGGAATGAAATATAAGCAAGTATTTCAGTCTCAAACAAAGCTTGGCTCCCAAACTAGGCCTTCAATTATAGATTACTAGATATGTGTAGGATATAATTACTATTACAAAACTCTATTTACTATTACAAATCAAATCAGAATAAACAGCGGAAAGAAAATAACCCAACTCTATTACAGAAAAATAATCTTCTTCCTTCTCTTTGTAAACCAATCGGTAAATGCCGATCTTCAGTGCTGGAAAAATACCTGCAAAAATGGTTAGCCGAAAAAGAATAAAACCACCAAAAAGAGAGATTACTGTCCCACCGCCACGGGTTGGTTCTGCCGGCGGACAAATCGTTCTGAGACCACAGTGGCGCCAAGCGGCAATGCGTCGAGGCGCCGGCAACAGAGATCGAACCGATTTCCCTCAGTCCAAAAGGCCTCCAAAACAAGAGTCACAGGTGTTCCCCTCTCTCACACCCTCTCGGCTCTGAAGACAACCGCTCACAGCAAGGTAGCGTCACAGAGAAGGACCAAAGGTTGGAGAGGAGCAGCGGCGTAGCAGTCCGTGGAGAAGAAAGTGAAGCAGAAGAAGAGACAGAGACGGCACTCCAAAAGTCAGAGATGGAAAGGAGTAAAAACAAGAAGAAGAGAGTCGGTCATATTGTGGAAACCGAGGAGAGGCAGTAATAAATAGGTCAAGTCACAACAGGTAACCCGAGTTGGCCCAGCCCGGCATCTCTGACCTAGTCAAAACAAATCACCTATTCTTCTGGTGAGGCCCATGGGTCATCATTGGGCAAGGTAAATGGGTTGGAAAAATGAAAAATATTGGGAAGACACAGGCCGATAAGTCTACAATCTCCACCTCGAACAATATTTTTCCAACCATCAAATGACTTAATAAGAGTCAAACCGTGTCAAAGTGAAGGAAATCCCTACAAAATAGAAACTTATCAGACTCACAATTTTAGTACAAAATCTGCAAGATTATTATCAGTACTAATCTTATCTATGTCAACTAAATCACTAGAGACTTTTTCCCTAATAAAGTGATATTGGACATCTATATGTTTTGTCCGTTCGTGATAGACTGGATTTTTACATAAATGTAAACAACTCTAACTATCAGTATAACTAATAGTTTTTTAATGTAAAATTTGTAATTCATTCAATAACCCTTGAATCCAAATGGCTTCTTTGATAGCTTTCGTAACCACGATATATTCCGTAGCCACGAGACGCAACTACCCGCTAGGGTAAAGAAATAGGATGAGGTAGATTTTCTACCATCTTTTTCACGTGCAAAATCAGAATCAACATAACCAATTAGTTCAAATATATCAGACTAATTATGATAGGGTAAACTTCGATCTAAGGTTCCGTTAAGGTAATGTAGTAGCCACTTGAGAGCAGCCCAATGATCTCTCCCAGGGTTAGACATGAATCTATTGAGAAGGCTTATAGAAAAAGCAATGTCTGGTCGGGTAGATATCATTGAGTACATAACCGAGCCTATGGCCAATCTGTAAGGGATATTTTCCATATCTATTTTCTCACTCTCGATTTTAGGACAGATTTTGTCAAAAAGTTTGAAATGGCTCGCAAGTGGGGTTATAACGGGCTTACACAAATGCACAGAAAATTTGGATACAATTTTCTGAAGAAAGGACTTTTGAGATAGAAAGAGTGAACGATCAGCTCTATATCTAGTAATACTCATCCCAAGAATCCTCGATGCAACCCCTAAATCCTTCATATCGAATTCTGATTTTAGCAAGGATTTCAAATCATCCATCTTAGCTTTATGTCTACAAGAAATTAGCATATCATCTACATAAAGCAATAAGTAAATAGCACAATCAACATTATTACCAGAGAAATAAAGACAACTCTCATAGTTGCTTTTAGTGAAACCAACTTTAAACATAAAAGAATCAAACCTCTTGTACCATTGTCTAGGTGATTGTTTAAGTCCGTATAGGGACTTTTTCAAAAGACACACTATGTGTTCTTTACCTTTAACCTCAAAACCTGGTGGTTGACGCATATATATAGTTTCTTCGAGACCACCATGCAAGAAAGCGGTTTTAACATCAAGTTGTTTCAAGATTGAGATCATAGAAAGCAATAAGAGCAAGAATACTCCTAATCGTTTTGTATTTAACGACAGGAGAAAATATTTCGTTAAAATCAATGCCCTCAACTTTTGAAAAACCTTTTGCAACCAGCCTGGCCTTGAACCTTGGAGGTTCATTAGCAGACTCAGGTTCTTTGATTTTAAAAATCCATTTGCAATCAACTAATTTTTATTTTGAGGGTTTTGGAACAAGAATCCAGGTTTTATTTTTATTTAAAGAAGAAATTTCCTCATCCATAGCATGTAACCATAAAGAGCGATTAGGGCTTTTCAAAACATCAGAAAAAACATAATGGTTCTTTTTCTTCCACATAAGATGCAACAACAAATGCATATGAAACTATGTAGGAATAACCATATCTAGGGTGTTCCTTAGGCACTCTTCTAACCCTATCTCTCGCAAGCTGGTAATCCCTAAGGGCTTGAGCTTGAGCCTCAGGATGCTCTTCCTCCTCATTAGAATCTTCTAAAACTGGATCAAGAGTTTTAGGAATACTAGGAGGATCAGGTGTGCTACTTGATGGTGTAACGAACTCTCTATTGGTTTCAGGCTCCTGAGGGGGTTCTAAAGAGGGTTCAAGGGTGACCTCCACCTCCACAGGAATACTACTAGGTGTGGGAATACTCGGTGGACTATCGGAGACAGGTTTATCCTCAAGACAGGGCATATGTAACCCGTTGAAAATGACATCCCTACTAATTGTTAGTATATGCCCTAAGACCAATTGACTCACATTTATGATTTATGAAGCATGTATTTTTGAATTGTACTTTATGCTCTTGGTCATCAAGTATGTGACTTGATAGTAAAACTCTTATAGCTAATAAAATACTATTCTTATTTGTCCCTAGTTTATTACATCTTGTAAACTAGTGTGAAGTTGATTGATGGTCAAGTTTTACTCATCATGAATATGAGATATAAAATCAATTCATAAATACATATTGAGAATATTGTATTGGACATGACCCAAAGTGAAGAAGAAATATTGCATGGGTTTAAATTATAAGTATTTATTCTCAGTTTTGTATTTGGTGTCCTTTGACCTAATGTTTCTAATGTTTCTTGCATGGGGAGAAAATATGTTTTGATATAGTCAAACAACACTTTTAATTAGGTGATTATTATGACTATTGGTTGGCTTATTTTCTTGTCATGGCTTGAATATTGGAGATAGTGAAAGGGATTTGTCCCTCTCTTTTTAGAGAAAGATATCCATGGGTCCCTTGATAAGGAAGACTGGAAAATATGCATGGACATGCTCAAATAAGTATTAATAAGGTGTTATTAATATTATTTGTTGGAACAGTCTGCCTGGTGATCAAGTAATGATTAATTAAGTTTTATAAGGATGTCTTGGTCCATGCCTTATACTTAATTAGGATATCGTGTGACAAAAAGACTAAATATTAAATCTGATGCTAGGTTATTATTGCATTTACTTAACTTGGGTAAGCATAATGTCTTGCTAGAGGCCGCTTATGTTTTGTGAATAAATGTCTAGGACATTTTTCATTCACTGCCAACGTTAAGTGAACCTACAACGTCACACGCATAGACGATCTTGTGAGCATAATGTCCACGTTCAATGAATCTAGATTGTGTCCAGATTCGTTGAACATATACAAAAGGGGAATCAGATTCCATATTATATTTTCTAGTAAGTTAATAAGTAATTAATTTTATTTAATCGAATAAATGAAATTAATTACTTAATATTACTCATCCAACCGTTGGATGATTATAGGAATAGACAGACGAGATTAAACTGTCATTAGATGACAGTTAGGGTTTTGATATTGACAGCTATAAAAGGTTCTGTTAACCTTTTCTTGGCAGCCGTCCTTTATCTGATTAAAGAAAAGCAAAACCCTAAACCCCAGAACGGCGATATAGTATCTAGCCTCCTCTCTCCGAAATATAACCTTTTACCAGATAGTCAGGATTAGTTCTGAACAGGCTTCAAACACACAGAAGGGGCTAGCATCCCGATCGCTTGCAGAGGAGTTCGTCGCGTAGATACCAGTAGAGGACGAAGCGTAAATGGCAGCGCCTCCACATCAAACAATCAAAACATTGAAGTAATTTCTATCCAATCGGTTTTTCTAGTATGTGCAGATCCTGTTGGTGGATTTTTATAGATTTATTTTATTTTATTTTTGCCTACAGTATCCAACACTGATAACTACCCATACTCCCGGTTCACCCTTTAACCACACTCTATAACCCTTCACCCCGCTAGGATATCCTATGAACACTCCTTTTCTAGACCTAGGGTCTAGCTTATCCTTCTTCTGATGTGCAAAAGCTGCACACCCAAAAACTCTAAGGTTGGACAGGTTAGGAGGTTTACCACACCAAAGTTCTATAGGAGTCCTAAAGTTTATGGCTGTGGAAGGGGATCTATTAATGAGGTAGATAGCCGTTCTAATGGCTTCCCCCCAAAAAGGTCTTGGGACACCTGAAGACACTAGAAGACATCTAACCTTATCCATAATGGTACGATTCATCCTATCAGCTACTCCGTTCTGCTAGGGGTTTTACTTAACCGTCCTATGGTGTAAGATGATATGAGATGCACACAAATCAGAAAACTTCTAGTTATCAAGACCGTTATCAATCATGATAGTTTTTAGTTTATTTCTAGAATGATTTTCGGCAAAGCGTTTCCACTCACAAAACTTTTCAAAAGTTTGATCTTTAGTTTTTAACAGAAAGACCCAAACATGCCTCGAAAAATCATCAACAATAGACAAGAAATAAACATTACCACCATAAGTTGGAACCTTTCCAGGTCCCCACAGATCACAATGCACATAATCAAGTATAGCAGAAGACTTGTGTTTACTAGTTGAAAAACAGATTTTGTGTTGTTTTCTAAAAACACAATGGTCACAAAAATCCAAGGAATCAATTTTGTCACCACATAAAAGATTTTGTTTTTGTAAATAATACAGTCCCTTTTCACTAATGTGGCCAATCTGCCGATGCCACAACATAGTTTTCTCGAGAATAGTTTTTGAAATCAAAGCAGTTGAGTTACAAACTGTTTTGCCAATAAGAATGTATAAACTTTCTCTTTTAAAACCTTTTAGCATGGCTAGGTTCCCTTTGCAAATACGTAGAATACCATTTTTGGATTTAAAAGAAAGACCAAGAGAATCCAAATAACCAAGAGAGATAAGATTTCGACGAAGATCGGGCACGTATCTCACCTCAGTGAGATTCCTAGCCACAGCGTCATGTATTTTGATGAAAATATTTTCCAATGCCTTTAACATCACAAACTTGATTGTTTTCCATGTAAACTTTTTCTTGATTTAAGGGTTTAAAATCTGAAAACCAGTATTTGTTGGGTGTCATGTGAAATGTACAACCAGAATTAAGAACCCAATGATCAATAACCTTAGAACAAGAATGGGAAAGGGAAACACACAAAACCTCTGAAAACATAGAATTACCATCTGAATCAAAATCGTGGATTTTGTCGATTTTATTACTCCCTTTACAATGTTTACGTTGTTTTTCATCTCTAATCCATTTAAAACACTTGTTTTTCATAGACCCTCCTTGCCACAACAAAAGTATTTTACTTTGTTCTTTTCTCGAGATTTGGATCTCTCTTTACTTTTAGACCTGTGACTAAGAGGTTCCTTCCGGTCAACTCTCCCTCGCACGTAAAGGTTTTCTCCGTTTGATTTATTTTTTTTTTTTTGTAAATCCAAATCTTCGATTTCAAAGCTTTTTTTAACATCGGAAAGAGATAAACCATCTCTGCCATATTTAATGGCAGATTTTACATCGTTAAAAGAATCAGGTAAGGCATTTAATAAAATAACAGCACTATTTTCATCAGAGATTTTTTCTCCAACGTTTTGAAGTTTCAAAATGATTTTATTTTAATCATCCATATTTTCTGAAAGTGTTTTTGACCCGCTCATTTTAAAACTAAAAAGCTATTCTTTTAAATAAATTTTATTTGAAAGTGATTTTCCCAAATATAGTCTTCCCAGTTTAGTCCATATTTCAAAGTATTGTCTTTTTTGTCAATTTCTCGTAAAACATAGTCGGTTAAATGCAAGGTGAGGCAATTTTGCGTATCACCTAATTTTTCCGTAAGAATTTCATCCCTCCAAGATTTCGGATACTCTTCGGGGCTATAAATAGCAGGTGCAATTTTATTTTGTATCAAAACTGCTTTCATTTCCCTTCGCCACATTACAAAGTCAGATTTGCCATCAAACTTATCAGTTTCAATTTTTGGAATTGACATGTTTTAAAGGCAAATAAGTGTAATTTAGTGGCTAGAAAAATGAAAGATTTGAAAAGTTTGATTTGAAAAATAAAATGCCCAGATTTTTTGTAAAAAAATATTAATTTTTTTAAGGAAAAACAGTGCAGATTTGTTTTATTAATTTGTTTTTTAAAAAAACAGTACAACAATGCATGAGGCACGGAACCCAATAAACACGTAATGCAAACAGCAACAATGTATATAACCGAAAAACGGCAGAAATAGTAATATCTCAGAAAGAGCAAAAAAAGACAAACATAGAGTATATAACAAAATAATAATAAATAAATATTTTGAAAAACTGAAAAAAAACGCACCAAGGCACTTATAATTGAAATATCACGGACTCAAGCTAGGCTTGGGTTTTGTGTATTTTTCAGAAATAAGAAAAACGTGGGGGGAAAAAAGAAAGACCGCAGCAAGAAAAACAGAAAGTATCGGTAAGAGCAGATCGAGTATAAACAGCAGAACCGTAACGCGGTTCACAGAGAATAAAAAGCAACAGTAATAGTAAACAGAATACCATCCACAAACAGAGAGCAATACTAAGCAACAGAATATTTTTCGGAAAAATAAAAAGAAGAAAGTAAGCAATACTTCACTGGTCGGATCTGAGGAACTCAACAGTTCTCTCAGATCTGGAAATCCGAAAGGTTGCCGGCGTCGCTGAAGAGCACCAGAAAGTTGCAGTCGTTTTCGATCTCTAATACCACTTATAGGATCTAATTACTATTACAAAACTCTATTTACTATTACAAATCAAATCAGAATAAACAACGGAAAAAAAATAACCTAACTCTATTATAGAAAAATAACCTTCTTCCTTCTCATTGTTAACCGATCGGTAAATGCTGATCTTTAGTGCCGGAAAATACCTGAAAAAATGGTTAGCCAAAAAAGAATAAAACCACCAAAAAGAGAGATTACTTTCCCATTGCTGCGGGTTGGTTTCGCCGGCGGACAAATTGTTCTGAGACCACAGCGGGCCGAGTGGCGATGCGTCGGGGCGCTGGCAACAGAGATCGAACCGATTTTCCTTAGACCAAAAGGCCTAAAAAACAAGAGTCACAGGTGTCTCCCTCTCTCACACCCTCTTGGCTCTCTCTCAAGAAACTCAGCAGAAACAATGATCATAAAAGACCACTGAAGACAATCGCTCATAGAAAGGTGGCGTCACAGAGAAGGACCAAAGGTCAGAGAGGAGCAGCGGCGTGGCAGTCCGCGGAGAAGAAAGGGAAGCAGAAGAAGAGACAGAGACGACACTCCAACAGTCAGAAATGGAAATGAGTAAAAAGAAGAAGAAGAGGAGTCACTCATATTGTAAACCGAGGGGAGGCAGTAATCAATAGGTCAAGTCACAACGGGCAGCCCGGGCATCTCGGACCTAATCAAAACAAATTACTTATTCTTCTGCTGAGGCCCATGGGTCATCATTGGGTAAGGTAAATGGGGCTGAAAAAATGAAAAATATTGGGAAGACAGAGGCCTGATAAAGTCGATTTTTAATACAAATAAACACTTTAAGTTTTAATTATTAGCTTTTGAAAAAAATTATTTATTTATTAGTCATAATTATTATATTTAATTTATTTTATTTATCTTTGTGCAGATTTCTAAAAAAAGAATGGAAAATAAAGATTTCATATTAAATTTGGTAAAGGGAGGGTGCAGTATTTGAATCCTTTAAGGATTAGGATTAGAACTTTAGTAGAATCCTTTAAGGATTAGGATTTTACTTCTCTTTTGTCTATATATAGAAGAGCCACACAAGAAGAGAGGGTGGAAGATCAAGAAAAAAAAAAAAAAGGAAAAGCTGCGGCGACTTTCAATTGGAGAAGAAGAAAGCCATGATCTACTCTAAGAAATTGGTTCCTTATTTCCCTTTAACCATGAATTAATTTTCTTTTTAGAATCTTGATGAAACCCTAGCTATGTAACTTTGGTTTATTTTATTTTTGGAGATTTATTATATTATTTATGTGATTACATATCTTGGGATGGTTCTTGGTTTGATGCAATTAATTCTTTGTGATTGTTCTTGTAGAATAATTATTTAGGTTAATGGATATTTTTATCCATGCTTAATTCTTGTAGTCTTGAGTATGAGAGATATGTGATTTTTGCAATTATATTGTGAGTTTTAGAATTGAATAGTTCATGCTAATTTTAGATGATTTATGTCATAGAATTGAATAAGTCATGGTAATAGTTAGATGGATTATGTCATGCATTTAAACATGATATATTTCTTTAGTGAATCGAAGCTTGTAGCCTAGATCACCACATAAAGGTATAATCTTTTCTCCTAAATAAAATTAAATCATTGTTATATAGGTTAGTGATGATGGTTAATCTCTATTGATTTTTAATTTAGTTATTTTATTTATTATTTTTACTTACTTTAGAAATAATTTTTAGATAATATAAATTGATTCTTTTTTTTATAAAATTAATTTAGGAAGATAATAATTTAAGTAGTTAAGCCTTTCTCTATGGTTCGATACCCTAGTACTTTCGTATTCCATTGATCTTGTGCACTTGCAAGTATTGGGTTTAAAACTTTATTATAAAAATCCCGATCAAGGCCCAGAAGTCTACAATATGTTTTCTTACTATTTGATATGCACTTCTCAAAAGTTATACAAATGGATCTACTACCATATCAAATATTACTATATTTTGATATAGGAAATAGAGCAATCTAGCAATTTGGAAACAAAGTCTTTCACCCTCTCTATCTTTCTATACCTTGAAAATTTTCAAACTTTAGTAAGTTTTATATAAAAAAAGAAATATCTACAAAACAAATAGAATCAAGATTCAGATACTATAACCTTGTTAACATAAATAATGGAATTAACCCATATACTTCGAGACATAAAAACCTACTTGTGTGCTATGTAAATAATGCCCAACGGCTTTTCTTTCTTTCATGAGTAAGGTTCTGAAGAAAGTGCTGTAAATTGCAGCTAGATAAATAACACTTAAGTTCCTTTTCTTTTTTATGTTAAAATCTCCTCCAGAGGAGATTTCATGGATTCACGTTGTCTCCATGCATGCAAGAAAAGATAGAAGTAAGTCTTACCAACTAAACAAATACGTATACTTAATTAGAAAAGCTCAGACCTCAAACCAAGAAAGCCATAAAAAAAATTACTCCAAATTTAAAAAGGGATATGAAAGGAACAACCATAAAGGCATACTTGTATTGCTATATATAAGCAAGATATCAACATCAAAATCTCATTTCTTGTTTAAGAGATACCTTACACCATTAAATGGTAAAATCAAATTATCTTCCAAAACAGCTTCAGCACTTTCCTAATTCCTTCATGCCAAAAGAGAGCGTCTAGTTTCCCCATAATTTCTTTATAGACAACTTTATATCTGCAATTACAAAAGGAAAAAAAGGGTTCTTCTTAAATCAATAAAATTACATAAAACAAATTAAATTTGAAAAGTTCTTGCAGCCTAAAGTTTGTTTTTTGGTTGAATAAAAATGACTCATTACGAACAAATAGAAAGTTAAAACACCAAGAGGATCCTCTGTATCACAGAAGGATCAACCTCAACATGATTGGGCAATGTTGAATTCCTCAGCATTTTCCAAACCCAATTTTGCATCCATGCTTTTTGCTTCAAAATCGCCCGAGGCTGCCCCTATCAAGCCAAATGGCACAAGTATCATAGATTTCTGACTAAAGTTTTGCTTCCATAACAATGTAGGAATTCAAAACATATCTTTTGTTTCATAGATTAATAAGAAATCATTTCTACTTTTTACCTCTAATTCCATAATTTGTTCCTCCCCTTTTAATTCAAATACTCAAATGTCAATTCTAAGTACATATTTTACGAATTACTTGAAACATAATGTCTCGGAAAATTCTTTCAACGTAAGTAAAAAGACAATGACTTAAACTATTGAGAAGCTAAATGACAACAAACCATACCCAAAAAAAAAAAAAAAAAAAAAAAAAAAACGAAAAAAAAAACAAAAAACCAGGTACGTATATGCATATTTGAAACAAGGGTAGCCAATTAATGGTGGCAAAAATAATTTAGAAAGAAAAATAGAGAAGGTGATAGCAGGCGAAATCAAAAGTAGTAATAGAAGATAATATATACCTCTTTCCAATAGCATTTATCGTAAGAAGTATTATTGCATTTGAAATTTTCCAATTTGAAGAGTTTATATCGGAATTGAAGATGAAGAGTTTAAATCGGAAATTGAAGATGATGGATGCCTACCACTATAAATAATGGATTTGAGTTTGATAGTGAAGATGATGAAGACGCAGATCCTTTGGTGTCCTCATCACTTGGTGTTTCGGTGCCCTTATCATTCTGTGCTTGGTTGCTTTTCTTTAGCATTTTCCTTTTCCTCACGATTTGAAAAAAAACTATTTCCACACTTCCTATTCAAGTAAACCATTTCCACACTTTCTATTCAAGTTCTCCCTACTCATTTCTTTAATTTATTTTTCTTACTATTTTCTTTTACAACTAAATGGTAGAAAATTTTTTTCAAGAAAAGTGTTTTCTTTTCCTTAGTTAAATCCCTAAACCAAACAGACCTTGAGTAATTTTTTCTTATTATTTTCTTTATTTAATCTTTCTTACTGTTTTCTCATATTACTAAATAAAAGAAAATCTTTTTCCAAAAAAAGTGTTTTCTTTTCCTACCAAAATCCCTTTTAAGTATAATAAGGAATTAACGAACTGTCATTGTACGGATATGTTGAAGTGTTGGAAGCTTGATCTGCTCATAAATAGTACTATACTATAAGAAATGGCAAGTGGAAGAAGACTTTAACAAAGTCAAAGTCCAATCCAAGTTGGCGTATTCACGTCTTTTATTATAATTTTATTATTATGGTTCCTTCTTTCTTCCTCATCATTAATGATAATGGCTATTATCTGTCCCTTGTCATTCACATTGCTCATTAGCATAACGCAAGATTCTTAATTCTTCATCGATCATCAGTCAACTCTCTCTCTCTCTCTCTCTCTCACGACATCCTGAGCATCACCTCTCCCTCCCTCCGCCGCCGCAATGTTTTCTTCTTCAGCTGCTGCTGTTATAATTATCATTTTCTCGGCACTTCTTTGCTCTGCCTCCGCTACTCTGCCTCCCGATGAGGGTAATTCTTATTATTTAAATTATAATTAATTAAGCAGAGATAGATATATATTGCAGGTTCTGAAGAAATAGGAAAAATGCATCGTGATCGATCGGTGTCTTTAATTTTGTTTTAATTATTATTTAAATTTTTTTTGGGGGGGAGGATAGTGGGAGCTCTGCAGCGAATTGCGAAGACAATAGGGAAAACGGACTGGAATTTCAGTGTGGATCCATGCACTAGTGGAGAATCCAGTTGGGTGAACCCCAATCAAATCAAAGGAGCCGAAAACGCCGTTACTTGTAATTGTTCGTTTGCCAATAACACCGTTTGCCACGTTGTTAGCATGTACGTATGTTTAATTTCCCACTCCTTTTTCTTCATCTCATCATATTGTTATATTTATTTACTGCATTACGTTGATTTATGGATGGTAAATGGTAATGTCAATTTTCTTTCTGATTTTTTTGTTTTATTGTTTTGTCCAGATACTCCTTTTGAAAGGATAGAGTTTGTTTTGAAATTATTTTCGTTAAGTTTCACAAGGATTAAATAATTATGTGAGAAAAATAAAGTTTGTTTCAAAACAGTAAAATTTTGCATCAGATTTCGAAACAACACTATGATGATTATGAATCATTTGAGACTTTTAATTTTTCAGTTCCTTCTTCATGAAGCAAGAAATTATAAGAATAATGGACTAAGGGAAAATTAACCATCACGATCATCTGTATCATTTTGTGTATTATTTTTTGAATTTTTTTTTTATAATATACTTTTTCTTTAAAGTTTATTCTTTTCCTTTAGGATTCATTTTTATTAATAAGTTTTATTAATAAAATATATTAAATTAAGAAGTAGTATAGAGAATGATATACAAAATGGTACAAACTATTTGAGCCCAAAATTAATCAATGCAAATTAAAGTTTATAAGTTGTCATGTACACTCTCAAAATCTTTTTAGTTAATATCATCTTTAAGTATTTTTTGTACTATCAAAGTAATTTCATTACTATGTTTGTAGTAAGTTTCAATTATGAAACCACATGTTTCACCTAGAAATGTCATGTGCTATTTGTATAAATATGTGTTTCATTAACGAAATCCTACTTTTAAGTGGTACCATTTTAAGGGAACGCAAAATGTTTTAGAAGAATATTGGTTAAATAAAACTTTAAGGATTTAGAGTATAATTAATTTTAAACTTTTAGGAATAAATAATAATTTGTCAAAAAAAGAAAGAAATTGATTTTAAATATTCATAAATTATTTTAATTTTTTTATTTGGCGCACAAACTTTTGTTCATTCGTAAACACATGGACTACTTTTATATCACTATAAATATCAAATCTTTTTACTTGTAATGAAAGTAAATTAACTTGCACAAATTATATTTAGTCATGTATTACATTACTGAAAATGAACAAAAATGTCAATATGGACGAAAATATTTTAATATGTGAAAGTTAAATTGTCAAACATTTATTTTGATAATAATCTTTAACATTTATGATAATTTAAAAATAGTTCACGAGTATAAAATGATAAAATAAAATTTTAAGGAGAAAAAATAAAATAATTTAAACTATTTATACAAAAAGAAAATCATATTAAGAATTTAAAGCTCCTTAAAAAAAAAAGTATTGATAACCAATATTTAAAAACAAAAAAAAAGAAAAGATGCACCGTCATCGGTCATCACAGTTCATCGAAGAAAACAGGAAAAATGGAAATAGAAAAGAGAACTTCGACCCCTTGCTTCATTTTATTTCCCTTTGATTGAATTGACATGTATTAGGGGACATGAATTGAACAAATGTAGAAAATATCCTGTAAAGATTAGCAGAAACAATTTGTATAATTTCTGTTTCTCGATTTTTACGTTCCCTCAATTGATGGGTTTTTCATCATCTGAGCTACAGAGTACTGAAAGAACAGAATCTTCAAGGATCACTGCCACCGGAATTGGTTAGACTTCCTTTCCTCCAACAAATGTACGTTTCATCCCTTGATTCCATTCAATCGAGTTAAAGCTGTTATTGATTTTCAATCTATCTGAAACATTGATTTAGTGATCTCACCCGCAATTACCTGAATGGTACAATCCCTAAAGAATGGGGTTCCATGCAACTCGTCAACATGTACGCTTTCTTCTGCTTTCTTATGATAATCTTTTAATGTAAACTTACATTTATTTTTTTTTTTCAAGAATTAAGAGGGATGCAAATATATTTATTGCAGTTCCCTGATTGGAAACCGTTTGTCTGGAACAATACCGAAAGAGCTTGCCAACATCAGTACTCTTGAAAGTTTGTAAGATTTCTCTAGGGTTCTGTCAGGAATGTGGGGATCAATGCTCCTTTTTCAAAAAAAGAAAATGTGTATATATATTTATCTGCTTTAGTTATATTCAGGACTCTGGAGTACAATCAGTTGTCTGGAACTATCCCTCCAGAATTTGGGGATCTCCCTAGCATAGAGAGAATGTAAGACTTGAGTTAATTCCATGACGCTGTGTTCTCGTTTTGCTTTTCTTTTTTTTTTTTTTTTTTCCTGAAGTACAACATTGACAAGAATCATAATTGAAAGAATTACCAGTTTTCTGTTTTGGCTTTCATTGCAGACTTTTAACCTCAAACAATTTGACAGGGGAGTTGCCAGCAAAGCTAGCTAATCTTACCACTTTGAAGGATTTGTGAGCTTCTTAATTTCAGTTCTTCTTAAGCTACGGGATTCTAGTTTCTCTCGGAAATTTTGATTACTTTACAAGTCCTTTATTCATGTTTTGTATAATACAAATGCAGTCGTGTTGCGGATAACCAATTTGTGGGGAGCATACCAAATTTTATCCAGAACTGGACAAATATTGAAAAACTGTGAGACTTGAGAACCTCTTCTTGCTTTAGTTGGTTTTCTAATTTTTGGATGTAACTTTTAGTTACATTGGCCCCTTGCTTGTTATGATACTGCAAACTGAAAATCTAATGATTGCAGGGTGATTCAAGGTAGTGGTCTAAATGGACCCATCCCTTTGGGCATTGCTTCATTGACAAAATTAACTGACTTGTGAGTTAGTTGTATTTTGCTTAATGGTGATTATTTTTATATCCTGAGTGATTAAGATGGATGTGCATTGATAAAAATAGTTCTCTAATGGTTTTTTCATATTCTTCTCTTTAAATTTGTATAAACAGGAGAATCAGTGATTTGAATGGAAATGACTCCGCTTTTCCTCCCCTAAATAATGCAAAAAATATGAAAACCCTGTGAGTCTTCTCCCATTTTCTAGCCGTGTTCAGTGAACATATTTGCCCATTCAATCTGACTTGCTGTGGTATTGGATATATAGGATATTGAGGAGTTGCAATATCATCGGACAGTTACCTGATTTTCTTGGTTCATTCACAAAGTTGAAAGTCTTGTAAGTGGATTTAAATGTTTTTTTTCATCACTTTCAGGTCTGATGTGTAGTAATAGTTAGTAATGCTTTTGTCATCTGTCCTAAAATGTTTTAGGTCCTCAAAGTCTAATGTTTTATAGTGGGAGAAAACTTATCTTTTTTATAAAAGGACATATTGCAATTGAGGAAATGAATATTTTTGTACTTTGTTAGTAACCAAGTCTATCATGTTCTTATAGGGACTTGAGTTTTAATAAACTAAGTGGTCCAATACCAGACAGCTTCTTTGCGCTATCAAACACTGATTACGTGTAAGAATTTTCATCATTTCATTGATTAAAACTTCTTCATTCTTTTAATCTGCTTTATATAGAGTAACAAACTGCACTAAGATAGAGAACCAAGCCTCTGAAATGAGGTGACGAGGCAATATATGATGCTGCTGATTGGGTTCCCAATAATTTTCCCTAAATAGGTCTGAGATGTCAAACCTGGGTATTCAAAATGGTTTGTTTTATGCCATTTACATAGGTTGGGAAGTAAGCCCACACAGATATTCATTTTCTATGGAGAATAAAACTTTGCTGCACTTCCTGTGAATTGTTTTACTTATATCAATTTTATGCTTTCCTTATGGAGATTCCTACCATTCTGACAATAGGTGATCTCTGTAATACATTAAATCTGATGCTCCTTTAAATTGTCTTTGACAACTTTAATATACTAGTAATTTTCTGCTCTACTTTGCTGAGAGGATTGCCCTTTTCATGAACTTTCATCTTTTTCTGGAATAGGATCTTGATTATATAAATGTTTTCATACTTCAAACTCTGTTATTTATTTGATTCTTTTTTTTAAATCAATATTTAGTTTTTGAATAAGTATTACTGTTCAAATTTTACTAGTTTTTTAATGGACAAAAGTTGAAGAGTGCTACAAGTTACTCATCCACTAATGTTGATTTTGCTAGCTATTTGACTGGAAACTTACTCAACGGACAAGTTCCAGATTGGATGCTGAAAGATGGAGACAGCATGTAAGTTCATCTTCAATATTCTCAGAATGACATACATTGGTAGAAATTTGATATCAGTTTGGACTAAGGGAAAAGCTTCAGAATTAAGATCCCCATAAAAGAGGTCATAATGGCCCTATTTTTTTTTTTTTTGCATTTTTCATGAACTTAATTTTACTGACCCTAACTCAACTGTATTAAAATTTTTTTTCACAAACATAATCTGAAAAAACCTTATGCTCATTACATGTTGGATTTTATGATTGCTAATGCTGAATTTTTTTTCTCCAGAGACCTTTCCTTCAACAATCTTACATTAAGAAGTTCAGGGGCTCCAAATTGTCATCCAAGAAACTTGTGAGATTACATTCTGTTCTCTTATTGTAATACGTACTGCTTTAAGCCTTTTGGTACTTTTAGCTGATGGTAACCATGATAAATTTTCTCAGGAACTTGTTTGCTAGCTCTTCAAGGAGTAATACATCGTAAGTTCCCAAGACAATTTGAAAGACATGCAAATTTTACATATTTATGTTGGAATTTGAACAGTCGTTTGCTTCGTTTCTGAACAACTTCATTCTCCATCTATATGGGAACTATTGGGTTTATATTTTTTTCTTCAGGGGCATTGTTTCATGCTTGAGGAGCTTTCAATGTCCACAGAGTGAGTTAACTCCAATTCCTTTACACATTTATTTTGTTTGGAACTGTCATACCCTGATATAATATTTCATCTGAGAAGAAACGTCCTTTCATATTTCTTTCCTTGTGATAATCTTTTGCATCTCCGAGAAATCAAATTAACGCGATGAAGTATTACAAGCGTACTCTATTGGTGTCAATGTGCTCTTAAGTTACCTGTACCTTTCTTTTTATTCATAAATAGTGGGCTACAACATAACCTGTGACAATCACTTCCTTCAAGTTGACGTTCTACTTCTTCATTTTTCTTTCATTTCCTGTCCTTCCATGATGGGTGACAATTCCGTTCTTTTGTCCCAGACTTCTACTCTCTCCATATAAATTGTGGTGGAAGACAAGTGGAGGTTGACGATGGTACACGTTATGATGATGACATAGATTCAGGTGGTTCTTCAAGGTTCTTCCAGAGTAGGACAAATTGGGCATTTAGTAGCACAGGCCACTTCTTGGATGATGATCGCACTAAAGATTCATATATTTGGACAAACAGTTCAAGAATCTCTGGGAGCAACTCTCAATTATGCATGACTGCACGACTTTCTCCCCTTTCCCTGACATACTATGGATTCTGTTTGCTAAATGGAAACTACACAGTGAACCTTCACTTTGCAGAAATCATGTTTACTGAGGACAAAACGTATAGTAGCCTTGGGAAGCGCTTATTTGATATTTATATTCAGGTATTCTCTTTTGGTCATCTTTAAAACTGAAATTTTATTTGCAAGATGACTAGACGAGCGGAAGAGAAACAGCAAATATGGCTCATGCATAAATAAATAATATAAACATCATTCAATTTAGTCCTGTGCTTTCTCTTTGTCAGATATTATGTATTACTATTTCCATAACAAAAGGTGATTTGATGATATTTGATCAGGGAAGGTTGGTGCAGAAGGATTTCAATATTGAAGATGAAGCAGGAGGAGTCAATAAGCCCATTGTTAAACCCTTTATAGCTGAGGTCTTTGACAATACTCTTGAGATACGGTTCTACTGGGCTGGAAAAGGGACAAATGGAATTCCTGTCAGAGGAGTTTATGGTCCTCTCATTTCAGCAATTTCTGTGGAGCCTGGTAAGTACAAATTTACTAAAGCTTCTAGTTTGAGAATGCCCATAGTGATAAGGGTTTCTCTCTTTTGGTGTTTTAACATTTTTTTTTCATAGTTAAAACTTTCGTTTCTCACCACATATTTAGTCTGAGTCAGAGCAAGCCTGCCATATAAAAGGTGGAAAAATATTTTATCTGGTTCTGGCTCTTAGTGGTTCATTAGTTTGTGATGGGAAAAATACGACTTTTTGATAACTACGTTAGTATGCAGAGTTTTGTTTCTGTACCATTTGAAAACAAATGGTGCAGTAGGTCCCGTCTCTTTTAGAATAAGAGGCTTACTGCCTTAATATGTTTTCTTAACCACTGTCTCCAGATTTTACACCACCATCAGAACATGGAAATGGCATGTCGGCAGGTGCTATAGTCGGGATAGTTCTTGCTGTTATATTTTCTATCTCTCTGCTTCTAGTTGTGTTCTGGTGGAAGGGATGTTTGCGGTGCAACGATACAACGGAACAAGGTAACTCCCCTTTTCTTTGACAAATATAGTGCATAAACTGGTATTTCATGAGGGGATACATGGTTCTTATTCTTTTCAAGATTGCAAGCTACCTCATCTTGTTCAGGTCAAATGCAATATGAAGTGATCCATGATCTCTATGCATAATGTTTTTAACCTGCAGCAATAACTTCTTTTGCTTTCGCTGATCTTTTTGATTGGGTAAACATCTCGATTTGTGGAAAACTATTTATTCAAATTGTTTTCTTTGTTAGATCTTATGGGTATAGACCTTCATACTGGATCATTCACCCTGAGACAGATTAAAGCTGCCACGAATAATTTTGATGCAGCTAATAAAATTGGAGAAGGTGGTTTTGGTCCTGTCTACAAGGTAACCTAAACCAAGGAATACATTCAGTAAAAATGTCATGTCCTGAAATGGCTTTTCAAGTTCAATGGAAACATATGGGATATCTTTTAATCTGATATTTTATCCGATTTGAAGGGTAATCTCTCAGATGGCACGATAATTGCGGTGAAGCAGCTTTCTTCCAAATCGAAGCAAGGGAACCGTGAGTTTGTGAATGAAATAGGCATGATTTCTGCATTACAGCACCCTAATCTTGTAAAGCTATATGGATGCTGCATAGAAGGAAACCAATTGTTACTTGTCTATGAGTATATGGAGAACAACAGCCTTGCTCGAGCATTGTTCGGTAAACAGAAGTTGCACGTTTTTCTTGAATTCTCTTCATATGATTAATCACATATGTATTTGCCTTGACAAGGTTGATCATAGTCTTCTATACCTGGTAATTTATAGGCCCTGAAGAGCATCAGTTGAATTTGGACTGGTCAACTAGGCAAAAGATCTCTATTGGTATAGCAAGAGGTTTAGCTTATCTTCATGAAGAATCCAGATTGAAAATTGTACACAGAGACATCAAAGCAACAAATGTGCTACTTGACAAGGATCTTAATCCCAAGATATCTGACTTTGGTCTGGCCAAGCTTGACGAAGAAGAAAATACCCACATAAGCACCCGTATCGCTGGAACCTTGTGAGTCCATGCAGGACACTTTCATTTTTTTCATTTTCTGTTTTCTTTTTTTTTTGGTTGGGAGGGAGGGGGGAGGGGGTTCATTAAGCAACTCGATTTTTCTTAGATGAAAATTAATTATCCTTTTATGCGAATTGTCTTTCAGTGGTTATATGGCACCTGAATATGCAATGAGGGGCTACTTAACTGATAAAGTAGATGTATACAGCTTTGGAATTGTCCTTCTAGAAATCGTCAGTGGAAAGAGTAACTCAAGTATAAAGCCGAAGCAGGACTGCTTCTATCTTCTTGACTGGGTAAATATATTTATTTTCCTTTTTTATGCTTAAAGTTTTTAGTTTATTTTTCTCAAGTCTTGTTAACTGGTAGGACATTTATATAGTAATTGTCCTAAGGAGGAAAGAAATCTTTGTTGCCATTCTAATGCATTATATAAGATGTAGAATGTGAATAATTCTTGTAAGTTTCACCAAATTAAGCAGCAATACCATTTGTTACTTTTGCATCCAAGATTGCCTTCTATCCTCTGACAAAATCCTAAATATTGTTGTTTTTTTCCCGTAGGCTAATTTGTTGAAGGAGCAAGGAAAATTGATGGAACTAGTGGATCCAAGGCTAGGATCAAACTTCAAAAAAGAGGAGGTAATCTTGACAATCAATTTAGCTCTCCGTTGCACGAATGTCTCGCCAACAGCTAGACCAAGCATGTCAACAGTGGTTAGCCTGCTCGAAGGGCGAATAGCTGATAAAAGCCTCGTATCATACTCGAGTGTCCCAACTGACAAGAAGAAGCAAAAGGAGAATACTTACCAGAACCTTGTACCAAATACTAATGACAGTGATAGCCAAGTGCGGAGCATATCCATGGACATGCCATGGACTGCATCTTCGGCATCAACTGGTGATCTTTATCCAATCAGTTTGGATAGTGGATACTTGGAGAACAGAGTATAGAGAAAAACTCATATGCCCTTTTGACAAAAAAATTCTCTTTGGGGGAGAAGTAACTGTAAATGTTGAAGAAATGCAAGTACTTTTTGTATCTTGTTGCACATGAAACAGCTACAAACATGATATTTTATCCAAAAAGACGTTTCACATTTCATTCATTTGAGATGCTATTTCACTGGTTGGAGTTGTTTCTGCTTTTAATTTGGAGGGTTTCTTAAAAGTTGTAATTCACTTTTAGTTCATCTTTGTTGAATAAAGATGGTAATTTATATTCAAGCACGTTCTTATTTTTTAACCCAGATTATTCAACGTGTTTTTATTGCTTTACTTTTAATATAACTTATTGTGAAATCCTAGGCACTACATTCTTCACTTTTGTGATCATCCTACTATAGATAATTAAGTTGGGCCAAGAGAATATTTGGAATTAAACTTTAAGGGCTCGAGTGTAATTGATAAAAATGATTAATATAATGCTCAGAGGCTACTTGAGAACACAAGAAAAGTTGTAAACGCTCCCATGTAGGCGGATTATGAGAAAGACCCGGAGATTGATAATCTGCGTTAATCTGAGTCCTTTTATGAAATGAGGGTAAGTGAAGAATGAACCGTGAAGATAATTATGAATGAATTTGTAAATATGTTTTTAATTGTTATAAAAATTGAATTGAACAAGTGATATAATTTTGTGTAAAAATTGAAAATGATCTAAGTGGCTTTATTTCTACACTCGAGTTGATTTGAGAATGGTTCGAAAATTATTTTAGAGAATGCCTGAATATTAGAGATTTTAGTTTGCCTAAAGTATTTGTTTCAAATTTACATAAGATATACTTATGATAAAGAAGGTATTGAATTGGTATTTAAAATAATATTGACTTGAACTAAATTTCTAACGTGTGACTGGACTAGTGTTCCTTTGAAGTTGGATACAAACCAGTTTTTAAATGTTTATATACTTTTGATAAGAGCATACAACTTCTCCTCAAACACTGTAAAGTACTAGCCCCCGAAAACGAAAAAAACCATAAATCCCAACCCCAATTTATGAAGATTTTGGTTTTTTTTTCTTTTAAAAAAAATTCTGAGCTGCAAGTTCTTGAATACAAGCGAAAGAATAAATAAGATTTATGCCTTTGTGTAATAAAACTTACGTTTGAATTGTTTAAATTCTAAATTTTGAATTATAAATTTGAACACAGAATCTGAAAACTGAAATATAAATATAAATACTGAATTAAGTAATAAGGGGTAATTATATATAGATAAATATAATAATTTGGAAAACTCTATATATATATATATATAATAGCAAAACAACGGGTACTATTCACGGCAGTCAATATTTATTAAATAAATTAAAACTAAAATTTAAAATAATAAAAGTTAATAAATGGGAAAAAACAATTAAATACTTAAGAAAAGATAACAGAAATGTTTTAAAATAAATAAAATAAGTAAAGATAATTATATAAATTTATTAGAATATAAAAAATGTTGTAGAGTTTATATTTGTCGATCTAGAAAAACATAACAATCTAAAATAATTTATGAAAATATATTCTTTAAAAGTTGATGATAATCTTGTAAAATCTCAACTAGTTTCCTGATCTTTACACTCCTTCTCAAAAATTAAATAAAATACAAATTTTTTTTTTGAGGGGACAAAATATAAAATATAAGATAGTAGTATTTTATATTAAAGTTTCATAATTCAAAAATATATTCGCAATGGGATGCAACTATGTTTGCCACTTGTGCTTGGTTGATCTGGTTTGCAAGGAACAAACTCCGACATGAAGGAACCATCATAATTGCTAGCGCAATTGCCCTTCGAGCCTTATTTCTCTAATGAGTTCTTAAAACTTCAAGAGATTTCAACTCCTCCTCTGTTTGCAAACTCTATACAGAACTCCCCTAGATTATGGAAGCCATTTGATCCTAGGATTCTTAAAATTAATACAGATGTGGTTTTTCTAAAGACAAGATCAGTATTGGCATTATTATTAGGAATTATCTTGGGTTTCCTCTGTTGGCTAAATGTATCCCTCACCTAGATCGTTTTTTTCTCAATTATGGTGAATTATTGGATATTGTTGAAGGCTACATTGCAGTCTCCTAATCTATTGGACGGTTTATCATTGAAAGTGATTCACTCATCGCCACTAGAAGCCTCTTCTCGCAAAGTGAAGATCTTTGGAGTTGGATGTCTAGCTTTTAATTTTCTTAATAGTATAGATGTATTTTTAATCTCTTTTTCTCATGTACACAGGATAGGCAATTATCTGGCTCATCTTCTAGCTAAGGATGCACTAGTCTTTGATGATCTTAAGGAATGGACTAGTAATATTTCTCCCCATATAATTCACTCTATTTCTTTCCATATTAATGATATATAATCTCTTTTCCGTTAAAAAAAAAAATTTAAAAATATATTCCTATGTCATTGTTTGTCAGAGTTCTTTTGTTAGGGGAGACATAAGCTCACAAAAGAAAAAAAAAAAAAAAGAGAAAATATCTTGATATAAATATTATGGAAAAAAACCCACTAAAAAAAAGGAAAAAAAAGTTATTCTGAATGTTTTAATAGGCAAGGTTAACTTCAAGAAGCCTTTTTATATCCAAATAAATTAATTTATAGATTAAAGTGGATTATATGTGTGTAAAATTTTTTATGTCAAATATTTTAATAAGCAATTATATTCTTATGTACTTAAATTTTTTTATAGCATTTTAATTTATCAAGTTCTTTTAATGAGAAAGAAAATTTTCCTCACTTTTAAAAGAGAAGCTTTTTCAAATTTTTATCCTTTAGAGATTTGCCGGGAAAAAAATCTACGAAGACTGATTTCAACCTTAAGAAATACTAGTAAAATTTGTGTCGAGAAGCCCTTTATATTCTAATAAAATAGTTTATAAATTAAATTGTGGACTACTTTGTATGGTAAACAATAACTTAGTGATAGACTTGTTTTAAACGATTTTAAGTAAAAGTGGCAACATGGACGTGAAGGATCCTTTTTATATCTAAATAAAACAGTTTATAGATTAAAAATGAACTACTTGGGTGAGATTTTAAGGGAAAAAAATGACTAAACAATCACATGAACGATGCCATGACATTGGCATTTAACATTTTTAAATCCTAAAAGCTTTTAACTTTATTATAGCTATAATAACTGCAATTTAATCTCAATAGTCGAACGAAAAATAAAAATCAAATTCCTCCTTTAACCTGTATTTTTCCCAAAAGAAGAAAAATAAAAAAGCGAAAATAGCATCTATAGAATGAAGGATAAAACCTAATCACTTACTAACTCCTATTTGTTAAAAAAAAAAAGGAACAAAATAAATTTTTTTTAAATGAAAATAGCATCCATATTTGTTTAAAAATAATTAAATAAAACATTATTCATATCTAGTGTTTCTCGATCTAAATTTCGTTTGTTAATTCACGAATATATGTACATTCTAGAGACAAAAACTTCACTTTCAGAAGGATTATCTTAAATTAATAGGATTATCTTGGGTTGTTATACCAGACATTCGAATCCACCATGCAAGGTGTACGCAGTACTAAAACTATGTTGTTTTAATTAAACCTAATAATTGCGCAAAACATCAAACCTACTCTTATCCCATAAATTAAAACACACACGTACACAGTTCATCCTCACAGTCAACCCAGAGGGAGAGTTACTACTTAACAGTCTTTCTACCATTCTCTGAATATCTCGTTTTTGTAGGTTTACATTTTGCACAAGAGAAGGGAAAGCAACACAAGGCATTTGTTTATCATCTGTTTGGGGCACTTGGGTTGGGCTTTGGAGAGAGAGGCAGGAGCCAGTGACGTGAAGTCTTTATACTTAATGTTTTTCACTTTGCTCACTGAGAATGATACATACAATGCCTCTTCATAGGTCGTTTTGCCTATTTTCTTTAGTTTTACCATTTAAAGTTGTTCATATAAAAAGTGATTCTAGTGATACCCAAAATAAAATAAAATTTCCAGAAAAAAAATCATCCATGGTATGTATCTCTAGATTCATAGTAAAGTGTCTAGCTAAAGGCTACTGAGGAGATTCTCATTCAATTCAAGCCACAAGATTGAATAGATAATAAGAAGATACAAATCAGTACATATATATATATATATCAATATTATGCCAAGAAAAAATTGGAAATGTCTAGTTTTAGAATTAGGAATGCCTAGTTTTTAAGTTAGGAATGCTTAGTTTTATAATTGAGAATGCCTAGTTCTAAAACTAGGAATTTCTAGTTTTAAAACTTACGAATGCCTACTTTTTACATTGAGGATGCCGAGTTTTAAAGCTAAGAATGCCTAGTTTTAGAACTAAGAATGCCTACTTGGTAAGATTAGGAATGCCTAGTTTAAGGACTAAACAAAGAAAGAAGCCTAGGACAGATGATGAGTATCACCTTCTTGAGAATGCCAACGGTGACGGTGATGGTGATGGAGCAGCAACAACGAGCGGTGGCGGTGGATAGAGAGCCTTCACCGGAGAACAGAAAAGCTGCAAAATAAAAAGAAAATATCGAAGGAGGAGAGAGGTATTTAAAAGAATAGAAAGGAGAGAGAGAGAGAGAGAGAGAGAGAGAGAGAGAGAGAGAGAGAGAGGATGGAGCTTACCTGAGTAGCCTCGGACGCGGCATTTGTTGGTGGTCACTAGAGGAGGTCAGGCATGGAGCTGGCTACTGGTCGTGAGAAGGGGAGGCGATGCGAGAGAGAAGGGAAAATGTGGGCATTTTCTGCAAGTTTCTCTTAGACTTCCGGGGACGGGGGTGATCATAGACCTAGACAAGAACGTGGATCTTGCACTTTCAAGAGAGTTTGGATGTCCTCTAAAGAGACCAACTGCCTGTCCAATCTCCTCTACAATCTTGGCAGCCTATCTTTGTCTCAGTAGAGTCTTTCAGTGGAACTCAGTTTTCATAGGTAACATATGGTAAATGCTAGAATTCTAACCTTGTGTCAGAACTTATGGGCCAAGGGACAATCTCAGGTAGACAGTTTCTATGGGGCGTAGGCCTCCCAAAAGGTAACGAAGGCGTGCAAATGTTTCCTCGGGCCGAACGCCTTCGCCACTTGAATCGTATGCAGGGCGGAGGGAAGGAATTCCTAATTAACTTAGTAAAACAAAAAATTTATTTTTAAAAAAATTTAATTCAGGTACCGATCGATTACAGACTAAACCATCGGTCGATAATTTTTTGGATTGGACTTACCGACTGAATTCATTAGCTTCGTCGGTAACTTTATCTAGTTACTGACCAATTATCATTCGGTTGTTAATGAGTCGGTAACTAGATAAAATTACCAACCAAATCTCATCGATCGGTCACTTCGGTTGCTATTTCATTATTTTGCAGATGTGCATGTCTATATATATATATATATATATATATATATATATGAGAGAGAGAGAGAGGAGCTGAAATATATTAAAATAACACAAGTAGTCATAGTACCAATAAGTCTACAAATAAATAAATAATAAAATAAGATAATCAATCCTGATCTTAAAGAATTTGAAGAATAGTCCTTCAAAAAGTGTAATTCATTAACATATTCTAATAGTTAAATTAATTAATCTATATTAACTCCTATAGTTTTGATTGGTTGTTTTTCCACATTTGAAATTAGTATAAGAAGTATTGTAAATATTATTAGTACATGTACGCTATCTTCCCTCGGAAATTATCTTCTCACAAATTTTAACACTTTTAAATTAATACAAAATTTATAAATGCATTTTTGCACTGAATATCACACTTATACGTTTCAAGAACAAATACTTAAAAAATAATTATCATAATTTACTATTGCAAATTTCAATTTTATTAAAACTAAGAGTCGTACATTTTTCATAAAATATTAAGAAAATAAAGCTTATTAACCTTTGACTTATTGGACTTATTCTATTTCTCTTTTTATGGTACAATATACTAACTCACCGATGTACGTTTCTTTGCTAATCGATTTAATCAAATTGACTCTTTCAATTTTCGCAAATTTTAGATTTTTTTTTTTTAAAATGATCTGGGAAGAAACGTATATCACGAATTGTACATGCATCTTAGTCATGAAATAAAATTGCACACATGAATTATAGAATAATTATTCAAATTCCTAGTGCATGAACCAAAATACTCAATTTAAAAAAAAAAAAAAATAGTAGCAATGCTTGGAAACGAAAAGAAACTGCTGTATGCATCAATTATAGAGGCATCAGATTATTTATTATAATGCTTTGAGAGATTTATATTTATATGAAAACTCTTTGTTTTCTCAATTTTCATTTTGTCCATCTTATTCATAGTTAGGATGGTTACATATTAAAAAAGATATATCATTCAAATTACTATGTTTAAGTCATTAAGTATGTTCATCTTCTCCGCTTATATTTACATATTTCAGACTATTCATTTTCTCCATTATTATCTTTTTCACACTTGAAAGCATTCTAAAATTCTAAACACCTCTCTCTCTCTCTCTCTCTCTCTCTCTCTCTCTCTCTCTCTCTCTCTCTCTCTCTCTCTCTCTATATATATATATATATAGGAGAGATATTTAATTCAGAAGTATTATTCAGAAATTACTAATAGAGTTTTAAGGTTATGAGGTATATTATAAACAACATTTTTCATAGTAGTTATAAACTTTTTTTCTCAAATAAAAAAACTTAGTTAAAAGCTTGAGTTATATACTATAAGTATAAATAATATTTTACAATAATTTTAACTATAATTATAAACTATATTCATAGATTATAGTTATATTCTATGACTATAAGCAATATTTTTAACTATAGTTATAAACTATATTTCTAAATTGTAATTATAAATCATATTTTTAACTATAGTTATATACATTAGTCATGAACTATATTTTAACTATAGTTTTAAAGTATAGTTATATATATTTATAAATTACATTTTAACTATATTTTATAAACCATAATTATAAATTATAGTTATAAACTATAGTTTTAAAATTTGGTATACATATAATTTAAATTTTAGAATAATTATTACTTATATTTATTTTATAACTAATGGAATTTCACTTATTAAAAATTTAAAAAAAATCACTTATCAGATCAAATTTTGACATGTGACACGATAAGGAGAAATTCTCCCAAATAATGTATAGGTGTCACTTCTATTCTCACATTCTTCTCCCCAACGTATATAAATATATATATACACTTATATATACACATTATACGTATATATGTGTATATATACACATATTATATACGTATAAACACATTTTATATATATATATATACACACATTATATATATTATATATATGTACATTATATATTGAGTAAATCATGAATTATTAACTTTGAATCGTCAAAAAAGACAATGAAAAATTAATGGGAGTGACACATTTTGTCACCTTTTCTGCACACTAATAACACTAGATCATAGATAATTCAATGGTTACCAACTAAGGTGGAAAGAATAAGGTATATATTAAATGCTTTAGTATTTGGTTCAGTTATCAACGATTGATTATTAGATGGACCTTGAAATTTAGTTTTATAATTAGCAATCTCCGACGGAGCAATGGCCAATCTCCTTTAAAATTGTTGATACATACGAAGGTACAAATCTTCAAGACTTGGTTGAGTTGCGGTTAAAAACTGCAGCATCTCGATCACAATAGAAACTAAAGTAAAACTTTATTGTGAAATCTAAACTAAAAGTTCGAGACAGATGATTAATTAAAACTAATTTGCCATAGTATTTGTGATCATTATCTAGACCCGTCCACGATTTTGGTTATTCGATTTCGGTTTCGATTTTATTTCTAAATAGTTCTGGTTCTCATGGTTAAGGTTTTTACAATCCTTTAAAAATTACGATTTTAAAACAATGCCAATTTCTCGTATTTAACGAGTTTTTCAGTCCTATTCACGGTTCAGAAAAATTTTACAAAATTCTAAAATTAGATTAAAAAGTGTAAATTCGGACATATAAATTAAAATTTTGAAATAAAAGAACTATGAAATTTGAATCGCTAAATCAAGGAATTGAAATTGCGAAAACTGTAAAAACCTCAAAATAAGTAAAAACTTTTTATTAAAGGGCCTGAGCTTAAATGAGTTGCCAACGAATCCTTGCAAAAGACAAAAATGAAAGTCCACATGAGAACAGAATGGTGGAATTGAAAAACAATAAACATTAAACCGTGAAAATCGAAATACTACAATCGTAAAATCGGATTTTAAAGCCTCAACTTGAAACTGTGAAATCGAATAATCTGAACTGTTAAAACGGAAAAATAGGAATAAAGAAATCGCAAATAGAAACTGCAAAATCGTGAAAATTGGAATTATAAAATTATGAAATTAGAACTGTAAAACCGCCAAACTGAAACCGTGAAATCGATAAACCAAAATCGCATACCGTTAAAACCAAAATTATAAAATCATAAACTTAGAGCAGTAAAACCACCAAACCTGAACCGTGAAATCAAATAATTGGAAGTGTGGCATCGGAAAAACTGTAATAAAGAAACCCCCAAACTAAAACCATGAAAATTGGAACTATAAAATCATGAACTTAGAACCATAAAATCTCCAAACTGGTACCGTGAAATCGAATAATCGAAACCGTGAAATCGAAAAAACCGGAATAAAGAAATCGCCAAATCAAAATTGTGAAATTGTAAAACCAAAACCGACAAATGGAACTGGGAAATCGACAAACTTGAGATACTAAACTGTGAAAACAAGAACACTACAATCATAAAATTGGAATTGTAAACCAAGCCAAAACCATGAAATCGAATAATCTGCATTGTGAAATTGGAAATATTGGAAAAAAGAAATCGCAAACTAAGCCGTGAAATCATAAAACCAAAACCACAAAATCGTTAAAACCGAAATTATAAACTAAAAGAAAGCATGAAACTTAAAAGCAACAAAATAAGAATCTTGCAACTATTTCTCCCGCTTAGTTCTTGCACATATTTCTCCTCCCTTTTTGTCATAAATCAAAAAGATATTTAGGAGAGACTTCAAGGGATCATAGAACTATAATTGGACTTTCAACAATAAGGTAACATCATGAAGTCTATAAAAACATGGCATCAAGATAACATAATACCAATTAGAAAATTGCTTAATTTCTCATACCAAGCTCTTGGAGCTTGTTTTAAACCATAGAGTACATTTGAAAGTTTGTAAACATAATTTGGAAATTTTTTCATGCACAAAACTGGGAGGTTGTTCAACATAAACTTCCTCCTCAATATCACCATTTAGAAAAGCACTCTTAGCATCCATTTGAAAAAGCTTGAATCCTTTTAAAACAAGTAAAAGCTAAAAGCATCCTAATGGATTCAAGTATAGCAACCGGAGCAAAAGTTTCATAAAAAATCTATGCCCTCTTCTTGATTGAATCCTTGGGCAACAAGTCTAGCTTTGTTTCTAAGAACTTCTCCGTAATCATTTAGTTTATTTCGAAAAACCCATTTTATACCAATGGTGGGGTGATCACGTGGTCTAGGGACTAAAGTCCAAACTTTGTTTCTTTCAAATTTATTTAATTCCTCTAGCATAGCAATAATCCAAAACTCATCACACAAAACATCATCAATAAACTTAGGCTCAATTTGAGATAACAAGCAAAAGTTGTCAATAAAATACCTTTTTGTTCTTACCCCTTGTGATACATCACCAATAATTTCATCCTTGGAGTGTCCCTTTGGATATATCACATCTTGAGAAGATTTTGAGCTTCTTGATCATTTTCTTGTTTTACTTCAATCTCTTCTTCCTCCATAAGCATGTTCTTCCATTGCTTGAGTGTACAAAGGTTGGTAGCTTAAAGAGTTATCTATATCATGATCATCTTTCTTGTCAAAAATATTAGTTTCATCAAAATATACATGAATAGACTCTTCAACACATAACGTTCTTTTGTTATAAATTCTACATGCCTTTTTGTTTGAAGAGTAACCAAGAAAAATTCCCTCATCGGATTTTTTTTAATCAAAATTTTCCAAGATTATCCTTGGTGTTTAAGATAGAGCATTCGCATCCAAAAACTTTGAAGTAGCCAATTGAGGGGGTTTTGTTGATAATAAGTTCAAAAAGAGTTTTTCCTTTTTTTTTTATTTAAAAAATGGTCTCAAGAGAACACGATTAATAATGTAGCATGTGGTGTTAATGGCCTTGGCCGAAAATATTTAGGAAGGGAATTTTCACAAAGCATTGTCCTTACCATTTCTAGTAAAGTTCTATTTTTCCTTTCTACAAATCCATTTTGTTGAGGAGTTTTGGCTACCAAAAAGTTATGTAAAATACCAAAATCATCACAAAGTTTTGTAAAATCTTGGTTGTTGAATTCTCTCCCATTATCACTTCTTATAGAAATCAATTTGCAATCAAGGGAGGTTTGGACTCTTTTGAATAATTTAATAAATTCATGAAATGCTTCATCCTTTTGGCTTAAAAACAAAGTCCAAGTAAATCTTAGAAAAAATCAACCACAATAATAAAGGCATACCTCTTACCACCAAGACTAGTGGTCCTCATTGGTCCAAATAAATCCATGTGAATGAGTTCTAAAGGTTTTGAAGATGAAATCATTTTCTTTGGTTTAAAAGAGGTCTTAATTTGTTTTCCAAATTGACAAGCATCAGAAAGTTTATTTTTCTCAAAGCGAAGTTTTAGTAAGCCCCTAACAAGTTCTTTTGAAGAGAGTTGGTTCAATAAATCCATACTAATATGACTAAGCCTTCTATGCCACAAAAATGCATCATCATCATGAACCAAGAGACACTTTAAGCTTTGAAAAATAAGATCTTCAAGATGAAAGACATAAACATTTCCAACTCTTTTTGACAACAAAAATAGTTTTGTTCACAAGCTTGTTTTGTTGGAATCCATAGACAAAAACAAAATAAAATAAAACTACGAAAATCCACCAACAGGATCTGCACATACTAGAAAAACCGATTGGATAGAAATTACCTCAACGTTTTGATTGTTCGTTGTGGAGGCGCTGCTTTGTACGCTTCGCCCTCTACTGGTATCCACGCGACGAACTCCTCTGCAAGCGTTCGGGATGCTAGCCCCTTCTATGTTCTGAAAACTGTTCAGAACTGATCCTAACTATCTGGTAATCGGTCGTATTTCGGAGAGAGGAGGCTAGATACTATATCGCTGTTTTAGGGTTTTGTTTTTCTTTTATCAGATAAAGGACGGCTGCCAAGAAAAGGTTAACATAACCTTTTATAGCTGTCAGTATCAAAACCCTAACTGTCATCTAATGACAGTTTAATCTCGTCCGTCTATTCCTATAATCATCCAACGGTTGGATGAGTAATATTAAGTAATTAATTTCATTTATTCGATTAAATAAAATTAATTACTTATTAACCTACCGTAAAATACAATATTGAATCGATTCCCCTTTTTGTATACGTTCAACGAATCGGACACAATCTAGATTCATTGAACGTGGACATTATGCTCACAAGATCGTCTATGCGTGTGACCATGTAGGTTCACTTAACGTTGGCGATGAATGAAAAAAATGTCCTAGACATTTATTCACAAAACATAAGCGGCCTCTAGCAAGACATTATGCTTACCCAAGTTAAGTAAATGTAATAATAACCTAGCATCAGATTTAATATTTAGTCCTTTTGTCACACGATATCCTAATTAAGTATAAGGCATGGATCAAGTCATCCTTATAAAACTTAATTAACCATTTACTTGATGACCAGGCAGACTGTTCCAACAAATAATATTAATAACACCTTATTAATACTTATTTGAGCATGGCCATGCATATTTTCCAGTCTTCCTTATCAAGGGGCCCATGGATATCTCTCTCTAAAAAGAGAGGGACAAATCCCTTTCATTATCTCCAATATTCAAGCCATGACGAGTAAATAAGCCAACCAATAATCATAATGATCACCTAATTAAAAGTGATGTTTGACTATGTCAAAACATATTTTTCTCCCCATGCAAGAAACATTAGAAACATTAGGTCGAAGGACACCAAATATAAAACTGAGAAGAAATACTTATAACTTAAACCCATGCAATATTTCTTCTTCACTTTGTGTCATGTCCAATACAATATTCTCAATATGTATTTATGAATTGATTTTATATCTCATATTCATGATCAGTAAAACTTGACCATCAATCAACTTCACACTAGTTTACAAGATTTAATAAACTAGGGACAAATAAGAATAGTATTTTATTAGCTATAAGGGTTTTACTATCAAGTCACATACTTGATGACCAAGAGCATAAAATACAATTCAAAAATACATGCTTCATAAATCATAAATGTGAGTCAATTGGTCTTAGGGCATATACTAACATGTTTATGATAGAAGAAGATCACTTTCAAAAACAGGTTTGTACCCATAATAACACAATTGACTAATACTAGATAAATTAAGCTTCAAACCATCAATTAAGAGCACTTCCTTAATTAAAGAAGATGGACTATATCCAATTTTACTTATACCGATGATCCTTCCAAAAATAACAAAGCCACCTTTGGTTTCTCTTAACTCATTCATGAGGGATGCATATCCAGTCATGTGTCTTAAGCATCTGCTATCCAAGTACCACTTAGATGACCTTGACTTGTGTTCCTACAAAAGAAGAAGTAGAAAAGACTTTTGGTACGCATATCTTTTTGGGTCCATGAATGTTAGTTGGATTTTCTTTTATTTTCCAAATGGTTTTTACTCCCCTTTCAATCTTTCTTTTTATAAAACATTTTGTGGCTTTATGACCACTCTTTTCACAATAGGTGCAACAAAAATGGGAGAAGGATAAAGAAGCTTTAACAAAATATGTTTGCTTTGAAGAAGCATTAGAGTGGTTGTATCCAATGCCATATTTATTATAAGGAGATCTTTGTAAACCAAGAAGTTTTTTAAAATTTTCCTTTCCTTGAGTAAATCTTTCAATGCACAAAGTGAGATCATTCACCTTTTTCTTTTAAGATTCATAATCAATCAAATATTTTTCAAGAGAGGAAACCTTCTCACAAAGGTTCTTGTTTTCTAAAGCAAGTTTTTGAAAATTTTTGTTTGAACACTATTTTTCATTTTTCAAGATTTCTAAAGACTCAAGGAGAGATTTATTTTCACAAATAAGTTTTGAGTTTTCATCAAGCAAAACTTGAGTTTTGTTTTTCAAGTCTTTGTTTCTTTTTGAAACCTTTTTGCATTCACCATACATTTCAATAAGTAAAGAATTAAGATCATCATCATTATCATCAACATGATTAGATAGATTTGGGGGTGTTGATTGTACCTCATTTTCTATTGCCATGAAGCATAGGTTAGCTTTTTCTTCTCCTTCACTTTCGCTTGAATCTTGATCCCAAGCACCTATTAGTCCCTTGACTTTCTTCTTTTTCTTTAATGCCTCAAGTTTTGCTTCCAACGCTCCTTTCTCTTTTTCTATAGCTTTGGAACAATCAGCTACAAGATGGTCGGTGCAATTGCATTCAAAGCACCTAGCCTTAAAGAGTGATGAACTTTATCCTCCTTTCTTGAATGGAGAATTCTTTACTCTTGTGTTGAAGTCTTTCTTGTAAAATCTTTTAAATTTTCTCATTACTAAGGCCATATCCTCAATCTCATCTTCATTATTTGACGAGCATGTATGATCATCCTCATTCACTTTGAGTACTATGCTTTTTCTTCCTTTGTCTTCATCTTCTATTTCATCTAAACTTTTTATTTTCATCTCATAGGTGAGGAGAGATCCTATGAGTTCTTCAATAGGAAGTTGTCTTAAATCTTTTGACTCCTCAATGGCAAGAGTTTTTGGTTGCCATGCCTTTGGGAGTGCATCAAGAATCTTTCTATTTACTTCTCCCCTTGTGTACTCTTTCCCATACCCCTTTAGGACATTTGTGATGTTGGTCAACCTTGTGAACATGTCACTAATGCTTTCATATTGTTTCATCATGAATAGCTCATAATCTCTCACCAACATAGACAACTTAGACTCCTTCACTTGATTGGTGCCTTCGTGAGTTACTTCAAGTAACTCCACATTTCATGAGCCGATTTGCATCCGCTCACTCTATTGTATTCATTAGCATCAAGGGCACAACTCAATATGTTCATAGCTTGAAAGTTTAGAGTCATCTTTCTTGAGTCAAGCTCATCATATTCTTCAACCTTCTTGACTATTCCATCCTTTTTAGGAACATAAGGTCCTTTCTCTACAATGCTCCAAAGATTAAAGTTAATAGAGCAAATATATATTTTGATTCTAGATTTCCAAAAAGTATAATTTGTACCATTGAAAAGAGGAGGTCTATTCGTAGAAGAGCCTTCTACATAGGCTAAGTTTGAAATACTAGCCATTTTGAAAAGGGATCTTTTACTTCTTATGATGTTGAGCCTTAACAAAAGAAGACCTGCTCTGATATCAATTGAAAAAACCTTAGAGGGGGGGGGGGGGGGGGGGGGGGGGGGGGGGGGGGGGGGGGGTGAATAAGGTTTTTGGCTAATTTTCATAAAATCTTTTGTGTGATTAGAAAGATAAACCTCCAATTTGTTTGTGAAAGAATTCTAAAACTCTTTTTGATAAGAATCCACACCAAACAAAATCTTATAGAATTAAACTTTACAGAACATGCACAACAATTTATAGTGGTTCACTCTCTCAAAGAGCTACATCCACTACCTTGAGACTCAACCCAAGGATTTCACAAATCCACTATCTTCAAAGTTGGTTACATAACCACACAATGAGGATCACCGTTCAAGGGTTTTACACTAAAACCTCAAAGTTTACACAACACAACAATACAACAAATTTATCAAAGGATCACCCAAAGGGTTTTCCACAAACCTTTGATCACAATAAAAGAATAAGAAGAGTAAGGAACAATGTTACCAAATGAGCTTAAGAAGAGAAAGATACAACTCAATGGAATACTTCTACAAGCACCTCTTTACTTCTTCTTTGATGATGATCAACAATGAAGCTCCAAAAACATTTTTCTATTTGTTTTTATGAGATGAAGATATTTGAAAGAATGTACTTTTAAAGCTCTTTAAATGTTCTAAAATGATCTCAATAAATTTTTCAACCAACCTCCATTCTTTTTGCAGTTGATCAAAGTCAATATAAATATGAAGGAGAAGAAAGTAGCCGTTACACTGTGTAACGGTAATATTTTTGCAGTAAAAGACTAAAACTGGAAGATTGGTTTTAGAAAACTGACGACCTATTTTTGAAACAGAAAGATTCGGATGCATCCTACAAAAATCGGATGATCCCTCTTAAAAATCAGATGACCTAAAGCTAGAAAAATCGGACGACCAATTTTAAAATAGGACGTCCGATTTTTCTCCCTTGGAAAAAATCGAATAACCAGTTTTAAAATCGGATGACCAGTTCTGAAAATCAGATGACCCTTTTTTGAGAAGGATTTAGAAGCCAGTTTTCCTTAAACAAAAAGAACTTTCCTTCACATTTCAAAATATGTATTCTTTATACTATTTTAGAGATAAGAAAACTTTTGAAGGCATCAAAAACTCCATCAAGAGTACTTGGATTTTTCAAGTGTAGTTTATAAAAAGAAATTCATCCAAGGAGCTTCACACTTGATCAACAAACAAAGATGAGAGTTAGGGAGTTTTACAAAATACCTTAGCATATCCCTAACTAAGACATAAGTCTTCAAGGTCTTCAATGCCTTGATCTTGGAGTGGCTTGATCTCTCCTTCTTCATTATGCTTTAATTGCCAAGATCTTTTACTTCTTATGTAGTGTAGCCTTGAGACTCCAAAAATGCTTCTTTTGTTCGATAGAGACTAAGCTATACTCATCATACAAACATATGTTAATCATAATAAAAAACATATACAATAATTCCCTAATCAGAATCGTGAGATCAGAAAATCAAAATGAAGAAACCGCCCAACCGAAACCATGAAATCTTGAAAACAAAACCGCTAAACCGTGAAAACTGGAATTATAAAATCATGAAATTAGAACTGTAAACAGCCAAAATCGAATCCATGAAATCAGAAAACCAAAACCGCAAAACCGTGAAAGATGGATTACAAATCATAAAATCAAAATCGTAAACCGCCAACAGGAACTGTGAATTTGAATAATTGGAATCATAATAATTGGAACCGTAAAAACTTATATTAAAAGTTTTAATTAACATATATGAGCCGTGAGCTTAAATTTTAATGTGTAAATAAATCTGACCATTAAAAATATAGATTTAAATTTTATTTATTTGTTTTTAATTGGAACCTTTAGAACTGACGATTAAGAACTCATAGTTCATATTCTCTCATTTAATAAAGGTTCCGGTTCCAAGTAGGAACCGTATGTATAATCGGAACCTTGAAAACAGTAATGGCCATCTCGATTTTACGGTTTTGATTCAAATTTGGCCATTTCTATCGCCATCTCTAATGTAATTCTAGCAATGGTGGACAAGTTGTTGAATTGATAATCTGCGTATCAGATTGTAGAATTTTTACACAAGAAGGATAGATTGATAGAGTCGTGTTTTGCCTACAAATGGTACCTATCAAAGTTACATATTGATTGTCGTGAAAGCAGCTCGTGACGGTGAAGGTAAGGCAAGGGTGGGTCTAGCCATGAGGAAAGAAGGAAAGCAAAACAAAGAGAAATTACAAGCATCAGTATTAAGAATCGATGGAGATTTAGACAGACCATTGTTGCTTAATATTATATATATTAGCAAAACAATCGATGCTATGTTCGAGGAGTCAATATCTAATAAATAAATTAAAAATAGTATTTAAAATAATAAAAGTTAATAAAAAGGAAAAATAACTAAATCCTATGAAAATATAACATAAATTTTTATAAATAAATATAATAAAAAGAAAATTATCTAAATTCATTAGAATAGAAAAATAATTGCCTATGTAATGTAAGTAGTACTCTATATTTACCACATCTTTCTTGAGCCGACTCAAGAATTTACTTATTTATAATAGATTGAATAAAATAAGAGAAGTGAGTTTATTTATGTTTAACTATAGAAAATTTCTCAAAATATAAATGAAAAATTATGTGCGTATTTCAAAATATGTGAAATTATGACTCAGTAAATGCATATTTTCTATGGTTGATGTAGCTTTTCACACACAATATTCCCTTTAATACTTATCTGGCACTTGTGAGCATTTTGATAAACCTCTAAAGGCTTCAGTAGAAGGAAAATGCTTGAAAAAAATATGCATGTGTAATCCCAATATTTGGTATGGTTGTTCAATTTCATTCCCTTATTTTTGTAAACTCAATAGTGATCATTATTTGCTTCATCATTTAGGTACCTTGTAGGTATCATCAGTTTACATTCATGATATAAAAGATTGATAAATACATAATCAAGAACATCATATATATATAATGAAGAGAATAAATAAGCAAGATCATACTTTAAACATGGCATTTAAAGAAAAAGTTGTCATTTCATTATCCTTCTTTTATCTCATTGTGACACCTCATGAAACAACATATAATTTGTTAATCAGTATAAGTTATTATATATTTAAAAATTCATGTAGTTTTTGTAATATAAACACTTACCCCGAACTTTATATACCATATGTTCTTTATTCTATCTGACACCTCTCCAAAATTCTGATGTGCCTAAAAAAAATGCGCCTTCATGATTTCAGTAATCAACTTTGCACAGCCTGATTGCTTGTTGAAGCTGTGCAAAGCTTAAAATACAAGTATATTTAATTAACTAAATCTAATTAATGTTACTTAAACAAAAATAAAGAGTTTAAGAAGCAAATAGTGGAATTTAAGTTTTTTTTAAAAAAAATTGTTTTAAAAAAATTTAAACAAATAAAACAATTCCTAGGCACTGAAAACAAAAAGTACATAAAATTTCTAATAAAATCAATTATATAACAATATATAAGATCTTCTCCATATCCAAGTCTAACAAACAACAACAATTCCAATATAGTCATAATACTCATTTCATATCAAAGTTTAACAAAGAACAATTCCATATATAACAAACATGTATTCCAAGTTTAACAAACAACAATTTCATATGTAACAAACATATATTCCAAGTTTAACAAACAACATCGAACCATATCTAACAAATATATATACAAAGTTTAACAAACAACAATAATTCAATTTTGGCTACGACATATACTTGTCAACGATCGGTAAGATAAGAATGTAAGAGTCAACAACACCTTGGGATGAAGGGGCAGGTGAGGCAGATGAATGCGTAGGTGCCGATGGATGTGATGATAATGAAAGGGCAGGACTTGATGACATCCCCACAGAATTTGAAGTTGAAGAAGGAATAGACGTGGTCGCCAGACTCGAGTATGGCAGCTGCGGAAATGGAGTCAAGGTCACCGGTGGTGTAGAAGCTGTTGCTAGATGAATAGACATCCCCGGAGATGTAGAAGCCGCTGGCAGAGGAGTAGACATTCCTGGAGGTATAGAAGCTGCTGCTGAAGGAGTGGACGTCTTAACCGAAGTAGAAGCCGGTGGAGAAGGAGACATCCCTGGAGGTGTAGAAGCCGCTGCCGGATGAGCCCTCTTCTTATTCCCACGTACCATCTTTAATATAAAAGATTAAACAATTTTAGAAAGTTACTTAGAAAGGAAGTTATTTAAAGTTACATAACGACAAAAGGAAACAAACAACTTATTTAGAAACAAAGTTACTTAACATAAATTAAGAGAAAAAGAAACAAATAAGTTACTCAAACAAATACCAATTAAACATTCTACATTTCAGAATCGGATTCCGATTGAAACTCTTCCTCTTCTTCATCAGACTCCCATTCATCTTCATTATTTTTATCTTCATCTACAATACTACTCCTCCCGCAAATGTCTACCGATTCAAACTTGCCCCACTCGTGAATGAAAGTGCCAATGTCTTGGACATTAACGTTTATCCTTATTAGAGTTTATGGAAACTTTCATTTTTAATTTTATGAATGGGCATTAATTTTCCAAGTGGAACTGATCTAGTCAATGTAATGACAATTTTTTGAAGAAAAATATTTATATCCATATAATTTGTATTTCCTAAATGGAAATTTTCAATGATAATTATATATAAAAAGGAAAAGGAAATTGATAAATTCAAGGATCTTTCTTAAATTTAGAACAAATTTCTTTTAATCTCAATAATACCCTTAGTAAATAATAACTATTTATTATCCTTAGTTATTAGCTTTATAGAAGATAACTTTGAAAGGTATCTTACTTTCAATAAGAAAGATTTCTTATTTTAAATATTAAAAGAAGGGATAAGTACTGCAAATTATACCTTACACCCAAGTGCAACTTCTAAGGTGCACTCAGGGTGTTGAAACGGCTCTGTCCTACTTAAATTGTGAATTGCTAGGGCTCTTCAGTTGCGCGTCTATCTCCCTCTTCTCAAGCGTCGTATCACTCCTCTCCTTCTTCTTTTTTTTCATCGTTCTTTATCTCCTTCCCGATTGTCCTATTTTGCCTCTCTATGTTCTGGATACTAGCTTTAGTGTCCTTTTGGAAAATTAAAGTACACGAAGAAAGGGATTTAATTAAGAATTTCTTCAAGAGACGTCCCTTGAGATTAAGTTTGAGAAGGAATAACATTATGAGAAGAATTGGTAACAAGTCCTGGAGGATGATTATATTGAAGCTGTTTAGACCCTTGATTTCGCCATTGAAAGTTAGGGTAATTGCTCCAGTCTTCATTGTATACATTCCTTGTGATGGATTAAGAAAACCTCCAACACTAACCCATTCACCCTTATAGAAGGTAGGACATGCATCAGTTGTATGATTAAATGCCATGAAAATTTTACATGCCTTAACTTGTGGATTCATGTCATTATTCCCACAAAACAATTTTCCAACTAAGTTACTGAGGTTATCTAATTTTTTTTTCAAGTGCATATGTACCTAGCGCACTAACTTTCCTAGGTGTTTTACTTAGTTTACCAAAATTCTGTGTGTTAGATGTCGTGTTTGCAATCAACTCACGAGAAGCTTGTGAAAAACAAGACAAGCAATCTTTAGCTATACCATGTAAACTAAATTGAAAAGCAAGCAACTTAATAACTTCTTCCTCAACATCTTCAGGTTTCATATTTGAGAAAAAAATATGAAATTCTTTTCAATGACTATGTAGTACCTCCTTGGGTAACCCATGAAAAGTAGGCACCAATTGGATAAAATAAAAATGAAACTTAATATGTATTAGTTATTTCATGAAAAATGATGCACAAAGGTCGATTATTCATAGTTACTTTAAAGTATTGTTAAAGACTGAGTTTACTCACATGCATCTTGTGCATCATGTAGGAAAAACCAACTTCAGTAGTTCTGCACACCTTCTTGCACATGATGTGCAACATCCTACACGAATCTCATAACTGAACTTCTTCATCCTTTAAGCCATAAAATTCATTATTTTTTTCCAAGTATGCAAACACATCGAATAATATAAAATGAATAGATTTCATACCAATATAACACAAAATGCAATCATAAAAGGTATAAGAATATAATATTTTAACGCTTAACACATAAATTGATATATAATTCCTTTCTATTTGACTTCAAGTAAATTAAGTAATTTTATATTTTTCCCCGAGTCCTTCAATTTAATAAATAAGTCTAACTAACATTTAATATTTCAAATATTCTAAAAAGCCCACACAAAAGTTAGGCTTCACATAAAAATCGCCACAAAAATAAGGCTGTAATTGTTCACAAGAAGAATTACTGATTAGCCAAATATTCCCAATTTCCAATTTATGTTTACATTTCCATAGTGTAGTTCTTGGCTCAAAGGGCCTAGGGGAGTTAACCTTTGGTTAAAATTGCTGGAACTTTTTCTATGCCAAAAGTTGAACCAAATGAAATGGAGCACAAACCTAAATAAACCATTTCTAGACCTTAATCTTCACTATCCAAGTTTGTTGAGGCAATCATTATTCCGTTCAACAAGCTTAAGTTTCTATATATACTAGCAAAAACTACTGCATCGAGCACTATTTTTGTTCCTTTAACAAGATGTATTACAATTGGGAGAATATACTTATAAATTTTGTAAGTAAGTGATTTTTTTTGTCTTAATACACTTGTGACTTTCTGTCTCTTTGGCTAAACAATACAAGGTGTTTTACTTGGTAATTACTTCTTCAAAATAACGATTATTGGAAGTAGTTTAATCTATGGTGATTTAGGCCCCATTTTATAAAACTAAAAATTAAGCATGAAGTTTGAATTGTTCAAGTTTTGAATTATGAATCTTAAGTTTGAACACTAGATCTAAAATCTGAATGTTCAGTGGTAATTATATCCAAAAAAGTAGAATAATTTGATAAATAATATATATATGTATATTCAGATTTCAAACTTTAAAATTAAACCAGAATTTTTCACTTGAAATTTACAATTACAACTAAGCACATCTTAAACAATTAATTGATTTGTAAAAATTGTAGTCAAATATACTTAACTATTAAATACTTAATAGTATCTGTTATCAAACATACTTGATTCAATAAGTTTTTAACTAATGAATTTCAAGAGGTCAATTAATTTAACAAATAATGTCATAGCTCCTTGGTATTCAATGTGATTGTGGAAAAAAAAATATCATAACAAGGGTTTTTATTTAGGATGACCAAAGTATTATTAGGAAATTAAAAAATTAAGAAAGTTAAACATGTAAATCATTATGACCCTTTTAGAGAGTTTTATAAGAGAGTAGATTTTGTTATTTATTTTAATTAAATTCTAGTGTGTTTTAAGTTTAATTGGAAAAAATAACTTCCTTTAATCTTTATTGGATATGTAAGGCAAAGTGAAGACAAAATGAAATTATAATGACTTTAATTTAGTGCAAAATAAGGGCAAAAAAGATAAAAGAATTAGAGTAAGTCAAAACCTATTGGTGATTAACCCAATTTTTGTTGCCTTAGCAGGAGATGCATGGAGACGTATTCTCAAAACACGTGCGGCAAAGGGACATTTTATCAGAACACATTCTGCACATTGGTTATGTTATTACATTTTTATGTCTTTTTTCTAACATATTCCATACTTAAATATATGACCATATCTCGAATTCACATGTTACTTACTATTTATTATTGTAGAAGGCAATATTCAAACATGGCACATGCCTTTCCACTATAAGTGCTTCAACTAGTGCACTTCATACACTTTTATTATAATTTCTAAATAAATTTTATTTATATTGTATATCAATAAACTAAAATGTAAGTAATTTGATTATTTATAGAGTATTTTATTTAAGAACTTGTCTTTACCAAATAATAAAAAATTAAATTTTCACATAAACACTAAATTTCTTACATTTTAGAGATTCTCTGTAAAATATATTTGACTTTTCTATCTCTAGAATAACTTGTATGTTAATAATTTCTCTCTCTCTCTCTCTCTCTCTCTCTCTCTCTCTCTCTTATTTCAATTATAGAATGATGTTATAGATTTCATAAATGTAAACAATATTTTTCAAAAAGCTAGCAGTAATACAATTATACATTTCTCTTAACATGATTGAGAGAGATCACAATAGAGAAAATAACAAAATTTTCTTACCAAATTAAGACGTACAATATGCAAAGTATCACTATATTATCTTCCTATTTTATATCTAAAACACTTTTTTGTATAAATTTGAAATAATATATAAACCGTAGTCATTTTTTTTCTTTTGTAAAAAAGAGTTGATATTTTATTTAAAACATCAGTATTTAAAAAAAATGATTTCAGTTCTTCTAAGTTTTTCTATTAAAATAAGTATTATAACATAAACTGATCAAGTACATATTATTAAACTATAACTTCAACGTTAAAATTGAGTTATATATATACATGTATACACATATGTATGTATATATACATACATATGTGTACATATATATGTGTGTGTTGATTAGTAGTCTTTGAAAATTTGTGTAATATTTGAGTTTGTACCATATTTTAGTGGTATTTTTTGTGGCATTTGAGTTTGTGTCATATTTAGTGGCATTATTCGTGACGTTTGAGTTCTTGCCATATTTTCATGATATTTTTTATGGTATGTTCTTATATTGTCATAATTTTGTGGCACTTTTATGTGATATTTTAAAATGTACTACCAAATTTGTGGCACTTTTAGGAAGTACAAACTATTGCAATTTTAATTGTCTTAGTTATCCTAATTTGATGATCAAGATATTTTTATTGAATAACAAAAAAATAACTAAAGCAAAGTAAAAACTTCTAGAAATAAACTATGAAGAAAACATCTAGGACAGGGGTTCACCATAAAGAACTCTATGATTATGGAATTAACTATTCTAAACTGTTAATTATATGATAAAAAAGACGAATTATCCTAAGGTAATTATTGTCTTCCGTTGAAGTACAATGATATATCTACCTAACCTTTATACTCATGGTGATTAAATTGAACTAGACCCATTAAGATTTGTGATAATTGTTTGCTCCTCAAGCACAATTAAGTTACTCTCTTAATCTAAACGTTCATGTTCAATTTCTATTCTTCCAATAATGGGTCTCACCTTTTAGTCTTGCACCCAGTTATCTAAAATCAAGCAATTATAGCAAGGTTTATAATAGCAGGCAATAAGAACATAAAATTAATATTGACCAACAATAAGAACAACAAAATTGAATCAACATAGAAATTCATTGAGCTAATCCAATCTTAGATAAAGAAATTACTCATATATATGAAGATTTAACTATAATCATCAACAAATTCATCTTGCAAACAATTAATAAGTAAAATAAAATAAAAAGATAGGAGAGGGAGAAGAAAAGAACTCTGTTTGATAAATTGAATTCAAAATCTGAGGTTGAGCGTTAAAAAATTATTGAGAAAAATTAATTCTTGTTCTTCAATTGAAATCCTAAAAACTTGAGTTCTCAGAAGAACAGAGAGAAAAGAAACGATAAAGACAGAAAGAGAGAAGAACGATCGCTCCTGAATCATCTCTAACTCTTCAGTGTTTTTCACCGTCCACTATTACAATAATACCCTATTAAGTCTCGTAATCAACCTTTAAAATAAAATAATAAAACAAAGAATAATAATAACTAAAAGTCAAACTTTTAAGTCTTATATTATAATTCATGACCTGTTTTATTCGGGCAAGAAGAATTTTGCGTGCTCGCGTAAAATTTCCAGAAACTTTTCAAATCTCATTTAATTTAGGGTGCATGCGCAAAGTGTGCCAAACCTTCAAGCTTCTTATGGGGCTTGTTCTTAATTGCGAAGAGACTTGCTTGATGGCACACAATGCTAAACTTCATAACTTAGGCCTTTTTCTTGTGCTCCTCTATTGATCAATTTATCCCCGAGCATTCCTTGATCAAATCTTATATTATTCTTTGCAATTGTATTCCTTATCGTCCACTTAAATAGCCAAAATCCTTCACCCTGCAAAACAAATAAGGATGAAGATGTAATCTCATCCATATAAAAGAAAATCAATAAAAGACAAGTCATAAGTTCATTAAAGTCATGAAAAATGACGATTATTTCTATACTATAAAGATGACACTTTAATTCCTATCAATTTCCCCCAACCTTAGATCTTTACTTGTCCTCAAGCAAAATAAACTTGAAAATACCAAGTAGAGTTGTAAAAGGATATGAACCAAAGATCACCTTCTCAGTTAAAAGTTTTCATGAAAGAATTAATTAGAAGAAATCCAAAAGCTCATAACTAAACATGTACTAGTATCACGAATATACAATCGTACAACAAACCTTCCCTCAAGATTTAGTATAACAATATGATAAACCTTCACTAGCTACGTGAATATTCACACTGAAATGGAAAATTTTCTTTCTAAAATTATCCACTTAACAGTCATGGTCTAACATAAGCTTGCCCATTATATCATCCCTCTTCCAAATAAAATGACATAAACACAAGCAAGTCAGGAAACCATTAGTCACATAGGTTGTAATGTAGGCTTGGATTAAAAGTAGGATAAATATTTTGGAAATGTAGCTTAAAGAGCCAAAAGAACATTGGAGCAAAGTTCAACAAACTCCAACTACACCTTCATCTCAAGTTACAAATCCCAACTGCTAAAATAAATCAATACACCCTTGTAACATCATATGCAAAACCGATATCAACACCAACCAATGTAAAAAAAAATTGTAAAGGAAATCGCACTCTCATAAGAGGAAAGGTTGTAATCGAATTGTGCAATTATTATGATCAAGAAGATTCTTTAATCTACAATATTTTTCTTATTTCTTTTTTCATGTTTTTAATTTTTTCTTCAATTTTTTCATTTTTTTCAATAAAAGGAAATGGCATCATGAAGTAAAATAACTACACATGCCACAAGAATATACAAACATCACCTTAATAATTTTATATTTTTTCCTCATTCCTTAAAGTTTATAAATTAGTCTAACTAACTTAATATATTTCAAATCTTCTGAAGAGCCCAAACAAAAATTGGGCTTCACATCAAAACTTGAATAAAAAATAATGTCGCCATACAAAAAAATTCCTCGCATGAAGAATTAATGATTGGCCAAACTTTCAAATCTCTAATTTATAGTTACCTTTCCATAGAGCAGTTCTTGGATCAATAGGCCTAAGGGAGTAAACCTTAGGTTGAAATTGTAAGAATCTTTTCCATCGCTAAAGTTGAACCAAAGGAAATGGAGCCTAAATAGTATAACTTAAATATACTATTCTTGACCTTGATCTTCACTATCTAGTTTGTTGAGATAGTCATTATTTCGTTCAACAAGCTTAAGTCTCTATATATGTTAGCCAACCAAGCGCTATTTTTTGTTATTGCAATTTTGAGATATCTTATAAATTTTCATAATTGAGTGATTTTTTAGTTTTTTTGCCTTTACTAAATTTTTAACTTTCTGTGTTCTCTAGCTAAACCATAGCAAGTTTTTTACTTCATAATTACTTCTTCTGAATAATTACATTCATTGAAAACTAGTTTAATCTATAGTGATTAAGGCCTTGTTTGATAAAATATTAAAGTGTAAAGTTTGAATATTTAAATTCTGAATTATTAATCTTAAATTTCACCACTGAATCCGAATCTGAATGATGAATTAATTAATAAGTGGTAGTTATATAAAAAAGTGTAATAATTTGACAAATAATATACATATTAAGATTTCGGACTTCAGAGTTAAGAAAAAAATTTCACTTAAAATTTACAATTACAATTAAACACATCATAAACAATTAAGTTGTTTGTAAAATTTAATCAAACACACTTAAATATTAAGTACTTAATGATATATGTTATAAACACACTTAATTCAATAAACTCTTAACTAATAAAATTTAGGAGGTCAATCGATTTAACAAATAAGGGCTTAACTCTTTGGTTTCAGTGTGATTGTGGGAAAAAATATCATAACAAGGATTTCTATTTAGGATGACCAACGAGTTTTTTTTGGATGACCAAACATATATTAGGAAGTTTTAAAAAAACTAAGAAAATTAAACATTTAAATCATCATTACCCCTCTGAGACTTTTATAAGAGAGTAGATTATGGTATTTATTTTAATTAAATTTGGGTGTAATTTGAGTTTAATTGGAAAAAATAACTTTAATCTTTATTAGATTTGCAAGGCTAAAATGAAGAAAAAATGGAATTATAATGACTTATAGAAGTGATTTTTTTTTTTTTTACAAATGAATCCTTTAAATGTTAATTATTAATCCTCGATAGCAGTACTCGTTTAATTGTTAGAAATAATTGATTTGATATATTTATTTTCCCTTTTTCCTTTTTCTTGCAGATTAATTATAAGAAAAGAAAAAAAGAGATGCTCATCCTTTGTCATTTGTTGCATTATAGAGAGGTGGAAGGAAAAATTTACGGTTAACACATACAAAGGAAGGATAGAAAGAAAAGAAAAATGAAAAAGAACAAACAGAAAAATAAGTGGTAGCTGACGAGGTATGTGAATCCAAGTTTATTAGGGAGTTTTTTTCCAATCAAATTGGAATTCCACTAACAAGGAGAGAGGAAGCCGCAGCAACCATTGAAGGCATTGAAGCCCTATATTCTTTTTCAAGAATTTGGCTCTTTCTTTCTTTTTAATCATGAATTAATTTTTTATTTAGAATCATATTTTTCATTTATTTATGGAGATTTTTTTAGAATATTTTATGAAATTACATATTCTTGGGATGTTTATTTGTTTGATTCAAATAATTTTGTTCTTGTACAATAATTATTTGTGTTAGTTAGTACTTTTATTCGTGCTTAATTCTTGTAGTTTTTGAGTATGAGAAATATGTGATTTTTGAATAATTCATGCAAATTATAGATGAGTTATACCACAGACTTGAATAAATTATGTTAATGGTTAGATGTGTTATAAAATGCATTTAAACACAATATGTTTCTTTAGTGAATTAAAACTTGTAGCCTAGATCACCACATAAAAAGTTTAATATTTTTCTTATAAATAAAATTAAATCATTGTCATATAGGTTAGTGTTGGAATTCAAGATTCTAAATCATCTTTATTGGTTAATTTGATTATTTTATTTATAAGTTTTAATTAATTGTGGAATAATATTAGCTAATAAAATTTGGGTAAAATTAATTTAGGTTTTTAACCCTTTTTCTGTGGTTTGACACTTCTTTACTAACCGTATTATATTGGTCCTCTGCACTTACAATTATTGGGTTTAAAATTTGTTGGGATTTAGTGCAAAAATAAAGGCAAAAAAGACAAGAATTAGAGCAGTTAAATCATGCAGTGGGATCTAATAGTTTTTTTTTTTCTTCAAAATAATCTTGTTTTTAAGGAAGAGTCCCCTTTTAACCTAATTTTTATCGTCTTAGCAGGAGTCCCATGTAGACGTGTTCTAAAAACATATACCGTGTAGGGATGTACAATCAAAACACATCCTAGCATATTAGGACTTCATATATGGCTTTTAATATATTCTATATTTATTTTGTTTTGTTAGATAATGCTTTTTATTAGCTAAATCTACTTTTTTGTTTTAATATAATTTTTATTGATATATTTGTCTTAAAAAAAATCAGAATAAAAATTTTAAGTAAATTCTAAACTATAAATCATAAAAACTCTTAAGGGAAAATCTATGTTGAGAAAATCCGATTGAAGATCGAATTGGTAGAGCTACATTTAAATTGGTCTATTAGTTCCACTGGTCGAACATATGGTCGAATAGGATATTACATAATGCTTTAAAATTTTTTTAAATATGTTAATAATTAGGCAAACAAATTTTATCTAGGTAAGAATTTTTTTAAAAAAAAAATATGTTGAAATTATTTCATCCGATTCAAATGTGCATATTAATAAAAAATAATTTAATTTACACACATATCAAACATGTTGTATTTCACTAAATATAATTAAAAAATATAATTGAAAATGCTAAAGATTTATAAAATTTAAAAAACGAAAGCGCTTGCGTGAATAGACCCTGATTCTCTGCATATAAATAGAGCACGGATCCTCTTGGTATCTTTGTGGGATCATGGTGACCAAGTTGGGTTTAATCCCAACGAGTTTTGGCCGAACAAAACGTTCCACATTGGCGAGTTGGTCCTTTAATTGGGGTTAATATTTAGTTCTACCGCCTCTTACCTTTTTATTTAGCACAAAATAAAAAATAAAATTAAGAAAACAAAATTATTTTAAAAAAAGTAAATTCATATCATGTATAATTATATTAGTCATGAGAAAAGAATTTAAGAACTATTTACTTACCTTTTAAAAAACCAAAAAATTTTGAATAAGTGATGATGTTCTTTCTTGTTTTTTTAGAATAAATGTTCAAATATTAAGTTTTTAAAAAAATTCTCTTATGTAGATCATATATTCCTAATATTATTTTGCCTTTTTTAAAAATTTTTTCCAACTGTCATTTTTGAGATATCCTCTATAAAAAAGAGAAAATAAATAATCTTTTTTTTTTTTTGAGCTAAATAAAAGGCTCAAGTTCTCCCTATAGAAAAACGGTTCCAAACTCTTTTATCTTCTTCACTATCTTGTTTTTTTTAGTTATTTTTTTCCTTTTGTTCTTCTTTTTCTCTATTTTCCTCACACCTTAGAGTGAACTCTTGTTTTTTCCTTTCATTTTTCTATCTTATTCCTTCTCCTCACAGACTAGCCTTGTTTTTCCTATTGCCTTAATCCCCTTGGTTCTCGCATTCTCCTCCCCTCATAAACTTATCATACAATTAATTTGCTCCTCACTTCACATTTAGGGCTTCTCTCCTTCTTTTCTTCCATGTTGCTATTTTTGGTTTTGAAATAGTTGGATGATATAGGTGGAGAAGTAAGGTGAGAGCAGGGATGGCAGCAGAAGCTCATTTGTCTGTGGTTCTATATCAAAAATATATTTTTTTTTGAAGAAAAGAAAAATCGGGGTCAACTAGTTTGAGCGATTCCCAATAGAACTGCCTGGTTTTGACTGAGTTTGACATGTTTACTACTATAACTACTAAAAATAAAGATAATATTATTTCTCTTAATTATATTTTACATATGTTTGATATTTCTAGTATAAATTCGGAATTGTAATTAAAAAAAGTCATTCTAATGTACAAGGTTATTAAAGTCAAAAAATAATTTAATAATACAATTCGTATTAGCATACCTTAACAAATGTCACAGAACAAAACACAAATAACCAAAATAGAGCAATATACATAATAATTTTGCGAAGTGATTAGTATTGGTATTATAACATGCATTATATTATCAAGATTCTGCTAGTACACAAGATTTTGCCTAGTTTTAGCTTATACAAATGAAAACAGATCAAAATAAACCCAACCCTCTTCATAAGTTAAAAAAAATTATAACTATGCAAACAAAGAAAATAAATTACAAATTGATGCCCTGAAGAAAAATTTTAATATAATAAGGAAGAAAATTTTGTTCAGAAATCGTATTAATCATTAATCTCATATAGCAATTCACATAATCTTTAAGCCCTTTAAAGTGCTTTGAAGAGATAACAAGAAATTTGTAGCACTCAATTAATGATATATATTATTATATAAATTGATATATAGTATAGAATATGAGGGAGAGACGCAAGAATCATATAGGGAAAGGATATTGTTGAGTGCATGATACTTATTTGGAGGACTTGGAATGCTAGGAATTATATTTCTGAGTGACAACTAGTTTAAAATACTTGATGAGGATGTTACTTTTATAAAAGTAAATTGACATAAGGAGTAACAACAGTTTAAAACAAAGGTCATGCCTAAGTCAGCAATTGCTAGCAAAGAGGTGAAGTGGAGTATACCGGATGATGAGAAGTTCTATTCATGTGCCAATGGAGCATTAAGGTCGTAACTCTGACGACGATATAATTGCTGCAATGCCACATAAGTTTACTGGAGAAACTAATGATGCACGAGCTAATTTGGAGAAGACTGGAATATCTCCCCAACATTGAAATACAATGCAAAATTAATGAGAATGGGAAGATGATCTCTCACCTTTAGCTCATATAATTGACTCTCTGAATATAGAAAGAGATGATGTTCTTCAATTTAAGGATATAAAATAATCTAATGGTGAGGGTGAATAAAAAATCAACAATTATTGGAATGGGGATTACATTGACTATTCAATATAATTATTTAAATTGAAATACCAAAACCTCCTAAGATGCAATAATATTAAATTAATAATGTTGATAGTATTAACGAAGTAATATATGATAAATGTGTTCGATTAATAATGTTAAAATTTTTTGATATCATTTTGATAATCAAATAAAAATTCAACTTTATTGAACAAATAATTAAGAGGCAAAAGATCTATAATTTGTAATAACAGCTATTAATACTAAAACAATTCAAATCTTTTATCTTACCATTTTATTATTATTATTATTATTAATATTCAATTGATATTGGTAAATCGATATAAACAAAATTTTACTAATCCTAATTAAAAAAAAAGTTCACGTGCAATACACATGACTGTTCCTAGTAATTCATTGAAAGGCAAATGACAATGCAAGCTTTCTTCCTCAAAATACTCCAAAAACCATTCGTGAATTCTTAATAGAATAAATTTCTTCTCTTTGAAAGAAAAGTTGTATTTCAAACCCTCATTCTCAAAGTATTTCAAGATGGACTCATGGATAATAAGATAATTAGATTCATCAGTTCAAATTCATACTCATTAATCTAAGAACTTCAAAAAGAAAAAAAAAGAAGAAAAATAGGGTTTATAGAATTAACAAGGAAGTGCGAGAATGCTATTCTCATCTGACCACTAAGTAGGATAAAAACAAACAAGTTATCCATTCCAATTTATCCTTTATCAAAGATAGAACCAAGTTTCATCAATCATATGTTTCAAGTATGTTCTGAAGGAAGCAATCTAAGAAGAAATTATGAATCTAGACCAATCAAAAGTTTAACAAATACCAAGAATGTTCTACAAATTTTCATTCACATGGAAATCCATCACAAAAGATTTAAGAAGTGGTTAGCAAAAAATGAAGGCTATCAAGTCCTCTTCATTTATATTCAATATGCATATCATCAAGCAACAGACAAGAGAAACCATGAACAAAACTAGAATAGCAATTATCAATTATGTAATCCAAACGCTCATGATTTAATCTCAAAGTAGAATCACTGGAAAACTTCACATCATCATCTCTAGAGACATGGGTAGGAAGACTATAGAATATGGAACCAATCACAATGGAATCTTTTTCCAAGTATAGTTCATAACGAGCTAAGATATTGAAAAGTGTCTCTATCAAGAACAAGAGCAAAAAAGAAAAAAAAAAAAAAAACTGGGACATCCCAACTACCTCCCTAGGTTCACTGAACTCACCTCTCGGCAGTTGGTCCATTAAGATAATAAGATTTTTTAAGGTCCATGAATAAACTAGCTATTACACAAGGTGATTTTTTTAAAACAGGACATAATTATATCATAATAAGTTTCAAAGTAATAAAAGTAGATAAATCAAAAAATTGTAATTCCATAGAAGTCTAATAATTCACTCTAAAAGATTATCTCCTCATGGTTCTTCCTTAAATCCTGTATAGAAATGATAAATGTGTGAGCTAGGCCTAGTAAATTCCATGTGCCTTTGAATGTATTTTGAGCTAAAAGCTTTAAATAAGCTTATAATTTAAAATAAGCTAAAAGCTACTTATTTTAAGTAATGAAGAACATGGTAATAAACAATCATAGTAGTGCTCAACATATCATAATATTAAACATCAAAGCGTACTATGAGGAATATTAGCAACATCTATTTAAAGACCAGGAAGGAACTGATTCATTAACATGAGAAGATGTAGAAATAAAAACTAGATGATAATTTGGTGTAGGTAAGAATGGTTGCCTAGCATCAGTAAAATTTCACAAATTCAAAGATGACCTCCCCTAGTACTTCCATGACCTCTACCTCTACCCTAATTGTACGTATTTGAATGGGAATTTGAGGAATGAGAATATGCAGGATGGACAAATTTTGCTTTTTTGTTTTTCATGAAAAAGAATATGCAAGATTCCTATCTATTTAGCAAGTTAGATATCAAGATTTACCGAAGCAAAATTGACAACAAATCATGAATATCTAGAAACTGATGAGAATTCCAACATAAATATTTAATATTACAAATGTCCTATATTATTTAATTATAATTAATATTTTTGGTACTTAATAACTATTTATTTTTTATTTATTTTGGAGAGCCATTAGAGAAAAACACATTAATATTTACACAAATGAATATAATTTTGTACCGGAATAAAGCATAATTTTTTTTGGAAGAGCTACGGCCCTACCTAGCCCTTTATTGCTCTGCCACTGTACCTTCACAATTAAACTGTTACCGTCCTTTTATTCATAGAAAAAACTTCTTCAAACATTTATTGTACCCATAACCTATTTATATTATTACAACTACACTCAACAACGTGAAGTTTTTTAATATATTTTAGGCATACCCGTACATATATGCCCCTTATTAAGCCATTGCTAGATAACTAAAACAAAGGGTACACATGCAGCAAATACACATCTCCATTATCTACAAATAGACATCACCTAAAAATTCTTCTTTTGAAATATTCTCCTCTTTAAGAACAAAAATACCTTTACTAAAGGGTCCACGTGTATGGTGTATCCTAAAATGTGTCAAAAAGTACTACATTAAGTATAATTTGTCATATAAAAGTTTAAATACTCCGTAGGTGTAAATGTGTGAAAAAAAAGGTTTTTCCTATAAATAAAAAATGTCTAATTATATATAGCTCATTTCTCGATTCTCAATGTTCATTTGGAATTCAATACTATAGTTTACAAAATATAGAGCCTTCTTTTTACGATATATACCAATGATTCCTGGAAACAAGACTTTGATCCCATATCTCAAATGAATAACTATTTGAATGCTCTATGTTACAAAATACAAGTGAATATGAATAGAATGTGTATACCCTATATATAACATAACTAAGAAAAGAAAATACCATATACAAAATAATCAGAACTAAACAGTTATAGTTATTCTTTCGTATGAGGAATTTGTCATAAATAGTTATGAACAATTTTAGCTTTTCAATTTATAAAAAATAATTTTATTAATATTTCTTTAAACATGAACTTTTTTGCATGATTTTTTGTTTCAAAATAGCAAATATATGGTGGACACGGACTTCGAGCTCAGGTGATGTCAGAGTTGAGGTTAATTTTGTCAGTTTATAAGCGAAATGGGTAATTTTGCTACATTAAAAGATGAGGTCTTATAGAGTTAAAAAGGCAGGAGTTGAGAGGGTTAAGTGGGGTAAGTGGCAATATATATTACCTTCCATTTCACATGTAAAATGAAGAACATAGCCTCAACCTCAAAGTATGGTTATAAACGGAAAGGCTAAAAAAAATGCATGTCTATTTATAGCTAATTTTCAATAAATAACATAGTAATGTGTTTGTTTTCATGGAAGGTTATAAAATATTTGGGGGCATCCCCCAATACAGTAAGAAGGCCTTAAGGAATGCAAAAGGCAAGGTTGTAAATAGGAAGCTACCTCTTAAAGAAAAAAACTAGAGACATTATTCCAAGCTTGGATCTTATCGATTATCCCAGGCAATCAAAAGTTGTACTGCAACGACCAAACTTATTGATGGAAGAGAGTGGTAGAGGTAGATGTTCGAAGCAAGCGACATGTTACGACTTGACTAACGAACAAAAGAAAATGGTGCTTGATTTGGTTGAAGAGTTGCAAGTACCAGATGGATAAGCATCTAACTTACCCAGGTGTGTTGATGATAAAGAGACGAAGATGATTGGCACGAAAAGCCATGATTATCACGTATTCATAGAATGACTTATGCCCATGACCTTTAGAGAGCTCTTTCCTACAAAGATGTGCAGTTCTTTGGCCTAGTTGAGTCTCCACTACTGAATAAAAGGATTTTCAAAAGAAAAGAATAAAAGTGTAACTAACAATTAGACTAAAATAGTGGAAAAACTCTTTCAATTCAAGTTTTGGAAAGATTGTTCAAACTAATTCATTGGAAAGCTTTAGAAAAACCATTGAATTGTTAGTTTGGTCTCTGTTGGACTACAAACACTATCTTTAGGCGAAAACCCACTATTCCTCTAACTGATTAGAGAAGAACCTCTTCTCTCCCTAACTCAATTATGATTGAATTATGCACCAGAGTGAATTAGATTTCTCTATTGACCTAGAAAGCATAGTTATTATATCTAATCAGGTATCAATTTCCATAATTTAATTAATGCCCTAGATCGGTCTTCTTTTCTCAATTGCAATCAATCTTACGCAAAGGTATCAATTATGGGTAAAAAATGATAACACAAACAATGCAATTAAATAACAATCAACTGCAATTCAACAAATTATTCCATAAATTCCGTAGAAAATAATGTTACGTTCATCTAGGGTTCAATCCTACTTAAACAAAATAAAAACTTAGCAACTAAACATTACAATATCATAAAATCCAATGTAGAATTCACAATAACTAGAAGTTTAGAAGGCTTTGGAGGTAGAATTGAAGAGTCCATGACTTCGAGATGTCAATTGAACTCCTATCTCGATTTGCCTAAAAAAAACCCAAAATTGCTCCGTTTGCAATCTTCAATCTATGAACCGAAACATGATTTAACTAATTTTCCTCTTGCTGTCCTTTGTCAATCCTACCAAAGATAATGAAAATAATACATTGAGTGTCTTACTAAAAGAATAAAAACCAGCCGAGGAGGCACCCTCTATGCAAAAAGTCCTTTAAGTGTTAGTCCTTGCCAGGTTCGACCGGTTAAGGAAAATTGGCATCACTTTTCCTTTTTCGTCTGTTCTTACTCTGTATATTCCAGTTTCACTTTATTCTTCCTTCTAACTCATCCGTGACATGCCTATAAACAAAAGAGGGAAAATGGTGGGTAAATAATTCATTTTATACGCAAAACACTTCGAAAACTGAATTAAATAATATAAAAATGTATACAACATGGACATGTCAACGATTTAGCCAAAAAAAAAAAAAAAAATCATTAGAGATGCTATTTCACTGGTTGGGACTAGTTAGTACTGTTTCTTCTTTTATGTAGGAGTGTTTAGGTGTTTTATTGAACAAAATTGATTTTTTTCAAGCACTCCCTATTTCATAAGATTCGTCAATATGTTTTCATTGCTTTACTTGTACCATGCTTTTATTTGATCAACTTATTTAAGATTCTTAAAATTCTTGTAAGTGAAGAAGGCGGACACATATTTACCCAACAAGAAAAATCAGTATTTTGTGATCTTTCAACTAAAACAATTAGGATCTTTTGTAATATCTTTGTACAATTCTTCTTAATATTCATTATGTAATATTCTTAATGTAATATTTTATTAACAAAATCTAACCAATAAAATGTATACCTTAACTTTCAAAAGATAAACAATAAGAAAAAAAATGTTACAAGAAATATTATTGTTAGTATTATAGACGAGCTTGTATAATTTTTTCATAACATTGCTACTATGGTATTTTATTAATAATAACTAATCTCAATCTTGAATGCACTTTTTTCTTATTTTATGAAATTTCAAATAGTGAAAAATTATTTTTAGGCAGATAGATAATGTCAAAACTATCATGTTTTGCCAGGTAAAGAGAAATAATGAGAGAGACACGGGGGGAGAGAGAGAGAGAGAGAGAGAGAGTAGTCAAGAGGTAAGTCTTGGAGAAAAAATAAAAAAAATGGTAAAAAAGCCTAAATATATATATATATATATATGTAACTACAAAAAAACAAAAAAATCTTATTACTAGTTGGCAAATCGGTCTGTAATAGTTATTGACCAATTTTTTTGTAGTTACATATTCGTTCGGTAACTTTATTTTTTGAAGTTAATAAAATCAATTTTTAAACTTACCGATCGATTTTCATTTAATAACTTTTTATATACTGAAAGATTTTTGGTCAGTAAGTTTATTTATTTAATTTTTTAAAAATAGTTACCGATCAAATTTAAGTCAGTAATCGGTTAGTAACTATGTATTTTTTAAAATTTTTATTTATAATTTTAATAATCCACCTGAAATTCAAAAAACGTGGACAACAACAATTGATACATATAATCTACAAAATAACAAAAACGCCATAACATAATACATAATATATGAAATAATATATAAGTATCAAATTCAAAACAAAATTATAATAAATCTATAAATATCAAATATAAATATAATACACTGGTGGAGGTACGCCAGATGAGAAGGGATGACCGGTCGGTGGCTGAGGATCGACTCGGACGGCATCAGATGTGGCGTCATCTATCGGAGGGAAAAGAGGGAACAATATGAGTACTGAATCTGCTCACTACACTGAGATTCAAACCTTTTCATGAAGTTGATGAACGTTTCCTGTACTTGCTTTATATACCCACACCACTTCTTCACCCTCTCGATGCAACACTCGCGGACAACCACAAAAGATGTGGAAGGAACCGATGATGAGTTGCTACCTCCTTATCGCTCGCCAGTGATAGGTTCAGATTGTGAATAAAAATTGTAGACGTGACCTTTGTTACTGCCACCAATAGCCTCGAACATTAGTTGCTCGTCTCTCTAAATTGGTGAGCTCGTCTCTATACAGAGGTTTCTGCATTTGCCCTTAACTCCTTAAATTTAGCCTACAAGAAAGAGATTACTAAGTTATTGTTAAGCAATTTAAAAATAAATGGTAAGCGATAGCAAAAATTATTAAATAACATTACCCAAAATTCATCGGAACGCATATCGGCCCACTATTTCTTTGGCTGATGCAGGAGGACGTACAACTCAAAATGTTAAAGATCTATTAAAATTTAAGAAGAAAGCGCTTGCGTGAATAGACCCTGATTCTCTGCATATAAATGGAGCACTGTTCCTCTTGGTATCTTTGTGGGTTATGACGACAAAGTTGGTTTTAATACCAACGAACTTTAGCGGAAGGGAACATTCCATATTATCGAGTTGGTCGCTTAATTGGGGTTGATACTCGATTCTACCGCCCATTACCTTTTTATGTAGTAACAAAATAAAAAATAACATTAAAAAAACAAAATTATTTTAGTAAAAGAAAATTTATATCATGTATAATTGACTAGTAATGAAAAAAGAATTCAAGAACTATTTATTCGCCTTTTAGAAAACAAAGTATTTTGAATAAGTGATGATGTTCTTTCTTATTTTCTTTAGGATAAATGTTCAAATCTTAACTTCTTAAAAAAAATTCTAATTTGTAGATCATATAATCCTAATATTGTTTTGCCTCTTTTAAAAATTTTTTCATTTTGGAGATATCCTCTATAAAGAAGAGAAATCAAATTATCTTTTTTGGGGCTAAATAAAAGGTCCAAGTTCTCCCAATAGAGAAAACAGTTCAAATTCTTTTCTTCTTCACTTTTCCTGGCCTCAGCCACAGTGCCGCACTACTATCTTGTTTTCCTTTTTTATTTTTTTCCTTCTTTTTCTCCATTTTGCTCACACTTTAGAGTGAACTCTTGCTTTTTTCTTTTCATTTTCCTTCTTATCCCTTCCTCCTTACAGACTCCTCTTGTTTTCCTATTCCCCTGATCCTCGTTGTTCTCGCATTCTCTCCCCCCTCATAAACTTATCATACAATTAATTTGCTCCTCACCTCAAATTCATGGCTTCTGTCCTTTTTTTCTTCTATGTTGCTATTTTTGGTTTTGAAATGGTTGGATGACATAAGTGGAGAAGTTAGGTGTGAGCAGGGATGGCGGTAGAAGCTCATTTGTTTGTGGTTCTGTGTAAAAAATATCTATTTTTGAACAAAAGAAAAATCATAGTCAACTGGTTCGAGCGGTTCCCAATCGAAGTTTGACTGAGTTTAACAGGTTTATTACTATAACACTAAAATAAAGATAATATTATTACTCTTAATTTTATTCTATATATGTTTGATATTTCCAGTATAAATTTGGATTTGTAATTAAAAAAAAAGCCGTTCTAATTTACAAGGTTCGTAAAGTCAAAAAATAATTTGATAATAATAGAAACTCATATTAACAGACCTTAACAAATGTCACAGAATAAAACACAATTAACCAAAATTGAGCAATATACACAATGATTTTGCAAAGTCACTAGTGTTACTATTATAATATGCATTATATTGTTAAGATTCTCGTAGTATGCCAGATTTTGCCTAGTTTTATCTTAAACAAAATGAAAACAAATGAAAATAAAGCCAAGCCTTTTCATAAATTAAAAATAAATTATAACTATGCAAAGAAGGAAAAAAACAAACAAACAAAATAAAGAAATAGTATCCCCACATTGCATAATCTTATATAAATTGATGCCCCTCAAGTAAAATTTTAATTAACTGAGGAAGAAAATTTTATTAAGGAATCATATTAGTCCCAGGAAGCAAATCGCATTATTTGTTAAGCCCATTAAAGTGCTTAGAAGAGATAACAAGAAATTTGTTGCACTCAATTAATGGTTTATATTATTATATAAATTCATATATAGAATTAGAATATGGTGAAGAGACGCAAGAATCATATAGGGAAGAGGATATTGCTGAGTTCATGATACTTGTTTAGGTAACTTGGAATGCTAGAAATTAAATTTATGAGTGACAACTAGTTTCAAACAATTGATGAGGATGTTACGTAGGGAGTAACTGCATTTTAAAACAAAGGCCATGGGGAAGTCAGCAATTGGGAAGCAAAGAGGGGAAGTGATGTATATTGGATGATAAGAGATTCTATTCATGTGTAACTCTGACGACGATATAATTGCTGAATGGTGCCTAATTTTAGTGGAGGAATGGAAGATGCACAAGCTAATTTGGAAAAGGCCGAAGCTTGAACAACTTCCCAACATTCAAATACAATGCAAAATTAATGAGAATGGGAAGATGATCTCTCACATTTTGCTCATATAATTGACTCTCTGAATACAGAATGAGATAAACCTGGAGATGGTGTTCTTCAATTTAAGAGTATAAAATGATCTAATGGTGGAAGAGAATAAAAAATCGACAATTATTGGAATGGAGATTGAATTTACTATTCAATATAATTATGTAAATTGAAATTCCAAAACCTCCTCAGATACAATAATATTAAATAATAATGTTAACAGTATTAGATAAATAATATATGATAAATATCGAACAAAATATTTAAGAGTCAAAAGTTCTATAATTTATGATAACAACCATTAATACTAAAAAAAATTCAAAGTTTTCATCTTACCATTTTATTTTTATTAATATTCAATTAATATGAGAAAATCTATATAAACAAGTTTTTCGTACCTTTTAATTATTAGAGAATGGTCAGTATTTTAAATTTTTTTTACTAATCCTAATCATAAAAGAAAGTCCACGTGCAATGCACATGTCTGCTCCTAGTAATTCTTAAAAAGGAAAATGCTAATGCAAGCTTTCTTCCTCAAAATACTCCAAAACCATTCGTGAATTTTAAGAGAATGAATTGCTTCTTTTTGAAAGAAACGTTGTATTTCAAACTCTCATTTTCAAAGTATTTCAAGATGGATTCATGGATAATAGGATAATTATACTTCATCAATTCAAATTCATACTCATTAATCGACGAACTTCACAAAAAAAAAAAAAAAAAGAAAAGAAAAAAGGGTTTATAGAAGTAACAAGGATAAAAAATCAAACAATTTATTCAATTCCAATCTACCCTTCATCAAAGATAGAACCAAGTTTCATCAATCATATGCTTCAAGTATGTTCCAAACGAAGCAATATAAGAGGTAATGTTAAATTTAGACCCATCAACAATTAGCAAAAATGGAGGGCTATCAAGTCCTCTCCTTCTATATTCAATATGCATATCATCAAGCAATGGACAAGTGAAAATCATCAACAAAATTAGAATAGGAATTATCAACTATCTAATCGAAAGAGTCATGATAAATCTCAAAGTAAATTCAATGGAAAATATAGCATCATCAACTACAGAGACATGGGTAGGAAGACTGCAAAATATTGAACCAATCACAATGGAATTTTTTTCCGAGTATAGTTTAGAACGAGCTAACATATTGAAAAGTGTCTCCATCACGAATGAGAGAAAAAGAAAATCGTGACATCCCCAACTACCTCCCTAGGTTTCTCTGGGAGGTGAGTAGGAACCTACCTCTCAACAGTTAGTCTATCAAGCTAATAGGTTTTTTTTTTAAAGTCCACGAATAAACTCTTTATTACACAAGGTGTTTTTTTAAAACAAAAGGACATAATTACATCATAGTAAGTTTATTAATCATAAAAGTAGATAAATTCAAAAATTGTAGTTCCATAAAAGTCTCATACTTTACTCTAAAAGATTATCTCCTCACAGTTCTTCCTTAAATCATGTATAGAAATGATAAGTGTGTAAGCTAGACCTTTTAAATTACATGTGCCTGTGAGTGTATTTTAAGCTAAATGCCTAAAAACAGCTTATCACTTAGAATAAACGAAAAGCTACTTATTTTAAGTAATGAAGAACATGTAATAAACAATCATAATAGTGCTCAACATATCATAATATTGAACATATCAAGGCATAGTATCAGGAATATTAACGACATGTATTTAAAGATCACGAAGCAACTGATTCGTTAACATGAGAAGACATCGAAATAAAAACTAGATGATAATTTGGTGTAGGTAAGAAAGATTGCCTAGCATTAGTAAACTTTCACAAATTAAAAGATGACCTCCAACCCCTAGTACTTCCATGACCTCTACCTCTACTCTAATTGTATGTATTTGAACGGGAGTTTGAGGAATGAGAATATGTTGGACGGACAAACTTATCTGCTTTTTTGTTTTCAGGAAAAAGAATATGCAAGATTCCTATCTATTTAGTAGGTTAAATATCAAGATTTATCAAAGCAAAATTCCCAAAAAATCATAAATATCTAGAAATTAATGAGAAGCCAGCATTAATATTTAATATTACAAATTTCCTGTATTATTTAATTATAAATTATTATTTTTTTACTTAATAAATAAATAATTTTTATTTCTTTTGGAGAGTCATGATAGAAAGTACATTAATATTTACACAAATGAACATAATTTCATACCACGGTAAAGCATTTTTTTTTTTAGGGGCTATGACCCTCCCTAGCTCCTTTATTGCTCCGCCACTGTACCTCCACAAATTAAACTGTTTCCATCTTTTTATTCATAGTCAAAAATTTTTTTCAAACATTTATTGTACCCATAAACTATTTACGTTATTGCACTTATGACAAGCTACACTTAACGACATGAAGTTTTTCAACATATTTTAGGCATATCTATGCATACATGCCCCTTATTAAGCCATTGCTAGCAACTAAAAAAAAGAGTACATACACATCTCCACTATCTTTCAATAAAAAATTCTTCATTTGAAATATTCACCTCTTGAAGGAAAAAAAAAAAAAAATACCACAGTGCATGGTGCATGCCTAAAATATGTCAAAAAGCACCACAGTGATTATAATTTGTCATATAACAAAAAAATTAAATAGTTTATAGGTATAAATGTGTGAAATTTTTTTTTGCTATGAATAAAAAATGACTAGTTTATATATAGCTCATTTCTCAATGCTCAATGTTCATTTGTAATTCAATACTATAGTTTACAAAATATATAGCCTTCTTTTTTATGATATATATACGAATGATACATTGGAAAAAAGGGTTTTGATCCCGCTTCTTAAATGAATTACCAATTGAATGCTCTATGTTACAGAATACAAATGAATATGATTAGAATCTATATACCCTATATATAACATAACTAAGAAAAGCAAATAACAAGATAATTAGAACTAAACATTTATAGGTATAAATACCTATGAACAAATTTAGCTTTTCAATTTATAAAAAATAATTTTACTAATATTTTTCTAACCATGAATTTTTGCATGATTATGTTTCTTAAAATAGCAAATATATGGTAGAATCCAACTTCCAGCTCTGGTGATGTCAGAGTTGAGGTTAATGTTATTATTTTATAAGTGAAAAATGGGTAATTTGGTAGCATAAAGAAAAAGGATGAGGTCTTATAGGGTTAAAAAGGCAGGAGCTGAGGGGGTTAAGCGGGTTAAGTGCTAGCAACATATATTACCTTTCATTTCATATGTAAAATGAAAACATTACCCTCAACCTAAAAATATGGTTATAAATGGAAGAGCTAAAAAATAAGAATTTTTATTTGTAGCTAATTTCTCAATAAATAACATAGTAATGCGTTTGTTTTCATGGAACGTTTTAAAATATTTTTGGGCATCCCCCAATACAATAAGAGGGCCTTATGTAATGAAAAATGCAAAGATTTAAATAAGAAATAATCATAGCATTGATGAACCCCTATTTTAGAAACAAATATTTAATAGTTATTTGAGAAAAATAATTAAATAATTGCATATATCTGTCGTAGATTTTTAAAAGTACCAGTGGCCAACATTTGCAGAAAGATAAGCAAAGGATCAAATATAGAATAAGGAGAGATGTTGTTGAGAAGAGTACACTAGTGATCAGCCCTGTTACATAAACAAAATCTCTACAAAACTATTATAAAAGCAGCGGAAGAACATAGTATAACTATCTAATCTATTACAAATAACCAGATGACGGAACCATATTACAACTCTTAAAAATAGCCCTTCAAAATCGGATGAGGTGTCTAAAAAAGAGAGTACCGATTCTTCTTCAATCTAAAGTACCTACAAAAATCGGATGAGCGGGCAAAAATCGGACGTTCGATTTTTGCAAGCAAAAGAAAGAATTGGACGACCAACTCTCAAAATAGGACGTCCGTTTTCAAAATCAGACTACCAACATAGAAAACCAGAAGACCGGTTTCTGTGTAAAAGAGGCAAACAGAGATATTCGGATGCAAAAAATGGACGAGGAAGAGCAAAATCAAACAACCGGTTTTGCTGTATAATTCTGATTCTCGATGGATGAGTCTCACACAATAACAATCTAATCTCTCATTCTCGATTCTCTCCTTCACAAACTACCCAAGCATGCAGTCAACCAAGAATGGCAATTAACGGCGGCAGCAACTGAAGAATTCATGGAAAACAGGCAGTAACAGAGGAATAAGAAACTGCAGAGAAGAAGAAGAAGAGAGAAAAGAACGTAAACTTCACACAGAGTTATTAATCACCTCATCTCAGCAGTAGGAAGGATAAGAGTATTTATGGAGTTCCTATGGTAGACACATTCAACAACAGATAAGCCATCTGGAAGAATTGTTCAAAACAGAACAACCAAGTACATGGAAGACTCATTTAAAAGGCCAACAACCAAGTCACGTGGGGAAGATACAAGAAGAGATTGGGCTGTTGCCAGCTCGGCCAGCCCAACATCTTGGTTTAAAAATAAACTCATCCTATTTAGGTTGTGAGGCTCAGCCCAACTCATCATAGGGTAATAGAACATGAGCTGAAAAAGAAAAGGTAAAAAAAATATGTGAACAATCGGCCCAATAGGCCTACAAATGTAATTCAACATTTAAAAATTCCTATAAGCAAATGATAGTACCAGAAAATAAATTAAACTAAGCTAGAGCACCTTGGCAAAGTGTTTATTGTCATCTCTTTGAGTTTTTGCTCTTTTGGGATCCCTAGCTTTTCTTCTTTGTTGCAAAAAATTGATATCATCTCTCATAGCTACTGCTTCTCTTGGTGTCAATCCCAGTAATGTGTTTCTCCCTGTAGCTTTGTTCTCCTGATCGATTTCTGTTTCAATAATTTGGGTTTCAAGAGGAGAGTCCGGATGATGGTTTAGGTCAATAATTTAATTCCCACAAGAAGATATTGGTAAATCATTCAATTCAATAATTTTGTTTCTGGTGGAAGATTATAATGCATTTTGATTCTTGAGAAGAGATTATGGTAGATCATTCGTGTCATTGTGGTACGTGGTGGGATGATTTGGTACACTTTGACCCATGGAAAGAGACTTTGGTAGATCATTCTGGTTATTTTGGTACATGGTGAGACATGAAGGAGGTGATCTTGGGAAGGTGTAGAATCAAATCTACTTGTAATTGAAGATTCACATCACAGTGATATCGGAGAAACCTCCAATTAAAGGTCAATTTTATTTGTAAGTGTTTAAAATTTGTGAAAAATAAAATAAAAAAGTGAAAGTACTTGATGATCAAACAAAATTCTATTAAGATCATGCAAAATTAAGTACATAAAAATCAATCTGAAAATCAATTGAAAAATCATTTGTTGATGAGATTTCATGGAGATATTCTCCTTTGAGTTGTGATTTATTTGAAATAAGTTGTGCTAAATTTGGAGGTCATTTGGTTGCTCAATTTTATTGAATTCTTAAATGTATTTTGGATTCATGATTCCAGAAGATATTTTGATTAATTCGAACATAACTTGTGTTATACTGATCCAAATCGATTGAAATTTGTTTTTAGTTTCATCCTCTTTGAATGCAAAATATTTCTGCTTTTGTCTCATCTGATTTTTTATTTTTAGTTTTCGAGTTATTGACGTTTTAGTATCGAGGTGTCATTATCCCTGTTTCCTAGAAATTTGTTTTAGTACTCTTATGGTCTTTGTTTAGCTTAATTCTTTTGAATTACTTTTCTTTACTTCTAAATTGTTTCCTTGTGTGTCTATAATCCTTCGTTGATGATCAATCATGTTGATTGGTTCTTTTCCATAGATTAGATTCCTTGAAATTATTACATCTCAAGTGTTTGCTAATTTACCTCTTTGAACACTTATCCAACTAAGTGCATTGATTGTTTGCTTGCTTGGGATTGATGCTCTTGATTTGAGTTGGCTAAGAAGTTTGAAGGATCTTATATAGACTTGAGTGTTGATTGATTTGAAAAGGCAAGAGGGTGAGCTTATCTTGATAAAAGCCAATAAGAGTGTAAACATTAGTGAATTGAGTGATTATCAAAGAGTTTGTAAACACTAAGGGAGTGATTGAGAGGTCCTTTTGTTTGTTTTATTTGTTTAATTTGCAAGTTTAATAATGCTACGGATGGTCATATGCCTACTCAATCTCATCAAGAAGATACTAGTAAACCTTCAATGAGGAATTTAAATGAGACTTTGTGGTCTATGCAACAATAAATTGAAGGATTAGCAAGACAATACCAAAGTGTTGCTAGAGATGTTGGAGATAACCTTGGAGCAAAGAGTTGGAGATAATCTTGGATGCCATTACACGGCGGTTCAAAATTCTGATCCGTTTCATGAACACGGATATCAAGGAAGACCACAAGTTAGAGGTGGTATAAGAGGAGGTCTAGGAGGAAGAGGACGCTATAGACCACAAGAAGAATTTCCAAGATATGAATCATGTCATGAAGATAATTTGTATAAAGATTATTCAGATAATCCTAATAATCAACAAGGGGATAAAGTTCTTGACAAAATCAAGTAGAAGTGCCTAGCTTTAGGGGTGAGAGTGATCCAAATATGTTCCTTGATCGGGAAAGACAAGTAAAGAATCTATTCCTTGTGAGAAGGTGTAGCGACATGGACAAGGTGAAATTAGTCATTGCCGAATTTTCGGGTTATGCACTTCATTGGTGGGAAAGGATTCTCACTCAAAGGTTGAGAAATTGAAAGCAACCAGTAGCAACTTGGGGGGAGTTGAAGACTCTCATGAAAGAAAGATTTGTACCGAAACATTATTATAGGGAGCTTTACTACAAGTTGATTATGTTGAGGAAAGTACACTGGTGATTTGCCCCATTACATAAACAAAACCTCTACAAACTATCACAAAAGCAACGAAAGAACATAATATAAATATTCTAATATATTACAAATAACCTGATGATGGAACCGGATAACAACTCTTAAAATTAGCCCTTCAAAATTGGATGAGGTGTCCGAAAAACATACTATCGATTCTTCTTCAATCTAAAGTACCTGCAAAAATCGGATGAGGAGGCAAAAATCAGACGTCTAATTTTTGCCATCAAAAGAAAGAATCGGACGACCAACTCTCAAAACCAGACTACCAACACAGAAAACTGGATGATTGGTTTTGTGTAAAAGAGGGGAACAGAGATACTCGGACGCCAGAAACGGATGAGGAAGTTCAAAACTGGACGACCGGTTTTACTTTATAATTCCGATTCTCGATCAAACCCTCAGAACAATGACTGAGCCTCACACAATAACAATCTAATCTCCCACTGTCGATTCTCTCCTTCATAACCCACCCAAGCATGCAGTCGACTAAGAATGGCGACTAAGGGCAGCAGCAAAACAAAATTCACAGAAAATAGGCAGTAACAGAGGAATAAGAAATTGCAGAGAAGAAGAAGAAGAGAGAAAAGAACGTAAGTTTCACACAGAGTTATTAGTCACCTCTTCTATCAGCAATAGGAAGGATGAGAGTATTGATAGAGTTCCTAAGATAGACTTATTCAATAATAGATAAGCCATCTAGAAGAATCATTCAAAACAGAACAACCAAGTACATGGAAGACTCTTTCAAAAGATCAACAGTCAAGTCACTTGGACAAGACACAAGAAGAGATTGGGTTGTTGCCAGCCTAGCTCGCCCGGTATCTTGGGTTAAAAAAAGTACTCATCCTATTTAGGTTGTGAGGCTCAGTCCAACTCATCATTGGGTATAAAAACTTGGGCTGAAAAGAAAAGGAAAAATGTGTAAACAAAGGGCCCAACTGGCCTACAAGCTCCAGCTTGAACACATTTTTGTTAACTTTCTAACTAAGACAATCAACCTGCATCAATATGTAGAAGATCTCTACACAAAACAAACGTATCACTTGTCACAATTTTAGTACCAAAATTAGCAGGATTATCTTTAGTACTAATTTTGTCTATATTAACAATACCATTTGAAACCTTTTCACGAATGAAATGATACTTAACATCTATGTGTTTAGTCCTTTCATGATAAACAGGATTTTTACACAAATGAAGAAAACTCTGACTATCAATAAATATGACAGCTTTAGAATGTAAAAGATGCAGTTAAGATAAAAGTCCTTGAAGCCAAATGGCTTCTTTAATTGCCTCCGTGGCAGCAATATATGCAGCCTCCGTTGTCGAAAGAACGACTAAAGGTTGCAGCTGTGATTTCCAACAAACACAGTTACCAGCAAGGGTAATGAAATAAGAAATGGTAGACTTTCTACCTTATCTATCACCTGCAAAATCAGAGTCAACATAACCAACAAAATCAAATTGTTCAGACTAGTTATAATAATGCAAGCCTCTATCAATAATCCCATTAATGTACCTCAATAGCCACTTAAAAGCGGCCCAATGATCTTTACCTGGGATAGATATAAAACAACTCAAAAGGCTTATGGGAAAAAACAATATCAGGATGGGTGGAAATCATGGAATACATGACAGATCCTATAGCCATTCTATAAGGGATGTTCGCCAAATCTTTCTTCTCATTTTCATTTTTGAGACAAGTTTTAGAAGAAAGCTAAAAATACTTGCAAGAGGGGTACAAACAGACTTACATAAATGCATAGAAAATTTCGAAATAATTTTCTACAAGGACTTCTAGGATATAAACAAAGAATGGTCAGCTCTAACCCTATCAATGTTCATGCCTAAAATTCTAGAGACAGATCCAAGATCCTTCATCTCAAACTCTGATTTCAACAAAGATTTCAAGTGCATAATCTTATCTATATGCTTGAATGAAATAAGCATATCATCAACATAAAGAAGTAAATAAATGGCATTATCAATAGTATCACAAGAAAAATACAAGCAACTATCATAATTACTTTTAACAAACCAGTTTTAGGCATAAAAGAGTCAAACCTTTCATACCACTTTCTAAGTGATTGCTTAAGCCCATACAATGATTTCTTCAACAGAGAAGCGATATGCTCCTTACCTTTCACCTCAAAACCAGGTGGTTAGCGCATGTAAATGGTCTCATCAAGTTCATCATGCAAAAAGACAGTTTTAATATCAAACTGTTCAAGCTCAAGATCAAAGAAAGCAATAATAGCAAGCGTAATTCTAATACTTTTATACTTAGCAACAGGAGAAAAGATCTCATTAAAATCAATACCTTCAACTTGAGAAAAACCTTTTGCAACCAATCTAGCCTTTAACCTTGGAGGTTCATTAACAGATTCAGGTCCTTTAACTTTTAAAATCCATTTACAATCAATCAGTTTTTGTTTAGGTGGTTTAGGAACAAGCACCCAAGTTTTGTTCTTATACAAAGAAGACATTTCTTCATTCATATTATGCATCTACAAAGAGCGATTAGGACTGTTTAAAACATCAGAAAAACAAACAGGTTCTTTCTCTTTAACAAAAGATGTAGCAGCAAAAGCATAAGAAACGATGTATGAAAAATTATACCTAGAAGGTTCCCTTGACACCCTTCTAACCCTATCCCTTGATAGTTGGTAATCTCTAAGGGCTTGTGCTTGTGCTTCTAGATGATCCTCATCATCATCAGAATTACCTACATCTAGCTCATCGGGTTTAGGAACACTAGTTAGGTTACCAGACTCCTCATTGGGTTCAGGTTCTAGCTTGGGTTCTAGTGTGTGCTCTTGAGAAGGTTCAGAGGTGTCCTCCACCTGCACAGGAATGTTCTCAACTATGGGTATACTGGTAGAACTCTCAGGTTTGGTTTCAATTCTAAGACAGGGCATGTCTAGTTCGTTAAAGACTATATCTCTACTCACAACTACCCTCACACGCGGTTCACCTTTAAGCCACACTCTATAACCCATTACCCAACTAGGATAGCTTATAAACACTCCCTTCTTAGACCTATGGTCTAACTTCCTTTCCTTTTGATGTGCAAAAGCAGCACACCAAAACTCTCTAAGGTTGGAAAGGCTTGGTGGTTGGCCGATCCATAATTCTATTAGAGTTTTGAAGTTTATGGCAGTAGAAAGAGACCTATTTATAAGGTAAAATGTTGTACTAAAAACCTCTCTCCAAAAAAGTTTAGGAACCCCAAATGATACCAAAAGACACCAAAATTTATCCATAATGGTTCGGTTCATCCTCTCAGCTACCCGTTTTGTTGTGGGTTATGCCTAATGATTCTATAGTGCACAATACCATGTAAAGCAGACAAATCATGAAATTTTCTTGTTACAAAATTCCAAACTGTTATCTGTTCTTAAAACCTTTAGTTTATTTCCGATTCCATTTTCGGCGAAACGTTTCTATTCATAAAACTTTTGAAAAGTTTGATCTTTATTTTTCAAAAGAAACACCCAAACATGCCGTAAGAAATCATGAACAATAGAAAGGAAATAAATATTTCCACCATAAGTGGGTACTTTTTCAGGATCCCAAAGATAACAATGTACATAATCAAGAACAGTAATGGATTTGTGTGTGCCCGTAGAAAAATTGAGTTTGTGTTGTTTTCCATGAACACAATGATCACAAAAATCTAAAGAAGTGATTTTATTACCATTTAAATGATTTTGTTTGTGTAAATAATGCAAACCTTTTTCACTAATGTGCCCAATCCGTCGATGCCATAACATTGTTTTTTCAGGAACAATTTTAGAAAATAATGCGGATGATTCACAAATGGTTTTCCAAGTAAGGTGTACAAACCATCTTTCTTAAACCTTTGAGCATGACTAGAGATCCTTCTCAAACTCGTAAAATTCCATTTTCAGATTTATAAGAATAGCCATTTGTGTCAAAAACACCAAGGGAGATTAAATTCTGCCTAAGATCAGGCATATACCTCACCTCGGTCAATTTTCTAATCATACTATCATGCATCATTATAAAAACATTTCCAATTCCCTTTACATCACAAACCTGATTGTTTCACATAAAAACTTTTCTATGATCAAGGGATTTAAAATCAGAAAACCAATGCTTGTTGGGTGTCATATGAAAAGTGCAACCAGAATCAAGAATCCACTTATCAGAGATAGATGGGGAAGGGGAAACACATAAAACTTCAGAAAGCAAAGAATTGCCATATGGTTCAAAATCGTGTGTTTTGTCGGTTTTATGCTTCCCATTACCTTGTTTATGTAATTTTTCATCTTTGATTCGTTTAAAACATTTATTTTTCATATGACCATCTTTCCCACAGTAAAAACACTTCACTATATTCTTATCTCAAGATTAAGACCTCCATTTACTTTTAGAGCGGTGACTAGAAGGTTCTCTCCGGTCAACTCTCCCTCGCACGAAAAGATTCTCTCCGTTTGTTTTTATTTTCATTTCAAAAATCCAAATCTTTTGATTTTATAGTGCTTTTCACATCATAAAGAGTCAAGTTGTCTCTGCCATACTTGATAGCAGATTTCACATCATTAAATGACTCAGGCAAAGCATTCAATAAAATAACAGCAATGTTTTCATCAGAAATGTTTTCTCCAACATTTTAGAGTTCTAAAATAATTTTGTTTAAATCATCCATGTTTTCAGAAAGGAATTTCGACCTGCACATTTTGAAGCCAAAGAGTTATTCCTTTAAATAAATTTTGTTTGGTAAAGACTTTCCTAAATAAAGTTTTCAAGTTTTGTCCAGATTTCATAAGCATTGTCTGTTTCATTTATTTCTCTTAAAACATTATCTTTTAAATGCAAGGTGAGACAGTTATGTGCATCACCAAGTTTTTCAGCTAGTATTTCCCCTGTCCAAAATTCCAGATACTTATCAGGAGTACAAATAGCGGGTGCAATTTTGTTTTGGACTAAAACAACTTTCATTTTTCTGCGCCGCATTACAAAATCAGATCTGCCATTGAACTTGTCTGTTTCAAGTTTTGGAACAGACATGTTAAACAGTGGCAAATAAGAGTAATGCGCAAAAATAAAAGATTTAAAAAAAAAGTTGTCACAAAAACAGCCCAGAAAAATAATACAACTAGAAAAACAGGCAATATGCAGATAATAAATTCACAATAGATCAATAAGATAGCAAAGGCTGAGCAACAGCCACAAAACAGATGATCAACATAGTAATAGTATAAATAATCACAGGCTGAGCAACAGTCTCTGAACAGACAATAAAACAATCTCAATGATTACGAACAATAAAGAAAAATTTTCGCAATCAAACAAGAAAAACACCAAGGCACAGATACTTGGAGTCTCAATTGGACTCAAGCTAGGCTTGGGTTCTGGTTTTTCAAAGAAAAATAGAAATCACAAAATTTTGGTCCGTAATCAGAGATATAAACAATAGAATATATATATAAATATATCTAAACAATAAACCTTTAAACGAAAGGAAAGTGAAAAGAAGTAATAGTGACCTATGCCAGATTCACAGAACTTAACAGTTCCCGTGAGTTTGGAAAGCAACTTGGGAGGTTTTGGATGACGTATGCGTCGACGGAGGAATGTAATAGACACTAGACACCAGAAAGATCAAATCTCCTTCTCGCTATGATACCATTGTTGAGAAAAGTACACTGGTGATCAGCCTTGTTATGTAAACAAAACTTCTACAAACTATAACAAAAGTAGTGGAACCGGAAAACAACTCTTGAAATTGGCCCTTCAAAATCGAATGAGGTGTCCAAAAAATGTACTACCGGGTCTTCTTCAATCAAAAGTACCTGCAAAAATTGGATGAGGAGTCCAATTTTTGCCATCAAAAGAAAGAATCGGACGACCAACTCTCAAAACCAGACGTCTGTTTTCAAAATTGGACTACCAATATAGAAAAACAGGCGACCGATTTCTGTGTAAAATAGGGGAACAGAGATATTCAGATGCCCTGTATAATTCTGATTCTCGATCAAACCCTCAGAACAATGGATAAGCCTCACACAGTAACAATCTAATCTCTCACTCTCGGTTCTCTCCTTCACAAATAACCCAAGCACGTAGTTAACCAAGAATGGCAGCTAATGGCGGCAGCAATAGAAGAATTTATAGAGAACATGTAGTAACAGGGGAATAAGAAACTGCAGAGAAGAAGACGAAGAGAGAAAAGAACGTAAGTTTCACACAGAGTTATTAGTCACCTCCTCTATCAGAAATAGGAAGGATGAGAGTATTTATAGAGTTCCTAAGGTAGACTTATTCAACAACATATAAGCCATCTGGAAGGATCGTTCAAAATAGAATAGCCAAGTACCTTGAAGACTCTTTCAAAAGATCAACGACCAAGTCACTTGGGAAGACATAAAAAGAGATCAGGCTGTTGCCAGCCCGGCCCACCCGACATGTTGGGTGAAAAAAAAAAACTCATCCTATTTGGGTTGTAAAGCTTAGTCCAACTCATCATTGGGTATAAGAACATAGGCTGAAAAGAAAAGGAAAAATGTGTGAAGGCCTATAGATGACTCTTAAGCAAGGCAACAAAAATGTTGTAGAATAGGAAAGAATTAGAGTTGTACACTTTAAGATTGAGCTTGGAGGAGGACAAGGATACTTCAACTGCTAGATTTATAAATGGATCGATAGGGATATAGCTAATCAATTAGAGTTATACCCTTACAACACTTATGAAAACATGTGTCATTTGGCTACCAAGATTGAAAATTAAGGAAGAGGATTGGGTTATCTAAAACTGATATTCTTTCTTCAAGAAGTGTGGTGCCTAAACCTCAAGCATCAGCCTTCAAAAGTTGGCCAAAGAAAGAAGATAAACCTAAGGTGGCTTTCAAAGATCATTCTAAGCCTAAGGTAAGGAAAGTTGATCACTAATCCAACGAGGTGTTTCAATTACAATGGTGTGGGGCATATTGCTATAAATTGTCCTACCAAGAGAACTTTTATGTTTAGTGAAGACTTAAATGGTTGGATTGAGAAGAGTGGGGAAGAACAAGATATTGACTCTTTGGAAGCCGATGAACAAGGTATGAGCTTGGTGACTATTAGAGCTTTGTCTACTCAAGCCATGAGGAGGAGACTAGCATTCAAAAAGAAAACACCTTTCACACTAAATGCTTAGTGGGAGATAAGGTGACTAACCTTATTATTGATAGTGGTAGTTTGCACTAATGTGGCTAGCACTTATCTTGTTAAAAAGTTTAACTTACCACTTCTGAAGCATCCTAAGCCTTATAAGCTTCATTGGTTGAATGATAGTAGAGAAGTGAAAGTGAAAAAACAAGTGCTAGAGTCTATTACTAAGGCTTAATAGGGTATTCTTTGAGATGTGGCTCCTATAGAAGTGGGGAATTGTTGCTGGGACGTCCTTGGTAATATGATAGAAAGGCTATTCATGATGGTGTGAAGAACACCTATACTTTTGAAAAGGATGGGGAAAAGTTTATGTTGAATCCCTTGACTCCAGTCAAGTCTTTGTAGAATAAAAACAAATAGAGAAAGGAGAGACTAGAGAGTGAGAAAAAGGAAAAAGGTATTGAAGAGGGAAAAAGAATTGAGGAAAAAGGATTTAGTGTGGAAAGGCCTAGAGAGGAAAGGTGAAAAGAGACAAGAAAAAGAGTGATAGTTGCAAGGGAGAGAAATCATGCTTCTTTGCAAAAGAGGGTGAGATGATAGAAGCCATTGAAAAAGAAGAGATGATTTTACTTCTCTATTGCAAGGGAATATTTTTTTCTACTAATGATAATTTGTCTTCTTTATCTAATGCTGTAGTAACGGTTATTGAAGAATTTAAAGACGTCTTCCCCGAGGAGATGCCTGGTGGACTTCCTTCCTTGAGAGGGATTGAGCATCAAATTGATTTGGTACCCAGAGCGGTGTTGCCAAATAGATCATCTTATAGAAATCGTCCCGAAGAGACAAAGGAGCTAAGAAGACAAGTTGAGGAATTTCTCTTCAATGATATGTAAGAGAAGGCTTAAACCCTTGTGTCATTCCTATTTTATTAGTTCGAAAAAAGTATATTACATGGCGTATGTGTGTAGATTATAGAGCCATTAATAATATAACTATCATATATAGGCATCACAGTCCTAGATTAGATGGTTTGCTTGATGAGTGACATGGTTCTCAAATATTTTAAAAGATTGATTTCAAATCATGTTACAATCAAATTAGAACTAGGAAAGGGGATGAGTGGAAAACAGCTTTCAGAACTAATTTTCGTCTTTATGAGTGGCTAGTTATGCCTTTTGGTTTAACTAATGCTCCTAGTACATTCATAAGACTTATGTATTATGTGTTAAGGAATTTCATTCGTAAATTTGTTGTTGTCTATTTTGATGATATTTTGATCCATATCAAAACTTATGAAGATTGTTTGCATTATCGTAAACAAGTTTTGTTAGTTTTGAGAGGTGAAGTTATATGCTAACCTTGGAAAATGTGAGTTTTTCTTAGAAAAAGTGACTTTCTTAGGTTATGTGGTGAGTTCTCAAGGACTTCATGTAGATCAAGAGAAGGTGAAAGCAATCAAGGAACGGTCTACCTCAAAAAATGCATCCGAAGTGAAGAGTTTTCATGATATGTCAAGCTTCTATAGGAGGTTCATCAAGGATTTTAGTCCTTTGATAGATTTTATAAAGAATATGAATCAAATGGGAGGAGAACCAAGAGAAGGCATTCAAGCTACTAAAGAAAAGGTTGAGTAGTGTCTCTACTTGCACTACCTAACTTTGAGAAGATCTTTGAGATAGAATGTGATTCCTCGGGTGTTGGCATTGAAGGAGTATTGATGTAAGATAAAAGACCCTTGGCATACTTTAGTGAAAAGTTGACCGGTGCAGCATTGAATTACATAACATATGATAAAGAGCTCTATGCACTTGTGCGGACATTGAAGTATTGGCAACATTATTTGTGGCCAAAGGAGTTTTTTGTGCATGCTGATCACGAGTCCTTGAAATTTCTTAAAGGAAAACAAAAGTTGAACAAGAAACATGCACGATGGATGGAGTTCATTGACCCTTTTCATACATCATTCCTTACAAGAAAGGTAAAGAAGACATTGTGCATTGTCAACAAGGTACACTCTTATCTCTACTTTGCAAGCTCAATTTCTTGGTTTTGAGATGGTTAAGGAATTACATTCTAGTGATCAAGATTTTAAGGATATATTTGAGAATTGCTTTCTTATGCCTAGTGATAACTACCTTATTCATGATGGTTTTCTTTATTTTGAAGGGAAATTGTGCATTCAATCTTATTTTACTAGATTGTTGTTAATTAAAGTGGCTCATTATGGTGGGATAATGGGACATTTTGGCATTACTAAAACTTATAATATCCTGCACGAGCATTTCTATTGGCCTCACATGAGAAAAGATGTTGAAAAGTTTATTAAAAATTGCTTGGATTGTAAAAAGGCTAAATCTACTTCCTTGCCTATGGTTTTTATACTCCTTTAGAAGTGCCTAAAGTTCCTTGGGTTGACATTTATATGGATTTTATTCTTTGTTTGCCTAAATCTCCTAAAGGAATGGATTCTATCTTTGTTGTAGTACATAGGTTTTCTAAGATGGCTCATTTCATAGCTTGTAAGAAAACAGATAATGCTAGCCATGTAGCAAACTTGTTCTTTATTTGGGTGCTGCGATTCTATGGAATCCCTCAGACTATTTTTTCAGATCGTGACACCAAATTTCTTAGTCATTTTTTGCATTTTTTATGGAGAAAACTTTGTACTAACTTGTTGTATTCTACAGCTTACCATCCACCAACCGATGGCCAAACGAAGGTGGTTAATATGGCCATTGGGTAACTTTTTAGGGCCGTCCTTAAGAAGTATTTGTGCCAATAGGAAGAAGTTATTCCTCAAATTGAGTTTGCTTTCAATAGGGCTAAACATTCTACTACTTCCTTTTCTCCTTTTGAGGTTGTTTATGATTTTAATCCTTTGACTCCTTTTAACTTAGTTCTTTTGCCTGTAGATCATGTTGTGAGCTTGGATGGAAAATCGAAGGTGGAGCTTGTCAAGTCTATTCATGCCAAGGTGTATGATGCCATTGAGTCCAAAAACAGGAAATTGTTGGCTGCACAGAATGTTGGAAGGAAACATGTTGTGTTTAAACTCGGTGATTGGGTATGGATTCATCTTAGAAAGGAACAATTTTCTTCTCAATGCAAGACTAAGCTTGATGCTCGTGGCCATGGACCTTTTCAAGTTCTTGAGCGTCTTAATAATAATGCATATAGAATTGATCTTCCGGTGATAATAATATTAGTGCGACTTTTAATGTTTTTGATTTGCCACCTTTTAATGTAGGTGAAGATTCAAGGACGATACCTTGTAAAAACTACATAAAATAGCTTAAAATATGCTAAAGAATGAACAAAAAACGTTACCTCGTAGTTTTGGAAATTGTAAAAAAAGTACATAATCTTAGACAAATGGCAATAATTGAGTGACGAAATTGTATCGATGAAGAGATCAATTGCTTGAAAAATTTAAATGTCTTGTTTACCCCTATGACTAGAAATTAAAAATCAATATATTAAACAACACCTCGTATATCAGTCTTAGGACAAAATAAGAAAACCAAAAATTGGATAGAAAACCAAAATAAAAATATTGTCATTTCTCTCTCCTAAACCATCAATATCCCTGCCTGCGCTATATATGTACCATTACTATTTCTTCTCTCTTCTCTTCTCCTTTTCTCACCTCAACCATCTCCATAGAAAGAAAATCTAGTAATACATAAGTATTTTGAACTGATGGGTAAGCAGAAACCCTAAAGTCGACAACTGCAATTCCCATTTTGTTTCCAAATCCGCATAACCTCATAGAGCTAGAAGAGCATGATTCTAATAAGTAGAAAATTTTTGCACCTAGGGAAATGTAAAAATATAATTGTATCATCTTTTAGCAAGTCACTTCATTGACATCATGCATCAATTGAAAAAGAAGAAAAAAATAAGAATCAAACTACTCGGTTTTCCTTCTAAAAATTCATGTTACTTTCCTTTGTTATCCACTACTTTCTTTTTCCTCTGATTATCAAGATTCTATATCTGATCAAGTAACAGTAAGGAAGTTTAATTCGAATTATAAGCCTGCCGCGATTTTGTGAAAAGGATTTGAGGATGAGTAATAGAGAAGTGATGGGTGAGAAAGATGGAGGGAGAAGATAAAATTATTGGTGAGACTAAGTTTTAGCTATAGTACTACGGGGGGAAAGATATTTATAGACTAGGAAAAATTGTCTCTATTTGGCAAAATTTCATCTCTAAATTATTTTAGAGGCAATTTGGAGAAGAAGTAAGTGACAACAATACTCTTTCATTACTTTATGCTTTATGGACCCCAATACTTTTAAGGGGATATCCACTTCTACCTTTTTAAAGACGTCTAAACATCTCTTTCAAACTCCTCCTTCCTATTCATTGCAAATCTATGAGGAAAGAGAGGTTTGACGTTAATAGGATAGATTACTCTTCTACTTTAGGTTTTTCCACTCTAAGCTCTTCACTAGAAGTAGGGTTACATGTACTTCTAACTCATGCACCTTTTCTATTGGCTTCTTCCACTCAAACTGTTTCAACTCCTATTACTCCTAATGGTGATAGCCCTAACATTCTCTTTAGGAAAAGGGGTTGAGCAGGGAGTTTGTTAGATAGTTGAGCCATTATTTGGCTTTATTTGCTTCTCTATGTTCTGGATACTAGCTAAAAGTGTCATTTTGGAATGTTAAAGTACATGAAGCAAGGGATTTAATTAACCATATCTTCAAGGGACATCCCTTGAGATTAAGTTTGAGGTGGGATAACATTATGAGAAGAATTGGGAAAAGATCCTGAACGATGATTATATTGAGGTTGTCAAGACCATTGATTTCCCACTGATAGTTAGGGTCATCTCTCCAGCCTTCATTCTAAGTGCTTGAAGAAGGATTATACCTTCCCCATGATGTATTAGGAAAACCTCCTACAACATTAACCCATTCACCCTTATAGAGGGTAGGAGATGCATCAGTGGTATGATTATATGCCATGAAAATTTTACATGCCTTAACTTGTGCATTCATGTTATTATTCCCACAAAATAATTTCCCAACCAATTTAGTGAGATTATCTAATTTTTCTCTTTTCAGGTGCATATGTACCTACCGCCCAACTTTCCTAGGTATTTCACTTAGTTTGCCAAAATTTTATGTGTTAGATGCCATGTTTGCAATCAACTCATGAGCAGCTTGTGGAAAATAATACAACCAATCTTTAGCTATACCCTGTAAACTAAATTGAAAAGCACAAAACTTAATAACTTCTTCCTGAACATCTTTAGGTTTCATATTAGAGAAAAAGACATGAAATTCTTTTCAATGACTATGTAGTACCTCCTCGGGTAACCTATGAAAAGTAGGCACCAATTGGATAAAATAAAAATGAAACTCAATAGTATTAGTTATTCCATGAAAAATGATGCACTAAGGTAGATTATCCGTACTTACTTAAAGGTATTTTTAAAGTATGAGTTTACTTACGCATACCTTGTGCATCACGTAGGAAAAAACTAGCTTAAGTAGTTCTGCACGCCTTCTTGCACATGGTGTGCAACATCCTACGCAAATCTCATAACTGAACTTATTCATCTTTTAAGCCATAAAATTCACTATTTGGTTCCAAGTACCTAAAAACATCGAATAACATAAAATGAGCAGAGTTCATACCAATATAACACAAAATGCATTAGTAGATTCTTTATAAAAGGTGTAAGAACGTAATATTTTAACACTTAACACATAAATTGATATATAATTCCTTTCAATTTAACTTCAAGTAATTTAATTAATTTTATATTTTTCCCTCAGTCCTTCAATTTAATAAATAAGTCTAACTAACTTTTTATGCTTCAAATCTTCTAAAAAACCCGCACAAACATTAGGCTTCACATAAAAATCACAACAAAATAAGTCTTCCATACATAAAAAATCCTCACAAGAAGAATTATTTATCAGCCAAACATTCCCAATCTATAATTTTTGTTTACCTATCTATAGGGCAGTCCTTGGCTCAATGGGCCTAAGGGAGTTAACCTCTGGTTGAAATGGTAGGAACTTTTCCTATGCCAAAAGTTGAACCAAATGAAATGGTGCCTAAAGGGTATAACTTAAATACACTATTTGTAGACCTCGAGCTTCACTGTCCAAGTTTGTTAAGGTAGTCATTATTCCTTTCAACAAGTTTAGTCTCTATTTATGCTAGCCAAAACTATTGGACCGAGCACTATTTTTGTTCCCTTAGCAAGATGTATTCCAATTGGGAGAATATACTTAGAAATTTTTGTAATTAAGTGATTTTTTTCCTTAATAAATTTGTGACTTCCTGTCTCTTTCCAAAGCATACCAAGTTTTTTACTCGGTAATTACTTCTTCATAATAACGATTATTGGAAGCAGTTTAATCTATAGTAATTTAGGCCCCATTTTATAAAGCTAAAATTGAAGCATGAACTTTGAATTGTTTACATTTTGAATTATCAATCTTAAGTTTGGACACTAAATCTAAATATGAATGATGAATTAAATGTTCAATGGTAATTATATCCAAAAAAAGTATAATAATTTGACAAATAATATATATATATATTCATATTTCAAACTTCAAAATTAAGCAAAAAGTTTTCATTTAAAATTTACAGATACAATTAAGCACATTTTAAACAATTAAGTGATTTGTAAAAAATTGTAATCAAAAGCACTTAATTCAATAAGTTTTTAACTAATAAATTTGAAGAGGTCAGTTAATTTAACAAATAATGCCTTTAATTTGGTGCAAAATAAGGTCAAAAAAATATAAAAGAATTAGAATAAGTCAAAACCTATTGGTGATTAACCTAATTTTTGTTTCCTTACCAAGAGACCCATGGAGACGTATTCTCAAAATACATACCGCATAGGGACGTTTTATTAGAACACGTTCCGTGCATTGGTTATATTATTACATTTTTATGCCTTTCTTTGTTATATATTCCATACTTAGTCTTTTTTCTTTGTTAGATAATGTTTTTTAACTAACCAATTATACTTTTTTGTTTTAATATAATATTTATTGATATATTTATCTTGAAAAAACTCTAATCAAAATTTTAAGAAAATTTTATACAATAAATCTTAAAACCTCTTAAGGAAAAGCCAATGTTCAAAAATTAGACCGAAGATAGAATTGGCCAAGCTACTAGTTCATTAATTCATCGGTTCAAATAGTCAAACCAGTGGTAAAACATGATATTACGTAATAAATATTTATAATTATAAATATATTAATGTAACTTGGCAAAAAAAATTTCATGAAATTAAGAATGCATTTTTGAACATGTTAAAATTATTTCATCCTATTCAATATATATATCACTCCAAGTTTTGCACAATAAATATAATAGTAAACTATTTATTTTCTACTTCTACCCTAATGAAACAAAGGGATTAAAGGTTATTTACATTCTTTACAACCATATAAAACTTTCAAGTAATTGATTTTACTTTCCCTAATGAAAGTAAGGGTTCCATTCCACATCCCCTTACCCTTCCTGTCCCTCTCCACGAACTAAGCTATAGTGCTTAAACTACGGTTCGGATTAGAAGTCTAACAAAATATTATACTAACAATTATATACCATAATGAATGTGTAAAAAATTAACTTTTAGCTACATAAATAATTTGGTACCATGAATGTGTCCTGCAGATATTGCAATCGAAAGAAAAATATCTGTATACAACCTATAACAATCATGAAATTTATTATATTAATATGCTTTCATAGTAAAATAAAGAAGCCCAATTCATCATTCCTTATTACAGTTTATGGAAACTTTCAACTTTAATTTTTAGACGAGTGGACATTCATACTAATCTAGTCAAGTAACAACAATTTTTTGAACAAAAATATTGATGTCTATAAAATTTGTATTTCCTAAATGGAAATTTTCAACAATAATTATGTATGAAAAGAAAAGGAAATTGATAAATTCAAGAATCTTTTTTTAAAACCAGAACAAATTTCTTTTAATCTCGATATCACGCTTAGTAAATATTAACTATTTATTATCCTTAATTATTAGCTTTACAAAAGATAACTTTGGAAGAAATCTTACTTTCAATAACAAAGATTTCGTACTTTAAATATTAAAATAAGAAGAAGAAGAAGAAGAAGAAGAAGAAGAAGAAGAAGAAGAAGAAGAAGAAGAAGAAGATATATTTTTCAATATGATTTTTTTAGGGTAATATTTTCACATAAGAGTGATAAGTACTGCAAATTATACCTTGCACGTGAGTGCAACTTCCAAGGTGCATTCCGAGTATTGAAACGGCTCTGCCCCACATAAACTGGAAATTACTAGGGCTCCTCAGTCACGCATCTGTCACCCTCTTCTTTAGCGTCGTCTCACTCTTCTCCTTTTTTTTTCATCGTTCTTCTTCTTCTTCTACTCGATAGAATACTGTAGAAATCTCTACTAAAACCACCACAGTTATTTTCTTATTGTTCTTGGGTTTTGTTAAAACACGTGCCATGTAGGGACGTTTTATCAGAACACGTTCCGCGCATTGGTTATATTATTACATTTTTATGTCTTTTTTGTAATGTATTCCATACTTATTCTTTTTTTTTTTTGTTAGATAATGTTTTTAATTAACTAATTACAATGTTTTGTTTTAATATAATTTTTATTGATATATTTATCTTGAAAAAACTCTAATAAATATATTAAGAAAATTCTAAACACTAGATCTTAACACCTCTAAAGAAAAGCCAATGTTGAAAAATTGGACCGAAGATCGAACTGGCCAAGCTACTAGTACATTAATTTATCGGTTCAAATGGTTGAACCAATGGTTGAATAGGATATTACATAATATATATATATATATAAAATTATAAATATATTAATAACTTAGCAAAAACATTTCATGAAATTAAGAATGCGTTTTTGAGCATGTTAAAATTATTCCATCCTATTCAAACATACATAATAATAAAAAAAAATAGCTTATTTATGTGCATATACATGCAATTTTTCACTAATTCAAGAATACTAAAGATTTATAAAATAAAAAAAAAATGAAAGCGTTTGTTTGAGTAGTCTCTAACTCTCTGCATATAGAAGGAGCACTGGTCCTCCTGGTATCTTAGTGGAGCTATGGTGACAATGGTGAATATGTTGGCACCTCGTAGAGCTGGAAGAGCATGATTCTAATAAGTAGAAAATTCATGCAGCTAGGGAAAGGTAAAAATCTGATTGTATCACTGTTTAGCAAGTCGCTTTATTGACATCATGCATCAATTGAAAAAGAGGAAAAAAAGAATCAAACTACTTAGTTTTCCTTCTTCAAATTCATGTTACTTTCCTCATTGCTCTCCTTTTCCTCTTATCATTAAGATTCTATATCTTATCAAGTAACGGTAAGGAAGTTTCATTCGAAGTATAAGCCTTCTGCGATTTTATGAAAAGTATTTGAGGATGAGTAACAGAGAAGTGATGGGTGAGAAAAAGGAGGGAGAAGATAGAAGTAGTGGTAAGAGTAAGTGGTGGCTATAGCACTATGGGGGAAAAGACATTTATAGTCTGGAAAAATTCATCTCTAGTTGGTAAATTTTGTCTTTAAATTATTTTAGAGACAATTTGGAGAAGAAATAAGTAAGAACAATACTCTTTCATTTTTTTAGTGGATCCTTGTACTTTTAAGGGGATAGTCACTTGTACCTTCTTAAAGACGTCTAAAACATCTTTTTCAAACTCCTCCTTCCTATTCATTGCAAATTTATCAGGAAAGAGAGGTTTGACCTTAATAGGAATAGATGACCTTAAACATTAGCTTTTATTACTCTAAGCTCTTCCTAGAAGTAGGCTTGGATATACTTCTAATTCACTCTCCTTATCTATTGGCATATTCCTCTCAAACTCTTTGAACTCCTATTAGTCCTAATGGTGAAAGCCCTAACATTTTCTTTGGGATATGGGGTTAAGCAGGGAGTTTGTTGGATAGTTGAGCTAATATTTGGCTTATCTTAGAAAGAAACTATCCTACTTTGCTTTCTATGTTCTCGATACTAGCTTTAGTGTCTCTATGGAAAGTTAGAGTACATGAAGCAAGGGATTTAATTAAGAATGTCTTCAAGGGATGTCCCTTGAGATTAAGTTTGAGAAAGGATAACATTATGAGAAGAGTTGTGAACAAATCATAGAGGATGATTATATTAAGCCTCTCTAGACCCTTGATTTCCCCACTAAAGTTAGGGTAATCTCTCCAACCTTCATTGTAAGTGCTTAAGGAAGGATTATACCTTCCCTATGAAGAATTAGGAAAACCTCCTACAACATTAACCCATCCAGCCTTGTAGAAGGTAGGACATGCATTAGTGGTATCCATCTTATATTTCTGACAAAACAAATTCTGACAAAATTTTAGATGCCTTAACTTGTGCATCCATCTTATATTTCTGACAAAACAATTTCCCAACAAAGTTAGTGACGTTATCTAATTTTGTTTTCAAGTGCATATGTACCTACTATACTAACTTTCCTACGTGTTTCACTTAGTTTGCCAAAATTTTGTGTGTTAGAGACCATGTTTGCAATCAACTCATGAGCAGCTTGTGGAAAACAATACAGCTAATCTTTAGCTATACCCTATAAACTAAATTGAAAACCTGCAACTTAATGACTTCTTCCTCAACATCTTCAGGTTTCATATTAGAGAAAAAAACATGAAATTAGCTACATTTCAATGACTATGTAGTACATCATCAGGTAACCCATGAAAAGTAGGCACCAATTGAATAAGACAAAAATGCAACTTAAATGTATTAGTTATTTAATGAAAAATGATGCAAAAAGGTCTATTATCAATAGTTACTTAAAAGTATTGTTAAAGACTAAGTTTACTCACATGCATCTTGTGCATCACGTAGGAAAAAACTAGTTTCAGTAGTTCTGTGCACCTTCTTGTACATAGTGTGCAACTTCTTGCACAATTGAACTTCTTCATCTTTTAAGCCATAAATTTAACTATTTGGTTCCAAGTACCTAAAAACATCGAATAATATAAAATGAGTAGATTTCATAAGAATATACTACAAAATGCATTAAAAGACTAATTATAAAATGTGTAAGAATATAATATTTAAATACTTAACATGTACATTGATATATAATCCCTTTCTATTTAACTTCAAGTAATTTAATTAATTTCATATTTTTCCCTTAGTAGTTCAATTTAATAAATAAGTCTAACTAATTTTTTAAATTTCAAATCTTCTAAAAAGCCCACACAAAAATTAGGCTTTACATAAAAATCGTAACAAAAATAAGGCCACCACACATAAAATATCCTCACAAGAAGAATTAGTTACTAGCCAAATATTCCCAATCTCCAATATATGTTTACCTATCCATAGGTAGTTCTTGGCTCAATGGGCCTAAGGGAGTTAACCTCTAGTTAAAATTTTTAGGAACTGTTCCTATGCCAAAAGTTGAACCAAATAAAATAGAGCCCAAAGAGTATAACTTAAATGCAATATTTCTAGACCATGATCTTCACTATCCAAGTTTGTTGAGGTAGTCATTATTCCATTCAACAAGCTTAAGTCTCTATATATACTAGCAAAAACAGCTGGCTAAACCAAATTCTGAGGTTGAGTGTTTTAAAATTTTTGAGAAAAATCAATTCTTTTTTTCTCAATTGAAATCCTAAAAATTTGAGTGCTTAGAAGAACAGGGAGAAAAGAAATGATAAATCGAGAAAGAGAGAAGAACGATAACTCCTGAATCATCTCTGACTCCTCAGTGCTTTTCACCCTACACTATTACAGAATACCCTATTAAGTCTCCTAATCATCCTTTAAAATAAAAGAATGAAATAAAGAATAATAATTAAAATTCAAACTTTTAAGTCTTCTAATATAATTCACGACCTGTTTTACGCGGGCGCGAAGAATTTAGTTAGAACTACATTAGCTACAAGTGCAAGGGCATACAGTAAACGAACTTTTCCCCCCTTAATCCCCCTCGGGGGGAGATTGAGCTGCAGGCTGCAGTAGCAGCATTAGCTGCAATTCCATTCCTTCGGATACCTTCGACATCCTCGGAACGGGGTTCCCTTCCTTCTGTACGGTGAGCTACAGTTTCATTCCTTTGGATTCTATCGGGACGGAATCCTTGGAAAGGGTTTAACCTAATAACTCAATAGTTACAGTAGCTCCAGTAGCTACAGTAAAGGATCGTTTCTTTTTTCGTGTCCGCGTAAAATTTCCAGAAACCTTTCAAATCTTAAGAGGCCTACGTGGCCACATAAATTTTTTGTGTTTGCGTAAAGTGTCCAAAACCTTCAAACTTCTTATGGGGCTTCAACTTAATAGTGAAGAGACTTACTTGATGACACGCAATGCTAAACTTCATAATTTAGGCTTTTTTCTTTTGTTCCTCTATTGATAAATCTATCCCAAGCATTCTTTGATTAAACCTTATACTATTCTTTGCAATTGTATTCATTATCGTCCACTTAAATAGCCAAAATCCTTCACCTTGTAAAACAAATAAGGGTGAAGAAGTAATCTCATCCATATAAAGGAAAATCAATAAAAAACAAGACATAAGTTCATTAAAATCATGACAACTGATGATTGCTTCTATACTATAAACAAGACACTTTAATTCCTATCAAACTCCCCCAAGCTTAGATCTTTACTTCTCCTCAAGCAAAATAAACTTGTAAATACAAAGTAGAGTTGTAAAAAGATATGAAAGAAAGATCACCTTCTTAGTTAAGAGTTTCTACGAAAGAATCAATTAGAAGAATTCCAAAAGCTCATAACTAAACATGTACTGGTATCACAAACATACAATCTTACAACAAACCTTCCTTAGTGATTTAATGTAACAATATGATAAACCTTCACTAGCTACGTGAACACACACTAAAAAGGATAATTTTTTTTCTCAATTACCCACTCAATAGCCATGGTCTAACATAAGCTTTCCCATTATCTCATCCCTCCTCCAAATAAAATGACATAAACACAAGCAAGTCAAGAAATCATTAGTCACATAGGTTGTAATGTGGGCTTTGATTAAAAGTAGGGTAAACACTTTGGAAATATAGCTCAAAGATCCAAAAGAATAATGGAGAAAAGTTTAACAAACTCCAACTACATCATCATCTCAAGTTACAAATCCCAACTTCTAAAATAAATCAAAACACCCTTGTAAGATCATGTGCAAATCAACACCAACATCAACCAATGTAAAAACTTAAGGGAAATTGCACTCTCATAAGAGGAGACGTTGTAATCGAATTGCCCAATTATTATAACCAAGAAGATTCTTTCATATACAATATATTTCTTATTTTTTTTCATTTTTCATTTTTCTTTAATTTTTTCTTTTTTTTTTTTTGCATTTTTGTCAACAAAATGAAATGACATCATGAAGGAAATGACAAAAGCCACAGAGTTTTAAGCATATACAAACATCTCCTTCATAATTTTATATTTTTCCCTCATTCCTTAGAGTTTATAAATTAGTCTAACTAACTGCGTACAAATATAGAGGGCTTGCTCTTGAGTGATTCAATATCAAAGGAGAGAGGAAGCTGCGGCTACCATTAAAGGCATTGAAGCCATATATTCTATTTTAAGAATTTGGTTCTTTCTTTTCTTTTAAACATAAATTAATTTTCGATTTAGAATCGTATTTTCCTTTTATTTATGGAGATTTCATTAGAATATTTTATGTTATTACATATTCTTGGGATGTTTATTTGTTTGATTTAAATAATTTTTTTCTAATTGTTCTTGTAAAATAATTATCTGGGTTAGTTGGTACTTTTTTTTTAGTTTGTTTATTATTTATAAGTTTTAATTAATTGAGGAATAATATTAGCTAATAATAATTGATTTTTTTTAAAAATTAATTTAGGAAGATAATAATTTAGGTGGTTAAGCCTTTCTCCGTAATTTGACACCCTTTCACTGAACGTTTAGAATTTGTTCGAAAAGTCCGAACCAATTAGTTTAGTGCATAAATAAGGGAAAAAAGACTAAAGAATTAGAGTAAGTCAAAACATGCATTTGGGATCTAAGAGTGTTTTCTTCAAATAATCGTGTTTCTAAAGAAGACTCCCCTTTTAACCTAATTTTTGTTGTCTTAGCGGGAGACCCATGTAGATGTGTTCTACAAACACATCGTGTAGGGATGTTCAATCAAAACACATTCTGCGCATTAGGACTTTATATATAGCTTTTAATATATTCTATATATATATATGTATATATATTTTTGGTTAGATAATGCTTTTTATTAACTAAGTATACTTTTCTGTTTTAATATAAATTTTTATTGATATATTTGTTTTCAAAAAAATCCAAATAAAAATTTTAAGAAAATTCTAAATTATAAATCATAAAACTCTTATGGTAAAATCGATGTTGAGAAAACTGAACTGGAGATCGAATCGGTCGAGCTACTTGTAAATTGGTTTATTTGTTCTACTGATGAACCAATGGTCGAACATGATATTACGTAATGTTTTATAAAAGTTTTAAATATATTAATAATTAAGCTAAAAAATTTCATCAAAGTAAGAATTTTTTAAAACATGTTGAAATTATTTCATCCTATTCAAACATGCGTAGTAATAAAAAAATAATTCATTTATACACATATCACACACGCTATTTTTCACTAAATATAATTAAAAAACATAATTCAAGGATGCTTAAGATTATAAAATTTAAAAAACGAAAGAGTTTGCAAGAGTAGACCCTGATTCTCTGCGTATAAACGGATGCTGGTCGTCTTAGTATCTTTGCGAGGTTATGGTGATCAAGTTGGGTTTAATCTCAACGAACTTTGGTGGAACAGAACATTCCATATTGACGAGTTGGTCCCTTAGTTGGGGTTAATACTCGATTTTATCGCACCTTACCTTTTATTTAGCACAAAATAAAAAATATATTAAAGAAATAAAATTGTTTTAATAAAAGTAAATTTATATAATGTATAATTCATTTAGTCATTAAAAAAGAATTTAAGAACTATTTACTCACTTTTAAAAAACAAAAATATTTTGAATAAGTGATGACGTTCTTTCTTATTTTTTTGGAATACATGTTCAAATCTTAACTTCTTAACAAAAATTCTAATTTGTAGATCATATATTCTAATATTATTTTTCCTCTTTTAAAATTTTTTTCTGACTATCATTTTTTAGATATCCTCTATATAAAAGAGAAAAAAAAATGATCTTTTTTGAGCTAAATTAAAGGCCCAATTTCTACCTATAGAGAAAACATTCCAAATTCTTTTTCTTCACTTTTCCTTACCTCAGCTGTAGTTCCGAACCACTATCTTATTTTTCTTTTATTATTGTTTTCCTTTTATCCTTCTTTTTCTCCATTTTCCTCACACCTTAGAGTGAACCCTTGTTTTTTTCTTTTCTTTTTCCTTCTTACCCCTTCCTCCTCACAGACTCCCGTTGTTTTCTTATTCCCTAATCCCCTTCGTTCTCGCATTCTCCTCCCTTCATAAACTTATTATATGATTAATTTTCTCCTCACCTCTCCTTCTCTCTACTATGTTGCTATTTTTTGTGTTGAAATGGTTGGATGACATAGGTGGAGAAGTGAGGTGAGAGCGGAGATGGCGGCAGAAGCTCATTTATTTGTGATTTTGTATCAAAAATATGTTTTTTTCTAAGAAAAGAAAATTCCGGGTCAACTGCTTCGAGCGATTCCCAATTGAACTGCCTTGTTTTGACTTAGTTTGACAAGTTTATTACTATAGCTACTAAAACTAAAGATAATATTACTGCTCTTAATTTTATTTTATATATGTTTGATATTTCGGGTATAAATTCGGATTTATAGTTAAAAAAAAAAGTCATTCCAATTTACAAGATTAGTGAAGTGAAAAAATAATTTAATAATAATAAAACTTATATTAACAAGCCTTAACAAATGTCACAGAACAAAACATAAATAACCAAAATGGAGCAATATGCAAAATAATTTTTCAAAGTGAGTAGTATTAGTATTATAATATGCATTATATTATCAAGATTCTCTTTAGTACACAAGATTTAGCCTAGTTTCACCTTATACAAACAAAAACAAATCAAAGCAAAGCCAAGCCTCTTTGTAAGTCAAAAATAAAAATTTATAACTATGCAAACAAGCACAAAAAAAAGCAAATAAAATAAAGAAATGGTATCCCCACATTGCATAATCTCATAAAAATTGATGCCTCAAGAAAAATTTTAATATAAGGAAGCAAGATTTTAATAAGGAATTGTATTAGTCTCATGTAGCAATTCACATAATTTGTTAAGCCCTTTAAAGTTCTTAGAAGAGATAAAAGAAATTTGTTGCACTTAATTAATGGTGTATATTATTATATAAATTGATATATAGTATAGAATATTGTGAAGAGACCGCAAGAATCATAAAGGAAAGAGGATATTGCTGAGTTCATGATACTTAATTGGGGGGCTTGGAATGCTTGAAATTAAATTTTTGAGTGGCAACTAGTTTCAAATACAAGACGAGGATGTTAATTTTGTCAAAGTAAATTGAAGTAAGGGTAGTTGAAATTTAAAACAAAGACCATGGATAAGTCAGCAATTGAGAGCAAAGAGGTGAAGTGGAGTATACCGAATAATAAGAGATTCTATTCATGTGTCGATGGAGCATTCAAGCCGTAACTCTGATTACGATATAACTGCTACAATGGCGCCTAATTTTAGTGGAGGAATTGAATATGCACAAGATAATTTGGAAGAGGCTCGAACACCTCCCAACATTAAAATACAGTGCAAATTTAATGAGAACGGGAAGATGATCTCTCACCTTTAGTTCATATAATTTACTATTAGAGTATAGAAGGAGATAAATCAAGAGATGGTGTTCTTCAATTTAAGTGAGGAAGAATAAAACATCTGACAATTATTGGAATGGAGATTACATAGAGTATTCTATATAATTATTTAAATTGAAGTGCAAAACCTCTTCGGATGCAATAATATTAAATTAATAATGTTGATAGTATTAGAAAAATAATATATGATAAATATGTTAGATTAATAATATTGAATTTTTATTTGATTATAAAAAATTTAGCTTTATTGAACAAATGATTAAGAGGGAAAAGTTCTATAATTTTTAATAACAACCATTAATACTAAAACAATTCAAAGCTTTCATCTTACCATCTTATTATTATTATTATTATTATTATTATTATTATTATTATTATTATTATTATTATTATTAATATTCAATTGATATTGGAAAATCTATATAAATATAATTTTGCTAATCCTAATTTTTTTTAAAAAATAGTCCACGTGCAATGTACATGATTGTTCCTAGTAATTTTTAAAAAAACAAATGTTAATGCAAGCTTTCTTTCTCAAAATACACTAAAAACTATTTGTGAATTCTTAGGAGAACGAATTTTTTCTCTCTGAAAGAAAAGTTTTATTTCATACCTTCATTTTCAAAGTATTTCAAGATGGACTCATGAATAAAAAGATAATTAGACTTCATCAATTCATACTCATACTCATTAATCAAAGAACTTCAAAAAAAAAAAAAAAAAAGAAAAATAGGGTTTATAGAAGTAACAAGGAAGAGAAAGAATGCCATTCTCCTAGGAACAATAAGTAGGATAAAAACAAACAAGTTATCCATTCCAATTTATCCTTCATCAAATATAGAACCAAGTTTAATCAACCGTATACTTCAAGTATGTTACTTCAAGAATGTTCCGAACGCAGCAATTTAAGAGGAAATTATGAATTTATACCCATCAACAGTTTGAGAAACACCAAGAATATTCTAGAAATATGCATTCTCCTTGAAATCCATCGCAAATGATTTAATATAATTATATAAATTGAAATTCCAAAACCTCCTCAGATGCAATAATATTAAATTAATAAGATTAACAGTTTCAGAAAAATAACACATGATAAATATGTTAGAGCAATAATGTTAAATATTTTTTTATATCATTTTGATAATCAAATAAAAATTAAATTTTATTGAACAAATAATTAAGAGGAAAAAGTTCTATAATTTATAATAACAACCATTAACACTAAAACAATTCAAAGTTTTCATCTTACCATCTTATTACTTTTAATATGAAATTGATAATGGAAAATCTGTATAAACAAATTTTTTAGACCTTTTATTATCAGAGAATGGTCATTATTTAAATAAAAAAAATTTTACTAATCTAATTAGGAAAAAAATGTCTACGTGCAATACACTTGACTGTTCTTAATCATTCTTAAAAATAACACAATATTTCTTCCTCAACATACATGAGAAACTATTCGTGAATTCTTATGAGAATGAATTTCTCTCATTTGAAAGAAAAGTTGTATTTCAAACTCTCATTCTCAAAGTATTTCAAGATGGAATCGTGGATAACAAGATAATTAGACTTCGTCAATTCAAATTCACACATACTAATCCAAAAAAAAAAAAAAAACAAAATTTATAGAAGTAACAAGGAAGTGCAAGAATGCCATTCTCATATGACCAATAAGTAGGATAAAACAAACAAGTTATCCAATTCCAATTTATCCTTCATCGAAGACAGAACAAAGTTTCATCAATCATATGCTTCAGGCATGATCCGGACCAAGCAATCTAAGAGGAAATTTTGAATCTAGACCTATCAACAGTTTTACAAATACCAATAATCTTCTTCAAATATGCATTCTCATGGAAATCCATCACAAAAGATTTAAGCAGTGGTTAGCAAAAAATGAGGGCTATGAAGTCCTCTCCCTTTATATTCAATATGCATATCATCAAACAATGGACAAGAGAAACCATCAACAAAATTAGAATAGCAATTATCAACTATCTAATCCAAAGAGTCATGATTTAATCTCAATGTAGATTCAATGGAAAACATGGCGTCATCATCTCTAGAGACATGAGTAGGAAGACTGCAAAATATAGAACCAATCACAATGAAATTTTTTTCCAAGTATAGTTTATAACGAGGTAAGATATTGAAAAGTTTCTCTATCACAAATGAGAAAAAAAGAAAACTATGACATCCCCAAATACTTCCCTAGGGTCACTAGTAGGTGAGTAGGAACTTACCTCTCTACAGTTAGTCCCTCAAGATAATAGGATTTTTTTTAAGCTCCACGAATAAACTAGCTATTGCACAAGGTGTTTTTAAAAACAAAAGGACATAGTTACATCATAATAAGTTTCTTAATAATAAAAGTAGATAAATCCAAAAATTGTAATCCATGGAAGTCTCGTACTTCACTCTAACAGATTATCTCCTCACGGTTCTTCCGTAAATCCTGTATAAAACTGATAAATGTGTGCCTAGGCCCAGTAAATTCCATGTGCCTGTGAGTGTATTATAAGCTAAAAGCCTAAAACTAGCTTATAACCTAAAAATAAGTTAAAAGCTATTTATTTTAAGTAATGAAAAATATGGCAATAAACAATCATAGTTGTGCACAACATATCATAATACTACACATCAAAGCGTAGTATCAGGAATATTAGCGACATCTATTTAAAGAACAAGAAGCAACTGATTCGTTAACATGAGAAGACGTCGAAATAAAAACTAGATAATAATTTGGTGTAGGTAAGAGTAGTTGCCTAGCATAAGTCAAATTTCACAAATTCGAAGATGACCTGCAACCCCTAGTACTTCCATGATCTCTACCCCTAACCTAATTGTATGTATTTGAATAGGAATTTGAAGAATGATAATATGCAGATGGACAAATTGATCTGCTTTTTTATTTTTCATGAAAAAGAATGGGCAAGATTCCGATCTATTTAGCAGGTTGGATATCAAGATTTACCGAAGCAAATTTCACAACAAATCATGAATATCTAGAACTTGATGAGAACGCGAACATAAATATTTAACATTACAAATTTCTAATATTATTTAATTATAAATTAATATTTTTTTACTTAATAACTAATTAATTGTTTTATATCGAAGAGCCATTAGAGAAAAATACATTATTATTTACACAAATGAACATAATTTTATACCATGATAAAACATAAATTTTTTTTGAGGAGCTACGACCTTCTCTAGCCCCTTTATTGCTCCATCACTATACCTTCACAAATTAAACTGTAGTCGTCTTTTTATTAATGGTCAAAAAAATTTTTCAAACATTTATTGTACTCATAAACTATTTACATATTGCACTTATGACAAACTACACTCAACAGCGTGAAGTTTTTCAATATATTTTAGGCATAACCCTGCATATATGCCCCTTATTAAGCCATTGCTAGAAAACTAGAACAAAGAGTACACATGCAGCAAATATCTATCTCCATTATCTTCCCCTAAATATCACGTAAAAATTCTTCTTTTGAAATATTTTCCTCTTTTGAGAAAAAAAATACCTTTACTAAAGGGTCTACATGTATGGTGTATGCCTAAAATATGTCAAGAAGCACCACATTGAGTATAGTTTATCATACGAGCAAAATTTTAAATAGTCTATAGGTATAAACGTGTGAAAAAAAGTTTTTTGCTATGAATAAAAAATGACTAGTTTATATGTAGCTCATTTCTCAATCTTCAGTGTTCATTTGTAATTCAATACTATAGTTTACAAAATATAGAGCCTTCTTTTTTATGATATATATCAATAATACTTTGGAAACAAGATTTGAGCCCATATCTCAAATGAATAACCATTTGAATACTCTATGTTACAAAATATATATGAATATGAATAGAATCTTTATACCCTATATATAACATAACTAAGAGAAGCAAATAACATATACAAAATAATCAGAACTAAACATTTATAGTTATTCTTTCCTATGCGTAAATAGTTATAAATAATTATGAACAATTTAACTTTTTAATTTATAAAAAACTAATTTTATTAATATTATTTTTAAACATGAACTTTTTTGCGTGATTATTTTTATCAAAATAGTAAATATATAGTGGAATCTGACTTAGAGCTCAAGTGATGTCAGAGTTGAGGTTAATGTTGTCATTTTATAAGTGAAATATGGGTAATCTTGCAGCATTAAACGAAAAGAATAGGTCTTATAGGATTAAAAAGGCATGAATTGAGGGGGTTAAGCGGGGTAAATGGCAACATACAATGCCTTGCATTTTACATGTAAAATGAAAAAATTACCCTCAAGCTCATAATACAGTTATAAACAGAAAAGCTAAAATATATGCATATCTATTTATAGCGCTAATTTCTCAATAAATAAAATAGTAATGTGTTTGTTTTCATGGAATATTATAAGGTATTTGGGCAACCCCAATACAGTAAGAAGGCCTTAAGGAATCCAAAAGGCAAAGTTGTAAATAGGAAGCTACCGCTTAAAGAAAAAATCAAAAGAAATTATTTCAAGTTTGGATCTTACCGATTATCCCAGAGAATAACAAGTTATATTGCAACCGACTGGACTTGTTGATGGAAGAGGGCAGCAGAGGTAGCTGTTCGAAGCGAGTGACATGTTACAACTTTGACTAAGGAACAAAAGAAAGTAGTGTTTGATTGGGTTAAAGAGTTGCTGCTATCAGATGGATATGCATCTAATTTACCCAGGTGTGATGATTATAAAGACATGAAGATGACCGGCACAAAAAGCCATGATTATCATGGATTCATGAAACGGTTTATACTATTACCTTTAGAGAGCTCCTTCTTGTGAAGGTATGGAGTTCTTTGGCCTAGTTGAGTCTTTTCTACCGAATAAAAGGATTTTAAAAAGAAAAGAATAAAGGGTAACTAACTATTAGACTAAAATAATGGAAAAACTCTTTCAATTTGAGTTTTGGAAAGATGTGTTCAACCTAATTCATCAGAAAGCTTTAGAAAAATCGCTGAATTTTTTTTAGGTCTCTGCTCGACTATTAGGATCAACACTATTTTTAGGCGAAAACTCACTATTCCTCTAACTGATTAGAAAAGAACTTTTTCTCTCCCTAACTTAATTATGATTGAATTATGCACCAAAGTCAATTAGATTTCTCTATTGACCTAGAAAAAATAGTTATTATATCTAATGAAGTACCAACTTTTATCATTTAATTAATGCGCTAGATCATTCTTCTTTTATCAATTCTAAACAATCTAATGCAAATGTATCAATAATGGATAAAAAATGATAACACAAATAATGCAATTGAATTACAATAATATGCAATTCAACAAATTATTCCAAAAAATTCTGTAAAAAATAGTGTTACCTTCATCTAGGGTTGAACCCAACTCAAATATAATATAAACCTAGCCACTAAACATCATAAATATCATAAAATCTAATTTAGAATTCATAATAACTAGGAGTTTAGAAGGCTTTGGAGGTATAATTGAAGAATCCACAGCTCCAGGATGTCGATTGTACTCCTCTCTTGATTTGCCCAAAGAAACTCAAAATTTGTCGGTTTGCAATCTTCAATCTATTTTCCGAAATTTTAACTAATTGAACTATGATCAAAAGGGAGTTAAAGAAGAGTTTGGAAGTCAATTTTCTCTCTAAAATTGCCCTCTTGCTAACCTCTATCAACCCTACAAAAGATACTGAAAATAATACGTTGAGTGTCTTACTAAAAGAATAAAAAAATTACAAACAATGCCCCATGTCCGGGTTTCTTACAAGTTATCAGTATACTATAAAAAAAATTAGCAAATATGTAAAGAGATTATATCGAAGGCAAGTTGGATATGTCAAACGAATAAAATAATAGGAAAAGTTTTCCTCACAATTTCAGCTCCTCTCCATAAGTTAGACATTGAGCAACTAGTATGCGAGATGGTAAGTTTCTTCCTAATATCCGTGTCTCCTTTGCATATAGCCTTAGATCATAATTTTTTAAACCGTGTTAGAATCAAAATTTACAATAATAATAATAATTATTATAATAATAAATATTCAACAAAAATTAATACCTGTGTTTCTGGTCTCAGACGGTAATCAACAAAGGTAGCCCACTGATCCTTAGAGATACTTGTTGGAAAATTATTAATAATAGCATCTCTACTTAAGGTGGGATCATAGACCTCATTCCATAGTTTAAGTCTATGAGCAACCCATTTCTTCCCAATAGATTGAGAAACATAACGCTTGCATTCACCTCTGAAGTCTTGAACATAAATTGAGGCTACAAGAAATGTAATAGTAGTTTGTTAAAGTTTAATCATTACAATAGTAAAGTGAGGAGATAATGAACTATTTATTTAGTACCATTATAATATCCTTGAAACATGTACCAAAGTAGGAGTCAGGTATCTTCTCAAAACTAATTGGAAAGATGCCACTATATATAGCCAATTGTCCACAAAACCCTGCAAGAAGGCCCTGTGATTCACCAGTTGCTGCATTTAAATCATCAAACTCCATAACTACTCTTAGCTCATTTTCCAAAGTTAACAATTCATTCGCTTTCACTTTCAACCTCTTAGTTTCTCCATGAGAATCTTGTATCAAAATGATACAACAAAGAAATACATCAATATAAGAATTATTTTACTTTTCCATCATTGGCAGACTAAGCCATTTTAAAGCATATAAATGAAAATACCTAGTGCATGAACAGACCAATGATTCGAAGATGCGCAAACTGCTTGCTTTCTCAAAGTGGGAACTTGTTCTTCCGGCTGATGTGATGCAACCCCTCTTATCAGTAGAGGAGGTGGACGCTGCTGCCATGAAGCTCCTAACTATACAAAAGGTAGAGGTTGCTGTTGTGGAGGTGGTGCTTGGACCTCAGGTGGAGGTGGTGGAGGTAGAGACTACTGTAATGAGGCATCCACTGTTTCTGATGTAGAAGGAGACTGTTGTGAACTGATCAAACTCTTGATGCATTTCATCCTAGGCATTCTTGAAACCTAATAAAAAGCTTAAACATATAATTAGCAAAATGCAAAATATTTAATCATATTAAAATTCAAAATGTTTAATCATAGCAAAATGTCGGAGTTTTGTCATAGCAAAATGCATTCCAGTCATGGAAAAATGTATTTTAATTTAAAGTTATATACAATGGAAAAAATATCACAGCAAAATGCATTTAAATATACAGTCTTATACAACAAAAAAAAAAAAAATTTAAACTTGCACGAAATCACGTTTTCAGACATATGCTCATCGACGTCATCTACGTTTCTAATGTTCTTTTTCTACTCCCTCCCTCACGAATTGGATATTTTCATAATTATTATCAGAAAAACTTTCAAGTTCTTACTCTTGATATGGATCGTTCTCCTATGCTTCTGCTTCATTATTGGAACCCATATCATACAAATCCCTTAGCTTTATATGTACCACGACATTCCAATCTTTATCAAATTCATCCTCAATATAATAAACCATCTGAGCTTGAGATGCTTCAATATAAGGATAATGACCCTTGTGCTCACCAGTATGAATTATTCTATCAAAATTAATACAATTAAATTTCCATGCATCTCTCTTGTATCTCCTTTCTCGCATAGTATCACCCCATTTGCACTTAAAAAGTGTAACAGTAAAACGACCATAATAATTAAGCTCAATAATATCTTCCAACTTCCCATAGTACGGCAAGTCGTCTAGCCTCACATTTCTATCGGAACTAGATGCAACACAAGAAGTAGCAGATGTCAAAAAAACACCTTCTATTATAAGTTTTCAACCCTTCTTCTCACAACAAAGTATGAAATTTGAATCCATTGATATTATAAGTTTTGAATCTTGTCGCTTGAAGCATTGGTCCTTGAGTTAAAAACTTTAAATTTGTAGATATTGCGTTTTCTATACTTGGATTCATAATCTGAAAAAATTACTTTTTCTCATTATATTAAATTAATAGAAAGAAATACTTGAATAACTCTCATAACTAGTTTCTTACCCGTTTTGGGAACCAATCACTGAATTCTTTATAAACTCTCTTTTCTACTTTCGTTACTGATGATTTTCTATGTGTTGTTTTTCTTCTTATATGATCTCTAAATTCACTAAAAATAAAATATGTGATTAAGAAAGTTAGTTGTGTAAAAAATTTTAGTATCTTAATCAATAAACGGCTTAACGGCTTTACAATTTAACAAGACATAACGATGTGCTTGAACTTTCTCCAAATTAGTAAAAGAAAATCTTGAAGGACCTCCAATTGCTCTACCTCGACGAGGGAATGATGAAGTCTATTTTTTTGTACAAATAAACACTTTAAATTTTAATTATTTGCTTCTAAAAATATTTTATTTATTTATTAAATATATTTATTTAATTTTTTTTTATTGATGAGGGAAAAGCAGCCCACAAAGAACAAGCAAGCCCAAGATTGAGCTGCTGCCAAGAAAAAAAGAAGAATAAAAGAAAAAAAGAATAAGCCACGTCAGAAAAGAAAAAGGTGAGAAGGGCTGCCGGGAGGAATTAGGAAAGGGGAAAGCCAAGAAGAAGAATGAGAAGGTGAGCTGCGAAGCAGCTTTAAAAAGAAGAACAGAGAAGCTGCGTGGGGGCCGAAAAAAAGAAGCTGCTGTGCAAAAGCAGCAGAGGAAAAAGAGAAAGGAGAAGCAGCTGCTGTGGCGCAAGGAGAAAAAGGGAGAAAAGAGAGAGCTGCTTGGGGAAGAGGGAAAATTTGGCACAGAAATTGGAAGCAAGAAGCAGCTGAAGCAGGACATTGAAGCTGTTAAATTGCAGAAGAAAACCGGCGGCTACTTAGAAGACAGAAATCGGACGCAGCTTTCGGAAGAAACCATAAAAATAAATAGGTTCCTTCTTTTCCTTAAGCCATGAAATAATTTTCTTCTTAAAATCTTGATGAAACCATAAAAATGTAAATTTTTTTTTTTTTGGTAGATTTATTATATTATTTATGTGATTGCATAACTTGGAAAGTTTGTTTGTTTGATGCAATTAATTTTTTGTAACTGTTCTTATAAAATAATTATTTGGGTCAATTGATATTTTTATCCATGCTTAGTTCTTATAGTCTTAAGTATGAGAGATATGTGATTTTTGTAAGTATATTGTAGGTTTTAGAATTGAATAGTTCATACTAATTTTAGATGATTTATGTCCTTGAATTGAATAAGTCATGGTAATAGTTAGATGAGTTATGTCATGCATTTAACCACAATATATTTCTTTAGTGAATCGAAGTTTGTAGTCTAGATCACCACATAACGGTCTAATCTTTTCTCCTAAGTAAAATTGAATCATTGTTATATAGGTTAGTGGTGCATTCAAAGTTTTAAATTATCTCTTTGGTTAAGCTCCTCTTAGCTTTTAATTTAATTATTTTATTTATTAGTTTTACTTAATTTAGTAATAATTTTTAGATAACAAACTTTCATTCTTTTTTATAAAATTAATTTAGAAAGATAATAATCTAAGTAGTTAAGTCTTTCTCTATGGTTCAATACTTAATACTTCCATATTGCATTGATTTTGTGCACTTGCAAGTAGTGAGTTTAAAACTCTGTTATAAAAATTCCGACCAAGTTTTCGGCGTCGTTTCCGGGAAAAGGTTAAATTAATTAGTTTTGTTATTGTCTCCTAAATTTGTTAGTTTTTTTATTTTTTTTATTATTCTTCAGAAAAAAGAAAATTTTTTGTTCTCTTAGTTGTCTTCACCGTTTTTTTTATTATTTATTTTTATCTCACTTGATTGGTAGAAAGGTACAAGTGTTTTATTTGTGGGGTAATAAGACAACATATCATTATTATGGAGACTAGAGAGATGGTCTACTACTCTTATGAATATGCACTAATATTGCTTTTCTACCAGGTTGTGTTATTCTTATCTTTGTCCCTTCTCTACTCCGGTATCCTTTTATCACATTGTGGACAGTGTACGGTGTAGGTGGAGGAGAGAAGATGCTTTTGTTTTGGTATTAATTACTTTTTTTTATTTTCTTTTTTCTCATCTTTCTTGTCAATTCTTGCTGAATTTTTTTATATTTTGAAAAAAAACCAAAAATATGATTTCACTTAAAAAATGATTCTTTTTTAGTTCCTTTAAAATGTCTTGAATAAGTGGAGAAAAATACTTTTTTTTTCTTGTTTTTAATTAGGGTGATGGACTTATATTCTATATCTGTTATAACTCTTGCATGACTTACACTTGAGCACATGGGTTATTGTTAGTGTTTGATAAATCATTTACATTATTTTTGAGTTGCGTAAAGTAGATGAATCTCTATCCTACATTCTAGAACTTACTTGAGTACCTCTTGAGGTGAAATAGAAAGGTATTTTTGATTTGACTCAGAGACGACGATCATAGACCTTTTTAAAATCGTTTGTGCCTTTCAAGCTTACCAAATTTCATAATTTTTATTGTAGTACCCTTTTGAGCCTTAAATGTTATTTCTTTCTTTAAACCACTTAAATATTAACCTTTAATCTTGTAGAGAGCTTAATGTAAACATCTAACTTGTACTTCAATGATGGGTTGTTATTATTGTGTTATGGAAAGAGGATATGTTATTTTGACAAAAGGGAGAAGAAAAAGAAAAAATATATATGACTTGTTGTGCTGAAAAAAAAAAATATAAATTTATTGAGTTGAAAAAAAAAAAGAAAAAGAAATTAAAGTTGATACATGATTGTTACAAGTCATAAGGTGCAAAGAAAAATATTTCAAGAGGTCCGAATTTGTAAATGTAAGAAAAAGAATGGCCTTAAGGGAAGAAATTTTTGTAAAGAAGATGGTAGTTGGTGAATGTGTTAATTGAAAAAAAAGGAGCAAAAGTAAAGTTAGAAAGTTTGCCAAAATTTTAAAGTATCCATATTCTTTGCAAGCTCTTTTTTCTTTGAATTTGAATTTCTTACCTTTGTTTGATAACTAACACTCTAACTTTACATTATAAGATTTAAAGTCCTACCTGATATGAGTTGAGTTTGAGAATCCTTGATTAGTGGAGAGAGGTACAAAGAGTGAGCTTATGGAATGAACTCTTGTTGAGATTTATTTTCTTTGTGTAATTTAGAAATTTTGTTTAGTATTTATTTTACACTCTCTTATGACCACGATCACACTTACACGAGTCTTGAATTAGTTATGGGAGATAATTGAATATTTTTTTGTTAACTTGAGTTTGAAAGTAAAATGAACAGTGCTTGTCTTGATAAGTTCGAGATATTGATGAATGATACTTAATTTGAACTATTCTATATCTTTTCTAAAGTTTGTTGTTTATTTGACTTTGTGGGTATGTTGCAAACCCTCACGAGACCATTCTCGTCTACTAGGGGTAACTTAGGGGCTCAAAGGGCTTGTTGCACATGCTAAGTGCAATCATGAGTCCTACGAAAGTGGCATAATTAGTGGTTCTTTTTATTCTTGCTTGAGGACTAGCAAAATTTAAGTATGAGAGAATTGATAAACATCTTAAGTTTTAATTATTAGCTTTTAAAAATATTTTATTTATTTATTAAATATAATTATTTAATTTATTTTATTGATAGGGAAAAGAAGCCCACAAGAAACAAGCAAACTCAACGTTGAGCTGCTTCCAAGAAAAAAAAAGAAGATTAAAAGAGAAAAAAGAAGAAGCCCACAGCAGAAAGAAAAAGGAAAGAACGGCTACCGAGAGGAATTAGGAAAGGGGAAAGCCAAGAAGAAAAAGGAGAAGGTGAGCTATGAGGAGCTGCGTGGGGGCCGAAAAAAAGAAGCTGCTGCGCAAACAGTAGAGGAAAAATAGAAAGAAGCAGCAGCTGTTGCGGCGCAAGGAGAAAAAGGGAGAAAAGAGAGAGTTGCTTGGGGAAAAGAAAAAATTTGGCGCAGAAATTGGAAGCGAGAAGCAGGTGAAGCAGGACGTTGAAGCTGTTAAATTGCTTTGAAGACACAAATTGGACGCAGCTTTTGGAAGAAGAAAACGGACGAGCTGCTTGAGCAGAAAATCTAAGTTGCAGCAGCTTCAATTGGAAGAAGCCATGATCTTTTCTAATAAATCGGTTTCTTCTTTCCCTTTAGCCATAAAATAATTTTCGTCTTAAAATCTTGATGAAACCTTAGCGATGTGACTTTGGTTTATTTTATTTTAGGAGATTTATTATATTATTTATGCGATTGCGTATCTTGGGATGTTTCTTTGTTTGATTCAATTAATTTTTTTTGATTGTTCTTATAGAATAATTATTTGGGTTCATTGATATTTTTATCTATGCTTAATTCTTGTAATCTTGAGTATAAGAGATTTGTGATTTTTGCAAGTATATTGTGGGTTTTAGAATTCAATAGTTCAGGCTAATTTTAGATGATTTATGTTGTAGAATTGAATAAGTAATGCTAATGGTTAGATTAGTTATGTCATTCATTTAAGCAAAATATATTTCTTTAGTGAATCGAAACTTGTAGCCTAAATCACCACATAACGGTTAATCTTTTCTCCTAAGTAAAATTGAATTATTGTTATATAGGTTAGTGGTGGATTCAAAGTTGTAAATTATCTCTTTGGTTAAGCTGCTGTTATCTTTTAATTTAGTTATTTTATTTATTAGTTTTACTTAGTTTAGTAATAATTTTTAGATATTTAACTTTGATTCTTTTTTACAAAATTAATTTAGGAAGATAATAATTTTAAGTAGTTAAGCCTTTATCTATGGTTCGATACCCTGATACTTCTATATTACATTGATCTTGTGCACTTGCAAGTAGTGGGCTTAAAACTTTGTTATAAAAATCCCGACCAGGGAAGAGATATGATGATTCAGAAAAAGGATTTTCCTCATCTCCATGCCTCGGCATATTTAACTGACTCTCGATATCTGTAAAACATCGAGAGCAAAATGTAAGAGCATCTTCAGCTACATAACCTTCGGTTATAGAAGCTTCAAGTGGTGCTTTATTTCCCACAAGAGATTTGAAATGCCCTAATAACCTGGAGTTAAGATGAAAAATGACATTGAGTAAATAATCTATACTTTATTAATTTAAAATTTTAATGTTTCAGGATATTAACCTTTCAATAGGAACATCCACCTATTTTCTACGGGTCCGCCCTTTATGCATTCATCCACTAAATGGACCGTTAAGTGCACCATGACAGTAAAGAATGACGGGGGAATAATATCTCCAAATGGCATAGTGTGAGTACAATCCAATCTTGTAACTTTTCAAGGTCCGAGATGTTCAATGTTTTAAGGCAAAGAAGTTTAAAAAATGAATATAACTCTACTAAAACAACAACCACTTGTTTGGGAAGTACATTACGAATTACCAATGGTAATAGTTGCTCCATAATAATGTGACAGTCATGTGTTTTCAATCCAAAAATTCATTTTTTGCCCAAATTAATGCACTAAGAAATGTTACTCGAATAGCCATCTGGTAAAGACACATTTTTTATGTTATAAGAAATAACTCTTTCTTGTCTCTTGGAATTGTAAATATCGCAGGTTGATAATATCCTTTTTCATTCGGCCAAAGGCTTTCTCTAATCCCCATTTCTTGAAAACCTTTTTGAACTTTCAATTGGTCTCTGAACTTCTCTTTGTCAAAGAGCATAGTGTATATAACATTGTGAAAGACAATCTTGTGAAGATGCAGAACATCTAAATTATGACGCAACAAATTATTTCCCAATAAGGAAGGTAAAAAATGTACTTTTCTTTTTTCATTGTTGGGTTGTACCTTTGCCTTCATTCTTATTTCTAGATCTTTTCCTCATCGCATTTGACTCCAATGGTCTACCAAATGTGACTTCAATATCTTTCATCAGTTGTAGAATATTTGACCAAATAATATTTTTTGTGGATTCCTCTCTTCTACATTTCCATCAAATCAATGTCTCATCATTCTAAATTTCTGACCTTTCTTCAAGAAGCGACAATGACTAATGAAACACCACTTTCTAGTTTGACGAAGTCGAGTAGGGTAAGTGTCATAGTTATATGTTGGGCAGGACAACTAAGTATGTGTATTACACTCGGACAATGCATCTACCGCGGGAAAATCACTAACTATCCACATCAAAGCTGATCTCATTTTAAACATTTCATTGGTCGAAGCATCAAAAGATTGTAAACCCTCACTTTCATAATTCAATCAACTCCCTAATGAAGGGTTGAAGATAAAAATCTATGTTATTTCCCGAAGTACAGGGATCTGGAATAATCATTAAGAGAATGAAGTTTTGTTCCTTCATGCTCAAACAAGGAGGAAGGTTATATGGAATTAAAACAACAGGCCAGACATTGTAATAAATACTCATCATAACAAATGGGTTGAAACCGTCACTAGCAAGACTTAGTCGAACATTTCTAGCCTCACTAACAAATTTAGGATGAGTGACGTCAAACCTCTTGCATGGCTCGCCATCCTTAGAATGCCACATCAATCCATCATTACAATTGTCTAAAACATGCCATCTCATATCCCTAGCAGTGTTAGACCATGAATACAATCTTTGCAAACTTGGTTTTGAGGAAAATAGCATAAATTTTTCAAAGGCTTCTTTTTACACTTCTTAGTAGAAGTGGACATGTTTTCTCCGTTGTTTTATTTCAGTGACTTCCATCTAAAAGTTGAGCTATACTTACAAACTTCTTCATTAGCATGATCTCCCCAGTAAACATATAGTCTTTTGGGCAAGCATCTATTTTGATATAATCAAGTCCAAGTTTGCTTATTGTGCTTTTAGTTTCAGGAAAAGATTTAGGAACTTTTGCAAATTCAAATGCTTCTCTCATCAAATCTAGCACCATAGTCATTGCCTTATTAATCATCCTAGTCAAACATTTGATGTGATATAATTTCAATAAGAACTCAAGTTTCGAGTATTTGGACCCTTCATACAATTCTTGACTTCCATCTTTAATCAAGTCAAAGAAGTCTTCCCAGAATAATATATGTCAAGAATATTACCAGAGTTTTTAAGCACATCCAAGGAGGTAAATTTCATACTGTAACAATCACTGGCCAAGAAGAATACTTTCTAGACATCCTGAAGGGTGAGAAACTGCTTAGTATAGAGTCCAATCTAATATTCCTAGCTTCGAAAGCAAACTCAGGATGAGTACTATCAAAATGCTCCAAGATTTTCCATCCATAGGATGACTCATTATATTCGACTTAGGAATGCTTTCTAAGTGCCATCTCATGTGCTCAGACGTTTTTTGAGAAGCATACAACCTCTGCAATCTACGTGTTAGCAGAAAACAATACATCTTCTTGTACGAATTACTTTCGACTTCTTCTTTTTATTTTTCTTTCTTCGCATCTAATGATCATGGCCATAAATCTTGTACTAACGTATTTGGGCATCCTCTTTCCAATACAATATACATCCATTTAAAGATACATTAATCTTTTGCACTAGCATATTCAAACCAGACAATTTTTTCGTCTTGTACCAATATCCAATGCCTTATTTCCTACGGGGAGTACATACTTCAAGAATTATGCTATTTGAGCAAAGCACTTTTCAGAAATGTTGTTCTCTAACTTTATGTTCAACAACTTCGCCATCGCAAACAACTGTGAATGCTTTGTATACCCTTCATACAACGATGTATCAACAGATTTCAGCATGTTATAAAACCATTGCGCTTTAGGATTAGGTACCTCCTCATAATTATAGTGCGCTGCATTTGGTTCAAAATCCAAACTAGCGGCATAAGAAACACCCTCACTGTAAGTGTTGCTTTCAACATTTCTTGTAACACTACCTTCCCCAACAATTGGTCGGTAACCCACCGACGGTTCTCCATGTGATGTCCGATTATGATAGTTAGGTAAAAACCTTATTTATAAAGATGCAACTTCACATCATCCTCTTTAAGATACTTTAAGTTCTTGCACTTTGCACACTGACATCGTTACTCGTTAGCAGTACCAAGATCATAATTCAGAAACTAATTCACAAACCGCTTCACACCTAGTTGAAACTCATTACTAATCCCCAAAACTCCAGGCACAGTTCTTTTATACATCCAACTACGATCCTCCTCTATAACTTCACAAAACAAAATACACATTTTAATAAAAGACTTTATAAGTACGACATTTACAGATGAAGAATCCAAAATTAGAACTCATTCTTCATTAAGTCTTACGTTTAAGGTGTTTACATGTGTTTTGTGAAATATTTATAGTTTAAGACTTTTACGTTTAAGAGTTTAAAGAATTATCTAATCATTTGAGTATTACAAATCATTCGAGATTAAGATTTTAAGAGTTTTATATTTAAACTTATCGATTAAGAGGTTAATAAATTTCTCCATTAGAAAGAAATCTAAATGTTTTAAAGATTTAGAATTTAAGAGTTTTATTAAAAGATTTTATGTTTAAACTTATAGATTTAGAGGTTACAGAATTCTATAATCATTTGAGTATTATATAAACATACATAAAATATGTTTCCCAAAACTTTCCAACACTAATTAACAAAAATTAAGAGTTTGAGAACAAAGACTTTAAAACATAAATTTTACAGAAACTTTTACAAACACTACAAGAATTAAACAAATTATTAATCGGCAATTCGGTCGGTAATCGGTCACTAAAAGACAAGTAACGACCGAAACGGTTAGTCGCAATATTTTGGTCCGTAATTGGCTATGACGAAATAAAAGGTTGGTCGGTAACTTTTGCTGACTGAACTTCAGAGTTACCAATTGAATGCTCTGTCAATAACTTTATTTTCCTTAATTAAAAAAATGAAAATTAAATATTAAGTTACCGATCGATTTTCCGTAGTTACCAACCTAATATTCATTCGGTAACTTTCTTTACCGAACAAATTTCTATCGGTAATTTAATTTATCTTTTTTAAAAACAATTATTTACCACCTAGTATCGGTAGGTAACTTTTATTTTTGTAAAAAAAAAAACATATTACTCATAATTATAAATGTGCACCTGAAATTAAAAGCAAACAAGAGCCACAAACAACATAAAATCAACAAAAACACATATAATACAATCAATATATATCAAATACAAATATATAAAAAGTATAAAATACGTAATATAATATCAAAGTCAAATCTATAAAAAATACATAACAAATATATCAGAAAGCCCAAGTAGGTGGAGGTGGAGATGGACTAGAAGAGGAAGGACCAATCGGTAGCTGAGATGTGGTGACGTCACCCAACACCCGGAAAGGAGGGAAGAGACTGGGTATCGAATCCAACTACACTCCACACTAAGATGCGAATGATGTCATGAAGCAGGTGAACTTATGCTGTGCCTGCTACTTGTATCCCCAAAACCTCCTCTCCCTCTCAATACAGGCCTTGTGGGCTACTACGGAAGATACCAAGGTAGCCGATGACGAGTTGTTGCTGCCTCTCTAGCACTTTGTGATAACGGCTGCATACTGTAAGGCGAAACCATAGACATGGCCGTTGTTGCTGCCATTGGCAGCCTCGAACATCAACTGCTAGTCAACCGGAATGGGCGAGCCGGTCTCAATATGAAGGCGTTCCACGTTCAACTTTAGCTCCTGATTTTGGGCTGTAAAAAAACATTAATAAGTAATTGTTAAAAAATATACGATAAGCATAGAGTAATAAACGATAATATGACAAATATTGGTTTAAAACTATTAAAGAACCTCACCAAAAACTAGTCAGATCATGCATCGACCCACTGCCCCTTCTGTTGATGTAGTAGGACATACAGTTTCAATTGTGCGAAGGCCTCACCCATTTTCTCCCGTTGCAAACATAAATGAGTTTTCCAATATAAAGGTAATTACAAAAACTATAAGTTATAAGAAAATATGGTTTTAAGTTAAAAAACTGCTAATAATTAAATATGGAAACAAAATTGACTTACCCACTAAATGAAAGACCTAGACCCACTAGTGCAGTTGCCGGGCCTCTAGCCACCATGCCCTTGCATCTAGTTCTTCTGTGCCGCCTCCCTCCTATTCTTGTATGCCTATGAGCCCCATTCATCACAAAGACTCATGTACTGTGCGGTAGTCATCTATCAGGCTGATACCCGTCGAATCGCACCCGTACTCAAGTTTTTGTATCGTAATGAGGCTCGTTTCTGCCAAGCATCCAAAATGGCACGCTCATGCATCGGTCCCATTGATACCTTTTCTGCAATAATACATAATTTCTCAATCAATATAAGCTTATATATTTAAAAGTTCATGTAGTTACTTTTATATAAACACTTACCCCGAACACTATATACCACATATTCTTTATTTTATCTAAGACCTTCCAAAAATTTTGATGTGCCCCAATATAATGTGCCTTCTTGAGTTAAGTAATCACCTTTGCACAGTCCGATTGCTTATTGAAGCCGTGCAAATGTTAAAATACAACTTCATTTAATTAATTAAATCTAATTAATGTTACTTAAAAAAATTTATCAAAGTTTCCCTTATAAAATTAACAATTCCTTGGCACATAAAACAACAAGTACAGAACAATTCCAATAAAATCAATTATATAATAATATATAAAAACTTCTCCATATCCAAGTCTAACAAAAAACAACAATTCTAATATAGTCATATCACTCCTTTTCCTGTCCAAGTTTAACAAACAAGTTATTCCATATCTAAAAAACATATTGTACAAGTTCAAAAAATAACAATTCTATATGTGACGAACATATGTTCCAAGTTTAACAAACAACAGCGAACCATATGTAATAAAATATATTCCAAGTTTAACAAACAACAATTTCATAAAAGAACAATAATTCAATTTTGGCTACGACATGTACCTCTGTCAGTGGTCAGTAAGATAAGGATGCAAGAGCCAACAACACCCTTAGATGTAAGGGCAGGTGAAGGGGCAGATGAAGGGGCAGGTACGAATGGACGTTCTGATGATGAAGGGGCAGGCCTCGATGACATCCCCGCAGCAAATTCACCCGAAGAAGAAGTAGACGTGGGCAACGGACTCGCTAAAGGTGTAGAAACTACAGGGAGGAGTAGACATCCTCGGAGGTGTAGAAGCCACTGTCGGAGAAGTAGACGTCTCAATGGGAGTAGAAGCCGCCGAAGAAGGAGTCATCCCCGAAGGTGTAAAAGCCGCTGTCAGGTGAGCCCTCTTCTTATTCCCACGTACCATTTGTAATATAAAAGATTAAATAGTTTTACAATATTACTTAAAAATAAAGTTATTTAAAGTTACATAGCAGCAAAAAGAAACAAACAAGTTATTTAGAAAAAAAAGTTTCTTGAACATAAATTAAGAAAACAAGACACAAACAAGTTATTTAGAAATAAAGTTACTTAAACATAAATTAAGAGAAACAGAAACAAACAAGTTACCTAAACAAATTACCAATTAAACATTCTACCTTTCATAATTGAACTCCGATTGAAACTCTTCTCGTTCTTCTTCTTCTTCTTCTTCATCGGACTCCTATTTGACCTCTTCTTCATCTTCATTATTTTCGTCTTCATCTATAATACTACTCCTCCCTCGAATGTCTACCGATTCTAACTCACCCTACCAGTGAACAACAGCTCCAATGTCTTGAACGTAACCGTCTACCCTTATTACAGTTTACGGAAACTGACAATTTTAATTTTTAGATAAATGGGCATTAATTTTCAAAGTAGAACTGATCTAGTCAATGTAATGAGAATTTTTTGAACAAATATATTTATGTCCATACAATTTTTATTTCCTAAATGGAAATTTTCAATGATTTATAAAAAGAAGAGGATATTGATAAATTAAAGGCTTTTTTTAAATCCAGAAAAATTTCTTTTAATCTTAATATTACCCTTAGCAAATATTAACTATTTACTATTATTAGTTATTAGCTTTGCAAAAGAGAAGTTTGAAACATATCTTACATTCAACAAGAAAGATGTCTTACTTTAAATAGTAAAAGAAAAGAAGAAGAAGAAGATATATTTTTCAATATGATATTTTTTGGGGGTAATATTTTCACATAAGAGGGATAAGTACTGTAAATTATACTTTGCACCTGAGTGAAATTCCAAGGTGCACTCCAGGTATTGAAACGGCTTCATCCCACTTAAATTGAGAACTACTAGGGCTCTTTAGTTGCGCGTTTGCCATCCTCTTCTTTAGCGTCGTCTCACTCTTCTCCTTCTTCATTTTCTTCATCGTTCTTCATCTTCTACCCAACTGTCCTATGTCGCTTCTCTATGTTCTGGATACTAGCTTTAGTGCCCTTTTGGAAAGTTAAAGTACACGAAGCAAGGGCTTTAATTAAGAATTTATTCAAGGGACGTCCCTTGAGATTAAGTTTGAGGATGGATAACATTATGAGAAGAATTGAGAATAAATTCTGGAGGATGATTTTATTGAGTCTATCTTAGACCTTGATATCCCCACTGGAAGTTTGGGTATTCTCTCCACCCTTCGCTGTAAGTGCTCGAGGAAGGATTTTACCTTCACTGTGATGGATTAGGAGAACCTCCTACAATATTAACCCATTCACCATTGTATGAAGGTAGGATATGCATCAGTGGTATGATTATATGCCATGGAAATTTTACATGCCTTAACTTGTGCATTCATGTTATATTCCCACAAAACAATTTCCCAACTATGTTAGTGAGGTTATCTAATGTTTTCTTTCAAGTGCATATGTATCTACTGCACTACTTTCCTAGGTGTTTGACTTAATTTGCAAAAATTTTGTATGTTAGATCCCATGTTTGCAATCAACTCACAAGCAGCTTGTGGAAAACAAGAGAACCAATCTATCGCTATACCCTATAAATTAAATTGAAAAATGCACAACTTAATAACTTCTTCCTCAATATCTTCAGGTTTCAGATTAGAGAAAAAATAACCCATGAAAAGTAGACACCAATTGGATATAATAAAAATGCAACTTAAATGTATTAGTTATTTCATGAAAATGATGCACAAAGGTCTATTATTCATAGTTACTTAAAGGTATTGTTAAAGACTGAGTTTACTCACATGCATCTTGCGCATCATTAGGAAAAACCAACTTCAGTAGTTCTACGCACCTTGCAACATCCTACACCAAATCTCATAACTGAACTTCTTCATCTTTTAAGCCATAAAATCCATTATTTGCTTCCAAGTACCTAAAACCATCGAATAACATAAACTGAGCAGATTTCATACTAATATAATGCAAAATGCATTAGAAGACTAATTATAAAAGGTAAAATAACGTAATATTTAAACACTTAGCACGTCAATTGATATATAATTGCTTTCTATTTAACTTCAAGTAATTTAATTAATTTTATATTTTTCCCTCAATTCTTCAATTTAATAAATAAGTCTTACTAACCGTTTATATTTCAAATCTTCTAAAAATCCCACACAAAAATTAGGCTTCACATAAAAATTGCAACAAAAGTAAGGGCGTCATACATAAGAAATCCTCACAAGAAGAATTATTGAGTAGCCAAACATTCCCATTCTGCAATTTATGTTTACCTTTCCATAGGGCAGTTCATGGCTAAATGGATCAAAGGGAGTTAACCTCTTGTTAAAATTGTAGGAACTTTTCCTATGCCAAAAGTTGAACCAAATTAAATGGAGCCCAAAGAGTATAACTTAAATGCACTATTTCTAGACCTTGATCTTTACTATCCAAGTTTGTTGAGGCAGTCATTATTCTATTCAACACACTTAAGTCTCTATATATGCTAGCCCAAACTACAGGAGCAAGCACTATTTTGTTCCCTTAGCAAGATGTATTACAATTGGGAGAATATACTTATAAAATATTTTAATTAATTGATTTTTTTTTTGCCTTAATAAATTTGCAACCTTCTGTCTCTCTGGCTAAACCATACAAAGTTTTTTTACTTAGTAATTACTTCTTCATAATAACGATTATTGGAAGTAGTTTAATTTACGATGATTGAGGCCCAATTTTTAAAACTAATTGAAGCATAAGGTTTGAATTGTTTAAAATTTGAAATTATGAATCTTAAGTTTGGACACTAAATCTAAATCTAAATGATAAATTAAATGTTCAGTGGTATTATATAAAAAAAAAAGGATAATAATTTGACCGCTAATATATATTCAGATTTCAAACTTAAGAATTATGTGAAAAATTTTCATTTAAAATTAAAAACTACAATTAAGTACATCTTAAATAATTAAGTGATTTGTAAATTGTAATCAAAAGCATTAATTCAATAAGTTTTTAACTAATAAATTTAAAGAGGTCAATTAATTTAACAAATAATGCCTTAACTCCTTTATATTCAAAGTTATTCTGGGAAAAAATATCAAAACAAGGGTTTATATAGGATGGCCAAAGTATTATTAGGAAATTTTAAAAAAATTAAGAAAGTTAAACATGTAAATCATCATGACCCGTTTATAAGAGAGTAGATTTTGTTATTTTTTTAAATTAAATTCTAGTGTATTTTAAGTGTAATTGGAAAAAAATAACTTCCTTTAATCTTTATTGGATATGCATGGCTAAAGTGAAGACAAAGTGAAATTATAATGACTTTAATTTAGTGCAAAATAAGGGCAAAAAAGATAAAAGAATTAGAGTAATTAAAAACCTATTGGTGATTAACCCAATTTTTGTTTCCATAGCAAGAGACCCATGGAGAAGAATTCTGAAAACACGTGCCGTGTAGGGATATTTATTATAAGACGTGCTGCTCATTGGTTGTATTATTAAATTTTCGTGTTTTTTGTAATATATTCCATACTTATTATTTTTGTAGATAATGTTTTTTAATTAACTAATTATACTTTTATGTTTTAATAAAATTTTTATTGATATATTTATCTCGAAAAAACTCTAATAAAAATTTTAAGAAAATTCTGAACACTAAATCTTAAAACCCCTTGAGGAAAAGCCAATGTTGAAAACTTGGACCGAAGATCGAATTGGCCAAGCTACTAGTTCATTAATTCATCAGTTCAAACGGTTGAACCAGTGGTCGAACACGATATTACCTAATAAATACATAAAATTATAAATATATTAATAACTTAACAAAAAATTTTCATGAGATTAAGAATGCATTTTTGAACATGTTAAAATTATTTCATTTTATTCAAACATGCATAATAATAAAAAATAACTTATGTACATTACATATCATACACTCTATTCTTCACTAATTAAAGAATTCGAAAGATTTATAAAATTAAAAAAATGAAAGTGCTTGTGTGAGTAGACTCTTACTCTCTTCATATGGAAGGGGCACTGGTCCTCTTTGTATCTTGGTGGAGCTATAGTGACCATGTTGGGTTTCGCTCGAACAAGCTTCTGCAAACAAGACAGTGCATAACGACGAGGTGGTCCCTTAGTTGGAGTTGCTACTTGATTCTAGCATCCCTCGCCATTTCATTTAGTGAAAGAAATAAAATTCAAAAAACAAAAAGATTTTAAACATAAATTTATATCATGTTTAATTGACTAGTCTTGAAGAAGATAATTTTAAAGAGCTACTTTGTCACCTTTTAAAAAACTAAATAAAACGCCCAAGTTCTCCTTATGTAGAAAAGGATCTATATTATGATTCTTTTTCATCTTTCCCTGACCTAGATGCCATACACTTTCTTGTTTTTTCTCTCCTTGTTTTTCCTTTTATCCTCCTTCTACTTCATTTTTTCTTAAACCTTACGGTCGACTCTTGTTTTTTTCCTCTTTTTCTTTTCCGTTCTTATCCCTTCCTCATCAAACTATCCTAATAATTCAACAAGGAAGATCACTGATGTTCTAATTTTTACACTATCCTTTTAGCTCATTTTAGTATTTATTTTAATTAAATTCTTGTATAATTTCAGTGTAATTAGAAAAAATAACTTCGTTTACACTTTATTGGATTTGCATGTCTAAATTATGTGTAGACAAAGTAAAATATAAGAGCTTTAATGTAGAACAATAAAAAGGAAAAAAAGACAAGAATTAGAGAAAGTCAAATACTGTGGCAAAATTGAGCTTTGGTGGCACACAACAAGTGCCACTAAAAGTTACTTAAGTGCCACGAAAACTCATTTATAGCACTTATCCGTCTCTTTACGAAAATGCCATCGAAAGCATTGTCATTTTTTTGTGGCACTTCATAAATACCATAGATATATATTGGTCGCCAAACTTGTGGCACTTATCTAATGCCACAAATTTGTTGAAAAATATGACACTTTTTGTGGCCCTTTTTCATAAATGCTAGAAAAGGATTTTAATTTTACGTAATGAAATAAAGCTAATAAAATTATTTGATTAAGAAAACTAGAATCCCAATAAAAATAAAATACGTGACCATATATCGAACTGACATGTTACTTACTATTTATTATTATAGTGGGCAACATTAGAACATGCAACATTTCTTTCCACCATAAGTGCTTCAAGTAGTGCACCTCATACACTTTTGTCATAATTTCTCGATGAATTTTATTTATATTGTATATGGATAAACTAAAACTTAATTAATTTGATTATTCATAGTGTATTTTAGTTAAGAACTTGTATTTACTAAATAATAAAAAAATAAAATTTTCCCATAAACACTAAATTTCTTACACTTTAAAGATTTTCTGTAAAACATATGTAACTTTTATATCTATAATAATTTGTGAATTAGTAATGTTTTTCTCTTATTTCAATAATACAATGATGTTATAAAATTTATAAATGTAAAGAATATTTTTCAAAAAAAAAAAAAAACTAACACTAATACAATTATACGTATCTTTTAATAACATTGAGAGAAATAACAACAACGAAAATAACCAAATTGTCATACCAAATTTAAGACGTACAATATTCAAAGTATCACTATATTATCTTCCTATTTTATATATAAAACAAATTTTCATAAATTTGAAATAACATATAAACCTCAGTCATTTTCTTTTTCTAAAAAAGGAATGATATTTTATTTAAATCATCAGTATTTATAAAAAGATGATTTGAGTTATTCAAAGTTTTTCTTATTTATTAAACTGTAATTTCAATGTAAAAATTGAGTTATATATACATAAATATATGCATATATATGTACACAATGTATGTATATATACATACATATTTGTGCATATATATATATATATATATCTGTGTGTGTTAATTTGTGGCCTTTGAATAGTTGTATAATATTTTTATGGCATTATTTGTAACATTTGAGTGTACCATATATTTTAGTAGCACTTTTTGTGGCATTTGAGTTTGTGTCATATTTAGTTGCATTATTCGTTGCATTGAGTTCTTGCCATATTTTCATGACATTTTTAATGGTATTTTCTTATATGGTCACAATTTTGTGACACTTTCATGTGATACTTTAAATAGTACCATAAAATTTGTGGCACAATTATTGCAATTTTAATTGACTAATCAACCTAATTTAATGATTAAGATATTTTTACTAACTAACAAAAAATTCACTAAAGAAAACTAAAAAACTTCTAGAAATAATCTATGAAATAAACATCTAGAATAGGGGTTCACTACAAAGAACTCTATTAATATGGAATTAACTATCCTAAACTTTTAAATATGTGATCAGAAGAGACGAATTATCCCAAAGTAATTATTGTCTTCTATCGAAGTACAATAATATATCTAAACCAACCTAAACTCTATACTCAAGGTGATTAAATTGAACTAGAACCATTAAGATTTTATATAATCGTTTGCTCTCAGGCACAATTAAACTACTCTCTTGATCTAAAAGTTCATTTTCAATTTTATTCTTCCAATAATGGTCTCACCCTTCGATCAGTCCTTCACCAACTATCTAAAATCAAGCAATTATAGCCAGGTGTATAATAGTCATTAAGAACATAAGAAATAAATAGTGACCAACAATAAAAACACCAAAATTGAATCAACCTATCAACTAATAGAAATTCATTGAGCTAATCCCATCCTAGATAAAGAAATTACTCACACATATCTGAACAATCAGCTACAATCATCAACAAATTCATCTTACAAATAATTAATAAATAAAATAAAATAAAAAGACAAGAGAGAGAAGAAAAGAACTCTGCTCGATGAATTGAATTCAAAATCTGAGATTGAGCATTCAAAAATTGTTTAAAAAATCAATTCTTTTCTTTAATTTAAATCCTAAAAACTTGGGCTCTTAGAAGAATAGAGAGAAAAGAAATGACAAACAGAGAAAGAGATAAGAACGATAGCTCCGGAACAATCTCTAACTTCTCAGTATGTTTTACCCTACACTATTACAATAATACCCTATTAAGCTCCTTAGCCTCTAAAATAAAAGAATAAAAGAAAGAATAATAATATGTCAAACTTTTAAGTCTTCTAATACAATTCACGATCTGTTTTACGCGGGTGTGAGGAAATTTGCGTCCCCGCGTAAATTTGGGTGCCTGCACAAAGTGTCCTAAATCTTCAAGCTTCTTGTGGGGCTGCAACTTAATTGCGAAGAGACTTGCTTGATTACACACAATGTTAACTTCATAACTTAGGCTCTTTTCTTGTGTACCTCTATTTATAAATCTATCCCCGAGCATTCCATGATCAAGTCTTATACTATTCTCTACAATTGTATTCCTTATCGTCCATTTAAATAGCAAATTCAAATAAGGGTGAAGAAGTAATCTCATCTACGTAAAGGAAAATCAATAAAAAAAGAAATCATAAGTTCATTAAAATCGTGACAAATGATGATTACTTCTATACTATATACATGACACTTTAGTCCCTACCAAACTCCCCCAAGCTTAGATCTTACTTGTCTTCAAGCAAAATAAACTTGAAAATACCAAGTAGAGTTGTAAAAAGATGTGAAAGTCCTCAGTTAAAACTTTCCATGAAAGAATCAGTTAGAAGAATTCCAAAAGCTCATAATTGAACATGTACTAGTAGCACAGACATACAATCTAAAAACAAACCTTCCCTCATGATTTAGTGTGCAATATGATAAACCTTCACTAGTGACATGAAAACTCACACTGAAAAGGATAATTTTTTTTCTCAATTACGCAGTCAATAGTTATGGTCTAACATAAGCTTGCCTATTATCTCATCTCTCCTCCAAATAAAATGACAAAGACAAAGGCAAGTCAAGAAACCATTAGTCACACAAGTTGTAACGTAGGCTTGGATTAAAAGTACGATAAACATTATGGAAATGTAGCTTAAGGAGCCAAAAGAGCAATGGAGCAAAGTTCAACAAACTCCTACTCCACCATCATCTCCAATTACAAATCCTAACTCCTAAAATAAACTAGAACACCCTTGCAACATCATATCCAAGATCAACACCAACACCAACCAATTTAAAAAAAAAAAAAAAACTTACGGTAAATCACAGTCTTATAAGAGGAAATGTTGAAATCGAATCGCCCAATTATTATGACTAAGAGGATTCTTTAATATACAATATTTTTCTTATTTCTTTTTTTCTTATTTTTTTGCATTTTTTTCAATAAAATAAAATGACATCATGAAGTAAAATAACTACAAAACACACAGAGCTCTAAGCATATACAAACATTTCCTTAATAATGTTATATTTTTCCCTCAATCGTTAAAGTTTATAAATTAGTTAACTCACTTTATATATTTCAAATCTTTTAAAAAGCCAATAAAAAATTGGGCCTCACATAAAAACTCGCAACAAAATTAACGTCGCCATACATAAAAATTCCTCTCAAGAAGAATTAATGATTGGCAAAACATTCAAATCTCAAATTTCTATTTACCTTTCCATAGAGCAGTTCTTGGCTCAATAGGCATAAGGGAGTAAACTCAGGTTAAAATTATAAGAACCTTTCCCATCGCTAAGGTTGAACCAAATGAAATGGAGACCAAAGAGTATAACTTAAATACACTATTTACTGACATTGATCTTCACTATCTAATTAGTTGAGACAGTCATTATTCAGTTCAACAAGCTTAAGTCTCTATATACGCTAACAGACCAAGCGCTATCTTTTTGTTACTACAGTTTGGTGAATATACTTATAAATTTTCATAATTTAGTGATTTTTTCCTTTAATAAATTTGTGACCTTCTGCATTCTCTAGCTAAACCATAAAAAAGTTTTTTATTTCATAATTACTTCTTCTAAATAATAACATTTATTGGGAACCAGTTTAATCTATGATGATTTAGGCCCTGTTTTACAAAATTGAAATTGAATTATAAAATTTTAATTGTTTAAATTCTGAATTATTAATTTTAGTTTAACAACTAAATCTGATTCTCAATGATAAGCAAAAATTTCTCTTAAAGCTTAAAATTACAATTAAACACATAGTAAACAATTAAGTTGTTTGTAAAATTTAATCTAACACACTTAAATATTAAGTACTTAATAATATATGTTATCAAACATACTTAATTCAATAAGCTTTTAACTAATTAAATTTAGGAGGGCAATTAATTTAACAGATAAGGGATAAACTCTTTGGTATTCAATGTGATTGTGGGAAAAAATATCATAACAAGGATTCTTAGTAAGGATGACCAACGAGTTTTTTTTTTAGAGGATGACTGGCATATATTAGGAAATTTTTAAAATAAAAAGTAAGAAAGTTAAACATTTAAATCATCACTACCCCTTTAGATACTTTTATAAGAGAGTAGATTTTCATATTTATTTTAATTAAATTTGGATGTATTTTGAGTTTAAGTGGAAAGAATAACTTTAATCTTTATTAGATTTGCAAGGCTAAAGTGAAGAAAAAACAAAATTATAGTGACTTATAAAGGTGATTATTTTTGTACAAATGAATACTTTTAAGTTTTAATAATTAATCCTTGAAAGTAGTGCTCGTTTCATTTCTAGAAATATTTGATTTGATTTATTTATTTTCCCTTTTTTCCTTAAGTTTTAAAATTATAAGAAAAAAAAAGAGATATTCATCCTTTGTCATTGCTTGGATTAAATAGAAGTGGAAGAAGAAATTTACGGTTAAACACATGCAAAGGAAGAATAAAAAGAAAAGCAAAATTAAAAAGAACAAACAGAAAAGAAGTGGTGGCTGACGTGGTATTTGAATCCAAGTTTGTTAGGGAGTTTTCTTCCAATCGAATTAGAATTCCAATAACTGATATACCTATATAGAGGGCCGCAAGCCGAGGGCTTGCTCTTGAGTGAATCAATATCAAAGCAGAGAGGAAGCCACGGGAACCATTAAAGGCATTGAAGCCATATATATACATATATATATATATATATATATTTAATAATTCAATTCTTTATTTTCTTTTAATCATGAATTAATTTTGTTTCTAGAATCGTATTGTTTATTTTATTTTTGGAGAATTTTTTAGAATATTTTATGTGATTATATATTTTTGAGTTGTTTATTTGTTCGATTAAATTAATTTTTGGTGATTTTTCTTATAGAATAAATATTTAGGTTAATTGTTACTTTTATCCGTGCTTAATTATTATAGTTTTGAATATGAGAAATATGTGATTTTTGTAAATATAGTGTGGGTTTTAGAATTGATAGTTCATGCTAATTATAAATGAGATATGTCATAGAATTAAAAAAAATAATCCGGTTATTGGTTAGATGGGTCATATCATGCATTTAAACACAATATATTTTTTTAGTAAATCGAAATTTGTAACCTAGATCACCACATAAAAGGTCTAATCTTTTTCTCCTAAATAAAATTAATTGATTGTTATATAGGTTAGTGGTGGATTCAAGGTTCTAAACCATCTTTATTGGTTAAGCTCTTGTCAATTTTTAATTTGGTTATTCTATTTATGAGTTTTAATTAATTAAGGAATAATATGAGCTAATAAAAATTGATAATTTTTATAAAATTAAATTAGGAACATAATAATTAAGCTAGTTTGACACCCTTTTACTAATAGTATTACATTAATCTTACGCATTTACAAGTATTGGGTTTAAAATTTATTAAAAAAATCTCGACCAATGACTTTAATTTAGTTAGAGAATCTGGACAAAAAAGATAAAAAAAATTAAAGTAAGTCAAAATATGCAGGTGTGAGCTAAGAGTTTTTTCCTCAAATAATCGTGTTTTTGAAGAAGAGTCCCCTTTTAACCTAATTTTTGTTGTCTTAGCAGGAGTCCCATGTGACGTGTTCTAAAAACACACACCATGTAGGGATGTTCCATCAAAATACATTCTGCATGTTAAGAATGCATATATAATTTTTAATATATTTTATATTTATTTTAGTTGTTTTTAATTATGCTTTTTATTAACTAAATCTACTTTTCTGTTTTAATGAAATTTTTATTGATATATTTTTCTTCAAAGAACTCTGAATATAAATTTTTAACTAAATTCTAAACTATAAATCATAAAACTCTTGAGGCAAAATCAGTGTTGAGAAAATCGGATAGGAGATCGAACCAGTCGAGCTACTTGTAAATTGTTTTATTAGTTCGGCTGGTCGAACCAATGGTCGAACAGGATATTATGGAATATTTTATAAAAATTATAAATATGTTAATAATTAAGCAAAAAATTTCATCCGGGTAAGAGTGTGTTTTAAAACATGTTAAAATTATTTCATACTATTCAAACATGTATTGCAATAAAAAGTAATTCATTTACACACATATCACATACCCTATTTTTCACTAAATATAATTCAAAAATATAATTGAAGAATGCTAAAGATCTATTAAAATTTAAAACATGAAAGTACTTGCGTGAGTAGACCTTGATTCTCCTGCATATAAACAGAGCACTAGTCCTCTTGGTATCTTTGTTGAGTTATGGTGACCAAGTTGGGTTTAATCCCAAAGAGCTTTGGCAGAATGGAACATTGCATAATGGCGAGTTGGTCCCTTAATTGGGGTTAGTACTTGGTTACCCTTACCTTTTATTTAGCACAAAATAAAAAAATAAAATTAGAAAACAAAATTATTTTAGTAAAAGTAAATTTATATCATGTATAATTGACTAGCAATGAAAAAAGAATTTAAGAACTATTTACTCAACTTTTTAAAAAATCAAAATATTTAGAATAGGTGATCACGCTCTTTCTTTTTTTTTTTTCTTTTAGAATAATTGTTCAAATATTAATTTCTTAAAAAAATTCTAATTTGTAGAACATATATTCCTAATATTATTTTGCCTCTTTTAAAAAAAAATTTCAACTATCATTTTTTAGATATCCACTATAAAAAAGAGAAAATATCCACTATAAAAAAGAGAAAACAAATGATCTTCTTTTAGGCTTAATAAAAGGCCCAAGTTCTCCCCATAGGTAAAATGGTCCAAATTCTTTTTCTTCTTTACTTTTCCTTGCCTCAGCCGCAGTGCCTCACCGCTTTCTTGTTTTCCTTTTTATTATTATTTTCCTTTTATCCTTCTTTACACCTTAGAGTGAGCTCTTGTTTTTTTCTTTTTCTTGCTTATCCCTTCTTCCTCACAGACTCCTCTTGTCTTCTTATTCCCCTTCATTCTCTCATTCTCGTCCCTTCATAAACTTATCGTACAATTAATTTGCTCCTCACCTCAAATTCATGGCTTCTCTACTTCTTTTCTTCCATGTTGCTATTTTTGGTTTTGAAATAGTTTGATGATATTTGGTGGAGAAGTGAGGTAACGATAAGGATGGCGGTAGAAGCTCATTTATGTGTGGTTTATGTCGTGTTTTTTTTTTAAGAAAAAAATTTGGGCTCAACTGGTTTTTTAATTTGATTTTGATTTTATTTAATTATTTGTAATTGGAATCTTTGTAACCGACGGTTAAGAATGCATTCGGTTCAATTTACGATTCCAAGTAGGAACTGTATCCATAATTGGAACTTTGAAACCATAAGTGCTGGTTCAGTTTGACGGTTCCAATTTACCAAATTGATACTGTAAAATCGAAAAACCATAACCGCCAAAATGTGAAAACTATAACTATAAAATAATTAATTAGAACCGTAAAATAGCCAAACTAGAGCCATGAAATTGAATAATAACAACCGCCAGATAGGAAACATCAGAATAACGAAACTACCAAACCGAAATCATGAAATGGGAAAAATAAAACCGCTAAACCGTGAAAACCAGGACTTTCAAGCACTCCCTATTTAACAAGATTCTTCAATATGTTTTTATTGCTTTACTTGTACCATGTTTTTATTTGATCAACTTATTTAAGATTATTAAAATTCTTGGAAATGAAGAAGACGTGCACATATTTACCCAAAAAAAATCGGCATTTTGTGATCATCCAACTAAAACAATTAGGATCTTTTGTAACATCTTTCTAATATTCATTCTGTAATATTCTTGATGTAATAATTTATTAAACAAATTTAACCAATATAATATAAACCTTAACTTTCAAAAGATAAACAGTAAGAAAAAATAGTATTATGAAAACATGTTACGGGAAATGTTCTTGAGAATAATATAGACAATCTTGTATTTTTTTTTTTTTTTTTTTTGGTAACATTACTAATATGGTATTTGATTAGTAATAACTAATCTCATTCTCGAATGCACTTTTTTTTATTATTTCATGAAATTTCATAGAAAATAGTGAAAATTTATTTTTAGGTAGATAGACAATGTCAAAACTATCAAGTAATTAATACAGAAATAATGAAATAATTATTAATAAAGAAATAATGAAGTGAGAGAGAAAGAGTAGTCGAGAGGTAAGTCTTGGAGGAAAAAAAAAAAAATTTGTTGGTAAGAAAGCTGATATATATATGTATATCATTACAAAAAAGTATTTTATTACCGATCGGCAAATTGGTCGGTAAAAGTTACTGATCGATTTTTTGTAGTTACCGACTGAATATTCAGTCGCTAACTTTATTTTTTGAAATTAAAAAAAAAATCAATTTTCAAGGAAAGTTACCGATTGAATTTTAAACTTACTAGTTGGAAATTTTATTTATTTTACTTTTTTAAAAAATAGTTACCGACCAAACTTTGATTGGTAATCGATTAGTAACTATGTATTTTTTTAACAAAATATTTATAAGTTTAATAATCCACCTGAAATTCAAAAAACGACAACAGCAACAACCAATATATATAATTTACGTCCAATACGATAACATATATAAAATAACAAAAACGTTATAAAGTAATACAAAACATATAAAATAATATATGAGTACCAAATATATAGGTATTGAATTCAAAAAAAATAAAAAAATGTAACAAATATATAAGTATCAAACATAAATGTACTACACGAGTAGAGGTGCGCCAGAGGAGGAGGGATGACCAGTTGATGGCTGAGGATCGACTCAGGCAGCATCAGATGTGGTGTAATCTATCAAAGGGAAAGGAGGGAACAGTGTGGGTACTGAATCAAGTTGTACACTACACTGAGATGCGAACCCCTGCATAAAGCCGGCGAACATTTCCTATGCCTGCTGCATATATTTACACCACTTCTTCACCCTCTCGACGCAGCACTTGTGGATAGCCGCAAAAGAGAAAGAAGGAACAGATGACGAGTTGTTGCCTCCCTATTGCTCAGAAGTGATTGCTTCAGATTGTGAGCAAAAATTGTAGACGTGACATTTTTGGCTGCAACCAACAGCTCGAACATCAACTACTCGTTACTCAGAATTGGCAAGCCGATCTCTATATGGAGGCATTTTGCATTTGCCTTTAACTCTTGAAATTTGACCTACAAGAAAGTCATTAGTAATTTATTGTTAAGCTATTTAAAAATAAATCGTAAAGTATAACATGACTTGAAACTAAAATTGTTAAATAACGTTACCCAAAACTCATCGGAATATGTATCAACCCACTATTCCTTTTACTGATGTAGGAGGACGTACAACTCAGATGTAGAAATGCTTCACTCATTTTCTACTACTGCAAATATTTAAAGGATTAATGGCATATCAAATATCAAGTGTTTCATATTGTAAGTTAAAAAACTATATAAGAATTAAAGAAATAAATGATATAATTGACTTACCCACTTATTGAAGGACCAAGAGCCGCCAGTGTGCTTCCCGACCCATGGAAACCATGCCTCTGTAGATGATTCCTCTTTTCTGCCTCCTGCTTCTTCTTGTAAGCATTCTAATTCTAATGAGTACAGAGCTGGTGTATTGTGTTGCAGTCATCCAATCAGGCTGAAACCCGTCTACTCGAGCCTCATACAATAAGTTCTTGTAACAAGCGGATGGCCATTTCTCCCAAGCGATCCGTATGGGATCCCCTTTTCTTGGGTCCAATCGAAAATTTTGCTACAATAGCACAAAATAATACATAAATACAAATAAAAAACCGTTGTATATTTAAAAGCTCATATAAGTGATAGTTATTTAAACACTTACTCCAAACTCCATACCACATATTTTTCATATTATCCAGTACTTCTCCGAAACTGGTATGAGCCTCGAAAAAGTGCTACTTCATAGTTTTTGAAATCAACTTTGCATAGGCTGATTGCTTGCTGAAGCTGTGCAAATTTAAGAAACAAATACTGGCGTTCAAGAAACCTAAGAGTGAATAAATAGTGGGTTTCCTTGAGATAATTAATCAAAGCTATAAATAATTAAACAAACTTAACGATTTAAGCAACAAATAGTGGCGCTTAATTTTTGAAAAGTTTTTTACAAAGTTTCTGCTTTAAAATGAACAATTCTTAGGCATGATAGCCACATAACAAACAAACCAACAACGAAAACACAAAAAAATGGTAACAAATTTTTAAGAGTCCGAGCTCCCCCGTAAATAAACATTTAAATTATTTTTTTAAGAGTCTGGACCCTCATAAAGACAAAAAAAAATATTCATAAAATTTGAATATACTAGTATGATGCTTTAAATAAATACAACACTTTTAATAAACTAAAACTAAAAACAATAATTTACTTACAACACTTTAAAACCATAATAAATCTGCAAGTTAAATGCTTATAGGTCTACTAAGGAAAAAATTAAAAATTTCTATTCAATAAAAATTACGAACTTCAATCTCTAGTAATTTAGCACAAAAAAAGAACATTTACCTTTTGGAATGCAAAGAATAAGCGTATAAGCATTAAAAAAATCCTTTGTGGAGGTGCAGATGATGAAGAGGCAGGTGTGAATGATGTCTAGATAGCAAATTTAGTAGAAGAGGACTGGAGATGGCCACCGGACTCGAGTATGGTAGCTACGAAAATGGAGTCAAAGTCGCCGAAGGAGTAGACGTCGCCACCAGAGAAGTAGATGTCACCAGAGGAGTAGATATCGCCGCCAGAGGAGTAGGCGTCTCCGGATGAGCCCTCTTCTTCTGATTCCTACTTACCATTTAGAATATATAAGAGAAACAATAATTAGAAAGTTACTTAAAAAGAAAGTTACTTATAGATTAAGATTAAGAGTTTAAGTAAGAGATTTTGATTTTAAGAGTTTTATATTTAAACTTATAGATTAAGAGTTTAAAGAATTCTCATTTGAGTATAATTATAGTTACACTCAAAATGATCTAGTTTAACGTTCATTAATCATTATTATACACGTAAAAAGAACTAAAAGGATTATTCTCTCACAAATCATATACTTCTCTCAGGGCTAGTTTGCAAGTTTAACAGAGAAGAGTAGTGAAAACTTTATTGTTTACATATAAAGATCAAATAGTAGAGTTTAAGAAATAAGGAGTACAAAAATAAATTTTTGAAAAAATTTCGACAGATTTTCCCCTATAAAATAAACTAATCCTAGGCAAAATAGGCACACAAGACACAAATCGCACATAAAGAAACAACAGGAATAAAATTTTTCAGAGTTCTAGCTCACCCATAATATAAACAATTTGAAACACACATTTAGAAGAAAGTGTTAGTTTAAGTTTCACAAATCATTATTATAGTTTAATTAATCATCAGATGAAGATCAAATTGTAATTTTAAAACCTAAACTTCAAGGATTAAATATGCCACAACTTAGAGGTTAACAGTTTAAGAGTTTTAAGTTTAAACTTAGAGATTTTAAGAGTTGCAATGCTTCTCAAATATTTGAGTATTAAAAATATATTTAAATGTTTTACAGATTAAGAGTTTTAGAATTTTTCATTTAAACGTATAAGTTAAGAGATACCAATATATAGGACAATAAGGATATTGTTCGTGGAAATGTAAAAAAGAGAAATGCTTTAAAAACAAATAAATGTGTCAAATGATACTATAGAAACCCATTAATAAGTTACAATTTACACAACAAAGAGTTTAATATTTAATTTTTTAAAAAACCAAAGAGTTTAAAATTTAATTTTCTAAAACTTTTTGATAACGTTTTCCTATAAAATGAACAATTTCTAGGCACAATAGCCAACAACAAACCAACAACACAAACATAAACAAAGGTAACAAATTTTTAAGAGTCCGAGCTCCCCCATAAAGACAACAAATGATTAATAAAAAAATAAAATAACTATATATTTAAGAGTCTGGACTCCCCCATAATAACGATTAAGAAATAAAATATTGCATATTTTATTGTTAAGAAGAGTAACTCTAACGATTTATTTGAGTAGTAAACGAGGAGCTGGATTCTTGTGTGCTAATGGAGTATTAATTTCGGACTAATACCTGAATTCAAAAATTAATTTAGTGAAAGAGAGAAGAGCACTGAGGACTAAACAAAGAAAGAAGCCCAGGCAAGATCATGACTGTCACCTTCTTGAAAATGCCAACGGTGACGGTGACTAAGCGGCAACACCCAGCAGTGGCGGTGGACAAAGAGCCGTCACCAGAGAATAGAAAAGATGCAAAATAAAAAGAAAAAAGTGAAGGAGAAGAGAGGTACTTAAGAGAATAGAAGGCATAGAGAGAGAGCGAGAGATAGATACACGGAGAGAGAGAGAGAGAGGGGACGGAGCTTACGTGAGCCGCATGGCGCGAGGCATCTGTTGGTGGTCACTAGAAGAGGTCAGGCACGGAGGTGGCTGGTGGTCGTGGGAAGGGGAGGCGATGAGAGAGAAGGAAAGGGGATACAGATAGGGCTCATTTGGAAAATGGGGACATAGGGAAGGAATTCCTACTTGACTTAGTGAAACAAAAAATTTTTAAAAAAATTGAATTCAGGTACCGACCGATTACCGACAAAACTATCTGTCAGTAATTTTTTGAATTGGACTTACCGATCGAATTCGTTAGCTTCGGCCGATAACTTTATCTAGTTACTAACCAATTACCATTAGATCGTTAATAAGTCGGTAACTAGATAAAATTACCGACTAAAATTGATCGGTTGATCATTTCGATTGCTATTTCATTATTTTCAAGATTTATGTGTCCATATATATATATATATTGAGAAGAGCTGAAATATATTAAAATAACACAAGTAGTTATAGTACCAAAATCTACAAATAAATAATAGAATAAGATTATCAGTCCTCATCTTAAAGAATTTGAAGCACAGTCATTCGAAAAGTGTAATCCATTAAGATATTCTAATAGTTATATTAATTAATCTGTATTAACTCCTATACTTTTCATTGGGATGCCTTTACATGTTTGAAATTAGTAAAAGAAGTATTGTAAATATTATTAGCACATATACGCGAACTTCCTTTAGGAATTATCTTCGCACAAATCTTAAAACTTTTAAATTAATACCAAATTCACAAATATATGTTTGCACTGAATATCACATTTATAACATTCAATAACAAATACTTAAAAATAATTGTCATAATTCATTATGGCAAATTTCCTTACTTATTAAAGTTAAGAGTCGTATATTTTTCATAGAATATTAAAAAAATAAAACTTATTAACCTTTGACTTATTTAACTTATTCTATTTCTCTTTTTATTGTACAGTACATTGACCCACCGATGCACGTTTCATTGCTTATCGATTTAATCAAATTCACTCCATCCCTTCAATTTTCGCAAGTTTTAGATTTTTTTAAAATGATCCGAGAAGTAACATATATCATGAATTGTACATGCATCTTGGTCATGAAGTAAATTGCATACATGAATTATAGAACAATTATTCAACTTCTCTAGTGCATGAATCCAAATACTTAATTCAAAAAAAAAAAAAAAAAACAAAAAACAAAATAGTAGCAATGCTTGGAAACCGAAAGAAACTGCTGTATGTATCCATTATAGAGGCACCACATTATTTTTTTAAGGCTTTGAGAGATTTATATTTATATGAAAACTCTTTGTTTTCTCCAGTTTCATTTTGTCCATCTTATTCATAGTTAGGATGGTTACATATTTAAAAAAATATATCATTCAAAAATATATAAGGGTAAAAATTAATAGTACGGTCTTCCTTTGTTCTTTTGTCAAAGTGTAACAAGGTTTCAATTTTTGAAAACCTTTGAGATTTAGTTCAAACCGATTACAATATCTTTGAACATCTTCCCTAGACTTCACATTATTCTTCGTCTTCCCTTTCACATCCATAGCTATGTTAAAAATATTATTCAAGACATTCTTCTCATTATGTATGACGTCAAGATCATAGCGAACTAGAAGAGTAAACCAATAAGAAAATATCAAAAAAGATACTACCTCTTGTGCAATTGTTATATTCTCCTCTGCCATCTTCCTTTCCCATCTCAATTTGGGTTTCTGTAATCTGTGGCCTGTCTTTAACCCTTTCCCACAACTGCTCTCCTGTAAGATGAGATGGTGACTTATAATGATCTTCTCCTTTGACCTTCTTAAAACACCTCGAATCCCTCCAAAATGGATGACCGGAAGCTAGAAAAGCAATGACATTCAAACTAGGATTGCTTTCTCCCACTTTATTTTTTCCATGCAATAAGGACAAGAAAATGGGCCAACAGTACTCCAACCAAACAACATCTTGTATGCAGGAAAGTCACTAACAGTCCATAGAAGGGCATCCCTTATATTAAACTTCTATTTCTTCAAAATATCGTACGTGTTAACCCCATGCAACCACAATTGGTTCAATTCTTTTATCAACGATTACAAGTAAACATTGAACAGATGATTTGGATTTTGAGGGCCCAGAATAATATATGTCAGGAACATTACTGGAGTTTTTAAGCACATAAATGGAGGTAAGTTGTATGGCATAACAATCAGTAGTCAAGAAGAATACTGCTTTCTAGACATCCAAAAAGGTGAGAAACTTTCAATACACAGTCTAAGTCTAACATTCCTTGTTTTGGAAGCAAACTCAGGATGAGTACTATCAAAATGCTTCCAAGCTACTCTATCCATAGGATGATCTATCATATCGGACCCAGGAACGCTTTATGAATGCCATCTCATATGCTCATTCATTCTTTGAGAAGCATACACTCTTTGTAATCTAGGTGTTAGCGGAAAATAATACATCTTCTTGTACGGCATGTCTTTGGACTTCTTCTTATTTTTCTTTCTTTGCATATAAGGATCATGGCCACAAAAGTTGAACTGACGTGTTTGGGCATCCTCTTTCCAATACAACATACATCCATTTCCATATCAATTAATCTTTTGCACCGGCATATTCAAACTAGATGTTAATTTTTTCCTATGGTATGCCTTATTTCCTTCAAGGAGTATATCTTTCAAGAATTGTGCTATTTGATCAAAGCACTTTTCAGACATGTTGTTCTCTACCTTTATGTTCAAGAACTTGGCCATCACAGATAACTGTGAATACTTTGTACACCTTTCATACAACGGTATATCAACAGATTTTAGCATGTCATAAGACGATTGTGCTTCAGGATTAGGTGCCTCCTCATAATTGTAGTACCTTGCATCGAGTTCAAAATTCGGATTAGGGACATAAAAAATACCCTCACGGTAGGTGTTGCCTTCAAAATTTCTTGTAACACTACCTCCTCAACAATCAATCGGTAACCCACCGACGGTTCTCAATGTGCAGTCCGATTATGATAATTAGGTAAGAACCTAATTTATAAAGCTGCAACTTCACATCATCCTTTTTAAGATACTTTAAGTTCTCGCACTTTGCATATGGACATCGTCACTTGTTAGCTATACCAAGACCGCAATTCAGACAGCAAGTCACATACCGCTTCACACCTAGTTGCAACTTACTACTAATCCACATAACTCAAAGCATAGTTCTTTTATACATCCAACTACGATCCTCCTCCATAACTTCACAAAACAAAACACACATTTTAATATAAAATTTATAAGTACGACACTTACAGATGAAGAGTCCAAAATTATAACGCATTCTTCATTAAGTCTTGCATTTAAGGTGTTCACATGCGTTTTGTGAAATATTTATAGTTAAGAGATTTATGTTTAAGAATTTAAAGATTTCTCGAATCATTTGAGTATTACAAATCATTAGAGATTAAGATTTTAAGAGTTTTATGATTAAACTTATAGATTAGAAGGTTAATAAATTCTATAATGATTTCTCTATTCGAAATAAATCCAAATGTTTTAGAGATTAAGAATTTAAGACTTTTATTAAAAAGATTTTACGTTTAAACTTTTAGATTAAGAGGTTAAAGAATTCTATAATAATTCGAGTACAATACAAACATATATGAAATATGTTTACAAAAGTTTCCAAAACTAATTAACAAAACTTAAAAGTTTAAGAGCAAGGACTTTAAAATATAAATGTCGCAGAAATTTGACAGACACTACAAGAATTCAATGAATTAATGACCAACAATTCGTTCCGTAAACGGTAGCTAAAACATAAGTACAGACCGATTATCGACCGAAATGGTTAGTCGCAATATTTTGGTCCGCAACTAAGCTATGATAGAATAAAAAGTCTGTCGGTAACTTGTCTTTCGAATTTTTTTGGAGTTACCGACTAAATGCTCGGTCGATAAACTTATTTTTCTTAATTTAAAAATTAAAATTAAATATTTAGTTACCGACCAATTTTTCGTAATTACAGACCGAATATTCAGTCGGTAACTTTATTTACCGACCAAATTTCGGTATGTAACTTATTTTTTCTTACAAATATATTTATATATATATTTTCTGACCGATTATCGGTCAGCAACTTCTAATTCTTTAACAAAATATTTTATTCATAATTATAAATATCCACTTGAAAATAAAAACCAACAAGAGCCACAAACAATATAAAATAAACAAAAACATCTAGAATACAATCAACTATGAACATATATCAAATAAAAATGTATAAAAAAGTTTTAAAAAGATAATATAATATGAAAGTAAAATATATAAAAAATACATAACAAATATATCATAAAGCCTAGGTAGGTAGAGGTGGAGGTGGGCTAACGGAGGGAGAACCAGTCGATGGCGGAAATATGGCGTCATCATCCGACAGTGGGAAAGGAAGGAAAAGAGAGTGGTACCGAATCCAACTGACTCCGTACTGAGATGCGAATGATGTTATGAAGCTGGCAAACTTGTGTTGTGCTTGCTGCATGTATCCTCACAAACTTCTCTCTTTTTCAATACAAGCCTCGTGGACAGTTGCTAAAGATATCGAAGGAACCTGTGACAAGCTGCTGCTGCCTCTCTGGTGCTCTGTGATAACGGCTGTAACTACCACCAACAGCCTCGAACATCAACTGCTCGTCAGTTGGAATGGGTAAGTCGGTCTCAATATGAAGGCATTCCACATTCGCCTCTAGCTCTTGATATTTGGCCTATAAAAAAAAGATATTAATAAGTTCTTGATAAAGTAGATTTTTGGTACAAATAAAACACCTTAAGTTTTATTTGGTAGTCATATAAGAATATTATTTATTCACTTGTCATGATCATTATATGTTAATTATTTAATTTGTTCCTTTGCAAGATATACAAGAAAAATGAAGCAAGCTTCTTGGATACATGAAAGGAAATCAAGTGGGCTTTGAAATATATGATTTTCATTACAATAAAAAGAGAGAGAGAGAGAGAGAGAGAGAGAGAGAGAGAGAGAGAGAGAGAGAGAAGCCCAAGAAGTGGAGCAGCCCACGGTGGACAGGGAAGAGAAGAGAGCAGCCCACCACAACAAAAAGAAGAAGTAGAGCAGCCCACCACAAGAAATAAAAAGAGGGCAGCTCACGGTGGAAAATAGAAAAGGAAGAAGCAAGCCCGCGGCAACAACAAGAAAAAAAAGGAATAGAAAAAGAGGGCAGCCAAAGAAAGAATTGAAGAGGGCAGCTATTGGGAAAAGAAAGAGGAAACCAACTGCTTTAAAAGGGCCCAACAAGGGGAATAAGAAAAACGGCCACAAGAAGAAGAAAATAAGCAGCCACAGAAACAACAAGGAGGAGAAATGGGGGCTGCCGCAAATAAAGAAAAATAGAAGAAAAAGAAGCAGCCGCAAGACAGAAGGGGGTGAGCTACACAAGAGGAAGGAACATATATAGCTGCTGGGAGAAGAAAAAGAAAGCAGCAGCAGAAACAACAGCGTCAGTAGAAAAAAAATACAAGTAAGCTAAAGAACTTTAATTGGAAGAAAGCCATGATCTACTTTAAGAAATTGTTTCTTTCTTTCTCTTTGATTATGGACCAATTTTCTTTTTAGAATCTTGATGAAACCCTAACTATGTAACTTTGGTTTATTTTGCTTTGGGAGATTTATTATATTATTTATGTGATTACATATCTTGGGATATTTCTTGGTATGATACAATTAATTCTTGGTGACTGTTCTTGTAGAATAATTATTTGGGGTAGTTGATACATTTATCCTTGCTTAATTTTGTAGTCTTGAGTATGAGAGGTATGTGATTTTTGCAAATATATTGTGGGTTTCAGGATTGAACAGTTCATGCTAATTTTTAGATGATTTATGTCATGGAATTGAATAGGTCATGCTCATGGTTAGATGGGTTATGTCATGCATTTAAACACAATATATTTCTTTTGTGAATCAAAGCTTGTAGCCTAGATCACCACATGAACGTCTAATGTTTTCTCCTAAATAAAATTAAATCATTGTTAAATAGGTTAGTAGTGGATTCAAGGTTCTAAATCATCTCTTTGGTTAAGCTCTTTTTATTTTTAATTTAGTTATTTTATTTATTAGTTTTACTTAATTTGGGAATAATTTTAGATAGTATAATTTGATTCTTCTTTTTATAAAATTAATTTTGGAAGATAAGAATTTAAGTAGTTAAGCCTTTCTCTATGGTTTGATACCTTGATACTGCCATATTACATTGATCTTGTGCACTTGCAAGTATTAGGTTTAAAGCTTAGTTAGAAAAATCCCGACCAGTTATTGTTAAGAAATATACAATAAGCATAGAGTAATAAATGATAATATGAGAAATATTGGTTTGAAACTATTAAAGAACCTCATAAAAAACTGGTCCGAACGTATATCGACCCACTGTCCCTTCTGTTGATGTAGTAGGATATAGAGTTTCGACTATGCGAAGGCCTCGTCCATCTTCTCCCGCTACAACATAAATGAGTTTTCAAATATAAAGGTAATTAAAAAAACTCTAAGTTATAAGAAAATATATTTTTAAGTTAAAAAACTGCTAGTAATTAAATATGGAACGAAATTGACTTACTCACTTAGTGAAAGACTTAGACTTGCTGGTGTGCTTACCGAGCCCCTAGCCACCATGCCCCTGCAGTCGGTTATGCTGTGTTGCTTCCCGCCTCTTCTTTTATGCCTCTAAGCCCCATTGATCACAAACTCATTTACTGTGCTATAGTTCTCCAGTCGGGCTGATACCCGACAAATCGCACCACTTACATCAAGTCCTTGTATCGTAATGAGGCCCGTTACAGCCAAGCGTCCCAAATGGCATGATTATGCATAAGTTCAATCGATACTTTTTCTGCAATAACACATAATTTGTTAATCAATAGAAGTTCATATATTTAAAAGTTCATGTAGTTACTTTTATATAAACACTTACCCCGAACACTGTATACCACATGTTCTTTATTCTATTTGGGACTTTCCCAAAACTCGGATGTACCTCAACAGAATGTGTCTTCATGATCAGTAGTTACCTTTTCACAGTCCGATTGCTTATTGAAGCTGTGAAAATGTTAAAATACAAGTACATTTAATTAATTAAATCTAATTAATGTTACTTAAAAAAATTTTAACACAGTTTCCCCTATAAAATTAAGGATTCCTAGGCACAGAAAACAACAAGTACACAACAATTCCAATAAAATCAATTATATAATAATGTATAAGAACTTCTCCATATCCAATTCTAACAAACAACAACACTATCAATACAGTTATAACACTAATTTTTCTGCTCAAGTTTAACAAATAAGTTATTCCATATCTAACAAATTTATATTACAAGTTTAACAAACAACAATTACATATGTAACAAACATATGTTCCAAGTTTTACAAACAACATCGAACTATATCTAACAAACATATATTCCAAGTTTAACAAACAATAATTCAATTTTTGCTACGACGTGTACCAGTCAACGATCGGTAAGACAAGGATATGAGAGTCAACAACACCCTGAATGAAGAGGTAGACATAGGGGTGGATGAAGGGGCAGGTACAGGTGGATGTGCTGATGATGAATGGACAAGCCTTGATGACATCCCCGCAGCAAATGAAGTCGAAGAAGGAGTAGACCTGGGCGCTGGACTCGAGTATGGCAGTTGCTGAAATGTAGTCAAGATTGTCGGAGGTGTAGAAGCCGCTGTCGGAGGAGTAGACGTCCCCAGAGGTGTAGAAGTAGTTGCCGAAGGAGTAGCCATCCCCAAAGGAATATAAGTCGTTGCATGAGAAGTATCGTCTAAACCGTAGTAGAAGCTACTGGAGAAGGAGACGTCCCCAGAGGTGTAAAAGCTGCTGCCGAGTGAGCCCTTCTCCTAGCCCCACATACGATCTATAATACAAAAGATTAAACAATTTTAGAAAGTTACCTACAAAGAAAGTTATTCAAAGTTACATAATGGCAAAATGAAACAAACAAGATATTGAGAAACTAAGTTACTTAAACATAAATTAAGAGAACAACAAATAAATAAGTTATTTAGAAATAAAGTAAATAAACATAAATTAAGAGAAAAAGTAACAAAAAAGTTACTTAAACAAATTACCAATTAAACATTTTACATTTCAGAATCGAATTCCGATTGAAACTCTTCCTCTTCCTCATCTTCATCGAACTCCCATTCCATCTCTTCTTCATCTTCATTATTTTCATCTTCATCTATAATACTACTCCTCCCAGGAATGTTTATCGAATCTAATTTGCCCCACTCATAAACAAGAGTTCTAATGTCTTGAACATCAATGTCTATCCTTATTATAGTTTATGGAAACTTTCATTTTTAATGTTTAGATGATTGGACAATAATTTTCAAAGTAGAACTGATCTAGTCAATGTAATGACAATTTTTTGAACAAAAATATTTATGTGCATATAATTTGCATTTCCTAAATGTAAATTTTCAATGATAATTATGTATAAAAAGGAAAGGAAATTGATATATTCAAAGCTCTTTTTTAAAATCCAGAACAAATTTCTTTTAATCTCAATATTATCATTAGTAAATATTAACTATTTATTATCCTTAGTTATTAGCTTTACAAAAGATAACTTTGAAAGATATCTTACTTTCAATAAGAAAGATTTTTTACTTTAAATATTAAAAGAAGAAAAGAAGAAGAAGTAGAAGATATATTTTTCAATATGATATTTATTTTCGGTAATATTTTCACATAAGAGGGATAAGTATTGCAAATTATATATTGGACAGTGCAACTTCCAAGGTGCACTCTAGGTGTTGAAACGGCTCCGCCCCACTTAAGTTGGGAATTACTAGGGCTCTTCAGTCGCGAGCATGTCACCCTCTTCTTTAGCATCATCTATTCCTCTCCTTATTACCTTTTTTTTTTTTTTTTTTATCGTTTTCATCTTCTTCCCGAATGTCCTACTTCGCTTCTCTATGTTCTAGATACTAGCTTTAGTGTATTTTTGGAAAGTTAAAGTATACGAAGCAAGCGGTTTAGTTAAAAATTTCTTCAAGGGACGTCCCTTGAGATTAAGTTTGAGAAGGGATAACTTTATGAGAAGAATTGGGAACAAATCCTGGAGGATGATTATATTGAGGCTGTCTAGACCCTTGATTTCCCCCACTGAAAGTTAGAATCATCTCTCCAATCTTCATTGTAAGTTCTTGAGAAAGGATTTTACCTTCCCTATGATGGATTAGGAAAACCTCCTACAATATTAACCCATTCACCTTTATAGAAGGTAGGACATGTACCAGTGGTATGATTATATGCCATGAAAATTTTACATGACTGATCTTTTGCATTCATATTGTTATTCACACGAAATAATTTCCTAGCTAGGTGAGTGAAGTCATCTATTTTTTTCAAGTGCATATGTACTTACCGCACTAAATTTCCTAGGTGTTTTACTTTGTTTACCAAAATTATGTGTGTTAGATGCCATGTTTGCAATCAACTCAAAAGCAGCTTGGGAAAAACCAGACAACCAATCTCTAGCTATACCATGTAAACTAAATTGAAAAGTACGTAGCTTAATAACTTCTTTCTCAACATCTTCAGGTTTCATATTAGAGAAAAGAACATGAAATTCTTTTCAATGACTATGTAGTACCTCCTTGGGTAACCCATGAAAAGTGTGCACAAATTGGATAAAATAAACATGCAACTTAAATGTATTAGCTATTTCATGAAAAATGATGCACCAAGATCTATTATTCATAGTTACTTTAAGGTATTGTTAAAGATTGAGTTTACTTACATGCATCTTGTGCATCATATAGGAAAAACCAGCTTCAGTAGTTTTGCGCACCTTCTTTTACATGGTGTGTATTAGACATATATTCAAAATAGGCTTCCTTCCTATTAATCATAAACTATGTATAAGTTGTGTTTCCTAGTTCTATTTAGCTAGAACTTTTACTTCTAATGTATTTCCTAGTTCTAATCTGCTTGGGATTTGTCTCTTGGACAAATCTATAAATTGTACACTATTCTCACATTAATGAGACAGAAAACATAAGATTGTTTTCCCCACTGGAAACGTTCATGGTATCAGAGCCAATTGTCTGAAATTTCTCAAAATGAGTAACGACAATATTGGCAATGTTGATAATGACATGGTGGAAGAAAGCCATGTTAACAAAATAAAGAAAGATGCTTATTATGTGGCATCCACTGATGGACCTGGATTGATTCTAACAACAGTCCAGTTGAAAGAGACAGACACAGATAATAATTATGCAGAATGGGCAAGGGCCATGCGCATGGCCTTGCGATCGAAGAAGAAATTGGGATTCATTGATGGAATAATTCCAATTCCTGAAGGTGATCCAGAAAAAGAAGAAGAATGGTGGGAGATCAATAATCTTGTAAACTCGTGGATTCTCAATACTATCGAACCCTCTCTCCGATCCACAATATATCATTCAGAGAGAGCTGATGAATTATGGATAGCCTTGAAGGAACGATTTCACGTTGGCACTGACCCCCGAATATATGAATTAAAAGCAGCTTTGGCAAATTGTAAGCAAGGCGGTGATTCAGTACACGTGTATTTTTCACGTCTAAAAAAGGTATGGGACGAACTAGAAAATTATACTCAACTTCCGCTCAAAGACGCATACGTATCTATTGAATTTTATTATAAAAGAAAGAGAAAACGAGAAGGTTTTCCAATTTTTAATGGGATTGAATAGTGCAATTTATGGCACTGTTCGTTCTCATATGATCCAACAAGAACCTATACCCAAATTGCGTACCGTTCTTGCTCAAATCTGTAAAGAAGAACAACACAAAAATTCGACACGGAAAGAAGATTATTCTGGAGATGGCGCCGCCTTCGCCGCTGCCGGAGCCGCCGCCGGAGTTGCCGCCGGAGTTGCCGCTGCCTCCAGAATCGAAAAAATCCTAGATTTTTTTCTTCATCTTTCTGCTCCCATTGCAGACGCGCTGACCACGACATCACCGGCTGCTTCCAACTCATTGGCTATCCGGATTGGTTGCCTCGGACTTCTCCAAAAACAGGCGGCCGCGGCTCCTCACCGGCGACCCGAAATTCCTGGCATGGAGGCCGATCCGGGACAGCGCGCGGCGGCAGACAGCCCCAGGAGGTGGCTAGACCGCGCGAAGGAGGAGGAACGGCCGAGGCATGGGCCTTCTCTGCAACAACCGCCGCAGCTTCCGAACCTTCTGCTCGCGGCGCAGCCGGGAGAAGACGAAGGGGTCGGGCCGATCTACGATGTCGGGCCGAGCCGGGCCCAACTTCCAGCCAGAAACGGGACGGGCCGGGCCCGGCCCCTTTCCCAGCCTTTGACCGTTGACCGCTGGTCAACCCCCGCTGATCGCCCTCCAAAACTCAAATAATATGCAATCTGACAAGCTATCTGGTATGGCAAATTTTTGGATTTTAGATTCAGAGTATTCTAACCATATGACTGGTAGGAAATATTTTTTACAAAATTTACATCCTATCTGTCCGCATATTATTGGGTTACCTGCCAAAACTTTTGCTATGCACGAAGGAATGGTATCTTTAAGTCCTACATTACAACTCCACCGAGTGTTGCTAATTCCTGAACTGACCTGCAATTTAATTTCTTTGTCTCAATTGGCAAGAGATTTGCAATGCTTTATCACACTTTCTGACAAATTTTGTGTTATACAGACCGTATCTCGATGAGGCCGATTGGAGTGGGTGAGCAGAGGAATGGGATCTTCTTCTACAAACCTTTGGAATTGAAGGAATTATACACTTTCTCTAGCATAGTTCTTGATTCAAGCACACTATGGCATATAAGGTTGGGACATTCTTCAGATTATGTAGTCAATCATTTTTTGGGTAATTCTAAAGACTCTACAACTAGCACATCACCTTGTAATATTTGTCTACGTGCCAAACAAACTCGTGATTGTTTTCCTCTTAGCATCAATAAAGCATCTACAAGTTTTGACCTAATTCATTGTGATTTATGGGGCCCATATAAATCCAAATCCACTATAGGTGCTTCATATTTTCTTACTATCTTAGATGATTATTCTAGGGCTATTTGGATATATTTACTGTCAGAAAAAAGTGAGGTTGCTTCTATTCTTCAAGATTACCTTACCATGATCAAAACCCAATTTCACAAAACTGTAAAGACAATCCGTACCGATAATGGGATAGAATTTGCACCCCTTAGGTCGTATCTTACTACCCATGGCATAATCCACCAAACTACTATTCCTGGCACACCACAACAAAATGGAAGAGTTGAACGCAAGCATCGCCATATCTTAAATGTAGCTCGGGCATTACGATTTCAAGCCAATTTACCTGTAAAGTTTTGGGGAGAATGCATTTTGACGGCTGCCTATCTCATTAATAGAACTCCCTCAAAAGTTGTTACAAGGTAAGACTCCTTATGAATTACTATACCATGCAAAACCATCCTACTCACATTAAAACTTTTGGGTGCTTAGCTTATGTACATAACCATGATATCCCAAAAGATAAATTTCAAACCCGCAAAGAAACCGTGTGTCTTCCTTGGCTACCCTCTTCATAAGAAAGGATGGAGATTTTACGACTCGCAAAACGTAAAAAATTCTTTGTGTCCCGAGATGTGATTTTTGATGAAACAAAGTTTCCATTCCATGACCAATCAGTACTTCCACTTCTACAAACTTCACACAATCTTACAATTTTGGGGGAACAAGTTTTGGGCTCCAAACCACAAAATATCCCAAAGAGGGGGGAGTTTAACACACAACACACCAAGCCCGGGATCAAACACATCCTCTCCACACCCCACCTACAAACCCGCATCCACCAAATCCTTCCAAAGCAGCCACTAACCCACAGCCCCATCTCCACTTTCGTAACTCCGATCCACACCCACAACCCAAAGCAGCCCCGGGTTTCCGCAAGGCCCACCACCAACCTCTCCAGCCCGCCTCTCTCCAAACTAATCCCAATAATACTCCCCGCCCGCTTGCCGCAAGAAACTCCGCAAATTAATGCCCCCAAGACGAAGCACTCGAATTAAACATATTCCGACTCTGGCTCCAAGATTATGATTGCAATGCCATATGGAAGTCCTCTATATCCCATTCCGCCTCTCGCTCTCTCACCCTCTTCGGATCTCTCGGGTACGTCCCCTTTATCCTATCACAAAATTTGTGGACTATAGTAAATTTTCTAATACACACAGCAATTTTTAGCATCTCGTGGCAATGTAATCCGAGCCTACCACTTACTCGCGGCAGCCTCCAATCCTCTCTCGGCGCATCGCTATGCGTCAAGAGATTGATGCTCTTGAACAAAATGGTACATGGACTTTAACCTCCTTACCTCCCGGAAAACGTGCACTCGGGAGTAAATGGGTCTCACCGGGATAAAGTACAAAGCCGATGGCACCATCGAGCGATATAAAGCCCGCTTGGTAATTTTGGGAAATACACAAATGGCGTGTATTGATTTCACAGTACACCTTTGCTCCCGTTGCCAAAAATGGTCACCGTTCGTACTCTCCTTTCCGTAGCCGCTGCCCGCAACTGGCCTATCCATCAAATGGATGTTCACAACGCCTTTTTGCATGGAGATTTACAAGAAGAGGTATATATGCGACCACCTCCAGGATTTCATCCCCGTTACAAAGGACAAGTCTGCTGCTTACGTAAGTCTTTATATGGTCTTCGCCAAGCCCCTCGATGTTGGTTCTCCAAACTCACCACCGCTCTCCGTCGGTATGGTTTTTCTCGACCTTATGCAGATTACTCTCTTTTCACATATTCTCGAGGGAATATTTATCTATGTGTTCTTATTTATGTGGATGATTTACTCATTACTGGAAATTCCCTATCCACACTCGAAAAATTCAAAGCTTCATTACACAAGTGCTTTCACATGAAGGATTTGGGCTCGCTCAAATATTTTTTCGGCATAGAAATTGCGAGAAACTCCACGGGATTATTTTTATCCCAACGAAAATACACCTTGGAAATTCTCTCCGAAATGGGTTTATTAGGTGCCAAGCCGGCATCTACTCTCGTGGAACCTAATCATCACCGGCAAAAGCATCCGGCTCATTGTTTGACAACCCGCATCGCTACCGAAGACTCATAGGCAAGCTAATATATCTCACACTTACTCGGCCCGAACTTGCATATGCTGTACATACACTTGCTCAATTTATGCACGCCCCTCGTCATGCTTATTTGGATGCTGCTATCCGAGTTGTCCGTTATCTGAAAGGGAGTCCTGGACGTGGCATTTTTCTTTCTTCTAACTCTTCTCGTTTGTTAACTGCATATTGTGACTCCGATTGGGCCACCTGCCCGATAACTCGCCGCTCTCTCACTGGTTATTTTATCTCTCTTGGTGGGTCCCCTATTTCTTGGAAGACAAAGAAACAACATACTGTTTCTCGTTCTTCTACCGAAGCTGAATATCACTCTATGGCTATGACTTTATGTGAACTTAAATGGTTATCTATTCTTCTGCGCGATCTTCATGTTCCTGTCACTCGCCCCATTCCATTACATTGTGATAACCAGGCTGCTCTTCATATTGCTGAAAATCCTGTTTTCCATTAACGCACTAAACATATTGAAATAGATTGTCATTTTGTTCGTGATGCTTTTCAAGACGGTTTTATCTATCCTGCTTATATTCGAAGTGAGGAGCAACCTGCCGATATTCTTACTAAAGCCCTTCATCCGACCCATTTTCATCGATTAGCTTCCAAGTTGGGCATTTCTGATCTTCATGCTCCAACTTGAGGGGGAGTATTAGACATATATTCAAAATAGGCTTCCTTCCTATTAATCATAAACTATGTATAAGTTGTGTTTCCTAGTTCTATTTAGCTAGGACTTTTACTTCCAATGTATTTCCTAGTTCTAATCTGCTTGGGATTTGTCTCTTGGACAAATCTATAAATTGTACACTATTCTCACATTAATGAGACAGAAAACATAAGATTGTTTTCCCCACTGGAAACTTTCAGTGTGCAACATCCTTTGAATCTCATAACTGAACTTCTTCATCTTTTAAGCCATAAAATTCATTATATTGTTCCAAGTACCTAAAAACATCGAATTATATAAAATGAGCAGATTTCATATAAATATAACACAAAATGCATTAAAAGACTAATTATAAAAGGTATAAGAACGTAATATTTTAAAGCTCAACATGTAAATTGATATATAATTCCTTCCTATTTAACTTCAAGTAAATTATGTAATTTCATATTTTTCCCTTAGTCCTTAAGTTTAATAAATAAGTCTAACTAACTTTTTATATTCTAATCTTCTAAAAAGCCCACACAAAAATTAGTCTTCACATAAAAATCGCAATAAAAATAAGGCCTCAAATCTTCATAAGAAGAATTACTGATTAACCAAACATTCCCAATCTCCAATTTATGTTTACTTTTCCGTAGGGCAGTTCTTGGCTCAATGGGCCTAAGCTAGTTAACCTATGGGTAAAATCGAAGGAATTTTTTCCTAGGCCAAAAGTGAACCAAATGAAATGGAGCCCAAATATTATAACTTAAATACACTATTTCTAGATTTCGGTCGTCAGTATCCAAGTTTGTTGAGGTATTTATTATTCCATTCCACAAGTTGTAGTCTCTATATATGCTAGCCAAAACTGTTGGACCGAGCATTATTTTGTTCCTTTAACGAGATGTATTACAATTGGAAGAATATACTTATAAATTTTTGTAATTATGCGATTTTTTTGCTTTAATAAACTTGTGACCTTCTGTCTCTCTAGCTAAACCATTCAAAGTCTTTTACCTGGTAATTACTTCTCCTTCATAGTAACGATTATTGGAAGTAGTTTAATCTCTAGTGATTTAGGCCCCATTTTATAAAACTAAATTGAAGTATGAAATTTGAATTGTTCAGGTTTTGAATTATGAATATTAAGTTTGAACACTAAATCTAAATAAGAATGTCCAGTGGTACTTATATCCAAAAAAAATATAATAATTTGATAAATAATATATATTCAGATTTAAAACATCAGAATTAAGCGAAAAATTTTCACTTAAAATTTACGACTACAATTAAGGACATCTTAAACAATGATTTATTTGTAAAAAAATTTAATTAAACGCACTTAAATATTAAATACTTAATAATATCTGTTATCAAACACACTTAATTCAATAAATTTTTAACTAATAAATTTTAAGAGGTCAATTAATTTAACAAATAATGTCTTGACTCCTTGGTATTCAATGTGATTGTGGAAAAAATATCTTAATAAGGGTTTTGATTAAGGATGACCAAAGTATTATTAAGAAATAAAAAAAAATAAAAAAGTCAAACATGTAAATCATTAACACCCTTTTAGAGACTTTTATAAAAGAGTATATTTTTTGCTATCTATTTTAATTAAATTCAAGTGTATTTCAAGTTTTGTTGGAAAAAATAACTTCCTTTAATCTTTATTGGATATACAAGGCTAAAGTGAAGACAAATTGAAATTATAATGACTAAATTTAGTGCAAAATAAGGGCAAAAAAGATAAAAGAATTAGAGTAAGTCAAAACCTATTGGTGATTTACCCAATTTTTGTTGCCTTAGCAGGAGATACATAGAGTCGTATTCTCAAAACACGTGCCGCGTAGGGACGTTTTACCAAAACACGTTCCGTACATTGGTTATATTATTATGTTTTTATGTCTTCTTTTAATATATTCCATACTTATTTCTTTTTGTTAGATATTGTTTTTATTAACTAATTATACCTTTTAGTTTTAATATAATTTTTGTTGATATATTTACCTCGAAAAAACTCTAATTGAAATTTTAAGAAAATTCTAAACACTCAATCTTAAAACCTCTAAAGGAAAAGGCAATGTTAAAAAATTAGACCGGAAATCGAATTGGGCAAACTATTAGTTCATTAATTCATCGATTCAAATGGTCAAACCAAACAAGATATTATGTAATAAATATATAAAATTATAAATATACTAATAACTTTGCAAAAACATTTCATGAAATTAAGAATGTGTTTTTGAAAATGTTAAAATTATTTCATCCTTTTCAAACATGCATTATAATAAAAAAAATAACTTATTTATGTACCTATCATACACGTCATTTTTCACTAATTCAAGAATATTAAAGATTTATTAAATTAAAAGAATGAAAGTGCTTGCATAAGTAGACTCTGACTCTCAGCATATAGAAGGGGCACTGGTCTTATTGGTTATCTTGGTGGAGCTATGGTGACCATATTGGGTTTAGCCCCATCAGGCTTCCATGAACAGAACATTGCATAATGGTGAGGTGGTCCCTTAGTTAGGGTTACTACTCAATTTTACCACCCCTTGCCCTTTTATTTTGCGAAAGAAATAAAATTCAAAAAACGAAAATATTTGAAACTTAAATTTATATCCTATTTAATTGACTAGTCTTGAAGAAGTGAATTTTTAAGAGTTACTTCTTCACCTTTTAAAAAACTAACATATTTTGAATAACTAATGACTTCTTTATTTTTTATTAGAGTATATATATATTTATTCATATCTTAACTTCTTTAAAAAATTCTAATTTATAGATAATGTATTCTGAATATTATTTTCTCTCTTTAAAAGGAATATATTCCTACTATTATTCTTGAGATATCCTCGACAAAAAAGAGAAAACAAAGGATCTTTCGTGGGCTAAATAAAAGGCCCAAGTTCTCTATATGGAGAAAAGGATCCATATTCTGCTTATCTTTCACTTTTCCTTGACCTAGATATAGTCCCACATAATTTCTTGCTTTTTCCTTCCTTTCTTTCCTTTTATCCTTTTCCTACTTAATTTTTTCTTACACCTTACAATCGACTCTTGTTGTTTTCTTTTTCTTTTCCCTTCCTCCTCAAAATATCCTAGTAATTCAACAAGGAAGACCACTGATGTTCTAATTTTTACACTATCTTTTTAACTCATTTTGGTGTTTATTTTAATTAAATTCTTGTGTAATTAATTAAGAAAAATAACTTTGTTTACACTTTATTGGATTTGCATGTGTAGGCCAGTTGGACCGAATTGTTCACACATTTTTTATTCTATTTTTCTTCCAGCCCATGTTCTATGACCCTATGATGAGTTGGACTGGGGCCTCACAAATAGGATTGAGTATTTATCCTTTTAACCTAAGATGCCGGGCTGGCAACAACCAATCTTTTACTGTGTCTTCCCCAGGTGACTTAGCTATTTGTTTTTGAATGAGTTTTCCAGGTAACTTGACTGCTGTTGAATTAGTGTACCTTAGGTGCTCTATAAATACTCTCTTCCTCATTATTGCTGATGAGACCAACTCTCTGTGAAGCCTTCTTACATTACTTTTCTCTCTTCTTCTTCTCTACAGTTTCTTATTCTTCTGTTACTGCCTGTTCTCTGTGAATGCTTCTATTGCTGCTGCCGTTAGTCGCCATTCTTGGTTGACTACATGCTTGGATGGCTTGTGAAGGAGAGAACCAAGAGTGAAAGATTAGATTGTTCTTGTGTGAAGCTCATCCATTATTCTGAGGGTTTTGATCGAGATTCAGAGTTTAAAGCAAATTTGGTCGTCTAGTTTTGCTCCTTGTCATCCGTTTTTACCGTTCGAATATCTCTGTTCCCCTATTTTACTCAGAAATCGGTTGTCGAGTTTTTCTATGTTGGTCGTCCGGTTTTGAAAATGGTCGACCGGTTTTTAGAGTTGGTCGTCCAATTCTGTCTGGTGTGGCAAAAATCGGACGTTCAATTTTTGCCAGCTTCATCTGATTTTCTTTCTCTGTTCTGTAGGTACTTTGGATTGAAGAAGAATCGGTAGTCTACTTTTTGGACTTCTCATCCGATTTTTGAAGAGCCATTTTGAGAGTTATTATCCGGTTCCATTATTCAGTTTTTGTAATATAATAGATTTATTATATGTTTATTTTTCCATTGCTTTTGTAATAGTTAGTAGAAGGTTTTGTCATGTAACAAGGCTGATCACTAGAGTCAGATTCCTTAACAGTGGTTTCAAAGCCAGAAGGAGATTTGATCTTTCTGGTGTCTGTTACATTCCTCCATTGATGCAGATGTTATCTGAAGCCTCCCAGGTTGCTTCCCAGACTCACGGGAAATGTTGAGTTCCGTGAATCTGGCACAGTTTATTATTACTGCTTTCCGCTTTCCTTTCGTTTAAAGGTTTATTGTCTGGATATATATTTTCTGCTGTTTACATCTCTGTTCATGGATCAAAATTTTTTTGATTTTTGATTTTATTTGAAAAACCAAACCCAAGCCTGGTTTGATTCCATTGATACTCCAAGTATCTGTGTCTTGGTTATTTTCTTGTTTGAATGCGAAAATTTTTCTTTATTATCCGTGATCATTGAGATTGATTTATTCTCTATTTGGGGGCTATTGCTCAGCCTGTGTTTATTTATACTATTTCTCAATTGGTCATCTGTGTTGTGGTTGTTGCTCAACCTTTGCTATTTGTTGATCTGCTGTGAGTTTATTATCTGCATATTGCCTGTTTTTCTAGCTGTATTATTTTTCCGGGCTATTTTTGCGTGACAAAACTTTTTCTTAAATATTTTATTTTTTGCGCTTCTCATTATTCATATTTGCCGCCCCATTTAAAACTTAGTGATGCACATAGCTATCTCACCTTGCATTTGAAATATAATGTTTTAAGAGAAATGAATGAAACAAACAATGCTTATGAAATATGGACAAAACTTGAAAAACTTTATTTAGGAATGTCTTTATGAAACAAAATCTATTTAAAGGAATAACTCTTTGGTTTCAAAATATGCGCGTTAGAATCTCTTTCTGAAAACAAGGATGATTTAAATGTTGTTGTTTTAGAACTCCAAAAGGTTGTAGAAAACATTTCTGATAAAAACATTGTTGTTATTTTGTTGAATGCTTTGCTTGAGTCATTTAATAATGTGAAATATGCTATCAAGTATGACAGAGATGACTCTTTCTAATGTGAAAAACGCTTTGAAATCAAAAGATTTAGATTTGTGAAAAGAAAATAAAACAAACAGAGAGAATCTTTTTGTGCGAGGGAGGGTTGACCGAAGAGAAACTTCTAGTGACCACTCTAAAAGTAAAGGGAGGTCTAAATCTCGAGATAAGAATAGAGTGAAGTGTATTTACTGTGGTAAAGATGGGCATATGAAAAACAACTGTTTTAAGCAAATCATAGTTGAAAAATTACGTAAACAAGGTAATGGGAAGGATAAAACTGACAAAACACACGATTTTGAACTAGATGGTAATTCTATGCTTTCTGAAGTTTTGTATGTATCCCCTTCCCCATCTATCTCTAAAGTATCTGATGAGTGGATTCTTGGTTCTGGTTGATCCAACAGGCATTGGTTTTCTGATTTTAAAACCCTTGATCTTGGAAAAGTTTTTATAGGAAACAATGAGGTTTGTGATGTCAAGGGCATCGGAAATGTTTTTATCAAAATGCATGATGATATGACTAGAAAATTGACTGGGGTGAGGTACGTGCCTAATCTTAGGCGGAATTTAATCTCCCATGGAGTTTTTGATATAAATGGCCATTCCTATAAATCTGAAAATGAGATTTTACGTATTTGTAAAGAATCTCTAGTCATGCTCAAAGGTTTTAAGAAAAACGGTTTGTACACCTTACTTGGAAAGATTGTTTGTGAATCATCTGCATTATTTTCTAAAACTGTTCTTGAAAAAACCATGTTGTGGCATAGGCGGATTGGCCACATTAATGAAAAGGGTTTGCATTATTTACACAAACAAAAGCATTTAAATGGTTATAAAATTACTTCTTTAGATTTTTGTGATCATTGTGTTCTTCGCAAACAACACAAACTCAGTTTTTCCATAGGCACACAAATCCACTACTATTCTCGATTATGTGCACTATGATCTATGGAGTCCTGCAAATGTACCCACTTATAGTGGGAATGTTTATTTCCTTTCTATTGTTGATGATTTTTCTTGGCATGCTTGGGTGTTTCCTTTGAAAACCAAAGATCAAACTTTTCAAAAGTTTAATGAATGGAAACGTTTTGCTGAAAATCGAACCGGAAATAAACTAAAGGTTATAAGAACATATAACATTTTGGAATTTTGTAACAAAAATTTCATGATTTGTGTGCTTTGCATAGTATTGTGCATCATAGAACTATTAGGCACAACTCTCAACAAAATGGGGTAACTGAGAGGATGAACCATTATAGACAAAGTAAGGTGTCTTTTAGTATCATTTGGAGTTCCTAAGCTTTTTTGGGGAGAGGCTGTTAGTACAGCAGTATACCTTATAAATAGGTCTCTTTCAACTGCCATAAACTTCAAAACTCCCATAGAATTGTGTACCGGCGAACCACCAAACCTTTCCAACCTTATAGTGTTTGGGTGTGCTGCTTTTGCACATCAAAGGGAAGGGAAGTTAGAACCTAGGTCTAAGAATGGAGTATTTATAGGCTATCCTAGTGGGGTAAAGGGTTACAGAGTGTGGCTCAAAGGTGAACTAGATGTTAGGGTAATCATGAGTAGAGACGTAGTCTTTAACAAACTAGACATGCCCTATCTTAAAACTTATCTCGAGAGTTCTACCAATATACCCATAGTTGGGAATATTCCTGTGGAGGTGGAGGACACCTCTGAACCTCCTAAAGAGCACACACTAGAAGCGAGGTAGAACCTGAAACCAATGAGGAGTATGTTAACCCTACTAATGTTCCCGAACCTGAACTAGGTAATTTTGATGATGATGAGCATCATCTAGATGCACAAGCACAAGCCCTTAGAGACTACCAATTGTCAAGAGATAGGGCTAGAAGAGTGATAAGGGAACCTTCTAGGTATGGTTTTTCATACATCGTTTCTTATGCTTTTACTGCTGCATCTTTTGTTGAAGAGAAAGAACCTGTAGGTTTTTCTGAAGTTTTAAAGAGTCCTAATCTCTCTAAGTGGATGCATGCTATGAATGAAGAAATGTCTTCTTCGCATAAGAACAAAACTTGGGAGCTTTTTCCTAGACCATCTAAACAAAAAATTGATTGATTGTAAATGGATTTTCAAAGTTAAAGAACTTGAATCTATTAATGAACCTCCAAGGTTCAAGGCTAGATTGGCTGCCAAAGGTTTTTATCAAGTTGAAGGTAATAATTTTAATGAGATGTTTTCTTCTGTTGTTAAGTATAAAACTATTAGAATTATCGTTTCTCTTGTTGCCTTCTTTGATCTTGAGCTCGAACAGTTGAATGTTAAAACTACCTTTTTGCATGGTGAAATTGATGAAACCATTTACAAGTGCCAACCAATTGGTTTTGAGTTGAAAGGTAAGGAGCATATGGCTTGTCTATTGAAGAAGTCCTTGTATGGGCTTAAGCAATAACCTAGACAGTGGTATAAAAGGTTTGACTCTTTTATGCTTAAAACTGGTTTTGTTAAAAGTAATTATGATAGTTGCTTGTATTATTCTTATGATACTGTTGATAATGCCATATATTTGCTTTTTTATGTTGATGATATGCTTATTTCTTGAAAGCATATAGATAAGATTATGCATTTGAAATCTTTGTTGAAATCAGAGTTTGACATAAAGGATCTGGGATCTGCCTTTTGAATTTTCGGCATGAACATTGATAGGGTTAGAACTGATCGTTCTTTGTTTATATCCCAGAAGTCCTTGCAGAAAATTGTTTCAAAATTTTCTATGCATTTGTGTAAGCCTGTTTGTAACCCTCTTGCAAGTCATTTTCAGCTTTCTTCAAAAGCTTGTCCTAAAACTGAAAATAAGAAGAAAGATATGGCCAACATCCCTTATAGAATGGCTATAGGATCTGTCATGTATTCCATGATTTCCACCCATCCTGATATTTCTTGTTCCATAAGCCTTTTGAGCTGTTTTATGTGTAACCCTGGTAGAGATCATCGAGCCGCTCTTAAATGGCTATTGAGGTACATTAATGGGACTATTGATAGAGGCTTGCATTATCATAATTGGACCGAACAATTTGATTTGGTTGGTTATGTTGACTCTGATTTTGAAGGTGGTAGAGAAGGTAGAAGTCTACCACTTCTTATTTCTTTACCCTTGCTGGTAATTGTGTTTCTTTGAAATCACAGCTGCAGTCTATAGTAACTCTTTCAACTACGGAGGTTGAATATATTGATGCCACGGGGGGAATTAAAGAAGTCATTTGGCTTCAGGGACTTTTATCTAAACTACATCTTTTACATTCTAAAGCTGTCATATTTACTAATAGTCAGAGTTGTCTTCATTTATGTAAAAATCCTATTTATCATGAAAGGACTAAACATATAGATGTTATTTATCATTTCTTTCGATAAAGTTTTCAAATGGTATTGTTATTATAGACAAAATTAGTACTAAAGATAATCCTGCTGATTTTAGTACTAAAGTAGTTTCAACTAACAAGTTTGCACTGTGTAGGGATCTTTTACATATTGATATAGGTTGACTGTCTTAGCTGAAGAGTTAACTAAAAGTTTGTTCAAGGTGGATCTTGTATGCTAGTTGAGTCGAATTGTTCACACATATTTGTTCTATTTTTCTTCCAGCCTATGTGCTATGACCCTATGATGAGTTGGACTGCGGCTTCACAAATAGGATTGAGTATTTTTTTCCTTTTAATCCAAGATAAGAGGCGGGCTGGGCAGGCATCAACCCAACCTTTTACTTTGTCTTCCCCAGCTGACTTAGCTGTTGGTTTTTGAATGAATCTTCTAGGTAACTTGGCTTTTGTTGTATGAGTCTACCTTAGATGGTATTGTTATTATAGACAAAATTAGTACTAAAGATAATCCTGCTGATTTTCATACTAAAGTAGTTGCAACTGACAAGTTTGCTCTGTGTAGGGATCTTCTACATATTGATATAGGTTGACTGTCTTAGCTGGAGAGTTAACTAAAAATTTGTTCAAGGTGGAGCTTGTAGGCTAGTTGAGCCGAATTGTTAACACGTTTTTGTTCTATTTTTCTTCGAGCCTATGTTCTATGACTCTATGATGAGTTGGGCTGCAGCTTCACAAATAGGATTGAGTATTTTTTTCCTTTTAATCTAAGATGCCAAGGTCTGGGCTGGCATCAACCCAACCTTTTACTAGGTTGACTGTCTTAGCTAGAGAGTTAGCTAAAAATTTGTTCAAAGTAGAGCTTGTGGGCCAGTTGAGCTGAATTGTTCACACATTTTTGTTCTATTTTTCTTCCAGCCTATGTTCTATTACCCTATGATAAGTTGGATTGCGGCTTCACTAATAGGATTGAGTATTTTTTTCCTTTTAATCCAAGATGTTAGGCAAGCTGGGCTGGCATCACCCCAACCTTTTACTGTGTCTTCCCTAGGTAACTTAGCTGTTGGTTTTTGAATGAGTCTTCTAGGTAACTTAGCTGTTGTTGTACGCTCTATAAATACTCTCTTCCTCATGATTGCTGATAAGAACCAACTCTGTGTGAAGCCTTCTTACGTTACTTTTCTCTCTTCTTCTTCTCTACAGTTTCTTACTCCTCTGTTACCACCTGTTATCTATGAATTCTTCTATTGTTGCGGACGTTAGTCACCATTCTTGGTTGACTGCGTGCTTGGGCGGCTTGTGAAGTAGAGAACCGAGAGTGAGTGATTAGATTGTTCTTGTATGAGGCTCATCCATTGTTTTGAGGGTTTTGATCGAGATTCAAAGTTTACATCAGTCGTCTGGTTTTGCTCCCTGTCATCTGTTTTTGGCGTCCAAGTACTAAAATCTCAATTCTTGGCATCTATTTTTATTAGAATGCCGATAAATATTAAATATGTGACCATATCTTGAGCTCATATATTACTTACTATTTATTATCGTATTAGGCCATCCATTGTTCTTGTGTGAGGCTCATCTATTGTTTTGAGGGTTTTGATCGAGATTCAGAGTTTACATCAGTCGTCCGGTTTTGCTCCCTGTCATCCGTTTTTGGCGTCCAAGTACTAAAGCTCAATTCTTGGCATCTGTTTTTATTAGAATGCCAATAAATATTAAATATGTGATCATATCTTGATCTCATATATTACTTACTACTTATTATCGTAGTAGGCCAGAATTGAACACGCAACATTTCTTTCCACCATAAGTGCTTCAACCGGTGCACCTCATACACTTCTGTTATAATTTCTCAATAAATTTTATTTATATTTTATATCAATAAACTAAAACTTAATTAATTTGATTATTTATTGAGTATTTTATTTAAGAACTTGTCTTTACCAAATAATAAAAAATTAAATTTTCACATAAACACTAAATTACTTAAATTTTAGAGATTCTCTATAAAACATATGGAACTTTTTTCTCTCTAGAATAATTTCGAAGTTAATAAATTTTCCCTCTTATTTTAATTATATAATGTTGTCATTGATTTCATGAATGTTAACAATATTTTTCAAATGGCTAGCAATGGTGCAATTATACACATCTCTTAATATGATAGAAAGATATCACAACAGTGAAAATAACAAAATTGTCATACTAAATTTAAGACATATAATATGCAAAGTATAACTATATTATCTTCCTCTTTTATACCTAAAACATTTTTTCATAAATTTGAAATAACATATAAACCTTAGTCATTTTTTTTCTCTTGTAAAAAAGAGTTGATATTTTATTTAAAACATCAGTATTTATAAAAAAAAAATTGATTTGAGTTCTTCTAAGTGTTTCTACTAAAATAAGTATTATAACATAAAGTTATAAAGTACATATTACTAAATTGTAACTTCAACATAAAAATTGAGTTATATATACATGTATACACATACATGCATATACATATACATACATATGTGTGCATATATATATATATATATTTCTGTGTGTTAACTAGTGACCTTTGAAAATTTTGTAATATTTTTGTGGCATTATTTGTAACATTTGAGTTTGTACCATATTTTAGTGATATTTTTTTGTGGCATTTGAGTTTGTGTCATATTTAGTGGCATTATTTGTGGCGTTTGAGTTCTTGCCATATTTTCATGACATTTTTTATGGAGTTTTATTATATTGTCATAAATTTGTTGCACTTTTATGTGATATTTTAAAATTTACCATCAAATTTCTGACACTTTTAGGAAGTACCAACTATTGCAATTCTAATTGTCTAAGTCAAACTAATTTGGTCATTAAGATATTTTTACTGAACAACAAGAAAATAACTAAAGCAAAGTCAAAAGCTTCTAGAAATAAACTACGAAGAAAACATGTGGGACAGGATTTCACCACAAAGAACTCTATTAATATGGAATTAACTATCCTAAACTGTTAATTACGTGATCAAAAAGGCAAATTTTCTTAAGGTAATTATTATCTTCTATCGAAGTATAATAATATATGTAGGCTTTATAGCCCATTTTCTTCCCAATATTTTTTTTCTTTCCAACCCAATTGTCAGTCCCCATAACCCAATGATGTTCTGGGCCTCAACTCAAGATGAATAGGTACTATTTCTTTCGTTCAATTATTATTCATCATTAATATTCTTCTTTAGTAATAGTTATTAATTTGTAATAGAATTATATCCTAAAACTAAGGCCAAGAATAACATAACTATGATTTCAAATTAAAATACAAACAGTTTAGCAATTACATTACACATTTTCTTATTAAACACATAATCATGAAGCAAACAATTTTAAGCTAGTTACATTAGTCTAAGTGGACAAAATTATATAACATTATCAGAGATATTTATTATTACTTTAATATTGTTCACTTTATCGATTATTATCCTATTTCATTTCTGTTATTTTTTTCATTTCATAATGCTCACAAATCTATATTCACATTAACAATTAAAAATGGGTATCACATAAAATATGTTAAAAAACTAGTCACACACATTCTACATATACAAACAATTAAATTACATATACAAATTAATTAAATAATCAAATATACTATGAACAAAAAATTAAAACATTTAAATATTTAAGAAAAGATTTTAAAAATTAAAAAAATTTAAAAATTTTAAAAAAATAAAAAATAACAAAAAAATTATAAAAATAAAAAAAATTATAAAAAAATTAAAAAAATTGAAAACATTAAAAAAGGAATAGATTGAAGATTTTTAAAAAATAAAATTATAAAATTAAAAAATTAAAAAAGAAATTAAAAAGGAAATAAAAAAAATATTCTGGCGGCACTTTCGGCCGTCACCGCCGCCAGAAGTTCTCTGGTAGAATTTTCAATTTTTTCCTTTTTTAACAGATATTTCAACGATCTAAAACGGTAACATTATAAATAAAAGAGAATAGATTGAAGAACTAACCTTTTCTTTTCAATTTGGACAGTCGGATCTTCTAAGATCTGAGATTAAAATTTAAAAAATTAAAAAAAAAATTCCTGGCGGTACTTTCGCCGGCGACGGACAAAAGTGCCGCCAAAAATTATTATTTTTTAAAAGTTTTCGATTTTTTCCTTTTTTAAAAGATATTTCAACGATCTAAAACGGTAACATTGTAAATAAAAGAGAACAGATTGAAGAACTAACCTTCCTTTTCAATTTGGACGGTCGGATCTTCCAAGATCTGAGATTTAAGTTTGTAATCCTAGAGAGATGCTAGAGAGAATGTGTGTAGAGAGAGAAAGTGAGAGGAGGGGAAGTGAAAATTTTGAAATTTTTCGAGTTATCTTTATAGATTTCCGAGTTGCCTTTATCGGCCCCCTAAAAGGGAAAATTAAACTAACCTAGAGAGCACCTTTGCTATGAATAAAAAATGACTGGTTTATGTATAGCTCATTTCTCAATCTTCAATATTCATTTGTAATTCAACAGTTCAGTTTACAAAATATATAGCCTTCTTTTTGTGATATATATACCAATGATACCTTGGAAACAACATTTTGATCATGTATCTGAAATGAATAATTATTTGAATGCTCTATGTTACAAAATACAAATGAATATGATTAGAATCTATATACCCTATATATAACATAACTAAGAAAAGCAAATAACATAAACAAAATAATCAAAACTAAACAATTATAGTAATTTTTTCGTATGAGAAATTATTTATAAATACCCATAAACAATTTAACTTTTCAATTTATACAAAATATTTCCTTATTATTAAACATAATTATTTAATTTTTTTTATTGATAAAGGAAAAGAAGCCAAAAAAACAAGCAAGCCCAAGATTGAGCTACTGCCAACAAAAACAAGAAGAAAAAGAAGAAGCCCACGTCAGAAAAGAAAAAGGACGAAGGGCTGCCGAGAGGAATCGGGAAAGGGGAAAGCCAAGAAGAAGAATGGGAAGGTGAGCTGCGAAGCAGATTTAAAAAGAAGAGCAGAGGAGCTGCTTGGGGGCCGAAAAAAAGAAGCTGTTGTGCCAACAGCAGAGAAAAAACAAAAAGAAGCAGCAGTTGTTGCGACACAAGGAGAAAAAGGGAGAAAAGAGAGAGCTGCTTGGGAAAGAGAGAAAATTTGGCCCAGAAATTGGAAGCAAGAAGTAGGTGAAACAGGACATTGAAGGTGTTAAGTTGCAGAAGAAAACCGGCGTGTCATGCACTTACTTTTTCTTGTAAGTAGACGTGCGGCCTTAGCACTCCCGCAAATGCTAAGAAAGCCTTAACTTGCTCGAAACTTCAAAGGCTAGACGAAACCGTTGGAAAACTGTAGGCAAAGAGTGGTTGTTTATGAAAGAAAGCTTGTATTGCTTGGAAAGAGCTTACAAGTCTTAGAACTCTAAGTTCTGATGTGTGTGTGTGTGTGTGTATGTGGGTGTGTTACAAATGAAGAGGGTGAGCCTATTTATAGGCAAGCACCTCCTCAATAGATGGCTAAGATTAGTACATGTGGCAACGATCTAACGGTTGCCTTCTACCATTCTAGAATATTCTACATAAAGGAATGTTCTAGAGAATTCTACTAGTTTACATGATGCCTCCTCTATGGTTCTGGAGACTTCCAGAGGATTCTAGAACCTTCTGGAATGTTCTAGAACTTTGTGGGCTTGTCTAAAATGTGGAAAAACCTCATGTCTTGCAAGCAGGGCGTGACATTCTCCCCCACATATGCTCGCGATGCCCTCATCGCGCCTTCATCGTGGAATTGCTGGATATGGTCTTTAAATTGCCAAAGGGCATCTTCGCGCTCCAAACTTGCTTCACTTTCGGGCAAGTTTTTCCACTTTACGAGATATTCCCAATAACTTGGTACACCTCGTCTTCGAATATGGCGATCGGCTAGTATGGCCTCGACTTCCTTGTCAAAGGAGGTGACCATGGCAGTAGGCGCTCGCTTAGACTCTCCTCGAGTGGGGTCCTCCATGTCTTCGTGATATGGTTTTAAGAGACTCACATGAAAGACCGGATGAATCTTGAGCCTGGAAGGCAATTGGAGCTTATAGGAGACCTTCCCAACACGTTTCAAGACCGGGAAAGGGCCCTCATATCTCCTGATCAAGCCTTTGTGAACTTTCCTGAAGCTCTTGAATTGTTGGGGAAGAAGTTTCACAATGACAAGATCGCCTTCCTGAAACTCCAATGGTCTTCTTTTCTTATCTGCCCATTTCTTCATCCTTTTTGAAGCCTTGTTCAAATACGCCCGTGCCAATTCGGCTTGTTCATGCCATGATTTGGCAAATTTAAATGCTGAGGGGCTCTTACCTTCATAGCTTGTGGCAAGAGTAAGAGGCGTTGTAGGCTGCTGCCCCATGATTACTTCAAAAGGACTTCGGTTGGTTGCTTCACTCCGTTGGAGATTATAGGAGAATTGGGCCACATCAAGCAACTTTGCCCAATCTCGTTGGTTAGCACTCACGTAGTGCCTTAAGTATAGCTCCAAGAGTGCATTGGTCCGCTCGGTTTGGCCATCGCTTTGAGGATGGAAACTGGTGGAAAAGTTCAAATCTGAGCCAAGTAACTTAAACAATTCCGTCCAGAATCGTCCCGTGAAGCGCGGGTCTCGATCGCTCACGATGTTGGAGGGAACTCCCCAAAGCTTGACCACATTCTTCAAGAATAATCGGGCTGTCTCTTCGGCAGTGCAATCTGTAGGGGCTGGAATGAAGGTGGCATACTTGCTAAATCGATCAACCACCACTACTATACTGCCAAATCCTTCTGACTTTGGCAGGGAAGTGATAAAGTCCATTGAAACACTTTCTCAAGGCCTCTTAGGGATAGGCAATGGATCAAGTAGTCCCGATGGTGCGTTTTGTTCAACTTTGTCTTGTTGGCATATGAGGCATGTTCTTACATAAGACTCCACCTCATCCTGCATTTGGGGCCAGTAATACGTGGTCTTCAACAAAGCAAGAGTGCGTTTCATACCTGGATGTCCAGCCCACTTAGAATCGTGGCATTCTTTGATCAACTCACGCCGAAGATTTCCCCATTTGGGCACAAAGAGTCGGTTTCCCTTTGTGTAAAGCATCCCTTCTTCTAGCCAAAAGCGCCTTGTCTTGCCTTCCATTACAAGTGCTATAAGATTTTTGGCCAGGGAGTCTTGTTGTAGGCCTTCCTGGATACGCTTGAGTAAGGGGCTATCAACTCGACTGATGGATGCGAGTTCTACCTTGCGGCTTAAGGCGTCAGCTACCACATTGGCTTTCCCAGGCTTGTATTCCAGGCTATAATCAAACTCCGCGAGAAAGTCTTGCCACCGAGCTTGCTTTGGACTAAGCTTCTTTTGAGTTTGGAAGTAACTAGTAGCAATGTTATCGGTCATGATAACGAACCTGGAACCCAACAAATAATGTCGCCAAACTCTTAGGCAATGGATGATTGCTGTCATCTCTTTTTCTTGCACGGTGTAGCGACGTTCCGTCTCGTTAAGTTTGCGGCTCTCATAGGCTATTGGGTGACCCTCTTGCATGAGTACGCCTCCAATAGCAAAGTCCGAAGCATCAGTGTGCACTTCGAAAGGCTTGGAATAATCAGGCAAGCTGAGAACTGGATCTTTACAAATGGCCTTCTTTAGATCTTCAAAGGCACGTTGGCAATCTTCGCTCCATGCCCATGGTCGATTCTTCTTAAGAAGATCTGTCAAAGGTGCCGCTCGAGCTGAATAGCCTTTGATAAAACGACGATAATAGTTCACAAGTCCAAGGAAGGACCTTAACTCATGAACTTTAGTGGGTGGCTCCCACCTTTGTATGGCTTGCACCTTTGTATCCTCCATCATGAGCTTTCCACCCTTTATCTTATGCCCTAAGAATAATACCTCTTCTTGGGCAAATGAACACTTCTCCTTTTTCACATATAGCTCATTGTCCTTCAGAACTTGAAACACTTTTCTCAATTGTTCCTTATGTTCCTCCATTGTTTGACTTGTTATGCATGTGGTCTTGGGCTCGTCACCGTCGGCAATACGGACTTGATAATATCCCGAGCGAAGATCTAACTTGGTGAAGTACCGTGCATGGCCAAGTTGGTCGAAAAGATCCGCTACGAGTGGGATGGGATACTTATTTTTAATGGTGACCTTGTTGAGAGCCCGATAGTCAATACACATTCGTAGGGAACCATCCTTTTTCTTTTGGAAAAGAACTGGGGCACCGAAAGGAGCTTTGGAGGGCCTAATAAAACCGGCATCTATTAAGCCCTTTAGTTGTTTCTTGAGTTCTGCTAACTCCGGTGGTGCCATGCGGTAGGGGCTCATGGCTGGTGATTTGGCTCCTGGCTCTAACTCGATTTGATGATCGACCTCCCTTCTTGGTGGCAACTTCTTTGGTAATTCATCAGGCATGACATCCTTGAATTCGCGAAGAACGCCTTCTATTTCCTTTGGCATAGTTAGTTGGGGAGGTATCTCCTCGTCGTCGTGCTCCTTGAGGATGGCTAAGTAGCTTTCCTCGTCCCTCTTCAAGCCTTTGTTGAACTGCATGGCTGACAATGCTTGCGGATCGGACTTGGTAGACCGTAGTGTTGGTACTACGCAAGTCTTTCCTTCGTCCAAGATGCACATGGTGTTGGCAAAAGGAATGGGGAACGCCTTCACTTGATCGAGAAACTCCATCCCGAGGACCACATTGAAATCGTCCATAGGTACCACGGACAAATTCAAATAGCCCACCCATGCACCAAGGGTGGTCTTGACGCCTCGAGCAATGCCTCGTATTGGCTTGGCCATAGAGTTGACGGCTTTCACAGACCCAGTGCCGCCAACTATCTGAAGGCCTAGTCTATTGGCTTCCTCTACGGAGATGAAGTTGTGGGACGCACCGGTGTCAAGTAAAGCTTTCGTCTCCTTCCCGTTGATAGTTGCATCTACGAACTGAAGTCCCTTGGCTTAAGTCTTCGGAGTACTTTTGATGACATTGAGGAGTTGTAGTGAGTCGACTTGAGCACCTTCCTTGTTGCCAATTGATTCATGCCCCTTGATTTCGGCCGTCAAGGCATTGAGTGCCTTTGTCTTTGGACAATCTCGTGTCCAGTGAAGCTCGTCACATAAGAAGCATCCCCGTTTAGGGATGGAACGGTCAGAGTTGTCCTTTTGTTTGCCTTTATCCTTCGGCTTCCAAAGACTTTGACCTTGGCTTCGGTTGTCTTCCTTGCGGTTGCCTCGCCAATGTTCTCCCCCACCTTTGTTGGGACCACCCTTCTTCTCCTTGGACTTGGATGGCTCCTTTTTGCTTGAGTAATCGATCAAGCTTTCAGCTATAGCGATGGTGGTAGCAAGGTCTTGCACACCACGACGCCTAAGTTCGATTTTAGCCCAAGTTTGTAGACCGTCCATGAAAAAGAAGAGTGAGTCCTTATCGGACATGTCAGGGATTTCCAACACAAGGTTTGTGAAGTCTTTCACATAATCTCGGATGCTTCCCAGATGTTTAAGCCTTCGTAGGCGACCACGTGCCTCTTCTTCGGTATTTTCCGGGCAAAATTGCCTCTTAAGCTCCCCTTTAAAATCATCAAAGGTAGCGATGGAGCACGTACCTCTCTTGACGTCTTCCTGCCGTCGGCGCCACCAAAGCATGGCTGTATCGGTGAGGTACAAAGCTGCGCTCTTGATCTTGGCTCCCTCTTCTATGATGCCTACAGCATCGAAATATTGTTCTAGCCCCCATAAGAAGTTGTCTACTTCACGAGCGTTACGCGTCCCTGCGAAACTCTTTGGTTTTGGGATATCGACCCGTCGGGGTTCCACCGTGGATGTGGTTGAACCGGCAAGAACTGCCTTCTTACATAAGCCTAGGTCCCCTCGAGCTTCCTCCAACTGCGTTAGCAAGCTATTAATCTCCCTTTGATGGACGTCTCGCAAACGAGCTACCTCGGCCATAAATTCGTCCCTAAGGGCCTGTAAGTCTTCTCAATTAGACTCACCTAGCTTGGTAAGGGCTTCACGCACCTCTTCATGGGTTTCGGCGACGTCGGCCTCTAGACCTTCCACCCGTTGGTCTAGATTCTCCATGTGTGCGTCCACGGCGCCCATGCCTTCCTCCACCTGAGTTAGGCGTAACTCAAAGCTAGCTGTGCTGTCCTTGGACTTCCCCCTGGGCTTTGGTATAACGGGGTCACGTTGCTCCTCACGCCCCCGGCCTTGTTGCGATGACTCCACATTGGTGGTGTCGGATCCTGCCACTTGATCTCTGATGGTCTTTGTCATGGCTTCCAACCTCGCTCTGATACCACTTGTCACGCACTTACTTTTTCTTGTAAGTAGACGTGCGGCCTTAGCACTCCCGCAAATGCTAAGAAAGCCTTAACTTGCTCGAAACTTCAAAGGCTAGACGAAACCGTTGGAAAACTGTAGGCAAAGAGTGGTTGTTTATGAAAGAAAGCTTGTATTGCTTGGAAAGAGCTTACAAGTCTTAGAACTCTAAGTTCTGATGTGTGTGTGTGTGTGTATGTGGGTGTGTTACAAATGAAGAGGGTGAGCCTATTTATAGGCAAGCACCTCCTCAATGGATGGCTAAGATTAGTACATGTGGCAACGATCTAACGGTTGCCTTCTACCATTCTAGAATATTCTACATAAAGGAATGTTCTAGAGAATTCTACTAGTTTACATGATGCCTCCTCTATGGTTCTAGAGACTTCCAGAGGATTCTAGAACCTTCTGGAATGTTCTAGAACTTTGTGGGCTTGTCTAAAATGTGGAAAAACCTCATGTCTTGCAAGCAGGGCGTGACAGGCGGCTGCTTTGAAGACACAAATCGGACGCAGCTTTTGGAAGAAGAAAACGGACAAGCTGCTTGAGCAGCAAATCTAAGCAGGAGCAGCTTCAATTGGAAGAAGCCATGATCTTTTCCAATAAATCGGTTCCTTTTTTTTTCTTTTAGCCATGAAATAATTTTCTTCTTAGAATCTTGATGAAACCCTAGTAACGTGACTTTGATTTATTTTATTTTGGGAGATTTACTATATTATTTATGTGATTGCATATCTTGGGATATTTCTTTGTTTGATGCAATTAATTGTTTGTGAGTGTTCTTGTAGAATAATTATTTGGGTTCATTGATATTTTTATCCATGCTTAATTGAGTATGGGAGATATGTAATTTTTGCAAGTGTATTGTGGGTTTTAGAATTGAATAATTCATGCTAATTTTAGATGATTTATGTTGTAGAATTGAATAAGTCATGGTAATTGTTAGATGAGTTATGTCATGCATTTAAGCACAATATATTCTTTTAATGAATCGAAACTTGTAGCCTAGATCACCACATAACGGTTTAATCTTTTCTCCTAAATAAAATTGAATTATTGTTATATAAGTTAGTTGTGGATTCAAAGTTCTAAATTATCTATTTGGTTAAGCTCCTGTTATCTTTTAATATAGATATTTTATTTATTAGTGTTACTTAGTTTAGTAATAATATTTAGATAATAAACTTTAACTCTTTTTTATAAAATTAATTTAGGAATATAATAATTTAAGTAGTTAAGCCTTTCTTTATGGTTCGATACCCTGATACTTCTATATTACATTAATCGTGTGCACTTGCAATTATTGTGTTTAAAACTTTCTTATAAAAATCCCGACCAGGGAAGAGATATGATGATTCAGAAAAAGGATTTTCGTCATCTCCACGCCTTGACCTATTTAACCGACTCTCGATATTTGTAAAATAGCGAGAGCAAAATGTAAGAGCATCTTCAGCTACATAACTTTTGGTTATAGAAGCTTCAGGTAGTCCTTTATTTCCCACAAGAGATTTGAAATGCCCTAATAACCTGAATTTAAGATGAAAAATGACATTGAGTAAATAATCTATACTTTATTAATTTAAAATTTGAATGTTTCAGGATATTAACCCTTCAATAGGGAACATCCACCTATTTTCTATGGGTCCGCCCTTTATGTATTCATCCAGTAAATGGACCGTTAAGTGCAGCATGACAATAAAGAATGACAGGGGAGTAATATCTCCAAATGGCATAGTGTGAGTACAATCCGATCTTGTAACTTTTCAAGGTCTGAGATGTTCAAGGTTTTAAGGCAAAGAAGCTTAAAAAATGAGTATAACTCTACTAAAACAACAACCACTTGTTTGGGAAGTACATTACGAATTATCAATGTAATAGATGCTCCATAATAATGTGACAATCATGTGTTTTGAATCCAAAAATTCATTTTTTGCCCAAATTAATGCACCAAAAAATGTTACTCGAATAGCCATCTGGTACAGACACGTTTTTTAATGTTCTAAGAAATAACTCTTTCTTGTCTCTTGGAATTGTAAATATCGTAGGTTAATAATATCCTTTTTCATTCGGCCAAAGGTTTTCTCTAATCCCCATTCTTGAAAATCTTTTCGAACTTTCAAATGGTCTCTGAACTTCTCTTTGTTAATGAGCATGGTCTATATAACATTGTGAAAGAAAATCTTGTCAAGATGCAGAACATCTAAATTATGATGCAACAAATTATTTTCCTAATAAGGAAGGTAAAAAAATATACTTTTCTTTTTTCATTTTTGGGTTGTACTTTTGCCAACATTCTTATTTCTAGATCTTTTACTCCTCGCATTCGACTCCAATGGTCTACCAAATGTGACTTCAATATCTTTCATTTGTTGTAGAATGTTTGACCAGATAATATTTTTTGTGGATTCCTCTCTTCTACATTTCCATCAAATCAATGTCTCATCCTTCTAAATTTCTGACCTTTCTTCAAGAAGCGACGATGACCAATGAAACACCACTTTCTACTATGACGAAGTCGAGTAGCCTAAGTGTCATAGTTATATATTGGGCACGCCAACTCAGTATGTGTATTACACCCGGACAATACTTCTAGCGCGGGAAAATCACTTATTGTCCACATCAAAGCTAATCTCATTTTAAACATTTCATTGGTCGAAGCATAAAAAGATTGTAAACCCTCACTACATAATTCATTCAACTCCTTAATGAAGGGTTGAAGATAAAAATCTATGTTATTTCCTGGAATACATGGGTCTGGAATAATCACTGAGAGAATGAAGTTTTGTTCCTTCATGCACAAACAAGGAGAAAGGTCATATTGAATTAAAACAACAGGCCAGATGTTGTAATAAATACTCATCATAACAAATGGGTTGAAACCGTCGCTAGCAAGACTTAGTCAAACATTTCTAGCCTCGCTAACAAATTTAGGATGAGTGATATCAAACCTCATGCATGCCTCGCCATCCTTAGGATGCACATCAATCCATCATTACAATTGTCTAAAACATGCCATCTCATATCCCCAGCAGTGTTAGAACATGAATACAATCTTTGCAACCTTGGTTTTGAGAAAAATAGCGTAAAATTTTCAAAGACTTCTTTTTACACTTCTTAGTAGAAGTAGACATGTTTTCTTCGTTGTTTTATTTCACTGACTTCCATCTAGAAGTTGAGCAATACTTACAGACTTCTTCATTAGCATGATCTCCCCAGTATAACATATAGTCATTCGAGCAAGCATCTATTTTGATATAATGAAATCCAAGTTTGCTTACTGTTCTTTTAGTTTCATGAAAAGATTTAGGAACTTTTGCAAATTCAAATGCTTTTCTCATCAAATCTTGCACCATAGTCATTGCATTATTAGTCATCCTAGTCAAACATTTGATGTGATATAATTTCGATATGCACTCAAGTTTCGAGTATTTGGACCCTTCATACAATTCTTGACTTCCATCTTCAATCAAGTCAAAGAAGTCTGTACTTTCTACACCAACATCCTAAACTACCCTTTTTTCCTCACCTGCTATCCTTCATGGCCCTTTACTTGTATTTCAGTGCATACAACCACGAAATGCATCATTAAGCAACATGTCAATAAGGTTTCAAGGATAAACTATTTCTTCCACAGCTTCTATATTTCTGTGCTCATTGGACTCATTAGACTTATTTTTTTCACATGCATAACCCAATTAGTATAATTTTGGGGAAATGGCCTACAAGTCAAATAATCAAATACTACATCCCTTTGTTGCGACTGTTTGATAGCACAATTAGAACATGGACATTTTATACTTCCATCAGGGCCTTTGTCCTTAAATGCAAACTCTATAAATTAATTTAAATTCAACAATATATTCAGTTGTGTTTCTTGGCATAGCAGTCCAAGATTTATCCATTTCTCAATGCACGAAAAGAGATAACTAGAAATGATATCAATATATAAATTATTTATATGATAACACAAGTAAAAAAAGAAAAAATAGAAAACCAAAAAAAGCATAAAAACCAAAAAAGTAGAAAAAACAGAAAAAATAGAAAAAAATAGAAAACCAGAAAAACTAGAAAAAAGAACTCGAAAAATAGAAAAACAAGAAAACAGAAAGTTGGGTGGCTGACCAACACTAAAAATTTTGACAGAATTTCGTCTATAAAATAGATACATTCTAAGCACAAGGATACTCAAACAATTCCAAATTTGCTTATAAAATAGCAAAAAATAGGTAAGCTCCCATTACCAATAAGGAGTGATCACTCATCACTCACAAGGAATGATTGCCCATCACCCACGGGATAAATACCTCTATCAAAGTTGAAGATATAAATGCAAAAGTCATTGGGATAACTGATCGAGCACCATCAAAAGACAACCTAAAATATGGGCCGTAATTAATTTAGAATGATTAGAAATTAATATAAATAAATAACACTCATACAAATACTTTTGTAATGAAAAGAAATCAGTTTGAAAAATGATCAGATTGAAGTCGCTTATCATATCTTATAGTAACGTCTTATGAGAAGTATGGCCTCCCATCACATGAACATATTAAATACCTCACTCACCATCTCCTTTAACCATTAACTCTAGTTTTATCTTTTGAATAGGATGCTCATCATCAATAACCACATGAAAGTCCAAGTCCTTAAATACAAATATAAAATAGATTAAAAATAATCAAATCCTATATAATCTATCACCTAATAAGAATAGTTTAAATTAATTCAAGTCCTATAATGAGAAAAATATATGAAAAATGAAAACTAGTAGTAGTTTGGACAATTTGATCTATTTGGAAAATATTACAAACCCAATTTAATTACAAATGTTCTAATTATAAAACTAATTGTAATATTTGTTCCTAACTTTTCCAATTATAAAACTAATTGTAATATAGGATTGTTTTACAATTATAAAACTAATTTGAATATGGGATTTGATTATAAAACAAATGTGAAAGAAACAAGTTTCCAAATTGTAATATTTGTTCCTAACTTTTCCCAAGTAAACTGCATTACTATGGCTATATTTGTGGAGTTACACGAAAAAGTGTGCAAGAAAAAAGTGTGCAAATGTTAGCATATACATTTATATATATATATATATATATGTTGGAGTACTCCCATTAAAATGATCTTAGAAAGATAAGCAAACATAATTTTGCAGCTAAATTCTAATAAATTGAAAGAATACGGATCAAATCTAAAATTAAATCTTATAAGGTTTTTCTTAGTACAAATGACTGTTCGACGTGGAATTTTTGACTTTTTGACCTGTCAAATTCACTCTAACTGATCCATATTCAACAGATCGACTTCGCAGATCTCTATTTTGCCATAAAAGTAATGTTTTAGACTAATTTGTATCTCCTTATTTGTAAAATAATCTAAATTGATAGACTGTGTACTAATAAGGCCATATAGATAATGAAAATGATAGTGGTTTGTTGATGTTAAAAAACTTGTTACAATATTGGTTTAGTAGTCATGTAAGGAATCATGTGCATCATAGTACATTACCAATGGCTTAATTAAGTTGTTCAAAACTTTGAATCAAATTAAAGTGTAATCAACATCACTATGCATTTTCTCGAGTCTATTCAAAACCAGACATTAAATTGGCAAGTATGACAATATTAAGAAGGCAAATTTTGATGCATTAGAGATTAGAGACCTTCCCTTAGTTAAGGGAATTGAATTTCTGGTTCGCAATGCATTGGAGCCCAAATTTTGAATTAATACATTTATTTGCTCTGTTACTAGCATTTAAGTCTTAATTTCATAAGCTTCATCTTTTCCTCAATTATAGAACATGCTGCTTTCCTTAATTTACTTTGTGGTCTTATAACTCAGAACCAGAGAGGTCTCAAGTGTGAATTAGTTCAAATCTTTAGAATGCAGATGTTTCTTATGGATGACTCTGTGGTCCTACCCAATTTGTATTGTAAGATGAAAAAAAAAAAAAAACTATATCTTCAAATTATGTAAATTCATATAATTTGAGATATATGCCTGAAAAACCTTAGAGGGGGGGTGAATAAGGTTTTTGGCTAATTTAAAAAATCTTTTGTTTGATTAGAAAGATAAACCTCCAATTTGTTTGTGAAAGATTTCTAAAACTCTTTTTAATAAGAATCCACACAAAGCATAATCTTATAGAATTGGCAATTAAGAAATGAGCAAAGAATTAAAGAGCATGCACAACAATTTATAGTGGTTCACTCTCTCCAAGAGCTACATCCACTACCTTGAGCCTCAACCCAAGGATTTCACAAATCCACTAACTTTAAAGATGGTTACACAACTACACAATGAGGTTCACCCTTCAAGGGTTTTACACTATAACCTCAATCACAACAACACAACAAGTTTATCAAAGGATCACCCAAAGGGTTTTCCACAAACCTTTGATTACAATAAAAGAATAAGTAGAGTAAGGAACAATGTTACCAAATTGGCTTGAGAAGAGGAAGATTACAACTCAATCGAATACTTCTACAAGCACCTCTTATCTTCTTCTTTGATGGATGATCAATAATGAAGCTCAAGAAGATTTTGTTTGGGATTAAAAAATGATTTGTAATGAAATGTATTTTTGAAGCTCTTGAAATGTATTAAATGTTCTCTATGAATAATTCCCAAACTCCTTGCTTTTATGGCTGATAATTGAGTGTATATATAGGATTATAAAGCACAAGACCGTTGCCTAAGAAAAATAGGCTGAAACTTTTCAGAAATGATCGTTGCTTCTGTGCAACGGTAATATTTTTTTACATCGACAGACTAAAACCGGACGACTGGTTCCAGAAAACGGACTTCCGGTTCTTTGAAACAGAAAGATTCGGACTTGAGTTTTCTAAAAACGGACTGCCGAATTTGATATAGAAAAATTCGGACGACCGGTTAAAAAATCGGACTGTCGAATTTCTGAACAGAAAGATTCGGACTTGATTTTTCTGAAAAACGGACTGCCGAATTTTATACATTGGAAAAACGGACGACCGGTTCTAAAACCGGACTGCCGAATTTCTGTTTTTCCTCAGCCAAGTTTTTTTATGAACAAAACTTTCTTCCAAGTTTCAAAGGCACTCTTGACAATTTTTAAAGAGAAGAAAAACTATCCAAAACGTCTTTAGTCAAGAATACTTGGATTTTATCAAAGGATTATATTTTAGAAAATCATGAGAAGAGCTTTATGTATGATCAATGAATCAAAGACTAAGACTAGAGAGTTTTACAAGATAGTACCTAGTTCACAAATACAATGTCTTCAATGTCTTCAATTAATTTGATCTTGGTATGGCTTGATCTCTTCTTCTCTATTTTGCCCTCATCAACAAGATCTTTTGCTTGAGACTTTGAGACTTCATATGTTCTTCTTTTGTTCTATGAAGGGTTAGCTAACATACTCACACAAGCACATGTTAATCATAATCAAAACACAAGTAATAATGCCCTTAGGGCTAACAATCTCACCCTTTTTGATTATGACAAACACATATGCAAGAAGAACAAAAGAGCAAGAGTAATATGGTGATGCATCAAAATATGCAAAAGTGCAAAGTATAACAATCACCAAGAAAATGAGATGACTCCCCCTTGCATCAATAATCATTGTAAACAGTTTATAGGCATCATTAATAAACAATCACCAAAAAAGGTATAACTCACTTTTGCATCAATAATAACTTATAAATAACATCAATGATCAACATATAAACAAAATTTCTCCCCCTTACATCTTGCACTATTTTCTCCCCCTTTTGTCATAAATAAAAAAAAATTGTAGGAGAAAAGTATCAAGGGATCATAGAAGAGATAATAGTAGGACTTTCAACATAAAAGTGTCATCATGAAGCCCATAACAGCCTAAAAAGCAACAACCAAATCACATAAAAGCAAATTTGGAACAGGAATAAGCAAGTTAAAGTCATATCAATAAAAATGAAAACAGGAGTTTGAAAAGAGTTAGGAATAAAAATAGGAGAAAGAAGTTTAGGGTTTATAAGAAAAGTCTCAATCATCTCCATCTCCTCTTCCTTGCTCAAGTCTCTTAACTCGTTCTTGTGTATCGGTCATCTTTTGGTCCAAAGCATCAATTTTCCCATTCAAAGCCTCAAAGTGACTGTCGAATGCATCAAGTCGGGTGTTCATTGATGTTTGGAGAGAGACTATCATATCCATAAGCTGACTCATGCTTCCTGAAGATGAGCCTTCTTCTGTTCTTTCTTGTCTTTTCTTTTGTCTCGTTTCTCTCCTTTGTATTTCTGCCTTTGTTTCTTCATCGCTATCTTCTTCTTCTATATCCATGTCCTCTGGATCGTCATCATCACTTTCATCAAGCTCTTGTCCACCTCGGATGTACATCCCAGCTTCGTCTTTTTCAAACCCCATTCTCTTGAAGGTTTGCTGAGTGTATATCTTGCCAAGTCCAATGTGATTACCCATCCCAACCAGATTAGTCACAAAATGTTGGAGGATTTTAGTGATGAAACAACCATATGGCAAGCATTTCTTTTGGGAAGATTGGGCAGCTAACATATGTTCTATAGCCATAAACCCGAAATTCATTCTTCTTTGCTCATGCAAGGCCAGCATAACAAATGCATGCATGTTAGTGATAGAGGATTTATGCCCAACATTAGGAATGATGATGTTTGATATCATGTGATGAAGCACTCTCCCATATGCATCCAGTTTATTTACATTTCTATCATCATGCCGTTTCAATATCTCCCCCTTAGTGAAAATTTCTGCAAATCGTTTTTCACTGTATAAATTGGCATCATAGCATTTCTTGTTTTTGGTATAAAATCTTATACCATCTTGAGGGGTATCCAAAATTGCATTCAATAGCCTATCATCAAATGCTATATCCCTTCCCCCAATTCTAGTCACTAACCATTGATGTGAGATGTTATCCACCTTTTCAATTCTACCTTTGTGGAGATTGGCATAGAATTCATATATCATGTCCACATAATACAGTTTATTGACAATCAATAGAGGTATCCATCCAATTATTTCAAAGAGATTAGGAATAACCTCCATATCTTGCATATCATCCAAGTCCACCCTATGACCGGGAGCAATTTTTCGTCGATTCCGAGTCCATTCTTCAAACCGAGCAGCTTCCCTTACTGAGATAAATCTATTGGCAGTTCTAGAGACCCTAGCAGCAGCAGTGGCAGCCCCAGTTCCAGCAGGTACTCTTTTTCCTTTCCCTTTTCCTCTACTGGTGCCTGCTTCTTCAGGATTTTGCCCTGAACCAACTTGGGCATTCTTTGTTTTAAACATCTTTGAACAATTTTGAGGTTAGGGTTTGGAGAGGAGATGAAGAGTTTTGGAGATTGATAGATAGTAAACATAGAGAAAAATAGATTCTTTGTTGAGACAAGAGATGAATTTGAAGAGAAATAATTGGAAGATTGAAAACCGGATCAAGAAATCGGATGGGTCTTGAGAATAGGAGTGTTTTCGGTTGAGAGAGTGAGAGAAAGTGTGGAGAGGAATATGAAGAGTTAAAAGAAAAGTCTGATTTTTAAAAGGCAGTCCCGACCTATTTTGAGAAATTCGGTCGACCGTTTGTTAAAACCGGTCTTCCGGTTTCTGGATTTTGTAAAATTCGGACGTCCGAGTTTTTGGAGCAGCGTCCGGTTTGAGAGTCCGAATATCTCTGGAATTTTTGAAGAAGGGGGGTATGAGTCCGGTTTTAAAACCGGACGTCCTAATTTCAAAATAAGAGTCCGAATTTTCTTAAAACATCAGCAAGTCAGAAAATAGGGAAAAGGCAAATACAAGCAACACACATTATTCATTAAATCTCCCTATACCAAGTAATTTTCTTAAATGGCAAAAACAATCTTTTGAAAGAGGTTTTGTAAAAACTTGGTTGTTGAATTTTCTCCCATAACAATTTGCAAACAAGGAAGGTTTGGATTGAATAATACAAGATAAATTAAGCTACAATCCATCAAATAAAGGCACTTCCTTAATTAAAGAAGATAAACTATATGCAATGTTACCTATACCGATGATCCTTCCAAAAACAAAGCACCTTCGGTTTTCCTTGGTTTAATCAAGAGGGATGCATATCCGGTCATGTGTCTTAGGCATCCGCTATCCGAGTACCACTTAGATGACCTTGACTTGTGTTCCTACACCAAAAGAAGTAGAAGGGTCTTTTGGTACCCACATCTTTTTGGGTCCATGGATGTTAGTTTGATTTTCTTTAACTTTCCAAATGGTTTTCACTCCTCTTTCAATCTTTGTCTTTATAAAACACTTTGTGGCTTTATGACCACTCTTTTCACAATAAGTACAACAAAAGTGTGAAAGGGATGAGGAGGCTTTTACAAAACGTGTTTGTTTAGAAAAAAATATTGGAATGATTATATCCAATACCATTTTTGTTAAAAGGTGATCTTTGAGAGCCAAGAAGTTTTTCAAAATTTTTCTTTTCCCTTTGTGAATTTTTTCAACACATAGAGTGAGATCACTCACCTTTTTCTTTAAGACATCATAATCAATTAAACATTTTTCAAGAAAGAAAATCTTTTCACAAAGGTTTTTGTTTTCTAAAACAAGATTTTGAAAGTCATCATTTGAGCTCTCTTTTTTCTTTCTTCAAGACTTCCAAGGATTCAAGAATGGCTTTATTTTCACAAATGAGTCTTGAATTTTCATCTAACAAAAATTGAGTTTTGCTTTTTTAAATCTTTGTTTCGTTTGGTAACCTTTTTTGCACTCATCATACATTTCAAAAAAGCATTATGCTAGGATCAATATCCCAATCATCATCAATGATACTAGAAGAGTTAGGAAGTGGAAATTGTACCTCATTTTCTAGTGCCATGAAGCATATGTTGGCATTTTCTTCTTCTTCATTTTCACTTGAGTCTTCATCCCAAGCTCCAATTAGGCCTTTGCCTTTCTTCTTTTTCCTCAATGCCTCAAGCTTGACTTCTAAAGCTTCCTTTTCCTTTTTAAGGGCCTTGGGACAATCGGCTACAAGATGGTCTGAGCTATTGCATTTAAAACATCTAGCCTTGAAGAATGATGAACTTTGTCCTCCTTTCTTGAATGGAGGATTCTTTCCTCTGTTGAAGTCTTCTTTGTAAAATCTTTTAAATTTCCTCATCACTAGGGCCATATTCTCAATCTCATCTTCATTGTTTGACGAGCATGTATGATCATCATCATTCACTTTGAGTGCTATGCCTCTTCTTCCTTTGTCTTCATCTTCCATTTCATCTAATCTTTTTATTTTCATCTCATAGGTAAGGAGAGATCCTATGAGTTCTTCGATAGGAAGTTGACTTAACTCTTTTGATTCCTCAATGGCAAGAGTTTTTGGTTGCCATGCTTTTGGGAGTGAATCAAGAATCTTTCTATTTACTTCTCCCCTTGTGTACTCTTTTCCATATGCCTTTAAGCCATTTGTGATGTTGGTGAACCTTGTGAACATGTCACTAATGCTTTCATATTGTTTCATCATGAATAGCTCATAATTTCTCACCAACATAGCTAATTTAGACTCCTTCACTTGATTGGTGCCTTCGTGAGTTACTTCAAGTAACTTCCACATTTCATGAGCCGAGTCGCATCCGCTCACTCTATTGTATTCATTAGCATCCAGGGGCACAACTCAATATGTTCATAGCTTGAAAGTTTAGAGTCATCTTCCTTGAATCAAGCTCATCATAGTCTTCGACCTTCTTGACAATTCCATCCTTTATAGGAACATAAGGTCCATTCTCTACAATGCTCCAAAGATTAAAGTTAATAGAGCAAATATATATTTTGATTCTAGATTTCCAAAAAGTATAATTTGAACCATCGAAAAGAGGAGGTCTATTTGTAGAAGAGCCTTCTACATATAGTAAACTAGAAACATTAGCCATAGTAAAATAAAGATCTTTTGCTTCAAGGATGTTAGTCCCTTTTTAAAGAAGCCCCGCTCTGATACCAATTGAAAAACCTTAGAGGGGGGGTGAATAAGGTTTTTGGCTAATTTAAAAAATCTTTTGTTTGATTAGAAAGATAAACCTCCAATTTGTTTGTGAAAGATTTCTAAAACTCTTTTTAATAAGAATCCACACAAAGCATAATCTTATAGAATTGGCAATTAAGAAATGAGCAAAGAATTAAAGAGCATGCACAACAATTTATAGTGGTTCACTCTCTCCAAGAGCTACATCCACTACCTTGAGCCTCAACCCAAGGATTTCACAAATCCACTAACTTTAAAGATGGTTACACAACTACACAATGAGGTTCACCCTTCAAGGGTTTTACACTATAACCTCAATCACAACAACACAACAAGTTTATCAAAGGATCACCCAAAGGGTTTTCCACAAACCTTTGATTACAATAAAAGAATAAGTAGAGTAAGGAACAATGTTACCAAATTGGCTTGAGAATAGGAAGATTACAACTCAATCGAATACTTCTACAAGCACCTCTTATCTTCTTCTTTGATGGATGATCAATAATGAAGCTCAAGAAGATTTTGTTTGGGATTAAAAAATGATTTGTAATGAAATGTATTTTTGAAGCTCTTGAAATGTATTAAATGTTCTCTATGAATAATTCCCAAACTCCTTGCTTTTATGGCTAATAATTGAGTGTATATATAGGATTATAAAGCACAAGACCGTTGCCTAAGAAAAATAGGCTGAAACTTTTCAGAAATGACCGTTGCTTCTGTGCAACGGTAATATTTTTTACACTGACAGCTAAAACCGGACGACTGGTTCCAGAAAACGGACTTCCGGTTCTTTGAAATAGAAAGATTCGGACTTGAGTTTTCTAAAAACGGACTGCCGAATTTGATATAGAAAAATTCGGACGACCGGTTAAAAAATCGGACTGCCGAATTTCTGAACAGAAAGATTCGGACTTGATTTTTCTGAAAAACGGACTGCCGAATTTTATACATTGGAAAAACGGACGACCGGTTCTAAAACCGGACTGCCGAATTTCTGTTTTTCCTCAGCCAAGTTTTTTTATGAACAAAACTTTCTTCCAAGTTTCAAAGGCATTCTTGACAATTTTTAAAGAGAAGAAAAACTATCCAAAACGTCTTTAGTCAAGAATACTTGGATTTTATCAAAGGATTATATTTTAGAAAATCATGAGAAGAGCTTTATGTATGATCAATGAATCAAAGACTAAGACTAGAGAGTTTTACAAGATAGTACCTAGTTCACAAATACAATGTCTTCAATGTCTTCAATTAATTTGATCTTGGTATGGCTTGATCTCTTCTTCTCTATTTTGCCCTCATCAACAAGATCTTTTGCTTGAGACTTTGAGACTTCATATGTTCTTCTTTTGTTCTATGAAGGGTTAGCTAACATACTCACACAAGCACATGTTAATCATAATCAAAACACAAGTAATAATGCCCTTAGGGCTAACAATGCCAAATTTAAGATCTCTCTATCTAGTAAAGAAAATATCAATTTTTTATTACATAATAAGATAATTGACTACATATTTCAATCCAAATAAAATCTTTCATATTTCAACCCAAATGAACAAAGAGATGTTCCACTTACCACTGTCGCGGTGAAACCGGCGGCAGAAAATCAAAAAGATGACAAAGGAGGTGAAACAGAACAGTCACCAGAAATGCAGACAGTCGCTGAGCAGCGGCTACGCCGCGTCGAGGCACCGAAGGTAAGCAAGGCAATGATCGGATGTTCTACCCTCAGAAATGGCCTCAACCGTGACAGAAGTCACCGGCAACCCTCTTTCTCTATTTCTCTCTCTTTTCTTTTTCTCACGGCTCACCTCTAAGCACACAAACAGACAATCAAATGTGACAAAGAACACCGGTGAATAACAGAACATCATAAAACACCGGTACAAAGAGAGGGGAGCAGCGGCAGTGCCGCAGAAAAGAGAAAACCAGAGAGTGTACAGGAACTCGAAAGACAGAGGAGAGAATGAAGAGACGGTCAAGAGGAGGAGAGTGTGAGACTACACAGAAATCGAGGAGGCAGGAGAATAAAATGAGGGGGCGAGCGCGGGTTGCCAAAGGACAGCCCAGGTGGCCAATCCGAACCGGCCCGGGCCTCCCTTGAGCTAGTCAAAAGCCTACTCCAGGCTGAGGCCCATCATCATTGGGTTTAAGGGGAAGGAAAAATTGGGCTGGAAAATAAGAAAATATTAGGAGAACATGGGCTTGAAGAGCCTACAATCTCCACCTCGAATAATATTTTCCATCCCTGAAATGACTTACTTTGAGTCAAATTGTTTCCACATGAAGAAAGTCCCTACAAAACATAAATTTATCAGTGTTTACTATTTTAGTACCAAAATCAGCAGGATTATTATCAGTACTAATCTTATCTATATCAAGAATACCACTAGAGACCTTTTCTCTAATAAAGTGGTATTTGATATCAATATGTTTGGTCCGTTCATGATAGACCAGATTTTTATAAAAATGTAAACAACTTTGACTATCTGTATAAATAATAACTTTAGAATGTAAAATATTTAATTCACTCAATAACCCTTGAAGCCAGATGGCTTCTTTGATTGCTTCCGTTACCACGATATACTCAGCCTCAGTAGCTGACAAAGCAACTACAGGCTGCAATTGGGATTTCCATTAAATACAATTACCCGCAAGGGTAAAGAAATAGGAAGTGGTAGATTTTCTACCATCCTTATCACTTGCAAAATCAGAGTCAACAAATCCAATTAATTCAAAATCAGACCAATTATGATAGTGTAAACCCCGATCCACAGTTCTATTTAGTTAACATAGTAACCACTTATGGGTAGCCCAACGATCTCTTTCGGGATTCGACATAAATCTGCTGAGAAGGCTTATAGAAAAAGCAATGTCAGGACGGGTAGATATCATTGAGTACATAACTGAGCCTATGGCTATTCTGTAAGGGATATTGGTCATATCTCTCTTTTCACTTTCAGTTTTAGGACAGGTTTTGTCAGAAAGTTTAAAGTGGCTAGCAAGAGGAGTTGTTACGGGTTTATACAAGTGCATTGAAAATTTAGATACGATTTTCTGAAGGAAAGGCTTTTGAGATAGAAAAAGAGAATGATTAGGTCTATCTCTTGAAATACTCATCCCAAGAATTTTGGATGCAACCCCTAAATCCTTTATACCGAACTCAGATTTTAGCAAAGATTTCAAGTCATCGTTCTTAGCTTTGTGACGACAAGCTATTAACATATCATCAACATACAGCAACAAATAAATAGCAGAATCCACACTATTACAAGAAAAATAAAGACAAACATCATAGTTTCTTTTTGAAAAACCAATTTTAGACATAAAGGAACCAAACCTCTTGTACCTTTGCCTTGGAGACTGTTTAAGACCATATAATGACCTTTTCAAAAGACACGACATGTGTTCCTTACCCTTTACCTCAAAACTAGGTGGTTGACGCATATAAATGGTTTTTTCAAGGTCACCATGTAAAAAGGCAGTTTTCACATTAAGTTGTTCAAGATTAAGATCATAGAAAGCAACAAGAGCAAGAACAATCCTAATTATTTTGTATTTAACAACAGGAGAAATTTTTTTATTAAAATCAATGCCCTCAACTTGTGAAAAACCTTTTACAAAAAGTCTGGCCTTGAACCAAGGAGGGTGGTTAGAAGACTCAGATTCTTTTATTTTGAAAATCCATTTACAATTAACAAGTTTTTGTTTTGAAGGTTTTGGAACAAGAATCCAGGTTTTTTCAATCGCACGTAACCATAAAACGCAATTGGGACTTTGTTAGTATATGCCCTAAGACCAATTGACTCACATTTATGATTTATGAAGCATGTATTTTTTGAATTGTATTTTATGCTCTTGGTCATCAAGTATGTGACTTGATAGTAAAACCCTTATAGCTAATAAAATACTATTCTTATTTGTCCCTAGTTTATTACATCTTGTAAACTAGTGTGAAGTTGATTGATTGTCAAGTTTTACTAATCATGAGTATGAGATATAAAATCAATTCATAAATACATATTGAGAATATTGTATTGGACATGACCCAAAGTGAAGAAGAAATATAGCATGGGTTTAAGTTATAAGTATTTCTTCTCAGTTTTATATTTGGTGTCCTTCGACCTATTGTTTATAATGTTTCTTGCATGGGGAGAAAAATATGTTTTGACATAGTCAAACATCACTTTTAATTAGGTGATCATTATGACTATTGGTTGGCTCATTTTCTCATCATGGCTTGAATATTGGAGATAGTGAAAGGGATTTGTCCCTCTCTTTTTAGAGAGATATTCATGGGCCCCTTGATAAGGAAGACTGGAAAATATGCATGGCCATGCTCAAATAATTATTAATAAGGTGTTATTAATATTATTTGTTGGAACAGTCTGCCTGGTTATCAAGTAAATGGTTAATTAAGTTTTATAAGGATGACTTGATCCATGCCTTATACTTAATTAGGACATCGTGTGACAAAAGGACTAAATATTAAATCTGATGCTAGGTTATTATTACATTTACTTAACTTGGGTAAGCATAATATCTTGCTAGAGGCCGCTTATGTTTTGTGAATAAATGTCTAGGACATTTTTCATTCACTGCCAACGTTAAGTGAACCTACAGGGTCACACGCATAGACGATCTTGTGAGCATAATGTCCACGTTCATTGAATCTAGATTGTGTCTAGATTCGTTGAACGTATACAAAAGGGGAATCAGATTCCATACTGTATTCTCTGGTAAGTTAATAAGTAGTTAATTTTATTTAATCAAATAAATGAAATTAATTACTTAATATTACTCATCCAACCGTTGGATGATTATAGGAATAGACGGACGAGATTAAACTGATGACAGTTAGGGTTTTGATATTGACAGCTATAAAAGGTTATGTTAACCTTCTCTTGGTGGCCGTCCTTTATATGGTTAATGAAAAACAAAACCCTAAACCCTAGAACGGCGATATAGTATCTATCCTCCTCTCTCCAAAATACGATCGATTACCAGATAGTCAGGATCAGTTCTGAACAGTTTTTAGAACACAGAAGAGGCTAGCATCCCTATCGCTTGCAGAGGAGTTCGTCGCGTGGATACCAGTAGAGGGCGAAGAGTACAGAGCAACGCCTCCACAACGAACAATCAAAACATTGGAGTAATTTCTATCCAATTGGTCTTTCTAGTATGTGCAGATCCTGTTGGTAGATTTCCGTAGTTTTACTTTACTTTGTTTCTGCTTACGGATTCCAACAGTGGTATCAAAGCCTCGTACATACTAGTTTTACTGATTTTATTTGTTACCTCTTTGATTACATGTGTTGTTTTCAATTGGCCTTATGGTAAGGTTTCTGATTAGTGTAATAATCAGAGTAAATTGAATTATAGGATTCGTATATATCATATTCTGTTTTACTTATTAATGCAATTAATTAAACAGAATGTTGTTACTGCCAAATTGTTTGGCGTACAGTCTGTAATCTGTGCAATTTAATTGTTAAACTAATATACAAAATCACGTAATTTAATTTTTTACTGTTAAACAAAATTTCTGGTGGCATGATTTTAGGGTTTATGACGACAGTAACTCATTCAATGACTTCGAAAGGAAAAATCGTTTTTCTTTCCGGGGCACTGCCCCCTGAGACCCCCGTAAGGGCGCTGCCCCTTGACCCCGCCCGCTGACCGGCCAGCGGGACCACCGTTTTCTTCCGGGGGCTTCGCCCCCGGAACCCCCTTGTTGTTTTTTGCATGTTTCTTCCTGTCTTTAGATGCATGGTGCATAGCATGGCCCTTTACCTCTTGTGATTGAATAGCTTATTTTGTTAATGGGTTATATGTTTTTAAATACGGCCTGCGTGTCGTTGTTTTCGTTGATGTAATATTATCAAGCTTTACTAGAATAGGTTAATTTTATTTCATATTCCTATGTATGTTTTCTGTCCTATGTAACAAGATTAGAAGGCCAAGACATTGGAGGCAAGCTCATGGAGATGAAGACTTACCTAGATTGACCTTTGACTTTCGTGAGGCTCGTGGAAGTCAATATAGGATTGGGGCCATGCTATGACACGTTTTATTTGATGTATATATATTATGCATGTGATGTGTAGTTTATTTCCTTTTATTTTTTATATATGTTTTGTGAAATAATATACAAATTAAAAAAAAATTAAGTCATAAAATGCCTTCCATGATCATAAGCACTTCTCCATGCTTGGATCATCATTTTGTCTCATTGCCAAAGCAAGAGATAAATGGTTACCTAAGTAGGAAAGATGGAAAATGGTGATTTCCATATGCTTGGAATGGTTTGGCTTAACTAGGCTATCAAACGGTTTTGAGCCTAGGACATCATATGGGATTTTGCCAGTACATGTAGATGTAAGTCCCATTAATACATTTTTCTCTAATTATGGGTGTTAAGCCAAAGCTTACTTATGATTAGAATAAAATGAATTTTTATACGCATGATTTATATCAAGTGTTGAATATTTCAGGAAAAATTTAATGCTTCATTTATTTAATTTTACTTTGCAATTTCTATGTAGATGATGGCCTCAAACAATTCAAACACATCGTTGCGATCCGTGCTTGAAAAGAATAAGCTTAGTGGGCCTAACTTTCGTGATTGGGCATGAAATTTAAGGATTGTCCTTAAATAAGAAGAAAAGCTAGATGTACTTGAGAACCCTATCCCTAATCAACAAGCTAACAATACCCCTAGAGTCGAAAAGGATGCTTATAGTAAGCACAAGGATGATTCTAACGATGTGACATGTCTCATGTTGGCTACGATGGAATCTGAGTTGCAAAAGCAATTCGAGAAAGTTGAGGCTTATGAGATGATAAAATAGCTCAAGGAAATGTTCCAAGAGCAGGCACGTCAAGAGAGATATCTTACCACTAAGGCGTTGAATTGATGCAAAATGACTCCCTGGCACTTCAGTTAGTGCTCATGTCCTTAAGATAAAGGGGTATTTTGATCAGCTTGAAAAACTTGGAGCACCTGTAAGTCATGACTTGGCTACTGATATGATCTTGGCCTCTTTGACCTCTGATTATGATCAGTTTGTCATGAACTTCAATATGCATAATATGGAAAAGTCCATAAACGAATTGCACGGGATGCTCAAGCAGGCCGAACAAAACATTAGGAAGTCTACTCCTAATCTTCTGATGGTTCAGAAGGGGAAGTTCAAGAAGAACAAGGGAAAGGGAAAGGGAAAGGATATGGCCAAAAAGGGTAAAGGCAAGCAGAAGCCCAAGCCCAAGGTTAACCCACCAAAGGAAGGGACTTGTTTCCACTGCAATGAACTTGGTCATTGGAAGAGAAATTGCAAGCTCTACTTGGAAGAAAAGAAGAAGCAAAAGGCCAGTGAGACTGCCGCTTCAGGTATTTTCGTTATAGAAATTAATATGTCTACTCCTACTTCATGGGTATTAGATACCGGATGTGGAGCTCACATTTGTGTAAATGTGCAGGGACTCAAAAGGAGTAGATCTTTGGCAAAGGGAGAGGTGGACCTACGAGTTGCAAATGGAGCAAAAGTTGCTGCTGTAGCGTAGGGACATTTGATTTACTTTTGCCTACTGGGCTTCTAATTGAACTTAAAGACTGTTATTATGTTCCTGTTATGAGTAGGAACATCATTTCAGTTTCTTGTTTGGATATTGATGGTTTTGAGTTTAATACTAAGAATGGTAAAGTTCTATTTATAAAAATGGTATTTTCTATGGGATGCCTCTTTATGTAATGGACTTTACATTCTTAACCTACATGATTCCATTAGTAAGCCCATCTATAACATAAATACAAAGAAATTTAAATCTAATGATTTAAATCAAACTTACTTCTGGCATTGTCGTTTTGGCCATATAAATGAGAAACACATATCCAAACTCCATCAAGATGAACTTTTATCTTCATTCGACCTTGAGCCTTATGAAAAATGTGATTCTTGTTTATTGGGGAAAATGACTAAAAGTCCATTTACAGGGCAAAGTGAAAGGGCTACCGATTTATTGGAACTTATACATACTGATGTATGTGGGCCAATGAACACACAAGCCAGAGGAGGTTTTCAGTATTTCATTACATTCACAGATGATTTCAGTTTTATATTTGGTTATGTCTATCTAATGAAACATAAATCTGATTGCTTTCAAAAGTTTAAGGAATTTCAAAATGAAGTACAGAATCAACTTGGAAGGAGTATCAAATTACTTCGATCAGATCGAGGTGGTGAATACTTAGGCCAAGAGTTTAACGAACATCTAAAAAATTGTGGGATAGTATCACAATTAACTCCACCAGGAACACCACAATGGAATGGTGTGTCTGAACGCAGAAATCGAACTCTATTGGATATGGTTTGATCTATGATGAGTCAAATAGATCTTCCAATTTCTTTTTGGGGTTATGCTCTAGAAACTGCTGCATTCATATTAAATAGAGTTCCATCTAAAGCTCTTCAGAAGACACCATATGAGATATGGACCGGGAAACAACCTAGTTTAGCATTTCTCAAAATTTGGGGATGTGATGCTTATGTGAAGCGATCATTATCTGAAAAACTAGCACCCAAATCTGATAAGTGTCTGTTTGTGGGATATCCTAAGGAAACTAAAGGATACTACTTTTATCTTCCATCTGAAAACAAAGTGTTTCTTGCTCGGAACGGAATTTTCCTTGAAAGGGAATTCGTTTCCAAAAGAGTTAGTGGGAGTGGAATCCATCTTGAAGAAGCTCAAGGACAGCAGACCATTTCTAAACCAAGTATGGATACTCAGTTGGACTCACGTATTCATACTGAGCCGGAACCTTTGATACAAGGACCAAGAAGGTCTGGTAGGATTTCTCAGATACCACAGAGATATGGATTTCTTGTGACTGAGGATCATAATATTGATCTTATTGATCAAGGTGAACCTAATTCCTACCAAGATGCTATTCATAGTCCTGAATCTAGCAAATGGCTAGAGGCTATGAAATCAGAAATGAAATCCATGCATGATAATCAAGTTTGGACTTTGATTGATCAACCTGAAGGTTGCAAGACCATAGGGTGTAAATTGGTTTTCAAAAAGAAAACTGACATGGATGGTAATGTGCACACTTACAAAGCACGATTCGTAGCAAAAGGGTATAGACAAACTCATGGTATAGACTATGATGAAACCTTTTCTCCAGTTGTAATGCTTAAGTCAATTAGAATTCTACTTGCCATTGCAGCATATTATGATTATGAAATATGGCAAATGAATGTTAAAACTGCTTTTCCGAATGGAAATCTACTGGAGGATGTGTATATAACACAACCTGAAGGTTTTATTCATCCTTCGAATTCTAGTAAAGTGTGTAAACTTCAAAGATCCATTTATGGCTTGAAGCAAGCATCTCGAAGTTGGAATCTTCGTTTTGATGAAGCAATTAAAGAATTGAATTTCATCAAGAATGATGATGAACTTTGTGTCTACAAAAGGGTTACAGAAAATGCAGTAGTCTTCTAAGTACTCTACGTCGATGACATCTTGTTAATTGGGAATGATATCCCCACTTTGCAAAGTGTAAAAACTTAGTTGGGCAAGTGTTTTTCAATGAAAGATTTAGGCGAAGCAGCCTATATTCTAGGCATTAGGATCTATCGAGATAGATCTAAAAATCTTATTGGCTTAAGTCAGAGTGGATATATTGACAAGGTACTGAAAAGGTTCAGTATGCAAGATTCTAGGAGAGGATTCTTGCCAATGTCACATGGCGTTAAACTCAGTAAGTCTCAAAGTCCTACCACAAGGGAGGATACAGAACGCATGAGTAAGATACCTTACGCTTCCACAATTGGATCTATCATGTACGCTATGTTATGCACTCACCCAGATGTCTCGTATGCATTGAGCATGACTAGCAGATTCCAGCCAAATCCTGGTGAACTGCATTGGACTGCAGTAAAAAACATTCTCAAGTACTTAAGAAGGACTAAAGAGATGTTTTTTATCTACGGAGGTCAGGAAGGAGAGCTTGTTGTAAATGGTTACACGAATGCTAACTTTCAGACTGATGTAGATGATTTTAGATCGCAATCTGGATTTATGTTTTATTTGAATGGAGGTGCTGTGAGCTGGAAGAGTTCAAAGCAAGATACCGTGGCCGATTCTACTACAGAGGCTGAGTATGTGGCTGCTTCTGATGCAGCCAAGGAGGCAGTTTGGATCAGAAAGTTCATCACAGAACTAGGTGTAATTCCTAGCATTGTGAACCCAGTGGACCTATATTGTGATAATACAGGAGCCATTGCACAAGCTAAGGAACCTAGATCTCATTAACAATCCAAACATATTCTCAGGCGTTTCCATCTCATTCGAGAAATTATTGAGCGTGGAGATGTTAAAATTTGCAAAGTAGATACCAATGACAATGTCGCAGATCCATTGACTAAGCCACTCCCACAACTTAAGCATGAGAGTCATACTAGGTCAATGGGTTTGAGAGTCATGTCAAATTGGTGGTAGGGCAAGTGGGAGATTGTTAGTATATGCCCTAAGACCAATTGACTCACATTTATGATTTATGAAGCATGTATTTTTTGAATTGTATTTTATGCTCTTGGTCATCAAGTATGTGACTTGATAGTAAAACCCTTATAGCTAATAAAATACTATTCTTATTTGTCCCTAGTTTATTAAAACTTGTAAACTAGTGTGAAGTTGATTGATGGTCAAGTTTTACTGATCATTAATATGAGATATAAAATCAATTCATAAATACATATTGAGAATATTGTATTGGACATGACCCAAAGTGAAGAAGAAATATTGCATGGGTTTATGTTATAAGTATTTCTTCTTAGTTTTATATTTGGTGTCCTTCGACCTAATGTTTCTTGCATGGGGAGAAAAATATGTTTTGACATAGTCAAACATCACTTTTAATTAGGTGATCATTATGACTATTGGTTGGCTTATTTTCTCGTCATGGCTTGAATATTGGAGATAGTAAAAGGGATTTGTCCCTCTCTTTTTAGAGAGAAATATCCATGGGCCCCTTGATAAGGAAGACTGGAAAATATGCATGGCCATGCTCAAATAAGTATTAATAAGGTGTTATTAATATTATTTGTTGGAACAGTCTGCCTGGTGATCAAGTAAATGGTTAATTAAGTTTTATAAAGATGACTTGATCCATGCCTTATCGTGTGACAAAAGGACTAAATATTAAATCTGATGCTAGGTTATTATTACATTTACTTAACTTGGGTAAGCATAATGTCCTGCTAGAGGCCGCTTATGTTTTGTGAATAAATGTCTAGGATATTTTTCATTCACTGCCAACGTTAAGTGAACCTACAGGGTCACACGCATAGACGATCTTGTGAGCATAATGTCCACGTTCAATGAATCTAGATTGTGTCCAGATTCGTTGAACGTATACAAAAGGGGAATCAGATTCCATATTGTATTCTTTGGTAAGTTAATAAGTAATTAATTTTATTTAATCGAATAAATGAAATTAATTACTTAATATTACTCATCCAACCGTTGGATGATTATAGGAATAGACGGACGAGATTAAACTGATGACAGTTAGGGTTTTGATATTGACAGCTATAAAAGGTTATGTTAACCTTCTCTTGGTGGCCGTCCTTTATCTGATTAAAGAAAAACAAAACCCTAAACCCTAGAACGGTGATATAGTATCTAGCCTCCTCTCTCCGAAATACTACTGATTACCAGATAGTCAGGATTAGTTCTGAACAGTTTTCAGAACACAGAAGGGGCTAGCATCCCGATCGCTTGTAGAGGGGTTCGTCACGTGGATACCAGTAGAGGGCGAAGCGTACAGAGCAGCGCCTCCACAACGAACAATTAAAACATTGAGGTAATTTCTATGCAATCGGTCTTTCTAGTATGTGCAGATCCTGTTGGTGGATTTCCGTAGTTTTACTTTACTTTGTTTTTGCCTACGGATTCCAACAGACTTTTTAAAACCTCTGAAAAACATTAAGGTTCTTTTTCCTCCACATAAGATGCAACAGTAAAAGCATATGATACAATGTAGGAGTAACCATACCGAGGATGATACTTGGGTACCCTACGGACTCGATCTCTAGCTAGCTGATAATCCCTAGGAGCTTGGGTTTGAGCCTCAGGATGTTCCTCTTCCTTATCAGAACCATCTAGAATAGGGTCAGAAGTTTCTGGAATAGGAGTCTACTGGAAGGAGCAGAAGACTCAGGATTGGTTTTAGGTTCCTAAGGTGGATCTAAGGAAGGTTTGGAGATGGTCTCCACCTCCACCAGAATACTACTAGGAGGGAGAACACTAGGAGATTTATCGGTGATGGGTTTATCCTTAAGACAAGGCATCTCTAACTCGTTGAAGATGACATCCCTACTGATAATAACCCTCACCCCTTGTTCACCATTTAACCACACTCTATAACCTTTTACCCCACTGGGATATCCTATTAACACCCCCTTTCTAGACCTTGGATCTAGTTTTCCCTCTTTTTTATGAGCAAAGGCTGGACAACCAAAAACTCTCAGATTGGAAATATTAGAAGGTTTACCACACTAGAGTTCTATAGGAGTCCTAAAGTTTATAGCTGTGGATGGAGATGGAGATCTATTGATGAGGTATACTGCTGTACTAACAGCTTCACCCCAGAAAGGTTTTGGGATGCCAGAAGAAACTAAAAGACACCGAACCTTATCCATAATGGTACGGTTCATCCTTTCGGCAACTCCGTTTTGTTGTGGGTTATGTCTAACCGTTCCATGGTGTAAAATGCGATGCGAGGTACACAAGTCAGAAAACTTTCGGTTACAAAATTCAAGACCGTTATCAGTCCTCATAGTTTTTAGTTTATTTCGAGAATGATTTTCGACAAAACGTTTCCATTCACAAAATTTTTCAAACATTTGGTCTTTGTTTTTTAAAAGAAAAACCCATACATGCCTAGAAAAATAATCAACAATAGACAAGAAATAAACGTTACCACCATAAGTCGGAACTTTCTCAGGCCCACACAGATCACAATGCACATAATCAAGAGGGGCAGAAGACTTGTGTGTGCTGGTTGAAAAACGTATTTTATGTTGTTTTCCCAAAACATAGTGATCACAAAAATCCAAGGAATAAATTTTGTCACCACATAAAAGTTTTTGTTTTTGTAAATGATAAAGCCCCTTTTCACTAATGTGGCCGATCCTCCGATGACACAACATAGTTTTCTCAGGGACAGATTTCGAAACCAAAGCAGTGGAGTTGCAAACTATTTTACCAAGAAGGATGTATAAAGTTTCATTTATAAAACCTTTTAGCATGACTAGGTTTCCTTCGTAGACACGTAAAATTCTATTTTTGGATTTAAAAGAGAGACCCAGAGAGTCTAAATAACTAAGGGAGATAAGATTCCGACGTAAGTCAGGCACATATCTCACCTAAGTGAGTTTTCTAGTCATGCCATCATACATTTTTATGAAGATATTAGCAATGTCTTTAATATTGCAAACGTGATTGTTATCCATAAAAACTTTTCCTTGGTTTAAAGGTTTGAGCTCAGAAAACCAGTGTTTGTTAGGTGTAATGTGAAATGAGCAACCAGAATCAGGCACACAATGATTAACAATATCAGTACATGAAGGAGAAAGAGAAACACACAAAACCTCAGAAAACATAGAGTTACCATCTGATTCAAAAACGTGAGTTTTGTCGACTTTATTACCTCCTTTACCATGTTTACGTTGTTTCTCATCTTTGATTCGTTTAAAACACTTATTTTTCATACGTCCTTCTTTCCCACAATAAAAACATTTTACTTTGCTTTTCTCTCGTGATTTGGAACGGCTTTTAAAACAATGACTAGGAGGTTCTCTCCGGTCAATCCTTCCTCTCACAAAAAAATGTTCACCATGAGATTTATTTTCTTTTTGCAAATCTAAATCTTTTGATTTTAAAGCATTTTTGACATCAGAAAGAGACAAATCATCTCTGCCATATTTAATAGCAGATTTGACATCATTAAAAGATTCAGTGATTTTCATAACTGCAATATTTTCATCAGAGATTTTCTCTCCGACTTTTTGAAGTTCCAAAATGATTTTATTCAAATCATCTATAGTTTCAGAAAGTGATTTTGTCTCACTCATTTTGAAACCGAAAAGCTGTTCTTTTAAATAAATTTTATTAGAAAGAGATTTTCCCAAATATAATTTTTCCAATTTTGTCCAAATTTCAAAAGCGTTGTCTTTTTCATCAATTTTTCGTAAAACATTATCAGTCAAATGCAAGGTGAGGCAACTATAAGCATCACCTAGTTTTTCTTTAAGAATTTTGCCCTTCCAAAATTCTGGATACTCTTCAGGGCTGCAAATAGCGGGACCAATTTTATTTTGTACCAAAATTGCTTTCATTTTCCTCCGCCACATTACAAAATCAATTTGCCATCAAATCTATCAGTTTCAATTTTTGGAACTGACATGCTTTAAAGGCAAATAGGTGTAATTCAGTGGTTTAGGAAAGATGAAAGATTTAAAAAAGTTTTCAATAAAACTGTCTAGATTTTCCTCAAAAACAGAGAAAAACTTTCAAAGAAAAGCGGCGTTGTTTGTTTTAGTTTGTTTGATTAGGTTTGGCTTTGATTTAAACAAAACAGTGTAACAGAAAACACACAAAAAACACCTAAGCAGAAAAACAAGAAAACAACTTGAATAATGAGAAAAAGAGGCTGAATCAGACAGATTCACCAAAACAGCAGAAAAAGACAGGAACAAAAAATATATAAAATATATATAGAAACTTTTGAAATCAGAAAGTAAAACCGCCAAGACACAGATACATGAAATCTCATGGATTGAAGCCAGTCTTGGGTTTTTGTTTTTGTTGAATAAGAAAAAGAAAGAAAAAACTGGAATAACAAACTAATTGGAAAAACAGAGGCAGAAAGGATAATAATAGTAATCATAGTAATAGCAAGAATCGGCGGCAAGCTGTAACAACAAACAACCAGAAATGTAGAACCGGCGGCATGCCGAAAGAAGTAAACTCAAAAATAGAGAACAGAAACCAGCTACAAGCCGAAACACACAAACAAAAACAGAAACCGGCGGCAAGCTGAACAAAAGAAACAATGAGCAGAAACTGGCGGCAAGCCGAATCAACAGAAACAATAATAATAATAATAAAATTGTTAAGAACAAAGTGAGTGAGTAAGAGAAAGGCTGTTGTTGGATGCCGGCCCCGATGAGCTGGAACCAGGCTCTGATACCACTTGTTGCAGAAAAATACTTCTAATTACTATTACAAAATACTAATTACTATTACAAAACCACATATCAGGGGAAGAAAAAAAAGAAAAATACAAAAGATTCAATCTTCAAGACCAGTAACAGTAAATATATATATTAAAGGCAATCTGTAAAATTAACACCCGGTTAATATCAAAAGAAAACCCAAATGAACAAAGAGATGTTTTACTTACCACTGCTATGGTGAAACTGGCGGCGGAAAATCGAAGAGATGACCGAGGAGGTGAAACCGAACGGTCACTAGAAATGCAAACGGTCACCGAGCAGCGGCAACGCTGTGTCGAGGCGCCGAAGGTAAGCAAGGGAATGATGGGGTGTTCTACCCTAAAAAATGGCCTCAGTCGTGACGGAAGTCACCGGCAACCCTCTTTCTATATTTCTCATGGCTCACTCTCTAAGCACACCAACAGACAATCAAAGGTGATAAAGAAGACCGGCGAATAACAGAAAATCATAAAACACCGGTACAGAGAGAGGGGAGTAGTGGTGGTGCCGCAGAAAAGAGAAAACCAGAGAGTCCAAACGAACTCGAAAGACAGAGGAGAGAATAAAGAGACGGTCAAGAGGAGGAGAGAGAGAGACTGCAAAGAAATTGAGGACGCAGGAGAATAAAATGAGGGGCGAGTGCAGGTCGCCAAAGGACGGCCTAGGTGGCCAACCCGAACCGGCCTGGGCATCCCTTGACCCAGTCAAAAGCCTACTCCAAGCTGAGGCCCGTCAATATTGGGTTTAAGGGGAAGGAAAAATTAGGCTGGAAAAGAAGAAAATATTGGGAGAACATGGGCTTGAAGAGCTTACAATCTCCACCTCGAACAATAATATTAATAACTTAGAGAAAAATTTCATAAAATTATGAATGCGTTTTTTAACATGTTAAAATTAATCATCCTATTCAAACATGCATAATAAAAAATAACTTATTTACATACATATCATACACGCTCTTTTCACTAATTCAAGAATACCAAAGATTTATAAAATTAAAAAAATGAAAGCATTGTGTGAGTAGACTCTGACTCTTTGCATATAGAAGGGGTATTGGTCCTCTAGGTATCTTAGTGAAGCTATGGTGACATGGTCACCATGTTGGTCATTCGTAGAGCTTGAAGAGCATGATTCTAATAAGTAGAAAGTTTTTACAGCAAGGGAAAGGTAACAATCTAATTGTATCACCCTTTAGCAACTCGCTTCATTGACGCCATGCATGAATTGAAAAAGAAGAAAAAAAAAAGAAGCAAACTACTTAGGTTTCCTTCTTCAAATTCATGTTAATTTCCTCTGTTATTCATTGCTCTCCTTTTCCTCTTATCATTAAGATTCTATATCTGATCAAGTAACGGTAAGGAAGTTTCGTTCGAATTATAAGCCTTCCACAATTTTGTGAAAATGATTTAAGGATGAGTAATGGAGAAGTGATGGGTGAGAAATAACAAGGGAGAAGATAGAAGTAGTGGTGAGACTAAGTGGTGGCTATAGCACTACGAGGGAAAAGACATTTATAGACTGGCAAAATTCGTCTCTATTTGGCAAAATTTCATCTCCAAATTGTTTTATAGACAATTTTGAGAGGAAATAAGTGAAACAATACTTTTTCATTTTTTTAGTGGATCCCAATACTTTTAAGGGGATAATCACTTCTACCCTCTTAAAGCCATCTAAAAGAAGTTTTTCAAACTCCTCCTTCCTATTCATTGCAAATCTATCAGGAAAGAGATGTTCGACCTTAATATGAATAGGTGACTCTGCTACTTTAGGTTATTGTACTCTAAGCTCTTCACTAGAGGTAGGCTTAGATCTATTTCTAACCCATTCTCCTTATCTATTGGCTTCTTTCTCTCAAACTCTTTCAACTCCTATTAATCCTAATGGTGATAGCCCTAAAATTCTCTTTATGATAAGGGGTTGAGCAAGACGTTTGTTGGATAGTTGAACCATTTTTTTAGCTTATCTAAGAAGGCAATTGTCGTACTTTGCCTCTCTCTCTATGGTTTAGATACTAGCTTTAGTGTCTTTTTCTCAAGTTAAACTACACGAAGCAAGGGATTTCATTAAGAATGCCTTCAAGGGATGTCCCTTGAGATTAAGTTCGATGTGGGATAACATTATGAGAAGAATTGGGAACAAACCTTGGAGGATGATTGTATTGAGGTTGTCTAGACCCTTGATTTCCCCACTAAAACTTAGGGTAATCTCTCCAGCCTTCATTGTAATTGCTCAAGGAAGGATTATACCTTTCCTGTGATGGATTAGGAAAACCTCCTACTACACTAACCCATTCACCCTTATAGAAGGTAGGACATGTATCAGTGGTATGATTCTATGCCATGAAAATTTTACATGCCTTACCTTATGCATTCATGATATTATTCTGACAAAAAAGTTTCCCAAAAAAAGTAGTGAGGTTATCTAATTTTGTTTTCAAGTGCATAAGTACCTACCACACTTACTTTCCTAAGTGTTTTACTTAGTTTGCCAAAATTTTGTGTGTTAGAGGCCATGTTTGCAATCAACTCACGAGTAGTTTGTGGAAAACTATACAACAAATCTTTAGCTATACCCATTAAAATAAATTGAAAAGCACGCAACTTAATAACTTCTCCCTCAATATCTTCAGGTTTTATATTAGATAAAAAAACATGAGTTCTTTTCAATGACTATGTAGTACGTCCGACCCATTAAAAGTAGGCACCAATCGGATAAAACAAAAATGCAACTTAAATGTATTAGTTATTTAATAAAAAATGATGCACAAAGGTCGATTATCCATAGTTAAAGGCATTGTTAAAGACTACGTTTAATCATGTAGGAAAAAACCAGCTTCAGTAGTTCTGCGCACCTTCTTGCACATGGTGTGCAACATCCTGCGCAAATCTCATGACTGAACCTCTTCATCTTTTTAAGCCATAAAATTAACTATTTGGTTCCAAGTACCTAAAAATATTGAATAACATAAAATGAGACTAATTATCAAAGATGTAAGAACGTAATATTTTAACACTTAACACGTAAATTGATATATAATTCCTTTCTATTTATCTTCAAGTAATTTAATTAATTTTATATTTTTCCCTCAGCCATTCAATTTAATAAATAAGTCTAACTAACTTTTTATATTTCAAATCTTTTGAAAAGCCCACATAGAAATTCGGTAAAAATTGCAACAAAGATAAGGCCGCCATACATAAAAATCCTCACAAGAAAAATTACTGATTAGCCAAATATTCCCAATCTGCAATTTATGTTTACCTTTCCGTAGGGCAGTTCTCTGCTCAATGGGCCTAACAGAGTTAACATCTGGTTAAAATTATAGGAACTTTTCCGATGCCAAAAGTTGAACCAAATAAAATAAATTCCAAAGAGTATAATTTAAATACACTATTTCTAGACCATGATCTTCACTATCCAATTTTGTTGAGGCAGTCATTCTTCTGTTCAACAAGCTTAAGTCTCTATATATGCTAGCCAAAACTACCGGCTAAACCATAATCTAAGGTTAAGCGTTCAAAAATTTTAGAGAAAATCAATTCTTGTTCTTCAAATTAAATCCTAAAACCCTGAGTTCTTAGAAGAACATGGAGAAAAGAAATGATAAAGAGAGAAAGAGAGAAGAACGATAACTCCTGAATCATCTCTGACACCTCAGTTTCTTTCACACTACACTATTACATTAATACCTTATTAAGTCTTCTAATCAGCCTTTAAATAAAATAATAAAATAAAGAATAATAATAATTAAAATTCAAACTTTTAAGTCTTCTAATATAATTTACAACCAGTTTTACGCGGGCACGAAGAATTTTTCGTGCCTGCGTAAAATTTCCAGAAACCTTTCAAATTTTTTTAGGCTTGCGTTGCTGCATAAATTTTTTGTGCCCGCGCAAAGTATCCAAAACCTTCAAGCTTTTTATGGGGCTTTAAATTAATTGTGTAGAGACTTTCTTGATGACACACAATGCTAAACTTCAGAACTTAAGCATTTTTCTTGTGCTCCTCTATTGATAAATCCATCCCCGAGCATTCCTTGATCAAAGCTTATACTATCTTTGCAATTGTATTCCTTATCATCCACTTAAATAGCCAAAAGCTTTCACCCTGCAAAGCAAATAAGGGTGAAGAAGTATTCTCATCCATACAAAGGAAAATCAATAAAAAACAACACTTAAGTTCATTAAAATCATGACAAATGACGATTACTTCTATATTATAAACATGACACTTTAATCCCTATCAAACTCCCCCAAGCGTACATCTTTACTTGTCCTTAAGCAAAACAAACTTGTAAATACCAAGTAGACTCGTTAAAAGATATGAAAGAAAGATAACCTTCTTAGTTAAAAGTTTCCATTAAAGAATCAATTAGAAGAATTCTAAAAGCTCATAACTGAAAATGTACTAGTATCACGAACATACAATCTTACAAGAAACCTTCCCTGATGATTTAGTATAACAATATATAAACCTTCACTAGCTACGTGAACACTCACACTGAAAGGTATAGTTTTTTTTTTTTTTTCTCAATTACCCACTCAAGAGTCATGGTCTAATATAAGCTTGCCCATTATCTCATCCCTTCTCCAAATAAAATGACATAAACACTAGTAAGTCAAGAAACCGTTAGTCATATAGGTTGTAATGTATACATCAATTAAAAGTAGGATAAACATTTTGAAATGTAGCTTAAAGAGCCAAAAGAATAATGGAGCAAAGTTCAACAAAGTCCAACTACACTATCATCACAAGTAACAAATCCGAACTTCTAAAATAAATCAAAATACCCTTGTAATATCGTGTGCAAAATTAACACCAACACCAACCAATGCAAAAACACTAAAAGGAAATTTCACTCTTATAAGAGTAAATGTTGTAATCAAATCTCCGAATTATTATGACCAAGAAGATTCTTTAATATACAATATTTTTCTTATTTCTTTTTTTTCGTTCTTCTTTAATTTTTCCTTTTTTTGCATTTTTTTCAATAAAAGAAAATGACATCATGAAGTAAATAACTAAAAAAGCGATAGAGTTTTAAGCATATACAAACATCTCCTTAATAATTTTATATTTTTCCCGCATTCCTTAACGTTTATAAATTAGTCTAACTAACTTTATATATTTTAAATCTTCTGAAAAGCCCAAACAAAAATTGGGCTTCACATAAAAACTCGAAAAAAAAAAAATAACGTCCCCACAAATAAAAATTCCTCACAAGAAGAATTAATGATTGGCCAAACATTCAAATCTCCAATTCCTATTTACCTCAGGTTGAAATTGTAGGAACCTTTCCAATCACTAAAGTTCAACAAAATGAAATGGTGCTCGAAGAGTATAACATAAATACACTATCTAATTTGTGAGATAATCATTATTCTGTTCAAGAAGCTTAAGTCTCTATATATGCTAGCCAATCAATCTATTTTTTGTTATTGGAATTTTGTGAATATCCTTTAAATTTTCATAATTGAGTGATTTTTTTTTTGCCTTTAATAAATTTTTAACATTCTGCCTTCTCTAGCTAAACCATAAAAAGTATTTTACTCCATAAGTACTTCTTCTAAATAATTACATTGATTGGAAAACAGTTTAATCTATGGTGATTTAGGCACTGTTTGGCAAGATATTGAAGTTTAAAGTCTAAATTGTTTAAATTCTTATTATTAATCTTAAATTTCACCTCTAAATCTAAATCTGAATTATGAATAAATTAATAAGTGATAATTATATAAAAAAAGTGTAATAATTTGACAAATAATATACATATCCAGATTTCAAACTTTGGAGTTAAACAAAAAATTTCACTTAAAATTTGCGATTACAATTAAGCACATCATAAACAATTAAGTTGTAAAATTTAATCAAACGCACTTAAATGTTAAGTACTTAATGATATATGTTATCAAATGTACATAATTCAATAAGCTCTTAACAAATCAAATTTAGGAGGTCAATTAATTAAACAAATAAAGGTTTAACTCTTTGGTATTCAATGTGATTGTGGGGAAAATATCATAAGGATTCTTATTTAGGATGACCAGCTAGTTTCTTTTTAGGATGACCAAGTATATATTAGGAATATTTTTTTTTTAAAAAAAGTAAGAAAATTAAACATTTAAATCATCACTATCCTTTAGGGACTTTTATAAGAGAGTAGATTTTAGTATTTATTTTAATTAAATTTGTGTATAATTTAAGTTTTATTGGAAAAAAATAACTTTAATATTTATTAGATTTTCAAGGTTAAAGTGAAAAAATGAAATTATAATGACTTACACAAGTGATTTTTTTTGTACAAATGAATACCTTTAAGTTATAATTATAATCCTCGATAAGTACTGTTTAATTGTTAGAAATATTTGATTTGATTTATTTTCCTTTTTCTCCTTTTTCTTGCAGATTAATTATAAGAAAAAAAAGATGCTCATCCTTTGTCATTGGTTGCATTATATAGAAGTGGAAGGAAAAATTTACAGATAACACATACAAAGGAAGGATAGAAAATATTAGTCTAGCAATTCACATAATTTGTTGAGCTCTTTAAAGTGCTTAGAAGAGATAACAAAAATTCGTTGCACTCAGTTAATTGTGTATATTATTATATAAATTGACATATAGTATAGAATATGGTGAAGAGTCACAAGAATCATGTGGGAAGAGGATATTTTTGAGTTCATGATACTTATTTAGGGTACTTGGAATGCTAGAAATTAAATTTCTGAGTGATAACTAGTTTCAAACACGAGATGAGGATGTTAATTTTGTTAAAGTAAATTGAAGTTAGGGTAAATGCAATTTAAAACAAAGTCCATGGATAAGTTAGCAATTGCGAGCAAAGAGGTGAAGTGGAGTATAGTGGATGATAAGAGGTTCTATTCATGTGTCGACAGAGCATTCAAGGCGTAACTTTGACTATGATATAATTGTTGCAATGGCGCCTAATTCTATTGGAGGAACAGAAGATGCACAAGCTAATTTTAAAGAGGTTCGACCAGCTCCCAGCATTAAAATACACTGCAAAATTAATGAGAACAGGAAGATGATCTCTCAGCTTTAGCTCATATAATTGACTATCTGAACATAGAAGGAGATAAATCAAGAGATGGTGTTCTTCAATTTAAGGGTCTAAAAGGGAGAATTAAAAATCAACAATTATTGGGAATGGAGATTACATAGACTATTCAATATAATTATTTAAATTGAAGTCCAAAATTTAACTTTATTGAACAAATGAGTAAGACGCAAAAGTTCTATAATTTGTAATAACAACCATTATTACTAAAACAATTCAAAGCTTTCATCTGACCATGTTATTATTATTAATATTCAATTGATATTGGAAAATCTATATAAACAAAATTTTACTAATCCTAATTTTTCTAAAAAAAAGGTCCACGTGCAATGCACATGACTGTTCCTAACAATTGTTAAAATGGCAAATGATAATGAAAGCTTTCTTACTCAAAATACTCCAAAAACCATTCGTGAATTCTTAAGAGAATGAATTTCTTCTCTTTGAAAGAAAATTTATATTTCAAACCCTCCTTCTCAAAGTATTTCAAGAGGGACTCATGGAGAGCAAGATAATTAGACTTCATCAATTCAAATTCATACTCATTAATCAAAGAACATCAAAAAGAAAAGAAAAACAGGATTTACAGAAGTAACAAGGAAGTGCAAGAATGCAATTCCCATATGATAAATAAGTAGGATATATCCATTCCAATTTATCCTTCATCAAAGATAGAACCATGTTTCATCAATCATATGCTTCAAGTATGTTCCGGATGAAGCAATCTAAGAGGAAATTATGAATCGGTACCCACCAACAGTTTGACAAATACAAAGAATATTCAAGAAATACGCATTCTCATTGAAATCCTCACAAACGATTTAATATAATTATGTAAATTGAAATACCAAAACCTCCTCAGATGCAATAATAAAATTAGTAAATTTAACAGTTTTCGAATAATAATACATGATAAATATGTTAGATTAGTAATATTAAATTATTTTGATATCATTTTGATAATGAAATAAAAATTTAACTTTATGGAACAAATAATTAAGAGGCAAAAGTTCTATAATTTGTAATAACAACCATTAACACTTAAACAATTCAATGTTTTCATCTTACCGTCATATTATATTTAATATTCAATTGATATTGAAAATGTATATAACAAAGTTCTTTATATCTTTTAATTATTAGAGAACGGTCATTATTTTAAAAAATAAAATTTTCACTAATCCTAACTAAGAAGAAAACGTCCACATGCAATACACTTCACTGCTCTTAATTATTCTTAATGATAATGCAAGCTTTCTTCCTCAAAATTACTCTGAAAACCATTTGTGAATTCTTTGGAGAATGAATTTTTTCAGTTTGAAAGAAAAGTTGTATTTCAAACTCTCATTCTCAAAGTATTTCAAGATGGACTCATGGATAATAAGATAATTAGACTTCTTCACTTCAAATTCATACACATTAGCCTAAAGAGAAAAAAAGGAGTTTATAGAAGTAACAAGTGCAAGAACTCCATTCTCATATGACCAATAAGTAGGATAAAAAACAAACAAGTTATCCAATTTCAATTCATCCTTCATAAAAGATAGAACAAAGTTTCATCAACCATATGCTTCAAGTATGTTCCGAACGAAGCAATCTAAGAGGAAATGTTGAATCTCGACTCATCAACAGTTTGACAAATACCAAGAATCTTCTTCAAATATGGATTCTCAAAGAAATCCATCACAAAAGATTTAAGAAGTGGTTAGCAAAAAAGAAGGCCTATCAAGTCGTCTCCCTTTATATTCAATATGCATATCATCAAGCAATGGACAAGAGAAACCATCAACAAAACTCGAATAGCAGTTATTAACTATGTAATCCAAAGAGTCATGATTTAATCTCAAAGTAGATTCAATGGAAAACATTGCATCATATTCTCTAAAGACATGGGTAGGAAGATTGCAAAATATGGAACCAATCACAATGGAATTTTTTACCCAAAATAGTTCATAACGAGCTAAGATATTTAAAAGTATCTCTATCACGAATGAGAGCAAAAGAAATTTTGACATTCCCAGCTACCTCCTTATGTTAACTGGGAGGTGAGTAGGAACCTACCCTCGGCAGTTAGTCCATCAAGATAATAAGATTTTTTTAAAGTCAACGAATAAACTAGCTATTACACAAGGTAATTTTTCAGAATAGAAGGACGTAATTACATCGTAATAAGTTCTCAATAATAAAAGTAGATAAATCCAAAAATTGTATTCTATATAAGTCTCAGACTTCACTCTAAAAGATAATCTCCTCATGGTTCTTCCTTAAATTCTATGTAGAAATCTTAAATATGTGACCTACGCCCAGAAAATTTCATGTGCCTCTGAGTGTATTTTAAGCTAAAAGTTTAAAACCAACTTATAACTTAAAATAAGCTAAAAGCTATTTATTTTAAGTAATGAAGAACATAGTGCTTAACATATCATAATATTACCCATCAAAGCGTAGTATTAGAAATATTATTGACTTCTATTTTAGGATCAGGAAGCAACTGATTCATTAACATGAGAAGGCATAGAAATAAAAACTAGATGATAGTTTGGTGTGTAGGTAAGAAGGGTTGCCTGGCATCAGTAAAATTTCACAAACTCTAAGATCACCTCCAACCTCTATTACTTCCATGACCTCTACCTCTACCGTAACTCTATGTATTAGAATGGGAATTTGAGGAATGAGAATATGAAGGAAGGACAAATTATTTGCGTTCTTGTTGTTCATGAAAAATAATATGCAAGATTCATATCTATTTAGCAGGTTATATATCAAGATTTACCAAAGAAAAATTCACAAAAAATCATGAATACCTAGAAATTGATTAGAATGCCAGCATAAATATTTAATATTACAAATTTCGTATATTATTTGATTATAAATTAATATTTTTTTACTTAATAAATAATTAATTTTTATTTATTTCGAAGAGCTATTATAGAAAAATACACTAATATTTACACAAATGAACATAATTTTGTACCGCAATAAAGCATAATTATTTTTAGGAGCTACCACTCTTTATTGCTCTACCACTCTACCTTCACAAATTAAACTATTGCCGTCTTTTTATTCATAGTCGAAAACTTTTCAAGCATTTATTGTACCGATAAACATTGCACTTATGACAAACTACACTCAACAACGTGAATGTTTTCAATATATTTTAGGCATACTCCTGCATATATGCCCCTTATTAAGACATTGCTGGACGACAAAAGCAAAGAGTACACATGCAGCAAATACACATCTCCGTTATCTTCAAATAGACATCACCTAAAAATTCTTATTTTGAAATATTAACCTATTTAAGAATAAAAAAACCTTTACTAAAGGGTCCACGTGCATGGGGTATGCTTAAATGTGTCAAAAAGAACCATATTGATAATGGTTTTTCATACAAGCAAAATTTTAAATAATCTATAGGTATAAATTTGTAAAAAAAAAAAAAAAAAAAAAGGTTCTTGCTATGAATAAAAAATGACTAATTTATATATATCTCATTTCTCATTTCTCAATCCTCAATGTTTATTTGTAATTCAATACTATAGTTTGCAAAATATAGAACCTTCTTTTTTATTATATATATACCAATGATACCTAAAAACAAGACTTTGATCCCATATCTCAAATAAATAACTATTTGAATGCTCTATGTTACAGAATACAAATGAATATGAATAGAATATGTATACCCTATGTATAATGTAACTAAGAAAAGCAAATAACATATAGAGAATAATCAGAACTAAACATTTATAGTTATGATTTCGTATGAGTAATTAATTATAAATATTTATAAACATTTTTAGCTTTTAAATTTATAAAAAAAGAATTTATTAATATTTTTTAAAACATGAACTTTTTTGTGTGATTATTTTTTTTCAAAATAGCAAATATGTATTGGAATCTGACTTAGAGCTTAGGTGATGTCGAAGTTGAGGTTAATGTTATCATTTTATAAGGAAAATATGGGTAATTTTGCAGTAATAAATAAAAAGATGAGGTCTTATAGGGTTAAAAGGGCAGGACCTGAGGTGGTAAGTGGGGTAAGTGGCAACATATATTACCTTTCATTTCACGTGTAAAATAAAAAAATTACCCCCAACTTCAAAGTATGGTTATAAATAGAAACACTAAAAAATATGCATGTCAATTTATAGCTAATTTCTTAGTAAATAACATAGTAATGTGTTTGTTTTCGTGGAACGTTACAAAATATTTTGGGGCATCCTCTAATATAGTAAGAAGGGCTTAAGGAATGCAAAAGGCAAAGTTGCAAATAGGAAGCTACCTCTTAAAGAAAAACTCCAAAGACATTATTCCAAGCCTGGATCTTATCAATTATCCTAAACAATCATAAGTTATATTGAAACCGACTGGACTTGTTGATGGAAGAGGGTGGCAGAGGTAGATGTTCAAAGCGAGCGATATGTTACAACTTGACTAAGGAAAAAAGAAAATGGTGTTTGACTGAGTTGAAGAGTTGCAACTATCAGATGGATATGCATCTAACTTACCCAGGTGTGATGATTATAAAGACGTGCAGATGACCGGCAAGAAAAGCCATGATTATCATGTATTCATGAAATAACTTATGCACATGCCTTTAGAGAGCTCCTTCCTGAGAAGGTGTGGAGTTCTTTGGCCTAGTTGAGTCTCTTGTACCTAATAAAAGGATTTTCAAAAGAAAAGAATAAAAGGTTAGCTATCAATTAGACTAAAATATTGGAAAAACTCTTTCAATTCAAGTTTCGGAAAGATGTGTTCAACCTAATTCATCTGAAAGCTTTAGAAAAATCGTTGAATTATTGGTTGGATCTCTGCTCGACTATTAGGATCAACACTATCTTTAGGCGAAAACTCAATATTCCTCTAACTAATTAGAGAAGAACTTTTCCTCTCCCTAACTCAATTATGATTAAATTACGTATTAGAGTGAATTAGATTTCTCTATTTACCTAGAAAGAATAGTTATTATATCTAATCAAGTGCCAATTTCTATCATTTAATTAATGCCCAAGATCATTCTTCTTTTCTCAATTCCAAACAATCTAATTCAAAAGTATCAATAATGGGTAAAAAATGATAACACAAACAGTGCAATTAAATAACAATAATATTCAATTCAACAAATATATTCCAAAACTTCTATAGAAAATAATGCTATGTTCATCTAGGGTTGAAACCCATTCAAATATAATATAAACCTAGCCACTAAACATTATGAATATCATAAAATCCAATTTAGAATTCATAATAACTAGGAGTTTAGAAGGCTTTGGTGGTAGAGTTAAAGAATTCATGCTCCGAGATGTCTTGAACTCCTCTTTCGATTTGCCCAAAGAAACCCAAAATTGCTCCATTCGCAATCTTCAATCTATCTACTGAAACTTGATTTAACTAATTGCCCTCCTGCCACCATCTGTCAACCCTACCAAAGATAATGAAAATAATATTGAGTGTCTTACTAAAAGAATAAAAGACGGTCAAGGTTGCCAGGTCTAGGCACCCTCTATGCAAAAAGTCCTTTAAGTGTTACCTCTGGCCAGGTCTGATTGGTTAATGGAAATTGGCGTCACTTCTCTTTTTTCATCTGTTCATACTCTGTATGTTTCCATTTCACTTCATTCTTCTTTCTAACTCATCTGTGACATACCTATAAACAAAAGAGGAAAATAGTGAGTAAATAATCCATTTTAAACATAAAACACTTCGAAAACTGAAATTAAACAATATAAAAACGTATAAAACATGGACATGTCAACATTTTAGCTAAAAGAAAATCATTAGAGATGCTATTTCACTGATTGGGACTTTTTCTTCTTTTACGGAGGAGTGTTTAGGCGTTTTATTGAATAAAATTGTTGATTTTTTTAAGCACTCCCTATTTCACAAGATTCTTCAATATGTTTTCATTGCTTGAATTTTGTACCATGCTTTTATTTGATAAACTTATTTAAGATTCTTAAAATTATTGTAAATGAAGACGGCATACACATATTTACACCCAGAAAAAAAATCGGCGTTTTGTGAACATTCAACGAAAACAACTGGGGTTTTTTTTGTATTATCTTTGTAACAATGCCTTTCTAATATTCATTATGTAATATTCTTAATATAATATTTTTTTAAGAAAATATATCCAATAAAATATAAACCTTAACTTTCAAAAGGTGTTGTAAGAAAAAAAAGTACTATGAAAAAATGTTACGCGAAATATTGTTGTTTGTGTTTTAGATAATCTTGTATTATTTTTTTTGTAACATTACTAATATGGTATTTTATTAGTAATAACTAATCTCAATCTCGAATGCACTTTTTTTATTATTTTATGAAATTTCAAAGAGTGAAAATTTTTTTTTCAGGTAGATAGATAATGTCAAAACCATCATATTTTCGCATGGTAAAGAGAAATATATTTAATAATAGAAATAGTGAGAGAGAGAGAGAGAGATAGAGAGAGAGAGTAGATGAGAGGTAAGACTTGGAGAAAAAATATGTTGGTAAGCAAGCTAAAATATATATATAACATTACAAAAAAGCAGTTAATTACCGATTGCCAAATCGGTCCGTAGTAGCTATCGATAAATTTTTTTTAGTTACATATTCGGTCAGTAACTTTATTTTTTGAAATTAATAGAATTATTTTTTAAGCTTACCGAGAGATTTTTGGTCAATAAATATAATGATATATTTTTGGTCGGTAATTTTATTTATTTGACTTTTAGAAAATAGTTACCGACTAAACTTAGATCAGTAATCAGTCAGTAACTATGTATTTTTTTTCAAATTTTTATTTATAATTTTAATAATCCACCTAAAATATAAAACATGACAACAACAGCAACCAGTATATAATCTACAAAATAACAAAAGCATCATAACATAATACATACTATATGAAATAATATATAAGTATCAAATATGTAAGTATCAAATTCAAAACAAAATTACAATAAATGTAAATGTATCACATAAATATAGTGAACGGGTGGAGGTGTGCCAAAGGATGAGGCACAACAAGTCTGTGGCTGAGGATCAGCTCGAGTGGCATCAGATGTGGCGTCATCTATCAGAGGGAGAGGAGTGAACAGTGTGAGTACTGAATCCAGCTGGACACTAAACTGAGATGCGAACCCATGCATGAAGCCGACGAACGTTTCCTGTGCCAGCTGCATATATCAATGCCACTTCTTCACCCTCTCGATGCAACACTCGTGGATAGCCATAGAAGAGATAGAAAGAACCGATGACGAGTTGCTGCCTCCTTGTTGCTCACTAGTGCTAGGGTCAGATTTTGAGTGAAAATTGTAGACGTGACCTATTTTGCTGCCACAAACAGCTACGAACATCAATTGCTCGTCACTCTAAATTGGCGAGCCGGTCTCTATAAGGAGATGTTCTATATTGGCCTTTAACTTTTTAAATTTGGCCTATAAGAAAGAGATTACTAGGTTATTGTTAAGAAATTTAACAATAAACTGTAAACAATAACAAAAACTATTAAATAATATTAGCTAAAATTCATCGGAATGTGCATCAATCCACTTCTCCTTTTGCTAATGCAGGAGAATGTACAACTCAGAATGCTAAAGATCTATTAAATTCAAAAATAAAAGTGCTTGCATGAGTAGACCCTGATTCTTTGCATATAAACGAAGCACTGGACCTCTTGGTATCTTAGTGTAGTTATGGCCACGAAGTTAGGTTTAATCCACCGAGCTTTGGCAGTACAAAACATTACACATTGGTGACTTGCTCCCTTAATTGGGGTTAACACTTGGTTCTACCGCCCCTTACCTTTTTATTTAGCACAAAATTAAAAAAAATTAAAAAACAAAATTATTTTAGTAAAACTAAATTTATATCATGTATAATTGACTAGTAACGAAAAAAAGTTTAAGAACTATTTACTCACTTTTAAAAAACAAAAATATTTTGAATAAGTGATGATGTTCTTTCTTCTTTTTTTTTTTTAGAATAAATGTTCAAATTTTAATTTCTTAAAAAAATTCTAAATTTTTAGATCATATATTCCTAATATTATTTTGCCTCTCTTAAAAAATTTTTCCAACTATCATTTTTGAGATATCCTCTATAAAGAAGAGAAACAAATTATCTTTTTTCGGCTAAATAAAAGGCCCAAGTTCTCCCAATAGGGAAAATGGTCCAAATTCTTTTTTACTTTTCCTTGCCTCAGCCACAGTGTCGCACCAGTATCTTATTTTTCTTTTATTATAATTTTCCTTTTATCCTTCTTTTTCTCCATTTTCCTTGAACCTTAGAGTGAACTCTTTTTTTTTTTTTTTTTTAAACTTCTTATCCCTTCCTCCTCATAGACTCCTCTTCTTTTCCTATTCCCCTAATCTCCTTCGTTCTCGCATTCTCCTCCCTTCATAATCCGGATGATAAGAGGTTCTATTAATGTGTAAATGGAGTATTCAAGATGTAACTCTGACTATGATATAATTATTGAATGGTGCCTAATTTTAGTGGAGGAATTGAAGGTACACAAGCTACTATGGAAAAGGCTGGAGCTCGAATAGTTCCCCAACATTCAAATACAATGCAAAATTAATAGAACGGGAAGATGATGTCTCACCTTTAGCTCATATAATTGACTCTCTGAATGTAGAATGAGATAAACTAGGAGATGGTATTCTTCAATTTAAGGGTATAGAATGATCTAATGATGGGGGAAAATAAAAAATCGACAATTATTGGAATGGGCATTACATTGACTACTCAATATAATTATGTAAATTGAAATAACAAAACCTCGTCAGATGCAATAATATTAAATTAATAATATTAAAAATTTTAGAAAAACAATACATTATAAATATGTTAGATTAATAATGTTAAATTTTTTTTATCGTTTTGATAATCAACTAAAAATTCAACTTTATTGAAAAAATAATTAAAAAGGCAAAAGTTCGATAATTTTTAATACCAACCACTAATGCTCAAACAATTCAAAGTTTTCATCTTACAATCGTTTTATTTTTTATATTCAATTTATATTGGAAAATTTATATAAAACAAGTTTTTCATACCTTTTAATTATTATAGAATGGTCATTATTTTTTAAAAAAAAATTTAATAATCCTAAATAAGAAAAAAAATGTCCACATGAAATATACTTGATGGTTCTTAGTCATTCTTAAAAACAATGCAAGGTTTCTCCAAAAACCATTCGTGAATACTTTGGAGAATGAATTTCTTCCATTTGAAAGAAAAGTTGTATTTCAAACTCTCATTCTCAAAGTATTTCAAGATGGAATTATGGATAACAAGATACCTAGACTTCATCAATTCAAATTCATACACATCAATCCACGAACTTCAAAAAAAAAAAAAAGAAAAAAGAAAAACAGTGTTTATAGAAGTAACAAGGAAGTGCAAGAATGACATTCTCATATGACTAAGAAGTAGGTAAAACATAAACAAGTTATCCAATTCAAATTTATTCTTCATCAATGATAGAACCAAGTTTCATCAATCATATGCTTCAAGTGTTTTCTGAATGAGCAATCTAGGAGGAAATGTTGAATCTAGACCCATTAACCGTTTGACAAATACCAAGAATCTTCTTCAAATATGCATTCTCATGGAAATCCATCACAAACAATTTAAGCAGTGGTGTTAGAAAAAAAATGAGGGCTATCAAGTTCTCTTCCTTTATATACAATATGCATATCATCAAGCAATGGACAAGAGAAACCATCAACAGAATTAGAATAGTAATTATAACCTATCTAATCCAAAGAGTCATGATTTAATTTCAGAGTATATTCAGTGGAAAACATCGGATCATTAGGACATGGGTAGGAAGACTCCAAAATATGGAACCAATTACAATGAAAATTTTTTTCCGAGTGTAGTTCACAACGAGCTAACATATTGAAAAGTGTCTCTATCATGAATGAGAGTCAAAGAAAATTATGACATCCCCAACTACCTCTTTATGTTCCACTTGGAGGTGAGTAGGAACCTACCTCTTGACAGTTAGTCCATTAAGATAATAGGATTTTGAGGTCCACGAATAAACTCACTATTACACAAGGTCCATTAAAATCTCGTACTTCTCTCTAAAAGATTATCTCTTCATGGTTCTTCCTTAAATCCTGTATCGAAATAATAAATGTGTGAGCTAGGCCCAGTAAATTCCATGTGCTTGTGAGTGTATTTTAAGCTAAAAGCCTTAAAATAACATATCATTAAAAATAAGTTAAAAACTACTTATTTTAAGTAATGAAGAAGATGGCAATAAACAGTCATAGTAGTGCTCAACATATCATAATATTAAACACATCAAATCGTAGTATCAGGAATATTAACGACGTTTATTTAAAGATCAGGAAGCAAATGATTTGTTAACGTGAGAAGACATCAAAATAAAAACTAGATGATAATTTGGTGTGGGTAAGAGCGGTTTCCTAGCATCAGTATAATTTCACAAATTCAAAGATGACCTCCAACTCCTAGTACTTCCATGAAATCTACCTCTACCCTAATTGTATGTATTTGAATGGAAATTTGGGGAATAAGAATATGCAGGTTAGAGAAATTTATCTGCTTTTTTGTTTTTTATGAAAAAGAATATGCAAGAATCCTGTCTTTTTTAGCAGGTTAGATATCAAGATTTACCGAAGCAAAATTCACAACAAATTATGAATATCTAGAAATTGATGAGAACGCTAGCATAAATATTTAATATTACAAAATTCACGTATTATTTAATTATAAGTTAATTTTTTTTTAACTCAATAACTAATTAGTTTTTACTTATTTTGGAGAGTCATGATAGAAAAATACATTAATATTTACACAAATGAACTTAATTTTGTACCATAATACAGCAAAATTTTTTTCCAATAGTTATGGCGCTCCCTAGCCCCTTTATTGATCTAGCACTATACCTCCATAAATTAAAATTTTGCTGTCCTTTTATTCATAATCAAAAGCTTTTTTCAAAACATTTATTGTACCCATAAACTACTTACATTGATGCACTTATGACAAACTGCACTAAATGACGTGCAGTTTTTCAATATATTTTTAGGTATGTTATATGACCCTTATAAAGTTGTTGCTGGACAACTAAAACTAAGAGTACACATGCCCCAAATACACATCTCCATTGTCTTACAATCTACATCTCTTAAAATTCTTCTTTTGAAATAATCATCTCTTTAAGAATAAAAATACCTTTACTAAAGGGTCCATGTGCATGGTGCATGGCTAAAATGCGTCATAAAGCACCACATTGAGTATAGTTTTTCATACAAGCAAAATTTTAAATAATCTATCGGCATAAATGTGTGAAAAAAAAGTTTTTTTCTATGAATAAAAAAATACTAGTTTATATGTAGGTCATTTTTCAATCATGAATGTTCACTTGTAATTCAATATTATAGTTTACGAAATATAGACCCTTTTTTTTATGATATATATACCAATGATACCTTAGAAACAGGACTTTGATCCAATATCTCACATGAATTAAATATTTGAGTGCTCTATGTTATAGAAGAGAAATGAATATGAATAGAATCTATATCCTTATATATAACATACCTAAGAAAAGCAAATAACATGTACAAAATAATCAGAACTAAATATTTATAGTTATTCTTCTGTATGAGAAATTAGTTATACATACCTATGAACAATTTTAGCTTTTCGATTTACAAAAAGAATTTTATTAATATTTTCAAACCCAAAATAGCGAATAAATGATAGAATCTGACTTAGAGCTCAGGTGATGTCAGAGTTGAGGTTAATGTTGTCATTTTTTAAGTGAATTATGGGAATTTTCCATCATTAAGTAAAAAGATGCAGTCTTATATGGTTGAAAAAGTAGGAGCTAAGGGGGTTAAGCAGGGTAAGTGGCAACATATATTACCTGTCATTTCAAAAGAAAAATGAAAAAAAAAAATCACCCTCAACGTGAAAAATATGTTTATAAAGGGAAAAGATAAAAAATATGCATGTCTGTTTATAGCTAATTTTTCAATAAATAACATAGTAATGTGTTTATTTTCATGAAACGTTATAAAATATTTTTGGGCATCCCCCAATACAGTATGAAGGCCTTAAAGAATGCAAAAGGCAAAGTTGTAAATAGGAAATAATCATAGCATGGATGAAAAAGAATTTCAAAAACAAATATTTAATAGTTATTCGAGAGGAATAGTTAAATGATTGCATATATCTATCATGGATTTTGAAAAGTACTAGTGGGCAATTTGCAGAAAGATAATAACCAAAGGATCCATATAGAATAAGGAGAGATGCAATGAAACATTTAAAAATTCCTATATGCAAATGATATTATAAAAAATAAATTAAACTAAGCTAGAGAGCACCTTGGCAAACTGTTAGTTGTCATCTCTTTGAGTTCTTGCTCCATTGGGATCCCTAGTTTCTCTTCTTTGTTGCAGAAAGTTGATATGATCTCTCATAGCTATTGCTTCTCTTGGTGTCAATCCCAGCAATGTGCTTCCCCCTTTAGCTTTGTTCTCTTGATCAATTTCTGGTTCAATAATTTGGGTTTCAAGAGGAGAGTTTCGATGATGGTTTAGGTCAACAATTTAATTCCTAGAAAAAGCCACCAGTAGATCATTCAAGTCACTAATTTCGTTTCTGGTGGAAGATTTAATACATTTTGATTCTTGAGAGGAGATTTAAGTAGATCATTCATTTCATTTTGGTACACAGTGGGATGATTTGGTACACTTTGACCCTTGGAAAGAGACTCTGGCAAATTATTTCGATTATTTTGGTACATGGTGAGACATTTTACTACTCTTTGACCCTTGGAAAGAGTTTTTTGTAAATCATACGGGTTATTTTGGTACATGGTGAGATATTCTGGTGGTCTTTGACCATTGAAGAAAGATTCTGATAGATCATTCATGCTAACAGCTTCTTTGATCTTGGGAGAGAAGCACGGTGCGATATCAGGATAATTATCTTCTTCTTTTTCTACTTTATTATGTTGCTCATTCAAGGCCTGTCCACTAATATAGGAGCCGCATTTTCCATGTTAAGCACTAAGATTTGTTCTTGATTCCAAAAGTACTTTCTTCCTTTAGGTAAACTTCTTTCCTCTTCGAATCCAACAAATTTTTGTTGGAGCCAAAACTGAGTTCCTGCACCAAATTAAGTAACGAATGCCCACCTTTTTTTGGACAATCATGATGGAAAGTACATTGATTGGTCAATACTTAAAGGCCAGCTATAATATACTAATAAGACTTCAATACTCATATTTGAAGAAGTGGCCAATCTAGGAAGATCTTGATCATATCCAAATTGAAGCGCTACACGATGTGGATTATACACCTCTTCACAATCTATACCAATAGGAGCACACTGTCACGCACTTACTTTTTCTTGTAAGTAGCCGTGCGGCCTTAGCACTCCCGCAAATGCTAAGAAAGCCTTAACTTGCTCAAAACTTCGAAGGCTAGACGAAACCATTGGAAAACTGTAGGCAAAGAGTGGTTGTTTATGAAAGAAAGCTTGTATTGCTTGGAAAGAGCTTACAAGTCTTAGAACTCTAAGTTCTGATGTGTGTATGTGTGTGTGTGTGTGTGTGTGTGTGTTTACAAATGAAGAGGGTGAGCCTATTTATAGGCAAGCACCTCCTCAATGGATGGCTAAGATTAGTACATGTGGCAACGATCTAACGGTTGCCTTCTACCATTCTAGAATATTCTAAATAAAGATCTAGCTATGGAATGTTCTAGAGAATTCTACTAGTTTACATGATGCCTCCTCTATGGGTCTAGAGACTTCCAGAGGATTCTAGAACCTTCTGGAACATTCTAGAACTTTGTGGGCTTGTCTAAAATGTGGAAAAACCTCATGTCTTGCAAGCAGGGCGTGACATTCTCTCCCACCTATGCTCGCGATGCCCTCATCGCGCCTTCATCGTGGAATTGCCAAAGGGTATCCTCGCACTCCCAACTTGCTTCACTTTCGGGCAAGTTCTTCCACTTTACGAGATATTCCCGATAATTTGGTACACCTCGTTTTCGAATATGGCGATCGGCTAGTATGGCCTCGACTTCCTTGTCAAAGGAGGTGACCACGGCGGTAGGCGCTCGCTTAGACTCTCTTCGAGTGGGGTCCTCCATGTCTTCGTGATATGGTTTTAGGAGACTCACATGAAAGACCGGATGAATCTTGAGCTTGGAAGGTAATTGGAGCTTATAGGAGACCTTCCCAACACGTTTCAAGACCGGGAAAGGGCCCTCGTATCTCCTGATCAAGCCCTTGTGGACTTTCCTGAAGCTCTTGAATTGTTGGGGAAGAAGTTTCACCATGACAAGATCGCCTTCCTGGAACTCCAATGGTCTTCTTCTCTTATCTGCCCATTTCTTCATCCTTTTTGAAGCCTTGTTCAGATACGCCCGTGCCAATTCGGCTTGTTCATGCCATGATTTGGCAAATTTAAATGTTGAGGGGCTCTTACCTTCATAGCTTGTGGCAAGAGTAAGAGGTGTTGTAGGCTGCTGCCCCATGATTACTTCAAAAGGACTTCGATTGGTTGCTTCACTCCGTTGGAGATTATAGGAGAATTGGGCCACATCAAGCAACTTCGCCCAATCTCGTTGGTTGGCACTCACGTAGTGCCTTAAGTATAACTCCAAGAGTGCATTGGTCTGCTCGGTTTGGCCATCGCTTTGAGGATGAAAACTGGTGGAAAAGTTCAAATCTGAGCCAAGTAACTTAAACAATTCCGTCCAGAATCGTCCCGTGAAGCGCGGGTCTCGATCGCTCACTATGTTGGAGAAAACTCCCCAAAGCTTGACCACATTTTTCAAGAATAATCGAGCTGTCTCTTCGGCAGTGCAATCTGTGGGGGCTGGAATGAAGGTGGCATACTTGCTAAATCGATCAACTACCACTATTATACTGCCAAATCCTTCTGACTTTGGCAGGGAAGTGATAAAGTCCATTGAAACACTTTCCCAAGGTCTCTTAGGGATAGGCAATGGATCAAGTAGTCTCGGTGGTGCGTTTTGTTCAACTTTGTCTTGTTGGCATATGAGGCATGTTCTTACATAAGACTCCACCTCATCTTGCATTTGGGGCCAGTAATATGTGGTCTTCAGCAAAGCAAGGGTGCGTTTCATACCTGGATGTCCAGCCCACTTAGAATCGTGACATTCTTTGATCAACTCACGCCGAAGATTTCCCCATTTGGGCACAAAGAGTCGGTTTCCCTTTGTGTAAAGCATCCCTTCTTCTAGCCAAAAGCGCCGTGTCTTGCCTTCCATTACAAGTGCTATAAGATTTTTGGCTAGGGAGTCTTGTTGTAGGCCTTCCTTGATACGCTTGAGTAAAGGGCTATCAGCTCGGCGGATGGATGCGAGTTCTACCTTGCGGCTTAAGGCGTCAGCTACCACATTGGCTTTCCCAAGCTTGTATTCCAAGCTATAATCAAACTCCGCGAGAAAGTCTTGCCACCGAGCTTGTTTTGGACTAAGCTTCTTTTGAGTTTGAAAATAACTAGTGGCAATGTTATCGGTCATGATGACGAACCTGGAACCCAACAAATATTGTCGCCAAACTCTTAGGCAATGGATGATTGCTGTCATCTCCTTTTCTTGTACGTTGTAGCGACGTTCCGTCTCGTCAAGTTTGCGGCTCTCATAGGCTATTGGGTGACCATCTTGCATGAGTACGCCTCCAATAGCAAAGTCCGAAGCATCAGTGTGCACTTCGAAAGACTTGGAATAATCAGGCAAGCTGAGAACTGGATCTTTACAAATGGCCTTCTTTAGATCTTCAAAGGCACGTTGGCAATCTTCGCTCCATGCCCATGGTCGATTCTTCTTAAGAAGATCTGTCAAGGGTGCCGCTCGAGCTGAATAGCCTTTGATAAAACGACGATAATAGTTCACAAGTCCAAGGAAGGACCTTAACTCATGAACTTTAGTGGTGGCTCCCACCTTTGTATGGCTTGCACCTTTGTATCCTCCATCATGAGCTTTCCACCCTTTATCTTATGCCCTAAGAATAATACCTCTTCTTGGGCAAATGAACACTTCTCCTTTTTCACATATAGCTCATTGCCCTTCAGAACTTGAAACACTTTTCTCAAGTGTTGCTCGTGTTCCTCCATTGTCTGGCTGTATATCGCAATATCATCCAAGTAGACTACCACGAATTGGTCGAGGTAGGGGTGGAATAGCTTATTCATTAAGGTGCAAAAAGTTGCGGATGCATTTGTTAGACTGAAAGGCATGACTAAAAACTCGTAAGAGCCATACCTTGTTATGCATGTGGTCTTGGGCTTGTCACCTTCGGCAATACGGACTTGATAGTATCCCGAGCGAAGATCTAACTTGGTGAAATACCGTGCATGGCCAAGTTGGTCGAAAAGATCCGCTACGAGTGGGATGGGATACTTATTTTTAATGGTGACCTTGTTGAGAGCCCGATAGTCGATACACATTCGAGGGAACCATCCTTTTTCTTTTGGAAAAGAACTGGGGCACCGAAAGGAGCTTTGGAGGGCCTAATAAAACCGGCATCTATTAAGCCCTTTAGTTGTTTCTTGAGTTCTGCTAACTCCGGTGGTGCCATGCGGTAGGGACTCATGGCTGGTGGTTTGGCTCCTGGCTCTAACTCAATTTGATGATCGACATCCCTTCTTGGTGGCAACTTCTTTGGTAATTCATCGGGCATGACATCCTTGAATTCGCGAAGAACGCCTTCCATTTCCTTTGGAACAGTTAGTTGGGGAGGTATCTCCTCATCGTCGTGCTCCTTGAGGATGGTTAGGTAGCTTTCCTCGTCCCTCTTCAAGCCTTTGTTGAACTGCATGGCTGACAATGCTTGCGGATCGGACTTGGTAGACCGTAGTGTTGGTACTACACAAGTCTTTCCTTCGTCCAAGATGCACATGGTGTTGGCAAAAGGAATTGGGAACGCCTTCACTTGATCGAGAAACTCCATCCCGAGTACTACTTTGAAATCGTCCATAGGTACCACAGACAAATTCAGGTAGCCCACCCATGCACCAAGGGTGGTCTTGACGCCTCGAGCAATGCCTTGTATTGGCTTGGCCATAGAGTTGACTGCTTTCATAGACCCAGTGCCGCCAACTATTTGAAGGCCTAGCCTATTGGCTTCCTCTACGGAGATGAAGTTGTGGGACGCACCTGTATCAAGTAAAGCCTTCGTCTCCTTCCCGTTGATAGTTGCATCTACGAACTGAAGTCCCTTGGCTTGAGTCTTCGAAGTACTTTGGATGACATTGAGGAGTTGTAGTGAGCCGACTTGAGCACCTTCCTTGTTGCCACTTGATTCATGCCCCTTAACATCGGCCGTCAAGGCATTGAGTGCCTTTGTCTTTGGACAATCTCGTGTCCAGTGCAGCTCGCCATATAAGAAGCATCCCCGTTTAGGGATGGAACGGTCAAAGTTATCCTTTTGTTTGCCTTTATCCTTCGGCTTCCAAGGACTTTGACCTTGGTTTCGGTTTTCTTCCTTGCGGTTGCCTCGCCAATGTTCTCCCCCACCTTTGTTGGGACCTCCCTTCTTCTCTTTGGACTTGGATGGCTCCTTTTTGCTTGAGTAATCGATCAAGCTTTCGGCAATAGCAATGGCGGTAGCAAGGTCTTGCACACCACGACGCCTAAGTTCGATTTTGGCCCAAGTTTGTAGACCGTCCATGAAAAAGAAGAGCGAGTCCTTATCGGACATGTCAGGGATTTCCAACACGAGGTTTGTGAAGTCTTTCACATAATCTCGGACGCTGCCCAGATGTTTAAGTCTTCGTAGTCGACCACGTGCCTCTTCTTCGGCATTTTCGGGGTAAAATTACCTCTTAAGCTCCCCTTTAAAATCATCAAAGGTAGTGATGGAGCACATACCTCTCTTGACGTCTTCCTGCCGTCGGCGCCACCAAAGCATGGCTGTATCGGTGAGGTACAAAGCTGCGCTTTTAATCTTGGCTCCATCTTCTAGGATGCCTAAAGCGTCGAAATATTGTTCTAGCCCCATAAGAAGTTATCTACTTCGCGAGCATTACGCGTTCCCGCGAAACTCCTTGGTTTTGGGATATCGACCCGTCGGGGTTCCACCGTGGATGTGGTTGAACCAGCAAGAACCGCCTTCTTACATAAGGCTAGGTCCCCTCGAGCTTCCTCCAACTGCATTAGCAAGCTGTTAATCTCCCTTTGATGGACGTCTCGCAAACGGGCTACCTCGGCCATAAATTCGTCCCTAAGGGCCTGCAAGTCTTCGTCATGGCTTCCAACCAAGCTCTGATACCACTTGTCATGCACTTACTTTTTCTTGTAAGTAGCCCTGCGGCCTTAGCACTCCCGCAAATGCTAAGAAAGCCTTAACTTGCTCAAAACTTCGAAGGCTAGATGAAACCGTTGGAAAACTGTAGGCAAAGAGTGGTTGTTTATGAAAGAAAGCTTGTATTGCTTGGAAAGAGCTTACAAGTCTTAGAACTCTAAGTTCTGATGTGTGTATGTGTGTGTGTGTGTGTGTGTGTGTTTACAAATGAAGAGGGTGAGCCTATTTATAGGCAAGCACCTCCTCAATGGATGGCTAAGATTAGTACATGTGGCAACGATCTAACGGTTGCCTTCTGCCATTCTAGAATATTCTAAATAAAGATCTAGCTATGGAATGTTCTAGAGAATTCTACTAGTTTACATGATGCCTCCTCTATGGTTCTAGGGACTTCCAGAGGATTCTAGAACCTTCTGGAACATTCTAGAACTTTGTGGGCTTGTCTAAAATGTGGAAAAACCTCATGTCTTGCAAGCAGGGCGTGACAACACGCTCTCAAGTATTGGGCAAAAGATTCTAATTCTTCGTTGGAATATTTGCTGATGGATATATGTGTTTCTTTTTCCTTGTACAATTTTGGAAAGAACCAATTATTTATGTTTAAGCAATAAAGTCGCAATAGGAAATCCTCAGAAGAATAATTAATGATTGGCCTAGCATTCCCAATCTCAAATTTTTGTTTACTATTCCATAGTGTAGCCCTTGGCTCCATAGGCCTAAGGGAGTAGACCTCTAGTTAAAATGGTAGGAACCTTTCCTATGCCCATAATTGAACAAATTAAACGGAGCCCATAGTGTATAACTTAAATACAACACTTCTTGACCTTGATCTTTAGAGTCCATGTATGTTGAGGCAGGCATTATTCCCCTAATGGAAGTAAGGGTGCCATTCCACATCCCCTTACCCTATCTGTCTCCCTCTACGAACTAAACTATACTGCTTAAACTAAGGTTTTGATTAGAAGCCTAACAAAATGCTATGCTAGCAATTATGTACGCGAATTAATGTGTAGTACATTAACTTTTAGCTACATAAATAATTTGGTGCGATGAATGAGTTCTACAGATATTAGAATATTGAAAGAAAAATAACTATATACAACCTACAATAATCCGGAAATAATTTATTATGTTAATAAGATTTCATAGTAAAATAAAGAAGGCCTAATTCCTCATTCCTTATGGAAACTTTCAATTTTAATTTTTAGATGAGTGGACATTCATTTTCAAAGTAGAACTGATCTAAGTCACTGTAATGACAATTTTTTGAACAAAAATATTTATGTCTATATAATTTTTATTTCTTAAATGGAAATTTTCAATGATAATTATGTATAAAAATAAAAGGAAATTGATAAATTTAAGGCTTTTTTTGAAATCCAGAAAAAATTTCTTTTAATCTCAATATAACCCTTAGTAAATTTTAACTATTTTTCATCCTTAGTTATTAGCTTTACAAAAGATAACTTTGAAAGATATCTTACTTTCAATGACAAAGAGTTATTACTTTAAATATTAAAAGAAGAAGAAGATATATTTTTCAATGTGATATTTTTTTTTTTGGGTAATATTTTGACATAAGAGGGATAAGTACTGCAAGTTATACCTTGAACCCGAGTGCAACTTCCAAGGATCACTTCGGGTGTTGAAAAGGCTCCGTCCCACTTAAATTGCCAATTATTACTTCTCTTCAGTCACACGTCTGTCACCCTCTTCTTTAGTATTTTCTCACTCTTCTCCTTTTTTTTCATCATTCTTCATCTTCTACCCGATAGAATTCTTTAGAAATCTCTACTCAAACCACAAGAGTCTTTGTCTTTTTATTGTTTTCTGGGTGAACGACGATGGTATTTCATCTTGTTATTTTGCTGATTCTTAATCTATGGAGGAATATAGAAAGATTATTATTATTTTTATCATTTACTGAATAAGTAGTTGTATAAAAGAACACAAAACAAATTACACAGATGGATAAGAGACACAACCTCTATATCCATGGTAATTGAAATAAAACAAACCTTCAGAATCTCTTACTAGGTACAAAAGATAAAATAAACAAAAAAACACACATCCAATCTTCTTCTAGCATCTTTAAAACAAACTCTTCATACTACGAGTATGTCAAAAGACTCTGGGACATATCAGTTTTCTTGAGGATTCCCTAGGATAGAGATTAAAAAAATAAAAATTAACGGACCTAGATTGAATTGGGTTTTAAGAAATGTGCTTCAAGAAGAAGACTAGAACTAGGATGTAAAATGATCAAGGAAAAAACACACTTGTAGAATGTAGAGCAAGCAAAAAGATTAGGAAACAAGGAACTAATATGGTTTTTCGATGCAAGAAAACTAGAAAATAATGCGAATACAGATAAAAGGCATTCCCTGTCAAAGGTTAAAACTGCGGCCATAGTTGGAGTCCAGCCTTGGTCGAAGAAGACAACAGCAAGAATAAGAGGGCACTTGAGTAAAGATCAAAAAGTGAAGAGAGTAATAAGAGGAAAGAAGGTATGACTTTGTCATACATGGAACAATGTTTATATAGGATTCTTCTAGATTGCTTTTTAGATTTTTTAAGCAGCTGGAAAAAATAAATACAAAATTTATTTTAAGAAACTAATTTAACATTTAGTTTACATTAATGACATGGAGCAATTTTAGAAATTACTTTGTAGCTTTTCGAAAATATATATTTTAAATCATCTGAACTAAAAACAGTGGTAATATGTATGTAAAAACTAGATAAAATAGCTTAAAATATGCTAAAGGATGAACAAAAACGATACCCCGTAGTTTTGGCAATTGTAAATGAAGTACATGATCTTTGACAAATGGGAATAATTGAGTGACCAAATTGTATCCATGAAGAGATCAATTGCCTGAAAATTTTAAATGCCTTGTTCACCCCTACGACTAGAAATAAAAAATCAAAATATTAAACAACACCTTATATATCAATCTTAGAACAAAAGAAGAAAACCAAATTGTCATTTCCCTACCCTTAACCATCAACATGTACAATAACTATTGGCTCATATATTCTCTTCTCTTCTCCTTTCTTCACCCAACCATCTCCATAGAACGAAAATCCAGTAACACGTTAGTATTTTGAACTAATGGCTAAGAAAAAACCCTAAAATCAATAGCCGAAATTCCCATTTTGTTTACAAATCTGCATACCCTTGTAGAGCTGGAAGAGCATAATTCTAGTAAGTAGAAAATTTTTGTAGCCAGGGAAAGGTAAAAATCTAATTGTATCACCCTTTAGCAAGTTGCTTCATCCACATCATGTATCAATTGAAAAGAAGAAAAAAAAAAAAGAATCAAACTAAGTTTTCCATCTTCAAATTCATGTTACTTTCCTCTTTTATCCAGTGCTCTACTTTTCCTCTTATTATTAAGACTGTATATCTGATCAAGTAACCGTAAGGAAGTTTCATTCGAATTATAAGCCTTCCCCGATTTTGTGAAAAGGATTTAAGGATGGGTAATAGAGAACTAACGGGTAAGAAAGAAGGAGGGAGAAGAGAGAAGTATTGGTGAGACTAAGTTGTGGCTATAGCGCTACAGGGAAAAAGACATTTATAGACTGGCAAAATTCGTCTCTATTTGGAAAAATTTGGAGAAAATTCATCTCTAAATTTTTTTAGAGAAAATTTGGAGACGAAATAAGTGATAACAATACTTTTTCATTTTTTTAGTGGATCCCAAAACTTTTAAGGGGATATTCACTTCTACCTTCTTAAAGATGTCCAAAACATTTTCGAACTCCTCCTTCCTATTCATTTCAAATCTAAATAGGAAAGAGATGTTTGACCTTAATAGGATAGATGACTCTTCTGCTTTAGGTTTTTCCACTATAAGCTCTTCACTAGAAGTAGGGTTGGATCTACTTCTAACTCATTCCCCTATCTATTGGCTTCTTCCTATAAAACTCTTTGAACTCCTATTCGGCCTAATAGTAATAGTCCAAACATTCTCTTTAGGATAAGGGGTTGAGTAGAGAGTTTGTTTGAGAGTAGAGCTATTATTTTGCTTATCTAAGAAGTCAATTGTGCTACTTTCCTTCTCTGTGTTCTTGATTCTAGCTTTAGTGTCCTTTTGGAAAGCTAAAGTACACGAAGCACAGGATTTAGTTAAGAATATCTTCACGGGACATCCTTTGAGATTAAGTTTGAGGAGGGATGACATTATGAGAAGAACTGGGAACAAATCCTAGAGGATGATTATATTAATGATGTCGAGACCCTTTGTTTCCCTACTGAAAGTTAGGGTAATCTCTCCAGCCTTCATTGTAAGTGCTTGAGGAAGGGTTATACCTTCCCTGTGATAGATAAGGAAAACCTCCTACATTAACCAATTCACCCTTGTAGAAGATAGGACATGCATCCATGGTTTGATTATATGCCATGAAAATTTTACATGCCTTAACTTTTGCATTCATGTTATTATTCTGACAAAATAATTTCCCAACAAAGTTAGTGAGGTTATCTAATTTGGTTGTCAAGTGCATATGTACCTACCGCTCTAACTTTCCTAGGTGTTTTACTTAGTTTGCCAAAATGTTGTGTGTTAGATGCCATGTTTGCAATCAACTCACGAGTAGCTTGTGAAAACAATACAACCAATCTTTAGTTATACCCTGTAAACTAAATTGAAAAGCATGCAACTTAATAACTTCTTCCTCAACATCTTATGGTTTCACATTAGAGAAAAAAACATGAAATTCTTTTCAATGACTATGTAGTACCTGCTCTTGAAACCCATGAAAAGTAGGCACAAATTGGATAAAACAAAAAAGTAATTTAAATGTATTAGTTATTTCATAAAAAATTATGCACAAAGGTCGATTATCCACAGTTACTTAAAGGTATTGTTAAAGACTAAGTTTACTCACATGTATCTTTCGCATCAAGTAGAAAAAAACTAGCATCAGTAGTTCTGTGCACCTTCTTGCACATGGTGTACAACATCCTGCATAAATCTCATAGTTGAACTTCTTCATCTTTTAAGCCATAAAATTAACTATTTGTTTCCAAGTAACTAAAAACATCGGATAACATAAAATTAGAAGATTTCATACCAATATAACAAAAAATGCATTAAAAAACTAATTATAAAAGGGCTAAGAACGTAATATTTTAACACTTAACACGTAAATTGATATATAATTCCTTTCTATTTAACTTCAGGTAATTTATTTAATTTTATATATTTCCCTCTGTCCTTCAATTTAATAAATAAGTCTAACTAACTTTTTACATTTCAAATCTTTTAAAATGCCCACACAAAAATTAGGCTTCACATAAAAATCGCAACAAAAATAAGGCCGTTATACATAAAAAATCCTCACAAGAAGAATTATTGGTCAGCCAAATAATCCCAATCTCCAGTTTATGTTTACCTTTCCATAGGGCAGTTCTTGGCTCAATGGGCCTAAGGGAGTTAACCTCAGGTTAAAATTATAGGAGCTTTTCCTATGCCAAAAAGTTGAACCAAATAAAATGGAGCCCATAGTGTATAACTCAAATACAGTGTTTCTAGACCTAATCTTCACTATCAAAGTTTGTTGAGGCAGTCATTATTTTATTGAACAATCTTAAGCCTCTATATATGCTAGCCAAAACTACTGGCTAAATCGAAATCTGAGGTTGAGAGCATTCAAAAATTGTTGGGAAAAATGAATTCTTGTTCTTCAATTGAAATCCTAAAACTTGAGTTTTTAGAAGAATAGGGAGAAAAGAAATAATAAAGAGAGAAGAACGATAGCTCCTTAATCGTCTCTGACTCCTCAGTGTTTTTCACCCTATATTATTACATTAATACCCTATTAAGTTTCCTAATCTGCATTTAAAATAAAACAATAAAATAAAGAATAATAATAATTAAAATTAAAACTTTCAAGTCTTCTAATATAGTTCACGACATGTTTTACATGAGCGCGAAGAATTTTGTGTGCCTGCTTAAAATTTCAAGAAACCTTGTGTGGCACATAAATGTTTGGTGCAAGCGTAAAGTATCCCAAACCTTCAAGCTTCTTATGCGGCTTCAACTCAATTGTTAAGAGACTTTCTTGATGACACACAATGGTAAACTTCATAACTTAGGCCTTTTTCTTGTGCTCCTCTATTGATAAATTATCCCTGAGCATTCCTTGATCAAGTCTTATACTATTCTTTGCAATTGTATTCCTTATCGTCCACTTAAATAGAAAAAATCCTTCACCTTGCACAACAAATAAAGGTGATGAAGTAATCTAATTTATATAAAGGAAAATCAATAAAAAAACATAAGTTCGTTAAAATCATGACAAATGACGATAACTTCTATACTATAAACATGACACTTTAATCCCTATGAAACTCTCTGAAGCTTAGATCATTACTTGTGCTCAAGCAAAATAAACTTCAAAATATCAATTAAAGTTGTAAAAAGATATGAAAGAAAGATCATCATCTCAGTTCATAGTTCTATGAAGGAATCTGTAGGCTTTTGGGCCTTAGTCTTCCCAATATTTTCCCATTTTTCCAGAACATTTTATTCTTTCCCTATGATGTTACTATTGGGCCACAACAGAAAGACAAGATTGTTTGAATTGGTCAGAGATACCGAACTAGGACTGGCCAATCCGGGCTTGCCCGTTGTGACTTGACCTATTTCTACCCTCTCCTCTCCTCGGTTCTCATACCACAACCGACTCGCTATTTTCTTTTCTTCTCTTCCTCTGTTGTCCGTTGTGTCTCTGTCTCTTCTTTTTCCTTTCTAAGCTGGCGTCTTGTTGTGTCCACTGCCTCTCCGCCTCTTCGGCTTCTGCGTCGTTGCCTCGGTCATATAGATCACCGAGCTCTTGCGATCTCTACTCAATTGTTGTTCTTTGCTTGAGGGGAAATAGAAAGGGTGTTTAGAGAGAGAGATAGAGAGAGAGGGGACCGGTGACAGTTTTCACATTATTGTGGCCGTAGATTGAGGGAACTAGTTTTTACCGATCTTTCTATTTTTATCTTCGGGGCCTCAATGCGGCTCACTGCTTTTTGCCGCTGCTTGGCACCGTTGCGATCTCGGCTCAGTGTTTCCGCTGGCGGTACCGACACCGGCGGCAGGTAAGGGGTATTTTTCTGTCATTTCCTTTTACCAATTTTTGACTAGTTTGTGGCAGTTATTTTGGTCTTGCCTTTCAGCTTTAACCGATTGTTCAGGAGGAAGAAAGAGGAACCTTTTGTAATAGATAGGGATTCTTTTATTTCCGCTGTTAATTCTTTGATTATTTGTAATAGAAAATAGATATTGTAATAGTAATTAGTTTTCAACAAGTGGTATCAGAGCCACGGTTATCTCGTCAATGCTGGCAATCTCGGAAGAATCTAGATCTGAGGAAACTATTAAGTTCCTCAAAACTGGCCAGTGAAGTATTGCTAAACTTCTCCTGTTTTTCTTTTTTCTGATTATTATTGCTTTACTACTTCTGTTTTGTTTTTTCTGCTTCGGTTTGCCGCCAGTTGTTTTCTGTTTTTGTTGCCTCGGCTTGCTGCCGGTATATGATTGCTATTACTCTCTTACTTCTGAATTGCGTTACGATTCAATTCTCTATTTACTGTTACTGTTTCTCTGTGAACCGTGTTACGGTTATGCTTTTCTTGCCTGATCTGCTGTTACCGATTCTTTCTGGTTTCTTGCTATAGTTTTTTCCTTTTTTTTTTTCGTTTTTCAAACATACACAAAACCCAAGCCTGGATTGAATCCATGAGATTTCAAGTGTCTGTATCTTTGCACGTTTTTCCTTTTTCAAATATTTATTTATTCTTTTTGCTTGTCTTTTTCTGCTCTTTCTGGGATATAGCACTTTCTACTGTTTTTCTCGTTTTTTAGTTACATACATTGTTGCTGTTTGCTTTACGTGTTTACTTGGGTTTCGTGCCTCACACGTTATTATGCCATTTTTAAAAAAAAACAAAACAAAACAAACAGCAAACAATTTCCAGCGCCGGTTTTCCTTAATATATATTTATTTTCCAAAAAAAAGCTGGGCATTTTACTTTACAAAACTTTTTCCAGATCTTTCATTTTTCTGGCCACTTAATTACACTTATTTTGCCTTTAAAACATGTCTGTTCCAAAAATTGAAACTGATAAGTTTGATGGCAAATCTGACTTATAATGTGGCGAAGGAAAATAAAAGCAGTTTTGGTACAAAATAAAATTTCACCTGCTATTTGTAGCCCCAAAGAGTACAAAACTAGGTGATGCGCACAGTTGCCTCACCTTGCATTTAACTGACAATGTTTTACAAGAAATTTGGACTAAACTGGAAAAACTATATTTGGGAAAATTACTTTCAAATAAAATTTATTTAAAAGAGCAGCTTTTCAGTTTTAAAATGAGTGGGTCAAAAACACTTTCAGAAAATATGGATGATTTAAATAAAATCGTTTTGGAACTTCAAAACGTTGGAGAGAAAATCTCTGATTAAAATATTGCAGTTATTTATTAAATGCCTTCCCTGATTCTTTCAATGATGTAAAATCTGCCATTAAATATGGCAGAGATAGTTTATCTCTTTCCGATGTTAAAAACGCTTTGAAATGGAAATATTTGGATTTGCAAAAAGAAAATAAATCACACGGTGAAAACCTTTACGTGTGAGGAGAGTTGACCACAGGGAACTTCCTAGTCATGGACCTAAAAGTAAAGGGTGGTCCAAATCTCAAGAAAAGAACAAAGTGAAATGTTTTTACTGTGGTAAGGAGGGTCATAAAAAACAGGTGTTTTAAAAGGATTAAAGATAAAAAGCAACGTAAACATGGTAAAGGGAGTAATAAAATCGACAAAACCCACGATTTTGATTCAGATGGTAATTTTATGTTTTCAGAGGTTTTGTGTGTTTCCCTTTCCCCTTCTTGTTCTAAAGTTGTTGATCATTGGGTTCTTGATTCTGGCTGTACATTTCACATGACAACCAACAAACATTGGTTTTCAGATTTCAAACCACCTTAAATCAAGGAAAGGTTTACATGGGAAATAATCAAGTTTGTGATGTTAAAGGCATGGGATATATTTTCAATAAAATGCATGACGGTGTGCCTAGGAAACTCAATGAGGTGAGATACATGCCCGACCTTCGTCGGAATCTTATCTTTCTTGGTTATTTGAATTCTCTTGGTCTTTCCTTTATATCCAAAAAAGGTATTTTATGTATTTGCAAAGGAAACCTAGTCATGCTAAAAGGTTTTAAAGGAGATAGTTGATACATCCTTACTGGTAAAATAGTTTGTAACTCCACTGCATTGATTTCAAAAATTGTTCCCGAAAAAACTATGTTAAAACTATGTTGTGGCATCGTCGGATTGGCGACATTATTGAAAAGGGACTTTATTATTTACAAAAAACAAAATCTTTTATGTGGTGACAAAATTGATTCCTTGCATTTTTGTGACCACTGCATTTTGGGAAAACAACACAAAATCGTTTTTCAACTAGCACGCACAAGTCTTCTGCTATACTTGATTACGTGCATTGCGATCTTTTGTGACCTGAAAAGATTCCAACTTATGGTGGTAATTTTTATTTCTTGTCTATCGTTGATGATTTTTCAAGGCACGTTTGGGTCTTTCTTTTAAAAACTAAAGATCAAACTTTTGAAAAGTTTTGGGAATTGAAACGTTTTGGCAAAAATCATTCTAGAAATAAACTAAAAACTATCAGGACCAATAACGGTCTTGAGTTTTGTAACCGGAAGTTTCCTGATTTGTGTGCATCGCATGGCACCTTACACCATAGGACGGTTAAGTATAACCCCCAGCAGAACGAAGTAGCTGGATGAACCGTACCATTATAGATAAAGTTAGAAGCCTCCTTGTTTCTTCGGGTGTCCCAAAACCTTTCTGGGGAGAAGCCGTTAGTATGGCTGTCTACCTTATTAATAGATCCCCTTCTACAGCCATAAACTTTAGGACTCCTATAGAACTTTGGTGTGGTAAGCCTCCTAACCTTTCCAACTTAGAGTCTTTGGGTGTGCGGCCTATGCACATCAGAAGGAGGGTAAGCTTGACACTAGGTCTAGAAAGGGAGTGTTTATAGGATACCCTAGTGGTGTGAAGGGTTATAGAGTGTGGTTAAAGGGTAAACTAGGAGTAAGGCTTATTATCAGTAGGGATGTTATCTTCAACGAGTTAGAGATACCCTGTTTTAAGGATAAACCTGTCTTCGATAGTCCAGTGAGTATTCCCACACCTAGTAATATTCCTGTGGAGGTGGAGGTCACCTCTGAACCCTCTTTAGAGCCACCACAGGAACCCGAAACCAACAGAGAGTTACCTGCACCATCCAGTAGCACACCTGATCTTCCTAGTATTACTAAAACCCTTAATCCTATTTTAGAAGGTTCTGATTAGGAGGAAGAGCATCTTAAGGCACAAGCCCAAACCCTTAGAGATTACCAGCTTGAGAGAGATACGGTTAGAAGACTCCCTATGGAATATCCTAGGTATGGATATTCGTACGTAGTTTAATATACTTTTGCTGTTGCATCTTATGTGGAAGAAAAAGAACCATTATATTTTTCTGATGTTTTGAAAAGCCCTAATCGCTCTTTATTGTTACATGCAATGGATTAGAAAATGTCTTTTTTAAATAAAAAAAAAAAACTTGGATTCTTGTTCCAAATCCCTCAAAACAAAAGTTAGTTGACTGCAAATGGATTTTTTAGAATAAAAGAGCCTGAGTCTTCTAAAGAACCTCCAAGATTCAAGGCCAGCAGGTTGCAAAAGGTTTTTTACAAGTTGAAAGCATTGTATTTTAACAAAATATTTTCTCCTGTCGTTAAATACAAAACGATTAGGATTATTCTTGCTCTTGTTGCTTTTATAATTTTAATCTTGAACAACTTGATATTAAAACTGCTTTCTTGCTTAGTGATCTTGAAGAGACTATATATATGCGTCAACCACCAGGTTTTGAGATTAAAGATAAAGAACACATAGCATGTGTTTTGAAAAAGTCCTTGCACGGACTTAAACAATCACCCAGACAATGGTACAAGAGGTTTGATTCTTTTATGTTAAAAGTTGGTTTTACTAAAAGCAATTATGATAGTTGTCTGTATTTCTCTGGTAATAATGTTGATTCTGCTATTTACTAATTGCTTTATGTAGATGATATGCTAATTGCTTGCATACATAAAGCTAAGATCGAGGATCTAAAATCCTTGTTGAAATCTGAATTCGATATAAAGGATTTAGGGATTGCATCCAGAGTCCTTGGGATGAGTATTTCGAGAGATAGAACTGATCATTCACTTTTTCTATCTCAAAAGCCCTTCCTTCAGATAATTGTATACAAATTTTCCATGCACCTGTGTAAGCTCGTTATAACTCCACTTGCGAGCCATTTAAAACTTTCTAACAAAATCTGTCCTAAGACCGAAAGTGAGAAAAGAGATATGGCAAATATCCCGTACAAATGGCCATAGGCTAAGTCATGTACTCAATGATCGCTACCCGACCAGACATTGCCTTTTCTATAAGCCTTCTCAACAGATTCATGTCTAACCCTGGGAGAGATCATTAGGCTGCTCTCAAGTGGCTACGGTGTTATCTTAACGGAACCTTAGATCGAGGCTTACACTATCATAATTGGTCTGATTTTGAACTAATTTGAATTGTTGATTCTCACTTTGCAGGTGATAAGAATGGTAGAAAATCTACCTCATCCTATTTCTTTACCCCAGCGAGTAATTGCGTCTCATAGAAATCTCAACTGCAACCAGTAGCTGCCTTATTAACTACCGAGGCTGAATACATCGCAGCTACAGAAGCTATCAAAGAAGCCATCTGGCTTCAAGGGTTATTGAATGAATTACAAATTTTACATCCAAAAGCTATTATTTATACTGACAATTAGAGTTGTTTACATTTATGTAAAAATCCGATCTGTCACGAACGGACAAAACATAAAGATGTTAAATATCGCTTTATTAGGGAAAAAGTCTCTAGTGGTTTAGTTGACATAGATAAGATTAATACTGATAATAATCCTGCTGATTTTGGTACTAAAATTGTGAAAATTGACAAGTTTATGTTTTGCGATGTTTTCTTTCACTTGGACGTGGTTTGACTCCTGTTGTGACACACGACGTGTAACGCCCTACCCTGTAAGTACCTAGCATGACTTTAAAATTAAGGACGTGATGAAAATAGAGTTTTGATCTATATGGTGGGATATAGTGTCTTTGGCACTTAGTAGTATTTTGGGGATATTTAGGAATAGGAATAAAATTTTATTATAGTATTGAGTTTTTATTATTAAGGTTTGTAAATGCCTTTAAGTGGATTTTATTTTTAATACTTAGTGTATTTATTTTAGAAATTTAAACACTTGACATTTTCATATAGGGATTTCAAAAAAAAGTAAATAAATAACAATTAAGAAAACCGTCGCCACCTCAAATCACCACCCTTCATTTGCTTTTTTTTTTCTTTTCTTTTCCCCCATTAGCCGCCTTACTCTCTAATATATAGATGCATGCATTTTCATTTCTTCTTTGAATAAAAAAAAAAAAAAAAAAAAAGGGCAGCCATTTTCTCCAAAAAAAAAAAGAGGTTAGTTTGCATGGTACTTATTCTCTATATATATATATATATATATGCATGCATTACCATTTCCTTTTCTTTCTTTCTTTGAAGCAAAAAAAAAAGGGCAGCCATATATATTCTCATATTAGTTCCCTAATAAGGTTAGTTTGCATGGTATTCTTTTTTTTTTTATTTTTTTTATTCTTTTCATTCCTTTGTAATTTCACTATAATATCTATATATATGCATAGTTTAAGGGTATTATTTGTTTGTTTTCTTTAATATATAGTGAGATATATTTCTAATTAGATTATATATATATTTTAAGCTAGTTATTTATTTTAAGATTTCAATATTTTAAATGGATTTTTAGTATAAAGTATATAGTTAATTTTGGTTTCTTGGGAGAGTAAATATATATATATATATATTTAGGAGTATAGGATTTTCGATCATTATAAAGAATTATTATAAGTATATATATCATTATATAGGTATCATTATATAGGTATATATATACATCTTAAAGATCATTTCGTAGCATTTCGATATTATTTAGGGAATAGGAATATTTGATCGATACCCAGTTATTAAGTATTTTCGTAGTATTATTTTGTAGGATCTTAGCACCAGATCTACATGTAGGTGAGTCCACAAACTCCATTTTATTTCAAATATTACAAGACATATAAATATATATTTTTTTTAACCTTTATAAAATACGATATCTCTCAGCGTGTTTTTGGAGATGTTCTCCACAATGTGTTATGTGTTTCCTAGAAAAATGCATAGGAGCGGTGCTCCATATAGGTGTTTATTTTAAAATAGACTATTACGGTGGTGCATAAGAAGTTCGTTGTATGAAGGTTTTTTGGAAATATTTATATATTGGAAAATGTTCTAGTTTGAAAAGTTACGTATTTTGACATCCATGAATATAGATATGGCATTGGCATATTGTGAAATTGCATAAGCATGTGATGACTAGCGGATGAGGATTTTTACTACTCTGTAATGTTTATGACTTAAATATGTTATTATAGCCGAGTAGATGGCTCTTTGATTTGTAAATACATATGAAAACCTCATTCCCACCAGTGTTAAAGTTTGTTGAAAATCAAGTGAACCGACGAGTTAGCGAATTGCACTGCACGTGGCTAGTCCCCCGTACTAAGGCCTCTTCCGATGACGTAGACGGGTTTTTGACTCTGAGGGTGGATCCACTTTAAGAGGGGCGTAGACCGTGGAGGGTGTGGCCCAATCGGTCTACGTGGACACCGCGTCATGCTCTGCGGTGGGGTTCGACCGCCTAGTGGAGAGTCAGGAGGGGCTCGACACCAAGGTTGGTCCCAGGGCAAACCTGGTAGGTGCCCCCAAAGTCTGTAGCCTATTTTGACCAGTGATATGGGAGTGCGGTTATTTGTAATCGAGCGCTCGTATGTTGTTTGGCGGGTATTGACTACGCTATGCCGGAATTTGGTTCCGATGGCCTCGTTTTGGGAATCCGGACTTTGTCTGTGGAGCTCCACTGTTGTATTACATGTTCTTTTAAATTAGGGCTTAGAAGCTGCGCTGATGTGTCTTGATTTGCTCAGACTTCCCAGCTGCGCTCGAAACCCTCATATAGGTTCAAGCATCAGTTTTGTCAAAATAGTAAAAGAAATATTTTTCTTATAACATTGCATGATCTGTTTTGTGAAAGGGCATTGTCATGGTTTTAAAGAAATCACTACCGTACACACAACGTGGACTCACAGAGTGTTCACGCTCACGTTTTTTTCCATATCATGTTTTCTTCTCAGATTAGCTCGGAATGGTCAGGGGCCTAGCAAGCTAATGAAGTCGTAGGCCAGGAGTTTTTGGATCAAATCTCCCCAGAAGGGCATATGTTTGTGTTTTATCTTTTTAGACTCGAATCGTCTGTAGAGTTTCTTTTTATGTTGTTATGTAAGCTGTTGATGCAAGATACTTTTGTGTTTATAATAAAATGAAAATGAGAATTTTTTTTTTTTTAGGATCTTGTGTGTTGAGCGCACCAGTAGTATCTAATTTACTTAAGTATTCCACGTACTTTGTGTATATACCTGTTAGTGTTGTACTGGGTTTTGTTTTATTGTGGAGGTTATAATTTATTGCCGAGAGGCACACAGATGCCCTACTCAGCTGCAGTTGACCTAGTGGCAGGTTTGGGGCATCACACGACGGTATCAGAGCATATAGGTTCGATACTAGGTTGGAAACGTTGGATTTTAGACAAGTTATAAGAGTCAACTGATTAAACTTTAAGGTTAACCATATGATTTATTGATTAGTACTGACCCTAAGATTTTCTTTTTTAGGTATTAGATGGCACATCCTTCTCATAGATGGACATACAGGGAGGGCACCCTCGTACATGAGCCTAGCAGGACTACGTCGTCATCATCATCCTCATATTCCCTTAGGGAGATTATGCCAGAAAGGGAACCAATTCCAATGATTGGCCTTTGCGATGATAAGTCAGTAGAAGGACCAGAGATGGTATCAGTGGCACTGGGAATAGGACTTGGAACATCAATAGAAGAGGACCCTAGTGAGCCCACATCAGGCTCAGAGATGACGCCCGAACGAGAGAGAGAGACACTTGCAGTCACTGGGGGTATGGGTACCTTTGTAGCAAATAGTATGCCAGCAGTAGCATCCCCTACCCCTATTCCACCCTGGAGTCTGTATCTTCTTTTTCGGCACTACCATCACTACTTCGGGGTGGGGTCAGGCAGTATGACATCTGTGGTTATTGCATGTGGCGTGAGCAATGGGCTGCAGCCGCTAGCCAGCAGCTTGTAGCGTTGCGAAAGGAGATTTCCCGAATGGATGCCCTGTTTTACGCGGCACGCCAGGCACGGCGATAGGAGACGGCGCGTGCCACCATGCTAGAGAAGGAGTTAGCCCAGAGCAGGAGGCTCATGCAGCCCGAGAGAGAGAGAGAGAGAGAGAGAGAGAGAGAGAGAGAGAGAGAGAGAGAGAGAGAGAGAGAGAGAGATTTTGGAGCTGATTAACGAGCCGGACTGGCTCAGGCAGTTTATCGCCTAGTTCCTTGGTACTACTAGAGATTCAGTGGATAGAGCACGTGATGAGCTGGAGTCCCAACCAGGATATTCTGGTAGCCAGTGTCCTCAGGCGGAGTAGGTGTTGGATAGAGTACAGGTAGGTGTGCATATTTGGTCACTTGGATAGGTACGAGTAGTATTTTTGTTGGTACTTGATGCAGTAGGCTTAGGATCGTAGGTATGAGGTCCTCGAGTTTTGTATATGTATAGCAACCCGGCCATAAATTTTTTTTGGATGGTAGGACCAGAATGATCTGATTGTATCTTGACACTACTTGTACCAAAAATCCTTATTTCGAGTTATATATATATGTTTGTATGTAAGCATTGATGTTGGTGCCTGGGATAAATTCATGTTTACTTGTCGTAGAATATCCATAACCGTAGATGTTTATTAGTGTTGGAACTTTTTGGTTTTTAGAAACATGTCAGGTTCACAATCTCTCAACTGTGTGGACGAGGCTATGTCGGAAAATTCTCAAAATAGACAGTCTAAACCTATGAGAGAGGCCACACCTCGTCCAGAACAAGCCACACACAAAGTAATCGAGAATTTTATGATCAAGATGACAGAATTGTTAGAAACTTCAATGGCCACAAGAAGAAATGAACGAGTACCAGCCACTGGAGCAGATGAAGCACTAGAACGATTTCTTAAGTTTCGGCCCCCGGAGTTCTATGGAGACGTTGAGCAAGAAACTAAAGCTGAACTGTTCCTTGAGCAGTTGAATGATATCTGTGATATCCTTAAGTATGAGGATGCCCTGAGGGTAACATTTGCAGCTTTTAGGCTTCGAGGAATGGCAAAGGATTGGTGGCTTAGAGCTTCCGAAGCGCGGACACTTAAGAACCAACATTGGACCTGGAACGATTTTCAAGAAGAATTCAAAAAGGAGTACATACCTCGTTGGGTTCGTGAGCAACGAGAGGGTGAGTTTCAACAATTGAGACAGGGTAACCTGACAGTTGCCCAGTATACGGCAAAGTTCAATAGGTTGGCTAAGTATTGCTTAAGGTTGATAGACACTGATGAAAATAAGACGCGACAATTTATGAAAGCATTAAGAGTTGAATTGCAACGAGCATTAGCTCCCTTGCCACCGATGGGATTCGCGGCCGCAGTTGAAGCCGCCACGCGAACGGAGATGGCTGATCAAGAAGTTATACAGAGGAAAACAGCCTTTGGTTCAGCGACGACTCCATATAAACATCCTGGACAAGGACCATGGAAACCTAGAGATTTCAAGAGATCCCGTGGTGAATAAAGGACTGGAAATGAAGGCCGACCAACCCTAACCCCTGGAGGATCTCACATAATATGTACATATTGTGGACGAAGTGGGCATGTGGCTGAAATGTGTTATCGGAAGTTAAGATTATGTTTCAAGTGTGAAAAACCATGACATACCGAGGACCAGTGCCCTGAGATGCAACAAGTACCCTGAGATGCAACAAGTACCCCCGGAGATGTCCAGAAGAGCAGGCCAACCCCCGGTCATGAGAGGAACAACAGAAGGAAGGAATAATAAGCCACAAGTAAAAGCTAAAGTTTATGCACTGGATGGATTGCCCGTAGATACTGAAGCAGAAGTAGTTGAAGGTATGATAAAAATCTTTTCTCAACTAGCAAGAGTACTCATTGACCCTGGAGCTACGCATTCTTTTGTGAGTTTGCATTTCATAAAACATATTCCTATACCTGCTGTTAACATGCATTACCAGTTGATAGTTAGCACTCCTATGGACGTGAATAAGATAACTGAGGTAAAGTACCCTGATTGTGACATATGTGTCGAGAATTTGGTTTTATCCGGAGATTTAATTGCCTTACCATTGGAGGAATATGACGTGATACTTGGGATGGACTGGTTGTCTAAACATTATGCCCAAGTTGATTGTCGACGGAAGTTGGTTAAGTTTAGCCGACCGTGTATGCCAATCCTAGTGTTCCAAGGAAAGCGAACAAAACGGGAGAATCTCTTTTTGTCTGGCATGAAAGCCAGGAAGTTGCTATGGAAAAGATGTCAATGGTACTTAGCATATTTACTCAACAAACCTAAGGAGGAGGTAAAATTAGACGCAGTACCTGTAGTGAGGGAGTTTGTGGATGTTTTTCCTGAGGAGTTGACGACGCTACCCCCAGATCGAGAAGTGGAGTTTGGCATAGAATTGGTACCTGATGCTAAACCAATATCTCGAACTCCATATCGGATGGCACAGGAGGAACTAAAAGAGTTGAAAAAGAAACTACAAGAACTGTTGCAGCAAGGATATATTCGTCCAAGTACATCTCCTTGGGGTGCGCCAGTTTTGTTTGTAAAGAAGAAGGATGGAACCCTAAGGATGTGTATAGATTACAGAGGATTGAATAATGTTACAGCCAAGCACAAATACCCACTACCCCTCATTGATGAGTTATTTGACCAACTTCGAGGAGCAGGATTTTTCCAAATTGGACTTGAGACAGGGGTATTATCAAGTCAAGATAAGGGAAAAGGATATTCCGATGATGGCTTTCAACACACAATACGGGCATTACGAGTTTGTGGTTATGCCGTTTGGATTAACTAACGCACCTGCGACATTTATGGACCTAATGCATAGAGTCTTTAGTCCTTACCTGGATAGGTTTGTGGTGATTTTTATTGATGATATTCTTGTTTATTCACCCAACCCTGAAGCTCATGAACAACATCTTCGAAAAGTGTTGCAAACCCTACGGGAGCATAAGTTATATGCTAAGTTTAGCAAATGTGAGTTCTGGATGAGTCAAGTTACTTTCCTAGGACATATTATCGCCCAGGAAGGAATCTCAGTGGATCCGGCGAAAGTAGAAGGAGTGACCTATTGGACACAACCCAAAACACCAACTAAAGTACGTAGTTTCTTGGGTATGACGGGATACTATCGGAGATTCATAAAAGACTTTTCAAGGTTTGCTGGACCTCTAACATAATTAACCAGAAAAACAACCAAGTTTGAGTACAGGAAAAAGTGTGAGGGGAGTTTTCAAGAATTAAAGAACCGACTGACGTCGGCACCAGTGTTAACATTACCCGATCCGAACAAGGAGTTTTCATTGTATGTAGATGCTTCAGGAGAAGGACTAGGAGCTGTGTTGATGCAAGACAGGAAGGTTGTTGCATATATTTCAAGAAAGTTAAAGGATCATGAACGGAATTATCCGACACACGATTTGGAATTAGCAGCCATCGTGTTTGCACTTAAGAAGTGGCGACACTACTTGTATAGGGCTAAGTATGAGATATTCACTGATCATAAGTGCTTAAAGTATCTGTTTTCTCAGAAGGACTTGAACATGAGACAACGTCGATGGATGGAACTGTTGGAAGAATATCGATGCCCGATTAACTATCATCCAGGAAAGGGGAATGTGGTGGTAGATGTATTGAGTAGAAAAGCAAAGATATCAAGTCTTAGCTTAACATCCACCCTACAACAGGATATTAGAAATGCCCAAAAGAATAATAAGGAGTTCCAAGAGTTCAAAAACCGTGTGGAAGCTAAGGGATTGGAAGATTTTCGAACATTAGAAGTTGATGAGAACCTGTACTTTCGTAATCGGTTATGCGTACCCAATGATACTGAACTTAAGCACAAGATTCTAGAGGAAGCCCACAAAAGTAAGTATTCAATGCATCCTGGAGAGAATAAGATGTATAAAGACTTAAAGCAAAAGTTTTGGTGGAACGGAATGAAGAGAGAAATTGCGGAGTATGTAGCAACCTGTCTTACATGTGAAAGGGTCAAGGCGGAACATCAAAAGTCAGCAAGACTACTACAACCCCTATGTAGTTCCGAATGGAAATGGGATCATGTGACAATGGAGTTTATCACAAGATTGCCCCGGACCAAGGGATATAAGGATGCTATCTGGGTAATCGTTAATCGTTTAACAAAAGTGGCTCATTTTATTGCCATTAACATGTCATATCCTTTGGACAAGTTGGCATAGATTTATGTAGATAAGATTGTCCGACTTCATGGAGTACCCGTTGATATTGTATCTGATAGAGACCTAAGGTTTACCTCAAGATTTTGGCCTATGTTCCTGGCAGCTATGGGGACCAATCTAAGTTATAGCACCACAGCACATCCCCAAACCGATGGACAGTCTGAAAGAACAATTCAAACCTTAGAGGATATGTTAAGAGCTTGCGCCTTAGACTTCGAAAATAAGTGGGTTGACAATCTTGCTTGTGTTGAGTTTGCTTATAATAATAGCTACCACTCTTCGATAGGAATGGCAACATCAGAAGCATTGTATGGTAGGAGATGCAGAACACCTTTATACTGGGATGAAGTCGGAGTTCGATCCCATTGGAGCAAAGAAACTTGATGCCAGAATTGGAGGAGATGTAGAAACAAGTTAAGATAATTCAAGACAGGCTTTGGATAGCTAAAAGTAGATGCCGACAATCGAAGAAGGGATCTGGAGTTTAGTGTGGGAGATCGTGTTTTCTTAAAACTTACACCACATCGCGGGAAGCTGCGATATCCGAGGAGAGGAAAGTTAAGCCCCCGATATATTGGACCGTTTGAAATTATTGATAGGATTGGTAAACTAGCATACCGAATCGCCTTACTAAATGAACTGATGGGTATACATGATGTGTTGCATGTATCACAATTAAAGAAGTATCATCCTGCACCTCATCATGTTCTCAATGATGACCAATTGGAATTACAAGCCGATCTGTCATATGAAGAAAAACCAACTGAGATTATAGAACGAAGCGTAAAAGAGTTACGCGGGAGACAGATTCCAATGTGTAAAGTGGCATGGGGACATCATGTGATCGAAGAGGCAACCTGGGAAACTGAGGAGTATTTGAAGAAAAAGTATCTAGAACTTATAGGTACGTAATTAACCAATTTCGAGGACGAAATTCTTTTTAAGGAGGATAGAATGTAACGCCCTACCCCGTAAGCACCTAGCATGACTTTAAAATTAAGGACGTGATGAAAATAGAGTTTTGATCTATATGGTGGGATATAGTATCTTTGGCACTTAGTAGTATTTTGGTGATATTTAGGAATAAGAATAAAATTTTATTATATTATTGAGGTTTTATTATTAAGGTTTATAAATGTCTTTAAGTGGATTTTATTTTTAATACTTACTGTATTTATTTTAGAAATTTAAATACTTGACATTTTCATATAGGGATCTCAAAAAAAAAAAAAAAAAAACTTAGCAATTAAGAAAACCGTCGCCACCTCAAACCACCACCCGTCATTTGCTGTTTTTTTTTTCTTTTCTTTTCTTTTCCCCCATTAGCCGCCTTACTCTCTATATATAGATGCATGCATTTTCATTTCTTCTTTGAATAAAACAAAAAAAAGGGGCAGCCATTTCCTCAAAAAAAAAAAAGAAAAAAGAAAAAAAAGAGGTTAGTTTGCATGGTACTTATTCTCTATATATATATGCATGCATTACCATTTCCTTTTCTTTCTTTCTTTGAAGCAAAAAGGCAGCCATATATATTCTCATATTAGTTCCCTAATAAGGTTAGTTTGCATGGTATTCTTTTTTTTTATTTTTTTTCTTTTCTTTCCTTTGTAATTTCACTATAATATCTATATATATGTATAGTTTAAGGGTATTATTTGTTTCTTTTCTTTAATATATAGTGAGATATATTTCTAGTTAGATTATATATATTTTTTAAGCTAGTTATTTATTTTAAGATTTCAATATTTTAAATGGATTTTTAGTATAAAGCATATAGTTAATTTTGGTTTCATGGGAGAGTAAATATATATATATTTTTAGGAGTATAGGATTTTTGATCTTTTTAAAGAATTATTATAAGTACATATATCATTATATAGGTATCATTATATTGGTATATATATACATCTTAAAGTTCATTTCGTAGGATTTTTATATTATTTAGGGAATAGGAATATTTGATCGATACCCAGCTATTAAGTATTTTCGTATTATTATTTTGTCGAATCTTAGCACCAGATCTACATCCAGGTGAGTCCACAAACTCCATTTTATTTCAAATATTACAAGACATATAAATATGTTTTTTTTTAACCTTTACAAAATATTTCTATTTTTGGAACGATATCTCTCAACGTGTTTTTGGAGAAGTTCTCCACAATGTGTTACGTGTTTCCGAGAAAAATGCATAGGAGCGGTGCTCCATATAGCTGTTTCTTTTAAAACAGACTATTATGATGGTGCATAAGAAGTTTGTTGTATGCAGGTTTTTCGGAAATATTTATATATTGGAAAATGTTCTAGTTTGAAAAGTTACGTATTTTGACATACATGAATATAGATCTAGCATTGGCATATTGCGAAATTGCATAAGCATGTGATGACTGGCAGAAGAGGATTTTTACTACTCTGTAATGTTTATGACTTAAATATGTTATTATGGCTGGGTAGATGGCCCTTTGACTTGTAAATACATATGAAAACCTCATTCCCACCAGGGTTAAAGTTTGTTGAAAATCAAGTGAATGGACGCGTTAGGGGGATGCACTGTAAGTGGCTAGTCCCCCGTACTGGAGCCTCCTCCGATGACGTAGAAGGGTTTTTTACTCTGAGGGTGGATCCACTTTAAAAGGAGCGTAGACCGTGGAGGGTGTGGCCGAATCGATCTACGTCTACACCGCGTCATGCTCTACGGTGGGGTTCGACCGCCTAGTGGAGAGTCAGGAGGGGCTCGACACCAAGGTTGGTCCCAGGGTAGACCTGGTAGGTGTCCCAGGAGTTTGTAGCCTGTTTTGACCAGTGATATGGGAGTGCGGTTATTTGTAATCGAGCGCTCGTATGTTGTTTGGCGGGTATTGACTACGAGATGCCAGAACTTGGTTCCGATGGCCTCGTTTTGGGGATCCGGACTTTGTCTGTGGAGCTCCACTGTTGCATTACATGTTTTTTTAAATTTGGGGCGTAGAAGCTGCGCTTATGTGTCTTGATTCGCTCAGACTTCCCAGTTACGCTCGAAACCCTCATATAGGTTCAAGCATCAATTTTGTCAAAATAGTAAAAGAAATATTTTTCTTATAACATTGCATGATCTATTTTGTGAAACGGCATCGTGACGGTTTTAAAGAAATCACTACCGCACACACACATGGACTCACTGAGCGTTCGCGCTCACATTTTTTTCCATATCATGTTTTCTTCTCAGATTAGCTCGGAACTGTCAGGGGCCTAGCAAGCTACTGAAGTCTTAGGCCAGGAGTTTTTGGATCAAATCTCCCCAGAAGGGCATATGTTTAGGTTTTATCTTTTTAGGCTCGAATCATTTGTAGAGTTTCTTTTTATGTTGTTATGTAAGTTGTTGATGTAAGATACTTTTGTGTTTATAATAAAATGAAAATGAGAAGTTTTGTTTTTAGGATCCTGTGTTTTGAGCGCACCAGTAGTATCTAATTTAATTAAGTATTCTGCGTACTTTGTGTATATACCTGTTAGTGTTGTACTAGGGTTTTGTTTTATTGTGGAGCTTATAATTTAGTGCCGAGAGGCACGCAGATACCCTACTCAGCCGCAGTTGACCTAGTGGCAGGGTTGGGGCATCACACGACGGTTATAGAGATCGAGTAGAGATCACAAGACACCAGCGATTTGTATGACCGAGGCAGCGGCGGAAAGGCTGAAGAGGCGTAGAGGCAGCAGACACAAATTGAATATAATTTGTGCCAATTTGTTGATAAAATTTCATTGAGATGTTCTTTTTTTAGTTGTGATTCTTTTGAAATAATTTTTGCTCAATTTTGAGGTTACTTGGTAGCTTAATTTAATTGAATTGTGAAATGTATTTCGGATTCGTGATTGCAGAAGAAGTGTTGATTAATTGGAACTTTTGTTTTGTTGTATTGATCCAAATCGATTGAAATTTGTTCTTAATTTTATCCTCTTCGAATTCTTCATCTTCTTGCGTTGGTCTCATCTGATTTTGATTTTTAGTTTTCGAGTTATTGACGTTTTAGTGTCCGTGTGTCATCATCCCCTGTTTCCTAGAAATTTGTTTTAGTACTCTAATGGTCTTTGTTTAGTTTAATTGTTTTCAATTTCTTTGTTGTTGACTTTTAAATTGTTTCCTTGTGTGTTTCTAATCATTTGTTGATGATCAGTAATGTTTTTTAGTTCTTTTCCATATATTATATTCCTTGAATTCTTACATCTCAAGGTTTTGATGATTTGCCTGATTGAACACTTATCCGACAAAGTACATTGATTGTTTGCTTGGTTGGGATTAATGCTCTTATTTTGAGTTGGCTAAGAAGTTCGAAGGATCTTATAGAGACTTTAGTGTTAGTCATTGGAAAAGGCAAGACGGTGAGCTTATCTTGATAAAATCCAATAAGAGTGTAAACACGAGTGAATTGAGTGATCATTAAAGAGTGTAAGCACTAAGGAAGTGATTGCAAGGCCCTTTTGTTTCATTTTATTTGTTTAATTTGAATGTTTAATAATGTCTACGGATGGTCATATGCCACTCAATCTTATCAAGAAGGTACTAGTGAACATTTAATGAGGATTTTAAATGAGACTTTGCGGTCTATGCAATAATAAATTGAAGGATTGGCAAGACAATACCAAAGTGTTGCTAGAGGTGTTGAAGAGCTTAAGAAGGGAAAGAGTAGTTCCACAATGGAGCAAAGAGTTGGAGATAACATTGGTAGTTTTAATCCACCTCACAATCAAAGACCTTTTGATAATTTTTCTCATGGATACCATGACATGCCGGTTCAAAATTCTTATTCATTTCATGAAGGTGGATATTAAGGAAGACCACAAGTTAGAGGTGGTAGAAGAGGAGGTCTAGGAGGAAGAGGACACAATAGACCACAAGAAGAATTTCCAAGACATGAATCATGGCATGACGATAATTTGTATGAAGATTATGGAGATATTCCTAGTAATGTTGGCCAAGCATAAAATGGTGGCAACTATGGTAATCAACAAGGAGATAAAGTTCTTAACAAAATCAAGTGCGGATGCCTAACTTCAAGTGTGAGAGTGATCAAAATGTGTTCCTTGATCTGGAAAGACAAGTAGAGAATCTATTCATGGTGAGAAGCTATAGCGACATTGTCAAGGTGAAATTAGTCATTGCTGAATTTTTAGGTGATACATTTCATTGGTAGGAAACCGTTGTGACTCAAAGGTTGGGAAATAGAAGGCAACCGATAGGCACTTGGCCGGAGTTGAAGACTCTCATGAAAGAAAGATTTGTACTGGAATATTATTATAGGGAGCTTCACTACAAGTTGATCATTCTTAAGCAAGGCAAAAAAAGTGTTGAAGAATATAGGAAAGAATTTGAATTGTACACTTTGAGATTGAGCTTGGAGGACGACAAGGCTGCCTCAATTCCTAGATTTCTAAGTGGTCTCAATAGAGATATAGCTAATCAAATATAGTTATACCCTTACAGCACTTATGAATACGTGTGTCATTTGGCTACCAAGATTGAAAATCTAAGGAAGAGGATTGGGTTCTCTAAAACTAATCTTCCTTCTTCAAGAAGTGTGGTGTGTAAGCCCCAAGAATAAACCTACAAGAATTTTCTAAAGAAAGAAGATACACTTAAGGTGGCTTTAAAAGATCATCCTAAGCCTATGGTGGAAGATAAAGGAAAGTTAATCACTAATCCAACAAGATGATTCAAGTGCAATAGTCTGGGCATATTACTATAAATTGTCCTACCAAGAGAACTTTGGTGTTTAGTGAAAAATGGTTGGAAGTAGTGACAAAGATGAAAGTAGTGAAGAACAAGATATTGCCTCTTTTGAAGCCGATGAAAAGGGTATGAGCTTGGTGACTATAGAGCTTTGTCTACTCAAGCCCATGAGGAAGAGACAAGCATTCAAAGAGAAAACATCTTTCACACTAAATGTTTAGTGGGATGTATTACTTTATTATTAATAGTTGTAGTTTCCACTAATGTGGCTAGCACTTATCTTGTTGAAAATTTGAACTTACCTCTTTTTAAGCATCCTAAGGCTTATAAGCTTCATTGGTGGAACGATAGTGTAGAAGTGAAAGTAAACAAAAAAGTGCTAGTGTCTTTTGCTAAAGGGTCATATAATACGGAGATACTTTGTGATATGCTCCTATGCATGCGACACATTTGTTGTTGGGACGTCCTTGGCATTCTGATAGAAAGGCTATTTATGATGGTGTGAAGAACACCTATGCTAATTGAAAAGGGTGGGGAAAAATTTATGTTGGATCCCTTGACTCCTAGTCAAGTCTTTGTAGAACAAAAGAAAATGAGAGAAAAAGAGAGACTAGAGAGTGAGAAAAAGAAAGAGAGTATTGAACAAGGAAAAATAATCGAGGAAAAAGAATTGAGTGTGGAAAGACATAGAGAGGAAAAAGTTAAAAGAGACAAGAAAAAGAGTGCTAGTTACAAGGTAGAGAAAAAAAATACTTCTATGCAAAAGAGATTGAGATCATAAAAGCAATTGAAAGAGACGAGATGGTGTTACTTCTTTATTGCAAGGGAACATTTATTTCTACTAATGCTAGTTTGTGTTTTGTCTAATGCCATAGTAAAGGTTATTGAAGAGTTTAAAGACGTCTTTCTCGAGGAGATGCTCGGTGGACTTCCTCCTTTGAGAGGGATTGAGCATCAAATTGATTTGGTAACCCGAGCAGTGTTACCAAATAGATCAGCTTATAGAAATCCTCCCAAAGAGACAAAGGAGCTAAGAAGACAAGTTGAGGAATTTCTCTCTAAAGGATATGTATGAGAAAGCTTAAACCCTTGTGTTGTTCCAATTTTATTAGTTCTAAAAAAAGATGGTACATGGCGTATGTTTGTAGATTGTAGAACCATTAATAATATAACTATCAAGTATAGGCATCTTATTCCTAGATTAGATGATTTTCTTCATTAGTTGTATGATTCTCAAATATTTTCAAAGATTGATTTGAAATCAGGTTACCATCAAATTAGAATGAGGGAAGCGGATGAGTGGAAAACGGCTTTCCAAACTAATTTTCGTCTTTATGAGTGACTAGTTATACCTCTTGGTTTAGCTAATGCTCCTAGTACATTCATGAGACTTATGCATAATTTGTTGACGAATTTCATTTGTAAATTTGTTGTTATCTATTTTGATGAATTTTTTATCTATAGCAAAACTTATGAAGATCATTTGCATCATGTTAAACAAGTTTTATTAGTTTTGAGAAATGAGAAGTTATATGATAACCTTGAAGAATGTGAGTTTTTCTTGGAAAAAAGTGACTTTCTTAGGTTATGTGGTGAGTTCTCAAGACCTTCATGTGGATCAAGAGAAGGTGAAAGCAATCAAGGAATGGCCTACCCCAAAATAATGCATTCAAAAGTGAGGAGTTTTCTGGCCTGTCAAGCTTCCATGGGAGGTTCATCAAGGATTTTAGCACCATTGTTAGTCCTCTGACGGATGTTATAAAGAAGATTGATGGATTAAAATAGGAGGAGAGCTAAGAGAAGGCATTAATCTACTGAAAAAAAGGTTGAGTAGTGCACCACTACTTCCACTACCTAACTTTGAGAAGATGTTTGAGATAGAATGTGATGCCTCGTGTGTTGGCATTGGAGGAGTATTGATGCAAGACTAAAGATCCTTAGCATACTTTACCTAAAATTTGACTGGTGCAACATTGAATTATACAACATATGATAAGGAGCTCTAGGCACTTATGCGGACATTCAAGTGTTGGCAACAGTATTTGTGGCCAAAGGAGTTTCTGGTGCACACTGATCATAAGTCCTTGAAATTTCTTAAAAGACAACACATATCTATTACTTTGACTGAAAACGAATAAGCATGTTATTCTAACGTTTGCTCCATGAAATGAAGTTTAATTTAGTGAGAGTTTAAAAGGACGAAGAATGGAAGCGAGTGAAACCCTGGCACAAAGGCACAAATGAGGGAGCTAGGGGTTAATTTCAAACATGGGTAGGCAAATCAAAAGTTCAAACCATACAATGAAGGCCTAAGACCATCATTTCTGGGCTAAACTCAAGCTAAGACTTTTCACTTTCGATAACAGAAAAAACACAAGGATGTATGCACGAATATCAAAGGATTTTCACTAGGCTATTTTCCTAGAATTTTTAGGTTTCTACTACTCACAACACTCCAAGGTGCAAAACATCAACATGTTGGAATATTATGCAAATGAGGTTTTCCAAACGCACAAGTGCTATGCCCTTCCGAAAAATCCCGGCAGTCTCGTGATCTAGCATTCTACTTAAAGTGGGAAAAAGAAAGATAAAGAAAATTTTGATTTTATCCAAAAAAAAAGACAAAGAAAGGTAAGAATTTTTTTTTTAATTTTTAGATTTTTTTTATTTTTATTTTTGGGATTTTTCATAAGGAAAACGAAGAAGGACAGTAAAACGACAAAAGGAAAGAATCATCCCCTACACTTAAGACCACATTGTCCTCAATGTAGGGGCCTTGCTCACAAACAAACAAATAAAAACATACATAGGAGGCGCTCCTGCAGATAATAATGCAGGAAAATACATGGGAAGCCATCCCCACATAAATAGATAAAGAAAACATAGAAAAAAATGCAAGAAAAGTTACAATTAAAACAAAATAGATCATCAAAAGAAATGAACAAAGAAAAAACAGTGAAGGAAAATAAAATAAAATGAAAAGAGAAAAAATAGAAAAACTCCCTATTGGCCCCCCGCAGCGCCACCACTGCTACCCTAATTGAGCAGAAACTTGCCGCACAGGTAGTTTTAAAGAATTTTGTGGTAGTGAAGTGAAGGTGGAGAAAATTTGAAAGAATAGAAGAGTTAGAAATATAAGAGAAGAAGAAGAAGAACAAGAACAAGAAGAAGAAGAAGAACAAGAAGAACAAGAAGAGAGAGAAAGAAAACAACGCCAAGGGATGGGACTTGTAGAAAGTTGCCATCGAAAAAGGAAATGAGCTCGTCGGAAGTTGGTGGTTGAGAGTGGGAGAACCGAGAATATGAGTGGAAGGGAGGAGCTATGGAAGTTTTGAAGTAGGAGAAGAGAAAGAACATAGGAATTTTTTAGGGGAGGAAAAAGGGAAAATTGCGAAAATTTGCAATTGATAGCTGGAAAATATGGTAAAAAATGGGTTGACCCGACCCGATCCACCCTGGGAGAATCGACCTGCAGCCTTACCTGGGACCTAGCGTGCACTGCAGTTCTCTGTCTAGAAGTGCCGAGAAATGCGCACTACCTACCGCAGCTAGTAGGGTGCCCTGCCATCCGTGGTAGTTCTCTACTGGAGCCTTCGTTTTGCTTCTTCTTTGCATTTTGTGTCCCGCTTCGTCACTTGCCAGTCTTGTTCGTTCAAACTCGACTTAGAAATGTTCCCAATAGGTAATCGACTCTCCAAAATACCTTACAACAAGATAGTGCATACATAATAGATATTCCGGGTGATAACAATGTTAGTGCCACTTTTAATGTTTCCGATTTGTCTCCTTTTGATGTAGGTACAGATTCAATGATGAATCTTTTCAAAAGCGGGGTGGATGATGTGAATCGGACAAGCCAATCACCTTTGCAAGCGAAGAGTGGAACACTCACTAGAGCTCAAAGAAGGAAACTCAAAGCTTTGGATAGTAATGGCATGGTTGCTTATTTGGAGGAAGCTTTGAAGAGAAAATTTGAAGGGTTTGAAGACCATGAAAGGGTGTCCAAGTTGTTTTCCAACCATTCAATTAGACATGACCAAACAAGGAAACAAATAGGAGGAGAAATTGGCTAAGTATTTGGAGAAATCTACCCTATTGCTGCCAGTAAGCCCTACCCTACCGTCGATGGTAGGTTTCTAGATGGACGGCCCTGTTGAAGACTGCACCTACCACCAATGGTAGGTTCTACCCTACCATTGTCAGTGGATTTCTAGATGAAAGTGTTGGAATCCGTAGGCAAAAACAAAGTAAAATAAAACTACGGAAATCCACCAACAGGATCTGCACATACTAGAAAAACCGATTGGATAGAAATTACCACAATGTTTTGATTGTTCGTTGTGGAGGCGCTGCTTTGTACGCTTCGCCCTCTACTGGTATTTACGCGACGAACTCCTCTGCAAGCGATCGGGATGCTAGCCCCTTCTGTGTTCTGAAAACTGTTCAGAACTGATCCTGACTATCTGGTAATCGGTCGTATTTCGGAGAGAGGAGGCTAGATACTATATCGCCGTTCTAGGGTTTAGGGTTTTGTTTTTTCTTTAATCAGATAAAGGACTGTCACCAAGAAAAGGTTAACATAACCTTTTATAGCTGTTAATATCAAAACCCTAACTGTCATCTAATGACAGTTTAACCTCGTCCGTCTATTCCTATAATCATCAAACGGTTGGATGAGTAATACGAAGTAATTAATTTCATTTATTCGATTAAATAAAATTAATTACTTATTAACCTACCAGAAAATACAATATGGAATCTGATTCCCCTTTTGTATACGTTCAACGAATCTAGACACAATCTAGATTCATTGAACGTGGACATTATGCTCACAAGATCATTTATGCGTGTGACCCTGTAGGTTCACTTAACATTGGCAGTGAATGGAAAAATACCCTAGACATTTATTCAGTAAACATAAGCGGCCTCTAGCAAGACACTATGCTTACCCAAGTTAAGTAAATGTCATAATAACCTAGCATCAGATTTACTATTTAGTCCTTTCGTCACACGATATCCTAATTAAGTATAAGGCATGGATCAAGTCATCCTTATAAAACTTAATTAACCATTTACTTGATCACCAGGCAGACTGTTCCAACAAATAATATTAATAACACCTTATTAATACTTATTTGAGCATGGCCATGCATATTTTCCAGTCTTCCTTATCAAGGGGCCCATGGATATCTCTCTCTAAAAAGAGAGGGACAAATCCCTTTGACTATCTCCAATATTCAAGCCATGACGAGAAAATAAGCCAACCAATAATCATAATGATCACCTAATTAAAAGTGATGTTTGACTATGTCAAAACATATTTTTCTCCCCATGCAAGAAACATTAGAAACATTAGGTCGAAGGACACCAAATATAAAACTGAGAAGAAATACTTATAACTTAAACCCATGCAATATTGCTTCTTCACGTTGGGTCATGTCCAATAAAATATTCTCAATATGCATTTATGAATTGATTTTATATCTCATATTCATGATCAGTAAAACTTGACCATCAATCAACTTCACACTAGTTTACAAGATGTAATAAACTAGGGACAAATAAGAATAGTATTTTATTAGCTATAAGGGTTTTACTATCAAGTCACATACTTGATGACCAAGAGCATAGAATACAATTCAAAAATACATGCTTCATAAATCATAAATGTGAGTCAATTGGTCTTAGGGCATATACTAACAGAAAGTGCCTATGCGTCCTTATGGGCGGGATTTTGTAATTAAAGTTTTTTTTCCATCTTTAATACAAGGGGTTTATAGGTAATTTTAAGTCATTAATCACTTGTTTAGCTCAGGTTTAATGATTTTAGCCTATAAATACCTCATTATGCATTGATCATAACTAATCTTGAACGAAAGTTTCTAAAATTATTGAAAGAGAATTCTCTTTGTCTCTAGTGTTTTTCATCCTCAATTATTTAGCTTGCTAAGGGTGAATGATGTCCTTAGTATTGAACAATTGATTGTCTTAGGTTGATGAACCTATAGAATTAAATTGATAATCTTAATTCATTTCATTGATTGAGTCTTATAGTTCTTGTTCTTTGATTAAATTAATCCTAGGTCTTCTAGATTGTGTAGTTAGAGTTGTGAGGCCTTAGCTTCCTCAAGGTTCTTCCTATCAATTTAGGAAAGAGTTTTGCCTCTCAATGTTTGGTTTATCAGGCTTAGATCCTTATAAGTTTTCCATTGGAGGTAATCCTCAGATTTATCAGACTTATGCCACGCCCTGCTTGCAAGACATGAGGTTCTTTCACATTTGTTTAGACAAGCCCACAAAGTTCTAGAACGTTTCAGAAGGTTCTACTATGATCTAGACTTGTCTAGAGGACCCTAGAAGAGCCTGAAAGACTTTAGGAGTCTCTACACAAGCCTAGAATACTCTGGAAGTCTCTAGAACTATAGAGAAAGCATTATCTAGACTAGTGTAGAATTCTCTAGAACCCTCCATAGCTAGATCTTTATGTAGAATATTCTAGAATGATATAAGGCAACCGTTGGATCGTTCCCACATGTAATAATCTTAGCCATCCATTGAGGAGGTGCTTGCCTATAAATAGGCTCACCCTCTTCATTTTAAAGACACACCAGAACTTAGAGGTCTAAGATTTGTAAGCTCCTTCCAAGCAATATAAGCTTCCTTTCATAAACACCCACTCTTGCCTACAACTTTCCAAGGTTTCCATCTAGCCTTTGAGGTTTTGAGCAAATTAAAGCTTTCTTAGCATTTGCGGGAGTGCTAAGGCTGCACGTCTACTTACAAGAAAAAGTAAGTGCGTGACACTTAGCTCCTCATACTAGGCTTAGATTCTCAGGCTTAGTTGAAGCTACAAAATCTTCAATAGAGGTTCTTAATGAAGGAGGCAATTTTGGGAAGGCGTGCAATCAAATATACTTGATATTGAAGATTCACATCCCTTTCCTATGCCCATAAATGAACAAAATAAAATGGAGCCCATAGTGTATACCTTAAATACAGTACTCGTTCACCTTGATCTTCACTGTCCATGTTTGTTGAGGAAGTCGTTAGTCCCTTCAACAAGCTTAAGTCTCTATGTATGTCAGCGAAAACTACTGGATAGAGCGCTATATTTATCCCTTTATCAAGGTGCATTGCAATGGGAATAATATACTTATCAATTTCGGTAATTTCATCCACCAAAAAAACAAACCTTGAAAGCCAGACACAAGAAAAGCTTCACGCTCAAATTGGCATCCAGGTTTCTTAAATGAGTCTATCCACTTGATATGAGTACTCTTCGCTTTCATTTTCTCAACCTTGTCCAAATTTTTTTTCAAGATTTTCCTCAATTTCGATTGAATCCTTTCCATCAAGGGGTAACAAAAAAGAATTTTCTAACAGCGAGAACCCACAAAGAATCATCACATCTTCTAATATGATGGATGCTTCACCCCAAGAAAAAACAAAAGTACTAGTTTCAACACACCATCTTTCTGCTAACCCAAAAATCAGGCCATCATTTCTTAGAAACTCATACTTGAGCACACAATAGCAACAACAATTCAACTTTCCTCCATAACAAATGGTATTTTGAGAATATTTTATCAACTCATTTGTTCCACTCTTGTAACTAATGTTGCCACCCATTGAAGACCAAATCTACTTGCCACTTTTATTTGGGGGAAAGGATAGGCAGTTTCAAGTTTGAATCTTAAAGTGAAGCCACAATTGGTTTCAAGAAATGGGTATTAGTTCTTGAAAGGAGGTCCAGTAGTACGTGAAAATGAAACCATCAACTCTTCCCTTTCCTCAATAATTGAGTCACCTATTAATGAATGAAAAAATACATGTACTTAGATCTTCATCCGAATATAATTGTGAAATCCATGAATATAAAAGCGTATCTTTATGTATAATACAACTGATTATTATTTTAAAGATGTATTTGCTATGTTGTTTAGCATTAATTTAAATTTCAGAATCATCTTAAATAAGAGAGAAGATTTTAGTTTTGAAAATAGTGGAGATTTGTTCTTTCTTTTTTATGGTAGATTGAAACAAGTGCAGATTTCTTTCTAGCACTTTGTAGAAAGTAAATTAATTTCAAGAGAATATGCAAAGTTACAAAAAAACCAATTTCCTTTTTCACTTCAATCCACACTATTTCTTGTATTAAAAAGAAAAGGTTACAACGATTAAATATTAACTAATAAAGACCACTTTACGTTGTAAAGGTGGTATTTGATAGCCACTTAAAATTAGAAAACTATAGTTGCTAGATTAATTTAACCGATCATTATTTATCTTTGTGATCGAAAATGTCGGATACAAGGCGGAGAAATATATAAATTTCTTTTAATACGTTAAAATTTTTAACATATTTCTTTTGGTTCTGAATCTTCTCTAAGAAACAATTTAAAATTTAAAAAAAAAATTAAAATTCAATCCAATCCAAGCCTATACTAACAGGAGCAAAAGATCCCTTCCTTTTTTCTTATGAAAGCAAGTCATATGTTAGAAATGGTACTGAACATTTGAAGTAAATGATTTATACTAACCCCATTTTTAGAAACATCAAGTTCTTATCAAATCATCACAGCCTTTGTAAATAAAACAGGACATGAGGAAAAAATGACACACAAAAAATAAAAAGCCATTGAACTATTGATACAAACGTAAACAATAAATGAACAAAGAAAGAGGAAGATTAGAGGAATAGGAGATAATCGTACCTTGAGATACCATGGAGACTAGATTCGACCTTTAGCTTTTTTAAAAGGCGAATGAATAAATTTATTTAGACTAATTTATGAGTGAGCTTGGTATAATCTCTCCTTCTAGGGTCCACCATCTAATAGAGAGACCTTACTTAACAAAAAGAGATGAAACATGACTTGTTGTGTTTTGACTTTTAGTCCTAGTTTGGTTTTGTTTAGGGGTTTTGGTAGGGGTAAAAAATTGGAGGGGAATAGGAGAGAATGTAAATCAGGATGTAAATATCCCATTTATCTTATTTGCTTGCAATGTATGAGTGAATGTGATGTAAATGTGGAAGGGAACTCTTCCTATCAACTATAGCAAATTAGTCCCTCCTAAAACAGAGAGACTCAGACGTAAATGGTAATAAAAAGACCGTTTTACTTTCTTAAAAATTACTTAAATTTATTAAAACAAATTTATTCTAAATCAAACTCGTATACAATATATATAACGTTCAAAGTTTTGCACAATGTATATAATAGTAAACTATTTATTTTCCATTTTCATCCTGATCGAACAAAGGGATTTAATGTCATTTACTTTCTTTCGAACCATAAACAATTTTCAAGTAATTGATTATACTTCCCTTAATGAATGTAAGGGTGCCACTCCATATCCCCTTACCTTCCCTATCCTCCTCCGTGAACCAAATTATAATGCTTAAACTACGGTCCTGATTAGAAGTCTAACAAAATGTTATATTGACAATTATATACAAGAATAAATGTGTACGACATTAACTTTTAAGTACATAAATAATTTAATACCTTGAATGTGTGCTACAGATATTGCAATATGGAAAGAAAAATATCTATATACGACCTACAATAATCAAAAAGTAATTTACTATTCTAATATGCTTCCGTACTAAAATAAAGAAGGCCTAATTCATCATTCCTTATTACATTTTATGGAAACTTCCAATTTTAAATTTTTAGATGAATAGGCTTTCGTTTTCAATGTAGAGCTGATCTAGTTAATGTAATGACAACTTTTCGAACAAAAATATTTATGTTTATTTAATTTGTATTTCGTAAATGGAAATTTTCAATGATAATTATGTATAAAAAGAAAAAGAAATTGATAAATTCAAGGCTCTTTTTTTAAATCCATAAAAAATTCATTTTAATCTCAATATTACCCTTACTAAACATTAACTATTTATTATCCTTAGTTATTCACTTTACAATAGATAACTTTGAAAAATATCTTATTTTCAATAACAAAGATTTCTTACTTTAAATATTACAAGAAGACGATATAGTTTTCAATATGATATTTTCTTTTTGTTAATATTTTCACATTAGAGAGATCAGTACCACAAATTATACCTTGCACCCCGAGTGCAACTTCCAAGGTGGACTCTAGGTGTTCAAACGGCTCCGTCCCCCTTAAAATGGAAATTACTAGGGCTCTTCAGTCACGCTTCTATCTTCCTCTTCTTTAGCATTATCTCACTCCTCTCCTTCTTTTTTCATCATTCTTCATCTTCTGCCCAATAGCATTCCTTAAAAATCTCTATTCAAACCACCACCACAGTCTTTGTTTTCTTATTGTTCTCTGGGAATGACGACGGTATTTCTTCTTGTTATTTTGCTCATTCGTAATCCACGGAGGAATATAAAAAAATTATTATTTTTATTATTTGCTAAATAGTAGTTGTATTAAATAAGAAAAAATAAATTACACAGATGGATAAGAGACACAACCTCTATATCCATGGTAATAGAAATAAAACCAACCTTAAGAATCTCTTACTGGGTACAAAATATAAAATAAACAATGAATAAACTCACATCCAATATTCCTCTAGCATCTTCAAAATTAACTCTTCGTACCACGAGTATGTCAAAAATAGTCTCCAGCTCATCCGTAATCAGAAATCCAAAAGACTCTTGGGCGTATCAGTTTTCTTGAGGGTTCCCTAGGATAGAGATTAAAAAAAAAAAAAAAAAGGCCAAGATTGAATTGAGTTTCAAGAAATTGACTTCAAGAAGAAGAGTAGAACTAGGATCAGAAATGATCAAGGAAAAAACTACTTGTAGATTGTAGATCGGGCAAAAAGATAATGAAACAAAGAACTCATATGGTTTTTGGATGCAAGAAAACTAGAAAATAATGAAACTAGAGATAGAAGGGATTCCCTCACAGAGATTAGTACTCCGGTCGTAGCTGGAGCCCAACCTTGGCCGAAGAAGACAACAATGAGAATAAGAGGGGGCATGAGCAAATATAACAAAGTGAAGAGGGAGAGAGAGAGAGAGAGAGAGAGAGAGAGAGAGAGAGAGATAAGAGGAAAGAAGGTAAAACTTTGTCATATATGCAAGAATTTTTATATAGGATTCTTCTTGATTGTTTTTAGGGTTTTAAGAAGCTGGAAAATTAATTAAAAAATTATTTTAAAAAATTAATGTAACATTTATTTTAACATTAATGAGATGGAGCAGTTATAGAAATTACTTAGTAGTCTTTAAAAAATATATATTTTAAATCTTATGAAACTAAAACCAGTTGACATAAAAGTAGCTTAAAATATGCTAAAGCATGAACAAAAACGATACCCCGTAGTTCTTGCAATTGTAAAATAGGTACATGATCTTTGACAAATGGTAATAATTGAGTGAAGAAATCGTATTGATGGAGATATCAATTGCCTGAAAATTTTAAATGTGTTGTTTACCTCTACGACTAGAAATAAAAATTCAATATATTAAACAACGCCTTATATATCAATCTTAGAACAAAAGAAGAAAACCAAATTGTCTTTTCCCTCGCCTGAACCATCAAGTCCCTGCCCGCTATATATGTACCGTCGCTATTACCTCATCCTTTCTCTTCTCTTCTCTTCTCTTCTTCTCACACCTACCATGTCATAGAAAAAAAATGTAGTAATACTTAAGCATTTTGAAGTGATGGCTGTAGAAACCCTAAAACAAATGGCCAAAATTCCCATTTTGCATCCAAATCCGCATACCCTCGTAGAGCTAGAACACCATGATTCTAATAAGTAGAAAATTTTGCCGCTAGGGAAAGGTAAAAATCTAATTGTATCACCCTTTAGCAAGTCACTTCATTGACATCATGCCTCATTTGAAAAAGAAGAAAAGAAAAAGAATCAAACTACTCTCCTTTTCCTCTCATTATTAAGATTCTATATCTGATCAAGTAACGATAAAGAAGTTTCATTTGAATTATAAGCCTTCCACGAGTTTGTGAAAAGGATTTGAGGAAGAGTAATAGAGAAATGATAGGTGAGAAAGGAGGGAGAAGATATAAGTAGTGGTGAGACTAAGTGGTGGCTATAGCACTACGAGGAAAGGACATTTATAGACTGGCGAAATTCATCTCTATTTGGCAAAATTTCGTCTCTAAATTGTTTAGAGACAATTTGGAGATGAAATAAATGACAACAATACTCTTTTATTTTTTTAGTGGATCCCAATACTATTAAGGGGATATCCGCTCCTACCTTCTTAAAGAAGTCTAAAACATCTTTTTCAAACTCCTCCTACCTATTCATTGCAAATCAGGAAAGAGAGGTTTAACCATGATAGGAATAGATGACTCCCTTACTTAAGGTTTTTCCACTCTAAGCTCTTCACTAGAAGTGGGGTTGAATCTACTTCTAACTCATTCTCCTTATCTATTGGTTTCTTCCTCTCAAGCTATTTCAACTCTTATTAGTCCTGATAGTGGTAGCCCTAACATTCTCTTTAGGATAAGGAGTTGAGCAGGGAGTGTTGGATAGTTCAGCTATTATTTGGCTTAACTCAGAAGCCAATTGTCCTACTTTGCTTCTCTATGTTTTGGATACTAGCTTTAGTGTCCTTTTGAAAAGTTAAAGTACACGAAGCGAGGGATTTAATTAACCATGTCTTCAAGGGAAATCCCTTAAGATTAAGTTTGACGAGGGATAACATTATAAGAAGATTTGGGAACAAATCCTGAAGGATAATTATAGTGAGGCTGTCTAGACCATTGATTTCCACTGAAAGTTAAGGTAATCTTTCCAGCCTTTATTGCAAGTGCTTGAGGAAGCATTATATCTTCCCTTTGATGGATTAGGAAAATCTCCTAAAACATTAACGCATTCACCCTTATAGAAGATAGTACATACATCAGTGATATGATTATATGCCTTGAAAATTTTACATGCATTAACTTGTGCATTCATGTTATTGTTCCCAAAAACCAATTTCCCAATCAAGTTAGTAAGTTTATCTAATTTTTTTTTCAAGTGCATATGTACCTATCACGCTAACTTTCCTATGTGTTTCACTTAGTTTGCACAAATTGTGTGTGCTAGATGCCATGTTTGCGATCAACTCACGAGCAACTTGTGGAAAATAATAAAACCAATCTTTAGCTATAACCTGTAAAGTAAATTGAAAAGCATGAAACTTCATAACTTCTTTCTTAACATATTCAGGTTTCATATTAGAGAAAAAGACATGAAATTCTTTTCAATAAAAATGCAACTTAGATGTATTAGATATTTCATAAAAAATGATGCACAAAGGTTGATTATACATAGTTTCTTAAAGGTATTGTTAAAGACTGAGTTTACTTACATGCATTTCGTGCATCACATAGGAAAAAACTAGCTTTAGTAGTTCTGCGCACTTTCTTGCACATGGTGTGCAACATCTTATGCAAATCTCATAACCAAACTTCTTCATCTTCTAAGCCTTAACATTCACTATTTAGTTCCAAGTACCGAAAAACATCGAATAAGATGAAATGAGTGGATTTCGCAATACAACATAAAATGCATTAAAAGACTAATTATAAAAAGTGTAAGAATGTAATATTTTAATACTTAACACGTAAGTTGATATATAATTCCTTTCCAATTAACTTCAAGTAAGTTAATTAATTTTATATTTTTCCCTCAGTCCTTCAATTTAATAAATAAGTCTAACTAACTTTTTATATTTCAAATCTTCTAAAAAGCCCACACAAAAATTAGGCTTCACATAAAAATCTAATAAAAAATAAGGCCACCATACATAAAAAAATCCACACAAGAAAATTACTGACTAACCAAACATTCTCAATCTACAATTTATAATTACCTTTCAATAGGGTAGTCCTTGCCTTAATGGGCCTAAGGGAGTTAACATCTAGTTAAAATGTAGGAACTTTTCCTATGGCAAAAGTTGTACCAAATGAAATGGAGCCCAAAGAGTATAACTTAAATACACTATTCTGGACCTCGATCTTCACTATCCAAGTTTATTGAGGCAGTCATTATTCCTTTCAACAAGCTTAAGTCTCTATATATTCTGGTCAAAACTGCAGGATCGAGCACTTCTTTTGTTCCTTTAGCAAGACGTATTATAATTGGGAGAATATACTTATAAATTTTTGTAATTAAGTGATTTTTTGCTTTAATCAATTTTTGACCTTCTGTCTCTCTATCTAAACCATACAAAGCTTTTACTTGGTAATTACTTCTTCTTCATAATAACCATTATCGAAAGCAGTTTAAACTATTGTAATTTTAGGCCCCAATTTATACAACTAAAATTGAAGCATGAAGATTGAATTGTTTAAGTTTTGAATTCTGAATCTTAAGTTTGGACACTAAATTTAAATTTGAATGGTGAATTAAATGTTGAGTGGTAATTATATCCAAAAAAGTATGATCATTTGAAAAATAATATATATTAAGATTTCAAACTTCAGAACTAAGTGAAAAATTTTCATTTAAATAGAACTACAGTTAGCACATCTAATACAGTTAAGTGATTTGTTAAAATTGTAATCAAACGCACTTAAATATTAAATACTTAGTAATATATGTTATTAAACATACTTAATTTAATAAGCTTTTAACTAATAAATTTCAAGAGGTGAGAAAAGCTTGTTTCTCTGTTGCCTCACCAAAGGTCATCCGCAAAGAATAAATGTGAAATCTTGGGGCCACTTCTTGCACTTGGAATGCTTTTCTCCCTCTACCTTCTGAGCGGTCTGCTCTCCAAACACCTCCTTACAAAGGACGAACAAGTAAGAGGTCAATTAATTTAACAAATAATGCTCTAACTTCTTTGGGTTCAATGTGATTGTGGGAAAAAATATCATAATTAGGGTTTATATTTTGGATGACCAAAGTATTATTAGGAAATTAAAAAAATTAAGAAAGTTTACCATGTAAATAATCATGACCTTTTTAGAGACTTTTGTAAGAGAGTAAATTTTGTTATCTTTTTTAATTAAAATCTAATATATTTAAGTTTAATTAGAAAAAATAACTTCCATTAATCTTTATTGCATATGCAAGGCTAAAGTGACGACAAAGTGAAATTATAATGATGTTAATTGAGTGCAAAATAAGGGCAAAAAAGATTAAAGAATTAGAGTAAGTCAAAACTAGTTGGTGATTAACCCAGTTTTTGTTTCTTTAGCAAGAGACCCATGGAGACGTACTCTCAAAACACTTGCCGTATAGGGACATTTTATGAAAACATCTTCCGCGCATTGGTTATAATATTACATTTTTATGTCTTTATTTTAATACATTCAATACTTGTTCTTTTCTTTTTTTGTTAGACGCTGTTGTTTAATTAACTAATCATACTTTTTCTAATATAATTTTTATGATATATTTATCTCGAAAAAACTCTAATCAAAATTGTAAGAAAATTCAAAACACGAAATATTAAAACCTCTTAAGCAAAAGCCAATGTAGAAAAGTTTGGCCGAAGATCGAACCGACCAAGCTACTAATTCATTAAGTCATCGGTTGAAATAGTCAAACCAGTGATCGAACATGATATCACCTAATAAATACATAAACATAAATATATTAATAACTTTAGTTTACACTTTATTAGATTTATAGTTCTAAATTGTTGTATAATTATTTTAATTAAATTCTTGTATAATTTAAGTTTAATTAGAAAATGACTTCGTTTACACTTTATTGGATTTGACGGTCTAAATTAAGTGTAGACAAAGTAAAATTATGAGAACTTTAATGTAGAAAAAAAATAAGGAAAAAAAGACAAGAATTAGAGAAAGTCAAACACTATGGCAACATTGGACTTTGGTGGCACACACTAAGTGCCCCCACAAGCTACTTAAGTGCCACAAAAGCTCATTTGTGGCATTTATTCGGCTCTTTACGAAAATACCACCGAAAGTTGTGTTGATTTTTCTGGCACTTCATAAATGCCGCAGATATATTGGTCGCCCAACTTGTGGCACTTATCTAATGACATAAATTTGTTGAACGATATGACACTTTTTGTGGCACTTTTTGATAAATGCCACAAAAGTATTTTAATTTTAATTAATGAAATAAAATTTTAATAATTTTTATTTTATTAAGAAAATTAGAACCCCAATAAAAATAAAATACGTGACCATATATTTAACTCACATATTCCTTAGTATTTATTATTGAGTTATATATACATATATATACACAATGTATGTATATATACATATATACTTGTGCATATACATATATATATTTGTGTGTGTATATGTGTGTTAATTAGTGGCCTTTAAAATTTTGTGTAATATTTTTGTGGCATTATTTGGAACATTTGAGTTTGTACCATATTTTAGTACCATTTTCTGTGGCATTTGAGTTTGTATCATATTTTGTGGCATTATTCGTGGCATTTGAGTTCTTGCTATAATTTCTTGACATTTTTTTATGAGATTTTCTTATACTTTCATAATTTTGTAGCACTTTTGTGATGCTTTAGAAAGTACCACAAAATTTGTGGTACTTTTAAGAAGTACCAAGTATTGCAGATTTAATTGTCTAAGTCAATCTAATTTGATGATTAAAATATTTTTACTAAATAACAAAAAATTAACTAAAGCAAAGTCGAAATCTTCTAGAAATAAAGTATGAAGAAAACATCTAGGATAGGGGTTCACCACAAAGAACTCTATTAATATGGAATTAACTATCCTAAACTGTTAATTATGTGATCAAAAAGGCAAATTATCCTAAGGTAATTATTGTCTTCTATCGAAGTACAATAATATATCTAAACCAACCTAACCTATATACTCATGGTGATTAATTGAACTTTACCCATTAAGATTTTTTATAATCGTTTGCTCCTTAGGCACAATTAAACTACTCTCTTGATGTAAAAAATTCCTGTTTAATTCATATTCCTCTAATAATGGGTGTCACCTTTCGGTCGGTTCTTCATCAAATTATCTAAAATCAAGCAATTATAGCTAGGTTTATAATAGCAGGCATTAAGAACAAAGAAATAAATAATGACCAATAATAAACACACGCAAAAATTGAATCAACCCCTCAACTAATAGAAATCCATTGGGCTTATACCATCCTAGATAAAGAAATTAATCACACATATTGGAACAATCAACTATAATCATCAACATACTCATCTTGCAAATAATTAATAAACAAAATAAAAAAAAGGACAGGAAAGAGTAAAAAAGAACTCTGCTCGACGAATTGAATTCAAAATCTGAGGTGGAGCATTCAAAAATTCTTGAAAAAATAAATTATTGTTTTTCAATTGAAATCCTAAAAACTTGGGTTCTTAGAAGAATAGAAAGAAAAGAAATGATAAACAGAGAAAGAGAGAAGAACGATAGCCCCTGAACCATCTCTGACTCCTCAGTGTTTTTCACCCTACATTATTACAATAATACCCTATTATGTGTCCTAATCATCCTTTAAAATAAAAGAATAAAAGAAAGAATAATAATAATAATAAATCAAACTTTTAAGTCTTCTAATAGAATTGACGACCTATTTTATACAGGGCACGAGGAATTTTGCGTGCCCGCATAAAATGTCCCAAAATCTTTCAAATCTTGAAAGGCTTGAATAGCCGCGTAAATTTTGAGTGCCCACACAAAGTGTCCAAACCCTAGAAGCTTCTTTTGGGGATTCAACTTAATTGTGAAGAGACTTGCTTGATGACACACAATGCTAAACTTCATAACTCAGGCCCTTTTCTTGTGCTCCACTATTTATAAATCTATCCCCGAGTATTCCTTGATCAAGTCTTATACTATTTTCTGCAATTATATTCCTTATTGTCTATTTAAATAGCAAAACTCCTTCACCTTGCAGAACAAATAAGGGTGAAGAAGTAATCTAATCCGTATAAAGGAAAATCAATTAAAATAAGCCACAAGTTCATTGAAATCATGACAAATGATGATTACTATAAACATGAAACTTTAGTCCTTATAAAACTCCCCCAAGCTTAGATTTTACTTGTCCTCAAGGAAAATAAACTTAAAAATACCAAGTAGAGTTGTAAAAAGATGTGAAAGTCCTCAACTAAAAGCTTCCATAAAGATTCAATTAGACGAATTCCAAAAGCTCATAACTGAACACGTGCTAGTATCATGAACATACAATCTTACAACAAACTATCCAACACGATTAGAGTAACAACATGCTAAACCTTCACTTGCTACATGAACACTCACACTGAAAAGGATAATTTTTTTTCTCAATTACCCACTCAATAGTCATGGTCTAATTTAAGCTTGCCCATTATTTCATCTCTCCTCCAAATAAAATGAGAAAAACACAAGCAAGTGAAGAAGCCATTAGTCACAGAGGTTGTAACGTAGCTTGGATTAAAAGTAGGATAAACATTTTGGAAATATAGCTTAAAGAGCCAAAAGAACAATAGAAAAAAGTTCAACAAACTCCTACTACACTATAATCTCCAGTTACAAATCTCGACTTCTAAAATAAACCAAAACACTTTTGTAACATCATGTGCAAGATAAACATCAATGCCCGCCAATGTAAAAGAAAAAAAACTTAAGGGAAATCACACACTCATAAGAGGAAACGTTGAAATCAAATCAGCCAATTATTATGACCAAGAAGAATCTTTAACATACAATATTTGTCTTATTTCTTTTTTTTAATTATTTCTTTAACATACAAATGAAGACCTTTAAGTTTTAACTATTAATCCTTGACAGTAGTACTCATTTAATTTCTAGAAATATTTTATTTGATTTATTTATTTTCCCTTTTTTCCTTAAGTTTGAGAATTATAAGTGAAAAAAAAAGATGGTCATCCTTTCTAATTTCTTGCATTAAATAGAACTGGAAGAAAAATTTACGTAAACACATGCAACGGAAGGATAGAAAGAAAAGCAAAGTTAAAAAGAACGAACAGAAAAGAAGGGGTGGCTGACGTGGCATTTGAATACAAGTGTGTTACTGAGTTTTCTTCCAATCGAATTGGAATTTCCAGAAAGGAAGGGGCCACAAGCCGAGGGCTTGCTCTTGAGTTATTAAATGTCAAAGGAGAGAGGAAGCCACGGGAACCATTGAAGGTATTGAAGTGGTATATTCTTTCTAAAGAATTTAGTTTTTTCTTTTATTTTAACCATGAATTAATTTACCGTTTAGAATCGTATTGTTTATTTTATTTTTGGAGAATTTACTAGAATATTTATGTGATTACATGTTCTTGGGATGCTTATTTATTTCATTAAGTTAATTTTTGGTAATTTTCCTTGTAGAAAAAATTATTTAGTTTAATTGATAATTTTATCCTAGCATAATTGTGATAGTTTTGAGTATGAGAAATACGTAATTTTTGCAAGTATATTGTGAGTTTTAGAATTGAATTGTTCATGCTAATTACAAATGAGATATGTCATAGAATTGAATAAATCAGGCTATTGGTTAGATGATGGGCTATATCATGCATTTAAGCACAATATGTTTCTTTAGTTAATCGAAAATTTTAACCTATATCATCATGTAAAACGTGTAATCTTTTTCTCCTAAATAAAATTAAATCAATGGTATATAGTTTAGTGGTGGATTTAAGGTTCTAAATCATCTCTATTAGTTAAGCTTTTGTTAGTTTTTAATTTGGATAGTTTATTTATGAATTTTAATTAATTGAGATATAATATTAGCTAATAAAAATTTATAATTTTTATAAAATTAATTTAGTAAAGTTAATAATTTAGGTAATTGATGTGGAATGGTCTTCAAGAGCATAAAATTTTGTCCAAGAAGTGAGGGAGAGAACAAACAAAACAAGTGTAATAAGTAGAAGAAAGTGCCTTTGAAAGGACTTGAAAATGTTAAATTTCAAGCAACCTTGGATATATTAAATCTAAGACCTCAAGAAGGTTTAAACAAAATCTTTTCTTCAAAGTTCAAAGAACCTAAGGTATTTTGAACCTTAGACCTCAATGAAACAAGAAGAAGACCTCAAGACTAGTTTTCTACAAGAGTGTAGTAACTAGTATGAAGGAATTTTTTTTTTTTTTTATGATCAACCTTGAAGCTCTTGGAACTTTCAACAAGTCTTCAAAGTGATTTTTCTTTCAAGGAAGTTCACCCTTGAAGAAGATAGAAAAACTAAGCTAAGAACTAAGAATACTAAGAGAAGAAACTTTGTCTTGAAAAATTTCTTGATTTCTTCTTCAAAATGGAAGACTACATATTTATAGAGACTTGAGGGAGAAAATAGGAATTTTTCCCTCTCATATTTTCAGCCGAAAGGATAGATATAACATATACATACACTTGATAAGACAATAGAGGTGTTTTAATTGCATTTGGACTATTCTAGAGCACTAGTCAACACATTGCCAAAAGTAGGAGGCAATTTTTCAGCTTGGACAATAAGGGATTCCAACTATCTACCAAGGTAAATTTTTAATTTCTAACTTATTCAAAATTAGGATATTGCCCCATAAAGTCTTGGACATCAAAATTTAATCCCCATAAAGTCTTGGACATCAAAATTGACATCAAAATTTAAGCCTTGAAACTTCTCTTGCTCAATTTGATCCTCGTGACTCTTTAGTTGTTTTGCCTTCGCTCTTGTCACAACTCCTTGATGTTCTTGTATGTCTAACCGATTCACATCATCCTCCCCCTCTTGAAAAGGATTCATCCTCGAATCTCCATCACCTATATCAAATAAAGAGAGATCGGAAACATTAAAATTGGCACTAACATTATAATGTCCCGGAAGATCAACTTTATAGGCATTGTCATTAATTTTCTCAAGGATTTTAAATGGCCCATCTCCCCTATCATCAAGCTTAGACTTTCTTTGTTAGGGAAATCTTTCCTTTCTAAAATGCACCCAAACCCAATCACCGGGTTTGAATACCACTTTTTTTCTTCCCACATTTCTTTTCTCTACAAGCTTTTTGTTGGAGTTGAGAATGGCTTCATGGACCTTTGCATGAATTGCTTTCACAACATCAACCTTCTTGCTTGCATCCTTGCTTAATGCTTGATCTATAGGCAAAGGGACCAAATCAAAGGGAGTTAGAGGGTTAAAACCATAAACAACTTGAAATGGAGAATGAGAAGTAGTAGAGTGAGGTGCCCTATTATAAGCAAATTCAATGTGTGGCAAACACTCCTCCCATTGCCTCAATTTCTTCTTCAAAATAGCCCTTAGAAGTTGGCCAATTGTTCTATTTACCACCTCGGCTTGTCCATCCGTTTGTGGATGGCAAGCTATAGAATAAAGCAAGTTAGTACCAAGCTTCTTCCAAAGAACTCTCCAAAAATGGCTCAAGAATTTGGTATCCCTATCCGACACAATAGACCTTGGAATTCCATGGAATCTAACTATCCAAGTAAAGAACAAGCTAGCTACATGACTAGCATCATCGGATTTCCTACAAGGAATAAAGTGTGCCATTTTAGAGAACCTATCCATAACAACAAAAATAGAATCCATACCTCTAGACGTCCTAGGTAAACCAAGAATAAAATCCATAGAAATATCAACCCAAGGTTCTTTAGGAACTTCTAATGGTGTGTAAAGTCCATGTGGAAGAGTTCTAGATTTAGCTTTCTTGCATTCAATACAACTTCCTACAAATCTTTCTACATCTCTTTTTAAATGTGGCCAAAAAAAATGTTCATGAAGAATTTCATAAGTTTTAGTGACACCAAAATGTCCCATTAAACCCCCACAATGTGCTTCTTTGACAAGTAGAATTCTAGTAGAACAAGATGGTATGCACAATCTACCTTCACAATAAAGAAATCCTTCATGCAAAAAATATTTTCCAAAAGGTGCTAACAAGCATTTCTCAAAAATTTCCTTAAAGTAATGATCACTAGAATACATTTCTTTAAGCATTTCAAAACCCAAAATTTTTGTTTGAAGGGTGGATAAGAGAGTATACCTTCTAGATAGAGCATCGGCCACCATATTCTCCTTACCTTTCTTGTTATGGATGACATATGGAAATGTTTCAATGAACTCCATCCATCTTGCATGTCTCTTATTGAGTTTATGTTGGCCCTTGAGAAACTTCAAAGCCTCATGATCGGTGTGCACAACAAACTCCTTTGGCCATAGGTAGTGTTGCCAATGCTTTAATGTTCTTATTAAAGCATAAAGCTCCTTGTCATAAGTTGAGTACCTCACGGCTGCCCCATTAAGTTTTTGACTAAAATAGGCTAAGGGCTTTCCATCTTGCATAAGTACACCACCTATGCCAATGCCGGATGCATCACACTCCACCTCAAAAGTTTTCTCAAAGTTTGGTAGTGACAAAAGGGGTGCACTACACAACTTTTCCTTCAACAATTGAAATGCTTGTTCTTGTTTTGTTTCCCACTTAAATCCTTCGGTTTTCTTGATCACATCGGTCAAAGGGCTAGCAAGTGTGCTGAAATTTTTGATGAACCGCCTATAGAAACTTGCTAGGCCATGGAAACTTCTCACTTCCGATGCGTTTCTTGGTGTTGGCCATTCCTTAATTGCTTGGACCTTACCTTCATCTACTTGAAGTCCTTGTGAGCTTACCACATAACCTAGAAATGTAACTTTCTCCAGACAAAACTCACATTTGTCAAGGTTAGCAAAAAGTTGTTCAATTCTCAAGACATTTAGTACTTCCCTAAGATGTTCAACATGCATTTCATATGTCTTGCTATAGACCAAAATATCATCAAAGTATACAACAACAAATTTCCCAATAAAATTCCTCAACACATGATTCATTAATCTCATAAATGTACTAGGAGCATTAGTTAATCCAAAGGGCATAACCATCCATTCATACAAACCAAAGTTAGTCTTAAAAGCGGTTTTCCACTCATCCTAATTTGATGCTATCCGGATTTCAAGTCAATTTTAGAGAAAAGATTAGAACCATGCAAATCATCAAGTCTAGGTATGGGATGCCTATACTTAATAGTAATTTTGTTTATGGCTCTACAATCTATACACATTCTCCATGTACCATCTTTTTTTGGAACAAGCAAAACCGGAACCGCACAAGGACTCATGGACTCACGCACATACCCTTTTGAAATTAGATCCTCAACTTGCCTTTTTAGCTCCTTAGTCTCTTCCGGTGGACTCCTATAGGCCGGTCGGTTTGGCAAGACCGCCTCGGGGACAAAATCGATTTGGTGTTCGATTCCTCTAATTGGTGGAAGACCTCCGGGCATCTCATCGGGAAATACCTCTTTGTAATCTTCAATAATCTGCAAAATTTCACTTGAAAAAGAGGGTGAGTGTTCTTTAGATGAAGTAAAAGATTCCCTACAATACAAGAGCAATACCACTTCTTTTCTTTCAATTGCTTCAATCACCTCACTAGGTTTTGCAAAGAAACAATTCTTTTCTTTCATCTCACTCTCTTTTTTTTTTGTCACTCTTTTTCTTTTCACTCTTTTTTTTCATCACTCTTTCTTCACTCTTTTCTTTTTCCTCAACTCTCTTTCCCTCCCCAATTTTTTCCCTTTTGAGCTCACTTTCGGCCCTCTCTTTCTCTCTCATCTTTTTTTGTTCATCTCTCACTTGTTGAGGTGTAAGAGGATTCATAGTGAATGTTCTTCCATCCTTCACAAAAGAATAAGTATTCTTCTCCCCATTGTGGAGGGACTTTCTATCGAATTGCCAAGGTCTTCCCAAGAGAAGATGGCATGCTTGCATGGGCACCACATCACATAGTATCTCATCTTTGTAAGCTCCCATTTCTATTGGTACCACTACTTGTCTCAACACTTTAATTTCTCCACTATCATTTAGCCAATGGAGTTTGTAGGGTTTATCATGTTTTGTAGTAGGTAGTCTCAACTTCTCAACAAGATAAGCACTAGCCACATTTACACAACTACCACAATCAATGATAAGGTTGGCAATCCTTCCCTCAACTTTACATTTACAGTGGAAGATGTTTTCTCTTTGTTCAATCATGTTATCATCAAAAGTTTGAGCGCTTAGTGCTCTAATGGTAACTAAGCTCAAGACATCGTCATCACTTCCTAAAGGATTTAAATCAATATGTTCATCATCCTCACCATTTTCTTCACCCTCAACACATTCGCTACTTTCATCCTCCTCCTTCTCAATCCAACCATTCAAATCCTCCCTAAAGATCAAAGCTCTCTTTGTCGGACAACTACTTGCATAATGTCATACACCATTACATTTAAAGCACTTTGGAGGGTTAGAAATGATTTTACCTCTCTCTTCCATCTTTGGTTTGGTTGGAGGTTGGAAAGTACCTCTAGGAGCCTCTTCCTTTTTTGGCCATGGCTTGAAGTTGGAAGTAGGTGGTTTTGTTGTTGCAACTTGTCCTTGGTTGGGAAATGAGGATCGCATCATCCCACTCCTTTTCCTTTGTGATTCGATCTTGTTGGCAAGGTGGCACATGTCTTCATAAGTTGTATGTGGATACAACTCAAGTTGGTTGGCTATCTCCCTATTGAGACCACTAAGGAACCTAGCCATTGAAGCATCCTTGTCTTCTTCCAAGTTCAACCTCAAGATGTAGAGCTCAAGCTCTTGTCTATACTCTTCTACACTTTTTGCACCTTGTTTTAAAGTCATGAGCTTATAATGAAGCTCTCTATAGTAGTGCTCGGGCACAAATCTTTTTCTCATCAAAGCTTTTAACTCTCTCCAAGTATCAACCGGTGGTTTACCACTTCTAACTCTTTGGTTTACTACCCTTTCCCACCAATGTAAAGCATAGCCGGAAAATTCGGCTATTACAAGTCTAGCTTTTAAGAACTCATTACAATTTTTCAACATAAATATGTTTTCTACTTGCCTCTCCCAATCTAAGAAAATGTTAGGGTCATTCTCACCCTTAAAACTAGGGAGCTTCCACTTCATTCGGTCCAAGGTTTGGTCACCTTGGTCTCTTCCACGGTTTGCAACAAATGGAACATGTTCATGATCATCATATAATGGCTCTCCATGCCTAGCTTGTGGCCTTGGAACTTCTTCAAAGTGTCTAGGCATGCCTCTTCCTCCAAAACCGCCTCTTCTACCACCGTAAGGAGGTGGATGAAGTTCTTCATCAAAATGTGGAGGTTGGTGGAACTCGGTTGTCCTAGAGCAATTGAGTGGTCCATTGCTCCTTGGGGTAGTAACATTGATACTATCATGAGGACTAACCTCCCTTTGTTGATTAGAGAGATTAGTGACATCCCTTCTAATAACCCTTATCTCATCTCTTAGGGATTGTAACTCTTGCATTATGAGCCTCAAAGGGTCATCATGTTGGGAGTTGCTAGACTCTTCTCCAAAAGGAGTTGGTGCTTGAGCTTGGGTTGACATCTTGGTAGTGTTTACCTCACAAAACTCTCTTGTTTAACTCTTTTTGGCCTTTTTGAGGATATTCTCACAACTCTTGCCTTTTTCTAAAGGTTCAAGTCACAAAGAGTTCTATGAGTTCTTAACAAAGATTTAACACCTGTACTCAAGTTTAAAACAACCAAAAAAAAAAATCACAAACAAAAACTAGTTGAGAAATATGAGAAGCAAGGAAAATGATATTGAGTCATCCATTCATTTTAAGGAAGTTCAACAACATTTCCAAGAGCATTTGAGTCAATAATGGTAGATTGAACAAATGAAGAAATAAGTACTGAAAAAGGAAAGAAATTCGACCACAAATACAAACACAAAGCTAGGACACTTCAAGAACACAAAAGAATACACAACAAAAGTTTCCAGCAAGCAGAGTAGATGACATACTCGGCTTGTTTGGAAAACTGGTATTTAACCACAAGTCTAAATTGAATGAGGTTTCTCTAGAAAGAATACTCACTCAAAATTCTTGAGTTTAGGCTCAAGAATCAAAGAAAAAGGATTTGTAAAAAGGAAGATATGCTCAGATCATTTCAGTACTTTTTTGTCTGCGGAAAAGCCAGGTACACCTTCAAGTTTTGACTATTTTGAGATATCAAATGAAGTCCAAATTAGATGAAACTTGTGTCATTTGTTTCCCAGGTCAATGTAGTATAACTCTATGTAAAAATATTGCAAAGTTCTAGTCATATTCCAGGTCGTTCAAGCATTCTATTTTTGGGATGCCATTTTCCAGCAATCTTGTCTCTTTTTTTTCTTTTCTGTCTTGTATTTTTGTATGTAAGATATCTCAAAAAAACTTACTTGTAGGTGGCTCTGATACCAAATGATGTGGAATGATCTTCAAGAGCATAAAATTTTGTCCAAGAAGTGAGGGAGAGAACAAACAAAACAAGTGTAATAAGTAGAAGAAAGTGCCTTTGAAAGGACTTGAAAATGTTAAACTTCAAGCAACCTTGGATATATTAAATCTAAGAGCTCAAGAAGGTTTAAACAAAATCTTTTCTTCAAAGTTCAAGGAACCTAAGGTATTTTGAACCTTAGACCTCAATGAAACAAGAAGAAGACCTCAAGACTAATTTTCTACAAGAGTGTAGTAACTAGTATGAAGGAATTTTTTTTTTTTTATGATCAACCTTGAAGCTCTTGGAACTTTCAACAAGTCTTCAGAGTGATTTTTCTTTCAAGGAAGTTCACCCTTGAAGAAGATAGAAAAACTAAGCTAAGAACTAAGAATACTAAGAGAAGAACCTTTGTCTTGAAAAATTTCTTGATTTCTTCTTCAAAATGGAAGACTACATATTTATAGAGACTTGAGGGAGAAAATAGGAATTTTTCCCTCTCATATTTTCAGCCCAAAGGATAGATATAACATATACATACACTTGATAAGACAATAGAGGTGTTTTAATTGCATTTGGACTATTCTAGAGCACTAGTCAACACATTGCCAAAAGTAGGAGGCAATTTTTCAGCTTGGACAATAAGGGATTCCAACTATCTACCAAGGTAAATTTTCAATTTCTAACTTATTCAAAATTAGGATATTGCCCCATAAAGTCTTGGACATCAAAATTTAATCCCTATAAAGTCTTGGACATCAAAATTGACATCAAAATTTAAGCCTTGAAACTTCTCTTGCTCAATTTGATCCTCGTGACTCTTTAGTTGTTTTGCCTTCGCTCTTGTCACAACTCCTTGATGTTCTTGTTTGTCTAACCGATTCACATTAGTAATTATGCCTGTCTATGGTTTGACACCTTTTTACTAATCGTATTACATTCATCTTGTGCACTTACATGTATTGAGTTTAAAATTTGTTAAAAATTCCCGACCAATGACTTTAATTTAGTGCGAAAATCAGGGCAAAAAAGACAAAAGAATTAGAGTAAGTCAAAACATACAGATGAGATCTAGGAGTTTTTTCTCAAATAATCGTGTTTTTAAAGAAGTTTCCTCTTTTAATCTTGTAGGCTTTACAGCCCATTTCTTCCCAATATTTTTTATTTTTCCAGCCCAATTTTCTCCCCCATTTGACCCCAAGATGTTCTGGGCCTCAACCCAAGTGGAATAGGCTCTTTGCCTGCTTCTGGGCCATCTCTTTGCCTGCTTCTGGGCTGCCTCCTTGACTGAGTCTGATGCCCGCGGCCCGGCTTGGCCACCCGGGTCGTCCGTTGGCGACCAGCGGCTCGTCTGCTCGGCTCCTCTTTAATTGATTGCTGCCTCTTCGTTTCTTGTGTCGTCTCTTGAACTCCTTCTCTGAACCGTCTCTCATTCTCTCTATGTCTTTTGGAATCTTCAAGAGTCTTGTTTTCTTCTCCTTCTCTTTCAGCTCTGCTGCTGCTGTTCTCTCTTTTCTGGTGCTTTTACGCTATTAACCAATCTTCTCCTTTGTCACCATTGTTTGTCTGTTGGTGAGGTTAGAGAGATAGCCATAAGGAAAGAAGAGAGAGAGAGAGAGAGAGAGAGAGAGAGAGAGAGAGATAGAGGTAGATAGAGGTAGTATATTGCCGGTGATTTCTTCCCAGTTGAGGCCCGTTTTTTATGGTTATAACGCCGATCATCATTTTTCTGCGCTGCTCGACGTCCGATTCTGGTTTGATAACCCCTCAGTTTCAGCTCTTCGGTCATCTCTTTAATTTTCTGTTGGCCGCTTTACGGCGACGGTGGTGAGCAAACTGTTCTTTGATTTATTTGGGTTATTTTTATACAAATCGGGTATTATTTTGCAGATTACCTTATTATTGTTCTTTGGCTGATTTCTGTGCATTGAAAGATTGAATCTTTCTGTTTTTCTTCTGCTGTAATTTATTCTTTGATAAATTTGTAATAGTAATATTTAATTGTAATAGTAAATAGGAGTTGTTTTCTCCAACAAGTGGTATCAGAGCCAAGTTCCGGCTCCCTGGCTTCGACGTCCGACAGCAACCTTCCGATCTGAGAAGTTTCTCAGAATCCGGCCAGTGAAGTTCCTATTACCCTTCTTTGTTTTTACAGTTTTCTTATTTTTTTCAGTTTATTCGGCTTGCCGCCGAGTTTTTGTTTACTGTTTATCGGCTTGCCGCCGGCCTTATCTGGTTTATGTGTTTCAGCTTGTAGCCGATTACTGTTTCTGTTTCGGGTTGCTGCCGGTTCTATTTCTGTTGGTTGTTGGTGTGACAGCTTGCTGCCGATTCTGTTGCTATTATTGTATTTCTATTGCTTTCTGTTTCTGTTCGTTTTCTTTTTTGATTTATTATTCCAGTTTTTTCTTTGTTGTTTTTCAAAAATCAAAACCCAAGCCTGGCTTGAGTCCAGGAGATATCAAGTATCTGTGTCTTGGCGGGTTTATTTTTATTTCAAAAGTTTTTTTCTTACTTCTGTCTTTTTCTACTGGATCCGTCTGTTTCTGTTCTCTTGGTTATTATTCTGTTTGTTTACTGTTTTTGATTAGGAATTTCTGTGCCTTTGTGTTACACTGTTTTGTAATCAAAACCAAACCTAATCAAACGAAATTAAAACAAACAACACCATTTTTCTTTGGAAAATCTTTCCTCTGTTTTAAGCGAAATCCGGACAAGTTTTATTCAAAACTTTTTCAAATCTTTCATCTTTCTGAAACCACTGAATTACACCTATTTTCCCTTAAAACATGTTAGTTCCAAAAATTGAAACTGATAGGTTTGATGGCAAATCTGATTTTGCAATGTGGCGAAGGAAAATGAAAGCAGTTTTGGTACAAAACAAAATTGCTCCCGCTATTTGCATCCCTGAAGAGTATCTGGAATCTTAAAGAAAAACTAGGTGATGCTCATGGCTGCCTCACCTTGCATTTGACTGATAACGTTTTATGGGAAATTGACGAAAAAGACAATGCTTTTGAAATCTGAACAAAACTGGAAAAATTATATTTGGGAAAATCTATTTCAAATAAAATCTATTTAAAAGAACAGCTTTTTGGTTTCAAAATGAGTGGGACAAAATCACTTTCTGAAAATATAAAGATTTAAATAAAATCATTTTGGAGCTTCAAAACGTCGAAGAGAAAATCTCTGATGAAAATATTGTAGTCATTTTACTAAATGTCTTACCTATTCTTTTAATGATGTTAAATCCGCCATTAAATATGGTACAGATGATCTTTCCCTTTCTGATGTCAAAAATGCTTTAAAATCAAAAGTTTTGGATTTGCAAAAAGAGAACAAGTCTCATGGTGAAAATCTTTTTGTAAGAGGAAGGATTGACCGGAGAGAACCTCCTAGTCATCGTTTTAAAAGCCGTTCCAAATCACGAGAGAAAAGTAAGGTAAAATATTTTTATTGTGGGAAAGAAGGGCATATGAAAAATAAGTGTTTTAAACGAATCAAAGATGAGAAACAATGTAAACATGGTAAAGGAGGGAATAAAGTCGATAAAACCCACGGTTTTCAATTAGATGGCAACTCTATGTTTTCTGAAGTTCTGTGTGTTTCTATTTGTCCTTCATGTACTGATGTTGTTAATCATTGGGTGCTTGATTCTGGTTGCTCATTTCACATGACACCTAATAAATACTGGTTTTCTGATCGCAAACCGTTAAACAAGGAAAAGTTTTTATGGGTAATAATCAGGTTTGTGATATAAAAGGCATTGGCAGTATTTTTCATAAAAATGCATGATGGCGTGACTAGAAAACTCACTGAGGTGAGATACGTTCCTGACTCACGTCGGAATCTTATTTCCCTCAGTTATTTAGACTCTTTGGGTCTCTCTTTTAAATCCAAAAATGGAATTTTGCGTGTTTGCAAAGGAAACCTAGTCATGCTAAAAGGTTTTAAAAAGGAAACTTTATACATCCCTCTTGGTAAAAGAGTTTGCAACTCTACAGCTTTGGTTTCAAAAACTGTCCCTGAGAAAACTATGTTGTGGCATCGGAGGATTGGCCACATTAGTGAAAAAGGGCTTTATTATTTACAAAAACAAAAACTTTTATGTGGTGATAAAATCCATTCCTTGGATTTTTGTGATCACTGTGTTTTGGAAAAACAACACAAAATTAGTTTTTCTACCAGCACACATAAGTCATCTGCACCTCTTGATTATGTGCATTGTGATCTGTGGGGCCTGAAAAGGGTCCAAATTACGGTGATGATGTTTATTTCCTTTCTATTGTTGATGATTTTTCTAGGCATGTATGGGTTTTTCTTTTAAAAACCAAAGATCAAACGTTTGAAAAATTTTGTGAATGGAAACATTTTGCTGAAAATCATTCTCGATATAAACTAAAAACTATCAAGACTGATAACGGTTTTGAATTTTGCAACCGAAAGTTTTCTGACTTATGTGCATCACATGGCATTTTACATCATAGAATGGTTAGACATAACCCACAACAAAACGGAGTTGCCGAAAGGATGAACCGTACTATTATGGATAAGGTCCGTTGTCTGTCAGTGTCTTCTAGTATTCCAAAACCATTCTAGGGTGAAGCTATTAGTACAATTGTATACCTCATCAATAGATCTCCATCCACAGCTATAAACTTTAGGACTCCTATAGAACTCTGGTCTGGGAAACCTCCCAATCTTTCCAATTTGAGGGTTTTCGGTTGTGCAGCATTTGCTCATCAAAAAGAGGGAAAACTAGATCCAAGGTCTAGGAAAGGGGTGTTCATAGGATATCCTAGTGGGGTAAAGGGTTATAGAGTATGGTTGAAGGGTGAACCAATGGTGAGGGTTATCATAAGTAGGGATGTTGTCTTTAACGTGTTAGAAATGCCCTGTCTTAAGGATAACACCATCATCGATAATCCTTCTTGTGATCCTTCTCCTAGTAGCATTCTGGTGGAGGTGGAGACTATCTCCGAACCCACTCAAGAGCCACCTCAGGAACCTGAAACAAATTCTGAGTCTTCTGCTCCTTCTAGTAGTACTCCTGTTCCTGAAACTTCTGACCCTATTCTAGATGGTTCTAATGAGGAAGAGGAACATCCTGAGGCTCAAACCCAGGCTCTTAGGGATTATCAACTCGCTAGAGATCGAGTCCGTAAAGTACCTAAGGATCATCCTCGGTATGGTTACTCCTACATTGTATCATATGCTTTTACTGTTGCTTCTTATGTTAAGGAAAAAGAACCCTTATGTTTTTATGAGGTTTTGAAAATTCCCAATTGGGTTTTATGGTTGCTTTCTATGGAAGAAGAAATGTTTTCTTTAAACAAAAACAAAACCTGGATTCTTGTTCCAAAACCTTCAAAACAAAAACTTGTTGATTGTAAATGGATTTTCAAAATAAAGGAGTCTAAATCGTCTAATTAACCTCCGAGGTTCAACGCTAGACTTGTTGCAAAATGTTTTTCACAAGTTGAGGGCAGTGATTTCAATGAAATTTTTTCTCCTGTTGTTAAATACAAAACAATTAGGATTGTTCTTGCTCTTGTTGCTTTCTATGATCTTAATCTTGAACAGCTTGATGTGAAAACTGCCCTATTTTACATGGTGATCTTGAAGAAACCATTTATATGCGTCAACCACCTGGTTTTGAAGTAAAGGGTAAGGAACGTATGGTGTGTCTTTTGAAAAAGTCCCTATATGGACTTAAACAGTCGCCAAGGCAATGGTACAAGATGTTTGATTCTTTTATGTCCAAAATTGGTTTTTCAAAAAATAACTATGATAGTTGTCTTTACTTTTCTGGTAATGATGTGGATTCTGCTATTTATCTGTTGCTGTATGTGGATGATATGTTCATAGCTTGTCGTCAAAAAGCTAAGATCGATGAACTGAAGTCTCTGCTAAAATCTGAGTTCGATATGAAGGACTTAGGAGTTGCATCTAAAATCCTTGGGATGAATATTTCTAGAGATAGACCTGATCGTGCTCTCCTCTTATCCCAAAAGCCTTTCCTTCAGAAAATCGTATCTAATTTTCAATGTAACTTTGTAAACCCGTTACAACTCCTCTTACTAGCCACTTTAAACTTTCTGACAAAACTTGTCCTAAAACTGAAAATGATCGGCGTTTACACTACCATCGTTGGTCTGATTTTGAATTAATTGGATTTGTTGATTCTGATTTTGCAGGTGACAAGGATGGTAGAAAATCTACCACTTCTTATTTCCTTACCCTTGCGGGTGATCGCATTTCGTGGAAATCCCAACTGCATCTTGGAGTTTCCTTGTCAACTACTGAGGCTGAGTATATCGCAGCAACAGCAGCAACCAAAGAAGACATTTGGCTTCAAGGGTTGGACTTTCTTCATGTGCAAGCAGTTTGACTCAAATTGAGTCATCTTTCAGGGATGGAAAAATATTGTTCTAGGTGGAGATTTTAGGCTTTACAGCCCATTTCTTCCCAATATTTTTATTTTTCTAGCCCAATTTTCTCCCCCATTTGACCCCATGATGTTCTGGGCCTCAACCCAAGTGGAATAGGATGTTGGGTTGCTTTTGGGCCGTCTCCTAGCCTATTTCTGGGCCGCCTCCTTGACCGAGTCTTTAGGGATGCCTGCGGCCCGGGTTGGCCACCCGGGTCGTCCGTTGCGACCAGCAGCTCGTCCACTCGGCTCCTCTTTAATTGATTGCTGCCTCTTTGTTTCTTGTGTAGTCTCTTGAACTCCTCCTCTGAACCATCTCTCATTCTCTCTGTGTCTTTTGGAGTCTTCAAGACTCTTGTTTTCTTCTCGTTCTCTTTCGGCTCTGCCGCTGCTGTTCTCTCTGTTCTGGTGCTTTTACGCTGTTAACCAGTCTTCTCCTTTGTCACCATTGTTTGTCTGTTGGTGAGGTTAGAGAGATAGCCGTAAGGAAAGAAGAGAGAGAGAGAGAGAGAGAGAGAGAGAGAGAGAGAGAGAGAGAGAGAGGTAGTATATTGCCGGTGATTTCTTCCCAGTTAAGGCCCGATTCTGAGGGTTATAAGCCCGATCATCACTTTTCTTCACCATCGACGCCTCGACGCGGCAACGCCGGTGCTCGGTGACCGATTCTGGTTTGATAACCCCTCGGTTTCAGCTCCTCAGTCATCTCTTTGATTTTCTGTTGGCCGCTTCAGGGCGATGGTGGTGAGCAAACCATTCTTTGATTTATTTGGGTGATTTTTATACTAATCAGGTGTTATTTTGCAGATTACCTTATTATTGTTCTTTGGCTGATTTCTGCTCATTGAAAGATTGAATCTATCTGCTTTTCTTCCGCTGTAATTTATTCTTTGATAAATTTATAATAGTAATAGTTAATTGTAATAGTAAATAGGAGTTGTTTTCTCCAACAAATCTAATTTTTGTTGTCTTAGTAGGAGACCCATATAGGCGTGTTCTAAAAATGTACCGTGTAGGGAATTCTGCATTAAAACACATTCCGCACATTAGGACTTCATATATAATTTTTATTATATTCTATATTAAATTTGTTTTTTTATAATGCTTTTTATTAACTAAATCTACTTTCCTGTTTTAATATAATTTTTTTATATATATTTGTCTTAAAAAACACTCTGAATAAAAGTTTTACGAAAATTCTAAACTATAAATCATAAAAACTCTCAAGGAAAAGTGGAGGTTGAGAAAATCGCATCGGAGATCGAACCAGTTGTCTAACAAGATATTACGTGATAGTTTATGAAAATTATAAAGATACTAACCACTAAGCAAAAAGTTTTCATCGAGGTAAGAAAGTGTTTTAAAACATGTTAAAATTATTTCATCCTCTTGAAACATGCATAGTAAAAAAAGGAATTCATTTACAAACATACCACACACGCTAATCTTCACTAAATATAGTTAAAAAAGAAATTGAAGAATGTTAAAGATCTATTAAAATTTAAAAACGTAAGCGCTTACGTGAGTAGACCCTGATTCTCTGCATATAAATGGAGCACTGGTCCTCTTAGTATCTTTGTGGAGTTACATTGACTAAGTTGAGTTTAATTCCGACGAGTTTTAGCGGAACGGAACATTCCATATTGGCAAGTTTATCTCTTAATTGCAGTTAATACTCGGTTCTACCACCCCTTACATTTTATTTAGCACAAAATAAAAAGTAAAATTAAAAAACAAAATTATTTTTGTAAAAGTAAATTTATATCATGTATAATTGACTAGTAATGAAAAAAGAATTTATGAACTATTTATTCACCTTTTAAAAAATCAAAATATTTCTTATGTGATGACATTCTTTCTTTTTTTTTTTTTAAAAATAATTGTTCAAATCTTAACTTCTTAAAAAGATTCTAATTTATAGATCATATATTACTAATATTATTTTGTCTCTTTTAAAATATTTTTTCAACTATTATTTTTGAGATATCCTCTATAAAAAAGAGAAAACAAATGATCTTCTTTTGGGCTAAATAAAAGGGCCAAGTTCTCCCTATAGGAGAAACAATCCAAATTATCTTTCTTCTTCACCTTTCCTTGCCTCAACCGCAGTGCCACACCACTATCTTGTTTTTGTTTTATTATTGTTTTCCCTTTATCCTTCTTTTTCTCCATTTTCCCTTACACCTTAGAGTGAACTCTTGCTTTTTTCTTTTCTTTTTCCTTCTTATCTCTTTCTCCTCACAGACTCCTCTTCTTTTCCTATTCTCCTAATCCCCTTCGTTCTCGCATTCTCCTCCCTTCATAAACTTATCATACAATTAATTTGCTCCTCACCTCAACTTCATGGCTTCTCTCCTTCTTTTCTTCATGTTGCTATTTTTGGTTTTGAAATGGTTGGGTGACATAGGTGGAGAAGTCCTCTCCCTTTATATTCAATATGCATATCATCAAGCTATGGACAAGAGAAAGCATCAACAAAATTAGAATAGCAATTATCAACTATCTAATCAAAAGAATCATGATCTAATCTCAAAGTGTATTCAATACAAAACATTGCATCATTTTGTCATGGGTAGGAAGACTCCAAAATATGGAAACAATTGCAATGAAATATTTTTCCAAGTATAGTTCATAACGAGCTAACATATTGAAAAGTGTCTCTATCATGAATGAGAGCAAAGGAAAATTATGACATCCCCAACTACCTCCCTAGGTTCTAGTGGGAAGTGAGCAGGAACCTACCTTTTGACAGTTAGTTCGTCATGATAATAGGATGTTTATGTCCACGAATAAACTCGCTATTACATAAGGTCCATTGATGTCTCATACTTCACTCTAAAAGATTATCTCCTCACAGCTCTTCCTTTAATCCTATATCGAAATGATAAATGTGTGAGCTAGGCCCAGTAAATCCATGTGCATGTGAGTATATTTTAAGCTAAAAGCCTAAACACAACTTATCACTCAAACGAAGTTAAAAGATACTTATTTTAATAAATGGAGAACATGGCAATAAACAATCATAGCAGTGCTATACATATCGTAATATTCAATACATCAAATCATAGTATCAAGAATATTAAAGATCAAGAAGCAACTAATTCATTAACACGAGAAGACATCAAAATGAAAACTTGATGATAATTTGGTGTAGGTAAGAATGGTTTCCTAGCATCAGTAAAATTTAAGAAATTCGAAGATGACCTCCAAGCCTAGTACTTCAATGAGCTCTACCTCTACCCTAATTGTATGTATTTGAAAAAAAATTTGAGGAATGAGAATATTCAGGTTGGACAAATTTATCTGCGTTTCTGTTTTTCATGAAAAAGAATATGTAAGATTCATATCTATTTAGTAGGTAGGATATCAAGATTTACCGATGCAAAATTCACAACAAGTCATGAATATCTAGAAATTGATGAGAATGCCAGCATAAATATTTAATATTACAAATTTCGTGTATTATTTAATTATAAATTAGCATTTTTTGTACTTAATAACTAATTAATTTTTACTTATTTTGGAGACTCATGATAGAAAAATACATTAATATTTGCACAAATGAACTTAATTTTATATCATAATAAAGCATAATTTTTTCCAGTAGCTACGGCCTCCCTAGCCCCTTTATTGCTCCGACACTATACCTCCACAAATTAAACTATTGCCGTCCTTTTATTCCGACTCAAAAACCTTTTTCAAACATTTATTGTACCCATAAACTACTTAAGTTAATGCACTTATGACAAACTACACTAAACGACGTGAAGTTTTTCAATATATTTTAGGCATACCCCTGTATATATGCCTCTTATTAAGCCATTACTAGACAACCAAAACAAAGAGTACACATGCCGTAAATACACATCTCCATTTTCTTCCAATCGAGATCTCCTAAAATTCCTCTTTTGAAATATTCACCTCTTTAAGAATAAAAATACTCATGCATGATGCATGGCTAAAATGTGTCAAAAAGAACCACATTGAGTATAGTTTTTTCATACAAGCAAAATATTAAATACTCTACAGGTATAAATGTGTGAAAAAAAAGTTTTTTTCTATGAATAAAACATGGCTAGTTTTTATATAGGTCATTTCTCAATCACCAATGTTCATTTGTAATTCAATACTACAGTTTACAAAATATATATACAAATGATACCTTAGAAACAAGACTTTGATCCCATATCTCAAATGAATAAATATTTGAATGGTCCATGTTACAGAATAGAAATGAATATGAATAGAATCTATATAACCTATGTATAACATAACTAAGAAAGCAAATAACATGCACAAAATAATCAGAACTAATATTTATAGTTATTCTTGTGCATCATAAATTAGTTATAAATACCTATGAGCAATTTTAGATTTTTAATTTAGAAAAAAGAATTTTAGTAATATTTTTCCAATCTAAAATAGAAAATATATTGTGGAATCTGGCTTTGAGCTCAGGTGATGTCAAAGTTGAGCTTAATGTTGTCATTTTTTAAGCGAAACATGGGTAATTTTGTAGCATTAAGTAAAAAGATGAGGTCTTATTGGGCTAAAAAGGCAGGAGCTGAGGGTGTTAAGCGGGATAACTGGCAGCATATATTACCTTTCATTTCACATGTAAACTTAAAAAAAAATTATCCTCAACCTGAAAATATAGTGATAAAGGAAAAAGCTAAAAAATATCCATGTCAATTTTTATAGCTAAATTTTCAATTAAATTACATAGTAATGTGTTTGTTTTCATGGAATGTTATAAAATATTTTGGGGCATCCCCTAATACAATAAGAAGGCCTTAAAGAATGCAAAAGGAAAAGTTGTAAATAGGTAATAATAATGGCATTCATGAAAACCTATTTCAAAAAAATAATAATAATAGTTATTCGAGAGAAATAATTAAATGATTGCACATATCTATCATAGATTTTGAAAAGTACCAGTGGCCACCATTTGTAGAAAGATAACCAAAGATCCTTATAGAATAAGGAGAGATGTAATTGAACATTTAAAATTCCTATAAGCAAATGATATTATCAAAAAAGAAATTAAACTAAGCTAGAGAACACCTTCACAAACTTTTAGTTGTCATTTGTTTGAGTTCTTGCTCTTTTGGGATCCCTAGCTTCTCTTCTTTGTTGCAGAAAGTTGATATGATCTCCATAGCTATTGCTTCTCTTGGTGTCAATCCCAGTAATGTGTATCTCCCTTTAGCTATTTTCTCTTGATCAATTTCTACTTCAATAATTTGGGTTTCAAGAGGAGAGTTTGGATGATAGTTTAAGTCAATAATTTGATTCCTGCAAGAAGACACTGGTAAATCATTCAAGTCAATAATTTCGTTTCAGGTTAAAGATTCTAATACATTGTCATTCTTGAGAGGAGATTCTGGTTGATCATTCGTGTCGTTTTGGTACATGGTGGGATGATTTGGTACACTTTGACCCTTGTAAAGAGACTCAGGTAGATCATTCTAGTTATTTCGGCACATGGTGAGACATTTTGGTACTGTTTGACCTCTGCGAAGAGATTCTTGCAAATCATACAAGCTATTTTGGTACATGGTGAGAGATTCTGGTAGACTTTGACCACTGGAGGAAGACTCTGTTAGATCATTCGTGCTAATAGCTTTTTTTGATCTTTGGAGAGAAGCCCGATTGGACATCAGGATAATTATCTTCTTCTTCTACTTTAATATGTTGCTCATTCGAGGCATGTCTACTAATTTTAAGAGTCTTTGTTTCAATGTTAAGCCCTACGATTTGTTCTTGATTCCCAAAGTACTTTCTTCCATTGTGTAAGCTCTTTTTTCCTCTTCGAATCCAACAAGCTTTTGTTGGAGCCAAAACTTAGTTCCTCCACCAATTTAAGTAAGGAACGCTCACCTCTTGTTTGGACAATCTTGATGGAAAGTACATTGATTGGTTAATACTTAAAGGCCAACTATAATTACTAGTGAGACTTCCATACTCATATTTGAAGAAGTGGCTAATCCCCAAAGATCTTGATCATATCCAAATTGAAGTGCTACATGATGTGGATTATACACCTCTTCACATTCTATACCAATAAGAACACACGCTCTTAAGAATCGAGTAAAAGATTCTAATTCTTCGTCGGAATATTTGCCAATGTATATCCGTGTTTCTTTTTCCTTGTAAAGTTTTGGAAAGCACAAATTATTTATGTTTAAGCAATAAGGTTGCCATAGAAAATCCTCACAAGAAGAATTAATGATTGGCTTAACATTCCCAATCTCAAATTTTTTGTTTACCATTCCATAGGGTAGCCCTTGGCTTATAGGCCTAAGGGAGTTTACCTTTTGTCGATATAGTAGGAACCTTTCCCATGCCCATAATTTAACAAAATGAAATGGAGCCCATATTGTATAACTTAAACACACTACTTCTTGACCTCGATCTTCACTGTCTATGTTTGTTGAGGCAGTCATTATTTCTTCCAACAAGCTTAAATCTCTATATATGCTGGCTAAAACTACTAGACCGAGCGCTATTTTTGTCCCTTTAGCAAGGTGTATTGCAACGTGAATAATATACTTATCAATTTTTTAATTTAATCCATCGGGAAAACAAACCTTGAAAGCAAAGACACAAGAAAAGCGTCCTGCTCAAATTGGCGTTCAAGTTTCTTGAATGAGTCTATCCACTTGATATGAGTATTCTTAGCTTTCATTTTCTCAAACTTATCCAATTTCTTTTTAAAAATTTCCTTAATTTTGATTGTATCTTTTCCATCAAGGGGTAAAAAAAAAAAAAAAAGAACTTCCTAGTAGAGAGAACCTACAAAAAATCATCACATGTTCTAATGTGATGGATGCTTCACCCCAAGAGAAAACAAAACTATTCGTTTCAACACACCATCTTTCTGCTAACCTAAAAATCAGGTCATCATTTCTTAGAAACTCATAGTTACAGCATAAAATAGCCTCATGAACCCCAACTTTCCTCCGTAACAAATGGTATTTTGGGAACTTTTTATGAACCCATTTGTTCCACTCTTTTAATTGATGCTGCCACCCATTGAAGACCAAGTCTATTGACCACTTTGATTTGGGGGAAAGGATAAGCAGTTTCAAGCTTGAATCTTCAAGTGAAGCAACAACTTGTTTCAAGAAATGGGCATTCCTTCTTGAAGGAGGTCCGCCAGTATGTAAAAATGAAACCATCAACTCTTCCTTTCCTGAATAATTGAGTCATCTACTAAGGGGGAAAATACATGTACTTACATCTTCATCCGAATATGGTTGTGGTATCCACGAATATAAAAGAGTATCTTTATATATCATACAATCGATTTTTATTTTTAACATCTATTTGCTTATTGTCTAGCATTAAATTAAATTTAAGAATCAACTCAATTAAGAGAGAAGATTTTAGTTTTAAACTATTAGGGATTTTTTTTTTTTAATGGTAGATTGAAACAAGTGGAGATTTCTTTCTAGCGCTTTATAGAAAATAAATCATTTCCAAGAGAGTATGCAAAGTTAAAAAAATATATATATTCGTTTTGAACTTCAATCCAAATACACTATTTCTTGTATTAAAAAAACCTTGCAATGGTTAAATGTTAGCTAATGAAGACCATGTTACACTGTAGATATGGTATTTGATAGCCACTCAAAATTAGAAAAGTACAGTTGCTAGATTTAATTTAATTGATTTTTATTTATCTTTTGTGATTGAGGATGTGGGATACAAGGGGAAAAATGTATAAATTTCTTTTAATAGATTAAAATTTTAAAATATTTCTTCTTGTTCTGCATCTTATCTAAGAAATTGAAAATTTTCAAAAACTTACAATTCAATTTGATCCAAGTCTATACTAACAGGACCAAAAGATCCATTCCTTTATTCTTTTGAAAACAAGTCATGTGTTTGAAATGGTGTTGAACAATTGAAGTAAATGATTTATACTAACCCCATTTCTAGAGACATCAAGTTCTTATCAACTTTTCATAAATCTGATTAAAAAAGTTAGGGGATGGACGACTTACGACTTCAAAGCTAATTTGTAAGTAAAACATGACATAATGAAAAAATGACAGGAAAAAAAAGCCATTGAGCTATTGATATAAACATAAAAAATAAATGAATGAACAAATAGGAAGATTAAAGTAATAGGAGATAATCATACTTGGAGGAACCATGGAGACTAGATTTGATGTTTAGGTTTTCTAAAAGGCAAATGAATAAATCTATTATGAGTGTTTTATGAGTGGCCATGGGATAATCTCTCCTTCTAGGGTTCACCATCTAATAGGCAGACCTTACAAGAAAGGGATGAAACATGACTAGTTGTGTCTTAACTTTTAGTCTTAGTTAATTTTATTTAGAGCTTTTGTTAGGGGTAAAAACTTGGACGAAAATAGGAAGAGATGTAAATCGAGATGTAAATATCCTATTTACCTTATTAGGTTTCAATGTATGAGGAAATGTGATGCAAATGTGGAGGGAAACTATCCCTATCCACTATAGAAAATTAGCCCCTCCTAAAATAGACAGATTCAGACGTAAATGATAATAAAAAGACCATTTTACTCTCTTACTAATTAGTTAAATTCATTAAAAATTTATCCTAAATCAAATCCGATACAATATATATAACATTCCAAGTTTTGCGCAATGGATATAATAGTAAACTATTTATTATCCACTTTCACCCTAATCAAACAAAGGGATGTAAACGTTATTTACTTTCTTTCCAACCATAAACAATTTTCAAGTAATTAATTATACTTCCTAGGAAAGTAATGGTTCCATTCCATATCTCCTTACCCTCCTTGTACCCCTCCGCGAACCAAACCATAGTGCTTAAACTACTGTTCTGATTAGAAGTCTAACAAAATGTTATACTAACAATTATATACAAGAATAAATGTGTAATACATTAACTTTTAGCTACATAAATAATTTGGTTCCATGAATGTGTCCTGCAGATATTGCAATATTGAAAGAAAATAAACTATATACAACCTACAATAATCAGGAAATAATTTATTGTATTAATATGCTTTCATAGTAAAATAAAGAAGGCCTAATTCATCATTCCTTATTACAATTTTACGAACATTCAATTTTAATTTTTAGATGAGTGGACATTCATTTTCAAAGTAGAACTGATCTAGTGAATGTAATGACAACTTTTTGAACAAAAATATTTATGTCTATATAATGTGTGTTCGTAAATGGAAATTTTCAATGATAATTATGTATAAAAAGAAACGGAAATTAATAAATTAAGCTTTTTTATATCACGAACAAATTTCTTGTAATCTCAATATTACCCATATTAAATATTAACTATTTATTATCCTTAGTTATTACCTTTACAAAAGATAACTTTGAAAAATCTCTTACTTTCAATGACAAAGATTTCTTACTTTAAATATTAAAAGAAGAAGAAGAAGAAGAAGATATACTTTTCAATATGATATTTTTTTCTCGGTAATATTTTCACATAAGAGGGATAAGTACTGCAAATTAAACCTTGAACACAAGTGCAACTTCCAAGGTGTACTTTGGGTGTTGAAACAGCTCCGTCCCACATAAATTCTAATTACTAGGGTTCTTCAGTCACATGTCTATCACCCTCTTCTTTAACATCATCTCACTCCTCTCCTTTAGATATCCCCATTTAAACCACCACAATCTTTATCTTCTTATTATTTTTTGGGTGAACGACGATGGTATTTTATCTTCTTATTTTGATGATTCATAATCCATGGAGGAATATAGCAAATTATTATTATTTGCTGAATAAGCAGTTATATTAAACAAAACAAAATAAATTACACATATGGATAAGAGACACAACCTCTATATCTATGGTAATAGAAATAAAACAAACCTTTAGAATCTCTTACTGGGCACAAAACATTAAATAAACAAAAAACAAACTCACATCCAATTTTTTTCTGGCATCTTCAGAACAAACTCTTCGTACCTCAAGTATGCCAAAAAAAGTTTCCAGCTTAGCTGTAAACAGAAATCAAAAAGACTATGGGGCATACCAATTTTCTTGACGATTCCCTAGGATAGAGATTAAAAAAAAAAGGACCTAGATTGAATTAGGTTTCAAGAAATCTGCTTCAAGGAGGAGAGTAGAACTAGCATAAAAAATGATGAAGGAAAAAACTTACTTGTAGATTTTAAATCGGGCAAAATGATTATGAAAAAAGAACAAAATATGGTATTTGAATGCAAGATAACTAGAAAATAATGTAAATAGAGATAGAAGACATTCCCTGACAAAGGTTAAAACTCCAACCACAGTTGGACTCTAGCCTTGGCTGAAGAAGACAACAACGAGAACGAAAGGGCAGTTGAGCAAAGATAAATAAGTGAAGAGAGAGATAAGAAGAAAGAAGGTATGACTTTGTCATGTATGCAAAAATTCTTATATAGGATTCTTCTCGATTGTTTTTAGGTTTTAAAGCTGCTGGAAAAATAATGAAAAAATTAATGTATCATCTATTTTTAACATTAATGAGGTGGAGTAGTTTTAGAAATTACTAAGTAGCTTTTCAAAAAATATATTTTAAATCTTATGAAACTAAAAACAGTTGTAATATGTATGTAAAAACTACATAAAAAGAGCCTAAAATATTCTAAAGGATGAACAAAAAACGATACCGCATAGTTTTGGCAATTGTAAAATAAGTACATGAGCTTTGACAAATGGCAATAATTGAGTGACGAAATTGTATTGATGAAGAGATCAATTGCCTGAAAAATTTAAATGCCTTGTTTACCCTTACGACTAGAAATAAAAAATCAATATATATATATATTAAACAACGCCTTATATATGAAAATCTTAGAACAAAAGAAGAAAACAAAATTGTCATTTCCCTCTCCTGTACCATCAACATCCCTGCTCATCCCATATATGTGCAATAACTATTGGCTCATCCTTTCTCTTTTCTTCTCCTTTCCTCACCCCAACCATCTCCATAGAAAGAAAATCTAGAAATACATAAGTATTTTGAACTCATGGCTAAGTAACAACCCTAAAATCAATAGTGGAAATTCCCATTTTGTTTCAAAATCCGCATACCCTTATAGAGCTGGAAGAGAATGATTCTAATAAGTAGAAAATTCTTGTAGCCAGGGAAAGGAAAAAATCTGATTGTATCACCCTTTAGTAAGTTTCTTCATTGACATCATGCATCAATTGAAAAAGAAGAGAAAAAAGAATCAAACTACTCAGTGTTCCTTCTTCAAATTCATGTTACTTTCCTCTGTTATACATTGCTCTCCTTTTTCTCTTATTATTAACATTCTATATCTGACCAAGTAATGGTAAGGAAGTTTCATTCGAATTATAAGCCTTCCACGATTTTGTGAAAGGATTTGAGGATGAGTAATAGAGAACTAATGAGTGAGAAAAAGAGGGAGAAGAGAGAAGTAGTGGTGAGACTAAGTGGTGGCTATAGCTCTATGGGAAAAAGACATTTATAGACTGGCAAAATTCGTCTCTATTTGGCAAAATTTCGTGCCTAAATTGGTTTAGAGACAATTTGGAGACGAAATAAGTGACAACAATACTTTTTCGTTTTTTTAAGTGGATCCCTATAATTTTGATGGGATATTCACTTCTACCTTCTAAAACATTTTTTTTTTCAAACTCCTCCTTCTTATTCATTACAAATCTATCATGAAAGAGATGTTTGACCTTAATAGGAGTAGATAACTCTCCTACCCTAGGTTTTTCCACCGTAAGCTCTTCTCCTCTCCTTATCTATTGGCTTTTTATTCTCAAACTCTTTGTACTCCTATTATTCCTTATGGTAAGAGTCCTAAAATTCTCTTTAGGATAAGGGGTTGAGCAGGGAGTTTGTGGGATAGTTGAGCCATTATCTGGCTTATCTAAGAAGCTAATTATCCTACTTTACTTCCCTATGTTCTGGATACTAGTTTTATTGTCCTTTTGGAAAGTTAAAGTACACGAATCAAGGGATTTAATTAATAATATCTTCAAGGGACGTCCCTTGAGATTAAGTTTGAGGAAAGATAACATTATGAGAAAAATTGGGAACAAATCCTGGAGGATGGTTATATCGAGGCTATTTAGACCCTTGATTTCTCCACTAAACATTAGGGTAATCTCTCCAACCTTTATTGTAAGTGCTTGAGGAAGGATTATACCTTCCCTATGATGGATTAGGAAAGCCTCCTATAACATTAACCCATTCACCCTTATAAAAGGTAGGACATGCATCCGTGGTATGATTCTAGGCCATAAAAATTTTACATTCCTTAACTTGTGCATTCATGTGATTATTCTAACAAAACCACTTCCCAGTAAATTAGTGAGGTTATCCAATTTCTTTTTTCAAGTGCATATGTACCTACCGCACTAAATTTCCTAGGTGTTTTACTTAGTTTGCCAAAATTCTGTGTTAGATGCCATGTTTGCGATCAACTCACGAGCAGCTTGTAGCAAACAATACAACCAATCTTTGGCCTTACCTTGTAAACTAAATTGAAAAGCACGCAACTTAATAACTTCTTCCTCAACATCTTCAGGTGTCATATAAGAGAAAAACATGAAATTCTTTTCAATGACTATGTAGTACCTCCTCCGGTACCCCATGAAAAGTAGGCACCAATTGGATAAAACAAATATGCAACATAAATGAATTAGTTATTTCATAAAAATGATGCACAAAGGTCGATTATCCATAGTTACTTAAAGATATTGTTAAAGACTAAGTTTACTCACATGCATCTTGTGCATCACGTAAGAAAAAACCAGCTTCAGTAGTTCTGTGCACCTTCTTGCGCATAGTGTGCAACATCCTGCACAAATCTCATGTCTGAACTTCTTCATATTTTAAGCAATAAATTAACTATTTTGTTCCAAATACCTAAAATCATCGAATAACATAAAATGAGAAGACTTCAACCATATAACACAAAACGCATTAAAGGACTAGTTATAAAAGGTATAAGAACTTAACATTTTAACAGTTAACATGTAAATTGATATATTATTCCTTTCTATTTAAATTCAAGTAATTTAATTAATTTTATATTTTTCCCTTAGTCCTTCAGTTTAATAAATAAGTCGAACTAACTTTTTACATTTCAAATCTTCTAAAAAGCCCACATAAAATTTACGCTTCAGAAAATAATCGCAACATAAATAAGGCCGCCATACATAAAAAATCCTCACAAGAAAAATTACTAGTTAGCCAAACATTCCCAATCTGTAATTTATGTTTACCTTTCCATAGGGCAGTTCTTGTCTCAATGGGCTTAAAGGGGTTAACCTCTGGTTAAAATTGTAGGAACTTTTACCATGACAAAAGTTGAACCAACTAAAATGGAGCCCATAGAGTATAACTTAAATATACTATTTCTAGACCTCAATCTTCACTATCAAAGTTTGTTGAGGCAATCATTATTCTGTTCAACAAGTTTATGTCTCTATATATGATAGCCAAAACTGCTGGCAAAACCAAAATCTTAGATTGAACATTCTAAAATTGTTAGAAAAATCAATTCTTGTTCCTTAACTGAAATACTAAAAAATTAAGTTCTTAGAATAACAGGGAGAAATGAAACGACAAAGAGAGAAAGAAAGAAGAACGATAGCTCCTGAATCATCTCTGACTCCTCATTGTTTTTCACCCTACATTGTTACATTAATACCCTATTAAGTTTCCTAATCAGCCTTTAAAATAAAAGAACAAAAGAAAATTAATAATAATTAAAAGTCAAACTTTTAAGTCTTCTAATATAATTCACGACCTATTTTTGGCGTGCGCGAAGAATTTTATGTGCCAAATGTAAAATTTTGAGAAACCTTTCAAATCTTAAGAGGCTTGCGTGGTCGTGTAAATTTCGACTGCATGTGCGAAGTGTCTAAAACCTTCAAATTTTTTATTGGGCTTCAACTCAATTGTGAAGAGACTTGCTTGATAACACACAATGCTAAACTTCATAACTTCTGCCTTTTTCTTGTGCTCCGCAATTGATAAATCTATCCTCGAGCATTCCTTGATAAAACTTATACTATTCTTCGCAATTGTATTCCTTATTGTCCATTTAAATAGCCAAAATCCTTCACCTTGAAAAAAAAATAAGGGTGAAGAAGTAATCTCATCCATATAAAGGAAAATTAGTAAAAAAAAAAGACATAAATTTATTAAAATCATGACAAATAATGATTACTCTATACTATAGACATGACAATTTAATCTCTATCAAATTCCTCCAAGCTTAGATCTTTACTTGTCCTTAAGGAAAATAAACTTGAAAATACCAAGTGGAGTTGTAAGAAGATATGAAAGAAAGATCACCTTCTCAGTTAAAAGTTTTCATAAAAGAGAATCAATTAGAAGAATTCCAAAACCTCATAACTTAACATGTACTAGTATCAAGAATATACAATCTTACAACAAACCTTCCCTCAAGATTTAATGTAACAATATGATAAACCTTCACTAGCTATGTGAAGGCTCTCACTGAAAGGGATAATTTTTTTCTCAATTACCTACTCAATAGTTATGGTCTAACATAAGCTTGTCCATTATCTCATCCCTCCAAAGAAAATGACATAAACAAAAGAAAGTCAAGAAACCATTCATCACATTGGTTGTAATGTAGAATTGGATTAAAAGTAGGATAAACATTTTTGAAATGTAGCTTAAAGAACCAAAAGAATAATGGAGTAAAGTTCAACAAACTCCAATTACACCATCATCTCAAGTTATAAATCCCAACTTGTAAAATAAATTAAAACACCCTTGTAATATCATGTGCAAAATCAACACCAACAACAACCAATGTAAAGAAAAAGCTTAACGGAAATCGAATTCTCATAAGAAGAAACGTTGTAATCGAATCGGCCAATTATTATGACTAAGAAGATTCTTGAATATACAATATTTTTCTTATTTCATTTTTTTCATTTTTTTCTTTTTTCTATAGTTCTTTTCTTTTTTTGCGTTGTTTACGATAAAAAAAATGACATCATGAAATAAATTAACTAGAAACGCCACAGAGTTCTAAGCATATACAAATATCTCAATAATTTTATATTTTTCCCTCATTCCTTAAAGTTTAAATTAGTCTAACTAACTTTATATATTTCAAATCTTCTGAAAAGCCACAACAAAAATTGGGCTTCACATAAACATTTGCAATGAAAAAACGTCACAACACATAACAATTCCTCACAAGAAGAATTAATGATTAGAGAAACATTCAAATCTCCAATTTGTGTTTACCTTTCCATAGAGAAGTTCTTGGCTTAATAGGCCTAGGGAGTAAACCTCGGGTAGAAATTATAAGAACCTCTCCCATCGCTAAAGTGGAACCAAATGAAATTCAGCCCAAAGAGTATAACTTAAATACACAACTTCTTGACCTTGATCTTCACTATCGGATTTGTTGAGATAGTCATTATTCTGTTCAACAAGCTTAAGTCTCTATATGTGCTTGCCAACCAAGCCCTATTTTTTGTTATTTCAATTTTGTGAATATACTTATAAATTTTCATGAGTGATTTTATTTTATATTTTTTTTGGCCTTTGATGACATTCTGTGTTCTCAAGTAAAACCATAAAAAGTTTTTTACTTCATAATTACTTCATGAAAATAATTACATTTATTGTAAACCAGTTCAATCTATGGTGATTTAGGCCCTGTTTGATAAAATATTGAGTCTAAAGTCAGAATTGTTATTATTAATCTTAAGTTTCACCACTGAATCTGAATCTGAATGATGAATTAATTAATAAGTGGTAATTATTAAAAAAGTGTAATAATTTGACAAATAATATACAGATAAAGATTTCAGACTTCAGAGTTAAGCAAAAAATTTAACTTAAAATTTACAATTACAATTAAATACATCGTAAACAATTAAGTTGTTTGTAAAATTTAATCAAACATACTTAAATATTAAGTAATTAATGATACATATTATAAAATGTTGAAGAAACAGACCTAATTACTATAACAGAATGCATAATTACTATTACAAGCCTAAAAAATAAATAGAAAATCACAGCAAGAAAAAGAAGAACAGAAGATTAAATCTTCACAAAGAGATTTCTGCAAAATTAACAAACTGTTAGTAATAACGGAAAAACAGAATGTAAATAGCAGAAGTTTCACTTACAACCGCAGCGGTAGAAATCGACGGCGGAAACCAAACCAAAGAGATGACCGAGATAGAGCAGAAGAACAGTCACCGGGCAAGTGAACGGTCGCCGAGCAGCGGCAACGCCGCGTCGAGGCGTCATGGGTAAGCAAAGGGTCGATCGGGAGTAACACCCTCAGAAATGGCCTCAGCCGTGCCAAGAGTCACCGGTAATACCTCTTTCCCTCTTTCTCTCTCTTTTCTCTTGGCTCACTCTCTAAATACACCAAAGTGACAAGAAAAACAGGTGAAAGAGAAGACCGGTAAGGGACAGAAATACAGAGAACGCCAGCACAGAGAGAGGAGCAGCAGTGGTACCGCAAAAGGAGAAAAGCAGAAGAACCAGAGAGTTCCAACAGAACTCAAAGAGACAGAAAGGAAGAATGAAGAGACTGTCAAGAGAAGGAATGGAAGAGTGTTCACAAGAATCGAGGAGGCAAAGGGGTTAAAAATGAGGAGTCACCAACGGGCAGCCCAGGTGGCCGGCTCGGACCGGCCTGGGCATCTCTTGACCCAGTCAAATGCCTACTCCAGGCTAAGGCCTATCATCATTGGGTAAGGGGGAGAAGATTGGGTTGTAAAAAAAATATTGGGAGACCATGGGCCACAAAAGGCGTACAATCCCCACCTCGAACAATATTTTCCATCCCTGAGATGACTCAATTTGAGTCAAATTGTTTCCACATGAGGAAAGTCCTTGCAAAACATAAATTTGTTAGTGTTCACAATTTTAGTACCAAAATCTGCAAGATTATTATCAGTACTAATCTTATCTATGCTAACTACACCACTAGAGACATTTTCTCTAATAAAGTGGTATTTGACATCTATATGTTTCGTCCATTCATGATAGATCAGATTTTTACACAAATGTAAACAACTTTGACCATCAATGTAAATAATAAATTTAGAATGTAAAATATTTAATACACTTAATAACCCTTGAAGCCAGATGGCTTCTTTGATTGCTTCCGTTGCTGTGATATACTCAGCCTCAATAGTTGACAAGGCAACTACCAGCTACAGTTGGGATTCCCATGAAATGCAATTACCCGCTAAGGTAAAGAAATCGGAAGTGGTAGATTTTCTATCATCCTTATCACCTGCAAAATCAGAATCAACAAATCTAATTAATTCAAAGTCAGACCAATTATGATAGTGTAAGCCCCAATCTACAGTTCCATTCTGGTAACGTAGAAGCCCCTTGTAGGTAGCCCAATGATCTCGTCCGGGATTTGACATAAATCTGCTGAGAAGGCTTATAGAGAAAGCAATGTCAGGACGGGTAGATATCATTGAGTACATAACTGAGCCTATGGCGATTCTGTAAAGTATATTGGCCATATCTCTTTTCTCACTTTCAGTTTTAGGATAGGTTTTGTCGGAAAGTTTAAAGTGGCTTGCAAGGAGAGTTATGACGGGTTACACAGGTGCATTGAAAATTTGGATACAATTTTCTGAAGGAAAGGCTTTTGAGATAGAAAGAGAGAACAATCAGATCTATCTCTTGAAATACTCATCCCAAGAATTTTGGATGCAAACCCCTAAATCCTTCATATCGAATTTAGATTTTAGCAAGGATTTCAGATCATCGATTTTTGCTTTGTGTCTCCATGCAATTAACATTTCATCTACATATAGCAACAAATAAATAGCAAAATCCACATTATTACCAGAAAAATAAAGACTACTATCATAGTTTCTTTTTGAAAAACCAATATTTTTAGGAAAGAATCAAACCTCTTTTACTAGTTCCTGGGAGACTGTTTAATCCCATATAAGGACTTTTTCAAATGACACGCCATGTGTTCCTTACCCTTGACCTCAAAACCAGGTGGTTGACGCATATATATGGTTTCTTCAAGATCACTATGTAAGAAAGCAGTTTTCACATCAAGTTGTTCAAGATTAAGATCATAAAAGGCAACAAGAGCAAGAATAATCCTAATTGTTTTGTGTTTAACAACAGGAGAAAAATTTTCGTTAAAATCAATACCTTCAACTTGGGAAAAACCTTTCGCAACAAGTCTGGTCTTGAACCTTGGAGGTTCGTTACAAGACTCAGATTCTTTTAGTTTAAAAATCCATTTGCAATCAACTAGTTTTTGTTTTTAAAGTTTTGGAACAAGAATCCAAGTTTTGTTTTTGTTTAAAGAAAACATTTCTTCTTCCATCGCACGTAACCATAAAACTCGATTGGGACTTTTCAAAACCTCAGAAAAACATAAAGGTTTTTTTTCTTCCACATAAGATGCAACAGCAAAGGCGTATGATACAATGTAGGAGTAACCATACCAGGGATGATCCTTGGGTACCTTACGGACTCGATCTCTAGCGAGTTGATAATGTCTAAGAACTTGGGTTTGAGCCTTAGGATGTTCTTCTTCCTCATTGGAGCCATGTAGAACAGGATAAGAAGTTTCAGGAATACTAGGAAGAACAGGAATACTACTGGAAGGAGCAGAAGACTCAGGATTGGTTTCAGGTTCTTGAGGCAGATTTAAGGAAGGTTCAGAGATGGTCTCCACCTCCACCGGAATGCTACTAGGAGTGGGAATACTAGGAGGGTTATCGAAGATAAGTTTATCCTTAAGACAGGGCCTCTCTAACTCGTTGAAGATGACATCCCTACTGATAACAACCCTTACCCCTGGTTCACCCTTTAACCATACTCATACCCCTTTACCCCACTAGGATATCTTTTGAACACTCATTTCTAGACCTTGGATCTAGTTTACCCTCTTTCTGATGAGCAAATGCTTCACACCCAAAGACTCTCAGATTGGAAAGATTAGGAGGTTTACCACACCAGAGTACTATAGGAGTCCTAAAGTTTATAGTTATGGAAGAGGATCTATTGATGAGGTATACTGCTATACTAACAGCTTCACCCCAGAAAGGTTTAGGAACATCAAAAGAAACTAGAAGACATCGAACCTTATTCATAATAGTACGGTTCATCGTTTCGGCAACTCCGTAATGTTGTGGGTTATGTCTAACTGTTCTATGGTGTAAAATTCCATGCGATGCATACAAGTCAGAAAACTTCCGATTACAAAATTCAAGACCGTTATCGATCCTGATAGTTTTTAGTTTATTTCGAGAATGATTTTCGGCGAAAGGTTTCTATTCACAAATTTTTCAAACGTTTGGTCGTTAGATTTTAAAAGAAAAACCCATACATGCTTGGAAAAATCATCAACAATAGACAAGAAATAAACGTTACCACCGTAAATTGGAACCTTTTCAGGTCCCCACAGATCAAAATACACATAATCAAGAGGTGCAGAAGACTTGTGTGTGCTGGTTGAAAAACTGATTTTATGTTGTTTTCCCAAAACACAGTGATCACAAAAATCACAGGAATTAATTTTGTCACTGCATAAAGATTTTGTTTTTGTAAATGATAAAGCCCCTTTTCACTAATGTGGCCAATCCTCCGATGCCACAACATAGTTTTCTCAGGGACAGTTTTTGAAATCAATGCAATGGAGTTGCAAACTAGTTTGCCAAGAAGATTGTATAAAGTTTCCTTTTTAAAACCTTTTAGCATGACTATGTTTCCTTTGCAAACACGTAAAATTCCGCTTTTAGATTTAAAGAATAGACCCAAAGGGTCCAAATAACTAAGAGGGATAAGATTCCGATGTAAGTCGGGCACGTATCTTACCTCAGTCAGTTTTCTTGTCACACTATCATGCATTTTATGAAGATATTACCAATGCCTTTAATATCACAAACCTGATTATTACCCATAAAAACTTTTCCTTGGTTTAAAGGTTTGAAATCAGAAAACCAGTGTTTATTAGGTGTCATGTGAAAAGAACAACCAGAATCAAGCACCCGGTGATTAACAACATCAGTACATGAAGGAGAAAGAGAAACACACAAAACCTCAGAAAACATAGAGTTACCATCTGACTAAAAAACGTGGGTTTTCTCGACTTTATTACCTCCTTTACCATGTTTACGTTGTTTCTCAACTTTAATCCGTTAAAAATACTTATTTTTCATATGGCCCTCTTTCACACAATAAAAATATTTTACTTTGCTTTTCTCTTGTGATTTGGAATGACTTTTAAAACGATCACTAGGAGGTTCTCTCCGGTCACTCCTTCCTTGCACAAAAGAATTTTCATCATGAGATTTATTTTCTTTCTGCAAATCTAAATCTTTAGAGTTCAAAGCATTTTCTACATCGGAAAGAGACTAATCATGTCTGCCATATTTAATAGCAGATTTGACATCATGAAAAGAATCAGGTAAGGCATTTAGTAAAATAACAACAATTTTTTCATCAGATATTTTATTTCTAACATTTTGAAGTTCTAAAATGATTTTATTTAAATCATCTATATTTTTAGAAAATGATTTTGTCCTGCTCATTTGGAAATCGAAACCTATTCTTTTAAATAATTTTTATTAGAAAGAGATTTTCCCAAATATAGTTTTTCCAATTTTGTCCAAATTTCAAAAGCGTTATCTTTTTCATCAATTTCTCATAAAACGTTATTAGTCAAATGCAAGGTGAGGCAACTATGAGCATCACCTAGTTTTTCTTTAAGAACTTCACCCTTCCGAGATTCCGGATACTCTTCAGGGCTACAAATAGCGGAACCAATTTTATTTTGTACCAAAACTGCTTTGATTTTCCTCCGCCACATTACAAAATCAGATTTGCCATCAAACCTATCAGTTTCAATTTTCGGAACTGACATGTTTTAAGGGAAATAATTGTAATTTCGTGGCTTAAGAAAGATGAAAGATTTGAAAATTTTTTAAATAAAACACTCTGGATTTTCCACGAAAAACAGAGAAAAAAAACTTTAAAAATAAAAGAGAAAACGGCGTTGTTTGTTTTAGTTTGTTTGATTAGGTTTGGTTTTGATTAAGCAAAATAGTGTAACAAAGAGAGCACAAAACCTAAACAGGAAAAAAAATAGTATAACGAGAAAGAGAGGCTGAAACAAACAGTTTCACCAAACACAAGAAAAAGACAAGAACATAATATATATATATAAAATATATATATATAAAGCTTTTGAAAAACAGAAAAAACAGCCAAGTCACAGATACTTGAAATCTCACGGATTCAAGCCAGACTTGGGTTTTTTGTTTTGAAGAGAAAAAAAAAAACTGAAGGAAAAACTAAAGAAAAACAGAGGCAAAAAATAACAGTAATAAAAAACACAGGATAATAAAACCACTAATCACAGTAATAGCAAGAATCGGCGGCAAGCCATATCAACATATAAACAGAGATGAAAAATCGGCGGCAAGCCGAAACCCAGAAACAGAAAACAGAAACTGGCAGCAAGCCGAATCACAAAAACAATAAACAGAAGCTGGCAGCAAGCTGAAACACAAAGAAAACTCTGAAACAATAAAGGCACAGCAGCAAGCCGAACAGAAGCAATAAAAAAAATAAGAAAAATAAAACTGTAAGAAAGAAGAGAAGAAGAGTACTTCACTGGCCAGATCTGAGGAACTCCTTAGATCCGAAAGGTTGTTGACGGATGCCGACGCCGATGAGCCGAACCAGGGTCTGATACCATTTGTTGAAGAAAGGGACCTAATTACTATTACAGAATGCCTAATTACTATTACAAGCCTAAAAAATAAACAGAAAATCACAGTGGAAGAAAAAGAAAAACAGAAGATTAAGTCTTCATAAAGAGATTTCTGCAAAATTAATAAACTGTTAGTAATAAAGGAAAAACAGAATGTAAATAGCGGAAGTTTCACTTACCACTGCCGAGGTAGAAACTGACGGCGGAAATCAAACCAAAGAGATGACTGAGACAGAGCAGATGAACAGTCACCGGGCAAGCGAACGGTCACCGAGCAGTGGCAACGCCGCGTCGAGGCACTGTGGGTAAGCGAAGGGTCGATCCGGAGTGACACCCTCAGAAATGGCCTCAGCCGTGACAAGAGTCACGGGCAATACCTCCTTCTCTATTTCTGTCTCTTTTCTCTCCGCTCATTCTCTAAATACACCAAAGTGAAAAGCAAAACAGGTGAAAGAGAAGACCGGCAAGGGACAGAAATACAGAGAATGCCGGCACAGAGAGAGGAGTAGCGGCAGTGCTGCAGAAGGAGAAAAGCAGAATAACCAGAGAGTTCCAACAGAACTCAAAGAGACAGAAAGGAAGAATGAAGAGACAGTCAAGAGAAGGACAGGGAGAGTGTTCACCAGAATCGAGGAGGCAGAGGGATTAAAAACGAGGAGTCGCCAATGGGCAGCCCGGGTGGCTGGCTCGGGCGTCTCTTGACCCGGTCAAATGCCTACTCCAGGCTGAGGCCTATCATCATTGGGTAAGGGGGAGAAGATTGGGCTGGTAAAAAAATTATTGGGATAACATGGGCCACAAAAGACCTACATCAAATATACTTAATTCAATAAGCTCTTAACTAATAAAGTTTAGGAGGCTCATTAATCTAACAAATGAGGGCTTAACTCTTTAATATCATAACAAGGATTTTTATTTAGGATTACCAACGAGTTTTTTTGTTTTTTTTAGGATGACCAAACATATATTAGGAAATATTTTTTAAAAAAAAAGTAAGAAAATGAAACATTTAAATCATCATTACCCCTTTAGAAACTTTTATGAGAGAGTATATTTTGGTACTTATTTTAATTAAATTTTGGTATAATTTGAGTTTCATTATAAAAGATAACCTTAATCTTTATTAAATTTACAAGGCTAAAGTAAAGAAAAAAGAAATCATAATGATTTATAGAAGTGATTTTTCTTTTTACAAATGAATACCTTTAAGTTATAATTATTAATCCTCAATAGGAGTACTCCTTTAATTGTTAGAAATATTTGATTTGATTTATTTATTTTCCCTTTTTTCCTTTTTCTTGTAGATTATTTATAAGAAAAAAAAAAGATGCTCATCCTTTGTCATTGGTTGCATTATATATAAGTGGAAGGAAAAATTTATGGATAACGCATGCGAAAGGTAGGATAGAAAGAAAAGCAAATTAAAAAGAATAAACAGAAAAAAGGTGGTGGCTAAAACTGCTGGACCGAGCGCTGTTTTTCTCCCTTTAGCAAGGTGTATTGCAATGGGAGTAATATAATTATTAATTTTGGTAATTTTATCCCCCGGAAAAACAAACCTTGAAAGCCAAGACACAAGAAAAGCTTCATGCTCAAATTGGCATCCAGGTTTCTTGAATGAGTCTATCCACTTGATATGAGTACTCTTAGCTTTCATTTTCTCAAACTTGTCCAGTTTCTTTTTTTCGAGTTTCCTCAATTTTGATTGAATCTTCTCCATCAACGGGTAACAAAAAGGAACTGCCTAGCAGAGAGAACCCACCAAGAATCATCACATCTTCCAATGTGATGGAAGCTTCACCCCAAAGGAAAACAAAAGTATTAGTTTCAACACACCATCTTTCTGCTAACCCAAAAATCAGGTCATCATTTCTTAGAAAATCATACTTGGAGCACAAAACAGCCTCAAGAATTCCAACTTTCCTTCATAACAAATGGTATTTTGGGAACATTTTATCAACCCATTTTACTCTCCTATCCACTTTAGCAAATTAGCCCCACCTAAAACAGATACTCTCAAACGTAAATGATAATAAACAGACCATTTTACTCTCTTACAAATTAGTTCCGTTTATTACAAATTTATCCTAAATCAAACTCCGGTACAATATACATTTATAACATTCCAAGTTTTGTACAATGGATATAATAGTAAACTATTCATTTTCCACTTTCACCCTAATTAAACAAAGGGATGTAAGCGTTATTTACTTTCTTTCCAACCATATACAATTTTTCAGTAATTGATTATACTTCCCCTAATGAAAGTAAGGGTGCCATTCTACATCCCTTTAACCTCCCTATCCCCCCTCTGCGAACTAAACTATAGTGCTTAAACTACAGTTCTGATTAGAAGTCTAACAAAATGTTATACTAATAATTATAAACAAGAATAAATGTGTAATACATTAACTTTTAGCTACATAAATAATTTAAAGCCAAGAATGTGTCTTGCAAATATTGCAATATTGTAGGAAAAATACCTATATATAGCCTACAATAATCAAGAAATAATTTATTATATTAATATGCTTTCATAGCAAAATAAAGAAGGTCTGATTCATCATTCCTTATTACAGTTTATGGAAACTTTCAATTTTAATTTTTAGATGAAGGGACATTTATTTTCTGAGTAGAACTAATTTAGTCAATGTAATGACAATTTTTTGAACCAAAATATTTATGTCTATTTAATTTGTATTTCCTAAATAGAAATTTCCAATGATAATTATGTATAAAAAGAAAAGGAAATTGATAAATTCAAGGCTCTTTTTTTAAATCCAGAACAAATTTCTTTTAATCTCAATATTACCATTTGTACATATTAACTATTTATTATCCTTAATTATTAGCTTTACAAAGATAAATTTGAAAGATTTCTAACTTTCAATAATAAATATTTCTTACTTTCAATATTAAAAGAAGAAGAAGATATATTTTCAATATGATATTTTTTTTGGTAATATTTTCACATAAGAGGGATAAGTACTGCAAATTATACCTTGAACCCGAGGGCAACTTCCAAGGTGCAGTCATGTTGATGAAATGGCTCCGTCCCACTTAAGTTAGGAATGACAAAGGCTCTTCGGTTACATGTTTGTCACTCTATTCTTTAGGGTCGTCTCACTCCTCCTTTTATTTCATCATTCTTCATCTTCTACCCGATAGAATTCTTTAGAAATCTCTATTGAAACCACCACAGTCTTTGTCTTCTTATTGTTTTCTGGGTAAACGACAACGATATTTCATCTTGTTAGTTTACTAAGTCGTAATCTATGGAGAAATACAGAAAAATTATTATTGTTATTTGCTGAATAAGTAGTTGTATTAAACAATACAAATAAATTACACAGATGGATAAGAGACACAAACTCTATATCTATGTTAATAGAAATAAAACCAATCTTTAGCATCGCTTACAGGGTACAAAATATCGAATAAACAACAAAGAAATTCACATCCAATCTTCTTCTGGCATCTTCAAAAACAAACTTTTTGTACCACTAGTATGTCGCAAACAGTCTCCACCTCATCCGTAAACAGAAATACAAAAGACTCTGGAACATATAAGTTTTCTTGAGGATTCTCCAGGATAGAGATTAAAAGGAATAACGGACCTAGATTGATTTGGATTTCCTGAAATCTGCTTCAAGAAGAAGAGTAGAACTTATTCCCTCATGATCAAGGAAAAGACAAACTTGTAGATTGTAGATTGGGCGAAAAGATTATGAAACAAAGAATGAATATAGTTTTTTAATGCAGGAAAAATCCTTATTCTTCCACTCTTTAGCTGTTGTAATAGTTTTCTGTAGAGGTTTTATGTTAATGTAACGGGGCTAAGCACCATAGCAAGTATTCTTAACAGTGGTATCAGAGCTTAAGTCTCTATATATGCTATCAAAAACAGCTGGACCGAGCATTATTTTTCTCCATTTAGCAAAGCGTATTTGTAGTGGGAATAATATACTTATCCATTTTGGTAATTTCATCCACCAAAAAAACAAACCTTGAAAGCCAAGACACAAGAAAAGCTTCATGCTTAAATTGGCATCTAAGTTTCTTGAATGAGTCTACCCGATTGATATGAGTACTTGTAGCTTTCATTTTCTCAAACTTATCCAATTTATTTTTTAGATTTTTCCACAATTTTCATTGAATCTTTTCCATCAAGGGGTAACAAAAAGAATTTCCTAGCAGAGAACCCACCAATAATAATCACATCTTCTAATGTGATGGATGCTTCACCCCAAGGGAAAATAAAAGTATTAGTTTCAACACACCATCTCTCTACTAACCTAAAAATCCGGTCATCGTTTCTTAGAAACTTGTACTTGGAGCATAAAATAGCCTCAAGAATTCCAAGTTTCCTCTATAACAAAATTTGGGAACATTTTATCAACCAATTTGTTCCACTCTTTTAACTGATGTTTCAAACCATTGAAGACCATAACTATTGGCCACTTTGATTTGGGTTAAAGGATAGGCAGTTTCAAGCTTGAATAATCAAGTGAAGCCATTATTGGTTTCAAGAAATGGGCATTCCTTTTGGAAGGAGATCCGCCAGTATGTGAAAAATAAAACCATCAACTCTTCCCTTTCCTCAATAGTTGAGTCATCTAGTAAGGAGGAAAAAACTACATGTAGCTAGATCTTCATTCGAATATAGTTTTGAAATCCATGAATACAAAAGAGTACATTTATATATAATACAATTGATTTTTATTTTCAAGATCTATTTGCTTATTAGTTATCATTAAATTAAATTTAGGATCATCTTAAAAATAGAGAAGATGTTAGTTTGAAAATAGTGGAGATTTATTTATTTATTTATTTATTTATTTATTTATTTATTTATTTATTTATTTATTTATTGTAGATTAAAACAAGTGGAGATTTTTTTCAAGCATGTTATAGAAAGTAAATTATTTCCAAGAGATTATGCAAAGTTAAAAAGAAAAAATAACCAATTTTGTTTCTAACTTCAATCCAAATACACTATTTCTTGTATTAAAAAAATGTCACAACAATTAAATATTAACTAACGAAGATCATCTTAGTTGTAAAGGCGGTATTCGAAAACCACTCAAAATTAGAAAAGTATAGTTGTTGGATATAATTTAACCGATATTATTTATCCTTTGTGATAAAAAATGTAGGGTACAATGTAGAAAATTATATAAATTTCTTTTAAGGGATTAAAATTTTTAAAATATTTCTTTTGGTTCTTTATCTTCTCTTAAAAAGTATTTAAATTTAAAAAAAAAATAAATAAATTCAATCAATTCCAAGTCTATACAAATAGGACCAAAAGATCCCTTCCTTTCTTCCTTTGAAAACAAGTCATATGTTAGAAATGGTACCGAACATTGGAAGTAAATGATTTACATTAACCCTATTTTTAGAGACATCAAGTTCTTATAAACGTTTGAATAAATTGGATAAAAAATTAGGGGACGGAGAACTTACGACTTCAAGGCTACTTACAAAGAAAACATGACATGTGGAACAATGACGCACAAAAAAAAGGCATTGAACTATTTATGTAAATGTAGAAATAAATGACTAAATAAAGTGGAAGATTAGAGGAACAGGAGATAATCGTATCTTAAGATACCATTGAGACCATATTTTATTTTTAGGTTTTTTAAAAGGCCAATGAATAAATGTATTTAGAGTGATTTACGAGTATACATGAATAAATGAGCGACGTGGTATTTGAATCCAAGTTTGTTAGCATGTTTTCTTACAGTCGAATTGGAATTCAACCAACTAATATACCTATATAGAGGGGCCGCAAGTAGAGGGCTTGCTCTTGAATAATTCAATATCAATGGAGAGAGAAAGTCGTGGCAAACATTGAATGCATTGAAGGCATATTTTCTTTCTTTCCTTTTAATTATCTATTTAGAATCGTATTGTTTATTTTATTTTTGGAGATTTTGTTAAAATATTTTATGTGATTACATATTCTTGGGATGTTTATTTATTTAATTAAATAATTTTTTTGTTATTGTTCTTGTAGAATAATTATTTAGGTTAGTTGGCACTTTTATCCATACTTAATTGTTGCAATTTTTAGTACAAGAGATATGTGATTTTTGAAAATATATTGTGGGTTTAGAATTGAATAGTTCATACTATTTATAAATGAGTTATGTCATAGAATGAATAAATCAAGCTAATGGTTAGATGGGTTACATCATGCATCTAAGTACAATATGTTTCTTTATTGAATCAAAACTTGTAGTCTACATCAGCACATAAAAGGTGTAATCTTTTTCTTTTATATAAAATTAAATCATTAATATATAGGTAGGCGGTAGATTTAAGATTCTAAAGATCCTCTATTGGTTAAGCTCTCGTTACTTTTAGTTTGTGTTATTTTATTTTTAAGTTTTAATTAATTGAGGAATAATATTAGCTAATAAAATTGATTATTTTTATAAAATTAATTTAGGAATATAATAATATACGTGGTCATGCCTTTCTCTGTTGCTCGACACCCTTTTACTAACCATATTCTATTGATCTTGTGCATTAACAAGCATCGGGTTTAAAATTTTTTAGAAAAACCCAACCAATGACTTTAATTTAGTGCAAAAAGAAGAGAAAAAAAGACAAAAGAATTAGAGTAAGTAAAAACATGCGTGTGGGTTAAGAGTTTTTTTCTTCAAAAGTTGTTGATCATTGAGCTCTTGATTCTAGTTGTACATTTCACATGACACCCAACAAACACTGGTTTTCAGATTTCAAGCCCTTAAATCAAGGAAAGGTTTACATGGGAAACAATAAAGTTTGTCATGTTAAAAGGCAATGGAAATATTTTCATTAAAATGCATGATGGTATGACTAGGAAACTCATTGAGGTGAGATACGTGTCCGACCTTAATTTGAATCTTATCTCTCTTGGTTATTTGAATTCTTTTGGTCTTTCTTTTAAATCCAAAAATGGTATTTTACATATTTACAAAGGAAACCTAGTCATGCTAAAAGGTTTTAAAAGAGATAGTTTATAAATCCTTATTGGTAAAACAATTTGTAACTCCACTGCATTGATTTTGAAAACAGTTCCCGAAAAAATAATGTTATGGCATCGTCGGATTGGCCACATTAATGAAAAGGGACTTTATTATTTACAAAAACAAAATCTTTTATGTGGTGACAAAATTGATTCCTTAGATTTTTGTGACCACTGCGTTTTGGGAAAACAACACAAAATCAGTTTTTCAAACTAGCACACACAAGTCTTCTGCTATACTTGATTATGTGCATTGTGATCTGTGGGACCTGAAAAGGTTCCAACTTATGGTGGTAATATTTATTTCTTGTCTATCTTTGATGACTTTTCAACGCGTGTTTGGGTCTTTCTTCTAAAAACTAATGATCAAACTTTTGAAAAGTTTTGTGAATGGAAACGTTTTGCCGAAAATCATTCTAGAAATAAACTAAAAACTATCAGGACCGATAACGGTCTTGAGTTTGCAAACCGTAAGTTTTTTCATTTGTATGCATCGCATGGCATCTTACACTATAGGACGGTTAGGTATAATCTCCAGCAGAACGGAGTAGCTGAGAGGACGAACCGTATCATTATGGATAAAGTTAGATGTCTCTTTGTTTCTTTGGGTATCCCAAAACCTTTATGGGGAGAAGTTGTTAGTAGGCTGTCTACCTCATTAATAGATCCCCTTCTACAGTCATAAACTTTAGAACTCCTATAGAACTTTGGTGTGGTGAACCTCGTAACCTTTCCAACCTTAGAGTCTTTGGGAGTGCAGCCTTTTCACATCAGAAGGAGTGTAAGCGTGACCATAGGTCTAGAAAGGTAGTTTTTGCAGGATATCGTAATGGGTGAAGGGTTATAGAGTGTGGTTAAAGGGTGAACCAGGAGTAAGGATTGTTATCAATAGGGATGTTATCTTCAACGAGTTAGAGATGTCCTGTCTTAAGGATAAACCTGTCTCCGATTATCCACCGAGTGTTCCCACACCTAGTAGTATTCCTGTGGACGTGGAGGTCACCTCTGCACCCTCTTTAGAACCACCACAGGAACCCGAAACCAACAGAGAGTTACCTACACCATCCAGTAGTACACCTAATCCTGCTATTATTCCTGAAATCCTTAATACTGTTTTATAAGGTTCTGATGAGGAGGAAGAACATCCTGAGGCATAAGCCCAAGCCTTTAGAGATTACTAGCTTGCGAGAGATAGGGTTAGAAGAGTGCCTAAGGAACATCCTCTGTATGGTTAGTCCTACATAGTTTCATATACTTTTGCTGTTGCATCTTTTGTGGAAGAAAAAGAACCATTATGTTTCTGATGTTTTAAAAAGCCCTAATCGCTTTTTATAGTTACATGCTATGAATGAGGAAATGTATTCTTTAAATAAGAACAAGACTTTGATTCCTGTTCGGAAACCCTCAAAACAAAAGTTAGTTGACTGCAAGTGGATTTTTAAAATGAAAGAGCCTGACTCTTCTAAAGAACCTCCAAGGTTCAAGGCCAGGCTGGTTGTAAAAGGTTTTTCACAAGTTGAAGGCATTGATTTTAACAAAATCTTTTCTCCTGTCGTTAAATATAAAATAAGTAGGATTATTCTTTCTGTTGTTGCTTTTTATGATCTTAATCTTGAAAAACTTGATGTTAAAACCTCTCTCTTGCATGGTGATCTCGAAGAGACTATATATATGTGTCAACCACCAGATTTTGAGATTAAAAGTAAAGAACACATGGCGTGTCTTTTGAAAAAGTCCTTGTATGGACTTAAATAATCACCCAGACAATGGTACAAGAGGTTTGGTTCTTTTATGTTAAAAGTTGGTTTTACTAAAAGCAATTATGATAGCTGTCAATATTGCTCTGGTAATAATGTTGATTCTCCTATTTACTTATTGCTTTATGTAGATGATATGCTAATTGCTTGCAGACATAAAGCTAAGATCGAGGATGTAAAACCCTTGTTGAAATCTGAATTTGATATGAAGGATTTAGGGATTGCATCCAAAATCCTTGGGATGAGTATTTCGAGAGATAGAACTGATTGTTCACTTTTTCTATTTCAAAAGCCCTTCCTTCAGAAAATTGTATCCAAATTTTCCATGCACCTGAGTAAGCCCGTTATAACCCCACTTGTGAGCTATTTCAAACTCTCTGACAAAACCTGTCTTAAGACCGAAAGTGAGAAAAGAGATATGGCAAATATCCCGTACAGAATGGCTATAGGCTCAGTCATGTACTCAATGATATCTACCTGACCAGACATTGCCTTTTCTATAAGCCTTCTTAGCAGATTTATGTCTAACCCTGGGAGAGATCATTGGGCTGCTCTCAAGTGGCTACTGCATTATCTTAACGGAACCTTAAATCGAGCCTTACACTATCATAATTTGTCTGATTTTGAACTAATTGGATTTGTTGATTTTGATTTTGCAGGTGATAAGGATGGTAGAAAATCTACCTCATCCTATTTCTTTACTCTAGCGGGTAATTGCGTCTCATGGAAATATCAACTGCAACCTGTAGTTATCTTATCAACCACTGAGGGTGAATACATCGCAGCTACAGAAGCTAGCAAAGAAGCCATTTGGCTTCAAGCGTTATTGAATGAATAACAAGTTTTACATTCAAAAGCTATTATTTATGCTGACAGTCAGAGTCATTTACATTATGTAAAAAATCCAGTCTATCACGAACGGACAAAAGATATAGATGTCAAATATCACTTTATTAAGGAAAAAGTCTCTGGTGGTTTAGTTGACATAGATTAGATTAGTACCGATAATAATCCTGCTGATTTCGGTACGAAATTGTGAACACTGACAAGTTTATGTTTTACAGGGATTTCCTTCACTTGGATGCGGTTCGACTCTTGTTGTGACACACGACGGTTGGAAAAATATTGATCGAGGTGGAGATTGTAGGCTTTTCGGCCTTAGTCTTCCCAATATTTTCACATTTTTCTAGCCCATTTTATTCTTTCCCTATGATGTTACTATTGGGCCACAATAGAAAGATAAGGTTGTTTGAATTGGTTAGAGATGCCGGGCCCGGCCAACCCGGGCTTTCCCGTTCTGACTTGACCTATTTCTACCCTCACCTCTCCTCGGTTCTCACACCACAACCGACTCTCTATTTTCTTTTCTTCTCTTCCTTTGTTGGCTGTTGCATCTCTGTCTCTTCTTCTTCCTTTCCCTACTTCTTGGAATTCTAGAAATTATATTTCTGAGTGGAGTAACTGCAATTTAAAAGAAAGACCATGGATAAGTCAATAATTGGGAGCAAAGAGGTGAACTAGAGTATACCAAATTGTAAGAGGTTTCGTTCATGTGTCTATGTCGCATTCAAGCCATAACTCTTACTACGATATAATTGCTACAGTGGCGCCTAATTTTAGTGGAGGAACTGAAGATGCATAGGCTAATTTGGAAGAGGCTGGAACGGCTCCCAACATTTAAGTTCAATGTAAAATTAAAGAGAACAGGAAGATGATGCTTCAGCTCATATAATTGACTCTTTGAATATAGGAGATAAACCAGGAGATGGTGGTTTTCATTTTAAGGGTATAAAATAATCTAATGGTGAGGGAGAATAAGAATCGACAAATATTGAAATGGAGATTACGGAGACTATTCAATATAATTATTTAAATTGAAATACCCAAACCTCCTCAGATGCAATAATATTAAATAAATAATGTTGACAATATTAGAAAAATAATATACGATAAATATGTTAGAATAATAATGATAATTTTTTTTATATCATTTTGACAATAAAATAAAAATTTAACTTTATTTGAACAAATAATTAATAGGCAAAAGTTCTATAATTTATAATAACAACCATTAATTCTAAAACAATTCAGATCTTTCATCTTACTATCTTTTTATTAATATTAAATTGATATTGTAAAATCTATATAAATAAATTTTACCAATCCTAATTTAAAAAAGAAAGTCCACGTGCAATACAAATGACTTTACCTAATTATTCATAAAAAGGAAAATGGTAATGCAAGCTTTCTTCCTCAAAATACTCCAAACCATTCGTGAATTCTTAACAGAATGAATTTCTTCTCTTTGAAAGAAACGTTGTATTTGAAACCCTTATTCTCAAAGTATTTCAACAAGGATTCATGGATAACAAGATAATTAGACTTCATCAATTTCAAATTCATACTCATTACTCCGAGAACTTCAATGGAAAAAAAATGAAAAATAGGGTTTATAGAAGTAACAAGGAAGTGCAAGAATTCCATTCTCATATAACCAATAAGTAGGATAAAAAAAATATTTTATCCATTATAATTTATCCTTCATTAAAGATAGAACAAAGTTTCATCAATTATATTCTTCAAGTATGTTCTCAACGAAGCAATCTAAGAGGAAATTATGAATCTTGACCCATGAACAGTTTGACAAATATCAAGGATCTTCTATAAATGTACATTCTTATGGAAATCCATCACAAAGGTTTAAGCAATGGTTAGCCAAAAATGACTGCTATTAAGTCCTCTCCCGTTATATTCAATATGCATATCGTTAAACAATGGACAAGAGAAACCATCAACAAAATTAGAATAGAAATTACCAATTATCTAATCCAAGGAGTCATGATATAATCTCAAAGTAGATTCAATGGAAAACATTGTGTCATTATTTCTAGAGACATCGGTAGGAAGCGTGAAAAATATGGAACTAATCGCAATGGAATTTTTTTCCGAATATAGTTCATAACGAGCTAAGATATTGAAAAGTATATCTACCGTGAATGTGAGCAAAAAAAACTGACATCTTCAACTACCTCCCTAGGTTCACTGGTTTCAATGCTTCAGTTTACAAAATATATAGCCTTTTTTTTTATGATGTATATACATATCAATGATACCATGGAAACAAGACTTTGATCTCATAGGCTCAAATGAATAATTATTTAAATGCTCTATGTTACAGAATACAAATGAATATGATTAGAATCTTTATACCCTATATATATAACACTACTAAGAAAAGCAAAAAAGATATACAAAATAATCAGAACTAAACATTTATAGTTATTCTTTCGTAAGAGAAATTAGTTATAAATACCTATCAACAATTTTAGCTTTTCAATTTATAAAAAAGAATTTTATTAATATTTTTCAAAGCATGAACTTTTTAGGTGATTATTTTTTCAAAATAGCAAATATATGGTGGAATCCGACTTATAGCTCAGGTGATGTCGGAGTTGAAGTTAATGTCGTGATTTTATAAGCAAAATATGGATAATTTGCAGTATTAAATAAAAAGATGAGGTCTTATAGGATTAAAAAGGCAGGAGGGAGGGGGTTAAGCGGGGTAAGTACTCGCAACATATATTACCTTTCATTTCACATGTTAAACGAAAAAATTACCCTTAACCTCAAAATAGGTTGTAAACGGAAGATATAAAAAATATGAATGTCTATTTATAGCAAATTTCTCAATAAATAACATATTAATGTGCTTGTTTGTGTGGAACCTTATAAAATATTTTTAGGCATACCACAGTATAGTAAAAAGGCCTTAAGTAATGCAAAAGGCAAAGTGTTAAATAGGAAATAATCATAGCATTCACGAAAACCTATTTCATAAACAAATATTTAATTGTTATTCGAGAGAAATAATTAAATGATTATATCTGTCATAGATTTTTAAAAGTACCAGTGGCCAATATTTACAGAAAGATAACCAAAGGATCCATATGGAGCAAGGAGAGATGTAATTCAACATTTAAACATTCTTAAAACCAAATGATATTATCAGAAAAAACTTAAACTAAGCTAGAGCACCTTGTAAAGTGTTTTTTGTCACCTCTTTGAGTTCTTGCTCTTTTGGGATCCCTAACTTCTCTTTTTTGTTGCAAAAAGTTGATATAAGCTCTCATAGCTATTACTTCTCTTGGTGTCAATCCAGCAATGTGTTTCTCACTTTAGCTCTATTCTCTTGATTGATTTCTGTTTCAAGAATTTGGGCTTCAACAAGAGAGTCCTGATGATGGTTTATGTCAATAATTTGATTCCTGGAAGAAGAAATTGTTAGATCATTCAAGTTAATAATTTCGTTTCTGGTGGAATATTCTAATACATTTTGATTCTTGAGAGGACATTATGGTAGTTGATTTGTGTCATTTTGGTACATGCGGGATGATTTGGTACAATTTGACCCTTGGAAAGAGACTCTGGTAGATCATTCTAGTTATTTTGGTACATGGTGAGACATTTTGGTACACTTTTACCCTTGGAAAGAGATGCTTGTAAATCAAACGGGCTATTTTGGTACATGGTTAGAGATTTTGTTACACTTTGACCCTTGGAGAAAGGCTCTGATAGATCATCCGTGCTATTAGCTTCCTTGATCCTTGGAGTGAAGCCCGGTGGGACATCACGGTAATTATCTTCTTCTTCTACTTTAATATGTTGCTCATTTGAGGCCTGTCCACTAATTTTAGGATCCTAAGTTTCCATGCTAAGCACTAGTATTTATTCTTGATTCCGAAAGTACTTTCTTCTTTTAGGTAAACTCCTTTTTCCTCGTCAAATCTAACAACTTTTTGTTGGAGCAGAAACTGAGTTACCCCACCATTTTATGTAACGAATACTTACCTCTTGTTTGGACAACCTTGATAGAAAGTACATTGATTGGTGAATACTTAAAGGCCAACTATAATTTACTTGTGAGACCGCAATGCTCATATTTGAAGAAGTGGTCAATCCAAGAAGATCTTCTTCATATCCAAATTGAAGCTACACGATGTGGATTATATGCTTTTTCACAATCTATACCAATAAGAACGCACTCTCTCAAGCATCGAGCAAAAGATTCTAATTCTTCGTTAGAATATTTGTCGATGGATATCCGTGCTTCTTTTTTCCTTGTAAAATTTTGGAAAGAACCAATTATTTATGTTTAAGCAATAACATCGCCATAGGAAATCGTCACAAGAAGAATTAGTAACTGTCCTAACATTCCCAATCTCAAATATTTGTTTATCATTTCATAGGGTAGCTCTTGGCTCGGTAGGCCTAATCGAGTTGATCTCTGGTTGAAATGGTAGGAACCCTTCTGATGTGAACTGGACAAGTCAATCACCTTTCGAAGCCAAGAGTGGACAACTCACAAGAGCTCAAAGATGGAAACTCAAAGCTTTGGATGATATTGGCATAGTTGCTTGTTTGGAGGAAGCTTTAAAGAGAAAATTGTAAGGTTTTGAAGAGCAAGAAGGGGTGTCCAAATTGTTTTCCAAGTGTTCAATTAGCAAGGAAAAAACAAGGGAACAAATTGCACGGGAAATTGGCTAAGTATTTAAAGAAACCTACCTTACTGCCACGGGTAGGCCCTACCTTACTGTTACCGGTAGGTTTTTGGACGGACAGCCCTGTTAAAGACTGCATCTACCATTGACGGTAGGTTCTACCCTACCGTTGCCGGTAAGTCTCGAGATGGAAAGTGCCTATGCATCCTTATAGGCGGGCATTTGTAATTCAAGTTGTTTTTCTAGCTTTAATGCAAGGGGTTTAGAGGTATTTTAAGTCACTAATCTCTTTTTTAGCTAGGGTTCATGCTTAGCCTATAAATACCTCATGATACATTGATTGTAACTAATCTTGAACGAATTTTTCTAGAATTGTTGAAAGAGAATTGTCTTTGTCTCTAGGGTTCTTTACCCTTGCTTGGTTAGCTTTCTTAGGGTTAATGTCCTTAGCATTGAACAATTGATTGCCTTAGGTTGATGAATCTATGGAATTCAATTGATCATCTTAATTCCTTTCATTGATTGAGTCTTAGAGTTCTTGTTCTTTGATTCAATTAATCCTAGGTCCTCTAGGTCGAGCCTTTGAATGGTTAATCTTCGTGCGTTGGTCTCATCTGATTTTGATTTTTGTTTTTCGAGTTATTGACGTTTTAGTGTCGGGGTGTCATCATCCCTTGTTTCTTAGAAATTTGTTTTAGTACTCTAATGGTCTTTGTTTAGCTTAATTGTTTTGAATTTCTTTGTTGTTGACTTTTAAATTGCTTCCCTGTGTGTTTCTAATCCTTTGTTGATGATCAGTAATGTGTTTTGGTTCTTTTCCGTATATTATATTCCTTGAAATTCTTACATCTCAAGGGTTTGATGATTTGCCTCGTTGAACACTTATCCAACTAAGTACATTGATTGTTTGCTTGGTTGGGATTGATGCTCTTGATTTGAGTTGGCTAAGAAGTTTGAAGGATCTTATAGAGACTTTAATGTTGAGTCATTGGAAAAGGCAAGACGGTGAGCTTATCCTGATAAAATCCAATAAGAGTGTAAACACGAGTGAATTGAGTGATCATTAAACAGTGTAAACACTAAGGGAGTGATTGCGAGACCCTTTTGTTTCACTTTATTTGTTTAATTTGCACGTTTAATAATGTCTACGAATGGTCATATGCCACTCAATCTCATCAAGAAGGTACTAGTGAACATTCAATGAGGATTTTAAATGAGACTTAGGGTCTATGCAACAATAAATTGAAGGATTGGCAAGACAATGCCGAAGTGTTGCTAAAGATGTTGAAGAGCTTAAGAAGGGAAAGAGTAGTTCCACAATGGAGCAAAGAGTTGGACATCACCTTGGCAGTTTCAATCCACCTCACCATCAAAGACTTTTTGATAATGTTTCTACTCATGGATACGATGACATGCCGGTACAAAATTCTTATTCATTTCATGAAGGTGGATATCAAGGAACACCACGAGTTAGAGGTGGTAGAAGAGGAGGTCTAGGAGGAAGAGGACACAATAGACCACAAGAAGAATATCCAGGACATGAATCATGGCATGACGATAATTTCTATGAAGATTATAGAGATATTCCTAATAATGTTGGCCAAGCATAAAATGGTGGCAACTATGGTAATCAACAAGGAGATAAAGTTCTTAACAAAATCAAGTGCAGATGCCTAACTTCAAGTGTGAGAGAGATCAAAATGTGTTCCTTGATCCGGAAAGACAAGTAGAGAATCTATTCATGGTGAGAGCTATAGCGATATTGTGAAGGTAAAATTAGTCATTGCTGAATTTTCAGGTGATACACTTCATTGGTGGGAAAGCGTTGTGACTCAAAGGTTGGGAAATAGAAGGCAACTGGTAGACACTTGGCCAGAGTTGAAGACTCTCATGAAAGAAAGATTTGTGACGGAATATTTTTATAGGGAGCTTCACTACAAGTTGATGATTCTTAAGCAACACAAAAAAAGTGTTAAAGAATATAGGAAAGAATTTGAATTGTACACTTTGAGATTGAGCTTGGAGGAGGACAAGGCTACCTTAATTCCTAGATTTCTAAGTGGTCTCAATAGGGATATAGCTAATCAAATAGAGTTATACCCTTACAGCACTTATGAATACATGTGTCATTTGGATACCAAGATTGAAAATCTAAGGATGAGGATTGGGTTCTCTAAAACTAATCTTCCTTCTTCAAGAAGTGTGGTGTGTAAGCCCCAAGAATCAACCTACAAGAACTTTCTAAAGAAAGAAGATACACTTAAGGTGGCTTTCAAAGATCATTCTAAGCCTATGGTGGAAGATAAAGGAAAGTTAATCACTAATCCAACAAGGTGATTCAAGTGCAATAGTCTGGGCCATATTACTATAAATTGTCCTACCAAGAGAACTTTGGTGTTTAGTGAAGACTTAAATGTTTGGATTGAGAGGGTATTGTTGACAAAGATGAAAGTAATGAAGACCAAGATATTGCCTCTTTTGAAGCTGATGAAAAGGGTATAAGCTTGGTGACTATTAGAGCTTTGTCTACTCAAGCCCATGAGGAGTAGACTAGAATTCGAAGAGAAAACGTCTTTCACAATAAATGCTTAGTGGGAGGTAAAGTGGCTGACCTTATTATTAATAGTTTTAGTTTCCACTAATGTTGTTAGAAGTTATCTTGTTGAAAATTAACTTACCCCTTTTTAAGCATCCTAAGGCTTATAAGCTTCATTGGTTGAATGATAGCGCAGAAGTGAAAGTAAACAAACAAGTGCTAGTGTCTATTGCTAAGGGGTCATGTAATACTGAGATACTTTGTGATATGCTCCCATGCATGCGAGGCATTTGTTGTTGGACGTCCTTGGCATTATGATAGAAAGGCTACTCATGATGGTGTGAAGAACACCTACGCTATTGAAAGGGGTGGGGAAAAATTTATGTTGAATCCTTTGACTCCTAGTCAAATCTTTGTAGAACAAAATAAAATGAGAGAAAAAGAGAAACTACTGAGTGAGAAAAAGAAACAGAGTATTGAAGAAGGAATAATAATCGAGGAAAAAGATTGAGTGTGGAAAGACATAGAGTGGAAAAAGTGAAAAGAGACAAGAAAAAGAGTGCCAGTTACAAGGGAGAGAAAAAATACTTCTACGCAAAAGAGAGTGAGATCATAAAAGCAATCGAAAAAGACGAGATTGTATTACTTCTTTATTGCAAGGGAACATTTATTTAAACTAATGGTAACTTGTTTTCTTTGTCTAATGCCATAGTAAAGGTTATTGAAGAGTTTAAAGACGTCTTCCCTGAGGAGATGCCCAGTGGACTTCCTCCCTTGAGAAGGATTGAGCATCAAATAGATTTGGTACCCTGAGCGGTGTTGCCAAATAGATCAGCTTATAGAAATCCTCCCGAAGAGACGAAGGAGCTAAGAAGACAAGTTGAGGCATTTCTCTCTAAAGGATATATATATATATATATATATGAGAAAGCTTAAACCCTTGTGCTGTTCCCATTTTATTAGTTCCAAAGAAAGATGGTACATGATGTATGTTTGTAGATTGTAGAACCGTTAATAATATAACTATCAAGTATAGGAATTTTATTCCTAGATTAGATGATTTTCTTGATGAGTTGCATGATTCTCAAATATTTTCAAAGATTGATTTGAAATCAGGTTACCATCAAATTAAAATGAGGTGCTCCTAGTTTAGCTAATGCTCCTAGTACATTCATGAGACTTATGCATAATTTGTTGACGAATTTCATTCGTAAATTTGTTGTTGTCTATTTTGATGAATTTTTAATATATAGCCAAACTTATGGTGATCATTTGCATCATGTGAAACAAGTTTTGTTAGTTTTGAGAAATGAGAAGTTATATGATAACCTTGAAAAATGTGAGTTATGCTTTGAAAAAAGTGACTTTCCTAGGTTATGTGGTGAGTTCTAAAGACCTTCATGTGGATCAAGAGAAGGTGAAAGCAATAAAGAAATGGCCTAAACGCCAAAAAATGCATTCGAAAGTGAGGAGTTTTCTTGCTTGTCAAACTTCTGTGGAAGGTTCATCAAGGATTTTAGCACCAATTTTAGTCCTCTGATGGATGTTATAAAGAAGATTAATGGATTAAAATAGTAAGAGAGCTAAGAGAAGGCATTTAATCTACTGAAAGAAAGGTTGAGTAGTGCACCTCTACTTCCACTACCTAACTTTGAGAAGATGTTTGAGATAGAATGTGATGCCTCATGTGTTGGCATTGGAGGAGTATTGATGCAAGACTAGGAAAATTTGACCGGTGCAGCATTGAATTATACAACATATATTAAAGAGCTCTATGCACTTGTGCGGACATTCAAGTGTTGGCAACATTATTTGTGGCCAAAGGAGCTTCTGATGCACACCGATCATGAGTCCTTAAAATTTCTTAAAGGAAAACACATATGTATTACTTTTGCTGAAAACGAATAAGCATGTTATTCTAACATTTGCTCAATGAAATAAAGTTTAATTTACTGAGAGTTTAAAAAGACGAAGAATAGAAAGGCGTGACACCCTGGCATAAAGGCACAAATGAGAGAGCTAGGGATTAATTTCAAACATGAGTAGGCAAATCAAAAGTTCAAACCATACAATGAAGGCCTAAGACCATCATTGCTAGGCTAAACGAAAGCTAAGACTTTTCACTTCAGATAATAGAAAAAACACAAGGATGCATGCACATATATCAAAGAATTTTCACTAGGCTAATTTCCTGGAATTTCTAGGTTTCTACTACTCACAACACTCACAGGTGCAAGAAAACATCAACATGTAGAAATATTATGCAAATAAGGTTTTCCAAACGCACAAGTGCTATGCCCTTTTGAAAAATCCCGACAGTCTCGTGATCTAGCATTCTACTCAAAGTGGCAAAAAGAAAGATAAAGAAAATCTTTTGGTTTTATCCAAAAGTAAAGGCAAAGAAAAATAAGAATTATTTTAAAACTTTCTGATTTTTTAATTTTTATTTTTTGGGATTTTTCATAAGGAAAATGAAGAAGGACAGTAAAAAGACAAAAGGAAAGAATTATCCCCTACACTTAAGACCACATTGTCCTCAATGTAGGGGCCTTACTCACAAACAAACAAATAAAAATATACATGAGAGGCGCTCCCGTAGATAATAAAGCAGGAAAATACACGGGAAGCCATCCCCACACAAATAGATAAAGAAAACATAGAAGGAAAAATGCAAGACAAATTACAACTAAAACAGAACAGAACATCAAAAGAAATAAACAAAGAAAAAAAAGTGAAGGAAAATAAAATAAAATGAAAAGAGAGAAAATAGAAAAACTCCCTATGGGCCCCCGCGGCGCCACCACTACTACCCTAATTGAGCAGAAACTTGCTGCACAGGTGGTAGTGAAGAATTTTGTTGTGGTGAAGCGAAGGTGGAGAAAATTTGAAGGAATAGAAGAGTTAGAAATATAAGAGAAGAAGAAGAAGAAGAAGAAGAAGAAGAAGAGAGAAAGAAAACAACCCCAAGGGATGGGGCTTGCAGAAAGTTGCCATCGGAAAAGGAAATGAGCCCGCCGAAAGTTGGTGGTTGAGAGAGGGAGAACCCAGAACAGGAGTGGAAGGGAGGAGCTATGGAAGTTTTGAAGTGGGAGAAGAGAAAGAACTTAGGAATTTTGGAGGGGAGAAAAGGGAAAATTGCGAAAATTTGCAATTGATAGCTGGAAAATATGGTGAAAAACGAGTTTACCCGACCTGATCAACCCTGGGAGAACTGACCTGCAGCCTTACCTGGGACCTACCGTGCATGGTAGGTCTCCGGCTAGAAGTGCCGAGAAATGCCCACTACCTACCGTAGCCAGTAGGGTGCCCTGCCGTTTGCGGTAGTTCTCTGCTGGAGCCTTCGTTTTGCTTCTTCTTTGCATCTTTGTGTCCCATTTCATCACTTGCCAGTCTTGTTCTTTCAAACTCCACTTAGAAATGTTCCCAATAGGTAATCAACTCTCCAAAATACCTTATAACAAGATAGTGCATATAGAACAGATCTTCCGGGTGATAACAATGTTAGTGCCACTTTTAATGTTTCTAATTTGTCTCCTTTTGATGTAGGTGCAAATTCAAGGACGAATTTTTTCAAAAGCGGGATGGATGATGTGAATCGGACAAGTCAATCACCCTTGCAAGCGAAGAGTGGACCTCTCACTAGAGCTCAAAGAAGGAAACTCAAAGCTTTAGATAGTAATGGCATGATTGTTTATTTGGAGGAAGTTTTGAAGAGAAAATTGGAAGGGTTTGAAGACCATGAAAAGGTGTCCAAGTTGTTTTCCAACAAGTCAATTAAGCACGACCAAACAATGGAACAAATAAGAGGTGAAATTGGCTAAGTATTTGGAAAAATCCCTATCTTTGCCATTAAGCCCTACCCTACCGTCAGTGGTAGGTTTCTAGATGGATGGCCCTGTTGAAGACTGCACCTACCGCCAATGGTAGGTTCTACTCTACCATCACCAGTAGGTTTCTGGATGAAAGTGCCTATACATCCTTATGGGCCGGATTTTGTAATTCAAGTTGTTTTTCTCGCTTTAATACAAATGGTTTATAGGTTATTTTAAGTCATTAATCACTTGTTTCTATCGGGTTCAATGCTTTTAGCCTATAAATACGTCATTATACATTGATTATAACTAATTTTGAATGAAATTTCCTGAAATTGTTGAAAGAGAATTCTCTTTGTCTCTAGTGTCTTCATCCTCGCTTATTTAGCTTGCTAAGGGTGAATGATGTCCTTAGTATTGAACAATTGATTGCCTTAGGTTGATGAATCTATAGAATTAAATTGATAATCTTAATTTCTTTCATTGATTGAGTCTTAGAGTTCATGTTCTTTGATTAAATTAATCCTATGTCTTCTAGATTCTGTAGTTGGAGTTTTGAGGCCTTAGTTTCCTCAAGGTTCTTCCGATCAATTTAAGAAAGAGTTTTGCCTCTCAATGTTTGGTTTATCAGGATTAGATCCTCATAGGTTTTCTATTGTAGGTAATCCTCAGATTTATCAAGCTTAGATCCTCATGCTTAGCTGAACCTACAAAATCCTCAATAGAGGTTCTTCATGAAGGAGGTAATTTTGGGAAGGTGTGCAATCAAATATACTTGCAATTGAAGATTGACATCCCTTTCCTATGCCCATAAATAAACAAAATAAAATGGAGCCCATAGTGTATACCTTAAATACACTACTCCTTCACCTTGATCTTCACTGTCCATGTCTGTTGAGGAAGTTATTAGTCCCTTCAACAAGCTTCAGTCTCTATGTATGTGAGCCAAAACCAATGGATAGAGTGCTATATTTATCCCTTTAGCAAGGTGCATTGCAATGGGAATAATATACTTATCAATTTTGGTAATTTCATCCACCAAAAAAAAAAACCTCGAAAGCCAAGACACAATAAAAACTTCATGCTCAAATTGGCATCCAGGCTTCTCAAATGAGTCTATCCACTTGATATAAGTACTCTTAGCTTTCATTTTCTCAACCTTGTCCAATTTTTTTTTTTTTTCAGATTTTCCTTAATTTCAATTGAATCCTTTCCATCAAGGGGTAACAAAAAATAATTTTCTAATAGAGAGAACCCACAAAGAATCATCACATATTTTAATATGATGGATGCTTCACTCCAAGGGAAAACAAAAACAAAAGTACTAGTTTCAACACACCATCTTTCTGCTAACCCAAAAATCAGGCCATCATTTGTTAGAAACTCATACTTGAGCACACAATAGCAACAAGAATTCAACTTTCCTCCATAACAAATGGTATTTAGAGAAAATTTTATGTATAATACAATTGATTATTATTTAAAGATGTATTTGCTATATTTTTTAGCATTAATTTAAATTAAAGAATCATCTTAAATAAGAGAGAAGATTTTAGTTTGAAAATAGTGGAGATTTGTTCTTTTTTTAATTGTAGATTGAAACAAGTGGAGATTTCTTTCTAGCACTTTGTAGAAAGTAAATTAATTTCAAGAGAATATGCAAAGTTAAAAAAAAAACCAATTTCGTTTTTAATTTCAATCTAAATACACTATTTCATGTATTAAAAAGAAAAGGTTGCAATGATTAAATATTAACTAATGAAGACCACGTAACATTGGTATTTGATAGCCACTTGAATTAGAAAAGTATAGTTGCTAGATTAATTTAACCGATCATTATTTATCTTTGTGATCGAAAATATAGGATACAAGACGAAGAAATATGTAAATTGCTTTTAATAGGTTAAAATTTTTTATATATTTCTTTTGGTTCTGAATCTTCTCCAAGAAATAAATTAAAATTTTTAAAAAGATTAAAATTCAATCGAATCCAAGCCTATACTAACAGGACCAAAAGATCCCTTCCTTTTTTCTTTTGAAAACAAGTCATATGTTAGAAATGGTATTTAACATTTGAAGTAAATGATTTATACTAACCCCGTTTTTAGAAACATCAAGTTCTTATCAAACCACCACAGTCTTTGTAAATGAAACATGACATGAGGAAAAAGGACACACAAAAAATAAAAAGCCATTGAACTATTGATATAAACGCAAACAATAAATAAACAAAGAAAGAGGAAAATTAAAGGAATAGGAGATAATCATACCTTGAGATACCATGGAGACTAGATTTGATCTTTAGCTTTTTTAAAAGGCAAATGAACAAATATATTTAGACTAATTTACGAGTGGGCATGGTATAATCTCTCCTTCTGGGGTTCACCATCTAATAGGAAGACCTTACTTACCAAAAAGAGATGAAACATGACTTGTTGTGTTTTTACTTTTAGTCCTAGTTTAGTTTTGTTTAGGGGTAAAAAATTGGAGGGGAATAGGAGAGAATGTAAATTAGGATGTAAATATCCTATTTATCTTATTTGCTTGCAATGTATGAGAGAATGTGATGCAAATGTGGAAGGGAACTCTTCCTATCAACTATAGTAGACTAGTCCTTCCTAAAACAGAGAGACTCAGATGTAAATGATAATAAAAAGACCATTTCACTCTCTAATAAATTAGTTAAATTTATTAAAAATTTATTCTAAATCAAACTGGTATACAATATATATAAGGTTCCAAGTTTTGCACAATGGATATAATAGTAAACTATTTATTTTCCACTTTCACCTTGATCAAACAAAGGAATTTAAAAGTCATTTACTTTCTTTTGAACCATAAACAATTTTCAAGTAATTGATTATACTTCCCCTAATGAATGTAAGTGTGCCATTCTACATCCCCTTACCTTCCCTATCCTCCTCTATGAACCAAATTATAATGCTTAAAGGACGGTCCTGATTAGAAGTCTAACAAAATGTTATACTAACAATTATATACAAGAATAAATGTGTAAGACGTTAACTTTTAACTACATAAATAATTTAATACCTTGAAGGTGTCCTGCAGATATTGCAATATGGAAAGAAAATAATCTATATACAACCTACAATAATCAAGAATTAATTTACTATACTAATATGCTAATTCATCATTACTTATTACATTTTATGGAAACTTTCACTTTTAAAATTTTAGATGAATGGGCTTTTGTTTTCAATGTAGAACTGATTCAGTTAATGTAATGACAAGTTTTCGAAAAAAAAATTTATGTTTATTTAATTTGTATTTCGTAAATGGAAATTTTAAATGATAATTATGTATAAAAAGAAAAGGAAATTGATAAATTCAAGGCTCTATTTTTAAATCCATAAAAAATTCATTTTAATCTCAATATTACCCTTAGTAAACATTAACTATTTATTATCCTTAGTTATTCACTTTACAATAGATAACTTTGAAAGATATCTTACTTATAATAACAAGGATTTCTTACTTTAAATATTAAAAGAAGATGATATAGTTTTCAATATGATATTTTCTTCTTGGTAATATTTTCACATTAGAGAGATCAATACCACAAATTATACCTTGCACCCCGAGTGCAACTTCCAAGGTGCACTCCAGGTGTTCAAATGGCTCCATCACACTTAAAATGAAAATTACTGCTCTTCAGTCATGCTTCTGTCTCCCTCTTCTTTGGCATTATCTCACTCCTCTCCTTTTTTCATCATTCTTCATCTTCTGCCCAATAGCAATCTTTAAAAAATCTATTCAAACCACCACAACCTTTGTTTGTTTATTGTTCTCTGGGTGAATGATGACGGTATTTCTTCTTGTTATTTTGCTGATTCGTAATCCACAGAGGAATATAGAAAAATTATTATTATTTACTAAATAAGAGTTGTATTAAATAACAAACAATAAATTACATAGATGGATAAGAGACACAACCTCTATATCCATGGTAATAGAAGTAAAACCAACCCTCAGAATCTCTTACTTGGTACAAAACATAAAATAAACAATGAATAAACTCACATCGAATATTCCTCTAGCATCTTCAAAATTAACTCTTCGTACCACGAGTATGTAAAAAATAGTCTCCTAATCATCCGTAATCAGAAATCCAAAAGACTCTTTGGCGTATCAGTTTTCTTGAGGATTCCCTAGGATAGAGATTAAAAAAAAAAAAAACAGACCAAGATTGAATTGAGTTTCAAGAAATCGGCTTCAAGAAGAAGAGTAAAACTAGGATCTGAAAAAAACATACTTGTAGATTGTAGATCGGGTAAAAAGATAATGAAACAAAGAACTAATATTGTTTTTGGATGCAAGACAACTAGAAAATAATGAAACTAGAGATAGAAGGGATTCCCTGACAGAGGTTAGTACTCCGACCATAGCCGAAGCCCAACCTTGGCCGAAGAAGACAACAATGAGAATAAGAGGGGGCTTCAGCAAGGATAACAAAGTGAAGAGAGAGAGATAAGAGGAAAGAAGGTATGACTTTGTCACATATGCAAGAATTTTTCTATAGGATTCTTCTCGATTGTTTTTAGGTTAAAAAATTAATGTAACATTTATTTTAACATTAATAAGATGGAGCAGTTCTAGAAATTACTTAGTAGCCTTTAAAAATATATATATTTTAAATCTTATGAAACTAAAAATAGTTGACATAAAAGTAGCTAAAGTATGCTAAAGAATGAACAAAAAAACCCTGTAGTTTTTGTAATTGTAAAATAGGTACGCGATCTTTGACAAATGGCAATAATTGAGTGAGGAAATTTTATTGATGGAGAGATCAATTGCCTGAAAATTTTAAATGTCTTGTTTACCTCTATGACCAGAAATAAAAATTCAATATATTAAACAACAGTTTATTTTTCAATCTTAGAACAAAAAGAAAACCAAATTGTCTTTTCTCTCGCCTGAACCATCAAGTTCCTGCCCTCGCTATATATGTACAATCAGTATTGCCTCATCCTTTCTCTTCTCTTCTCTTTTTTTCACCCCTACCATGTCCATAGAAAAAAATGTAGTAATACATAAGTATTTTGAACTCATGGCTGCAGAAACCCTAAAATCGATAGCCAAAATTCTCATTTTGTGTCCAAATCCACATACCCTCGTAGAGCTAGAAGACCATGATTCTAATAAGTAGAAAATTTTTGCAGCCAGGGAAAGGAAAAAATCTAATTATCACCCTTTAGCAAGTCGCTTCATTGACATCATGCCTCATTTGAAAAAGAAGAAAAGAAAAAGAATCAACTACTCAGTTCTCCTTCTTAAATTCATGTTACTTTCCTTTGTTATCCATTGCTCTCCTTTTCCTCTCATTATTAAGATTCTATATCCGATCAAGTAACGGTAAGGAAGTTTCATTCAAATTATAAGCCTTCCACGATTTTGTGAAAAGGATTTGAGGAAGAGTAATAGAGAAGTGATGGGTGAGAAAGGAGGGAGAAGATAGAAGTAGTGGTGAGACTAATTGGTGGCTATAGCACTACGAGGAAAACACATTTATAGACTGGCAAAATTTGTGTCTATTTGGTAAAATTTTGTCTCTAAATTGTTTTAGAGAGAATTTGGAGACGAAATAAATGACAACAATACTCTTTTATTTTTTTTAGTGGATCCCAATACTTTTAAGGGGATATCCACTCCTACCTTCTTAAGGACGTCTAAACCATCTTTTTCAAACTCCTCCTTCCTATTCATTGCAAATCTATCAGGAAAGAGAGGTTTGACCATCATAGGAATAGATGACTCTCTTACTAAAGATTTTTCCACTCTAAGCTCTTCACTAGAAGTGGGGTTGGATCTACTTCTCACTCATTCTCCTTATCTATTGGTTTCTTCTTCTCGAGCTATTTCAACTCCTATTAGTCCTAATAGTGATAGCCATAGCATTCTCTTTAGGATAAGGAGTTGAGTAGGGAGTTTGTTGGATAGTTGAGCCATTATTTGGCTTGACTCAGAAGCCAATTGTCCTACTTTGCTTCTCTATGTTTTGGATACTAGCTTTAGTGTCCTTTTGAAAAGTTAAAGTACATGAGCAAGGGATTTAATTAACCATGTCTTCAAGGGAAATCTCGTGAGATTAAGTTTGAGGAGGGATAACATTATAAGAAGAATTGGGAACAAATCCTGAAGGGTACTTATAGTGAGGCTATCTAGACCATTGATTTCCCCACTAGAAGTTAGGGTAATCTTACCAGCCTTTATTGCAAGTGCTTGAGGAAGCATTATATCTTCCCCTTGATGGATTAGGAAAACCTCCTAAAACATTAACCCATTCACCCTTATAGAAGATAGTATATACATTAGTGATATGATTATATGCCATGAAAATTTTACATGCCCTAACTTGTGCATTCATGTTATTGTTCCCAAAAAACAATTTCCCAACCAAGTTAGTAAGGCTATCTAATTTTCTTTTCAAGTGCATATGTACCTACGACACTAACTTTTCTATGTGTTTCACTTAGTTTGCTAAAATTGTGTGTGTTAGATGCCATGTCTACGAGCAAATTGTGGAAAACAATACAACCAATCTTTAGCTATAACTTGTGAACTAAATTGAAAAGTACGAAACTTCATAACTTCTTCCTTAACATATTCAGGTTTCATATTAGAGAAAAATACATGAAATTCTTTTCAATAACTATGTAGTACCTCCTCGAGTAACCCATGAAAAGTAGATACCAATTGGATAAAATAAAAATGCAACTTTGATGTATTAGATATTTCATAAAAAATGATGGACAAAGGTTGATTATACACAGTTACTTAAAGGTATTGTTAAAGACTGAGTTTAGTTACATGCATCTCATGCATCACGTAGAAAAAACCAGCTTTAATAGTTCTGCACACTTTCTTGCACATGGTGTGCAACATCTTACGCAAATCTCATAACCAAACTTCTTCACCTTCTAAGCCTTAACATTCACTATTTAGTTCCAAGTACCTAAAACATGGTATAAGATGAAATGAGTAGATTTCGTACCAATATAACACAAAATGCATTAAAAGACTAATTATAAAAGGTTTAAGAATGCAATATTTTAATACTTAACACGTAAGTTGATATATAATTCCTTTCAATTAACTTCAAGTAAGTTAATTAATTTTATATTTTTCCCCAGTACTTAAATTTAATAAATAAGTCTAAGTAACTTTTTATATCTCAAATCTTCTAAAAAGCCTACATAAAAAAGGCTTCACATAAAAAACGAATAAAAACAAGTCCTTGCCAATTACTGTCTAACCAAACATTCCCAATCTACAATTTATGTTTACCTTTCAATAGGGCAGTCCTTGCCTCAATTGGCTAAGGGAGTTAACATCTAGTTAAAATGGTAGGAACTTTTCCTATGCCAAAAGTTGTACCAAATGAAATGGAGCCCAAAGAGTGTAACTTAAATACACTATTCTGGACCTCGATCTTCACTATCTACATTTTTTAAGGCAGTCATTATTCCTTTCAACAAGCTTAAGTCTCTATATATGCTAGCAAAAACTATTGGACCGAGCACTTCCTTTGTTCCTTTAGCAAGATGTATTACAATTGGGATAATATACTTATAAATTTTTTTAATTAAGTGATTTTTTTGCTTTAATAAATTTTTGACCTTCTGTCTCTCTAGCTAAACTATACAAAGCTTTTACTTGGTAATTACTTCTTCTTCATAATAACGATTATCGGAACAGTTTAAACTATTGTAATTTTAGGCCCCATTTTATAAAACTAAAATTGAAGCATGAAGATTGAATTGTTTAAGTTTTGAATTCCGAATATTAAGTTTGGACACTAAATTTAAATTTGAATGATGAATTAAATGTTAAGTGGTAATTATATCCAAAAAAGTATGATCATTTGAAAAATAATATATATTAATATTTCAACTTTAAGAACTAAGCGAAAAAATTTCATTTAAAATTTACAACTACAATTAAGCACATCTTATACAATTAAGTGATTTGTTAAAATTATAATAAAAAAACACTTAAATATTAAATACTTAGTAATATATGTTATCAAACATACTTAATTAAATAAGCTTTTAACTAATAAATTTCAAGGGGTGAGAGAAGCTTGTTTCTCTGTTGCCTCACCAAAGGTCATCCGCAAAGAATAAATGTGGAATCTTGGGGCCGCTTCTTGCCACTTGGAATGCTTTTCTCCCTCCACCTCCTGAGTGATCTGCTCTCCAAACACCTCCATACAAAGGATGAACAAGTAAGGGGTCAATTAATTTAACAAATAATGCTTTAACTTCTTGGTGTTCAATGTGATTGTGGGAAAAAATATCATAACATGGGTTTATATTTTGGATGACCAAAGTATTATTAGGAAATTAAAAAAATTAAGAAAGTTTACCATGTAAATAATCATGACTCCTTTAGAGACTTTTGTAAGAGAGTAAATTTTGTTATCTTTTTTAATTAAATTCTAAAGTATTTTAAGTTTAATTGGAAAAAATAACTTCCTTTAATCTTTATTACATATTCAAGGCTAAAGTGAAGACAAAGTGAAATTATAATGACGTTAATTGAGTGCGAAATAAGGGCAAAAAAGATTAAAGAATTAGAGTAAGTCACAATCAATTGGTGATTAACCCAATTTTTGTTTCCTTAGAAAGAGACCCATGGAGACGTACTCTCAAAACACTTGCCGCGTAGGGCCATTTTATCAGAAACATCTTCCGTGCATTGGTTATAATATTTCAGTTTTATGTCTTTTTTGTAATATATTCAATACTTATTCTTTTCTTTTTTTGTTAGATACAGTTGTTTAATTAACTAATTATACTTTTTTTAATATAATTTTTATGATATATTTATCTCGAAAAAACTCTAGTCAAAATTTTAAGAAAATTCAAAACACAAAATCTTAAAACCTCTTAAGGAATAACCAATGTTGAAAAGTTTGACTGAAGATCGAACCGGCCAAGCTACTAGTTCATTAATTCATCAGTTCAAATGGTCAAACCAGTGGTCGAACATGATATTACCTAATAAATATATAAATATATTAATAACTTCAGTTTACATGTTATTAGATTTGCAGTTCTAAATTTGTGTATAGTTAATTGAATTAAATTCTTGTATAATTTAAGTTTAATTAGAAAGATCACTTCGTTTACACTTTATTAGATTTGAAGGTCTAAATTGAGTGTAGACAAAGTAAAATTATGAGAACTTTAATGTAGAACACAAATAAGGAAAAAAAGAAAAGAATTAGATAAAGTCGGACACTATGGAAACATTGGACTTTGGTGGCACACACTAAGTTCCCCCAAAAGCTTCTTAAATGCCACGAAAACTCATTTGTGGCATTTATCCGGCTCTTTATTAAAATGCCACCGAAAGTTTGTTTTTTTTTCTTGCACTTCATAAATGCCGCAGATATATTGGTCGCCCAACTTGTGGCATTTGTCTGATGACACAAATTTGTTGAACGATACGACACTTTTCGTTGAACTTTTTGATAAACAAAAGTATTCTAATTTTATTTAATGAAACACAATTTAATAATTTTTATTTTATTAAGAAATTTGAACCCCAATAAAAATAAAATACGTGACCATATATTGAACTCACATATCCCTTAGTATTGATTATTGAGTTATATATATACATATATATACACAATGTATGTATATATACATATATACTTGTGCATACACATATATATGTATATATGTGTGTGTATATGTGTGTTAATTAGTGGGCTTTAAAAATTTGTGTAATATTTTTGTGGCATTATTTGTAACATTGAAGTTTGTACCATATTTTAGTAACATTTTTTGTGGCATTTTAGTTTGTATCATATTTTGTGGCATTATTCGTGGCATTTCAGTTCTTGCCATAATTTTGTGACATTTTTTTAATGAGATTTTCTTATATTTTCATAAGTTTGTAGCACTTTTATGTGATGCTTTAAAAAGTACAACAAAGTTTGTGGCACTTTTAGGAAGTACCAACTATTGCAAATTTAATTATCTAAGTCAATCTACTTTGATGATTAAAATATTTTTACGACATAACAAAAAACTAACTAAAACAAAGTCAAAAGAACTCTATTAATATGGAATTAACTATCCTAAACTATTAATTATGTGATCAAAAAGACAAATTATCCTAGGGTAATTATTGTCTTCTATCGAAGTACAATAATATATCTAAACCAAACTAACCTATATACTCATGGTGATTAAATTGAACTTTACCGATTAAGATTTTTTATAATCGTTTGCTCCTCAAGCACAATTAAACTACTCTCTCGATATAAAAATTCCTGTTTAATTCTTATTCCTCCAATAATGGGTCTCACCTTTCGGTCGGTTCTTCACCCAATTATCTAAAATCAAGCAATTATAGCTAGGTTTATAATAGCAGGCACTAAGAACATAAGAAATAAATAATGACCAACAATAAACACAACAAAATTGAATCAACCCCTCAACTAATAGAAATTCATTGGGCTTATCCCGTCCTAGATAAAGAAATTAACCACACATCTGAACAATCAACTATAATCATCAACATACTCATCTTGCACATAATTAATAAACAAATAAAAAAAGGACAGGAGAGAGAAAAAAAGAACTCTACTCGATGAATTGAATTCAAAATCTAAGGTTGAGCATTCAAAAATTGTTGAAACGAGAAATTCTAGTTCTTCATTTGAAATCCTAAAAACTTGGGTTCTTAGAAGAATAGAAAGAAAAGAAATGATAAGCAGGGAAAGAGAGAAGAATGATAGCCCTTGAACCATCTCTGACTCCTCAGTGTTTTTCACCCTACACTATTACAATAATACCCTATTATGTGTCCTAATCATCCTTTAAAATAAAAGAATAAAGGAAAGAATAATAATAATAATAAGTCAAACTTTTAAGTCTTCTAACATAATTGATGACATATTTTACGCAGGTGCAAGAAATTTTGCGTGCCCGCGTAAAATGTCCTGAAATCTTTCAAATCTTGAGAGGCTTGAATAGCCGCGTAAATTTTGACCGCCCAGAAAAAGTGTCCAAACCCTTGAAGCTTCTTTTGGGGATTCAACTTAATTGCAAAGAGACTTGCTTGATGACACACAATGCTAAACTTCATAACTTAGGCCCTTTTCTTGTGCTCCTCTATTTATAAATCTATCCCGGAGTATTCCTTGATCAAGTCCTATACTATTTTCTGCAATTATATTCATTATCGTCCATTTAAATGGAAAAACTCCTTCACCCTGTAAAACAAATAATGGTGAAGAAGTAATCTGATCCATATAAAGAAAAATCAATAAAAATAAGTCATAAGTTCATTAAAATTATGACAAATGATGATTACTATAAACATGAAACTTTAGTCCCTATCAAACTCCCCCAAGCTTAGATTTTACTTGTCCTCAAGAAAAATAAACCTAATAATACAAAGCAGAGTTGTAAAAATATGTGAAAGTCCTCAACTAAGAGTTTCCATAAAAAATCAATTAGACGAATTCCAAAAGCTCATAATTGAACACGTACTAGTATCAAGAACATAGAATCTATGACAAGCTATCGCACATGATTAGAGTAACAATATGCTAAACCTTCACTTGCTACATGAACACTCACACTGAAAAGGATAATTTTTTTTCTCAATTACTCACTCAATAGTCATGGTCTCATTTAAGCTTGCCCATTATTTCATTTCTCCTCCAAATAAAATGTCAAAAACACAAGCAAGTCAAGAAGCCATTAGTCACATAGGTTGTAACGTAGCTTGGATTAAAAGTAGGATAAACATTTTGAAAATATAGCTTAAAGAGCCAAAAGAACAATAGAGAAAAGTTCAACAAACTCCTACTACACTATAATCTCCAGTTACAAATCCCGACTTCTAAAATAAACAAAAACACTTTTGTAACATCATGTGCAAGATAAACATCAATGCTCACCAATGTAAAAGAAAAAAAAACTTAAGAGAAATCATACACTCATAAGAGGAAACGTTGAAATCAAATCGGCTGATTATTATGACAAAGAAGATACTTTAACATACAATATTTCTCTTATTTCTTTTTTTCTAATTTGTTTCTTTTTTCTTTAATTTTTTCTTTTTTTGCCTTTTTAAAATTAAATAAAATTACATCATGAAGTAAAATAACTACAAAAGCCACAGAGTTCTAGGCATATACAAACATCTCCATAATAATTTGATATTGTTCCCATAGTCCTTAAAGTTTATAAATTAGTCTAACTAACTTTATATATTTCAAATCTTCGGAAAAGCCCAAACAAAAATTGGGCTTCACATAAAACCTTGCAACAAAAATAACGTCGCCATATATAAAAATTGAAGCCTAATGTTTGAATTGTTTAAATTCTTAATTACTAATTTTATGTTTAACCAGTGAATCTGATTCTGAATGATGAATTAATTAATAAGTTGTAAATATATAAAAAAAGTGTAATAATTTGACAAATAATATACATATTCAGATTTCAAACTCACAGTTAATAAAAAAATTTCTCTTAAAGTTTACAATTATAATTAAACACATCCTAAACATTAAGTTGTTTGTAAAATTTAATCTAACACACTTAAGTATTAAGTACTTAATGATATATGTTATCAAACACACTTAATTCAATAAGCTCTTAACTAATAAAATTTAGGTCAATTAATTTAACAAATAAAGGATTAACTCTTTGGTATTCAATGTGATTGTGGGAAAAAATATCATAACAAGGATTTTTATTTAGGATGACCAACGAGTTCTCTTTTTTCTTTTTTAGGATTACCCACATATATTAAGAATTTTTTTTTTAAAAAGTAAGAAAATTAAATATTTAAATCATCATTACCCCTTTAGAGACTTTTATAAGAGAGTAGATTTTGGTATTTATTAATTAAATTCACGTGTATTTTGAGTTAATTGAAAAAAATAACTTTAATCTTTATTAGATTTGCAAGGCTAAAGTGAAGAAAAAATGCAATTATAATGACTTATAGAGGTGATTATTTTTGTGCAAATGAAGACCTTTTAAGTTTTAATTATTAATCCTTGACAGTAGTACTCATTTAATTTCTAGAAATATTTTATTTGATTTATTTATTTTCCCTTTTTTCCTTAAGTTTTAGAATTGTAAGGGAAGAAAACATGCTCATCCTTTGTAATTTCTTGCATTAAATAGAAATGGAAGGAAAAGTTTACGGTTAACACATGCATAGGAAGGATAGAAAGAAAAGAAAAATTAAAAAGAACGAACAGAAAAGAAGGGGTGGCTGACGTGGTATTTTAATCCAAGTGTGTTAGTGAGTTTTCTTCCAATCGAATTTGAATTTCACTAACTAACATACCTATATAGAGGGGCCGCAAGCCGAGGGCTTGCACTTGAGTGATTAAATATCAAAGGAGAGAGGAAGCCACAGGACCATTGAAGGTATTGAATTTGTTTTTCTCTTTTCTTTTTACCATAAATTAATTTTCTGTTTATAATCGTATTGTTTATTTTATTTTTGGAGAATTTACTAGAATATTTATGTGATTATATGTTCTTGGGATGCTTATTTATTTCAGTAAGTTAAGTTTTGGTAATTTTCCTTGTAGAAAAAATTATTTAGTTTAATTGATACTTTTATCCATGCATAATTATTGTAGTTTTGAGTATGATAGATATGTAATTTTTTACAAGTATATTGTGAATTTTAGAATGAATAGTTCATGCTAATTATAAATGAGATATGTCATAGAATTGAATAAATCATGCTATTGGCTAGATGATGGGCAATATCATGCATTTAAGCATAATATGTTTCTTTAGTGAATCGAAATTTGTAACCTACATAATCTCGTAAAACGCCTAACCTTTTTTTCCTAAATAAAATTAAATCATTGATATATAGTTTAGTGGTGGATTCAAGGTTCTAAATTATCTCTATTAGTTAAGCTTTTGTTAGTTTTTAATTTGGTTAGTTTATTTATGAATTTTAATTAATTGAGATATAATATTAGCTAATAAAAATTGATAATTTTTATAAAATTAATTTAGTAAGATAATAATTTACGTAATTATGCCTTTCTTTGTGGTTTGACACCTTTTAACTAATCGTATTACATTTATCTTGCGCACTTACAAGTATTGGGTTTAAAATTTGTTAGAAAAATTCTGACCAATGACTTTAATTTAGTGCGAAAATCAGGGAAAAAAGACAAAAGAATTAGAGTAAGTCAAAACATACAAGTGAGATCTAAGAGTTTTTCTTCAAATAATCGTGTTTTTAAAGAAGAGTCCTCTTTTTAATCTAATTTTTGTTGTCTTAGTAGGAGACCCATATAGGCATGTTCTAAAAACGTACCGTGTAGGGAATTCTCCATTAAAACACATTCCACACATTAGGACTTCATATATCATTTTTAATATATTCTATATTAATTTTGTTTTTTTTCATAATGCTTTTTACTAACTAAATCTACTTTTCTGTTTTGATATAATGTTTTTTGATATATTTGTCTTAGAAAAAACTCTGAATAAAAATTTTAAGAAAATTCTAAACTATAAATCATAAAAACTCTCAAGGAAAAATAGAGGTAGAGAAAATTGGACCGGAGATCGAACCAGTTGTCTAACAAGATATTACGTAATAGTTTATGAAAATTATAAATATACTAATAACTAAGCAAAAAAGTTTCATCCAGTTAAGAAAGTGTTTTAAAACATGTTAAAATTATTTCATCCTATTCAAACATGCATAGTAATAAGAAGTAATTCATTTGCAAACATACCACACACGCTAATCTTCACTAAATATAATTAAAAAGGATAATTCAAGAATGTTAAAGATCTATTAAAATTTAAAAACGAAAGCGCTCACACGTGTAGACTCTGATTCTCTGCATATAAATGGAGTACTGGTCCTCTTAGTACCTTTGTGGAGTTACAATGACTAAGTTGGGTTTAATTCCAACGAGTTTTAGTGGAACGGAACATTCCATATTAGCGAGTTTGTCCCTTAATTGTGGTTGATAGTGGGTTCTACCACCCCTTACATTTTATTTAGCACAAAATAAAAAGTAAAATTAGAGAAACAAAATCATTTTAGTAAAAGTAAATTTATATCATGTATAATTGACTAGTAATGAAAAAAGAATTTATGAACTATTTATTCACCTTTTAAAAAATCAAAATATTTTTTAAGTGATGACGTTCTTTCTTTTTTTTTTTTTTTTAGAATAATTGTTCAAATCTTAACTTCTTAAAAAAAATTCTAATTTATAGATCATATATTACTAATATTATTTTGCCTCTTTTAAAATATTTTTCCAACTATTATTTTTGAGATATCCTCTATAAGAAAGAGAAAACAAATGATCTTCTTTCGGGCTAAATAAAAGGGCCAAGTTCTCCCTATAGCAAAAACAGTCCAAATTATTTTTCTTCTTCACTTTTCCTTACCTCAGCCGCAGTGCCACACCATTATCTTGTTTTTTTTTATTTTATTGTTTTCCTTTTATCCTTCTTTTTCTCCTTTTTTCCTTGCACCTTAGTGTGAACTCTTGCTTTTTTCTTTTCTTTTTCCTTCTTATCCCTTTCTCCTCACATACTCCTCTTCTTTTCCTATTTCCCTAATCCCCTTCGTTCTCGCATTCTCCTCCCTTCATAAACTTATCGTACACTTAATTTGCTCCTCACCTCAAATTCATGGTTTCTCTCCTTCTTTTCTTCCATGTTGCTATTTTTGGTTTTGAAATGGTTGGATGACATCGGTGGAGAAGTGAGGTGACATCAAGGATGGCGGTAGAAGCTCATTCGTCTTTCGTTTTATTTTAAAAATATATTTTGTTTGAAGAAACGAAACAAATCGGGGTCAACAGGTTCAACTGGTTCCCAATCAAACTGCCTGAATTTGACTGAGTTTGACAGTTCTACTATTATAACTACTAAACTAAAGATAACATAAGTACTCTTAATTTTATTTTATATATGTTCGATATTTCAAGTATAAATTCATATTTGTAATTAAAAAAATGGTCATTCAAATTTACAAGGTTCGTAAATTAAAAAAAGCAATTTAATAATAATACAAACTCATATTAACAGACCTTAGCAAATGTCACTGAACAAAACACAAACAACCAAAATAGAGCAATATACAAAATAATTTTGCTAAATCAGTAGTGTTAGTATTATAATATGCATCATATTATCAAGATTCTCTGTATACCTAAGATTTCGCCTAGTTTTATCTTATACAAATGAAAACATATCAAAATAAAGCCAAGCCTCTTCATAATTTAAAAAAATTTGTAACTATGTAAACAAGCAAAAAAAAAGATTAAATTAACAAAATAAAGAAATGGTATCCACACTTTGCATAATCTCATAAAAAATTGATGCCCTTAAGAAATATTTTAACATGAGGAAGTAAATTTTATTAGGGAATCGTATTAATCTCAGGTACCCAATCACATAATTTGCTAAGCCCTTTAAAGTTCTTAGAAGAAATAACAAGAAATTTGTTGCACTCAATTAATGGTATATATTTTTATATAAATTGATATATAGAATGGAATATGGTGAAGAGACGCAAGAATCAAATGGGGAAGAGGATATTGCTGAGTTCATGATACTTATTTGCAGAACTTAGAATGCTAGAAATTAAATTTCTAGGTGACAACTAGTTTCGAACACCTGATGAGGATGTTACGTAAGGAGTAACTGCATTTTAAAGCAAAGGCCATGGAGAAGTCAGCAATTAGGAGCAAAGAGGGGAAGTGGTATATATATCAGATGATAAGAGGTTCTATTCATGTGTCAATGGAGCACTCAAGTCGTAACTCTAACGACACTATAAATTCTTAATGGTGCCTGATTTTAGTGGAAGAACTGAAGATGCATAAGCTAATTTGGAAGAGGATGTAGCTCTAATAGGTCCCCAGCATTCAAATACAATGCAAAAGTAATAGAACGGGAAGATGATCTCTCACCATTACTTCATGTAATTGACTCTCTAAATATAGAAGGAGATAAACCAGGAGATGGTATTCTTCAATTTAAGGGTATAAAATGATCTAATAATGAGGAAAAAAAAATACACAATTATTGGAATGGGTAATACATTGACCATTCAATATAATTATGTAAAATGAAACATCAAAACCTCCCGAGATGCAATAATATTAAATTACTAATATTAACAGTTTTAGAAAAATAATACATAATAAATATGTTAGATTAATAAGGTTAAATTTTTTTGATATCATTTTCATAATCAAATAAAAATTTAACTTTATTGAACAAATAATTAAGAGGCAAAAGTTCTATAATTTTTAATAACAACAATTAATACTAAAACAATTCAAAGTTTTCATCTTACAATCGTAGTATTTTTAATATTCAATTGATATTGAAAAATCTATATAAACAAGTTTTTCATAACTTTTAATTATTAGAGAATCATCAGTATTTAAAAAAACAAAATTTTACTAACCCTAAATAAGAAAAAAAGTCGACGTTCAGTACACTTGACTGTTATGAATCATTCTTAAACATAATGCAAACTTTCTTCCTAAATATACTGTAAAAACCATTCGTGAATTCTTTGCAGAATGAATTTCTTCTATTTGAAAGAAAAGTATTATTTCAAACTCTCAATTCTCAAAGTATTTTTCACATCGACTCACGGATAACAAGATAATTAGACTTCATCAATTTAAATTCATACACATTAATCCGTGAACTTCAAAAAATAAAAATTAAGGTTTATAGACGTAACAAGGAAGTTCAAGAATGCCATTCTCATATGAACAATATGTAGGATAAAAATAGAAAATTTATGCAATTTCAATTTTTCCTTCATCAAAGATAGGATCATGTTTCATCAATCATATGCTTCAAGTATGTTCCGAACGAAGAAATCTAAGAGGAAATGTTGAGTCTAGACCATCAATAGTCAGACAAATACCTAGAATCTTCTTCGAATATGCATTCTCATGGAAATCCATCACAAAAGATTTAAGCAGCGGTTAGCAAAAAATGAGAGCTATCAAAGTCCTCTCCCTTTATATTCAATATGCATATAATCAAGCAATAGACAAGAGAAACCATCAATAAAATTAGAAAAGCAATTATCAACTATCTAATCAATAGAGTCATGATTTAATCTCAAAGTATATTCAATGAAAAACATCGCATCATTATGTCATGGGTAGGAAGACTCCAAAATATGGAAACAATCACAATGAAATTTTTTTCTGAGTATAGTTTATAACGAGCTAACATATTGAAAAGTGTCTCTATCATGAATGAGAGCAAAAGAAAATTATGACATCCCTAACTACCTCCCTAGGTTCTAGTGGGAGGTTAGTAGGAACCTACCTTTTGACAGTTAGTCCGTCATGATAATAGGATGTTTAGGTCCACGAATAAACTTGCTATTACATAAGGTCCATTGATGTCTCGTACTTCACTCTAAAAGATTAGCCCCTTACATCTCTTCCTTTAATCCTATATCGAAATGATAAATGTGTGAGCTAGGTCCATAAATCCATGTGCCTAGTCCATAATTTGGTGTAGGTAAGAATGGTTTCCTAGCATCAGTAAAATTTCACAAATTCAAAGATGACCTCAAACCCTAGTACTTCAATGAGCTCTACCTCTACCCTAATTGTATGTATTTGAACATAAATTTGAGGAATGAAAATATGCAGGTTGAACAAATTTATCTGATTTTTTGTTTTTCATGAAAAAGAATATGTAAGATTCATATCTATTTAGTAGGTAGGATATCAAGATTTACCGACGCAAAATTCACAACAAATCATGAATTTCTAGAAATTAATGAGAACGCCAGCATAAATACTTAATATTACAAATTCCGTGTATTATTTAATTATAAATTGATATTTTTTGTACTTAATAAGTAATTAATTTTTACTTATTTTGGAGAGTCATGATAGAAAAATACATTAATATTTGCACAAATGAACTTAATTTTATATCGTAATTGTAGGCTTAACAGCTCTTTTCTCACCAATATTCCCCTTTTCCAGCCCAATTCTCCCTTATTTATTGACCCAGTGATGCTTTGGGCCTCACCCGAGACTGATAGGCTTCTTGTGCTCTGCTTGGGCTGCCACTTGGGCCGTCCTTCTTGTTGTCTGTTGTTTGGGCCGCCTCTTTGACCGAGTCCATCTTGCTGTTGCCTCTGAGCCGCCTCTTGACCATGTCTTTCGCGAGATACCCGCGGCCTGGGCTGGCCGCTCGGGTCGCTTGTTGGTGACCCGTACGATCGTTCGGCTGGCTCCTGCTTAATGATGGTCTCCTCAGTTTTACTCACAGTCAGTCTCGATCTTCTCTCTGCCGTTTCACTCTCCTTGAGTCTTTTGGAGTCTTCAAGACCCCAGCTTTTCTACTCCTCCTTCCCGGTTGGTTCTGTCGTTGCTGTTCTCTCTGTCTATGCTATTTTACAGCTTTGTCTTATGTCACTATTGTTATCTGTTGGTGAGTTTGCGTGAGGAAAGAAAAGAGAGAGAAATAGAGATCGTTAGGTTGTCGGTGATTCTTCCCGGTTTGAGGCTCTTATCTGAGGGTTAGAAACCCGATCATCATCCTTTCTTACCACCATCGCCTCGACGCGGCTATGCTGCTGCTCGGCGACTGTTCTTGGTTGAATAACCCCTCGGTTCTGTGCTCTTCGGTCGTCTCTTTGATTTTCTGTTTGACGGCTGTCCAACAGCGGTGAGCAAAACCTTTCTTTGTTTTATTGGGTTATTTTTGTTACTGATTTGGGTGTTGTTTTGCAGATTATTCCTTGAGTGATTCTCTCCTGCAGAAAGATCAAATCTTTCTGCTTTCTTTCCTTTTTCCGCTGTATTTTGTTATTAAATTTGTTATAGTAATAGATTTTCTAATAGTAATTAGGAGGTTTTCTCCAACAATTGGTATCAGAGCCACGGTTTCCGGCTCTCTGGTTCCGGCGCTCGGCAGCAATCTTCGGATCTGAGAGGTATCTCAGAATCCGGCCAGTGAAGTTCTTCTCCTTCCTTCTGTTTATAGTTTTTTTATTGTTCTATTTTTATTTTCGGCTTGCCGCCGGCTTTATCCGGTTTACTGTTTTTCGGCTTGTAGCCATTTTTTATATTATCTCTGTCTCGGCTAGCCGCCAGTTCTGTTTTTCTATTGATTGCTGTTGTGACGGCTTGCCGCCGTGTTGTTTACTATTACTGCTTATTACTGCTTTACTATTGTTCTGCTTCTATTCTTTTATCATTTCCAGTTTCTGTTGCTTTGTTTCTATTCTCTGTTTTTCCATTTTTTTTTTCAAAACCAAGACCCAAGCTTTGCTTGGATCTAAGAGATTCCAAGTATCTGTGACTTGGAGGTTTTTTTTTCATTGCTGATTTCAAAAGGTTTCATATTTCTGTCTTTTTCTGCCGTTTTTGTTTGTTCCTGTTCCTGCCGTTTTCCTATTTGTTAATGCTTTGATTTGGTTTCTTTCTGTGCCATTTGTGCCACGCTGTTTTGTAATCAAAACCAAACCTAATCAATAAATTAAAACAAATGCCATTTTTCTTTGGGAGATATTTCCTCTGTTTTAAAGGAAAATCCGAACAATTTTTAGACAAAAGTTTTTCAAATCTTTCATTTTTCTGAAACTACCTAGTTACACTTATTTGCCCTTAAAACATGTTAGTACCAAAAATTGAGACTGACAGGTTTGATGGCAAATATGATTTTGTAATGTGGCGGAGGAAAATGAAAGCAGTTTCGGTACGAAACAAAATTGCTGCTGCTATTTGTAGCCCTGAAGAATACCCAAAATCTTTGAAGCGCAAAATCCTTAAAGAAAAACTAGGTGATGCTCATAGTTGCCTCACCTTGCATTTATCTGATAACGTTTTACGGGAAATTGAGGAAAAAGACAATGTTTTTGAAATCTGGACAAAACTAGGAAAGTTGTATTTGGGAAAATCTCTTTCAATCAAAATTTATTTAAAAGAACAGCTTTTTGGTTTCAAAATGAGTGGAACAAAATATCTTTCTAAAAATATCGATGATTTAAATAAAATCATTCTAGAGTTACAGAACGTCGGAGAGAAAATCTCTGATGAAAATGTTGCAGTCATTTTACTACATGCCTTACCTGATTCTTTTAATGATGTCAAATCTGCCATTAAATATGGTAGAGATGATCTTTCCCTTTCTGATGTTAAAATGCTTTAAAATCAAAAGATTTGGATTTACAAAAAGAAAACAAGTCTCATGGTGAAAATCTTTTTGTAAGAGGAAGGAATGACCGGAGAGAAACTCCTAGTCATCATTTTAAAAGTCATTCCAAATCACGAGAGAAAAGCAAGGTAAAATGTTTTTACTTTGGGAAAGAAGGGAATATGAAAAACAAATGTTTTAAACGAATCAGAGACCAGAAACAACGTAAACATGGCAAAGGAAGGAATAAAATCAATAAAACCCACGATTTTGATTCAGATGGTAACTCTATGTTTCCTAAAGTTCTGTGTGTTTCTCTTTCTCCTTCTTGTAGTGATGTTGTTGATCATTGGGTGCTCGATTCTGGTTTTTCATTTCACATGTCACCAAATAAACACTGGTTTTCAGATTTCAAAACATTAAACCAAGGAAAAGTTTTTATGGGAAACAATCAGGTTTGTGAAATAAAAGGCATTGGCAGTATTTTTATAAAAATGCATGATGGCGTGACTAGAAAACTCACTGAAGTGAGATATGTTCCTGACTTACGTTAGAATCTTATTTCTCTCAGTTATTTAGACTCTTTGGATCTTTCTTTTAAATCCAAAAATGGTATTTTGCGTGTTTGCAAAGGAAATCTAGTCATGTTAAATGGTTTTAAAAAGGAAAACTTTGTATATCCTTCTTGGTAAAACTATTTGCAACTCTACTGCCTTGATTTCAAAAACCGTCCCAAAGAAAACTCTGTTGTGGCATCGGAGGATTGACCACATTAGTGAAAAGGGACTTTATCATTTGTAAAAACAAAAAATTTTATGTGGTGATAAAATTGATTCCTTGGATTTTTGTGATCACTGTGTTTTGGGAAAACAACACAAAATCAGTTTTTCAACTAGCACACATAAGTCATCTGCACCTCTTGATTATGTGCATTGTGATCTGTGGGGGCGTGAAAAGGTTCCAACTTATGGTGGTAACTTTTATTTCCTTTCTATTGTTGATGATTTTTCGAGACATGTATGGGTTTTTCTTTTAAAAACCAAAGATCAAACGTTTGAAAATTTTTGTGAATGGAAACGTTTTGCCGAAAATCACTCTCAAAATAAACTAAAAACTATCAGGACCGATAACGGTCTTAAATTTTGTAACCGGAAGTTTTCTGACTTATATGCATCACATGGCATTTTACACTATAGAAAGGTTAGATATAACCCGCAACAAAAACGAAGCTGCCAAAATGATAAACCGTACTATTATGGATAAGGTCCGTTGTTTGTTAGTGTCTTCTGGTATTCCAAAACCATTCTGGGGTGAAGCTGTTAATGCAGCCATGTACCTCATCAATATGTCTCTATCCACTGCTAAGCTATAAAGTTTAGGACTCCTGTAGAACTCTGGTCTGGGAAACCTCCCAATCTTTCAAACCTTAGGGTTTTCGGTTGTGCACCCTTTGCTCATCAAAAAGAGGGGAAACTAGATCCAAGATGTAGGAAGGGAGTGTTTATAGGATATCCTAGTGGGGTAAAGGGTTATAGAATATGGTTGAAGGGTGAACCAGGGGTGAGGGTTATCATCAGTAGGGATGTCGTCTTCAATGAGTTAGAAATGCCCTGTCTTAGAGATAAAAAAGTCACCAATAATCCTTCTTGTGATCCTTCTCCTAGTAGTATTCCGGTGGAGGTAGAGACTATCTTCGAACCCACTCTAGAACCATCTCAGGAACCTAACATAAATTCTGAGCCTTCTGCTCCTTCTAGTAGCTCTCTCGTTCCTGAAACTTTTGATCCTGTTCTAGATGGTTCTGATGAGGAAGATGAACATCCTGAGGCTCAAACCCAAGCTCTTAGGGACTATCAACTTGCTAGGGACCGTGTTCGTAGAGTACCTAAGGATCATCCTCGGTATGGTTACTCCTACATTGTATCATATGCTTTTGCTGTTGCTTCCTATATTGAAGAAAAAGAACCCTTGTGTTTTTCTGAAGTTTTGAAAAGTCCAAATCGCGCTTTATGGTTGCATGCTATGGAGGAAGAAATGTTTTCTTTAAACAAAAACAAAACCTGGGTTCTTCTTCCAAAACCTTCAAAACAAAAACTTGTTGATTGCAAATGGATTTTTAAAATAAAGGAGTCTGAGTCATCTAATGAACCTCCTAGGTTCAAGGCTTAGACTTGTTGCAAAAGGTTTTTCACAAATTGAGGGCATAGAATACAACGGAATTTTTTCTCCTGTTGTTAAATATAAAACAATTCAGATTATTCTTGCTCTTATTGCTTTCTATGATCTTAATCTTTAACAGCTTGATGTGAAAACTGCCTTTTTTACATGGTGACCTTGAGGAAACCATTTATATGCGTCAACCACCTGGTTTTGAAATAAAGGGTAAGGAACATATGGCATGTCTTCTAAAAATTCCTTATATGGACTTAGACAGTCACCAAGACAGTGGTACAAGAGGTTTGATTCTTTTATGTCCAAAATTGATTTTTCGAAAAGTAATTATGATAGTTGTCTTTACTTTTCTGGTAATAATGTGGATTTTGCTATTTATCTGTTGATGTATGTGGATGATATGCTGATAGCTTATCGTCACAAAGCTAAGACTGATGAACTGAATTCACTGCTAAAATCCGAGTTTGATATGAAGGATTTGGGTGTGGCATCCAAAATTCTTGGGATGAATATTTCTAGAGACAGACCTGATGGTACTCTCTTCATATCCCAAAACCCTTTTCTTCAAAAGATAGTATCCAAATTCTCTATGCAACTTTGTAAACCCGTTACTACTCCACTTGCTAGTCACTTTAAACTTTCCAACAAAACTTGTCCTAAAACTGAAAGTGAAAAGAAAGATATGGACAATATTCCATACCGAATAGCCATAGGCTCAGTCATGTACTCAATGATATCTACCCATCCAGACATTATTTTCTCCATAAGCCTTCTTAGCAGATTTATGTCGAATCCCTGAAGAGATCATTGGGCACTCTCAAGTGGCTTTTACGTTATCTAAATGGAACAGTGGATCGGGGTTTACACTACAATAATTGGTCTGATTTTGAATTAATTGGATTTGTTGACTCTGATTTTGCAGGTGACAAGGACGGTAGAAAATCTACCACTTCATACTTCTTTACCCTTGCGGGTAATTGCATCTTGTGGAAGTCCCAACTTCAGCCAGTAGTTGCTTTGTCATCTACTGAGGATGAATATATTGCAGCAACAGAAGCAATTAAAGAAGCCATATGGCCTCAAGGGTTATTGAGTGAATTGAATCTTTTAAATTCTTAAGTCATTATTTACACTGATAGTCAAAGCTATTTACGTTTATGTAAAAATCCGGTCTATCATGAACGGACAAAAGATATTGATGTCAAATACCACTTTATTAGAGAAAAGGTCTCTAGTGGTGTTGTTGACATAGATAAAGTTAGTATTGATAATAATCTTGCTAATTTTGGTACTAAAATTGTAAACACTGATAAATTTATATTTTCCAGGGACTTTCTACACGAGCAAATGGTTTGACTCAATCTGAGTCATCTTTTTCAGGGATGGAAAAATTTTGTTCGAGGTGGAGATTGTAGGCTTAACAGCTCTTTTCTCACCAATTTTTCCCTTTTCTAGCCCAATTCTCCCTTATTTATTGACCCAGTGATACTTTGGGCCTCAACCGAGACTGAAAGGCTTCTTGTGCTCTGCTTGGGCTGCCAGTTGGGCCGTCCTTCTTGCTATCTGTTGTTTGCGCCGCCTCTTTGACCGAGTCCATCTTCCTGTTGTCTTTGGGCCGTCCATTGACCGTGCTTTCCGCGAGATACCCGCGGCCTGGGCTGGCCACCCGGGTCGCTTGTTGGTCACCCGCGCAACCGTTCGGCTGGCTCCTTCTAAATGTTGGTCTCCTCGGTTTTACTCACAGTCACTCTCGATCTTCCCTCTGTCGTTTCACTCTCTTTGAGTCTTTTGGAGTCTTCAAGACCCCAGCTTCTCTACTCCTCCTTCCCGGTTGGTTCTGCCGTTGCTGTTCTCTCTGTCTATGCTGTTTTACAGTTTTGCCTTCTGTCAACATTGTTATCTGTAGGTGAGTTTCAGAGAGATAGCCGTGACGAAAGAAAAGAGAGAGAAATAGAGATTGTTCGGTTGCCGGTGATTCTTCCTAGTTTGGGGCTCTTATATGAGGGTTAGAAACCCGATCATCATCCTTTCTTACCACCATCGCCTCGACGCGGCTACGCCGCTGCTCGGCGAGTGTTCTTGGTTGAATAACCCCTTGCTTCTGTGCTTTTCGGTTATCTCTTTGATTTTCTTTTGGACGGCTGTCCAACAGTGGTGAGCAAAACCTTTCTTTGTTTTATTGGGTTATTTTTGTACTGATCTGGATGTTGTTTTGCAGATTATTCCTTGAGTGATTCTGTCCTGCAGAAAGATCAAATCTTTCTGTTTTCTTTCCTTTTTCCGCTGTATTTTAGTAATAAAGCATAATTTTTTTTCCAGTAGCTACGGCTCTCCCTAGACCCTTTATTGCTCCGACAATATACCTCCACAAATTAAACTATTGTCGTCCTTTTATTCCCAGTCAAAAACTTTTTTCAAACATTTATTGTACCCATAAACTACTTATATTAATGCACTTATGACAAACTACACTAAATGACGTGAAGTTTTTCAATATATTTTAGGCGTACCCATGTATATGTGCCCCTTATTACCCCATTACTATACAACTAAAACATAGAGTACACATGATGCAAATACACATCTCGATTATCTTCCAAACAAGATCCCCTAAAATTCCTCTTTTGAAATATTCACCTCTTTAAGAATAAAAATAATTTTACAAAAGGGTCCACGTGCATGGTGCATGGCTAAAATATGTCAAAATGCACCACATTGAGTATAGTTTTTCATACAAGCAAAATTTTAAATACTCTATAGGTATAAATGTGTGAAAAAATAGTTTTTTGCTATGAAAAAAAATGGCTAGTTTTTATATAGGTCATTTCTCAATCATCAATGCTCATTTGTAATTCAATACTACAGTTTACAAAATATAGTCTTTTTTTATGATATATATACCAATGATACCTTAGAAACAAGAATTTGATCCCATATCTCAAATGAATAAATATTTGAATGCTACATGTTACAAAATAGAAATGAATATGAATAGAATCTATATACCCTAAATATAACATAACTAAGAAAAGCAAATAACGTTCACAAAGTAATCAAAGCTAATATTTATAGTTATTCTTCCATTTGAGAAATTAGTTATAAATACCTATGAAGAATTTTAGCTTTTCAATTTAGAAAAAAGAATTTTACTGATATTTTTCCAACCCAAAATAGCAAATATATTGTGGAATCTGACTTTGAGCTTAGGTGATGTCAGAGTTGAGGTTAATATTGTCATTTTTTAAGCGACAAATGGGTAATTTTGAAGCGTTAAGTAAAAAAGATGAGGTCTTATAGGGTTAAAAAGGCAGGAGCTGAGGGGTTAAGCGGGGTAAGTGGCAACATATATTACCTTTTATTTCACATGTAAACTTAAAAAATAAATTATCCTCTACTTGAAAATATGGTTATAAAGGAAAAAGCTAAAAAATATGCATGTCCATTTTGATAGGAAAATTTTCAATTAAATTGCATAGTAATGTGTTTGTTTTCATGGAACGTTATAAAATACTTTCGGGCGTCCCCTAATACAGTAATAAGGCCTTAAAGAATGCAAAAGACAAAGTTGTAAATAGGTAATAGTCATAGCATTGATGAAAACCTATTTCAGAAAAAAAATATTTAATATTTATTCGAGAGAAATAAGTAAATGATTGCATATATCTGTCATAGATTTTGAAAAGTACTAGTGGCCACCATTTGTACAAAGATAACCAAAGATCCATATAGAATAAGGAGAGATGTAATTGAGCATTTAAAATTCCTATAAGCAAATGATATTATCAAAAAAGAAATTAAACTAAGCTAGAAAGTACCTTCGCAAAGTGTTAGTTGTCATCTGTTTGAGTTCTTGCTCTTTTGGGATCCCTAGCTTATCTTCTTTGTTGCAGAAAGTTGATATGATCCACATAGCTGTTGCTTCTCTTGGTGTCAATCCCAGCAATGTGTTTCTCCCTTTAGCTATGTTCTCTTGACCAATTTCTACTTCAATAATTTGGGTTTCAAGAGGAGAGTCTGGATGATAGTTCAAGTCAATAATTTGATTCATGCAAGAAGACACTGGTAGATCATTCAAGTCAATAATTTCTTTTCAGGTGGAAGATTCTAATACATTGTGATTCTTGAGAGGAGATTCTGGTAGATCATTCGTATCGTTTTGGTACATGGTGGGATGATTTGGTACCCTTTGACCCTTATAAAGAGACTCTGGTAGATCATTCTAGTTATTTTGATACATGGGGAGACATTTTGTTACTCTTTGACCCTTGGAAAGAGATTCTTTTACATCATATAGGCTATTTTGGTACATGGTGAGAGATTCTGGTAGACTTTGACCATTGAAGAAAGACTCTGATAGATCATTCGTGCTAGCGGCTTCTTTGATCTTTGGAGAGAAGCCCGGTGGGACATCTGGATAATTATCTTCTTCTTCTACTTTAATATGTTGCTCATTTGAGGTATGTCTACTAATTTTAGGAGCCTCAGTTTCAATTTTCAGCCCTAGGATTTGTTCTCAATTCCCAAAGTACTTTCTTCCATTGTGTAAGCACTTTTATCCTCTTAGAATCCAGCAAGCTTTTGTTGGAGCCAAAACTTAGTTCCTCCTTCAATTTAAGTAACGAACGCTCACCTCTTCTTTGGACAATCTTGATGGAAAGTTTATTGATTGGTCAATACTTAAAGGCCAACTATAATTTACAAGTGAGACTTCGATACTCATATTTGAAGAAGTTTCCAATCCCCGAAGATCTTGATCATATCCAAATTGAAGCGCTACATGATGTGGATTATACACCTCTTCATATTCTATACCAATAAGAACACACGTTCTTAAGCATCGAGTAAAAGATTCCCATTCTTCGTCGGAATATTTTCTGATGGATATCCTTGTTTCTTTTTCCTTGTAAAATTTCAGAAATAACAAATTATTTATGTTTAAGCAATAAGGTCTCCGTAGAAAATCCTCACAAGAAGAATTAATGATTGGCCTAACATTCCCAATCTCAAATTTTTGTTTACCATTCCATAGGGCAGCCCTATGGAGTTTACCTCTAGTTGAAATGGTAGGAACCTTTCCCATGCCCATAATTTAACAAAATGAAATTGAGCTCATATTTTATAACTTAAATACACTACTTCTTGACGTCGATCTTCACTCTCCATGTTTGTTGAGGCAGTCATTATTCCCTCCAACAAGCTTAAATCTCTATATATGCTAACTAAAACTACTAGACCGAGCACTATTTTTGTCCCTTTAGCAGGTTGTATTGCAATAGGAATAATATACTTATCAATTTTTGTAAAACCTTGAAAGCAAAGACACAAGAAAAGCTTCATGCTCAAATTGGCATCCAAGTTTCTTGAATAAGTCTATCCACTTGATATGAGTACTCTTAGCTTTCATTTTCTCAAACTTGTCCAATTTCTTTTTTAAAATTTCCTTAACTTTGATTGTATCTTTTCCATCATGGAGTAAAAAAAAAAACGAACTTCCTAGTAGAGAGAACCCATAAAAAATGATCCCATCTTCAAATGTGATGGATGCTTCGCCCCAAGAGAAAACAAAAGTATTCGTTTCAATACACCATCTTTTTGCTAACCCGAAAATCAGGTCATCATTTCTCAGAAACTCATACTTACAACACAAAATAGCCTCAATAACAAATGTATTTTGGCAACTTTTTATCAACTCATTTGTTCTACTCCTGTAACTGATGCTGCCACCCATTGAAGACAAAATCTATTGACCACTTTGATTTGGGGGAAAGGATAAGCAGTTTCAAGCTTGAATCTTGAAGTGAAGCAACAACTTGTTTCAAGAAATGGGCATTCCTTCTTGAAGGAGGTCCGCCAGTATGTAAAAATGAAACCATCAACTCTTCTCTTTCCTCAATGATTGAGTCATCTACTAAGGGGGAAAAATATATGTACTTACATCTTCATCCGAATATGGCTGTAGAATCCACAAATATAAAAGATTATCTTTATATATCATGCGATTGATTTTTATTTTTAACATTTATTTGCTTATTCTCTAGCATTAAATTAAATTTAAGAATTAACTCGAATAAGAGAGAAGATTTTAGTTTTAAACTAGTGGAGATTAACTTTTGTTTTCTGTTTTATGGTAGATTGAAAAAAGGGGAGATTTCTTTCTAGCGCTTTGTAGAAAGTAAATTATTTCCAAGAGAGTATGCAAAGTTAAAAAAATAAAAAACAATTTCATTTTGAACATCAATCCAAATACACTATTTCTTGTATTAAATACCTTGTTTATCCCTACAACTAGAAATAAAAAATCAATATATATTAAACTACATCTTTTATAAGAAAATCTTAGAATAAAAGAAGAAAACCAAATTATCATTTCCCTCCCCTGAACAATCAACATCCCTCCTCATCCCATATATGTAAAATAACTATTTGCTCATCCTTTCTCTTCTCTTCTCCTTTCCTCACCCAACCATCTCCATAGAAAGAAAATCTGGAAATACATAAGTATTTTGAACTTATGGCAAAGCAAAACCCTAAAATCGACAGTCGAAAATCCCATTTTGTTTCAAAATCCGCATACCTCATAGAGCTGGAAGAGCATGATTCTAATAAGTAGAAAATTTTTGCAGCTAGGGAAAGGTTAAAATCTAATTGTATCACCCTTTAGCAAGTTGCTTCATTGACATCATGCATTAATTGAAAAAGAAGAAAAAAAAGGATCAAACTACTCGGTGTTCCTTCTTCAAATTCATGTTACTTTCCTCTATTATCCATTGCTCTCCCTTTTCTCTTATTATTAAGATTCTATATCTGACCAAGTAACGGTAAGGAAGTTTCATTAGAATTATAAGCCTTCCACGATTTTGGGAAAAGGATTTGAGGATGAGTAATAGAGAACTAATGAGTGAGAAAAAAAAAGGGAGAAGAGAGAAGTAGTGGTGAGACTAAGTGGTGGCTATAGCTCTACGAAATAGACATTTATAGACTGGCAAAATTCGTCTCTATTTGGCAACATTTCATCCCTAAATTATTTTGGAGACAATTTGGAGACAAAATAAGTGACAACAATACTTTTTCATTTCTTTTAGTGGATCCCTATACTTTTGAGGGGATATTCACTTCTACCTTCTTAAAGATGTCTAAAACATTTTTTTTCAAACTCCTCCTTCCTATTCATTGCAAATCTATCAGGAAAGAGATGTTTGACCTTAATAGGAGTAGATGACTCTCCTACCTTAGGATTTTCCACCATAATCTCTTCACTTCTCCTTATCTATTGGCTTCTTCCTCTCAAACTCTTTGAACTCCTATTAGTCCTCATGGTGATAGTCCTAACATTATCTTTAGGATAAGGGGTTGAGCAGGGAGTTTGTGGGATAGTTGAGCCATTATTTGGCTTATCTAAGAAGCCAATTATCCTACTTTGCTATTATGTTCAAGGGACATAAGTAGCCAATTATGTTCTAGATACTAGTTTTATTGTCCTTATGGAAAGTTAAAGTACACGAATCAAGTGATTTAATTAAGAATGTCTTCAAGGGACGTCCCTTGAGATTAAGCTACTTATTTTATGTAATGAAGAACATGGCAAAAATAATAGTAGTTCTCAACATGTAATAAAATTTTACACAGCAAAGCCTAGTATCAAAAATGTTACCGACATCTGCTTAAAGATCAAGGAGCAACGGATTTATTAACATGATTCATTAACACGAAAAGTCACTAAAATAAAAACTAGATGATAATTTGGAGTAGGTAGGAATGAGAATATGCAGGATGGACAAACTTGTCTGTTTTTTTGTTTTTCATGAAAAAGAATATGCAAGATTCCTATCTATTTAGCTTGTTAGATATCAAGATTTACCAAACCAAAATTCACAACAAATCATGATTATCTAGAAATTGATGAGAACGCCAGCATAAATACTTAATTTCACAAATTTCCTATATTATTTAATTATAAATTAATATATTTTGTACTTAATAACTAACTAGAGAAAAATACATTAATATTTACACAAATGAGCATAATTTTCTACTCCAATAAAGCATAAATTTTTTTTGAGAAAATACGGCCGACCCTAGCCCCTATATTGCTCCACCGCTGTACCTTCAAAAATTAAACTTTTGCCATCTTTTTATTCATAATCAAAAACTTTTTTCAAACATTTATTGATCCCATAAACTATTACATTATTGCACTTATGACAAACTACACTCAAGACGTGAAGTTTTCCAGTATATTTTAGGCGTCCCCTGCAAATATGCCCCTTATTAAACCATTGCATGACAACTAAAACAAAGTATACACACGTAACAAATACACATCTCTGTTATCTTCAAATAGACATCACCTAAAAATTCTTGTTTTGAAATATTCACCTCTTTAAGAATAAAAATATCTTTAATAAAGGGTCCACGTTCGTGGTGTATGCCTAAAATGTGTCAAAAAGTATCACATTGATTATAGTTTGTCATACAAGCAAAATTTTAAATAATCTATAGGTATAAATTTGTTAAAAAATGGGTTTTTGCTATGAATGAAAAATAACTAGTTTATACATAGCTCATTTCTCAATCCTCAATATTCATTTGTAATTCAATACTATAGTTTACAATATATAGAGCCTTCTATTTTATTATATATATATACCAACAATACCTTGAAACAAGACTTTGATCCCATATCTCAAGTGCAACATCATATGCTCAATTGTTCTTTGAGAAACATACAACCTCTGCAATCTAGTTGTTAGCGGAAGATAATACATCTTCTTGTATGGAATGACTTTGGACTTTTTATTTTTGTTTCTTCGCATGTAATGATCATGGCCACAAAACTTGTACTGACGTATTTGTGCATCCTCATTCCAATACAACATACATCCATTTAAACATATATCAATCTTTTGCACAAGCATATTCAAACCAGACGTTAATTTTTTGGTCCGGTTCCTATCATCCAATGCCTTATTTCCTCCGGGGAGTATATCCTTCAAGAATTGTGATATTTGATCAAAGCACTTTACAGACATGTTGTTCTCTAACTTTATGTTCAACAACTTCGCCATTGCAAATAATTGCGAAGACTTTGTACACCTTTAATACAACAGTGATCAACAGATTTCAGCATGTCGTAAAATTGTGAGCTTCAGGATTAGGTGCCTCCTCATAATTGTAGTACGCTACATTGATTCAAAATCTAGACTAGCGGAATAAAAAATATCCTTACTGTAAGTGTTGCTTTCAACATTTCTTTAACACTACCTCCCCTACAATAATTACTTAAAAACCTGATTTATGAATATGCAATTTCACATTATCTTACTTTAAGTTCTTGCATTTTTCACAAGGACATCGTAACTCGTTAGTTGTACCAAGACCGTAATTCAGACACAAGTTCACAAACTGTTTCACACCTAGTTGAAACTCACTATTAATCCCCATAACCTTAGGCACAGTTCTTCTATACATCCAACTACGATCCTCCTTCATAACTTCACAAAACAAAACATGCATTTTAACATAAGACTTTATAAGTACGATACCTACAGATGAAGATTCCAAAATTAGAACTTATTCTTCATTAAGTGTTACATTTAAGGTATTTAAATATGTTCTATGAAATATTTATAGTTTGAGAGTTTTATGTTTAAGAGTTTAAAGACTTCTCTAACCACTTGAGTATTACAAATCATTATAGATTAAGGTTTTAAGAGTTTTATGTTTAAACTTATAGATTAAGAGTTCAATGAATTCTATAATCATTTCTCCATTAGAAATAAATCCAAATGTTTTACAGATTAAGAATTTAAGAGTTTTATTAAAACATTTCACATTTCAACTTATAGATTAAGAGGTTAAATAATTCTATAATCATTTGAGTATTATACAACTGTACATCAAATGTGTTTCCCGAAAATTTCCAAAACTAATTAACCAAACTTAAGAGTTTAAGAACCAAGACTTTTAAAATTTAAATCTTATAGAAATTTTGACAGATACTACAAGAATTCAACGAATTACTGACCGACAATTCGGTTAGTAATTGATTGCTAAAAGACAATTACTGACCGACCACCTATAGAAATGGTCAGTCGCAATATTTTGGTCCATGATTGGCTGTAACAGAATAAAAAGTGGGTCGTAACTTTTGCCAATCGAATTTTCGGATTTACCGATTGAATGTTCGGTCTGTAACTTTATTTTTCTTAATTATAAAATAAAAATTAAATATTAAGTTACTAACTGATATTCAGTAGTTACCGACCAAATATTTAGTCAGTAACTTTATTTAATTTTTTAAAAAATAATAATTTACCACCGAATATCGGTCAAGTAACTTTTATTTTTAAAAAACATTTTATTCATAATTATAAATATCCACCTTAAATTAAAAACTAACAAGAGCACAAATAATATAAAATGGACAAAAATGATTATAATGCAATCAATATATATCATACGAATATATAAAAAAGTCTAAAATATATCATATAATATCAAAGTCTAATACATAAAAATACAAAACAAATATATCATAAAGCCAAGGTAGGTGGAGGTGGAGGTGGGCTAGAGGAGGGAGGACCGATCAGTGGCTGAGATATAGCTTCATTATCCGGCAGCGGGAAATTAGAGAAGAGAGTAGGTACTGAATCCAACTGCACTCCATACTGAGATGCGAATGATGTCATGAAGCCAAAGAACTTGTGTTGTGCCTGCTTCTTATATCCCCACCACCTCCTCTTCCTCTTGGTACAGGCCCTGTGGGCTGTCGCGGAAGATACCAAAAGAACCGATGATGAGCTGCTACTATCCCCCGATGCTCCACGATAAAGGCTGCATACTGTGAGGTAAAATCGTAGATATGGCCCTTGTTGCTACCACTGGCATCCTCAAACATAAACTGCTCGTCAGTCGGAATGGGCAAGCGGGTCTCAAGATAAAAACGTTCTACGTTCGCCTTCAGCTCCTGATACAAAAAAAGACATTAATAAGTAATTGTTAAAAAATATACAATAAGCATAGAGTAGTAAATGATAATATGAGTAATATTGGTTTAAAACTATTAAAGAACCTCACGAAAAAATTGTCGGATCGTGTATCGACCCATTATCCCTTTTGTTGATGCAGTAGGACATACAGTTCCGACTGTGCGAAGGCCTCACCCATTTTTCTCGCTACAAACATAAATGAGTTTTCAAACATAAAGGTCATTAAAAAAACTATAAATTATACAAAAAGATGGTTTTAAGTTGAAAAATAATAATTAAATATGGAAACAAAATTGACTTACCCACTCAATCAAAGACCTAGACCCGCTGGTGTGCTTGCCCAGCCCCTTGCCACCATGCCCCTACATCCAGTTCTGTTGTGACGCCTCCTGCCTCTTCTTGTATGCCCCCAAGCCCCATTCATCACAAAGACTCATATACTATGCTGCAGCCATCCAGTGGGGCTGATACTCGTCGAATCGCACCTTGTACATCAAGTCCTTGTATCGTAATGAGGCCTGTTTCTGCCAAGCATCCCAAATGGCATGCTCATGCATCGGCCCCATTGATGCCTTATCTGCAACAACACATAATTTTTTAATCAATATAAGTGTATTTATTTAAAAGTTCATGTAGTTACTTTTATATAAACACTTACCCCGAACACTGTATACCACATGTTCTTTATTCTATCTGGGACCTTCCCAAAACTCAGATATGCCTCAACATAATTTGCCTTCATGATTTCAGTAATCACCTTTTCACAGTAAGAACGATTGCCTAGCATCAGTAAAATTTCACAAATTCAAAGATGACGTCCAACCACTAGTACTTCCATGACCTCTACCTCTACCCTAATTGTATGGATTTGAATGGAAATTTTAGGAATGAGAATATGAAGGATAGACAAATTTATCTGCTTTTTTGTTTTTCATGAAAAAGAATATGCAAGATTCCTATCTATTGAGCAATTAGATATCAAGATTTACCGAAGCAAAAATCACAAATTACAAATATCTAGAAATTGATGAGAACGCCAGCATAAATATTTATATTACAAATTTCCTATATTAGTTTTTGTACTTAATAACTAATTAGTTTTTATTTATTTCAGAGAGTCGTTAGAGAAAAATACATTAATATTTACGTAAATGAACATATTTTTCTATCGCAATAAAGCATAATTTTTTTTAGGAGCTACGGCCCACCTTACCCTCTTTATTGCTCCACCACTGTACCATTACAAATGAAACTATTGCCATCTTTTTATTTATAGTTAAAAACTATTTTCAAAGATTTAATGTACCCATAAACTATTTATATTATTGTACTTATGACAAACTATACTCAACGATATGATGTTTTTCAATATATTTTAGGCATACCCCTGCATATATGCCCCTTATTAAGCCATTGCTGGACAACTAAAATGAAAGTACACATGCAACAAATACATATCTCCGTTACCTTCAAATAGACATCACCTAAAAACTCATATTTTGAAAAATTCACCACTTCAAGGACAAAAATACGTTTACTAAAGCATCCACATACATGGTGTGTGCCGAAAATGTGTCAAAAAGGACCACATTAAATATACTTTGTCATGCTAGCAAAATTTTACATATTCTATAGGTATAAATTTGTGGAAAAAAAGGTGTTTGCTATGAATAAAAAATAACTAGTTTATATATATATATATCTCATTTCTTAACCCTCAATGTTCATTTGTAATTCAATACTATGGTTTACAAAATATAGGGCCTTCTTTTTTATTATATATACCAATGGTACATGGAAACAAGACTTTGATCCCATATCTCAAATGAATAACTATTTGAATGCTCTATGTTACAGAACACAAATGAATATGAATAGAATATGTATACTCCATATATAACGTAACTAAGAAAAGAAAATAACATATACAAAATAATCAAAACTGAACATTTATAGTTATTCTTTCGTATGAGTAATTAAGTATAAGTAGTTATGAACAATTTTAGCATTTCAATTTATAAAAAAGAATTTTATTATTATCTTTATAAACATGAACTTTTTTGTGTGATTATTTTTGACAAAATAGCAAATATATGGTGGAATCCGACTTAGAGCTCAGGTGATGTAAGAGTTGAGATTACTATTGTCATTTTATAAGCGAAATATGGGTAATTTTGTAGCATTAAATAAAAAGATGAGGTCTTAAAGGGTTAAAAAGGGAGGAGCTGAGGGGGTTAAGTGGGATAAGTGGCAACATATATTACCTTTCATTTCGCATATGTTTTTAGCTTTTCTGTTTATAACTATAGTTTGAAATCGAGGGGAGCATGTAAATTTATAGCTAATTTCTGAATAAATAACATTGTAATGTTTTTGTTTAATGGAACGTTATAAAATATTTTGGTGCATCCCCCAATACAATAAGAAGGCTACAAGGAATGCAAAAGGAAAAGTTGTAAACAGGAAGCTACTTCTTAAAGGAAAAATTCAAAGACATTATTCCAAGCCTGGATCTTATCGATTATCCCACACAATCATAAGTTATATTTCAACCGACTGGACTTGTTGATAGAAGAGAGCGGCAAAGAGGTAGATGTTCCAAGCGAACGACATGTTACAACTTGACTAGAGAACAAAAAAAAAAAAAAATGGTGCTTGATTAGGTTAAAGAGTTGCAACTATTAGATTGATATGTATCTAAATTACCTAGGTGTGATGATTATAAAGACATGAAGATGACTGGTATGAAAAGCCATGATTATCATGTATTCATGAAATGACTTATGCCGATCATCTTTAGAAAGCTCCTTCCTACGAAAGTGTGGAGTTTTTTTGCGAAATAGTCTCTTCTACCGAATAAAAGGATTTTCAAAAGAAAAGAATAAAAGGTACCTAACAATTAGACTAAAATAATGGAAAAACTCTTTCAATTTGAATTTTCGAATGATGTATTCAAACTAATTCATTGGAGAGCATTAGAAAAATCATTGAATTATTTGTTGGGTCTCAACTCGATTATTAGGATTACCACTATCTTTAGGCGAAAAACCACAACTCTTGTAATAGGTTAGAGAAGAACCACTTCTCTCCCTAACTCAATTATGATTGAATTACACACCAGAGTGAATTAGATTTCTCTATTGACCTAGATAGAATAGTTATTATATCTAATCAAGTACCAATTTCTATCATTTAATGCCATAGATCATTCTTCTTTTCTCAATTCCAAACAATCTAATGCAAAGATACAATTATGGTTAAAAAAATAGTTAAAAAACAATGCAATTAAATAGTAATCAAGTGCAATTTAACAAATTCTTCCATAAATTCCGTAGAAAATAATGTTACATTTATCCAGGGTTCAACCCCACTCAAATATAATAAAAACTTAGACACTAAACATTATCAATATCGTAAAATCCAATTTAGAATTCATAATTACTAGGAGTTTAGAAGGCTTTGGAGGTAGAATTGAACAATCCACAACTCCAAGATGTACATTGAGCTCCTCTCTTGATTTTCCCAAAGAAACCCGAAATCACTCCGTTTTGTAATCTTCAATCTATCTACTGAAACTTGATTTAACTAATTTTCCTCTTACCACCCTCTGACCCTACAAAAGATAATGAAAATAATATATTGAGTGTCTTACTAAGCGAACAAAAAAGCCAGTCGAGGTGGCCGAGTCTAGGCAGCCTCTGTTGAAGTAGTCATTTCAGTGTCACTTCTGGCCTAGTCCGACTTGTTGATTGAAATTAGCGTCACTTCTCTTTTTTTGTACATTCTTACTCTATAGGTTCCCGTTTCATTTCATTCTTCCTTCTAACTCATCCGTGCAATACCTGTAAACAAAAGAGGGGAAATGGTGGGTAAATAATCCATTTTATACATAAAACACTCCGAAAACTGAAATTAAACAATATAAAAATGTATACAACATGGACATGTCGACATTTTAACCAAAAAAATTATTAGAGATGCTATTCACTGGTTGGGAATGTTTCTTCTTTTACGCAGTTGTGTTGAAGTGTTTTGTTGAATAAAGTTGTTGATTTTTTTCAAGCACTCTCTATTTTAGAAGATTCTTCAATATGTTTTTATTGCTTTGCTTGTCCCATGCTTTTATTTGATCAACTTATTTAAGATTCTTAAAATTCTTGTAAGTGAAGAAGGCGTACACATAATAACCCCCCCTCCAAAAAAAAAATCGGCATTTTGTGATCATTGAACTAAAAGAATTGGGATATTTTGTAATATCTTTGTAACAATTCCTTTGTAATATTCATTATGTTATATTCTTAGAGTAAAATTTTATTTAAAAAATATAACCAATAATATATAAACCTTAACTTTCAAAAGATAAACAGTTGGGAAAAAAAGTATTATGGAGAAATGTAACGAGAAATATTGTCATTAGTATTATAGATAATCTTGTATTATATTTTTTTTTCATAACATTGGTAATATGATATTTTATTAGTAATAACTGATCTCATTCTCAAATGCACTTTTTTTTTTTTTTATTATTTTATGAAATTTCAAAGAGCAAAAAATTACTTTCAGGTAGATAGATAATGTCAAAACTATCATGTTTTTCATGGTAAAGAGAAATATAATTAATAAGAGAAATAATGAGAGAGAGAGAGAGAGAGAGAGAGAGAGAGAGAGAGAGAGAGAGAGAGAGAGAGAGAGAGAGAGAGAGAGTAGTCGAGAGGTAAGTCCTGGAGGAAATTTTTTTTTAAAAAAAATTGGTAAGAAAGCTGATATGTATAACTACAAAAAAGCAACTTCTTACCGATTGGGAAATTGGTTGATAGCATTTACCGACCAATTTTTTGTAGTCACATATTCGGTCAACAACTTTTTTTCCAAATTAATAAAATCAATATTTAAACTTACCGACTGATTTTCAGTTAGTAACTTTTTATACACTGATAGATTTTCAGTCGGTAATTTATTGATTTAAATTTTAGAAAATAGGTACCGACCAAACTTCGATCGTTAATCGTTTAGTAACTGTGTATTTTTAAAAAAATTTATTTATAATTTTAATAATCCACCTAAAATTCTGAAAACGACAACAACCAATATATATAATTTACAAAATAAAAAAAAAGTCATAACATAATACATAATATATGAAACAATGTATAAGTATCAAATATGTAAGTATAGAATTCAAAATGAAATTACAACATATGGATAAGTATTAAACATAAATATAATACATTGGTGAAGGTGCGCCAGAGAAGGAGGGACGATCAGTCGGTGGCTAAGGATCGACTCAGGCAACATCAGATCTGGCGTCATCTATCAGAGGGAGAGGAAGGAACAATGTCAGTATTGAATCTAGCTTGACACTACACTGAGATGGGAAAATTGTGAGTAAAAATTTTAGACGTGACCTTTGTTGCTGCCACCAACAGCCACGAACATCAATTGCTCGTCACTCAAAATTGGCGAGCCGATCTCTATATGGAGGTGTTCTGCATTTGCCTTTAGCTCTTTGAATTTGGCCTATAAGAAAGAGATTACTAAGTTATTGTTAAGGAATTTAAAAAGAAACCGTAAACGATAACAAAACTATTAAATAACATTACCCAAAATTCATCAGAATGCGTATTGACCCACTATTCCTTTTGTTGATGCAGGAGAACGTACAATTGAGAATGCTAAAGGTCTATTAAAATTTAAGAAACGAAAGCGCTTGCGTGAGTAGACACTGATTCTCTGCATATAAACAGAGCACTAGTCCTCTTGGTATCTTTGTGTTGTTATGGCGACCAGGTTGGGTTTAATTCCCCGGAGCTTTGGCAGAACGGAACATTCCATATTGGTGAGTTGGTCCCGTAATTGGGGTTAATACTCGGTTCTACCGCCCTTTACCATTTTATTTAGCACAAAATAAAAAATAAAATTAAAAAACTAAATTATTTTAGTAAAAGTAAATTTATATCATGTGTAATTGACTAGTAATTAAAAAAGAATTTAAGAAGTGTTTACTCACCTTTTAAAAAAAATATTTTGAATAAGTGATGACGTTCTTTCTTTTTTTTTTTTTAGAATTAATGTCCAAATTGTAACTTCTTAAAAAATTCTAATTTTCAGATCATATATTTCTATTATTATTTTGCCTCTTTTAAAACTTTTTTCTAACTATCATTTTTGAGATATCCTCTACAAAGAAGAGAAAACAAATTATCTTTTTTTGGGCTATATAAAAGGCCCAAGTTCTCCCTATAGGGAAAACGGCCAAAATTCTTTTTCTTCTTTGCTTTTCCTTGTCTCAAGCGTAGTGCCACACCACTATCTTCTTTTTTCTTTTATTATTGTTTTCCGGTTATCCTTCTTTTTCTCCATTTTCCTTATACCATAGACTGGATTCGTTTTTTTCTTTTCTTTTTCTTCTTATCCCTTACTCCTCACGGAATCCTCTTATTTTCCTATTCCCCTAATCCCCTTCGTTCTCGCATTCTCCTCCCTTCATAAACTTATCATACAGTTACTTTGCTCCTCACCTTAAATTCATTGATTCATTGCTTCTCTCCTTCTTTTCTTTCATGTTTCTATTTTTTGTTTTGAAATGGTTGGATGACATAGGTGGAGAAGTGAGATGAGACTGAGGATGGCGGTAGAAGCTCATTTGTCTGTGGTTCTGTGTCAAAAATATGGTTTTTTTGAAGAAGAGAATAAAAAGGGTCAACGGGTTTGAGCGATTCCCAATAGAACTTCCGTATATTGACTGATTTGACAGTTACTACTATAACTACTAAAAATAAAGATAATATTATTACTTTTAATTTTATTTTATATATGTTTCATATTTCTAGTATAAATTAATATTGTAATTAAAAAAAAAAGTCGTTCTAGAACAAGGTTAGTAATGTCAAAAAAGAATTTAATAATAATACAAACTCATATTAACAGACCTAAACAAATGTCACAAAACAAAAGATAAATGACAAAAATGTAGCAATATACATAATGGCTTTACGGAGTTAGTAGTGTTAGAACTATAATATGCATTATATTATTAAGATTCTCTTAGTACACAAGATTTCACCTTCTTCAATCTTATACAAATGAAAACAAATCAAGATAAAGCCGAGACTCTTCATAAGTTAAAAAAAGTTGATAACTATGCAAACAAGCAAAAAAAATAGAAAATAATGAAATGGTATCTCCACATTGCATAATCTCATATAAATTGATGCCCTCAAGAAAAATTTTAATATAAGGATGCAAATTTTATTAAGGAATCGTATTAGTCTCAGGTAGCAAATCACATAATTTGTTAAACCCTTTAAAGTGCTTAGAAGAGATAACAAGAAATTTGTTGCACTGAATTAATGGTCCTCTTTCTGCTTCCCTTCCTCCTCTTCCTCGACCATCCACCCACTGCCACCGCACTCCAATCAACGGTAAATCATTTAAAGGACAAAGTTTTTCAGATCCTCCCTTGATCAACCTCAAAAGCATAAAAAAACTACTTAATTGGGGGACTTAGAATACTGGAAATTAAATTTCTGAGTTACAACTAGTTTCAAACACCTAATGAGGATGATACTCTTGTCCAAGTAAATTGACGTAAGGAGCAACTGCAATTTAAAACTAAGGCCATGGAGAAGTCAGCAATTCAGAGCAAAAAGGTGAAGTGGAGCATACCAGATGATAAGAGGCTCTATTCATGTGTAAATAGAGCATTCATGCAGTAACATTGACAATGATTTAATCGCTGCAATGATGCTTAATTTTTGTGGAGGAACTGAAGATGCACAAGCTCGTTTGGAACAGGTTTGAGCTCGAACAACTCCCAACATTCAAATACAATGCAAAATTAATGAGAACGGGAAGATAATTTCTCACCTTTAGCTCATATAGTTGACTCTCTTAATATAGAAGGAGATAAATCGGGAGATGGTGTTATTCAATTTAAGGGTATAAAATGATCTAATGGTGGGTGAAAAATCGACAATTATTTTAATGGGAATTACATTGACCATTCCATACAATTATGTAAAGTAAAATACCAAAACTTCCTCAGATGTAATAATATTAAATTAATAATGTTGACAATATTAGATAAATAATATATGATAAATATGTTAGATTAATAATCTGAAACTTTTTTATATCATTTTTTATAATCAAATAAAAAGTTAACTTTATTGAAGAAAATAATTAAGAGGCAAAAGTTCTATAATTTGCAATAACAACCATTAATACTAAAACAATTCAAAGTCTTTATCTTACCATGTTATTATTATTAATATTCAATTGATATTGGAAAATATGTATAAACAAGTTTTTCATACATTTTAATTATTAGAGAATGGTCATTATTTAAAAAACAAAATTACACTAATCCTAATTTTAAAAAAAAGTCCACGTGCAATGCACACGATTGTTAAACCCTAAAAATTCTAAACCCTAGTAATTCTTAAAAAGGCAAATGATAATTCAAGCTTTCTTCCTCAAAATACACCAGAAACCATTCGTGAATTTTTAAGAGAATGAATTTCTTCTGTTTGAAAGAAAAGTTATACTTCAAATTCTCATTCTCAAAGTAGCTCAAGATGGACTCATGGATAGCAAGATAATTAGACCTCATCAATTTAAATTCATACTCCTTAATCCACAAACTTCAAAAAAATAATAAAATAGGGTTTTAGAAGTAACAAGGAAGTGGAAGAATGCTAATCTCATATGACCAATGAGTAGGATAAAAAATAATCAAGTTATCCAATTCAAATTTATCCTTCATGAAAGATAAAACCAAGTTTCATCAATCACATACTTCAAGTATGTTCCGGACGAAGAAATCAAAGAGGAATATCTTAATCTAGACCCATCAACAGTTAGACAAACACCAATAATCTTCTACAAATATGCATTCTAGTGGAACTCCATCACAAAAGATTTAAGCGGTGGTTTGCAAAAAAATTAGGGCTATCAAGTCCTTTCCCTTTATATTCAATATGCATATCATCGAGCAATGGACAACAGAGACCATCAACCAACCAGAATAGTTATCAACTGTCTAATCCAAAGACTCATTATTTAATCTCAAAGCAGATTCAATGGAAAACATTGCATCATCATCTCTAGAGACATAGGTAGGAAGACTGCAAAAAATATAGAACCAATCACATTGGAAATTTTTTCCGAGTATAGTTCATAACAAGCTAACATATTGAAAAATGTCTCTATCACGAATGACAGCAAAAGAAAATCATGAAATCCCCAACTACCTCGCTAGTTTCACATGAAGATCAGTAAGAACCTACCTCTCGGCAGTTAGTCCATCAAGATAATAGGATTTTTTTAAGGTCCACGAATAAACTAATCTATAACACTAGGTGGTTTTTTAAAAACAAAAGGACATACTTATATCATATAATAAGTTTCTTAATGATAAAAGTAGATAAATCAAAAAATTGTAAATCCATAGAAGTCTCGTACTTCACTCTAAAAGATTATCTCCTCACGTTTCTTCCTTAAATCTGTATAGCAATGATAAATGTATGAGCTAGGCCCAATAAATTCAATGTGGCCTGTGAGTTTATTTGAAGCTAACAACCCAAAAACAACTTATCATTTAAAATAAGCTAAAAGCTACTTATTTTAAGTAAAGAAGAACATGGTAATAAACAATCATAGTAGGGTTCAACATGTCATAATATTAAACACACCAAAGGATAGTATCAGAAATATTAATGACATCTATTTAAAGATCAGGAAGCAACTTATTCGTTGGCATGAGAAGAAATCGAAATAAAACTAGATGATAATTTGGCGTAGGTAAGAGTGGTTGCCTAAAATCTGTAAAATTTCACAAATTCGAATATGACCTCCAACCCCTAGTACTTCCATGACCTCTACCTCGACCCTAATTGTGTGTATTTGAATGAGAATATGTAGGATGGATAAATTTATTTGCTTTTCTTTTTCATGAAAAAGAATGTACAAGATTCCTATCTATTTAGCAAGTTAGATATCAAGATTTACTAAAGAAAAATCCACAACAAATCATAAATATCTAGAAATTGATGAGAACGCTGGCATAAATATTTAATATTACAAATTTCATGTATTATATAATTATAAATTAATATTTTCTCTACTTCATAATTAATTAGTTTTTATTTAGAAAAATACATTAATATTTACATAAATGAACATAATTTTATACCGCAATAAAGCATAAATTTGTTTTTGGGGGCTATAGCCCTCCTTGGCTCTTTTATTGCTCCCCCCTGTACCTGCACAAATTAAATTGTTGCCATCTTTTTTATTCATAGTCAAAAACTTTTTTCGAACCTTTATTGTACTCATAAACTATTTACATTATTGCACTTATGAAAAATATACTTAACGACTTGAAGTTTTTCAACATATTTTAGGCATTCCTCTGCATAAATGCCCCTTAATAAGCCACTGCCAGACGACTGAAACAAGGAATACATATGCAGCAAATATACATCTCCATTATCTTCCAATAGACATCGTCTAAAAAATTTTCTTTAGAAATATTCACTACTTCAGGAATAAATATACCTTTACTAAAGGATCCACATGCATGGTGCATACCTAAAGTGTAGTTTGTCATACAAGCAAAATTTTATATAGTCTATAGGTATAAATGTGTGAGAAATAATTTTGCTATGAATAAAAGACGACTAGTTTATATATAGCTCATTTCTCAATCCTCAATGTTCATTTTTAATTCAATAGTCCAGTTTACCAAATATATAGCCTTCTTTTTTATGTTATATATACCAATGATACCTTGGAAGCAAGACTTTGATCCCGTATCTGAACTAAATAACAATTTGATTGCTCTATGTTACAGAATACAAATTAATATGATTAGAATCTATATACCGTATATGTTACATAACTAAGAAAAGTAAATAACATATACAAAATAATCAAAACTAAACAATTATAGTAATTCTTTTGAATGAGAAATTAGTTATAAATACCTATAAACAATTTTACCTTTTCAATTTATACAAAATAATTTTATTAATATTTCTAACCATTAACTTTTTGCGTGAATTTTTAAAAATAACAAATATATGGTGGAATCCGACTTAGAGCTCAGGTGATGTTGGAGTTGAGGATAATGTTGTTATTTTATAAGCGAAATATGGGTAATTTTGCAACATTAAATAAAAAGATGAGGTCTTATAGGGTTAAAAAGGCAGGAGCTGAGGGGGTTAAGTGGGGTAAGTACTCGCAATATATATTACCTTTCATTTCACATGTAAAATGAAAAAATTACCCTCCACCTCAAAATATGATTATAAACGTAAACGCTAAAAATTATGAATGTCTATTTATAGCTAATTTCTCAATAAGTACATAGTAATGCATTTGCTTGCATGGAATGTTATAAAATATTTCGAGGCATCCCCCAATACAGTAAGAAGTCCTTAAGTAATGCAAAAGCCAAAGTTGTAAATAAGAAAGAGTCATAGAATTCATGAAAATCTATTTCAGAAACAAATATGTAATAGTCATTCGAGAGAAATAATTAATTGATTGCACATATCTGTCATGGATTGTTAAAAGTACCAGTGGCCAACATTTGTAGAAAGATAACCAAAGTATCCATATAGAATAAGGAGAGATATAATTCAACATTTAGAAATTCCTATAAGTAAATGACGTTATCAGAAAATAAATTAAACTAAGCTACAACACTTTGGCAAAGTGTTTGTTGTCATCTCTTTGAGTTCTTGCTCTTTTTGATCCCTAGCTTCTCCTTTTTGCAAATAGTTTATATGAGCTCTCACAGCTATTACTTCTCTTGGTGTCAATCTCGGCAATGTGTTTCTCCTTTTAGCTTTGTTCTCTTGATCGATTTCTGTTTCAATAATTTGGGTTTCAAGAAGAGAGTCTGGATGATAGTTTAGGTAAATAATTTGATTCCTATAAGAAGACATTGTTAGATTATTCAAGTTAATAATTTCGATTTTGGTGGAAGATTCTAATACATTTTGATTCTTGAGAGGATATTGTGGTAGATCATTCTTGTTATTTTGGTATATGCTTGGATGATTTGGTACATTTTGACCCTTGGAAAAAGACTTTGGTAAATCACTCATGTTATTTTGTACATGGTGAGACATTTTTGTGCTCCTTGACCCTTGGAAAGAGACTCTTGTAAATCATACGGGCTATTTTGGTACATTGTGAGAGATTCGGTAGACTTTGACCCTTGGAGAAAGACTCTAATAGATCATTCGTGCTAATAGCTTCTTTGATCTTGGGATAGAAACCCGGTGGGAGATTAGGGTAATTATCTTCTTCTTCTTCTACTTTAATATGTTGCACATTCAAGGCCTGTCCACTAATTTTAGGATCCTCAGTTTTCATGTTAAGCACTAGGATTTATTCTTGATTCCGAAAGGAATTTCTTCCTTTAGGTAAACTTCTTTTTCCTCGTCGAATCAAACAAGTTTTTGTTGGAGCTGAAATGAAATTCCTCCACCAATTTAACTAATGAATGCTTACCACTTGTTTGGACAACATTGATGGAAAGTACATCGATTGGTCAACACTTAAAGGCCAACTATAATTTACTAATGAGACTTCAATACTCATATTTGAAGAAGTGCCCAATCCAAGAAGATCTTGATCATATCCAAATTGAAGTGCTACACGATGTGGATTATATACCTCTTCACAATCTACACCAATAAGAACACATGCTCTCAAGCATCAAGTAAAAGATTCTAATTCTTCGTTAGAATATTTGCTGATGATATCCATGTTTCTTTTTCCTTTTAAAATTTTGGAAAGGACTAATTAGTTACGTTTAAGAAATAAGGTGACCATAGAAAATTTTCACAAGAAGAATTAATGATTGGCCAAACATTCCCAATGTCAAATATCTGTTAACCATACCTTAGGGCAGCCCTTGCCTTAGTAGGCCTAAGAGAGTTAACCTTTGGTTGAAATGGTATGAACCTTCTGATGTGATCTGTACAATTCAATCACCTTTGGAAGGCAAGAGTGGACCACTCACTAGAGCTCAAAGAAGGAAACTCAAAGCTTTGGATGATAAGGGCCTGGTTGCTTATTTGGAGGAAACTTTGAAGAGCAAATTAGAAGGGTTTGAAGACCAAGAAAGGGTAACCAAATTGTTTTCCAAGTGTTCAATTAGCAAGGACCAAATAAAGTAACAAATTGGAGGAGAAATTCGCTAAGTATTTGGAGAAACCTGCCCTACTGCTGCCGGTAAGCCCAACCCTACTGTCGCTGGCACATTTCTTGATAGATATCCTTGTTGAAGATTGCACCTACCACCGACGGTAGGTTCTACCTGACCGTCACCAGTAGCTCTCGAGATGGAAAGTGCCTATGCTTCCTTATGGGCAGGATTTTTTAATTCAAGTTGTTTTTCCAGCTTTAATACAAGGGGTCTAGAGGTAATTTAAGTCATTAAGCACTTGTTAAGCTAGGGTTAATGCTTAACTTATAAAAACCTCATTATACATTAATTGTAACTAATCTCGAATGAATTTTCCTGAAATTGTTGAGAGAGAATTCTCTTTGGCTCTAGGGTTCTTCACCCTTACTTAGTTAGCTTGCTAAGAGTTAATGTCCTTAGTATTGAAAATTTGATTGCCTTAGGTTGATGAATCTATGGAGTTCAATTGATCATCTTAATTCCTTTCATTGATTGAGTCTTAGAGTTCTTGTTCTTTGATTCAATTAATCCTAGGTATTCTAGATTGTGTAGTTGGGGATTTGAGGCCTTAGTTTCCTCAAGTAGTTCTTACTATCAATTTAGGAAAGAGCTTTTCCTCTCAATGTTTGGTTTTTTAGGCTTAGATCCTCATAGTTTTTCTATTGGAGTGTTGAAGCTACAAAATCCTAAATAGAGGTTCTTCATGAAGAAGGTGATCTTTAAAAGGTGTGAAATCAAATATACTTGCAATTGAAGATTCCCATCAAAGTGGTATGAGAACGACCTCCAATTGAAGGTCAAGTTTATTTGTAATTGTTTAAAATTCGTGAAAAATAAAACAAAAAAGTTAAAGTTCTTGATGATCAAACAAAATTCTATGAAGATCATGCAAAATTAAGTACAGAAAAATCAATTGAAACATCGAATGTAATTTGTCCTAATTTGCTGATGAAATTTCATGGAGATGTTCTTCTTTGAGTTTTGATTCATTTGAAATAAGTTGTGCTCAATTTGGAGGTCATTTGGTCGCTCAATTTGATTGAATTGTGGAATGCATTTCGGATTCACGATTGCAGAAGAAGTGTTGATTAATTCGAATATAACTTGTGCTATACTGATCCAACTCAATTGAAAATTTTCTTATTTTCATCCTCTTCGAATGTGGAATCTTCTTGCATTAGTCTTATCTAATTTTAATTTTTAGTTTTCAAGTTATTGATGTTTTAGTATCGGGGTGTCATCATTTCCTGTTTCCTACAAATTTGTTCTAATACTATTATGGTCTTTGTTTTGCTTAATTGTTTTGAATTTCTTTGTTTTTGACTCATAAATTTTGTCCTTGTATGTTTCTAATCCTTTGTTGACGATCAGTCATGTTTGTTGGTTCTATTCCATAGATTATATTCCGTGAAATTCTTACATCTCAAGTGTTTGATAATTTTCCTCTTTGAACACTTATCCAACTAATTGCATTGATTTTTTGCTTGCTTGGGATTGATGCTCTTGATTTGAGTTGGCTAACAAGTTTAAAGGAGATTGTAGAGACTTGAGCGTTAAGTGATTGGAAAAGGTAAGATGGAGAGCTTATCTTGATAAAAGCCACTAAGAGTGTAAACACGAGTGAATTGAGTGATCATCAAATGGTCTAAACGCTAAAGGAGTGATTGGGAGGTCCTTTTGTTTGGTTTATTTCTTTAATTTGCAAGTTTAATAATCTATACGAATGATCATATGCCTACTCAATCTCATCAAGAAGGTACTAGTGAACATTCAATGAGCAATTTGAATGAGACTTTCCGGTTTAGGCAACAATAAATTGACCGATACCGAAGTGTTCCTAGAGATGTTGAAGAACTTAAGAAGGGAAAAAGTAGTGTCACAATGGAGCAAAAAGTTGGAGATAACCTTGGTGGTATTAATTCACCTCACCATCAAAGACCTTATGATAATGTTTCTACTCATGATACCATGACATGCAGGTTCAAAATTCTTATCAATTTCATGAAGGTGGATATCAAGAAACACCACAAGTTAGAGGTGAAAGAAGAGGAGGTCTAGGAGGAAGAGGAAAATATAGACCACAAGAAGAATTTCCAAGACATAAATCATGGCATGAGGATAATTGGTATGGATTATGGAGATAATCCTAACAATGTTGGCCAAGCATGCAATGGTGGCTACTATGGTAATCAACAATGGGTTAAAGTTCTTGACAAGGGGTTAAAGTTGCTGGTTAAAGAGACTCATTGTGGTGGTTTAATGGGAAATTGTTGCTTTGCTAAAACGTATAATATCTTGTATGTAGATTTCTATTAGCCTCACATGAGAAACGATGTTGAAAATTTTATTGGAAATTGCTTGGATTGTAAAAGGACTAAATCTACTTCCTTGCATCATGGTCTTTATACTCCTTTAGAAGTGCCTAAAGTTCCTTGGGTTGACATTTCTATGGATTTTACTCTTGGTTTTCCTAAATTTCCTAAAGGCTGTAGTAGATAGGTTTTCTAAGACAGTTCATTTCAAAGCTTGTAAGAAAACGGATAGTGCTAGCCATGTAGCAAACTTGTTCTTTATTTGGGTGGTGCGATTCTATGGAATCCTTAAGATTGTTGTTTCAGATCGTGACACCAAATTCCTTAGTCACTTTTGGCGTGTTTTGTGGAGAAAACTTGGTACTAACTTGTTGTATTATATAGCTTGCCATCCACAAACCGATGGCCAAACGGATGTGGTCAATAGGACCATTGGACAACTTCTTAGGGCTATCCTTAAGAAGAATTTTTGCCAATGGGTAGAAGTTAATCCTCACATTAAGTTTGCTTTCAATAGGGCTAAACATTCTAATAATTCCTCTTTTCCTTTTGAGGTTGTTTATGTTTTTAATCCTTTGACTCTTTTTGACTTAGTTCCTTTCCCTATAGATCATATTGTGAGCTTGGATGGAAAGTGGAAGTGGGAGCTTGTCAAGTCCATTCATGCCAAGGAGTATAATGCTATTGAGTCCAAAAACAAGAAATTGGTGGCTACATAGAATGTTGGGAGGAAACGTGTTGTGTTTGAACCAGTGATTAGGTTTAGATTCATCTTAGGGAGGAACAATTTACATCTCAACGCAAGACTCAGCTTGATGATCGTGGTGATGGACCTTTTCAAGTTCTTGAGCACCTTAATGATAATGCATATAGAATTGATCTTCTGGGTGATAACAATGTTAGTGCCACCTTTAGTGTTTCCAATTTGTCGGCTTTTGATGTAGGTAAAGATTCAAGGAAGAATCTTTTGAAAGGCGGGGTGGATGATGTGAATCGGATAAGCAAATCACTTTTGCAAGCCAAGAGTAGACCAGTTACTAGAGCCTAAAGAAGAAAACTCAAAGCTTTGGATGTTAACAGCATGGTTGCTTATTTTGAAGAATCTTTGAAGAGCAAATTAGAAGGGTTTGAAGACCAAAAAAAGGTGTTCAAGTTGTTTTCCAACTATTCAATTAGCAAGGACCAAACAAAGGAACAAATTGGAGGAGAAATTGGCTAAATATTTGGAGAAATCTACCTTACCGGTAAGCCCTACCCTACCGCCTCCAGTAGGTTTTTGGATGGACGGCCTTATTGAAGACTACACCTACTGCCAACGGTAGGTCTCAAGATAGAAAATCCCTATGCGTCCTTATGGACAGGATTTTGTAATTCAGGTTGTTTTTCTAGCTTTAATACAAGGGGTTTATAGGTAATTTAAGTCATTAATGACTTGTTTAGCTCGGGTTAATGCTTAACCTATAAATACCTCATTATACATTGATTGCATCTAATCTTGAATGAATTTTTCTGAAATAGTTCAGAGAGAATTCTCTTTGTCCCTAGGGTTCTTCACCTTTGCTTAGTTAGCTTGCCAAGGGTTAATGTCCTTAGTGTTCAACAATTGATTACCTTAGGTTGATTAATCCGTAGAATTAAATTTATAATCTTAATTGCTTTCATTGATTGAATCTTAGAGTTCTTGTTCTTTGATTAAGTTTATCCTAGGTCTTCTTGATTGTGTGTTTGGGGTTTTGAGGCTGTAGTTTCCTCAAGGTTCTTCCTATCAATTTAGGAGTTGTACCTCTCAATGTTTTGTTTATAAGGCTTAGATCATCATATTAGGCTTAGTTGAAGCTACAAAATCCTCAATAGGGGCTCTTCATGAAGGAGGTAATCTTGGAAGGTGTGCCATCAAATCTACTTACAATGGAAGATTCACATCACTTTCCCATGCCCATAAATAAATGAAATGGAGCCCATAGTGTATACCTTAAATGCACTACTCCTTGACCTTTATCTTCACTATCCATGTTTGTTGAGGAAGTCACTATTCCATTCAACAAGCTTAAGTCTATATATGCTAGAATAAAACTGCAGGACTGAGCGCTTTTTTGGTCCCTTTAGAAATGTTTATTGTAATGGGAATAATATACTTATCAATTTCTATAATTTCATTCATCGAAAAAAAAAACCTTGAATGCCAAGACACAAGAAAAGCTTCATGATCAAATTGGCATCTAGGTTTCTTGAATGAGTAGATCCACTTGATATGAGTAGTCTTAGCTTTCATTTTATCAACCTTGTCCAATTTCCTTTTTAGATTTTCCTCAACTTTTACTGAATCTTTTCCATCAAGGGGTAACAAAAAAGAATTTCCTTGTAGAGAACCAACCAAGAATTATCACATCTTCTAATGTGATAGATGCTTCACCCTAAGGGAAAACAGAAGTACTAGCGGCATTTGAGTTTGTGTCATATTTAGCGGCATTATTCGTGGCGTTTGAGTTCTTGCCATAATTTGCATGACATTTTTTATGAGATTTTCTTAAATTGTAATAATTTTATGGCACTTTTATGTGATACTTTAAAAAGTGACACCAAATTTGTGGCACTTTTAGGAAGTACCAACTATGCAATTTTAATTGTCTAAGTCAATCTAATTTGATCATTAAGATATTTTTACTACATAAAAAAAATTGACTAAAAAAGCAGAGTCAAAAGCTTTTAGAAATAATACAAAGAAAACATCTAGGACAAGAGTTACCATAAAGAACTCCATTAATATTGAATTAACTATCCTAAACTGTTAATTATGTATCAAAAAGACGAATTATCCTAAGCTAATTATTATCTTCTATTGAAGTACAATAATATATCTAAACCAGCCTAAACTCTATACTCATGGTGATTAAATTAAACTTGACCTTTAGGATTTTTTATAATTGTTTGCTCCTCAGGCACAATTAAACTACTCTCTTCATCTAAAAATTCCTGTTTAATTCCTATTCTTCCAATAATGGGTCTCACCTTTCAATCGGTCCTTCACCCAATTATCTAAAATCAAGGAATTATAGCTAGGTTTAAAATAGCAAGCATTAAGAACATAAGAAATAAATAATGACCAACAATAAACACATCAAAATTTAATCAACCCCTCAACTAATAGAAATTCATTGGACTTATCCCATCGTAGATAAAAAATTAATCACACATATCTGAACAATCAACTACAATCATCAACAAATTCTTCTTGCAAATAATTAATAAACAAAATAAAATAAAAGGACATGAGAGAGAGAGAGAGAGAGAGAGAGAGAGAGAGAGAGAGAGAGAGAAAGAGAGAAGAAAAGGACTCTGCTCCATGAATTGAATTAAAATTTGAGGTTGAGCATTCAAAAAATTGTTGAAAGAATCAATTCTTGTTCTTCAATTGAAATCCTAAAAACTTCTATTCTTAGAAGAACAGAGGGAAAAGAAATGAAAAATAGAGAGAGAGAGAGAGAGAGAGAGAGAGAGAAGAACCATAGCTTCTAAAGTATCTCTGACTCCTCAGTGTTTTTCACCCTACACTATTATAATAATACCCTATTAAGTCTCCTAATCAGCCTTTAAAATAAAAAATAAAAGAAAGAATAATAATAATAAATCAAACTTTTAAGTCTTCTAATATAATTTACGACCTATTTTACACGGGTGCCCGCATAAAATGTAGTGAAACCTTTCAAATCCTGAGAGACTTGCAATGCGGCATAAATTTTGGGTGGCCGCACAATGTTTCCAAAACATTGAACCTTCTTGCGGGGCTTCAACTTAATTGCGAAGAGACTTCCTTGACAACACACAATGCTAAACTTCATAACTTAGAGCATTTTCTTGTGCTCCTCTATTGATAAATCTACCCTGGAGCATCCTTGATCAAGTCTTATACTATTCTCTGAAATTGTATTCCTTGTCGTCCATTTAAATAGCAAAACAAATAAAGGTGAAGAAGTAATCTCATCCATATAAAGAAAAATCAATAAAAAACAAATCATAAGTTAATTAAAATCATGACAAATGATGATTACTTTTATACTATAAACATAACACTTTAGTGTGTATCAAACTCCCCCAAGCTTAGATCTTCCTTGTCCTCAAGCAAAATAAACTTGAAAAAACTAAGTAGAGCTGTAAAAAAAATGTGGGAGTCCTTAGCTAAAAGTTTCCATGAAAGAATCAATTAGAATAATTCCAAAAGCTCATAATTGAACAAGTACTAGTATCGCAAACATAAAATCTTACAACAAACCTTCCCTTATGATTTAGGGTAACAATATGCTAAACCTTCACTAGCTACATGAACACTCATACTGAAAAGAATAATTTTTTTTCTCAATTACCCTCTCAATAGTCATGGTTTAACATAAGCTTTCACATTATCTCTTCTCTCCTCCAAATAAAATGACAAAAACACAGGCAATTCAAGAAACCATTAGTCACATAGGTTGTAACGTGGGCTTGGATTAAAAGTAGGCCAAACATTTTCGAAATGTACATCAAAGAGCCAAAAGAACAATGGAGCAAAGTTCAACAAAATCCTACAACACTATCATCTTCAGTTATAAATCCCAACTTCAAAAATAAACCAAAACACCCTTGTAACATCATGTGCAAGATACACACCAACACCAACCAATGTATTAAAAAAAAAAGAAAAGAGAAATCGCACTCTCATATGAGGAAATGTTTAAATTGAATCGCCAATTATCATGACCAAGAAAATTCTTTAATATACAATATTTTTTTTATTTCTTTTTTCTTTAATTTTTTCTTTTTTTGCATTTTTTTAAATTAAATGAAATGACGTCATGAAGTAAAATAACTACAAGAGCCACAGAATTCTAAGCATATACAAACATCTTCTTAGTAATTTTATATTTTCCCCTCCGTCTTAAAAGTCTATGAATTAGTCTAACCTTTTATATTTGAAATCTTTTGAAAAGCCCCAAAAAAACTGGACTACACAAAAAACTCGCAACAAAAATAACGTCGCCATACAAAAAATTCCTCTCAAGAAGAATTAATGATTGACCAAACATCAAATCTCCAATTTCTTTACACTTCCATAAGGCAGTTCTTGGCTCAATAGGCCTAAGGGAGTAAACTCAGGTTAAAATTGTAAGAACCTTTCCCATCACTATAGTTGGACAAAATGAAATGGAGCCCAAAGAATATAACTTAAATACACTATTTCTTGACCTATATCTTCACTATCTAATTTGTTGAGACAATCGTTATTCAGTTCAACGAGCTAAAGTCTCTATATATGCTAGCCAACCAGGTACTATTTTTTTTGTTATTGCAATTTGGAGAATATAATTATAAATTTTCATAATTGGGTGATTTTTTTTTTTACCTTTAATAAATTTGTGACCTTCTTCGTTCTCTAGAACCATAAAAAGTTTTTTACTTCATAATTACTTCTTCTAAACAATTATATTTATCCGAAACCAGTTTAATCTATGGTGATTTAGGCCCTGTTTTAATAAAATTTAAATTGAAGTCTAAAAGTTTGAATTGTTTGAATTCTGAATTATTACTTTTAAGTTTAACCATTCAATCTATTTCCAAATGATATATTAATTAAAAAGTGATAATTATATAAAAATAAGTGTAATAATTTTACAAATAATATACATATTCAGATTTTAGACTTCAGAGTTAAGAAAAAAATTTCTCTTGAAGTTTACACTTACAAATTAATCATGTCCTAAAAAATTAAGTTGTTTGTAAAATTTAATGTAACACACTTAAATATTAAGTACTTAATGATATATATTATCAAACACACTTAAATCAATAAGCTCTCTTAACCAATAAAATTTAGGAGGTCGATCAATTTAACAAATAGGGGACTAAGTCTTTGGTATTCAATGTCATTGTGGGAAAAAAATATAATAACAAGGATTTTTATTTAAGATGACCAACGAGTTTTCTTTTTTAGCATGACCAACATATATTTGGAAATCTTAAAAAAAGGTAAGAAAATTAAATATTTAAATCATCATTACCCCTTTAGAGACTTTTATAAAAGAGAATATTTTGATATTTAATTAAATTCAGGTGTATTTAGAGTTTAATTGGAAAAGATAACTTTAATCTTTATTAGATTTGCAAAGCTAAAATGAAGAAAAAATGAAATTATAATGACTTATAGAGGTGTTAAAATGAACACATTTACGAATTAATTATTAATCCTTGACATTGTACTCGTTTAATTTCTAGAAATATTTGGTTTGGTTTTTTTCCCCCTTTTTTCTTAAGTTTTAGAATTATAAGAAAGAAAAAATAAAGAGATGCTCATCATTCGTCATTGCTTGCATTAAATAGAAGTGGAAGGAAAAGTTTACGGTTAACACATGCATAGGAAGGATAGAAAGAAAAGAAAAATGAAAAAGAACAAACAGAAAAGAAGGGGTGGCTGACGTGGTATTTGAATCCAAGTGTGTTAGTGAGTTTTCTTCCAATCGAATTGGAATTGCACTAACTGACAAGCTGAGGGCTTGCTCTTGAGTGATTAAATATCAAGGGAGAGAGGAAGCCACGAGAACCATTAAAGGCATTGAAGCCATATATTCTTTTTTAAGAATATGGTTCTTTCTTTCCTTCTAACCATTAATTAATTTTTTGTTTAGAATTGTATTAATTATTTCATTTTTTGAGAATTTATTGGAATATTTTATGTGATTACATATTCTTGGGATCTTTATTTGTTTGATTAAGTTAATTTTTGGTGATTTTCCTTGTAGAAAAATTACTTAGGTTAATTGCTTCTTTTATCCACGCTTAATTATTGTAGTTTTGAGTATGAAAGATATGTAATTTTTTCAAGTATATTGTGGATTTTGGAATTGAATAGTTCATGCTAATAATAAATGAGATACGTCATAGAATTGAATAAATCATGCTATTAGTTAGATGGGTTATTTTATGCATTTAAGCACAATATGATTCTTTAGTGAATCGAAATTTGTAACCTAGATCACCACATAAAAGGTCTAATCTTTTTCTCTAAATAAAATGAAATCATTGTTATATCGTTTAGTGGTGGATTCAAAGTTCTAAATCATTTTTATTGGTTAAGCTCTTGTTAGTTTTTAATTTGGTTATTTTATTTATGAGTTTTAATTAATTTGAGATACAATATTAGCTAATAAAAATTGATAATTTTTATAAATTAAATTAGGAAGATAATAATTTAGGTGGTTAAGCCTTTGTCTGTGCTTCGACACCATTTAATCGTGTTTTTAAAGAAAAGTCCTCTTTTAACCTAATTTTTTTTGTCTTAGCAGGAGACTCATGTAGATATGTTCTAAAAACCTACCATGTAGGGATGTCCCATCAAAACACATTCCGCAAATTAGGACTTCATATATAATTTTTAATATATTCTATATTTATTTTGTTTGTTTTAGAAAATTCTTTTTTTATTAACTAAATCTAATGTTTTGTGATGATATAATTTTTATTGATATATTTTTCTTCAAAAGTCTCTAAATAAAAATTTTTAGAAAATTGTAAACTAGAAATCATAAAAACTCTTAAGGGAAAATCAGTGTTGAGAAAATTAGACCGGAGATCGAACTGATCAAGGCACTTGTAAATTGTTTAATTAGTTCTACTAGTCGAGCCAACGTCAAACAGGATATTACGTAATATTGTATAAAAATTATAAATATATTAATAACTAAGCAAAAAAATTTCATCCAGGTAAGAATGTGTTTTAAAGCTTATTAAAATTATTTCATCCTATTCAAAATGCATAGTAATAAAAAGAAATTCATTTACAAACATATCACGACCGCTATTCCTCATTAAGTATAATTTAAAAATATTATTCAAGAATGCTAAAATTTAGAACTGGAAGCACTTGCATGACTAGACCGTGATTCTCTGCATATAAATGGAGCACTGGTCCTTTTTATAACTTTGTAAAGTTATAGTGACCAAGTTGGGTTTAATTCCAATGAGCTTTGGCGGAATGGAATATTCCATCATGGCGAGTTGGTCCTTTAATTGAGGTTAATACTCGGTTTTACCGCCCATTACCTTTTATTTAGCACAAAATAAAAAATAAAAATTTAAAAAAAATTAATTTTAGTAAAAGTAAATTTATATCATGTATGATTGACTTAGTAATGAAAAAAGAATATAAGAAATATTTATTCACCATTTGAAAAATCAAAGTATTTTTTGAGTGATGGCCTTCTTTCTTGTTTTTTTAGAATAAATGTTCAAATCTTAACATCTTAAAACAATTCTAATTTATACATTGTATACTCAAAATATTATTTTGCCACTTTTAAAGTATTTTTCCAACTATCATTTATGAGATATCCTCCATAAAAAAGAGAAAAAAAATGATCTTCTTTTGGGCTAAATAAAAAGCCCAAGTTCTCCTTATAAGAAAAACATTCCAAATTCCTTTTCTTCTTCACTTTTCCTTGCCTCAGCCGTAGTGCCGCACCACTATCTTGTTTTCCTTTTATTCTTCTTTTTCTCCATTTTCCTTACACCTTATAGTGAACTCTTGTTTTCTTCTTTTCTTTTTCGTTCTTATCCCTTTCTTTTCACAGACTGCTCTTGTTTTCCTATTCCCCTCCATTCTCGCATTCTCCTCCCTTCATAAACTTATCATACAATTAATTTGCTCCTCACCTCAAATTCATGGCTTCTCTCCTTTTCTTCCATGTTGCTATTTTTGGTTTTGAAATGGTTGGATAACATAGGTGGAGAAGTGAGGGGACAGCGGGGATGGTGGAGAACCCCATTTCTCGGTGGTTCTGTGTCAAAAATATATTTGTTTTGAAGAAACAAAACAAATCGGGGTCAACCGGTTCTCTATCAGACTGTGTGACTTTGACAGAGTTTGACATATTTACTACTATAATTACTAAAAATAAGGATAATATAAGTACTCTTGATTTTATTCTATATATGTTTCATATTTCCAGTATAAATTCAGATTTATAATTAAAAACAATCGTTCTAATTTACAAGGTTCAAAAAGTCAAAAAGCAATTTAATAATAATACGAACTCATATTAATAGACCCTAACAAATGTCTATAAAAATAACAAAAATGGAGCAATACACACGATGATTTGTGAACTTAGTAGTATTAGTATTATAATATGCATCATATTATCAAGATTCTCTTAGTACACAAGATTTTGCCTAGTTTTATCTTATATAAATGAAAACTGATCAAAATAAAGCCAACCCTGTTCATAAATTAAAAAAACTTTATTACTATGCAAAACAAGCCAAATAAACTAACAAAATAAAGAAATGGTATCCCCACATTGCATAATCTCATAAAAATTGATGCCCTCAAGAAAAATTTTAATATAAGGAAGCAACCTTTATTAAAGAATCGTATTAGTCTCGGGTAGCAAATCACATAATTTGTTAAGCCCTAATTTATTATGCCCTTTAAAGTGCTTAGAAGAGATGACAAGAAATTTGTTGCACTCAATTAATGGTGTATATTATTGTATAAATTGATTTATAGAATACAATATGGTGAAGAGACACAAGAGTTATATAGGGAAGCGGATATTGATGAGTTCATGGTACTTATTTGGGGAACTTAGAATGCTAGAAATTAAATTTCTAAGTGAAAACTAGTTTCAAACACCTCATGAGGAAGTTATGTAGGGAGTAACTGCATTTTAAAACAAAGGCCATGGAGAAGTTAGCAATTGGAGCAAAGAGGGAAAGTGGTGTATACCGGATGATAAGAGGTTCTATTCATGTGTCAATGGAGCATTCAAGCGGTAACTCTGACGATGATATAATTGCTGAAATGTCGTCTAATTTTAGTGGAGGAACTGAAAATGCACGAGCTGATTTGGAAGAGGCTGGAGCTCGAACAGCTTCGCAACATTCAAATACAATACAAAATTAATAGAACGGGAAGATGATCTCTCACCTTTGGCTCATATAATTTACTCTCTGAATATAGAAGGAAATAAACCAGGAGATGGTATTCTTCAGTTTAAGGGTATAAAATGATCTAATGATGGGGAAAAATAAGAAATCGACAATTATTTGAATGGGGATTACATTGACTATTCAATATAACTATGTAAATTGAAATACCAAAACCTCCTCAGATGAAATAATATTAAATTAACAATATTAACAGTTTTAAAAAAATAATACATGATAAATATGTTAGATGACTAATGTTAAATTTTTTTATATCATTTTCATAATCAAATAAAAATTGAACTTTATTGAACAAATAATTAATAGGCAAAAGTTCTATCATTTGTAATAACAACCATTAACACTAAAACAATTCAAAGTTTTCATCTTACCATCTTATTATTTTTAATATTCAATTGATATTGGAAAATCTATTTAAACAAGTATTTCATACTTTTTAATAATTAGAAATTTGTCATTATTTAAAAAGCAAAATTTTACTTATCCTAATTAAGAAAAATAGTCCACGTGCAATACACTTGACTGTTCTTAATCTTTTTTAAAAATAAAACAAGCTTTCTTCCTCAAAATACTCCATAGACAATTCATGAATTCTTAGGAGAATGAATTTCTTCTGTTTGAAAGAAAAGTTATATTTCAAACTCTCATTCTCAAAGTATTTTAAGATGGACTCACGGATAACAAGATAATTAAACTTCATTAATTCAAATTCATACACATTAGCGCCCCCCCCCCCCCCCACCCTCCCCCCCAAAAAAAAAAAAGAAAATTAAAGGTTTATAGAAGTAACAAGGAAGTGCAAGAATGCCATTATCATATAACCAATGAGTAGGATAAAAAAACAAACAAGTCCTATCCCTTTATATTCAATATGCACATCACCAAGCAATGGACGAGAGAAACCATCAACAAAATTAGAATAGTAATATTCAACTCTCTAATCCAAAGAGTCATAATTTAATCTCAAAGTGTATTCAATGGAAAACATTGCATCATTATGACATAGGTAGAAAGACTCCAAAATATGGAACCAATCACAATGAAGTTTTTTTCCGAGTATAGTTCATAAGGAGCTAATATATTGAAAAGTGTCTCTATCACAAATGAGAGCAAAAGAAAATTGTGACATCCCCAATTACCTCTTTAGATTCCACTAGGAGGTAAATAGGAGCCTACCTCTTGGCAGTTAGTCCATCAAGATAATAGGACTTTTGGGTCCATGAATAAACTCGCAATTACACAATCTATTGAAGTCCGTACTTCACTCTAAAAGATTATCTCCTCATGGTTCTTCCTTAAATCCTGTATCAAAATGATAAATGTTTGAGCTAAGCCTAGTAAATTCCTTGTGCCTGTAAGTGCATTTTAAGCGAAAAGCCTAAAAACAACTTATCACACAAAATAAGTTAAAAGTTACTTATTTTAAGTAATGATAAACATGAAAATAAACAATCATAGTAGTGCTCAACATATCATAATATTAAACACATCAAACCATAGTATAAGGAATATTAACGACGTCTATAAAAAGATCAGGAAGCACCTGATTCGTTAACACGAGAAGAGATTGAAATAAAAATTAGATAATAATTTGGTGTAGGTAAGAGTGGTTTCCTAGCATCAGTAAAATTTCAGAAATTCGAAGATGACCTCCAACCTCTAGTACTTCCATGAGCTCTACCTCTAACCTAATTTTATTTATCTGAACAGAAATTTGAGGAATGAGAATATGTAGGTTGGACCAATTTATCTGCTTTTTTTGTTTTTCATGAAAAATAATATGCAAGATTCCTATCTGTTAAGCAGGTAAGATAACAAGATTTACCGAAGGAAAATTCACAACAAATCATGAATATCTAGAAATTATTTAGAACGCCAACATAAATGCTTAATATTACAAGTTTCATGTATTATTTAATTAAAAATTAATATTTTTTGTACTTAATAACTAATTAATTTTTTCTTATTCTGGAGAGCCATGATAGAAAAATACGTTAATATTTACAAAAATGAACTTAATTTTATACTGCAATAAAGCATAATTTATTTTAGTGGCTACGGCCCTCCCTAGCCCCTTTATTGCTCCGCCACTGTACCTCCACAAATTAAACTTTTGCCGCCCTTTTATTCACAGGTAAATACTTTTTCAAACATTTATTGTACCCATAAACTACTTACATGAATGCACTCATGACAAACTACACTCAACGACGTGGAGTTTTTCAATATATTTTAGGCATACTCCTGCATTTATGCCCCTCATTAAGCCATTACTAGACAACTAAAACAAAGAGTACACATGCAGCAAATACACATCTCCATTATCTTCCAATCAAGATCACCTAAAAATTCTTCTTTCCAAATATTCACCTCTTTAAGAATAAAAATACCTTTACTAAAGCGACCATATACATGGGTGCATGGCTAAAATGTGCAAAATTGCATCACATTGAGTATAGTTTTTCATACAAGCAAAATTTTAAATAGTCTATAGGTATAAATGTGTAGAAAAAAAAGGTTTTCGCTATGAATAAAAAATGACTAGTTTATATATAGCTTATTTTTCAATCGTCAATGTTCATTTGTAATTCAATTCTATACTGTACAAAATAAAGAAACTTTTTTATTATATATATAGTAATGATGCCTTGGAAACAAGACTTTGATCCCATATCTCAAATGAATAAATATTTGAATGTTCTATGTTAAACAATACAAATGAATATGAATAGAATATATATACCCTATATATAGCATAACTAAGAAAAGAAAATAACATGTACAAAATAATCAAAACTAAATATTTATAGTAATTCTTCCATATGAGAAATTAGCTATAAATACTTATGAACCATTTTACCTTTTCAATTTATAAAAACAAATTTTATTAATATTTTTCTAACACAAAATAGAAAATATATGGTGGAATCCAACTTAGAGCTAAGGTTATGTCGGTGTTGAGGTTAATGTTATCATTTTTTAAGCGAAATATGGGTGATTTTGCAGCATTAAGTAAAAAGATGAGGTCTTATAAGGTTAAAAAGCAGAAGCTGAGGGGGTTAAGTAGAGTAAGTGGCAATATATATTACCTTTCATTCAACATGTATAATGAAAAAAAATTGCCCTCAACCTGAAAATATGATTATAAAGGGCAAAGCTAAAAAATATGCATGTCTATTTATAGCTAGTTTTTCAATAAATAACATAATAATATGTTCGTTTACATGGAACGTTATATAATATGTTAAAGAATCCCCCAATACAGTAAGAAGGCCTTGAAAGAATACAAAAGGTAAAATTTTAAATAGGAAATAATCATAGCATTAATGAAAACCTATTTTAGAAACAAATATTTAATAGTTATTCAAGAGAAATAATTAAATGATTGCAGATATCTATCATTTGAAAAGCACCAGTGGCCCCCATTTGCAGAAAGATAACCAAAGGATCCATATAGAATAAGGAGAGATGTAATCTAAAATTTAAAAATTCCTATAAGCAAATGATATTATCAAAAAATAAATTAAACTAAGCTAGAGAGCACTTTGGCCATTTGTTAGTGGTCATCTCTTTGAGTTCTTGCTCTTTTAGGATCCCTAGCTTCTCCTCTTTGTTACAGAAAGTTGATAACATCTCTCATAGCTATTGCTTCTCCTGGTGTCAATCCCAGCGATGTGTTTCTCCCTTTAGCTCTGTTCTCTTGATCAATTTCTGGTTCAATATTTTGGGTTTCAAGAGGAGAGTCTGGATGATGGTTTAGGTAAATAATTTGATTCCTGCAAGAAGACACTGGTACATCATTTAAATCAATAATTTCATTTCTGGTGGAAGATTCTAATACGTTTTTATTCTTGAGAGGAGACTCTGGTAGATCATTCGTGTCATTTTTGTACATGGCGGGATGATTTGGTATACTTTGATCCTTGGAGAGACACTCTAGCAGATCATTCCGGTTATTTTGGTACATGGTGAGACATTTTGGTACTCTTTGACCCTTGGAAAGAGATTCTTGTAAATCATATGGGCTATTTTTGCACATACTGAGAGATTCTGGTAGGCTTTGACCCTTGGAGAAAGACTCTAATGGATAATTTGTGCTAATAGTTTCTTTAATCTTGGGAGAGAAGCCCGGTGGGACATCAGGATAATTATCTTCGTCTTCTTCTTCTAATTTAATATGTTGCTCATTCAAGGCCTGTCCACTAATTTTAGGAGCCTCAATTTCCATGTTAAGCACAAGTATTTGTTCTTGATTCCGAAAGTACTTTCTTCCTTTAGGTAAACTTCTTTTTCCTCTTTGAATCCAGCAAGTTTTTGTTGGAGCCAAAACTGAATTCCTTCACCAATTTGAGTAACCAATGCTCACCTCTTGTTTCGACAATCTTGATGGAAAGTACATTAACCAGTCAATACTTAAAGGCCAACTATAATTTACTAGTGAGGCTTCCATACTCATATTTGTTGAAGTGGCAAATCCAGGAAGATCTTGATCATATCCAAATTGAAGCGCTACACAATGTGGATTATACACCTCTTCACAATGTATACCAATAAGAACACAAGCTCTCAAGCATCGAGCAAAAGATTCTAATTCTTCGTCGAAATATCTGTCGATGAATATCCGTGTTTCTTTTTCCTTGTAAAATTTTGGAAAGAACCAATTATTTATGTTTAAGCAATAAGGTCGCCATCGAAAATCCTGGCAAGAAGAATTAATGATTGGCCTAACATTCCCAATCTCAAATTTTTTTTTCCCGTTCCATAGGGCAGCCCTTGGGTCAGTAGGCCTAAGGGAGTTGACCTCTGGTTGAAATGGTAAGAACCTATCCCATGCCCATAATTGAACAAAATGAAATGGAGCCCATAGTGTATAACATAAATATACTACTTCTTGACCTTGATCTTCACTTTCCATGTTTGTTGAGGCAATCATTATTCCCTTCAACATGCTCAAGTCTCTATATATGCTAGCTAAAACTGCTGGACCGAGCGCTAGTTTTCTCCCTTTAGCAAGGTGTATTGCAATGGGAATAATATAATTATTAATTTTGGTAATTTCATCCACCGGAAAAACAAACCTTGATAGCCAAGATACAAGAAAAGCCTCATGCTCAAATTGGCATCCAGGTTTCTTCAATGAGTCTATCCACTTGATATGAGTACACTTAGCTTTCATTTTCTCAAACTTGTCCAGTTTCTTTTTTAGAGTTTCCTCAATTTTGATTGAATCTTCTCCATCAACGGGTAACAAAAGGGAACTGCCTAGCAAAGAGAACCCACCAAGAATCATCACATCTTCTAATGTGATGGAAGCTTCACCACAAGGGAAAACAAAAGTATTGTTTCAACACACCATCTTTCTGCTAACCCTAAAATCAGGTCATCATTTCTTAGAAACTCATACTTGGAGCACAAAACAGCCTCAAGAATTCCAACTTTCCACCATAACAAATGGTATTTTGAGAACATTTTATCAACCCATTTGTTCCACTCTTGTAAATGATGTTACCACCCATTGAAGGCCAAATCTATTGGCCATTTTGATTTGGGGGAAAGGATAGGTAGTTTAAAACAAGAACCTTCAAGTGAAGCCACAACTGGTTTCAGGAAATGGGCATTCCTTTTAGAAGGAGGTCCGCCAGTATGTAAAAATGAAACCATCAACTCTTCCCTTTTCTCGATAATTGAGTCATCTATTAAGGAGGGAAAAAAGAGTATCTTCACATATAATACAATGGATTTTTATTTTAAAGATCTATTTGCTTATTTTTAGCATTAAATTAAATTTAAGAATCATCCAAAATCAGAGAGAAGACTTTAGTTTGAAAATAGTGGAGATTTTTATTTTTTTTTTGGTAGATTGAAACAAGTAGAAATTTCTTTCTAGTGCTTTGTAGAATGTAAATTTTTTTCAAGAGAGTATGCAAAGTTAAAACGAATTTTGTTTTTAACTTCAATCCAAATACACTATTTCTTATATTAAAAAAACGTTACAACGATTAAATATTAACTAATGAAGACCATGTTACCTTGTAAATGTGGTATTTGATAGCCACTCAAAATTAGAAAATTATGGTTCCTAGATTAAATCTAATCAATTTTTATGTATCTTTTTATGATCGAAAATGTATGATGCAAGGCTGAAAAATATATAAATTTCTTTTAATAGAATAAAATTTTTAAAATATTTCTTTTGGTTTTGCTTCTTCTTTAAGAAATTTAAAATTTAAGAAAGAATTAAAATTCAATCCAATCCGAGTCTATACTAACAGGAGAAAAAGATCCCCTCATTTATTCTTTTGAAAACAAGTCATATGTTTGAAATGGTATTGAACATTTGAAGTATATGATTTGTGCTAACCCCATTTTTAGAGACATCAAGTTCTTATCAACTTTTGAATAAATCTGATAAAAAAATTAGGGGATGGACGACTTACGACTTCAAGGCTACTTTGCAAATAAAACATGAGATAATGAAAAAATGATAGACAAAAAAAAAAAAAAAAAAGCCATTGAGCTATTGATATAAACATAAAAAATAAATGAATTGGAGATAATCATACCTGGAGGTACCATGGAGACTAGATTCGATCTTCAGCTTTTTTAAAAGGCAAATAAATAAATCTATTTAGAGTGATCTACTAGGGGGTATGGTATAATATCTCCTTCTAGGGTTCACCATCTAATAGGCAGACCTTACTCACTGAAAATAGATGAAACAGGACTAGTTGTGTTTTGAATTTTAGTCTTAGTTTAGTTTTATTGTGGGGTTTTTTGTTAGGGGTGAAAACTTGGGGAAATGTAGGAGGATAGGGAAATCAGGATGTAAATATGTTATTACCTTATTTGGTTACAGTGTATGAATGAATGTGATGCAAATGTGGAGGGGAACTCTCCTATCCACTATAGCAAATTAGCCCCACCTAAAATAGATAGACTCAAACGTAAATGATAATAAACATACCATTTTACTCTCTTACAAATTAGTTCAATTTATTACAAATTTATCCTAAATCAAACTCCGGTACAATATATATTTATAACATTCCAAGTTTTACACAATGGATATAATAGTAAACTATTTATTTTCCACTTTCACCCTAATTAAACAAAGGGATGTAAGCGTTATTTACTTTCTTTCCAACTATATACAATTTTTCAGTAATTGATTATACTTCCCCTAATGAAAGTAAGGGTGCCATTCTACATCCCTTTAACCTCTCTGTCCCTCTCTGCAAACCGAACTATAGTGCTTAAACTACAGTTCTGATTAGAAGTCTAACAAAATGTTATACTAATAATTATAAACAAGAATAAATATGTAATACATTAACTTTTAGCTACATAAATAATTTAGTGCAAAGAATGTGTCATGCAAATATTGCAATATTGCAGGAAAAATACCTATACATAGCCTACAATAATCAGGAAATAATTTATTATATTAATATGCTTTCATAGCATAATAAAAAAGGCCTGATTCATCATTCCTTATTACAGTTTATGGAAACTTTCAATTTTAATTTTTAGATGAAGGGACATTTATTTTAAGAGTAGAACTAATCCAGTCAATGTAATGACAATTTTTTGAACCAAAATATTTATGTCTATTTAATTTGTATTTCCTAAATCGAAATATTCAATCATAATTATGTATAAGAAGAAAAGAAAATTGATAAATTCAAGGTTCTTTTTTTAAATCCAGAACAAATCTCTTTTAATCTCAATATTACCGTTTGTACATATTAACTATTTATTATCCTTAATTATTAGCTTTACAAAAGATAAATTTGAAAGATTTCTAACTTGCAATAATAAAGATTTCTTACTTTCAATATTAAAAGAAGAAGAAGATATATTTTCAATATGATATTTCTTTTTGTAATATTTTCACATAAGAGGGATAAGTACTGCAAATTATACCTTGAACCCGAGGGCAACTTCCAAGGTGCAGTCATGTCGATGAAATGGCTCCGTTCCACTTAAATTGGGAATTACTAAGGCTCTTCAGTCACATGTTTGTCACCCTCTTCTTTAGGGTCGTCTTTCTCCTCCTTTTATTTCATCATTCTTCATCTTCTACCCGATAGAATTCTTTAGAAATCTCTATTGAAACCACCACAGTCTTTGTCTTCTTATTGTTTTTTGGGTGAACAACAAGTAGTAATCTATGGAGAAATATAGAAAAATTATTATTATTACTTGCTGAATAAGTAGTTGTATTAAACAATACAAATAAATTACACAGATGGATAAGAGACACAAACTCTATATCTATGTTAATAGAAATAAAACCAATCTTCAGAATCTCTTACTGGGTACAAAATATCAAATAAACAACAAAGAAATTCACATCCAATCTGCTTCTGGCATCTTCAAAAACAAACTTTTTGTACCACGAGTATGTCGAAAATAGTCTCCACCTCAACCGTAAATAGAAATCCAAAAGACTCTGGGTCATATAAGTTTTCTTGAGGATTCTCTAGGATAGAGATTAAAAAAAATAACGGACCTAGATTGATTTGGGTTTCCTGAAATTTGCTTCAAGAAGAAGAGTAGAACTTATTCCTTCATGATCAAGGAAAAGACATACTTGTAGATTATAGATTGGGCGAAAAGATTATGAAACAAAGAACAAATATAGTTTTTTGATGTAGGAAAACTCCTTGTTCTTCCTCTCTTTAGCTGTTGAGAGATTAAAAAAAATAATGGACCTAGATTGATTTGGGTTTCCTGAAATCTGCTTCAAGAAGAGGAGTAGAACTTATTCCCTCATGATCAAGGAAAAGACATACCTGTAGATTATAGATTGGGCGAAAAGATTATGAAACAAAGAACAAATATAGTTTTTTGATGCAGGAAAACTCCTTGTTCTACCTCTCTTTAGCTGTTGTAATAGTTTTCCGTAGAGGTTTCATTTTAATGTAACAGGGCTAAGCACCATAGCAAGTATTCTTAATAGTGGTATCAGAGCTTAGGCTCTTCCCAACAATTTCCTTCAACAAGCTTAAGTCTCTACATATGCCAGCAAAAACAGCTGGACCGAGCGTTATTTTTCTCCATTTAGCAAAGCGTATTGTAGTTGGAATAATATACTTATCTATTTTGGTAATTTCATCCACCAAAAAAACAAACCTTGAAAGCCAAGACACAAGAAAAGCTTCATGCTCAAATTAGCATCTAAGTTTCTTGAATGAGTCTATCCGATTGATATGAGTACTCGTAGCTTTCATTTTCTCAAACTTATTTATTTTTTAGATTTTTCCACAATTTTGATTGAATCTTTTCCATCAAGGGGTAACAAAAAGAATTTCCTAGCAGAGAACCCACCAATAATCATGACATCTTCTAATGTGATGGATGCTTCACCCTAAGGGAAAATAAAAGTATTAGTTTCAACTCACCATCTCTTTACTAACTTAAAAATCCGGTCATCATCTTAGAAACTTGTACTTGGAGCATAAAATAGCCCCAAGAATTCCAACTTTCCCCTATAACAAAATTTTGGAATATTTAATCAACCAATTTGTTCCACTCTTGTAACTGATATTTCTACCCATTGAAGACCATAACTATTGGCCACTTTGATTTTTGTTAAAGGATATACAATTTCAAGCTTGAATCATCAAATGAAGCCATTATTGGTTTCAAGAAATGGGCATTCCTTCTTGAAGGAGATCCGCCAGTATGTGAAAATAAAACCATCAACTCCTCCCTTTCCTCAATAATTGAGTCATCTAGTAAGGAGGGAAAAAGTACATGTACCTAGATCTTCATTCGAATATAGTTTTGAAATCCATGAATATAAAAGAGTATCTTTATATATAATACAATTGATTTTTATTTTCAAGATCTATTTGCTTATTAGTTAGCATTAAATTAAATTTAAGGATCATCTTAAAAAATAGAGAAGATGTTAGTTTGAAAATAGTGGAGATTTATTTATTTATTTATTTATTTATTTATTTATTTATCGTAGATTAAAATAAGTGGAGGTTTCTTTCAAGCACGTTATAGAAAGTAAATTATTTCCAAGAGATTATGCAATTTAAAAAGAAAAAATAACCAATTTTGTTTCTAACTTCAATCCAAATACACTATTTCTTGTATTAAAAAAAATGTTACAACAATTAAATATTAACTAATGAAGATCATCTTACGTTGTAAAGGTGGTATTCGAAAACCACTCAAAGTATAGTTGTTGGATTTAATTTAACCGATTATTATTTATCCTTTGTGATAAAAAATGTGGGGTACAATGTAGAAAATTATATAAATTTCTTTTAAGAGATTAAAATTTTTAAAATATTTCTTTTGGTTCTTCATCTTCTCCTAGAAAGAATTTAAATTTTTTTTTAAAAAATAAATTCACTCAATTCTAAGTCTATACTAATAGGACCAAAAGATCCCTTCCTTTCTTCCTTTGAAAACAAGTCATATGTTAGAAATGGTATCGAACATTGGAAGTAAATGATTTACATTAACCCTATTTTTAGAGACATCAAGTTCTTATAAACGTTTGAATAAATTGGATAAAAAATTAGGGGACGGAGAACTTACAACTTCAAGGCTACTTGCAAAGAAAACATGACATGAGGAACAATGACGCACAAAAAAAAATGCATTGAACTATTTATATAAATGTAGAAATAAATGAATAAATAAAGAGGAAGATTAGATGAACAGGAGATAATCAGATCTTAAGGTACCATTGAGACTAGATTTGATTTTTTTTAAAAGGCTAATGAATAAATGTATTTAGAGTGATTTACGAGTAGATATGAATAAATGGGTGACGTGGTATTTGAATCCAAGTTTGTTAGCATGTTTTCTTACAGTCGAATTGGAATTCAACCAACTAATTCAATGTATATATCAATATCTAATTGAATTGGTATAGAGGGGCCGCAAGTAGGGTGCTTGCTCTTGAATAATTCAATATCAATGGAGAGAGAAAGCCGTGGCAACCATTGAATGCACTGAAGGCATATGTTCTTTCTTTCATTTTAATTATCTATTTAGAATCGTATTGTTTATTTACTTTTGGAGATTTTGTTAAAATATTTTTTGTCATTACATATTCTTGGGATATTTCTTTATTTAATTAAATATTTTTTGTTATTGTTCTTGTAGAATAATTATTTGGATTAGTTAGTACTTTTATCTATACTTAATTGTTGCAATTTTTAGTACGAGAGATATGTGATTTTTAAAAATATATTGTGGGTTTAGAATTGAATAGTTCATACTATTTATAAATGAGTTGTCATAGAATGAATAAATAAAGCTAATGGTCAGATGAGTTATATCATGCATCTAAGTACAATATGTTTCTTTAGTGAATCAAAACTTATAGTCTAGATCAGCACATAAAAGGTGTAATCTTTTTCTTCTAAATAAAATTATATCATTAATATATAGGTTGGTGGTAGATTTAAGGTTCTAAAGATCCTTTACTGGTTAAGCTCTCGTCAGTTTTTAGTTTGGTTATTTTATTTTAAGTTTTAATTAATTGAGGAATAATATTAGCTAATAAAAATTGATTATTTTTATAAAATTAATTTAGGAAGATAATAATATACGTGGTCATGCCTTTCTCTGTTACTCGACACCCTTTTACTAACCATATTATATTGATCTTGTGCATTAACAAGCATTGGGTTTAAAATCTTTTAGAAAAACCCAACCAATGACTTTAATTTAGTGCAAAAAGAAGAGCAAAAAGACAAAAGAATTAGAGTAAGTAAAAACATGCATGTTGATTAAAAAATTTTTCTTCAAATAATCGTGTTTTTAAAGAGGAGTCCCCTTTGAACTTAATTTTTTGTTGTCTTAGCAGGAGACCCACATAGACGTGTTCTGAAAACACATCCCGTGTAGGAATGTTCAAGCAAAACACATTCAGCACATTAGGACTTCATGTGTAACTTTTAATATATTTTATATTTATTTTGTTCTTTGTTAGATAATGCATTTTCTTAACTAAATGCACTTTTCTGTTTAATATAATTTTTATTGATATATTTGTCTTTGAAAAACTCTGAATAAAAACTTTAAGAAAATTATAAACTATAAATCAGGAAAATCGGCATTTAGAAAATCGGACCAGAGATCGAACCAATCGAGTTACGTGTAAATTGGTTTATTAGTTCTACTAGTCTAACCAATGGTCGATTAGGATATTATGTAAAAATATAAAATTAAAATTTTTAATATGTTATTTTTAAGAAAAAAATTTTTATCCAGGTAAGAATGTATTTTAAAACATGTTGAAATTACTTCATCCGATTCAAACATGCACAGTAATAAAAAATAATTCATTTACACACATAGCACACAATATTTTTCACTAAATATAATTGAAGAATGTTAAAGCTTCATAAAATTTAAAGACGAAAGTGCTTGCATGAGCAGACCCTGATTCTCTACATATAAACGGAGCACAGGTCCTTTTGATATCTTTGTGGGGTTATGGTGACTGAGTTGGGTTTAATTCCAACGAGCTTTGGCGGAATGGAACACTGCATATAGCCGAGTTGGTTCCTTAATTGGGGCTAACACCCGGTTCTATTGCCCCTTACCTTTTTATTTAGCACAAAAGAAAAACTAAAATAAAATAACAAAATCATCTTAGTAAAAGTAAATTTACATAATGTATAATTGACATAGTCATGAAATAATAATTTAAGAACTATTTACTCACCTTTTAAAAAACTAAAATATTTTGAATAAGTGATGACATTCTTTCTTATTTTATTTTTTAGAATAAATTTTCAAATCTTAACTTCTTAAAAAATTCTAATCTGTAGATCATATATTACTAATATTATTTTGCCTATTTTGAAAATTTTCCAACTATCATTTAAGATATCCTCTATAAAAAAGAGAAAACAAATGAACTTTTTTAAAGCAAAATAGAAGGCCCAAGTTCTCCCTAGGGAGAAAATAGTCAAAATTCTTTTACTTCTTCACTTGTCCTTGCCTCAGTCACAGTGCTGCACCACTACCTTGTTTTTCTTTTATTATTGTTTTCCTTTTATCCTTCCTTTTCTCCATTTTCCTCACACCTTTGAATGAACTCTTCTTTTTTTCTTTTCTCTTTTCCTTTTATCCCTTCCTCCTCAGAGACTCCTCTAGTTTTTCTATTCCCTTAATCCCCTTCGTTCTCCCATTCTCCTTCATAAACTTATCATAAAATTACTTTTGCTCCTCACCTTGCATTCATGTCTTTTCCCCTTCTTTTCTTCCATGTTGCTATTTTTTGTTTTGAAATAGTGACATAGGTGGAGAAGTGAGGTGAGAGCGGGGATGGCAACAGAAGCTCATTTATTTGTGGTTCTGTATCAAAAATATGTTCTTTTTTAAGAAAAGAAAAATTAGGGTCAACCGGTTCGAGTGGTTCCCAATCGAACTGCCTAGTTTTGACCGAGTTTGACAGGTTTACTACTATAACTACTAAAAATAAAGATAATATTATTACTCTTAATTTTTTTCCATATGTTAGATATTTCTAGTTTAAATTTGGATTTGTGATTAAAATAATATTTATTCTAATTTACAAGGTTAGTAAGGTCAAAAAATAATTTACTAATAATACAAACTCATATTAACAGACCTTAACAAATGTAATAGAACAAACCACAAATAACCAAAATAGAGCAATACACATAATGATTTTGCGAAATGAGAAGTATTAGTACTATAATATGCATTAGATTATCCAGATTCTCTTGGTACACAAGATTTTCGTAATTTCATCTTATACAAATGAAAATAGATCAAAGAAAGCCAAGCCTATTCATGAGTTAATATATTATAACTATGCAAAAAAGAAAAAAAAACCTAAAAAAATAAAGAAATGGTATCCCCACGCTGCATAATGTCATTAAAATTAATGCCCTCAAGGAAAATTTTAATATAAAGAAGCAAATTTTATTAAGGATAGCTAGAAATTTGTTGCAATCAATTAATGATGTATATTACTATATAAATTGATATATAGTATAGAATATGGTGAAGAGACGCAAGAATCATATAGGGAAGAGGATATTGCTGGTTCATTATACTTATTTGGGGGGCTTGAAAGGCTAGAAATTAAATTTCTAATTAATAACTAGTTTCAAACACCTGATGATGATGTTACTTTTGTCAAAGTAAATATATGTAAGGAGTAACAATAATTTAAAACAAAGGCCATGGAGAAATAAGCAATTGAGAGAAAGAGGTGAAGTGGAGTATACAGAATGAAAAGAGATTCTATTCATGTATCTATGGAGCGTTCAAGCCGTAGCTCTAACGATGATATAATTGCTGCAATGGCACCTAATTTTAGTGGAGCAATTGCAGATGCACAAGCTAATTTTGAAGAGGTTGAGCTCGAACAGCTCCCGAACATTAAAATACTATGCAAAAATATTGAGACTGGGAAGATGATCTCTTACCTTTAGCTCATATAATTGACTCTCTGAATATAGAAGGATATAAACAACGATATGCATTTCTTCAATTTAAGGGTATAAAATGATCTTATGGTGGGGGGAAATAACAAATTGACAACTATTGGAATGGGGATTACATTGACTATTAAACATAATTATGTAAATTAAAATACAAAACCTCCTCAAATACAATAATATTCAATTAATAATGTTGACAGTATTAGAAAAATAATACATGATAAGCAAAATACGTGTAATTTTGCATCATTAAATAAAAGGAGTAGGTCTTATAGGGTTAAAAAGGCAGGAGTTGAGGGGGTTAAGCGGGGTAAGTTGCAACATCTACTATCCTTCATTTCACATGTAAAATGAAAAAAATTACCCTAAACCTCAAAATATGGTTATAAACGGAAAATCTAAAAAATATACATGTCTATTTATAGCTAATTTCTCAATAAATAACATCGTAATGTGTTTGTTTTCATGGAACTTTATAAAATATTTTGGGCATCCCCCAATATTGTAAAAAGGCCTTAAGGAATGAAAAAGGCAAAGTTATAAATAGGAAATAATCAAAGTATTGATGAAACCTATTTCAAAAATAGATATTTCATAGTTATTCGACATAAATAATTAAATGATTGCATATATCTATCGTAGATTTTTAAAAGTACCAGTGGGCAACATTTCAGAAAGTTAACAAGAGGATCCATATAAAATAAGGACGGATGTAATGCAACATTTAAAATTCCCTATAAGCAAATGATATTATCATAAAAGAAATTAAACTAAGCTAGAGAGCATCTTGGCAAAGTCTTATTTTTAAAGATGCATCTAGGCACAAGCTAATTTGGAAGAGGCTAGAACAGCTCCCCAACATTCAAATACAATACAATGTTAATGAGAACGGGAAGATGATCTCTCACCTTTAGCTCATATAATTGACACTCGACTATAGAAGGAGAAAAACCAGGAGATGGTGTTCTTCAATTTAAGGGTATAAAATAATCTAATCGTGGGGGAGAATAAAAAATTGACAATACTTGGAATGGGGTTCTTCAACCAGGCTTCTTCCATAATCCTACCGTTGACGGTTTGTACAGGGCCTACCGTCAACGGTATGTCCTACTTTTCTAAGGACTTCAATGTTTATTCCTCCAACTTGCTTCATTGGTTGCTCCTTTCTTAGGACATGCAACCATTCTTAAGAGTTGCATCTTGAGCAACTTGGGAGGTTTATTAGCATCTCATAAGCCTTTCATCTTGAAATTTAATCCTTCCTTCATGAATTCTTCCATAAATGGCATCCTCCCTTTACCTATACCTTCCTCATGTTCCTTGTGGTTGGTCCTTGAATTAACTCCTTAGCCTCTTGATCATCTCGGTTCATATCATACCCTCTCTCTTAAAAGGATTTCTCCTAGAATCTTTTCCTTCAAAGGCAAGCAATATTAGAAAGGATTCAACAATATAAGCATTTCTAAGAGTTAAATAATTAAGTGCAATGACCATCTAAACAACAAAATAAGCATGGGTTCTAGAACTGCTTTAAAAGGCTGATTAAACGCAAAGCTAACATTATAATGGAATCTCAGAGAATAAAAGTAGAGACTAGAATGATTCAGATTCCACCAGAAGAAGAAATATTTTTCAAAATGATTTTTTTTATATTAATTTCACATAACAGGGATAAGTACCGTAAATTATACCTTGCACTTGAGTGCAACATTCAAGGTGCACTCCGGGTGTTATACCGGCTCCCTCTAACTTAAATTGAGAATTACTAGGTCTTTTCAGTCACGCGTCTGTCAGCCTCTTCTTTAGCATCGTCTCACTCCTCTCCTTTTTTTTTCATCGTTCTTCTTCTTCTAACCGATAGAATTCTTTAGAAATCTCTACTCGAACCACCACAGTCTTAATTTTCTTATTCTTCTCATGGTATTCTCAAAACACGTGCCATGTAGGGACGTTTGATCTAAATACATTCTGCGCATTGGTTATATTATTACATTTTTATGTCCTTTTTGTATTATATTCCATACTTATTTTTTTATTAGATAATGTTTTTTTAATTAACTACTTATACTTTTTTGTTTTAATATAATTTTTATTGATATATTTATCTCGGAAAAACTCTAATAAAAATTTTAAGAAATGCTAAACACTAAATCTTAAAACCTCTTAAGGAAAAGCCAGTGTTAAAAAATTTCACCGAAGATCGAATCGGCCAAGCTACTAGTTCATTGATTCATCGGTTCAAACGGTCAAGCCAGTCGTCGAATAGGATATTATGTAATGAATATATAAAATTATAAATATATTAATAACTTAGCAAAAATTTTTCATAAAATTATGAATGCGTTTTTTAACATGTTAAAATTATTTCATCCTATTCAAACATTCATAATAATAAAAAATAACTTATTTACGTACATATTATACACGCTCTTTTAACTAATTCAAGAATTCTAAAGATTTATAAAATTAAAAAAATGAAAGTGTTTGCATGAGTAGACTCTGACTCTCTGCATATAGAAGGGGCACTAGTCCTCTTGGTATCTTAATAGAGCTATGGTCACCATGTTGATAATTCGTAGAGCTGGAAGAGCATGATTCTAATAAGTAGAAAGTTTTTGCAGCAAGAGAAAGGTAACAATCTAATTGTACCACCCTTTAGCAACTCGCTTCATTGACATCTTGCATCAATTGAAAAAGAAGAAAAAAAAGAAGCAAAACACTTAGGTTTCCTTCTTCAAATTCCTGTTAATTTCCTCTGTTATTAATTGCTCTCCTTTTCATCATATTATTAAGATTTTATATCTGATCAAGTAACGGTAAGGAAGTTTCGTTCAAATTATACGCCTTCCGCAATTTTGTGAAAAGGATTTAAGGATGAGTAATAGAGAAGTGATGGGTGAGAAAGAACAAGGGAGAAGATAAAAGTAGTGGTGAGACTAAGTGGTGGCTATAGCACTACGAGGGAAAAGACATTTATAAACTGGCAAAATTCATCTCTATTTGGCAAAATTTCATCTCCAAATTGTTTTAGAGACAATTTTGAGAGGAAATAAGTGACAACAATACTTTTTCATTTTTTTTAGTGGATCCCAATACTTTTAAGGGGATAATCACTCCTACTTTCTTAAAGACATCTAAGAGAAGTTGTTCAAACTCCTCCTTCTTATTCATTGCAAATCTATCAGGAAAGAGATCTTCGACCTTAATAGGAATAGATGACTCTCCCACATTAGGTATCTCTACTCTAAGCTCTTCATAGAAGTAGGGTTGGATCTATTTCTAACTTATTCTCCTTATCTATTGGCTTCTTTCTCTCAAACTCTTTGAACTCTTACTAAGCCTAATGGTGATAGCCCTAAAATTCTCTTTATGATAAGGGGTTGAGCAAGAAGTTTGTTGGATAGTTGAACTAGTTATTTGGCTTCTCTAAGAAGGCAATTGTCCTACTTTGCCTCTCTATGTTCTAGATACTAGCTTCAGTGTCCTTTTGTCAAGTTAAAGTACACGAAGCAAGGGATTTAATTAAGAATGTCTTCAGGGGATGTCCCTTGAGATTCAATTCCAGGCGAGATAACATTATGAGAAGAATTGGGAACAAATCCCGGAGGATGATTGTATTGAGGTTGTCTAGACCCTTGATTTCTCCACTAAAAGTTAGGGTAATCTCTCCAGCCTTCATTGTAAGTGCTTGAGGAAGGATTATACCTTCCCTGTGATGGATTAGGAAAACCTCGTACTACACTAACCTATTCACCCTTATAGAAGGTAGGACATGTATCAGTGGTATGATTATATGCCATGAAACTTTTACATGCCTTAACTTATGCATTCATGATATTATTCTTACAAAAAAGTTTCCCAAAAAAGGTAGTGCGGTTATCTAATTTTGTTTCCAAGTGCGTAAGTATCTACCGCACTTACTTTCCTAAGTGTTTTACTTAGTTTGCCAAAATTTTGTGTGTTAGAGGCCATGTTCGCAATCAACTCACGAGCAGTTTATGGAAAATTATACAAAAAATCTTTGGCTATACCTTTTAAACTAAATTGAAAAGCACGCAACTTAATAACTTCTTCCTCAACATGTTCAGGTTTCATATTAGATAAAAAAAATGAGTTCTTTTCAATGACTATGTAGTACGTCCTCAGGTAACCCATTAAAAGTAGACACCAATCGGATAAAACAAAAATGCAACTTAAATGTATTAGTTATGTAATAAAAAATGATGCACAACGGTCGATTATCCATAGTTAACGGCACTATAAAAGACTAAGTTTAATCACGTAGGAAAAAACTAGCTTCAATAGTTCTGCGCACCTTCTTGTACTTGGTGTGCAACATCCTTCGCTAATCTCATGACCGAACTTCTTCATCTTTTTAAGCCATAAAATTAACTATTTGGTTTCAAGTACCTAAAAATATTGGATAACATAAAATGAGACTAATTTTCAAAGATGTAAGAACGTAATATTTTAACACTTAACACGTAAATTGATATATAATTCCTTTCTATTTAACTTCAAGTAATTTAATTAATTTTATATTTTTCCCTCAGTCCTTCAATTTCATAAATAAGTCTAACTAACTTTTTACATTTCAAATCTTTTGAAAAGCCCACACAAGAATTTGGCTTTACATAAAAATCGCAACAAAAATAAGGCTGCCATGCATAAAAAAAACCTCACAAGAAAAATTATTGATTAGCCAAATATTCCCAATCTCCAATTTATGTTTACCTTTCCATAGGGCAGTTCTTGGCTCAAAGGGCCTAAGGGAGTTAACCTCTGGTTAAAATTATAGGAACTTTTCCTGTGTCAAAAGCTGAACTAAATGAAATAGAGTCCAAAGATTATAATTTAAATACACTATTTTTGGATCATGATATTCACTATACAATTTTGTTGAGCAGTCAGTCTTCCGTTCAGCAAGCTTAAGTCTGTATATATGCTAGCCAAAACTGCTGGCTAAACCAAAATCTAAGGTTAAGCGTTCAAAAATTGTTGAGAAAAATCAATTCTTGTTTTTCAATTTAAATCCTAAAAATTTGAGTTCTTAGAGGAACAGGAAGAAAAGAAATGATAAAGAGAGAAAGAGAGAAGAACGATAACTCCTGAATCATCTCTGACTCCTCAGTGTTCTTCACACTAAACTATTACATTAATACCCTATTAAGTCTCCAAGTTAGCCTTTAAATAAAATAATCAAATAAAGAATAATAATAATAATTAAAAGTAAAACTTTTAAGTCTTCTAATATAATTCACAACCTGTTTTATGCGAGCACGAGGAATTTTTCTTGCCTGTATAAAATTTCCAGAAAGCTTTCAAATTTTTTTTGGCTTGCATGCCCGCGTAAATTTTGGGTGCCCGCGCAAAGTTTCCAAAACCTTCAAGCTTCTTATGGGACTTTAACTTAATTGCATAGAGACTTGCATGACGACACACAACACTAAACTTCATAACTTAGGCCTTTTTCTTGTGCTCCTTTATTGATAAATCTATCACCGAGCATTCCTTGATCAAAGCTTATACTATCTTTGCAATTGTATTCCTTATCATCCACTTAAATAGCCAAAATCCTTCACCCTACAAAGAAAATAAGGATGAATAAGTAATCTCATCCATATAAATGAAAATCAATAAAAAACAACACTTAAGTTCATTAAAATCATAACAAATGACAATCACTTCTATATTATAAACATGACACTTCAATCCCTATCAAACTCCCCCAAGCGTAGATCTTTACTTGTCCTCAAGCAAAATAAACTTGAAAATAGCAAGTAGAGTTGTTAAAATATATGAAAGAAAGATGTAGCCTCTTCAAGCCCATGTTCTCCCATTATTTTCTTCTTTTCCAGCCCAATTTTTCCTTCCCCTTAAACCCAATGATGATGGGCCTCAAGGAGTAGGCTTTTGACTGGGTCAAGGGATGCCCGGGCCAGTTTGGGTTGGCTACCCGGGTCGTCCGCTGGCGACCGGTGCTCACCCCTTCGTTTTATTCTCTTGCCTCCTCGATTTCTGTGCAGACCCTCCCTCTCCTCCTCTTGACCGTCTCTTCATTCTCTCCTCTGTCTTTCGAGTTCCTCTAGATTATATGCTTTTTTCCTTTCTGCGGCACCGCCGCTGCTTCCCTCTCTCTGTACCGATGTTCTATGATTTCATGTTATTCGCGGTCTTTTTTTTCACCTTTGATTGTCTGTTGGTGTACTTAGAGAGTGAGCCGTGAGAAAAAGAGAAGAGAGAGAAATAGAGAAAGAGGGTTACCGATGATTTCCGTCACGGCTGAGGCCATTTCTGAGGGTAGAACAGTCGATCATTCCCTTGCTTACCTTCGGCGCCTCAACGCGGCGTTGCCGCTGCTCGGCGATCATTTGCATTTCTGGTGACTGTTCGTTTTCACCTCCTCGGTCATCTCTTTGATTTTCCACCGCTAGTTTCACCACGGCGGTGGTAAGTGGAACATCTCTTTGTTTATTTGGGTTTTTTTTTTTATATTAACTGGGTGTTAATTTTGCAGATTGCCTGTAATACATATATTTACTGTTATTGTTCTTCAAGATTGAGTCATCTGTATTTTTGTTTTTATTCTTCCGCTGATTTGTGATTTCGTAATAGTAATAAGTATTTTGTAATAGTAATCAGAAGTATTTTTTCTTCAACAAGTGGTATCAGAGCCTGGTTCCGGCTCATCGGCGCCGGCATCCAACAACAACCTTTCGGATCTGAGGAGTTTCTCAGATCCGACTAGTGAAGTTCCTCTTACGCGCTTTATTCTTACAGTTTTATTATTATTGTTTCTATTGATTCGGCTTGTTGCCAGTTTCTGCTCATTGTTTCTTTTGTTCGGCTTGTCGCCGGTTTCTGTGTGTGTTTTTGGGCTCGTAGCTAGTTTTTGTTCTCTGTTTCTAAGTTTACTTCTATCGGCTTGCCGCCGGTGCTACATTTCTGGTAGTTTATTGTTACGGCTTGCCGCCGATTCTTGCTATTACTGTAATTACTATTATTATCATTTCTGCCTCTGTTTTTCCAATTAGTTTGTTATTCCAGTTTTTTCTTTCTTTTTCTTCTTCAAAAAAAACAAAAACCCAAGCCTGGCTTGAATCCGTGAGATTTCAAGTATCTGTGTCTTGGCAGTTTTTCTTTCTGATTTCAAAAGTTTTTATATATGTATATATTTTATACATTTTTTGTTCCTGTCTTTTTCTGCTGTTTGGTGAATCTGTTTGATTTAGCCTCTTTTTCTCGTTATTCAGTTGTTTTCTTGTTTTTCTGCTTAGGTGTTTTTTGTGTGTTTTCTATTACGTTGTTTTGTTTAAATCAAAACCAAACCTAATCAAACAAACTAAAACAAACAACGTCGTTTTCCTTTGAAAGTTTTTCCATGTTTTTGAGGAAAATCCAGATAGTTTTATTCAAAACTTTTTCAAATCCTTCATCTTTCCTAAACCAATAAATTACACCTATTTGCCTTTAAAACATGTCAGTTCCAAAAATTGAAACTGATAGGTTTGATGGCACATATGATTTTGTAATGTGGCGGAGGAAAATTAAAGCAGTTTTGGTACAAAATAAAATTGCTTCCGCTATTTGCAGCTCTGAAGAGTATCCGGAATCTTGGAAGCGCGAAATTCTTAAAGAAAAACTAGGTGATGCTCATAATTGTCTCGCCTTGCATTTGACTGATAACGTTTTACCAGAAATTGATGAAAAAGACAATGCTTTTGAATTCTGGACAAAATTGGAAAAACTATATTTGGGAAAATCTCTTTCTAATAAAATTTATTTAAAAGAACAGCTTTTTGGTTTCAAAATGAGTGGGACAAAATCACTTTATGAAAATATAGATGATTTGAATAAAATTATTTTGGAACTTCAAAACGTCGGAGAGAAAATCTCTGATGAAAATATTGCAGTTATTTTACTAAATGCCTTACCTGATTCTTTTAATGATGTCAAATCTGCTATTAAATATGGCAGAGATGATTTGTCTCTTTCTGATATCGAAAATGCTTTAAAATCAAAAGATTTGGATTTTACAAAAAGAAAATAAATCTCATGGTGAAAATCTTTTTGTGAGAGGAAGGATAGACCGGAGAGAACCTCCTAGTCATTTTTTTAAAAGCCGTTCCAAATTACGAGAGGAAAGCAAAGTAAAATGTTTATATTCTGGGAAAGAAAGACATATGAAAAATAAGTGTTTCAAACGAATCAAATATGAGAAACAACGTAAACATGGTAAAGGAGGTAATAAAGTCGACAAAACTCACGTTTTTGAATCACATGGTAACTCTATGTTTTCTGATGTTTTGTATGTTTCTCTTTCTCCTTCATGTACTGATGTTGTTAATCATTGGGTGCTTGATTCTGGTTGCTCATTTCACATGACACCTAACAAACACTGGTTTTTTGAGTTCAAACCTTTAAACCAAGGAGAAGTTTTTTTGGGTAATAATCAGGTTTGCGCTATTAAAGGCATTGGTAATATCTTCATAAAAATGCATGATGGCGTGAATAGAAAACTCACTGAGGTGAGATACGTGCCTGACTTACGTCGGAATCTTATCTCCCTTAGTTATTTAGACTCTCTGGGTTTCTCTTTTAAATCCAAAAATGGAATTTTACGTGTTTGTAAAGGAAACCTAGTCATGCTAAAAGGTTTTAAAAAGGAAACTTTATACATCCTTCTTGGTAAAACAGTTTGTAACTCCACTGCTTTGGTTTCAAAATCTGTCCCTGAGAAAACTATGTTGTGGCATCGGAGGATCGGCCACATTAGTGAAAAGGGGCTTTATCATATACAAAAACAAAAACTTTTATGTGGTGACAAAATTGATTCCTTGGATTTTTGTGATCACTATGTTTTCGGAAAACAACATAAAATCAGTTTTTCAACTAGCACACACAAGTCTTTTGCACCTCTTGATTATGTGCATTGTGATACGTGGGGGTCTGCAAAGGTTCTGACTTACGGTGGTAATGTTTATTTCTTGTCTATTGTTGATGATTTTTCTAGGCATATATGTGTTTTTCTTTTATAAACCAAAGACCAAACATTTGAAAAATTTTGTGAATGGAAATGTTTTGCCGAAAATCATTCTTGAAATAAACTAAAAACTATCAGGATCGATAACAGTCTTGAATTTTGTACCGGAAGTTTTCTTACTTTTGTGCATCGCTTGGCATTTTACACCATAGAACGGTTAGACATAACCCACAACAAAATGGAGTTGCCGAAAGGATGAACTATACCATTATGGATAAAGTCCGGTGTCTTTTAGTTTCTTCTGGTATCTCAAAACCTTTCTGGGGTAAAGCTGTTAGTACAGCAGTACACCTCATCAATAGATCTCCATCCACAGCTATAAACTTTAGGACTCCTATAATTTTCTATAAGCCTTCTCACCAGATTCTATGGCGTCAAGGGTTATTGAGTGAATTAAATATTTTACATTCTAAAGTTATTATTTATACAGATAGTCAAAGTTGTTTACATTTGTGCTTAAATCCGGTCTATTATGAACGGACAAAACATATTGATGTCAAATACCACTTTATTAGAGAAAAGGTCTCTAGTGGTATTGTTGACATGGATAAGATTAGTACTGATAATAATCCTGCTGATTTTGGTATGAAAATAGTAAACATTGACAAATTTACATTTTGCAGGGACTTTCTTCATGTGGAAACAATTTGACTCAAAGTGAGTCATTTCACGGATAGAAAATATTGTTCGAGGTGGAGATTGTAGGCTCTTCAAGCCCATGTTCTGCCAATATTTTCTACTTTTCCAGCCCAATTTTTACTTTTCCTTAAACCCAATGTGATGGGCCTCAGCCAGGAGTAGGCTTTTGACTGGGTCGAGGGATGCCGGGGCTGGTTCGGGTTGGCCACCCGGGCCGTCTGTTGGTAACCCGTGCTCGCCCCCTCGTTTTATTCTCCTGCCTCCTCGATTTCTGTGCAGTCTCTCACTCTCCTCCTTTTGACCGTCTCTTCATTCTCTCCTCCGTCTTTTGAGTTCCTCTGGACTCTCTGGTTTTCTCCTTTCTGCGGCACCGCCGCTGCTCCCCTCTCTTTCTACCGGTTTTCTATGATTTCCTGTTATTCGCAAGTCTTTTTTGTCACCTTTGATTATTTGTTGGTGTGCTTAGAGAGTGAGCCGTGAGAAAAAGAAAAGAGAGAGAAATAGAGAAAGAGGGTTACCGGTGACTTCCATCACGGCTGAGGCCATTTCTGAGGGTAGAAAACCCAATCATTCCCTTGCTTACCTTCAGCGTCTCGACGAGGCGTTGCCGCTGCTGGGTGACCGTTTGGATTTCATGTGGCAGTTCGGTTTCACCTCCTCGGTCATCTCTTTAATTTTCCGCCGCCGATTTCACCACGGTAGTTGTAAGTGCAACATCTCTTTGTTCATTTGGGTTTCCTTTTGATATTAACTGGATGTTAATTTTGCAGATTGCCTTTAATACATATATTTACTGTTACTGTTCTTGAAGATTGAATCTTCTGTATTTTTCTTTTTATCCTCCCACTGATTTGTGATTTTGTAATAGTAATTAGTATTTTGTAATATTAATTAGAAGTATTTTTTTTCAACAAAAGATAACCTTCTCAGTTAAAAGTTTCCATGAAAGAATCAATTAGAAGAATTCTAAAAACTTATAACTGAGAATGTACTAGTATCACGAACATATAATCTTACAACAAACCTTCCCTAATGATTTAGTGTAACAATATAATAAACCTTCACTAGCTACGTGAACACTCATACTTAAAAGGATAATTTTTTTTTCTCAATTACCCACTTAAGAGTCATGGTCAAATATAAGCTTGCCCATTATCTCATCCCTTCTCAAAATAAAATGACATAAACATAACTATGTCAAGAAACTATTAGTCACATAGGTTGTAATGTATACAGTTAAAAATAGGATAAACATTTTGAAATGTAGCTTAAAGAGCCAAAAGAATAATGGAGCAAAGTTTAACAAACTCCAACTACACCATCGTCACAAATAACAAATCCGAACTTCTAAATTAAATCAAAACACCACTGTAATTTCATGTGCAAAATCAACAGCAACACCAACCAATGCAAAAACACTAAAAGGAAATTGCACTTTTACAAGAGGAAATGTTGTCATAGAGTTTACAGCTGAAATGCTGTATAAAAGGAGTGAAATTAGGTGGCTTCACACAAACCATTCGATACTTTCATTCGAAAGACGAAAGACCAACCTAAACGTGAGAACCGACTCGAAGATCAAAGCCCTTTCCCTAAACTGTGTTGACGGCTCCTCTTCTCCCTTGCATTCCTTGGGCGTGAAGCCTTCCCTTAGGTTAGGTCAAGAATCTGTCTATGACAAAGAATCGAATCGGCAAATTATTATGACCAAGAAGATTCTTTAATATACAATATTTTTCTTATTTCTTTTTTCTTTAATTTTTCCTTTTCTTTTTGCATTTTTTTCAATAAAAGAAAATGACATCATGAAGTAAATAACTACAAAAGTGATATAGTTTTAAGCATATACAAACATCTCCTTAATAATTTTATATTTTCCCTCACTCCTTAAAGTTTATAAATTAGGCTAACTAACTTTGTCTTTTTTAAATCATCTGAAAAGCCCAAACAAAAATTGGGCTTCACATAAAAACTCGGAAAAAAATAACGTCCCCACTGTAAGAATTAATGATTGGCCAAGCATTCAAATCTCCAATTCCTATTTACCTTTTCATAGAGCAGTTCTTAGCTCAATAGGACTAAGGGAATAAACCTCAGGTTGAAATTATAGGAACCATTCCAATCACTAAAGTTCAACAAAATGAAATGGTGCCCGAAGAGTATAACTTAAATACACTATTTCTTGACCTTGATCTTCACTATCTAATTTAGTGAGATAGTCATTATTCTCTTCAACAAGCTTAAGTCTCTATATATGCTAGCCAATCAACCTATTTCTGTTATTGTAATTTTGTGAATATACTTTTAAATTTTCATAATTGAGTGATTTTTTTATTTTTTTTGCCTTCAATAAATTTGTAACATTCTGCATTCTCTAGCTAAACCATAAAAGGTATTTTACTCCATAATTACTTCTTCTAAATAATTACATTCATTGGAAACCAGTTTAATCTATAGTGATTTAGGCCCTGTTTGATAAAATTTTGAAGTCTAAAGTCTAAATTGTTTAAATTCTGAATTATTAATCTTAAATTTCACCACTGAATTTGAATCTGAATGATGAATTAATTAATAAGTGATAATTATATAAAAAAAAGTGTAATAATTTGAAAAATAATATACATATCCAGATTTCAGACTTCGGAGTTAAACAAAAAATTTCACTTAAAATTTGCGATTACAACTAAGCACATCATAAACAATTAAGTTATAAAATTTAATCAAATGCACTTAAATGTTAAGCACTTAATGATAAGCTCTTAACAAATAAAATTTAGGAGGTCAATTAAATAAACAAATAAAGGTTTAACTCTTTGGTATTCAATGTGATTGTGGGACAAATATCATGACAAGGATTTTTATTTAGGATGACCAACTAGTTTCTTTCTTAGGATGACCAAGCATATATTAGGAATTTTTAAAAAAAAATAAGAAAATTAAACATTTAAATCATCACTGTCCTTTAGAGACTTTTATAAGAGTGTAGATTTTAGTCTTTATTTTAATTAAATTTGTGTATAATTTAAGTTTCATTGGAAAAAGTAACTTTAATATTTATTAAATTTTCAAGGTTAAGGTGAAAAAATGAAATTATATTGACTTACAAAAGTGATGTTTCCGTACAAATGAACACTTTTAAGTTATAATTATTAATCCCCGTAGTACTATTTAATTGTTAGAAGTATTTGATTTGATTGATTTATTTTCCTTTTTCTCCTTTTTCTTGGGGATTAATTAAAACAAAAAAAGATGCTCAACCTTTGTCATTGGTTGCATTATATAGAAATGGAAGGAAAAATTTACGGATAACACATAGAAAGGAAGGATAGAAAGTATTAGTCTAGCAATTCACATAATTTGCTAAGCCCTTTAAAGTGCCTAGAAGATATAACAAGAAATTCGTTGCACTGAATTAATGGTGTATATTATTATATTAATTGATATATAGTATAGAATATGGTGAAGAGTCGCAAGAATCATATAGGGAAGAGGATATTGTTGAGTACATGATACTTATTTGGGGGACTTGGAATGCTAGAAATTAAATTTATGAGTGATAACTAGTTCAAACACAAGATGAGGATGTTAATTTTTTCAAACTAAATTGAAGTTAGGGTAATTGTAATTCAAAACAAAGACCATAAATAAGTTAGCAATTGGGAGCAAAGAGGTGAATTGGAGTATACATGATGATAAGAGGTTCTATTCATGTGCCGACGGAGCATTGAAGCCGTAACTCTGACTATGATATAATTGTTGCAATGGCGCCTAATTTTAGTGGAGGAACAGAAGATGCACAAGCTAATTTGAAAGAGGTTCAACCAATTCCCAACATTAAAATACACTGCAAAATTAATGAGAACGGAAAGATGATCTCTCATCTTTAACTCATATAATTGACTATCTGAATATAGAAGGAGATAAACCAGGAGATGGTATTCTTCAATTTAAGGGTCTAAAATAATCTAATCATGAGGGAGAATTAAAAATAAAAAATTATTGGAATGGAGATTACATTGACTATTGAATATCGTTATTTAAATTGAAGTCAAAATTTTAACTTTATTGAACAAATGATTAAGACGCAAAAGTTCTATAATTTGTAATAAAAACCATTAATACTTAAATAATTTGAAGCTTTCATCTTACCATATTATTATTAATATTCAGTTGATATTGGAAAATCTATATAAACAACATTTTACTAATCCTAATTTCTCTAAAAAAAGGTCCACGTGCAATGCACATGACTGTTCCTAATAATTGTTAAAACGGAAAATGATAATGAAAGCTTTCTTCCTCAAAATACTCCAAAAACTATTCGTGAATTCTTAAGAGAATGAATTTCTTCTCTTTGAAAGAAAATTTGTATTTTCAAACCCTCATTCTCAAAGTATTTCAAGAGGGACTCATGGAGAACAAGATAATTAGACTTCATCAATTCAAATTCATACTCATTAATCAAAGAACATAAAAAAAAGAAAAAAGAAAAGAAAAACAGGATTAACAGAAGTAACAAGGAAGTGCAAGAATGTAATTCCCATATGATCAATAAGTAGGATAAAAACAAACAAGTTATCCATTCCAATTTATCCTTCATCAAAGATAGAACCAAGTTTCATCAATCATATGCTTCAAGTATGTTCCGGACGAAGCAATCTAAGAGGAAATTATGAATCCATACCCATCAACAGTTTGACAACTACAAAGAATATTCTAGAAATATGCACTCTCATTGAAATCCTCACTAAAGATTTAATATAATTATGTAAATTGAAATACCAAAACCTCCTCAGATGCAATAATATTAAATTAATAATATTAACAGTTTTAGAAAAAATAATGCATGATAAATATGTTAGATTAATAATGTTAAATTATTTTGATATCATTTTGATGGTGAAATCAAAATTTAACTTTATGGAACAAATAATTAAGAGGCAAAAGTTCTATAATTTGTAATAACAACTATTAACACTTAAACAATTCAATGTTTTCATCTTACCATCGTATTATATTTAACATTCAATTGATATTGGAAAATGTATATAAAAAGGTTTTTCATACCTTTTAATTATTAGAGAATGTTCATTATTTAAAAAAACAAAATTTTACTAATCCTAACTAAGAAGAAAACATCGACATGTAATACACTTGACTGTTCTTAATTACTCTTAAAAAATAATGCTAGCTTTCTTCCTCAAACATACTCTGAAAACCTTTTGTGAATTCTTTGGAGAATGAATTTCTTCAGTTTGAAAGAAAAGTTGTATTTCAAACTCTCATTCTCAAAGTATTTCAAGATGGACTCATGGATAGTAAGATAATTAGACTTCATCACTTCAAATTCATACACATTAGTCCAAAAACAAAAAGGGGGGGGGTAAGGGAGGGGCTTATAGAAGTAACAAGTGCAAGAACTCCATTCTCATATGACAAATAAGTAGGATAAAAAACAAACCAGTTATCCAATTTCATTTTATCCTTCATCAAAGATAGAACAAAGTTTCATCAATTATATGCTTCAAGTATGTTCCGAATGAAGCAATTTAAGAGGAAATGTTGAATCTCTCATCAACAGTTTGACAAATACCAAGAATCTTCTTCAAATATGGATTCTCAAAGAAATCCATCACAAAAGATTTAAGAAGTGGTTAGCAAAAAATGAGGGCTATCAAGTCCTCTCCCTTTATATTCAATATGCATATCATCAAGCAATGGACAAGACAAACCATCAACAAACTCGAATAGTAGTTATCAACTATGTCATCCAAAGAGTCATGATTTAATCTCAAAGTAGATTCAATAGAAAACATCGCATCATATGCTCTAGAGACATGGGTACGAAAATTGCAAAATATGGAACCAATCACAATGGAATTTTTTTACCCAGAATAGTTCATAACGAGGTAAGATATTTAAAAGTGTCTCTATCATAAATGAGAGCAAAGGAAAACCATGACATCCCCAACTACCTCCTTAGGTTAATTGGGAGGTGAGTAGGAACCTACCCTCGACAGTTAGTCCATCAAGATACTAGGATTTTTTTAAAGTCAATGAATAAACTGTAACTTTAAATATGATATGAGTCTTTAATATCATAGTTTAATATCATAGATAAATCCAAAAATTGTAATTCTTTATACGTACTTCACTCTAAAAGATAATCTCTTCACGATTCTTCCTTAAATCCTGTATAGAATCTTAAATACGTGACCTACACCTAGAAAATTTCATGTGCTTGTGAGTGTAATTTAAGATAAAATTTTAAAACCAACTTATAGTTTAAAATAAGCTAAAAGCTACTTATTTTAAGTAATGAAGAACATGGCAATAGACAATCATAGTAATGCTAAACATATCATAATATTACCCATCAAAGCGTAGTATCAGAAATATTATTGACTTCTATTTAAAGATCAGAAAGCAACTACTTCATTAACATGAGAAGACATAGAAATAAAAACTAGATGATAGTTTGGTGTATGTAAGACGAGTTGCCTGGCATCAGTAAAATTTCACAATCTCAAAGATGACCTCCAACCTCTCTTACTTCCATGACCTCTACCTCTACCGTAACTGTATGTATTAGAATGAGAATTTGAGGAATGAGAATATGAAGGACGGACAAATTATCTGCATTTTTGTTGTTCATGAAAAACAATATGCAAGATTCATATTTATTTAGCAGGTTATATATCAAGATTTACTGAAGTAAAATTCACAATAAATCATGAATACCTAGAAATTGATTAGAATGCCAGCATAAATATTTAATATTAGAAATTTCCTGTATTATTTAATTATAAATTAATATTTTTTTTACTTAATAAGTAATTAATTTTTATTTATTTCGGAGAGACATTAGAGAAAAATACATTAATATTTACACAAATGAACATAATTTTGTACCGCAATAAAGCATAATTTTTTTTTAGAGCTACGGCACACCCTAGCCCCTTTATTGCTCTACCACTGTACCTTCACAAATTAAACTATAGCCGCCTTTTTATTCATAGTCAAAAACTTTTTGAAACATTTATTGTACCCATAAACATTGCACTTATGACAAACTACACTCAACGACGTGAACTTTTTCAGTATATTTTAGGCATACCCTTGCATGTATGCCCCTTATTAAGCCATTGCTGGACAATGAAAAGAAAGAGTACACACGCAGCAAATACACATCTCCGTTTTCTTCAGATAGATATCACCTAAAAATTCTATTTTGAAATATTCACCGATTTAAGAATTAAAAAAAAAACATGTACGAAAGGGTCCACGTGCATGGGGTATGCTTAAATGTGTCAAAAAGCACCACATTGAGTATGGTTTTTCATACAAGCAAAATTTTAAATAATCTATAGGAATAAATTTGTAAAAAAAAAAAAAAGGTGTTTGCTATGAATAAAAAATGACTAATTTATATATAGCTTATTTCTGAATCCTCAATGTTCATTTGTAATTCGATACTATAGTTTGCAAAATATAGAGCCTTCTTTTTTATCATATATATACCAATGATATCTAAAAACTAGACTTTGATCCCATATCTCAAATAAATAACTATTTGAATGCTCTACGTTATAGAATACAAATGAATATGAATAGAATATGTATACCTATATATAACGTAACTAAGAAAAGAAAATAACATATACAAAATAATCAGAACTAAACATTTATAGTTATGCTTTTGTATGAGTAATTAATTATAAATAATTATAAACAATTTTAGCTTTTGAATTTATTAAAAAAAAAATTTATTAATTTTTTTTTAAACATGAACTTTTTTGTGTGATTATTTTTGTCAAAATAGCAAATACATAGTGGAATCCGACTTAGAGCTTAGGTGATGTCGAAGTTGAGGTTATTGTTGTCATTTTATAAGCAAAATATGGGTAATTTTGCAGCAATAAATAAAAAGATGAGGTCTTATAGGGTTAAAAATACAGGAGCTGAAGGGGTTAAGTGGGGTAAGTAGCAACATATATTACCTTTCATTTCACATGTAAAATAAAAAAATTACCCTCAACCTCAAAGTATGGTTGTGAACAGAAAAACTAAAAAATATGCATGTCAATTTATAGCTAATTTCTCAATAAATAATATTGTAATGTGTTTGTTTTTGTGGAACATTATAAAATATTTTAAGGCATCCCCTAATATAGTAAGAAAGGCTTAAGGAATGCAAAAGGCAAAGTTGTAAATAGGAAGCTACCTCTTAAAGAAAAACTCCAAAGACATTATTCCAAGCCTGGATCTTATCAATTAAATTAAACAATCAGAAGTTATATTGCAATCGACATGACTTGTTGATGGAAGAGGGCGGCAGAGGTAGATGTTCGAAGCGAGCGACATGTTACAACTTGACTAAGCAACAAAAGAAAATGGTGTTTGATTGGGTTGAAGAGTTGCAACTATCAGATGGAAATGCATCTAGCTTACCTAGGTGTGATGATTATAGAGAAGTGAAGATGATCGGCACGAAAAGCCATGATTATCATGTATTTATGAAACAACTTATACATATTGCGTTGAGAGAGCTCCTTCCTGCGAAGGTGTGGAGTTCTTTGGCCTAGTTGAGTCTCTTCTTCCGAATAAAAGGATTTTCAAATGAAAAGAATAAAAGGGTAACTAACAATTAGACTAAAATATTGGAAAAACTCTTTCAATTCAAGCTTTGGAAAGATGTGTTCAACCTAATTCATCCCAAAGCTTTAGAAAAATCGTTGAATTATTGGTTGGGTCTCTGCTCGACTATTAGGATCAACACTATCTTTAGGTAAAAATTTATTATTCCTCTAACTGATTAGAGAAGAACTTTTCTTCTCCCTAACTCAACTATGATTGAATTACGCACCAGAGTGAATTAGATTTCTCTATTGACCTAGAAAGAATAGTTATTATATCTAATCAAGTGCCAATTTCTATCATTTAATTAATGCCCTAGATCATTCTTCTTTTCTCAATTCCAAACAATCTAATGCAAAGGTAGCAATAATGGGTAAAAAATGATAACACAAACAGTGCAATTAAATAACAATAGTATGCAATTCAAAAAATTATTCCAAAAATTCTATAGAAAATAATGTTACGTTCATCTAGGGTTGAATCCCACTCATATATAATATAAACCTAGCCACTAAACATTATGAATATCATAAAATCCAGTTCAGAATTCATAATAACTAGGAGTTTTGAAGGCTTTGGAGATAGAATTAAAGAATCTATGCTCTGAGATGTCTTGAACTCCTCTCTCGATTTGCCCAAAGTAACCTAAAATTGCTCCATTCGCAATCTTCAATCTATCTACTAAACTTGATTTAACTAATTGCCCTCCTACCACCGTCTGTCAACCCTACCAAAGATAATGAAAATAATATTGAGTGTCTTACTAAAAGAATAAAAAACGGTCGAGGTTGCCAGGTCTAGGCACCCTCTATGCAAAAAGTCCTTTAAGTGTTACCTCTGGCCAAGTCTGACTGGTTAATGGAAATTGGCATCACTTCTCTTTTTTCGTCTGTTCTTACTATATATGTTTCCGTTTCACTTCATTCTTCTTTCTAACTCATCTGTGACATACCTATAAATAAAAGAGGGAAATAGTGGGTAAATAATCCATTTTAAACATAAAACACTTCGAAAACTGAAATTAGACAATATAAAAATGTATACAACATGGACATGTCAACATTTTAGCTAAATAAAATTCATTAGAGATGCTATTTCACTGGTTGGGACTATTTCTTCTTTTACGGAGGAGTGCTTAGGTGTTTTATTGAATGAAGTTCTTGATTTTTTTAAGCACTCCCTATTTCACAAGATTCTTCAATATGTTTCCAATGCTTGAATTTTGTACCATGCTTTTATTTTATAAACTTATTTAGGATTCTTAAAATTCTTGTAAGTGAAGAAGGCGTACACATATTTACTCGCAGAAAAAAATTGGCCTTTTGTTATCATTCAACGAAAACAATTGGGATTTTTTTGTAAAATCTTTGTAACAATGCCTTTGTAATATTCTTAATGTAATATTTTATTAAGAAAATATATCCAATAAAATATAAACCTTAACTTTCAAAAGGTATACAGTAAGAAAAAAAGCATTATGAAAAAATTTTACGAGAAAAATTGTTGTTAGTGTTATAGATATAATCTTGTATTATTTTTTTCATAAGATTACTAATACGGTATTTTATTAGTAATAACTAATCTCAATTTCGAATGCATTTTTTTATTATTTTATGAAATTTCAAAGAGTGAAAAATTATTTTCAGATAGATAGATAATGTCAAAACTATCATATTTTTGCAAGGTAAAGAGAAATATATATAATAAGAGAAATACTGGGAGAGAGAGAGAGAGAGAGAGAGAGAGAGAGAGAGAGAGAGAGAGAGAGAGTAGTCGAGAGGTAAGAGTTGGAGAAAAAATATTTTGGTAAGCAAGCTGAAATATATATATAACACTACAAAAAAGAAGCTTATTATCGATTGCCAAATCAATCTGTAGTAGTTATGGACCAATTTTTTTTAGTTACATAGTCCGTCAGTAACTTTATTTTTTGAAATCAACAAAATTGTTTTTTAAACATACCGAGAGATTTTTGGTCAATAATTTATATAACAATAGATTTTTGGTCGGTAATTTTATTTATTTAATTTTTAGAAATAGTTACCGACCAAACTTAGATCAGTAATCGTTCAATAACTATGTATTTTTAAAATTTTTTTTTTTATAATTTTAATAATCCACCTAAAATTCAAAAAATGACAGCAACAACTAATATAATATCTACAAAATAACAAAAGCAGCATAACATAATACATAAGTATCAAATTCAAAACAAAATTACAAGTAAACGTATCACATAAATGTACTACATGGGTGGAGGAGCGCCAGAGGAGGAAGGACGACTAGTCGGTGGTTGAAGATTGACTCGGGTGGCATCAGATGTGGCATCATCTATGGGAAGAAGAGGAGGGAACACTGTGTACTGAATCTAGCTGGACACTAATTTGAGATGCGATCCCATGCATGAAGCCGGCGAACGTTTCTTGTGCCTACTGCATATATCAATACCACTTCTTCACTCTCTCGATGCAACGCTCGTGGACAGCCATAGAAGAGATAGAAGGAACCGATGACGAGTTGCTGCCTCCTTGTTGCTCACCAGTGATAGGTTCAGATTGTGAGAGAAAATCCTAGATTTGACCTATTTTACTGCCACAAACAGCTTCGAACATCAATTGCTTCTCACTCTAAATTGGCGAGCCGGTCTCTAGAAGGAGATGTTTTACATTTCCCTTTAACTCTTTAAATTTGTCCTATAAGAAAGAGATTACTAGGTTATTGTTAAGCAATTTAACAATAAACCGTAAACAATAACAAAAAAACTATTAATAACATTAGCTAAAATTCATCGGATCGTGCATCAACCCACTTCTCTTTTTGCTGATGCAGGAGGACGTACAACTTAGAATGCTAAAGATCTATTAAATTCAAAAAATGAAAGCGCTCGTGTGAGTAGACCCTAAGTCTTTGCATATAAACGAAGCACTGGACCTCTTGATATCTTTGTGTAGTTTTGGCTACTATGTTGGGTTTAATCCACCGAGCTTTGGCAGAACAAAACATTCCACATTGGTGAGTTGCTCCCTTAATTAGGGTAAATACTTGTTTCTACCGCCCCTTACCTTTTTATTTAGCACAAAATTAAAAAAAATTAAAAAACAAAATTATTTTATTAAAAGTAAGTTTATATCATGTATAATTGACTAGTAACGAAAGAAAGAATTTAAGAACTATTTACTCACTTTTAAAAAACAAAAATATTTTGAATAAGTGATGATGTTCTTTCTTCTTTTTTTTTTTTTTTTTTTTTAAGAATAAATGTTCAAATTTTAATTTCTTAAAAAATTCTAAATTTTTAGATCATATATTCCTAATATTATTTTGCCCCTTTTAAAAAAATTTTCCAACTATCATTTTTGAGATATCCTCTATAAAGAAGAGAAAAAAATTATCTTTTTTGGGCTAAATAAAAGGCCCAAGTTCTCCCAATAGGGAAAATTGTCCAAATTCTTTTTCTTCTTTACTTTTCCTTGCCTCAGCCACGGTGTCCCACCAGTATCTTACTTTTCTTTTATTATTGTTTTCCTTTTATCCTTCTTTTTCTCCATTTCCCTTGAACCTTAGAGTGAACTCATATATATACATATATATTTTTACTTCTTATCCCTTCTTCCTCATAGACTCCTCTTGTTTTCCTATTGCCCTAGTCCCCTTCGTTCTCACATTCTCCTCCCTTCATATACCGGATGATAAGAGGTTCTATTCATGTGTAAATGGAGCATTCAAGCCGTAATGCTGACAATGATATAATTGCTGAATGGTACCTAATTTTAGTGGAGGAACTGAAAGTGTACAAGCTAATATGGAAGAGGCTGGAGCTGAAATAGTTCACCAACATTCAAATACAATGCAAAATTAATAGAACGAGAGGATGATCTCTCACCTTTAGCTCATATAATTGACTCTCTAAATATAGAAGGAGATAAACCAGGAGATGGTATTCTTCAATTTAAGGGTATAAAATGATCTAATGATGAGGAAAAATAAGAAATCGACAATTATTGGAATGGGCAATACATTGACTATTCAATATAATTATGTAAATTGAAACACCAAAACCTCCCGAGATGCAATAATATTAAATTAATAATATTAACAGTTTTAGAAAAATAATACATTATAAATATGTTAGAGTAGTAATGTGAAATTTTTTTATATCATTTTGATAATGAACTAAAAATTTAACTTTATTGAACAAATAATTAAGAGGCAAAAGTTCTATAATTTTTAATACCGACCATTAATGCTGAAACAATTCAAAGTTTTCATCTTACAATCGTTTTATTTTTTATATTCAATTTATATTGGAAACTTTATATAAACAAGTTTTTCATACCTTTTAATTATTATAGAATGGTGATTAATTTTTTAAAAAAATTTACTAATCCTAAATAAGAAAAAAACATCCACGTGAAATATACTTGATGGTTCTCAATCATTCTTAAAAACAATGCAAGCTCTCTCCAAAAACCATTCGTGAATTCTTTAGAGAATGAATTTCTTTGAAAGAAAAGTTGTATTTCAAACTCGCATTCTCAAACTATTTCAAGATGGACTCATGGATAATAAGATACTTAGACTTCACCAATTCAAATTCACACACATCAATCCACGAACTTCAAAAAAAAAAAAAAAAAAGGAAAAATAGTGTTTACAGAAGTAACAAGGAAGTGCAAGAATGCCATTCTCATATGACCAATAAGTAGGTAAAAAACAAAAAAGTTATCCAATTCCAATTTATCCTTCATCAAAGATAGAACCAAGTTTCAACAATCATATGCTTCAGGTGTTTTCTGAATGAAGCAATCTAAGAGGAAATGTTAAATCTAGACCCATTAACAGTTTGACAAATACCAAGAATCTTCTTCAAATATGCATTCTCATGGAAATCCATCACAAACGATTTAAGGAGTGGTTTTTGAAAAAAATGAGGGCTATCAAGTTCTTTCCCTTCATATTCAATATGCATATCATCAAGCAATGGACAAGAGAAACCATCAATAGAATTTGAATAGCAATTATAACCTATCTAATCCAAAGAGTAATGATTTAATCTCAAAGTATATTTCATGGAAAACATCGGATCATTATGACATGGGTAGGAAGACTCAAAAATATGGAACCAATTACAATGAAATTTTTTACTGCATGTGGTTCATAACGAGCTAACAAATTGAAAAGTGTCTCTATCATGAATGAGAGCCAAAGAAAATTATGACATCCCCAACTACCTGTTTATGTTCCACTGGGAGGTGAGTAGAAACCTACCTCTTGAGAGTTAGTCCATTAAGATAATAGGATTTTGAGGTCTACGAATAAACTCGCTATTACACAATGTCCATTGAAATCTTGTACTTCTCTCTAAAAGGTTATCTCCTCACGTCGAAATGATAAATGTGTGAGCTAGGCCCAGTAAATTCCATGTGCCCGTGAGTGTGTTTTAAGCTGAAAGCCTAAAAACAACGTATCATTCAAAATAAGTTAAAAGCTACTTATTTTAAGTAACGAAGAACATGGCAAATAAAGAATCATAGCAGTGCTCAACATATCATAATATTAAACACATCAAATCGTAGTACGAGGAATATTAACGACATTTATTTAAAGATCAGGAAGCAACTGATTTGTTAACATGAGAAGACATCAAAATAAAAACTAGATGATAATTTGGTGTATGTAAGAGTGGCTTCCTACCATCAGTATAATTTCCCAAATTCGAAGATGACCTCCAACCCCTAGTACTTCCATGAACTCTACCTCTAACCTAAATGTATGTATTTGAAAGGAAATTTGAGGAATGAGAATATGCAGGTTGGACAAATTTATCTGCTTTGTTGTTTTTCATGAAAAGGAATATGCAAGATTCCTATCTTTTTTAGCAGGTTAGATATCAAGATTTACCAAAGCAAAATTCACAATAATTCACGAATATCTAGAAATAGATGAGAATACCATCATAAATATTTAATATTACAAAGTTCATGTATTATTTAATTATAAGTTAATTTTTCGTACTCAATAACTAACTAGTTTTTACTTATTTTGGAGAGTCATGATAAAAAATACATTAATATTTACACAAATGAACTTAATTTGTGCCATAATAAAGCATAATTTTTTTCCATTAGTTATGGCGCTCCCTAGCTCCTTTATTGATTTTGCACTGTACCTCCATAAATTAAACTGCTGTCGTCCTTTTATTCATAATCAGAAGCTTTTTTCAAAACATTTATTGTACCCATAAACTACTTACATTGATGCACTTACGACAAACTACACTAAATGAGGTGAAGTTGTTCAATATATTTTAGGTATAACCCTGGATATATGTCCCATATAAAGCAATTACTAGACAACTAAAACGAAGAGTACGCATGCCCCAAATACACATCTCCATTATCTTCTAATCTACATCTCCTAAAAATTTTCTTTTGAAATATTAACCTCTTTAAGAATAAAAATACCTTTACAAAAGGGTCCACGTGCATGGTGCATGACTAAAATGCGTCATAAAGCACCACATTGAGTATAGTTTTTCATACAAGCAAAATTTTAAATAATCTATCGGTATAAATGTCTGAAAAAAAATTTTTTGCTATGAGTAAAAAAATACTAGTTTATATACAGGTCATTTCTCATTCGCCAATGTTCAATTGTAATTCAATATTATAGTTTACGAAACGTAGAGCCTTTTTTTATGATATATATACCAATGATACCTTGGAAACAAGACTTTGATCTCATATCTCAAATGAATTAAATATTTGAGTGCTCTATGTTATAGAAGAGAAATGAATATGAATAGAATCTATATACCCTATATATAACATAACTAAGAAAAGCGAACATGTACAAAATAATCAGAGCTAAATCTTTATAGTTATTCTTCCGTATGAGAAATTAGTTATAAATACCTATGAACAATTTAGCTTTTCGATTTATAAAAAAGAATTTTATTAATATTTTTCGAACCCAAAATAGCAAATAAATGATGGAATCTGACTTAGAGCTCAAGTGATGTCGGAGTTGAGGTTAATGTTGTCATTTTTTAAGCGAAATACGGGTAATTTTCCATCGTTAAGTAAAAAGATGCGGTCTTATAGGGTTGAATATGTAGGAGCTAAGGGGGTAAGTGGCAACATATATTACCTGTCTTTTCACGTGAAAAATGAAAACAAAATTTCCCTCAACGTGCAAGTATGGTTATAAGGGGAAAAGCTAAAAAATATGCATTTCTGTTTATAGCTAATTTCTCAATAAATAACATAGTAATGTGCTTGTTTTCATGAAATGTTGTAAAATGTTTTCGGGCATCCCCCAATACAGTAAGAAGGCCTTAAAGAATGCTAAAAGGCAAAGTTATAAATAGGAAATAATCATAGCATTGATGAAAATGAATTTCAAAAACAAATAATTAATAGTTATTCGAGAGAAATAATTAAATGATTGCATATATCTATCATAGATTTTAAAAAGTACTAGTGGGCAATTTGCAGAAAGATAACCAAAGGATCCATACAAAATAAGGAGATATGCAATTGAACATTTAAAAATTCCTATAAGCAAATGATATTATAAAAAAAGAAATTAAACTAAGCTAGAGAGCACCTTGGCAAACTGTTAGTTGTCATCTCTTTGAGTTCTTGCTCTAATTGGGATCCCTAGTTTCTCTTCATTGTTGCAGAAAGTTGATATGATCTCTCATAGCTAATGCTTCTCTTGGTGTCAATCCCAGCAATGTGTTTCTCCCTTTAGCTCTATTCTCTTGATCAATTTCTCATTCAATGATTTGGGTTTCAAGAGGAGAGTTTGGATGATGGTTTAGGTCAATAATTTAATTCCTGCAAGAAGCATCGGTAGATCATTCAAGTCAATAATTTCATTTCTGGTGGAAGATTCTATTACATTTTGATTCTTGAGAGGAAATTCTGGTAGATTTCATGTCATTTTGGTACATGGTGGGATGATTTGGTACACTTTGACCATTGGAAAGAGACTCTGATCATTGCGGTTATTTTGGTACATGGTGAGACATTTTTGTACTCTTTGACCCTTGGAAAGAGATTCTTGTAAATCATACGGGTTATTTTGGTACATGGTGAGAGATTCTGGTAAACTTTGACCCTTAAAGAAAGACTCTGATAGATCATTCGTGCTAACAGCTTCTTTGATCTTGGGAGAGAAGCACGGTGGGATATCAAGATAATTATCTTCTTCTTCTACTTTATTATGTTGCTCATTCAAGGCCTGCCCACTAATTTAGGAGTCTCATTTTCCATGTTAAGCACTAAGATTTCTTCTGGATTCCAAAAGTACTTTCTTCCTTTAGGTAAACTTCTTTCCTCATCTAATCCAACAAGTTTTTATTGGATCCAAAACTAAGTTCCTCCACCAAATTATGCAACGAATGCTCACCTATTTTTTGGACAATCTTGATTAAAAGTACATTGATTGGTCAATACTTAAAGGCCAATTATGATTTACTAGTGAGACTTCAATACTCATATTTGAAGAAGTGGCCAATCTAGGAAGATCTTGATCATATCAAAATTGAAGCACTACGTGATGTGGATTATACACCTTTTCACAATCTATACCAATAAGAGCACATTGTCACGCCCTGCTTGCAAGACATGAGGTTTTTCCACATTTTAGACAAGCCCACAAAGTTCTAGAACATTCCAGAAGGTTCTGGAATCCTCTGGAAGTCTCTAGAACCATAGAGGAGGCATCATGTAAACTAGTAGAATTCTCTAGAACATTCCTCTATGTAGAATATTCTAGAATGGTAGAAGGCAACCGTTAGATCGTTGCCACATGTTATAATCTTAGCCATCCATTGAGGAGGTGCTTGCCTATAAATAGGCTCACCCTCTTCATTTGTAAACACACACACACACACACATCAGAACTTAGAGTTCTAAGACTTGTAAGCTCTTTCCAAGCAATACAAGCTTTCTTCCATAAACAACCACTCTTTGCCTACAGTTTTCCAACAGTTTCGTCTAGCCTTTGAAGTTTCGAGCAAGTTAAGGCTTTCTTAGCATTTGCGGGAGTGCTAAGGCCGCACGTCTACTTACAAGAAAAAGTAAGTGCTTGACAAGTGGTATCAGAGCCTTGGTTGGAAGCCATGACAAAGACCATCAGAGATCAAGTGGCGGGATCTGACACCACCAATGTGGAGTCATCGCAACAAGGCCAGGAGCGTGAGGAGTAACACGACCCCGTTGTACCAAAGCCGAGGGGGAAGTCCAAGGACTGCACAGCTAGCTTTGAGTTACGCCTAACTCAGGTGGAGGAAGGCATGGGCGCCGTGGACGCACACATGGAGAATCTGGACCAACGGGTGGAAGGTCTAGAGGCCGACGTTGCCGAAACCCATGAAGAGGTGCGTGAAGCCCTTACTAAGCTAGGTGAGTCTAATCGAGAAGACTTACAGGCCCTCAGGGACGAATTTATGGCCGAGGTAGCCCGTTTGCGAGATGTCCATCAAAGGGAGATTAATAGCTTGCTAATACAATTGGAGGAAGCTCGAGGGGACCTAGCCTTATGTAAGAAGGCGGTTCTTGCTGGTTCAACCACATCCACGGTGGAACCCCGACGGGTCGATATCCCAAAACCTATGAGTTTCGCAGGAACGCGTAATGCTCGTGAAGTAGACAACTTCTTATGGGGGCTAGAACAATATTTCGATGCTGTAGGCATCATAGAAGAGGGAGCCAAGATCAAGAGCGTAGCTTTGTACCTCACTGATACAGCCATGCTTTGGTGGCGCCGACGGCAGGAAGACGTCAAGAGAGGTACGTGCTCCATCGCTACCTTTGATGATTTTAAAGGGGAGCTTAAGAGGCAATTTTGCCCGGAAAATACCGAAGAAGAGGCATGTGGTCACCTACGAAGACTTAAACATCTGGGAAGCATCCGAGATTATGTGAAAGACTTCACAAACCTTGTGTTGGAAATCCCCGACATGTCCGATAAGGACTCACTCTTCTTTTTCATGGACGGTTTACAAACTTGGGCTAAAATCGAACTTAGGCGTCGTGGTGTGGAAGACCTTGCTACCGCCATTGCTATTGCCGAAAGCTTGATCGATTACTCAAGCAAAAAGGAGCCATCCAAGTCCAAAGAGAAGAAGGGCGGTCCCAACAAAGGTGGGGGAGAACATTGGCGAGGCAACCGCAAGGAAGACAACCGAAACCAAGGTCAAAATCCTTGGAAGTCGAAGGATAAAGGCAAACAAAAGGAGAACTTTGACCGTTCCATCCCTAAACGGGGATGCTTCTTATGTGGCGAGCTTCACTGGACACGAGATTGTCCAAAGACAAAGGCACTCAATGCCTTGACGGCCGATGTTAAGGGGCACGAATCAAGTGGCAACAAGGAAGATGCTCAAGTCGGCTCACTACAACTCCTCAATGTCATCCAAAGTACTCCAAAGACTCAAGCCAAGGGACTTCAGTTCGTAGATGCAACTATCAACGGGAAGAAGACGAAGGCTTTGCTTGACACAGGTGCGTCCCACAACTTCATCTCCGTAGAGGAAGCCAATAGACTAGGCCTTCAAATAGTTGGCGGCACTAGGTCTATGAAAGCCGTCAACTCTATGGCCAAGCCAATAGAAGGCATCGCTCGAGGCGTCAAGACCACCCTTGGTGCATGGGTGGGCTACCTGAATTTGTCCGTGGTACCTATGGACGATTTCAAGGTGGTTCTCGGGATGGAGTTTCTCGATCAAGTGAAGGCGTTCCCCATTCCTTTTGCCAACACCATGTGCATCTTGGACGAAGGAAAGACTTGCGTAGTACCAACACTACGGTCTACCAAGTCCAATCCGCAAGCATTGTCGGCCATGCAGTTCGAGAAAGGCTTGAAGAGGGACGAGGAAAGCTACCTAGCCATCCTCAAGGAGCACGACGACGAGGAGCTACCTCCCCAACTATCTGTTCCAAAGGAAATAGAAGGCGTTCTTCGCGAATTCAAGGATGTCATGCCCGACGAATTACCAAAGAAGTTGCCACCAAGAAGAGAGGTCGATCATCAAATCGAGTTAGAGCCAGGAGCCAAACCGCCAGCCATGAGCCCCTACCGCATGGCACCACCGGAGTTAGCGGAGCTCAAGAAACAACTAAAGGGCTTAATAGATGCCGGTTTTATTAGGCCCTCCAAAGCTCCTTTCGGTGCCCCAGTTCTTTTCCAAAAGAAAAAGGATGGTTCCCTACGAATGTGTATCGACTATCGGGCTCTCAACAAGGTCACCATTAGAAATAAGTATCCCATCCCACTCGTAGCGGATCTTTTCGACCAACTTGGCCATGCACGATATTTCACCAAGTTAGATCTTCGCTCGGGATATTATCAAGTCCGTATTGCCGACGGTGACGAGCCCAAGACTACATGCATAACAAGGTATGGCTCTTACGAGTTTTTAGTCATGCCTTTCGGTCTAACAAATGCACCTGCAACTTTTTGCACCTTAATGAATAAGCTATTCCACCCCTACCTCGATTAATTCGTGGTAGTCTACTTGGATGATATTGTGATATACATCCAAACAATGGAGGAACACAAGGAACACTTGAGAAAAGTGTTTCAAGTTTTAAAGGACAATGAGCTATATGTAAAAAAGGAGAAGTGTTCATTTGCCCAAGAAGAGGTATTGTTCTTAGGGCATAAGATAAAGGGTGGAAAGCTCATGATGGAGGATAGAAAGGTGCAAGCCATACAAAGGTGGGAGCCACCCACTAAAGTTCATGAGTGAAGGTCCTTCCTTGGACTTGTGAACTATTATCGTCGCTTTATCAAAGGCTATTCAGCTCGAGCGGCACCATTAACAGATCTTCTTAAGAAGAATCGACCATGGGCATGGAGCGAAGATTGCCAACGTGCCTTTGAAGATCTAAAGAAGGCCATTTGTAAAGATCCAGTTCTCAGCTTGCCTGATTATTCCAAGTCTTTCGAAGTGCACACTGATGCTTCGGACTTTGCTATTGGAGGAGTACTCATGCAAGATGGTTACCCAATAGCCTATGAGAGCCGCAAACTTAACGAGACGGAACGTCGCTACACCGTGCAAGAAAAAGAGATGACAGCAATCATCCATTGCCTAAGAGTTTGGCGACATTATTTGTTGGGTTCCAGGTTCGTCATCATGACCGATAACATTGCTACTAGTTACTTCCAAACTCAAAAGAAGCTTAGCCCAAAACAAGCTCGGTGGCAAGACTTTCTCGCGGAGTTTGATTATAGCTTGGAATACAAGCCCTGGGAAAGCCAACGTGGTAGCTGACGCCTTAAGCCGCAAGGTAGAACTTGCATCCATCAGTCGAGTTGATAGCCCCTTACTCAAGCGTATCAAGGAAGGCCTACAACAAGACTCCCTGGCCAAAAATCTTATAGCACTTGTAATGGAAGGCAAGACAAGGCGCTTTTGGCTAGAAGAAGGGATGCTTTACACAAAGGAAAACCGACTCTTTGTGCCCAAATGGGGAAATCTTCGGCGTGAGTTGATCAAAGAATGCCACGATTCTAAGTGGGCTGGACATCCAGTATGAAACGCACTCATGCTTTGTTGAAGACCACATATTACTGGCCCCAAATGCAAGATGAGGTGGAGTCTTATGTAAGGACATGCCTCATATGCCAACAAGACAAAGTTGAACAAAATGCACCATCGGGACTACTTGATCCATTGCCTATCCCTAAGAGACCTTGGGAAAGTGTTTCAATGGACTTTATCACTTCCTTGCCAAAGTCAGAAGGATTTGGCAGTATAATAGTGATCGTTGATCGATTTAGCAAGTATGCCACCTTCATTCCAGCCCCTACAGATTGCACTGCCGAAGAGACAGCCCGATTATTCTTGAAAAATGTGGTCAAGCTTTGGGGAGTTCCCTCCAACATAGTGAACGATGGAGACCCGCGCTTCACAGGACGATTCTGGATGGAATTGTTTAAGTTACTTGGCTCAGATTTGAACTTTTCCACCAGTTTCCATCCTCAAAGCGATGGCCAAACCGAGTGGACCAATGCACTCTTGGAGCTATACTTAAGGCACTACGTGAGTGCCAACCAACGAGATTGGGCAAAGTTGCTTGATGTGGCCCAATTCTCCTATAATCTCCAACGGAGTGAAGCAACCAACCGAAGTCCTTTTGAAGTAATCATGGGGCAGCAGCCTACAACGCCTCTTACTCTTGCCACAAGCTATGAAGGTAAGAGCCCCTCAGCATTTAAATTTGCGAAATCATGGCATGAACAAGCCGAATTGGCACGGGCGTATTTGAACAAAGCTTCAAAAAGGATGAAGAAATGGGCAGACAAGAGAAGAAGACCATTGGAGTTTCAGGAAGGCGATCTTGTCATGGTGAAACTTCTTCCCCAACAATTCAAGAGCTTCAGGAAAGTTCACAAAGGCTTGATCAGGAGATATGAGGGCCCTTTCCCGGTCTTGAAACGTGTTGGGAAGGTCTCCTATAAGCTCCAATTACTTTCCAAGCTCAAGATTCATCCGGTCTTTCATGTGAGTCTCTTAAAACCATATCACGAAGACATGGAGGATCCCACTCGAGGAGAGTCTAAGCGAGCGCCTACCGCCGTAGTCACCTCCTTTGACAAGGAAGTCGAGGCCATACTAGCCGATCGCCATATTCGAAGACGAGGTGTACCAAGTTATCGGGAATATCTCGTAAAGTGGAAGAACTTGCCCGAAAGTGAAGCAAGTTGGGAGCGCGAAGATGCCCTTTGGCAATTCAAAGACCATATCCAGCAATTCCACGATGAAGGCGCGATGAGGGCATCGCGAGCATAGGTGGGGGAGAATGTCACGCCCTGCTTGCAAGAGATGAGGTTTTTCCGCATTTTAGACAAGCCCACAAAGTTCTAGAACATTCCAGAAGGTTCTAGAATCCTCTAGAAGTCTCTAGAACCATAGAGGAGGCATCATGTAAACTAGTAGAATTCTCTAGAACATTCCTCTATGTAGAATATTCTAGAATGGTAGAAGGCAACCGTTAGATCGTTGCCACATGTTATAATTTTAGCCATCCATTGAGGAGGTGCTTGCCTATAAATAGGCTCACCCTCTTCATTTGTAAACACACACACACACACACACATCAGAACTTAGAGTTCTAAGACTTGTAAGCTCTTTCCAAGCAATACAAGCTTTCTTCCATAAATAACCACTCTTTGCCTACAGTTTTCCAACAGTTTTGTCTAGCCTTTGAAGTTTCGAGCAAGTTAAGGCTTTCTTAGCATTTGCGGGAGTGCTAAGGCCGCACGTCTACTTACAAGAAAAAGTAAGTGCGTGACAACATGCTCTAAAGCATTGAGCAAAAGATTCTAATTCTTCGTTGGAATATTTGCTGATAGAATCGTGTTTCTTTTTCATTGTAAAATTTTGGAAAGAAACAATTATTTATGTTTAAGCAATAAAGTCACCATAGAAAATCCTCAGAAGAAGAATTAATGATTGGCCTAACATTCCCAATCTCAAATTTTTGTTTACTATTCCATAGTGCAGCCCTTGGCTCCGTAGGCCTACGGGAGTAGACCTCTATTTAAAATGGTAGGAACCTTTCCTATGCACATAATTGAACAAATTAAACGGAGCCCGTAGTGTATAACTTAAATACAATACTTCTTGACCTTGATCTTCAAAGTACATGTTTGTTGAGGCAGGCATTATTCCCTTCAACAAGCATAAGTCTCTATATATGCTAGCTAAAATCGTCAAACCGAGCACGATGTTTGTCCCTTTAGCAAGGTGTATTGCAATGGTAATAATATAATTATCAATTTTTGTAATTTCATCCACTGAAAAAACAAAGGTTGAAAGCCAAGACACAAGAAAAGCTTCATGCTCAAATTGGCATCCAGGTTTCTTGAATGAGTCTATCCACTTCATATGAGTACTCTTTAGCTTTCTTTTTCTCAAACTTATTTCATTTCTTTTTTCAAAATTTCCTAATGTTGATTGAATCTTTTCCATCAAGGGCTAACATAAAAGAATTACGTATTAGAGAGAACCCTCCAAGAATCATCGCATCTTCTAATGTGATGGATGCTTCACCAGAAGGGGAAACAAAAGTATTAGTTTAAACACACCATCATTCTCCTAACCTAAAAATTAGGTAATGGTTTCTTAGAAACTCATACTTGGAGCACAAAATTTGCTAGAAGAATTCCAACTTTCCTCCATAACAAATGGTATGTTGGGAACATTTAATCAACCCATTCATTCCACTTTTGTAACTGATGTTGCAACCCATTGAAGACCAAATCTATTGACACTTTTATTTGGAGGAAAGGATAGACAGTTTCAAGCTTGAATCTTCAAGTGAAGCCACAACTGGTTTCAAAAAATGGGCATTCCTTCTGGAAGTAGGTCTGCCAGCATGTAAAAATAAAACCATCAACTCCTCCCTTTCCTCAATAATTGAGTAATCTATTAAGGAGGGAAAAAATACATGTACTTAGATTTTTTTCCGAATATAGTGGTGGAATCTACGAATATAAAAGAGTATCTTATATATAATACAATTAATTTTAATTTTAAAGATCTATTTTTATTGTTTAGCATGAAATTAAATTTAAGAATCATCTCAAACAAGAGAGAAGATTTTAGTTCGAAAATAGTGGAGATTTGTTTTTTTTTTTAATCGTTGATTGAGACAAGTGGAGATTTCTATTTAGGGCTTCGTAGAAAGTAAATTATTTCCAAGAGAGTATGCAAAGTTAAAAAAAGAAACCAATTTTGTTTTTAACTTCAATCCAAATACACTATTTCTTGTATTAAAAAAAGCGTTACAATGATTAAATATTAACTAATGAAGACCATGTTACATTGTAAAGGTGGTATTTGATAGCCACCGAAATTAGAAAAATATAGTTGCTAGATTTAATTTAATCGATTTTTATTTATCTTTTGTGATCGAAAATGTGGGACACAAAGCGAAAAATAAATAAATTTCTTTTAATAGATTAAAATTTTAAAGTATTTCTTTTTGTTCTTCATCTTATCTAAGAAATTTAAAATTTAACAAAAAAATTGAAATTCAATCCAATCCAAATCTATACTAACAGGACCAACAGATCCCTTGCTTTGTTATTTTGAAAACAACTCATATGTTCGAAATGATATTGAAAATTTGAAGTAAATGATTTATACCAACCCATTTTTAGAAACATCAAGTTCTTATCAGCTTTTGATTAAATCTGATAAAAAAAATTATGGGATCGACGACTTACGACTTCAAGGCTAGTTTGCAAATGAAACATGACATAAGGAAAAAATGATAGAAAAAAAAAGAAAAAGCCATTCGCCTATTGATATAAACATAAAAATAAATGAATAAATAAAGAGGAAGATTAAAGGTATAGGAGATAATAATACCTGGAGATACCATGGACACTAGATTCGATCTTGACTTTTTTAAAAGGCCGATGAATAAATCTATTTAGAGTGATTTACGAGTAGGCAAGGGATAATCTCTCTTTCTAGGGTTCACCATCTAATAGGGAGACCTTACTAACCGGAAAGAGATGAAACATGACTACTTGTGTTTTGAGTTTTAGTCTTAGTTTAATTTTTTTAAGGGGTTTGTTTAGAGGTAAAAACTTTGAGGAAAATAGGAGGAGATGTAAATCATGATGTAAATATCCTATTTACCTTATTTGGTTTCAATGTATGAGAGAATGTGATACGAATCTGGAGGGGAACTCTCCCTATCCACTATAGCAAACTAGCCCCTCCTAAAATAGACAGATTCAGACATAAGTAATGTTAAAAAGACCACTTGACTCTCTTACAAATTAGTTAAATTTATTAAAATTTATCCTAAATCAAACTCCGGTACAATATATATATAGCATTCCAAGTTTTGCATAATGGATATAATAGTAATCTATTTGTTTTCCACTTTCACCCTAATCAAACAAAGGGATGTAAATGTTATTTACTTTCTTTCCAACCATAAAAAACTTTTAAATAATTGATTACACTTCCTCAAATGAAAGTAAGGGTGTCATTCCACATCCCCTTACCCTATCTGTCTCCTTCTACGAACTAAACTATATTGCTTAAACTATGGTTTTGATTAGAAGCCTAACAAAGTGTTATACTAGCAATTATGTACGAGAATAAATGTGTTGTACATTAACTTTTATCTACATAAATAATTTGGTACCTTGAATGAGTCCGACAGATATTACAATATTGAAAGAAAAATAAATATATACAACCTACAATAATTAGGAAATAATTTACTATGTTAATATACTTTCATATTTAGTAAAATACAGAAGGCCTAATTCCTCATTCCTTATTTAAACTTTCAATTTTAATTTTTAAATAACATTCATTTTCAAAGTAGAACTGACCTAGTCACTGTAATGGCAATTTTTTGAACAAAAATATTTATTTCTATATAATTTGTATTTCTTAAATGGAAATTTCCAATGATAATTATGTATAAAAATAAAAGGAAATTGATAAATTCAAGGCTTTTTTTAAATCCAGAACAAATTTCTTTTAATCTCAATATAACCTTAGTAAATATTAATTATTTTTCATCCTTAGTTATTAGCTTTACAAAAGATAACTTTGAAAGATATCTTACTTTCAATGACAACGATTTATTACTTTAAATAATAAAAGAAGAAGAAGAAGAAGACATATTTTCAATTTGATAGTTTTTTTTTGGTAATATTTTTACATAAGAGGGATAAGTACTGCAAATTATACCTTGAACCCGAGTGCAACTTCCAAGGTTCACTCCGGGTGTTGAAAAGGCTCCGTCCCACTTAAATTACAAATTACTGCATATCTTCAGTCACATGTCTGCCACCCTCTTCTTTAGCATTGTCTCACTTCTCTCCTTTTTTTTTTCGTTCTTCATCTTCTACCTGATAGAATTCCTTAGAAATCTCTATTGAAACCACCATAGTCTTCGTCTTTTTATTGTTTTCTGGGTGAACGATGACGGTATTTCATCTTGTTATTTTGTTGATTCTTAATCTACGGAGGAATATTGAAAAATTATTATTATTTTTATCATTTACTGAATAAGTAGTTGTATAAAAGAACACAAAATAAATTACCCAGATGGATAAGAGACAGAACCTCTATATCCATGGTAATAGAAATAAAACCAACCTTCAGAATCTCTTACTAGGTACAAAACATAAAATAAACAATTAATAAACTCACATCCAATATTCCTCTAGCATCTTCAAAATTAACTCTTCGTACCACGAGTATGTCAAAAATAGTCTCCAGCTCATGCGTAAACAGAAATCCAAGACTCTGGGGCACATTAGTTTTCTTGAGGATTCCCTAGGATAGAGATTAAAAGAAGTAAAAATTAACGGACCTAGATTGAATTAGGTTTTAAGAAATCTGCTTCAAGAAGAAGACTAGAACTAGGATATAAAATGATCAAGGGAAAACACACATGTAGGATGTAGATCAAGAAAAAAGATCAGGAAACAAAGAACTAATATGGTTTTTCGATGCACGAAAACTAGAAAATAATGTAAATAGAGATAGAAGGCATTCCCTGACAAAGGTTAAAACTGCGGCCGTAGCTGGAGTCCAGCCTTGGCTGAAGAAGACAATAACAAGAATAAGAGGGCACTTGAGCAAAGTTCAAAAAGTGAAGAGAGTAATAAGAGGAAAGAAGATATGACTTTGTCATACACAGAAGAATGTTTATATAGGATTCCTCTAGATTGCGTTTTAGGTTTTTTAAGCGGTAGGAAAAAATAAATACAAAATTTATTTCAAGAAATTAATGTCACATTTAGTTTACATTAATGACATTGAGCATTTTTAGAAATTACTTTGTAGCTTTTTGAAAATATATATTTTAAATCATATGAAACTAAAAACAATGGCAATATGTATGTAAAAACTACATAAAAATAGCTTAAAATATGCTAAAGGATGAACAAAAACGATACCCCGTAGTTTTGGAAATCGTAAAAAAGTACATGATCTTTGAAAAATGGCAATAATTGAGTGACGAAATTGTATCCATGAACAGATCAATTGCCTGAAAATTTTAAATGCCTTGTTTACCCTTACGACTAGAAATAAAAAATCAATTTATTAAACAACACCTTACATATCAATCTTAGAACAAAAGAAGAAAACCAAATTGTCATTTCCCCCCCCTGAACTATCAACATCCTTGCCCCGCCGCATTTATGTACAATAACTACTGGCTCATGCTTTCTCTTCTCTTCTCCTTTCTTCACCCAACTATCTCCATAGAACGAATATCCAGTAACACATTAGTATTTTGAACTGATGGCTAAGCAAAAACCCTAAAATCAACAGCCGAAATTCCCATTTTGTTTCCAAATCCGCATATCCTTGTAGATCTGGAAGAGCATGATTATAATAAGTAGAAAATTTTTGCAGCCAGGAAAAGGTAAAAATCTAATTATATCACCCTTTAGCAAGTTGCTTCATCCACATCATGTATCAATTGAAAAGGAGAAAAAAATAATCAAACTACTTAGTTTTCCATCTTCAAATTCATGTTACTTTCCTCTTTTATCCAATGCTCTACTTTTCCTCTTATTATTAAGATTGTATATCTAATCAAGTAACAATAAGGAAGTTTCATTCGAATTATAAGCCTTCCCCGATTTTGGGAAAAGGATTTAAGGATGAGTAATAGAGAACTAATGGGTGAGAAAGAAGGAGGGAGAAGAGAGAAGTAGTGGTGAGACTAAGTGGTGGCTATAGCAGTACTGGGAAAAAAACATTTATAGACTAGCAAAATTCGTCCCTATTTTGAAAATTTTGGAGAAAATTCATCTCTAAATTATTTTAGAGAAAATTTGGAGATGAAATAAGTGACAAAAATACTTATTAATTTTTTTTTAGTGGATCCCAAAACTTTTAAGGGGATATTCATTTCTACCTTCATAAAGATGCCCAAAACATTTTCGAACTCCTCCTTCCTATTCATTTCAAATCTATTATGAAAGAGATGTTTGACCTTAATAGGAATAGATGACTCTTCTACTTTAGGTTTTTCCACTATAAGCTCTTCACTAGAAGTAGGGTTGGATGTACTTCTAACTCATTCTCCTTATCTATTAGCTTCTTCCTTTAAAACTCTTTGAACTCCTATTTGGCCTAATGGTAACAGCACTAACATTCCCTTTAGGATAAGGGGTTGAGTAGGGAGTTTGTTTGAGAGTAGAGCCATTATTTTGCTTATCTAAGAAGCCAATTGTGCTACTTTTCTTCTCTGTGTTCTTGATTCTAGCTTTAGTGTCTTCTTGGAAAGCTAAAGTACACGAAGCACAGGATTTAGTTAAGAATATCTTCACGAGATGTCCTTTGAGATTAAGTTTGAGGAGGGATAACATTACTAGAAGAATTGGGAACAAATGCTTGAGGATGATTATATTAATGCTGTCTAGACCCTTTATTTCTCTACTGAAAGTTAGGATAATCTCTCCAGCCTTCATTGTAAGTTCTTGAGGAAGGATTATACCTTCCTTGTGATAGATAAGGAAAACCTCCTACAATAACCCATTCACCCTTAGAGAAGATAGGACACGCATCCGTGGTATGATTGTATGCCATGAAAGTTTACATGCCTTAACTTTTGCATTCATGTTATTATTCTGACAAAATAATATCCAACAAAGTTAGTGAGGTTGTCTAATTTTATTGTCAAGTGCATATATACCTTCCGCTCTAACTTTCCTAGGTGTTTTACTTAGGTTGCCGAAATGTTGTGTGTTAGATGCCATTGCAAACCAATCTTTAGTTATACTCTGTAAAGTAAATTGAAAAGTACGCAACTTAATAACTTCTTCCTCAACATCTTCAGGTTTCATAGTAGAAAAAAATGCATGAAATTCTTTTCAATGACTAGGTAGTACCTCCTCTAGAAATCCAGGAAAAGTAGGCACAAATTGGATAAAACAAAAAAGTAACTTAAATGTATTAGTTATTTCATGAAAAATGATGCACAAAGGTCGATTATCCATAGTTACTTAAAGGTATTGGTAAAGACTAAGTTTACTCACATGCATCTTTTGCATCACGTAGAAAAAAAACTAGCATCAATAGTTATGTGCACCTTTTTGCACATAGTGTGCAACATCCTACGCAAATCTCATATCTGAACTTCTTCATCTCTTGAGCCATAAAATTAACTATTTGGCTCCAAGCACCTAAAAACATCGGATAACATAAAATGAGAAGATTTCATACCAATATAACAAAAAATGCATTAAAAGACTAATTATTAAAGGGGTAAGAAGGTAATATTTTAATACTTAACACGTAAATTGGTATATAATTCCTTTCTATTTAACTTCAAGTAATTTAATTAATTTTAAATATTTCCCGGTGTCCTTCAATTTAATAAATAAGTCTAACTAACTTTTTACATTTCAAATCTTCTAAAAAGCTCACACAAAAATTAGGCTTCACATAAAAATCGCAACAAAAATAAGGCCGCTATACGTAAAAAATCCTCACAAGAAGAATTATTGGTTAGCCAAATATTCCCAATCTGCAGTTTATGTTTACCTTTCCATAGGGCAGTTCTTGGCTTAATGGGCCTAAGGGAGTTAACATCTTGTTAAAATTGTAGAAACTTTTCCTATGTCAAAAGTTGAACCAAATAAAATGGAGCCCATGGTGTATAACTTAAATACAGTGCTTCTAGACCTTAATCTTCACTATCAAAGTTTGTTGAGGTAGTCATTATTCCGTTGAACAATCTTAAGTCTCTATATGTGCTAGCCAAAACTGCTGGCTAAATCGAAATCTGAGGTTGAGCATTCAAAAATTGTTGGGAAAAATCAATTATTGTTCTTCAATTGAAATCCTGAAACTTAAGTTCTTAGAAGAACAGGGAGAAAAGAAACAATAAAGAGAGAAGAACGATAGCTCCTTAATCATCTCGGACTCCTCAATGTTTTAGTTTCCTAATCTACATTTAAAATAAAACAATAAAATAAATAATAATTAAAATTCAAACTTTCAAGTCTTCTAATATAGTTCACGACCTATTTTACACAGGCGTGATGAATTTTGTGTGCCTGCGTAAAATTTCAAGAAACCTTGTGTGGCGCATAAATTTTTGGTGCAGGTGGAAAGTATCCAAAACCTTAAAGCTTCTTATACGGCTTCAACTCAATTGTTAAGAGACTTGCTTGATGACACAAAATGCTAAACTTCATAACTTAGGCCTTTTTCTTGTGCTCATCTATTGATAAATTATCCCTAAGCATTCCTCGATCAAATCGTATACTATTCTTTGCAATTGTATTCCTTATCGTCCACTTAAATAGCAAAAATCCTTCACCTTGCAAAACAAATAAGGGTGATGAAGTAATCTAATTTATATAAAGGAAAATTAGAAAAAAAAAAAACATAAGTTCATTAAAATCATGAGAAATAACGATAACTTCTATACTATAAACTGGACACTTTAATCCGTATGAAACTACCTGAAGCTAAGATCCTTACTTGTCCTCAAGCAAAATAAACTTCAAAATATCAAGTAGAGTTGTAAAAAGATATGAAAGAAAGATCACCTTCTCAATTAAAAGTTTCTATGAAAGAATCTGTAGGCTTTTGGGCCTTTGTCTTCCAAACATTTTCCCTTTTTCCAGCCCAGTTTATTCTTTCCCTATGATGTTACTGTTGGGCCACAACAAAAAGATAAGGTTGTTTGAATTGGTCAGAGATGCCGGGCCGGATCGGGCCAACCGGGCTTGCCCATTGTGATTTGACCTAGTTCCACCCACTCCTTTCCTCTCCTTGGTTCTCACACCACACTCGACTCTCTATTTTCTTTTCTTCTCTTCCTCTGCTGCCAATTGTGTCTCTGTCCTTTGTTCTTCCTTTCTCGACTCGCGGCTTGCTGTGTCCACTGCCTCTCCGCCTCTTCGGCCCCTGAGCCGCTGCCTCGGTCTTACAGATCGCCGGCGTCTTGCGATCTCTACTCGATTGCTGTTCTTTACTTGAGGGGAAATAGAAAGGGCGTTTAGAGGGAGAGATAGAGAGTGGGGGAACCGGTGATAGTTTTCATATTATTGTAGCCCTAGACTAAGGGAACTCATTTTCTACCGATATTGCCATTTTTATCTCCGGCGCCTCGACGTGGCTCATTGCTCCTTGCCGCTGCTCGGCACCACTACTGTCTTGGCTCAGTCTTTTCGTTGGCGGTACCGACACCGCGGCGGCAGGTAAGGGGTATTTTTCAGTCATTTCATTTTACCAATTTTTGACCAGTTTGTGGTAGTTGTTTTGGTCTTACCTTTCGGCTTGAACTGATTGTTCAGGAGGAAGAAAGAGGAACTTTTTCGTAAAAGATAGGGCTGTGTTTATTTCCACTGTTAATTCTTTGATTATTTATAATAGTAAATAGATATTGCAATAGTAATTAGTTTCCAACAAATGGTATCAGAGCCATTGTTATCTTGTCGGCACCTGCAACCTCGGAAGAATCTAGATCTGAGGGAACTGTTGAGTTCCTCAGAACTAATCAGTGAAATATTGCTAAACTTCTCCTATTATTTTTCCCAACTGTTATTGCTTTACTGTTTTTGTTTTTTTTTTTTCTGCTTTGGCTTGCCGCCGGTTATTTTATGTTTTTGTTGCCTCGGCTTACCACCGGTCTGTGATTGCTATTACTGTCTTGCTTTCAAATCGCATTACGGTTCAATCTCTATTTACTGTTTTTCTATGAACCGTGTTACGGTTCTACTGTTGTTGCTTGATCTGCTATTACCGATTCTTTCTGGTTTCTTGCTGTAGTTTTTTCTTTTCTTTTTCATTTTTGAAACATACACGAAACCTAAGCCTTGCTTGAATCCATGAGATTTCAAGTATGTGTGTCTTGGTGCGTTTTTCCATTTTTCAAACATTTATTTATTCTTTCTGCTTGTCTTTTTCTGCTCTTTCTGTGATATAGTACTTTCTGCCATTTTTCTAGTTTTTCAGTTATATACATTGTTGCTGTTTGCTTGACATGTTTACTTGGTTTCATGCCCCACATGTTATTACGCCGTTTTTTTTAAAAACAAAAACAAAACAGAACAAGCAAGCAAACAATTTCCAGCGCCGTTTTTCCTTAATATATATCTTTTTTATGAGAAAAAATCCGGACATTTTATTTTTCAAAAGTTTTTCAAAATCTTTCATTTTTCTAGCCACTTAATTACACTTATTTGCCTTTAAAACATATTCAGTTCAAAAAATTGAAACTGATAAGTTTGATGGCAAATTTGACTTTGTAATGTGGCGAAGGAAAATAAAAGCAGTTTTGGTACAAAATAAAATTGCACCACTATTTGTAACCCCGAAGAGTATCCGGAATCTTGGAGGGGTGAAGTTCTTATGGAAAAACTAGGTGATGTGTATAGTTTCCTCACCTTGCATTTAACCGACAATGTTTTACGAGAAATCGATGAAAAAGACAGTGCTTTTGGAATTTGGACTAAACTACAAAAACTATATTTGGGAAAATCACTTTAAAAATAAAATTTATTTAAAAGAGCAGCTTTTCGATTTTAAAATTAGTGGGTCAAAAAACTTTCAGAAAATATGGATGATTTAAATAAAATCGTTTTGGAACTTCAAAGCATTGGAGAGAAAATCTCTCATGAAAATATTACAGTTATTTTATTAAATGCCTTACCCGATTCTTTAAACGATGTAAAATTTGCCATTAAATAGGGTAAAGATGGTTTATGTCTTTCCGATGTTAAAAACGCTTTGAAATCGAAAGATTTGGATTTAAAGAAAGAAAATAAATCACACGGGGAAAACCTTTACGTGTGAGGGAGAGTTGACCGGAGGGAACCTCCTAGTCATAGACCTAAAAGTAAAGAGTGGCCCAAATCTCGAGAAAAGAACAAAGTGAAATGTTTTTACTTTGGTAAGGAGGGTCATATGAAAAATAAGTGTTTTAAATGATTAAAGATGAAAAACAACGTAAACATGATAAAGGGAGGAATAAAATCGACAAAACCCACGATTTTGATTCAGATGGTAATTCTATGTTTTCAGAGGTTTTGTGTGTTTCCCTTTCCCCTTCTTTTTCTAAAGTTGTTGATCATTGGGCTCTTGATTCTAGTTGTACATTTCACATGACACCCAACAAACACTGTTTTTCATATTTCAAACCCTTAAATCAAGAAAAAGTTTACATGGGAAACAATAAAGTTTGTCATGTTAAAGGCATTGGAAATATTTTCATTAAAATGCATGATGGTATGACTAGGAAACTTATTGAGGTGAGATACGTGCTCAACCTTCATTGGAATCTTATCTCTCTTGGTTATTTCAATTCTCTTGGTCTTTCTTTTAAATCCAAAAATGGTATTTTACGTATTTACAAAGGAAACCTAGTCATGCTAAAAGGTTTTAAAAGAGATAGTTTATAAATCTTTATTGGTAAAACAACTTGTAACTCCACTGCATTGATTTTGAAAACAGTTCCTGAAAAAACTATGTGGTGGCATTGTCGGATTGGCCACATTAATGAAAACGGACTTTATTATTTACAAAAAAAAAAAAAAAATCTTTTATGTGCTGACAAAATTGATTCCTTAGATTTTTTGTGACCACTGCATTTTGGGAAAACAACACAAAATCAGTTTTTCAACTAGCACACACAAGTCTTTTGCTATACTTGATTATGTGCATTGTGATCTGTGGGGACCTGAAAAGGTTCCAACTTACGGTGGTAATGTTTATTTCTTGTCTATCGTTGATGATATTTCAATGCATGTTTGAGTCTTTCTTCTAAGAACTAAAGATCAAACTTTTGAAAAGTTTTGTGAATGGAAACATTTTGCCGAAAATCATTCTAGAAATAAACTAAAAACTATCAGGACCGATAACGGTCTTGATTTTTGTAACCGTAAGTTTTCTGATTTATATGCATTGCATGGCATCTTACACTATAGGCCGGTTAGGTATAATCCCCAACACAATGGTGAAGCTGAGAGGATGAACCGTATCATTATGGATAAAGTTAGATGTCTCCTTGTTTCTTCGGGTATCCCAAAACCCTTTTGGGGAGAAGCTGTTAATAGGCTGTCTACCTCATTAATAGATCCCCTTCTATAGCCATAAACTTTAGGACTCCTATAGAACTTTGGTGTAGTAAACCTCGTAACCTTTCCAACCTTAGAGTCTTTGGAGTGCGGCCTTTGCACATCAGAAGGAGGGTAAGAGTGACCTAGGTCTAGAAAGGGAGTGTTTGTAGGATATCCTAGTGGGTGAAGGGTTATAGAGTGTGGTTAAAGGGTGAACCGGGAGTAAGGATTGTTATTAGTAGGGATGTTATCTTCAACGAGTTAGAGATACCCAGTCTTAAGGATAAACCTGTCTCCGATAGTCCACCGAGTGTTCCCACAACTAGTAGTATTCCTGTGGACGTGGAGGTCATAGGAACCCAAAACCAACAGAGAGTTACCTGCACTATCCAGTAGTACACCTGATCCTCCTATTATTCCTGAAACCCTTAATCCTGTTTTAGAAGGTTCTGTTAGCCCTAAGGGCATTATTACTTGTGTTTTGATTATGATTAACATGTGCTTGTATGAGTATGTTAGCTAACCCTTCATAGAACAAAAGAAGAACATATGAAGTCTCAAAGTCTCAAGCAAAAGATCTTGTTGATGAGGGCAAAATAGAGAAGAAGAGATCAAGCCATACCAAGATCAAATCAATTGAAGACATTGAAGGCATTGTGTTGTTAGAATGAACTAGGTACTATCTTGTAAAACTTCCTAGTCTTAGTCTTTGATTCACTGATCATACATGAAGCTCTTCTCATGTTTTTCTAAAATATAATCCTTTGATAAAATCCGAGTATTCTTGACTAAGGATATTTTGGATAGTTTTTCCTGTCTTTAAAAATTGTCAAGAATGCCTTTGAAACTTGGAAGAAAGTTTTGGATAGTTTTTCCTCTCTTTAAAAATTGTCAAGAATGCCTTTGAAACTTGGAAGAAAGTTTTGTTCAGAAAAAAAAAAACTTGGCTGAGGAAAAACAGAAATTTGAAGTCCGTTTTTAAAACCGATAGTCCGTTTTTAAAACCGATAGTCCGTTTTTTAAAACCGATCGTCCGTTTTTCCAATGCATGAAATTCGGCAGTCCGTTTTTCAGAAAAACCAAGTCCGAATCTTTCTGTTCAGAAATTTGGCAGTCCGGTTTTTAAAACCGATCGTCCGTTTTTCCAATACATGAAATTCGGCAGTCCGTTTTTCAGAAAAACCAAGTCCGAATCTTTCTGTTTCAAAGAACCGGAAGTCCGTTTTCTGGAACCGGTCGTCTGTTTTTAGCTGTCAGTGTAAAAAATATTACCGTTGCACAGAAGCAACGGTCATTTCTGAAAAGTTTCAGCCTAGTTTTCTTAGGCAACGGTCTTGTGCTTTATAATCCTATATATACACTCAATTCTCAGCTATTAAGGCAAGAAGTTTGGGAATTATTCATTGAGAACATTTAACACATTTCAAGAGCTTCAAAAATACATTTTTATTACAAATCATTTTTGAACCCAAGCAAAATCTTCTTGAGCTTCATTATTGATCATCCATCAAAGAAGAAGAAAAGAGGTGCTTGTAGAAGTATACCATTGAGTTGTAATCTTCCTCTTCTCAAGCTAAATTGGTAACATTGTTCCTAACTCTCTCTACTCTATTATTGTGATCAAAGGTTTGTGGAAAACCCTTTGGGTGATCCTTTGATTAACTAGTTGTATTGTTGTGATTGAGGTTTTGGTGTAAAACCCTTGAAGGGTGAACCTCATTGTGTAGTTGTGTTGTTGTGTTTGAGGTTATAGTGTAAAACCCTTGAAGGGTGAACCTCATTGTGTAGTTGTGTAATCAACTTGAAGTTAGTGGATTTGTGAAATCCTTGGGTTGAGGCTCAAGGTAGTGGATGTAGCTCTTGGAGAGAGTGAACCACTATAAATTGTTGTGCATGCTCTTTAATTCTTTGCTCATTTCTTAATTGCCAATTCTATAAGATTATGCTTTGTGTGAATTCTTACTAAAAAGAGTTTTAGAAATCTTTCACAAACAAATTGGAGGTTTATCTTTCTAATCAAACAAAAGATTTTTTAAATTAGCCAAAAACCTTATTCACCCCCCCTCTAAGGTTTTTCAATTGGTATCAGAGCGGGGCTTCTTTAAAAAGGGACTAACATCCTTGAAGCAAAAGATCTTTATTTTACTATGGCTAATGTTTCTAGTTTACCATATGTAGAAGGCTCTTCTACAAATAGACCTCCTCTTTTCGATGGTTCAAATTATACTTTTTGGAAATCTAGAATCAAAATATATATTTGCTCTATTAACTTTAATCTTTGGAGCATTGTAGAGAATGGACCTTATGTTCCTATAAAGGATGGAATTGTCAAGAAGGTCGAAGACTATGATGAGCTTGATTCAAGGAAGATGACTCTAAACTTTCAAGCTATGAACATATTGAGTTGTGCCCTGGATGCTAATGAATACAATAGAGTGAGCGGATGCGACTCGGCTCATGAAATGTGGAAGTTACTTGAAGTAACTCACGAGGGCACCAATCAAGTGAAGGAGTCTAAATTAGCTATGTTGGTGAGAGATTATGAGCTATTCATGATGAAACAATATGAAAGCATTAGTGACATGTTCACAAGGTTCACCAACATCACAAATGGCTTAAAGGCATATGGAAAAGAGTACACAAGGGGAGAAGTAAATAGAAAGATTCTTGATTCACTCCCAAAAGCATGGCAACCAAAAACTCTTGCCATTGAGGAATCAAAAGAGTTAAGTCAACTTCCTATTGAAGAACTCATCGGATCTCTCCTTACCTATGAGATGAAAATAAATAGATTAGATGAAATGGAAGATGAAGACAAAGGAAGAAGAGGCATAGCACTCAAAGTGAATGATGATGATCATACATGCTCGTCAAACAATGAAGATGAGATTGAGGATATGGCCCTAGTGATGAGGAAATTTAAAAGATTTTACAAAGAAGACTTCAACAGAGGAAAGAATCCTCCATTCAAGAAAGGAGGACAAAGTTCATCACTCTTCAAGGCTAGATGTTTTGAATACAATAGCACCAATCATCTTGTAGCCGATTGTCCCAAGGCCCTTAAAAAGGAAAAGGAAGCTTTAGAAGTCAAGCTTGAGGCATTGAAGAAAAAGAAGAAAGGCAAAGGCCTAATTGGAGCTTGGGATGAAGACTCAAGTGAAAATGAAGAAGAGGAAAATGCCAACATATGCTTCATGGCACTAGAAAATGAGGTACAATTTTCACCCTCTAACTCTTCTAATATCCTTGATGATGATTGTGATCCTAGTTTAATGCTTTTTGAAATGTATGATGAGTGCAAAAAGGTTACCAAACGAAACAAAGATTTAAAAAGCAAAACTCAATTTTTGTTAGATGAAAATTCAAGACTCATTTGTGAAAATAAAGCCATTCTTGAATCCTTGGAAGTCTTGAAGAAAGAAAAAGAGAGCTCAAATGATGACTTTCAAAAACTTGTTTTAGAAAACAAAAACCTTTGTGAAAAGATTTCCTTTCTTGAAAAATGTTTAATTGATTATGATGTATTAAAGAAAAAGGTGAGTGATCTCACTCTTTGTGTTGAAAAATTCACCAAAGGAAAAGAAAACTTTGAAAAACTTCTTGGCTCTCAAAGATCACCCTTTGATAAAAATGGTATTGGATATACTCATTCCAATATTTTCTCAAAACAAACACGGTTTGTCAAAGCTTCATCATCTCACTCACACCTTTGTTGCACCTATTGTGAAAAGAGTGGTCATAAAGCCACAAAATGTTTTATAAAGAAAAAGATTGAAAGAGGAGTTAAAACCGTTTGGAAAATAAAAGAAAATCCAACTAACATTCATGGACCCAAAAAGATATGGGTACCAAAAGACTTTGCTACTTCCTTTTTGTAGGAAAACAAGGCAAGGTCATCTAAGTGGTGGATGCTTAAGACACATGACCGGATATGCATCCCTCATGAATGAACTAAGAAAAACCGAAGGTGGTTTTGCTACTTTCGGAAGGATCATCGGTATAAGTAACATTGCATATTGTTTATCTTCTTTGATTAAGGAAGTACCTTAAATTGATGGTTTGAAGCATAATTTATCTAGCATTATTCAATTGTGTGATTATGGGTACAAAGTTGTTTTTTAAAAGTGAATCTTCTTTTATCATAAACAAGCTTGTGAACAAAACAATTTTTAAAAAAAAAAAAAGGAGTTGGCATTTGTCTATGTCTTTTATCTTGAAGTTCTCATTTCTCAAAACTTATAGTGTCTCTTGGTTCATGATGATGATGTATTTTTGTGGCATAGAAGGTTTGGTCATGATAATATGGATTTATTAAACAAACTCTCTTCAAAAGAACTTGTTAGGGGCTTACCAAAACTTCATTTTGAGAAAACTAGACTTTGTGATGCTTGCCATTTTGGAAAACAAATTAATACCTCTTTTAAACCATAGTAAATGATTTCAACTTCAAAACCTTTAGAACTCATTCACATGGATTTATTTGGACCAATGAGGACCACTAGTCTTGGTGGTAAGAGGTATGCCTTTATTATTGTGGATGATTTTTTTTTTGGACTTTGTTTTCAAGCCGAAAGGATGAAGCATTTCATGAATTTATTAAATTATTCAAAAGAGTCCAAACCTCCCTTGTTTGCAAATTGATTTCTATAAGAAGTGATAATGGGAGAGAATTCAACAACCAAGATTTTACAAAAATTTGTGATGATTTTGGTATTTTACAAAACTTTTTTTCGGTAGCCAAAACTCCTCAACAAAATGGATTTGTGGAAAAGAAAAAATAGAACTTTACAAGAAATGGCAAGGTCAATGCTTTATGAAAATTCCCTTCCTAAACTTTTTGGGCCGAGGCCGTTAACACCGCATGCTACATTTGAATCGTGTTATCTTGAGACCTTCTTTAAAGAAAACTCCCTTTGAACTCATTTTTAATAAAACCCCCTCAATTGGTTATTTTAAAGTTTTTGGATACAAATGTTTTATTTTAAACACCAAAGACAATCTTGGGAAGTTTGATCGAAAATCCGATGAGGGAATTTTTCTTGGTTATTCTTCAAACAAAAAGGTTTTTAGAGTTTTCAACAAAAGATCCTTGTGTGTTGAAGAGTCTATTCATATATATTTTGATGAAACTAACATTTTTGACAAGAAAGATTATGATGTCATAGAACTCTTTAGCTACCAAACTTTGTACACTCAAGCAATGGAAGAACATGCTTATGGAGGAAGAAGAGATTGAAGCAACACAAGAAAATGATCAAGAAGCTCAAAATCCTCCTCAAGATGGGATATATCCAAAGGATCACTCTAAGGTTTTTCAATTGGTATTATTTCTAATCTTAATTTGCTTTTGTTATGCTAAGTGATCTGCTTCTTGTTATGGGCTTCATGATGACACTTTAATGTTGAAAGTCCTACTAGTATCTCTTCTATGATCCCTTGATACTTTTCTCCTACAATTTTTTTATTTATGACAAAAGGGGGAGAAAATAGTGCAAGATGTAAGGGGGAGAAATTTTGTTAATATGATGATTATTGATGATGCCTATAAATTGTTTACAATGATTATTGATGCAAGGGGGAGTTATCTCCTTTTCTTGGTGATTGTTATGCTTTGCCTTTTTTGATATTTTGATGCATCACCAAACTTTACTTTTGCTCTTTTGTTCTTCTTGCATATGTGTTTGTCATAATCAAAAAGGGGGAGATTGTTAGCCCTAAGGGCATTATTACTTGTGTTTTGATTATGATTAACATGTGCTTGTATGAGTATGTTAGCTAACCCTTCATAGAACAAAAGAAGAACATATGAAGTCTCAAAGTCTCAAGCAAAAGATCTTGTTGATGAGGGCAAAATAGAGAAGAAGAGATCAAGCCATACCAAGATCAAATCAATTGAAGACATTGAAGGCATTGTGTTGTTAGAATGAACTAGGTACTATCTTGTAAAACTTCCTAGTCTTAGTCTTTGATTCATTGATCATACATGAAGCTCTTCTCATGTTTTTCTAAAATATAATCCTTTGATAAAATCCGAATATTCTTGACTAAAGATATTTTGGATAGTTTTTCCTCTATTTAAAAATTGTCAAGAATGCCTTTGAAACTTGGAAGAAAGTTTTGGATAGTTTTTCCTCTCTTTAAAAATTGTCAAGAATGCCTTTGAAACTTGGAAGAAAGTTTTGTTCAGAAAAAAAAAAAACTTGGCTGAGGAAAAATAGAAATTCGGAAGTCCGTTTTTTAAAACCGATAGTCCGTTTTTTAAAACCGATAGTCCGTTTTTCCAATGCGATAGTCCGTTTTTTAAAACCGATCATCCGTTTTTCCAATGCATGAAATTCGGCAGTCCGTTTTTCAGAAAAACCAAGTCCGAATCTTTCTGTTCAGAAATTCGGCAGTCCGATTTTTAAAACCGATCGTCCGTTTTTCCAATACATGAAATTCGGCAGTCCGTTTTTCAGAAAAACCAAGTCCGAATCTTTCTGTTTCAAAGAACCGGAAGTCCATTTTCTGGAACCGGTCGTCCGCTTTTTAGTCGTCGATGTAAAAAATATTACCGCTGCATGTAAGCAACGGTCATTTCTGAAAAGTTTCAGCCTAGTTTTCTTAGGCAACGGTCTTGTGCTTTATAATCCTATATATACACTCAATTCTCAGCTATTAAGGCAAGAAGTTTGGGAATTATTCATTGAGAACATTTAATACATTTCAAGAGCTTCAAAAATACATTTTTATTACAAATCATTTTTGAACCCAAACAAAATCTTCTTGAGCTTCATTATTGATCATCCATCAAAGGAGAAGAAAAGAGGTGCTTGTAGAAGTATACCATTGAGTTGTAATCTTCCTCTTCTCAAGCTAAATTGGTAACATTGTTCCTAACTCTCTCTATTCTATTATTGTGATCAAAGGTTTGTGGAAAACCCTTTGGGTGATCCTTTGATTAACTAGTTGTATTGTTGTGATTGAGGTTTTGGTGTAAAACCCTTGAAGGGTGAACCTCATTGTGTAGTTGTGTTGTTGTGTTTGAGGTTATAGTGTAAAACCCTTGAAGGGTGAACCTCATTGTGTAGTTGTGTAATCAACTTGAAGTTAGTGGATTTGTGAAATCCTTGGGTTGAGGCTCAAGGTAGTGGATGTAGCTCTTGGAGAGAGTGAACCACTATAAATTGTTGTGCATGCTCTTTAATTCTTTGCTCATTTCTTAATTGCCAATTCTATAAGATTATGCTTTGTGTGAATTCTTACTAAAAAGAGTTTTAGAAATCTTTCACAAACAAATTGGAGGTTTATCTTTCTAATCAAACAAAAGATTTTTTAAATTAGCCAAAAACCTTATTCACCACCCCCCCTCCCCCCCCCCTCTCTAAGGTTTTTCAGGTTCTGATGAGGAGAAAGAACATCCTGAGGCATAAGCCCAAGCTCTTAGAGATTACTACCTTGCGAGAGATAGGGTTAGAAGAGTGCCTAAGGAACATCCTCGGTATGGTTAGTCCTATATAGTTTCATATACTTTTGTTGTTGCATCTTTTGTGGAAGAAAAAGAACCATTATGTTTCTAATGTTTTAAAATGACCCAATCACTCTTTATAGTTACATGCTATGGATGAGGAAATGTCTTCTTTAAATAAGAACAAAACTTTGATTCTTGTTCTAAAACCCTAAAAACAAAAGTTAGTTGACTGCAAATGGATGTTTAAAATAAAAGAGCCTGACTCTTCTAAAGAACCTCCAAGGTTCAAGGCCAGGCTGGTTGCAAAAGGTTTTTCACAAGTTGAAGGCATTGATTTTAATGAAATCTTTTCTCCTGTCGTTAAATACAAAATGATTACGATTATTCTTTCTGTTGTTGCTTTTTATGATCTCAATCTTGAACAACTTGATGTTAAAACTGCTTTCTTTCATGGTGATCTCAAAGAGACTATATGTACGTGTCAAAGCTAAGATCGAGGATCTAAAATCCTTGTTGAAATCTGAATTTGATGTGAAGGATTTAGGGATTGCATCAAGAATCCTTGGGATGAGTATTTCGAGAGATAGAACTGATTGTTCACTTTTTCTATTTCAAAAGCCCTTCCTTTAGAAAATTGTATCCAAATTTTCCATGCACTTGTGTAAGCCCGTTATAACCCCACTTGCGAGCTATTTCAAACATTCTGACAAAACCTGTCCTAAGACCAAAAGTTAGAAAAGAGATATTGCAAATATCCTGTACAGAATGGCCATAGTCTCAGCCATGTACTCAATGATATCTGCCCGACCAGACATTGCCTTTTCTATAAGCCTTCTCAGCAGATTCATGTCTAACTTGGGAGAGATCATTGGGCTACTCTCAAGTGGCTACTGTGTTATCTTAACGGAACCTTAGATCGATCCTTACACTATCATAATTTGGAACTAATTGGATTTGTTGATTATGATTTTGCAGGTGATAAGGATGGTAGAAAATCAACCTCATCCTATTTCTATACTCTAGCGGGTAATTGCGTCTCATGGAAATATCAACTGCAACCTATAGTTGCCTTATCAACAACCGAGGGTGAGTACATTGCAGCTACAGAAGCTATCAAAGAAACAATTTGGCTTCAAGCGTTATTAAATGAATAACAAGTTTTACATTCAAAAGCTATTATTTTTACTGATAGTCAGTGTTGTTCACATTATGTAAAAATTCAGTCTATCACGAACGTACAAAACATATAGATGTCAAATATCACTTTATTAGGGAAAAAGTCTCTAGTGGTTTAGTTGACATAGATTAGGTTAGTACTGATAATAATCCTGCTAATTTCGGTACGAAATTGTGAACACTAACAAGTTTATGTTTTACAGGGATTTCCTTCACTTGGACGTGGTTCGACTCCGGTTGTGACACACGAAGGTTGGAAAAATATTGTTCAAGGTGGAGATTGTAGGCTTTTCGGCCTTAGTCTTCCCAATATTTTCACATTTTTCCAGCCCATTTTATTCTTTCCCTATGATGTTACTATTGTGCCACAACAGAAAGACAAGGTTATTTGAATTGGTTAGAGATGCCGGGCCGGGCCAATCTGGGCTTGCCTATTGTGACTTGACCTATTTCTACCCTCTCCTCTCCTCGGTTCTCACACCACAGCCGACTCTCTGTTTTCTTTTCTTCTCTTCCTCTGCTGGCCGTTGCATCTCTGTCTCTTCTTCTTCCTTTCCCTACTTCTTGGAATGCTAGAAATTATTTTTTTGAGTGGAGTAACTCCAATTTGAAAGAAAGACCATGGATAAGTCATTAATTGGGAGCAAAGAGGTGAACTAGAGTATACCAAATTATAAGAGGTTCCATTCATGTGTCTATGTCACATTCAAGGCATAACTCTGACTACGATATAATTGCTACAATGGCGCCTAATTTTAGTGGAGGAACTGAAGATGCATAGGCTAATTTGGAAGAGGCTGGAACGGCTCCCAACATTAAAGTTCAATGTAAAATTAATGAGAACGGGAAGATGATGCTTCAGCTCATATAATTGACTCTTTGAATATAGGAGATAAACCACGAGATGGTGTTTTTCATTTTAAGGGTATAAAATAATCAAATGGTGAGGGAGAATAAAAAATCGACAAATATTGAAATGGTGATTACGGAGACTATTCAATATAATTATTTAAATTGAAATACCCAAACCTCCTCAGATGCAATAATATTAAATAAATAATGTTGACAGTATTAGAAAAATAATATACGATAAATATGTTAGAATAATAATGATAATTTTTTTATATCATTTTGATAATACAATAAAATTTTAACTTTATTGAAAAAATAATTAATAGGCACAAGTTCTATAATTTATAATAACGACCATTAATTCTAAAACAATTCAGAGCTTTCATCTTACTATCTTATTATTAATATCAAATTGATATTGGAAAATCTATATAAATAAAATTTTACTAATCCTAATTTAAAAAAGAAAGTCCACGTGCAATACAAATGACTTTTCCTAGTAATTCATAAAAAGGCAAATGGTAATGCAAGCTTTCTTCCTCAAAATACTCTAAAAACCATTCGTGAATTCTTAACAGAATGAATTTCTTCTCTTTGAAAGAAACGTTGTATTTGAAACCCTTATTCTCAAAGTATTTCAAGATGGATTCATGGATAACAAGATAATTAGACTTCATCAATTTCAAATTCATACTCATTAATCCAAGAATTTCAATGGAAAAAAATGAAAAATAGGGTTTATAGAACTAACAAGGAAGTGCAAGAATTCCATTCTCATATGACCAATAAGTAGGATAAAAGAAAACATTTTATCCATTCTAATTTATCCTTCATTAAAGATAGAACCAAGTTTCATCAATCATATTCTTCAAGTATGTTTTGAATGAAGCAATCTAAGAGGAAATTATGAATCATGACCCACGAACAGTTTGACAAATACCAAGAATCTTCTACAAATATGCATTCTTATGGAAATGCATCACAAAAGGTTTACGCAATGGTTAGCCAAAAATGAGTGCTGTCAAGTCCTCTCCCATTATATTCAATATGCATATCATTAAGAAATGGACAAGAGAAACAATCAACAAAATTAGAATAGAAATTACCAATTATCTAATCCAAGGAGTCATGATTTAATCTCAAAGTGGATTCAGTGGAAAACATTGTGTCATTATTTCTAGAGACATTGGTAGGAAGACTAAAAATATGGAACTATTCACAATGGAATTTTTTTCCGAATATAGTTCATAACGAGCTAAGATATTGAAAAGTATATCTATCGTGAATATGAGCAAAAAAAACTGACATCTTCAACTACCTCCCTAGGTTCACTGGTAATTCAATGCTTCAGTTTACAAAATATATTGCCTTCTTTCTTATGATATATATATCTATGTATATATATCAATGGTACCATGGAAACAAGACTTTGATCTCATAGGCTCAAATGAATAACTATTTAAATGCTCTATGTTACAGAATACAAATGAATATGATTAGAATCTCTATACCCTATATATATAGCACTACTAAGAAAAGCAAAAAAGATATACAAAATAATCAGAACTAAACATTTATAGTTATTCTTTCGTGTGAGAAGTTAGTTATAAATACCTATCAACAATTTTAGCTTTTCAATTTATAAAAAAGAATTTTATAAATAGTTTTCAAACAATGAACTTTTTAAGTGATTATTTTTTCAAAATAGCAAATGTATGGTGGAATCCGACTTAGAGCTCAGGTGATGTCGGATTTGAAGTTAATGTCATTATTTTATTAGCAAAATATGGATAATTTGCAATATTAAATAAAAACATGAGGTCTTATAGGGTTAAAAAGGCAGGAGCAAAGGGGGTTAAGCGGGGTAAGTACTCGCAACATATATTACCTTTCATTTCACATGTTAAAGGAAAACATTACCCTTAACCTCAAAATATGGTTATAAATGGAAAAGATAAAAAATATGAATGTCTATTTATAGCAAATTTCTCAATAAATAACATATTAATGTGCTTGTTTGAGTGGGACGTTATAAAATATTTTGGGGCATACCCCAGTATAGTAAAAAGGCCTTAAGTAATGCAAAAGGCAAAGTGTTAAATAATCATAGCATTCATGAAAACCTATTTCATAGCATTTGAATAATAGTTATTTGAGAGAAATAATTAAATGATTATATCTGTCATAGATTTTTAAAAGTACCAGTGGCCAACATTTACAGACAGATAACCAAAGGATCCACATGGAGTAAGGAGAGGATTAATTCAACATTTAAAAATTCTTAGAAGCAAATGATATTATCAGAAAATAACTTAAACTAAGCTAGAGCACCCTGGCAAAGTGTTTGTTGTCATCTCTTTGAGTTCTTGCTCTTTTGGGATCCCTATCTTCTCTTTTTTGTTGCAAAAAATTGATATAAGCTCTCATAGCTATTACTTCTCTTGCTGTTAATCCAGCAATGTGTTTCTCCCTTTAGCTCTATTCTCTTGATTGATTTTTGTTTCAAGAATTTGGGCTTCAAGAAGAGAGTCCCGATGATGGTTTAGGTCAATAATTTGATTCTTGGAAGAAGACATTGTTAGATCATTCAAGTCAATAGTTTCATTTCTGGTGGAAGATTCTAATACATTTTGATTCTTGAGAGGACATTATGGAAGTTCATTTGTATCATTTTGGTACATAGCTAGATGATTTGGTACACTTTGACCCTTGGAAAGAGACTCTGGTAGATCATTCTAGTTATTTTGGTATATGGTGAGACATTTTGGTACACTTTTACCCTTGGAAAGAGATGCTTGTAAATCAAACGGGCTATTTTGGTACATGGTTAAAGATTCTGTTAGACTTTGACCCTTGGAGAAAGACTCTGATAGATCATTCATGCTATTAGCTTCCTTGATCCTAGGAGTGAAGCCCGGTGGGACATCACGGTAGTTATCTTCTTCTTCTACTTTAATATGTTGCTCATTTGAGGCCTGTCCACTAATTCAGGATCCTAAGTTTCCATATTAAGCACTAGGATTTATTCTTGATTCCAAAAGTACTTTCTTCTTTTAGGTAAACTCGTTTTTCCTCGTCGAATCCAACAACTTTTTGTTGGAGTCAAAATTGAGTTACTCCACCACTTTATGTAATGAAACTTACCTCTTGTTTGAACAACCTTGATGGAAAGTACATTGATTGGTCAATTCTTAAAGGCCAACTAGAATTTACTTATGATACCTCAATACTCATATTTGAAGAAGTGGCCAATCCAAGTAGATCTTCTTCATATCCAAATTGAAGCGCTACACGATGTGGATTATATACCTCTTCACAATCTATACCAATAAGAACACACGCTCTCAAGCATCGAGCAAAAGATTTTAATTCTTTGTTAGAATATTTGTTGATGGATATCCGCGCTTCATTTTTTCTTGTAAAATTTTGGAAAAAACCAATTATTTATATTTAAGCAATAACATCGCAATAGAAAATCCTCACAAGAAGAATTAGTAACCGGCCTAACATTCCCAATCTCAAATATTTGTTTATCATTTCATAGGGCAGCTCTTGGCTCGGTAGGCCTAATAGAGTGACCTCTTATTGAAATGGTAGGAACCCTTCTGATGTGAACTGGACAAGTCAATCACCTTTCGAAGCCAAGAGTGGACAACTCACTAGAGCTAAAAGATGGAAACTCAAAGCTTTGGATGATAACGGCATAGTTGCTTACTTGGAGGAAGCTTTAAAGAGTAAATTGCAAGGGTTTGAAGACCAAGAAGGGGTGTCCAAATTGTTTTCCAAGTGTTCAATTAGCAAGGAAAAAACAAGGGAACAAATTACACGGGAAATTGGCTAAGCATTTAAAGAAACCTACCCTACTGCCACAGGTTGGCCCTACCTTACCGTTACCGGTAAGTTTTTGGACAGACAACCCTGTTGAAGACTGCATCAACCATCGACGGTAGATTCTACCCTACTGTTGCCGGTAAGTCTCGAGATGGAAAGTGCCTATGCATCCTTATATGCGGGCTTTTGTAATTCGAGTTGTTTTTCAAGCATTAATGCAAGGGGTTTAGAGGTATTTTAAGTCACTAATCACTTTTTTAGCTATGATTCATGCTTAGACTATAAATACCTCATGATACATTGATTGTAACTAATCTTGAATGAATTTTTCTGAAATTTTTGAGAGAGAATTCTCTTTATCTCTAAGGTTTTTTACCCTTGCTTGGTTAGCTTTCTTCGGGTTAATGTCCTTAGCATTGAACAATTGATTGCCTTAGGTTGATTAATATATGGAATTCAATTGATCATCTTAATTCATTTCCTTGATTGAGTCTTAGAGTTCTTCTTCTTTGATTCAATTAATCCTAGGTCCTCTAGATTGAGTCTTCGAATGCTTAATCTTCGTGCGTTGGTCTCATCTGATTTGAATTTTGTTTTTCAAGTTATTGACGTTTTAGTGTCGGGGTGTTATCATCCCTCGTTTCTTAGAAATTTGTTTTAGTACTCTAATGGTCTTTCTTTAGCTTAATTATTTTGAATTTCTTTGTTGTTGACTTTTAAATTGTTTCCTGGTGTGTTTCTAATCTTTTGTTGATGATTAGTAATGTGTTTTGGTTCTTTTCCATATATTATATTCCTTGAAATTCTTACATCTCAACGGTTTGATGATTTGCCTCATTGAACACTTATCCAACTAAGTACATTGATTGTTTGCTTGGTTGGGATTGATGCTCTTGATTCGAGTTGGCTAAGAAGTTTGAAGGATCTTATAGAGACTTTAATGTTGAGTCATTGGAAAAGGCAAGATGGTGAGCTTATCTTAATAAAATCCAATAAGAGTGTAAACACGAGTGAATTGAGTGATTATTAAAGAGTGTAAACACTAAGGGAGTGATTGCGAAGCCCTTTTGTTTCGTTTTATTTGTTTAATTTGCATGTTTAATAATGTCTACGAATGGTCATATGCCCCTTAATCTTATCAAGAAGGTACTAGTGAACATTCAATGAGGATTTTAAATGAGACTTTGCAGTCTATGCAACAATAAATTGAAAGATTGGCAAGACAATACCGAAGTGTTGCTAGAGATGTTGAAGAGCGTAAGAAGGGAAAGAGTAGTTCCACAATGGAGCAAAGAGTTGGAGATAACCTTGGGTTTCAATCCACCTCAGCATCAAAGACCTTTTGATAAGGTTTCTACTCATGGATACCATGACATGCCGGTTCAAAATTCTTATCCATTTCATGAAGGTGGATATCAAGGAAGACCATGAGTTAGAGGTGGTAGAAGAGGAGGTCTAGGAGGAAGAGGACACAATAGACCACAAGAAGAATTTCCAAGACATGAATCATGGCATGAGGATAATTTGTATGAAGATTATGGAGATATTACTAATAATGTTGGCCAAGCATAAAATGGTGGCAACTATGGTAATCAACAAGGAGTTAAAGTTCTTAACAAAATCAAGTGCTGGTGCCTAACTTCAAGTGTGAGAGTGATCAAAATATGCTCCTTGATCGGCAAAGACAAGTAGAGAATCTATTCATGGTGAGAAGCTATAGCGACATTGTCAAGGTGAAATTAGGCATTGCTGAATTTTTGGGTGATACACTTCATTGGTGGGAAAGGGTTGTGACTCAAAGGTTGGGAATTGCAAGGCAACCGGTAGACACTTGGCCGGAGTTGAAGACTCTCATAAGAAAGATTTGTACCGGAATATTATTATAGGGAGCTTCACTACAAGTTGATGATTCTTAAGCAAGGCAAAAAAAGTGTTGAAGAATATAGGAAAGAATTTGAATTGTACACTTTGAGATTGAGCATAGAGGAGGACAAGGCTGCCTCAATTCCTAGATTTCTAAGTGGTCTCAACAGGGATATAGCTAATCAAATAGAGTTATACCCTTACACTACTTATGATGACGTGTGTCATTCGGGTACCAAGATTGAAAATCTAAGGAAGAGGATTGGGTTTCTAAGACTAATCTTCCTTCTTCAAGAAATGTGGTGCATAAGTCCCAAGCATCAACCTACAAGAATTTGCTAAAGAAAGAAGATACACTTAAGGTGGCTTTCAAAGATCATTCTAAGCCTATGGTGGAAGATAAAGGAAAGTTAATCACTAATCCAACAAGGTGATTCAAGTGCAATGGTCTGGGGCATATTACTATAAATTGTCCTACCAAGAGAACTTTAGTGTTTAGTGAAAACTTAAATGGTTGGATTGAGAGAGTATTGTTGACAAAGATGAAAGTAGTGAAGACCAAGATATTGCCTCTTTTGAATCCGATGAAAAGGGTATAAGCTTGGTGACTATTAGAGCTTTGCCTACTCAAGCCCATGAGGAGGAGACTAGAATTCAAAGAGAAAACATCTTTCACACTAAATGCTTAGTGGGAGGTAAAGTGGCTAACCTTATTATTAATAGTTGTAGTTTCCACTAATGTTATTAGCACTTATCTTGTTGAAAAGTTGAACTTACCTCTTTTTAAGCATCCTAAGGCTTATAAGCTTCATTGGTTGAATGATAGTGTAGAAGTGAAAGTAAACAAAAAAGTGCTAGTGTCTATTGCTAAGGGGTTATATAATACTGAGATACTTTGTGATGTGCTCCTATGCATGCGAGGCATTTGTTGTTGGGACGTCCTTAGCATTATGATAGAAAGGCTATTCATGATGGTGTGAAGAACACCTATGCTATTGAAAAGGGTAAGGAAAAATTTATGTATCTTATTCCTATATTAGACTATTTTCTTGATGAGTTGCATGATTCTCAAATATTCTCAAAGATTGATTTGAAATCAAGTAACCATCAAATTAGAAAGAGGGAAAGGGATGAGTAGAAAACGGCTTTCCAAACTAATTTTCGTCTTTATGAGTGACTAGTTATGCCTCTTGATTTAGCTAATGCTCCTAGTACATTCATGAGACTTATGCATAATTTGTTGACGAATTTCATTCGTAAATTTGTTGTTGTCTATTTTGATGAAATTTTTTATCAATAGCCAAACTTATGAAGATCATTTGCATCATGTGAAACAAGTTTTGTTAGTTTCGAGAAATGAGAAGTTATATGATAACCTCGAAAAATGTGAGTTTTGCTTGGAAAAAAGTGACTTTCCTAGGTTATGTGGTGAGTTCTAAAGACCTTCATGTGGATCAAGAGAAGGTGAAAGCAACCAAGGAATGGCCTAACCCCAAAAAATGCATTCGAAAATGAGGAGTTTTCTAGCTTGTCAAGCTTCCATGGGAGGTTCTTCAAGGATTTAGCACCATTTCTAGTCCTCTGACGGATGTTATAAAGAAGATTAATGGATTAAAATAGGAAGAGAGCTAAGAGAAGGCATTTAATCTACTTAAAGAAAGGTTGAGTAGTGCACCTCCACTTCCACTACCTAACTTTGAGAAGATGTTTGAGATAGAATGTGATGCCTCATGTGTTGGCATTGGAGGAGTATTGATGCAAGACTAAAGACCCTTAGCATACTTTAGGGAAAATTTGACCGGTGCAGCATTAAATTATACAACATATATTAAAGAGCTCTATGCACTTGTGCGGACATTCAAGTGTTGGCAATACTATTTGTGGCCAAAGGAGTTTCTGGTGCACACTGATCATGAGTCCTTGAAATTTCTTAAAGGAAAATACATACCTATTACTTTGACTAAAAATGGATAAGCATGTTATTCTAACATTTGCTCCATGAAATAAATTTTAATTTACTGAGAGTTTAAAAGGACAAACAATAGAAGGGCGTGACATAAAGGCACAAATGAGAGAGCTAGAGGTTAATTTCAAACATGAGTAGGCAAATCAAAAGTTCAAACCATACAATGAAGGCCTAAGACCATCATTTCTAGGCTAACTCAAGCTAAGACTTTTCACTTCAGATAACAGAAAAAACACAAGGATGCATGTACAAATATTAGAAAATTTTCACTAGGTTAATTTCCTGGAATTTCTAGGTTTCTACTACTCACAACACTCACAGGTGCAAGAAAACATCAACATGTTGAAATATTATGCAAATAAGGTTTTCCAAACGAACAAGTGCTATGCCCTTTTGAAAAATCCCGACAGTCTCGTGATCTAGCATTCTACTCAAAGTGGGAAAAAGAAAGATAAAGAAAATCCTTTTGGTTTTATCCAAAAGTAAAGACTTTATGATTTTTTAATTTTTATTTTGTGGGATTTTTCATAAGGAAAACGAAGAAGGACGATAAAATGACAAAAAGAAAGAATTATCCCCTACACTTAAGACCACAATGTCCTCAATGTAGGGGCCTTACTCACAAGCAAATAAATAAAAACATACATGAGAGGCGCTCCCGCAGATAATAAAGCAGGAAAATACACGGGAAACCATCCCCACACAAATAGATAAAGAAAACATAGAAGGAAAAATGCAAGACAAATTACAACTAAAACAGAACAGAACATCAAGAGAAATAAACAAAGAAAAAAAAGTGAAGGAAAATAAAATAAAATGAAAAGAGAAAAAATAGAAAAACTCCCTATTGGCCCCCGCGGCGCCACCACTGCAACCCTAATTGAGCATAAACTTGCTGCACAGCTGGTAGTATAGAATTTTGTTGTGGTGAACTGAAGGTGGAGAAAATTTGAAGAAATAGAAGAGTTAGAAATATAAGAGAAGAAGAAGAAGAAGAAGAAGAAGAAGAAGAAGAAGAAGAAGAAGAAGAAGAAGAAGAAGAAGAGGAAGAACTAGAGAGAGAAAGAAAACAACCCCAAGGGATGGGACTTGCAGAAAGTTGCCATCAGAAAAGGAAATGAGCCCGCTGGAAGTTGGTGGTTGGGGGAGGGAGAACCGAGAACAGGAATGGAAGGGAGGAGCTATGGTAGTTTTGAAGTAGGAGAAGAGAAAGAACTTAGGAATTTTGGAGGGGAGAAAAAGGGAAAATTGCGAAAATTTGCAATTGATAGCTGGAAAATATGGTAAAAAATGGGTTGACCTGACCCGATCCACCATGGGAGAACCGACCGGCAGCCTTACCTGGGACCTACCGTGCATGGTAGGTCTCTGGCTAGAAGTGCCAAGAAATTCCCACTACCTACGGTAACCAGTAGGGTGCCCTGCCGTTTGCAGTAGTTCTCTGCTGGAGCCTTCGTTTTGCTTCTTCTTTGCATCTTTCTGTCCTGTTTCATCACTTGCCAGTCTTGTTCATTCAAACTCCACTTAGGAATGTTCCTAATAGGTAATAAACTCTCCAAAATACCTTACAACAAGATAGTGCATATAGAACAGATCTTCCGGGTGATAACAATAATAGTGCCACTTTTAATGTTTCCAATTTGTCTCCTTTTGATGTAGGTGTAGATTCAAGGATGAATATTTTCAAAGCTGGGGTGGATGATGTGAATTGGACAAGTTAATCACCTTTGCAAGCGAAGAGTGGACCTCTCACTAGAGCTCAGAGAAGGAAACTCAAAGCTTTGGATAGTAATGGCATGGTTGTTTATTTGGAGGAAGCTTTGAAGAGAAAATTGGAAGGGTTTGAAAACCATGAAAGGTGTCCAAGTTTTTTTCTAACAGTTCAATTAAGCACGACCAAATAATGGAACAAATAGGAGGAGAAATTGGCTAAGTATTTGGAGAAATCTACCCTACCGCTGCCAGTAAGCCCTACCCTACCATTGGTGGTAGGTTTCTGGATGGATGGCCCTGTTGAAGACTACACCTACCGCTAATGGTAGGTTCTACCCTACCATTGTCAGTAGGTTTCTGGATGAAAGTGCCTATACATCCTTATGGGCGGGATTTTGTAATTCAAGTTGGTTTTCTAGCTTTAATACAAGGGGTTTATAGGTAACTTTAAGTCATTAGTCACTTGTTTAGATCGGGTTTAATGCTTTTAGCCTATAAATACCTCGTTATACATTGGTTATAACTAATCTTAAAAGAAATTTCCTGAAATTATTGAAAGAGAATTCTCCTTGTCTCTACTGTTTTCATCCTCACTTATTTAGCTTGCTAAGGGTGAATGATGTCCTTAGTATTGAACAATTGATTGCCTTAGGTCGATGAATGTATAGAATTAAATTGATAATCTTAATTCCTTTCATTGATTGAGTCTTAGAGTTCATTGTTCTTTGATTAAATTAATCCTATGTATTCTAGACTGTGTAGTTGGAGTTTTGAGGCCTTAGTTTCCTCAAGGTTCTTCCTATCAATTTAAGAAAGAGTTTTGCCTCTCAATGTTTGGTTTATCAAGATTAGATCCTCATAGGTTTTCCATTGGAGGTAATCCTCAGCTTGATCAGGCTTAGATCCTCATATTAGGCTTAGTTGAAGCTACAAAATCCTCAATAGAGGTTCTTCATGAAGGAGGTAATTTTGGGAAGGTGTGTAGTCAAATATACTTGCAATTGAAGATTGACATCCCTTTCCTATGCCCATAAATAAACAAAATAAAATGGAGCCCATAGTGTATACCTTAAATACACTACTCGTTCACCTTGATCTTCACTATCCATGTTCTTTGAGGAAGTTATTAGTCCCTTCAACAAGCTTAAGTCTCTATGTATGTGAGCCAAAACCAATGGATAGAGCGCTAGATTTATCCTTTTAGCAAGGTGCACTGCAATGGGAATAATATACTTATCAATTTTGGTAATTTCATCCACCGAAAAAACAAACCTTGAAAGCCAAGACACAAGAAAAACTTCATGCTCAAATTGGCATCCAGGTTTCTCAAATGAGTCTATCCACTTGATATGAGTACTCTTAGCTTTCATTTTCTCAACCTTGTCCAATTATTTTATTTTTCACATTTTCCTTAATTTCAATTGAATCCTTTCCATCAAGGGGTAACAAAAAATAATTTTCTAACAGAGAGAACCCACAATGAATCATCACATATTTTAATATGATGGATGCTTCACTCCAAGGGAAAACAAAAACAAAAGTACTAGTTTCAACAAATCATCTTTCTGCTAACCCAAAAATCAGGCCATCATTTGTTAGAAACTCATACTTGAGCACACAATAGCAACAAGAATTCAACTTTCCTCAATAACAAATGGTATTTAGAGAAATTTTATGTATAATACAATTGATTATTATTTAAAGATGTATTTGCTATATTGTTTAGCATTAATTTAAATTTAAGAATCATCTTAAATAAGAGAGAAGATTTTAGTTTGAAAATAGTGGAGATTTGTTCTTTTTTTTTTTATTGTAGATTGAAACAAGTGGAGATTTCTTTCTAGCACTTTGTAGAAAGTAAATTAATTTCAAGAGAATATGCAAAGTAAAAAAAAAAAAAAAAACAATTTCGTTTTTAACTTCAATCTAAAAACACTATTTCTTGTATTAAAAAGAAAAGGTTGCAACGATTAAAATTAACTAATGAAGACCACGTTACATTGGTACTTGATAGCCACTTGAATTAGAAAAGTATAGTTGCTAGATTAATTTAACCGATCATTATTTATCTTTGTGATCGAAAATATAGGATACAAGACGAAGAAATATATAAATTTCTTTTAATAGGTTAAAATTTTTTACATATTTCTTTTGGTTCTGAATCTTCTCTAAGAAATAAATTAAAATTTTTAAAAAAATTAAAATTCAATCGAATCCAAGCCTATATTAAGTGGACCAAAAAATCCCTTCCTTTTTTCTTTTGAAAACATGTCATATGTTAGAAATGGTTTTTAACATTTGAAGTAAATGATCTATACTAACCCCGTTTTTAGAAACATCAAGTTCTTATAAAACCACCATAGTCTTTGTAAATGAAACATGACATGAGGAAAAAGGACACACAAAAAATAAAAAGCCATTGAACTATTGATATAAATGCAAACAATAAATAAACAAAGAAGGAGGAAAATTAAAGGAATAGGAGATAATCATACCTTGAGATACCATGGAGACTAGATTCGATCTTTAGCTTTTTAAAAAGGCAAATGAATAAATGTATTTAGACTAATTTAAGAGTGGGCATGGTATAATCTCTCCTTCTGGGGTTAGGCACCTAATAGGAAGACCTTACTTACCAAAAAGAGATGAAACATGACTTGTTGTGTTTTGACTTTAGTCCTAGTTTAGTTTTGTTTAGGGGTAAAAAATTGAAGGGGAATAGGAGAGAATGTAAATTAGGATGTAAATATCATATTCATCTTATTTGCTTGCAATGTATGAGTGAATGTGATGCAAATATGGAAGGGAACTCTTCCTATCAACTATAGCAAATTAGTCCCTCCTAAAACAGAGAGACTCAAATGTAAATGATGATAAAAAGACCATTTTACTCTCTAATAAATTAGTTAAATTTATTAAAAATTTATTCTAAATCAAAATGGTATACAATATATATAAGGTTCCAAGTTTTGTACAATGGATATAATAGTAAACTATTTATTTTCCACTTTCACCTTGATCAAACAAAGGAATTTAAACATCATTTACTTTCTTTCAAACCATAAACAATTTTCAAGTAATTGATTATACTTCCCCTATTGAATGTAAGGGTGCCATTCTACATCCCCTTACCTTCCCTATCCTCCTCTATGAACCAAATTATAATGCTTAAACTACGGTCTTGATTAGAAGTCTAACAAATGTTATACTGACAATTATATATACAAGAATAAATGTGTAAGACATTAACTTTTAACTACATAGATACTTTAATACCTTGAATGTGTCCTGCAGATATTGCAATATGGAAAGAAAATAATCTACATACAACCTACAATAATCAAGAATTAATTTACTATACTAATATGCTTCCATAATTAAATAAAGAAGGCCTAATTCATCATTCCTTATTACATTTTATGGAAACTTTCAATTTAAAATTTTTAGATGATTGGGCTTTCGTTTTCAATGTAGAACTGATTCAGTTATTGTAATGACAAGTTTTCGAAAAACAATATTTATGTTTATTTAATTTGTATTTCGTAAATGGAAATTTTCAATGATAATTATGTATAAAAAGAAAAGGAAATTGATAAATTCAAGGCTCTTTTTTTAAATCCATAAAAAATTCATTTTAATCTCAATACTACCCTTAGTAAACATTAACTATTTATTATCCTTAGTTATTCACTTTACAATAGATAACTTTGTGATGTATGGATTCTCGAGAAGAGAGGAGCCGCGGTGGTCCCCCCGGACCGCCCGGATAAAGCTCCTTATTCCTATTTACTAAATTTTTATTTAATTAATTCAGTTGTTAAAAGGGGTCCTACAAGAATTCTTTTGGAAAAAATAAGGCAATGGGATAGAAATAATGAATCGTAATGGAAATAGAGTTCAGGTTCGAATTCCATATAATAATAACTCGGACGGCCATTTCAAATGCATATTCAAATTAAAATGTGAAAAATTGTCCTCTAAGAAAGGAAACATTGAATGAATCTTACTTTCAATAACAAGGATTTCTTACTTTAAATATTAAAAGAAGATGATATAGTTTTCAATATGATATTTTTCTTTTTGGTAATATTTTCACATTAGAGAGATCAATATCACAAATTATACCTTGCACCCCGAGTGCAACTTCCAAGGTGCACTCCAGGTGTTCAAACAGCTCCATCCCACTTAAAATGGAAATTACTAGGGCTCTTCAGTCACGCTTCTATCTCCCTTTTCTTTGGCATTATCTCACTCCTCTCCTTCTTTTTTCATCATTCTTCATCTTCTACCCAATGGCAATCTTTAAAAATCTCTATTCAAACCACCACAACCTTTGTTTGCTTATTGTTCTCCAGGTGAATGACGACGGTATTTCTTCTTGTTATTTTGCTGATTCGTAATCCACGGAGGAATATAGAAAAATTATTATTATTTTCTGAATAGTAGTTGTATTAAATAACAAAAAATAAATTACACAGATGGATAAGAGACACAACCTCTATATCCATGGTAATAAAAATAAAACCAACCTTCAGAATCTCTTACTGGGTACAAAACATAAAATAAACAATGAATAAACTCACCTCTAATATTCCTCTAGCATCTTCAAGAAGAAGAGTAGAACTAGGATCTGAAATGATCAAGGAAAAAACATACTTGTAGATTGTAGATCGGGCAAAAAGATAATGAAACAAAGAACTAATATGGTTTTTGGATGCAAGAAAACTAGAAAATAATGAAACTAGAGATAGAAGGGATTCCCTGACAGAGGTTAGTACTCCGGCCATAGCCGAAGCCCAACCTTGGCCGAAGAAGACAACAATGAGAATAAAAGGGGACTTCAGCAAGGATAACAAAGTGAAGAGAGAGAGATAAGAGGAAAGAAGGTATGACTTTGTCACATACGCAAGATTTTTTCTATAGGATTCTTCTTGATTGTTTTTAGGTTAAAAAATTAATGTAACATTTATTTTAACATTAATAAGATGGAGCAGTTCTAGAAATTACTTAGTAGCCTTTAAAAAATATATGTTTTAAATCTTATGAAACTAAAAATAGTTGACATAAAAGTAACTAAAGTATGCTAAAGAATGAACAAGAAAACCCTGTAGTTTTTGTAATTGTAAAATAGGTACGCGATCTTTGACAAATGGCAATAATTGAGTGAAGAAAGTTTATTGATGGAGGGATCAATTGCCTGAAAATTTTAAATGTCTTGTTTACCTCTATGACCATAAATAAAAAGTCAATATATTAAACAACAGTTTATTTTTCAATCTTAGAACAAAAGAAGAAAACCAAATTGTCTTTTCTCTCGCCTGAACCATCAAGTTCCTGCCCACGCTATATATGTACCATCAGTATTGCCTCATTCTTTCTCTTTTCTTCTCTTTTTCTCACCCCTACCATGTCCATAGAAAAAAAATGTAGTAATACATAAGTATTTTGAACTGATGGCTGCAGAAACCCTAAAATCGATAGCTAAAATTCCCGTTTTGTGTCCAAATCCGCATTCCCTCGTAGAGCTAGAAGACCATGATTCTAATAAGTAGAAAATTTTTGCAGCCAGGGAAAGGAAAAAATCTAATTGTATCACCCTTTAGCAAGTCGCTTCATTGACATCATGCCTCATTTGAAAAAGAAGAAAAGAAAAAGAATCAACTACTCAGTTTTCCTTCTTAAATTCATGTTACTTTCCTTTGTTATCCATTGCTCTCTTTTTTCTCTCATTATTAAGATTATATATCCGATCAAGTAACGTTAAGGAAGTTTCATTCAAATTATAAGCGTTCCGCGATTTTGTGAAAAGGATTTGAGGAAGAGTAATAGGGAAGTGATGGGTGAGAAAGAAGGGAGAAGATAGAAGTAGTGGTGAGACTAACTGGTGGCTATAGCACTACGAGGAAAAGACATTGATAGACTGGCGAAATTCGTCTCCATTTGGTAAAATTTCGTCTCTAAATTATTTTAGAGACAATTTGGAGACGAAATAAATGACAACAATACTCTTTTTTTTTTTTAGTGGATCCCAATACTTTTAAGGGGATATCCACTCCTACCTTCTTAAAGAGGTCTAAACCATCTTTTTCAAACACCTCCTTCCTATTCATTGCAAATCTATCAGGAAAGAGAGGTTTGACCATCATAGGAATAGATGACTCTCTTACTAAAGATTTTTCCACTCTAAGCTCTTCACTAGAAGTGGGGTAGGATCTACTTCTCAATCATTCTCCTTATCTATTGGTTTCTTCCTCTCGAGCTATTTCATCTCCTATTAGTCCTAATGGTGATAGCCCTAACATTCTCTTTAGGATAAGGAGTTGAGTAGGGAATTTGTTGGATAGTTGAGCCATTATTTAGCTTGACTCAGAAGCCAATTGTCCTACTTTGCTTCTCTATGTTTTGGATACTAGCTTTAGTGTCCTTTTGAAAAGTTAAAGTACACGAGCAAGGGATTTAATTAACCATGTCTTCAAGGGAAATCCCTTGAGATTAAGTTTGAGGAGGGATAGCAATATAAGAAGAATTGGGAACAAATCCTGAAGGGTACTTATAGTGCGGCTGTCTAGACCATTGATTTCCCCACTAAAAGTTAGGGTAATCTTTCCAGCCTTTATTGAAAGTGCTTGAGAAAGCATTATATCTTCCCTTTGATGGATCAGGAAAACCTCCTAAAACATTAAACCGTTCACCCTTATAGAAGATAGTAATACATTAGTGATATGATTATATGCCATGAAAATTTTACATGCCATAACTTGTGCATTCATGTTATTTTTCCCAAAAAACAATTTCCCAACCAAGTTAGTAAGGCTATCTAATTTTCTTTTCAAGTGCATATGTACCTATGACACTAACTTTTCTATGTGTTTCAGTTAGTTTGCCAAAATTGTGTGTTAGATGCCATGTCTGCGATCAACTCACGAGCAACTTGTGGAAAACAATACAACCAATCTTTAGGTATAACTTCAAAACTAAATTGAAAAGTACGAAACTTCATAACTTCTTCCTTAACATATTCAGGTTTCATATTAGAGAAAAATACATGAAATTCTTTTCAATAACTATGTAGTTCCTCCTCGAGTAACCCTTGAAAAATAGGCACCAATTGGATAAAATAAACATGCAACTTTGATGTATTAGAAATTTTATAAAAAATGATGCACAAAGGTTGATTATACATAGTTACTTAAAGGTATTGTTAAAGACTGAGTTTACTTACATGCATCTCGTGCATCACGTAGAAAAAACCAGCTTTAGTAGTTCTGCGCACTTTCTTGCACATGGTGTGCAACATCTTACGCAAATCTCATAACCAAACTTCTTCACCTTCTAAGCCTTAACATTCACTATTTAGTTCCAAGTACCTAAAACATGGAATAAGATGAAATGAGTATATTTCATACCAATATAACACAAAATGCATTAAAAGACTAATTATAAAAGGTGTAAGAATGCAATATTTTAATACTTAACACGTAAGTTGATATATAATTCCTTTCCAATTAACTTCAAGTAAGTTCATTAATTTTATATTTTCCCCAGTCCTTAAATTTAATAAATAAGTCTAACTAACTTTTTATATCTCAAATCTTCTAAAAAGCCCACACAAAAATTAGGCTTCAAATAAAAAACGAATAAAAAACAAGTCCACCATACATAAAAAATCCTCACAAGAAAATTACTAACTAAACAAACATTCCCAATCTACAATTTATGTTTACCTTTCAATAGGGTAGTCCTTGCCTCAATGGGCCTAAGGGAGTTAACATCTAGTTAAAATGGTAGGAACTTCTCCTGTGCCAAAAGTTGTACCAAATGAAATGGAGCCCAAAGAGTATAACTTAAATACACTATTCTGGACCTCGATCTTCACTACCTACATGTTTTGAGGTAGTCATTATTCCTTTCAACAAGCTTAAGTCTCTATATATGCTAGCGAAAACTACTGGACCGAGCACTTCCTTTGTTCCTTTAGCAAGATGTATTACAATTGGGATAATATACTTATAAATTTTTTTAATCAAGTAATTTTTTGCTTTAAAAATTTTTTGACCTTCTGTCTCTCTATCTAAACTATGCAAAGCTTTTACTTGATAATTACTTCTTCTTCATAATAACAATTATCGGAAGCAGTTTAAACCATTGTAATTTTAGGCCCCATTTTATTAAAATAAAATTGAAGCATGAAGATTGAATTGTTTAAGTTTTGAATTTTGAATATTAAGTTTGGACACTAAATTTAAATTTGAATGATGAATTAAATGTTAAGTGGTAATTATATCCAAAAAAGTATGATCATTTGAAAAATAATATATATTAAGATTTCAAACTTAAGAACTAAGCCAAAAATTCTCATTTAAAATTTACAACTACAATTAAGCACACCTTATACAATTAAATGATTTGTTAAAATTACAATAAAAAGCACTTAAATATTAAATACTTAGTAATATATGTTATCAAACATACTTAATTAAATAAGCTTTTAACTAATAAATTTCAAGAGGTGAGAGAAGCTTGTTTCTCTGTTGCCTCACCAAAGGTCATCCGCAAAGAATAAATGTGAAATCTTGGGGCCGCTTCTTGCCACTTGGAATGCTTTTCTCCCTCCACCTCCTGAGTGATCCGCTCTCCAAACACCTCCGTACAAAGGATGAACAAGTAAGGGGTCAATTAATTTAACAAATAATGCTTTAACTTCTTGGTGTTTAATGTGATTGTGGGGAAAAATATCATAACAAGGGTTTATATTTTGGATGACCAAAGTATTATTAGGAAACTAAAAAAATTAAGAAAGTTTACCATGTAAATAATCATGACTCTTGTAGAGACTTTTGTAAGAGAGTAAATTTTGTTATCTTTTTTAATTAAATTCTAATGTATTTTAAGTTTAATTGGAAAAAATAACTTCCCTTAATCTTAATTACATATGCAAGCTAAAGTGAAGACAAAGTGAAATTATAATGACGTTAATTGAGTGCGAAATAAGGGCAAAAAAGATTAAAGAATTAGAGTAAGTCAAAACCAATTGGTGATTAACCCAATTTTTGTTTCCTTAGAAAGAGACCCATGGAGACGTACTATCAAAACACTTGCCGCGTAGGGACATTTTATCATAATATTATAATATTGCAGTTTTATGTCTTCTTTGTAATATATTCAATACTTATTCTTTTCTTTTTTTGTTAGATACAATTGTTTAATTAACTAATTATACTTTTTTTAATATAATTTTATCATATATTTATCTTGAAAAAACTCTAGTCAAAATTTTAAGAAAATTCAAAACACAAAATCTTAAAACATCTTAAGGAATAGCCAATGTTGAAAAGTTTGACTGAAGATCGAAGGGGCCAAGCTACTAGTTCATTGATTCATCGGTTCAAACGGTCAAACCAGTGGTCGAACATGATATTACCTAATAAATATATAAATATAAATATATTAATAACTTCAGTTTACATGTTATTACATTTGCAGTTCTAAATTTGTGTATAATTAATTGAATTAAATTCTTGTATAATTTAAGTTTAATTGGAGAAATCACTTCGTTTACACTTTATTAGATTTGAAGGTCTAAATTAAGTGTAGACAAAGTAAAATTATGAGAACTTTAATGTAGAACACAAATAAGGAAAAAAAAAGAAAAGAATTAGAGAAAGTCAGACACTATGGAAACATTGGACTTTGGTGGCACACACTAAGTGCTCCCAAAAGCTTCTTAAATGACACGAAAACTCATTTGTGGCATTTATTCGGGTCTTTATTAAAATGTCACCGAAAGTTGTGTTGTTTTTTCTTGCACTTCATAAATGCCGCAGATATATTGGTCGCCCAACTTGTGGCACTTATCTAATGACACAAATTTGTTGAACGATATGACACTTTTTGTTGAACTTTTTGATAAATGCCTCAAAAGTATTTTAATTTTATATAATGAAATACAATTTAATAATTTTTATTTTATTAAGAAATTTGAACCCCAATAAAAATAAAATACGTGACCATATATTGAACTCACATATCCCTTAGTATTGATTATTGAGTTATATGTATACATATATATACACAATGTATGTATATATAGATATATACTTGTGCATGTACATATATATATGTATATATGTGTGTGTATATGTGTGTTAATTAGTGGCCTTTAAAAATTTGTGTAATATTTTTGTGATATTATTTGTAACATTTAAGTTTGTACCATATTTTAGTACCATTTTTTGTGGCATTTGAGTTTGTATCATAACTTGTGGCATTATTCGTGGCATTTAAGTTCTTGCCATAATTTCGGGACATTTTTTTAATGAGTTTTTCTTATATTTTCATAAGTTTGTAGCACTTTTATGTGATGCTTTAAAAAGTACCACAAAATTTGTGGCACTTTTAGGAAGTACCAACTATTGCAAATTTAATTATCTAAGTCAATCTAATTTGATGATTAAAATATTTTTACTAAATAACAAAAAACTAACTAAAACAAAGTCAAAAGCTTCTAAAAATAAACTACGAAGAAAACATCTAGGATAGGGGTTCACCACAAAGAACTCTATTAATACGGAATTAACTATCCTAAACTTTTAATTATGTGATCAAAAAGGAAAATTATCCTAGGGTAATTATGGTCTTCTATTGAAGTACAATAATATATCTAACCAAACTAACCTATATAGTCATGGTGATTAAATTGAACTTTACCGATTAAGTTTTTTTATAATCGTTTGCTCCTCAAGCACAATTAAACTACTCTCTCGATATAAAAATTCCTGTTTAATTCTTACTCCTCTAATAATGGGTCTCACCTTTCGGTCAGTTCTTCACCCAATTATCTAAAATCAACAATTATAGCTAGGTTTATAATAGCAGGCATTAAGAACATAAGAAATAAATAATGACCAACAATTAACACAACAAAATTGAATCAACCCCTCAACTAATAGAAATTCACTGGGTTTATCCCGTCCTAGATAAAGAAATTAACACACATATCTAAACAATCAACTATAATCATCAACATACTTATCTTGCACATATTAATAAACAAATAAAAAAAGGACAGGAGAGAGAAAAAAGAACTCTACTCGATGAATTGAATTCAAAATCTGAGGTGGAGCATTCAAAAATTGTTGAAATAAATTCTTGTTCTTCAATTGAAATCCTAAAAACTTGGGTTCTTAGAAGAATAGAAAGAAAAGAAATGATAAACAGAGAAAGAGAGAAGAACGATAGCCCCTGAACCATCTCTGACTACTCAGTGTTTTTCACTCTACACTATTACAATAATACCCTATTATGTGTCCTAATCATCCTTTAAAATAAAAGAATAAAAGAAAGAATAATAATAATAAATCAAACTTTTAAGTCTTCTAACATAATTGATGATATATTTTATGCGGGCACGAGAAATTTTTTGTGCCTGCGTAAAATGTCCCGAAATCTTTCAAATCTTGAGAGGCTTGAATAGCCGCATAAATTTTGACCGCCCACACAAAGTGTCCAAACCCTTGAAGCTTCTTCTGGGGATTCAACTTAATTGCGAAGAGACTTGCTTGATGACACACAATGCTAAACTTCATAACTTAGGCCCTTTTCTTGTGCTCCTCTATTTATAAATCTATCCCCGAGAATTCCTTGATCAACTCTTATACTATTTTCTGCAATTATATTCCTTATCGTCCATTTAAATAGCAAAACTCCTTCACCCTAGAAAACAAATAAGGGTGAAGAAGTAATCTCATCCATATGAAGGAAAATCAATAAAAATAAGTCATAAATTCATTAAAATCATGAGAAATGATGATTACTATGAACATGAAACTTTAGTCCCAATCAAACTCCCCCAAGCTTAGATTTTACTTGTCCTCAAGGAAAATAAACTTAATAATACCAAGCAGAGTTGTAAAAACATGTGTGAGTCCTCAACTAAGCGTTTCCATGAAAAATCGATTAGACGAATTCCAAAAGCTCACAATTGAATACGTACTAGTATCACGAACATAGAATCTTATGACAAACTATCCCACATGATTAGAGTAACATTATGCTAAACCTTCACTTGCTACATGAACACTCACACTGAAAAGGATAATTTTTTTCTCAATTACCCACTCAATAGTCATGGTCTAATTTAAGCTTGCCCATTATTTCATCTCTCCTCCAAAAAAAATGACCAAAACACAAGCAAGTCAAGAAGCCATTTAGTCACATAGGTTGTAATGTAGCTTGCATTAAAAGTAGGATAAACATTTTGGAAATATAGCTTAAAGAGCCAAAAGAACAATAGAGAAAAGATAATCTCCAATTACAAATCCCAACTTCTAAAATAAACCAAAACACTTTTGTAACACCATGTGAAAGATAAACATCAATGCCCACTAATGTAAAAGAAGAAAAACTTAAGGGAAATCACACACTCATAAGAGGAAACGTTGAAATCCAATCGGCTAATTATTATGACAAAGAAGATACTTTAACATACAATATTTTTCTTATTTCTTTTTTTCTAATTTGTTTCTTTTTTCTTTAATTTTTTCTTTTTTTGCCTTTTTTAAATTAAATAAAATGACATCATGAAGTAAAATAACTACAAAATCCACAGAGTTCTAGGCATATACAAACATCTCCGTAATAATTTGATATTGTTCCCATAGTCCTTAAAGTTTATAAATTAGTCTAACTAACTTTATATATTTCAAATCTTTTGAAAAGCCCAAACAAAAATTGGGCTTCACATAAAAACTTGCAACAAAAATAACGTCTCCATATATAAAAATTGAAGCCTAATGTTTGAATTGTTCAAATTCTTAATTACTAATTTTAAGTTTAACCAATGAATCTGATTCTGAATGATGAATTAATTAATAAGTTGTAAATACATAAAAAAAAAAGTGTAATAATTTTACAAATAATATACATATTCAGATTTCAAACTTCACAGTTAATAAAAAAATTCCTCTTAAAGTTTACAATTATAATTAAACACATCCTAAACAATTAAGTTGTTTGTAAAATATAATCTAACACACTTAATTATTAAGTACTTAATGATATATGTTATCAAACGAACTTAATTCAATAAGCTCTTAACTAATAAAATTTAGGTCAATTAATTTAACAAATAAGGGATTAACTCTTTGGTATTCAATGTGATTGTGGGAAAAGATACCATTAGAAGGATTTTTATTTAGGATGACCAACATATATTAAGAAATCCTTGTTTCCCAAATTAAACCCTTTATTGCTCTCCCTAGACCCTTTATTGCTCCGACACCATACCTCCACAAATTAAACTATTGTCGTCCTTTTATTCCTAGTCAAAAACTTTTTTCAAACATTTATTGTACCCATAAACTACTTACATTAATGCACTTATGACAGACTACACTAAACAACGTGAAGTTTTTCAATATATTTTAGGCATACCCCTATATATATGCCCCTTCTTAAGCCATTACTATACAACTAAAACATAGAGTACATATGCCGCAAATACACATCTCCATTATCTTCCAATCGAGATCCCCTAAAATTCCTCTTTTGAAATATTCACCTCTTTAAGAATAAAAATACTTTTACAAAAGGGTCCACATGCATGGTGTATGGCTAAAATATGTCAAAAAGCACCACATTGAGTATAGTTTTTCATACAAGCAAAATTTTAAATACTCTGTAGGTATAAATGTGTGAAAAAATTGTTTTTTGCTATGAAAAAAAAATGGCTAGTTTTTATATAGGTCATTCTCAATTGTCAATGTTCATTTGTAATTCAATACTACAGTTTACAAAATATAGAGTCTTTTTTTATGATATATATACCAATGATACCTTAGAAACAAGAATTTGATCCCATATCTGAAATGAATAAATATTTGAATGCTCCATGTTACAAAATAGAAATGAATATGAGTAGAATCTATATACCCTATATATAACATAACTAAGAAAAGCAAATAACGTGCACAAAATAATCAGAACTAATATTTATAGTTATTCTTCCATTTGAGAAATTAGTTATAAATACCTATGAACAATTTTAGCTTTTCAATTTAGAAAAAATAATTTTAGTGATATTTTTCCAACCCAAAATAGCAAATATATTGTGGAATCTGACTTTGAGCTCAGGTGATGTCAGAGTTGAGGTTAATATTGTCATTTTTTAAGCGAAACATGAGTAATTTTGTAGCGTTAAGTAAAAAGATAAGGTCTTATAGGGTTAAAAAGGCAGGAGCTGAGGGGGTTAAGCGAGGTAAGTGGCAACATATATTACCTTTCATTTCACATGTAAACTTAAAAAATAAATTATCCTCTACCTGAAAATATGGTTATAAAGGAAAAAGCTAAAAAATATGCATGTCCATTTTTATAGGAAAATTTTCAATTAAATTGCATAGTAATGTGTTTGTTTTCATGGAACGTTATAAAATATTTTGGGGCATTCCCCAATACAGTAATAAGGCCTTGAAGAATGCAAAAGACAGCGTTGTAAATAGGTAACAGTCATAGCACTGATGAAAACCTATTTCAGAAAAAAATATTTAATAGTTATTCGAGAGAAATAGTAAATGATTGCATATATCTGTCATAGATTTTGAAAAGTACTAGTGGCCACCATTTGTAGAAAGATAACCAAAGATCAATATAGAATAAGGAGAGATGTAATTGAGCATTTAAAATTCCTATAAGCAAATGATATTATGAAAAAAGAAATTAAACTAAGCTAGAAAGCACATTCGCAAACTGTTAGTTGTCATCTATTTGAGTTCTTGCACTTTTGGGATCCCTAGCTTCTCTTCTTTGTTGCAGAAAGTCGATATGATCCACATAGCTATTGCTTCTCTTGGCGTCAATCCCATCAATGTGTTTCTCCCTTTAGCCACGTTCTCTTGACCAATTTCTACTTCAATAATTTGGGTTTCAAGAGGAGAGTCTGGATGATAGTTTAAGTCAATAATTTGATTCCTACAAGAAGACACTGGTAAATCGTTCAAGTCAATAATTTCGTTTCAGGTGGAAGATTCTAATACATTGTGATTCTTGGAAGGAGATTCTGGTAGATCATTCGTATCATTTTGGTACATGGTGGGATGATTTGGTACACTTTGACCCTTGTAAAAAGACTCCAGTAGATCATTCTAGTTATTTTGATACATGGGGAGACATTTTGTTACTCTTTGACCCTTGGAAAGAGATTCTTGTACATCATATAGGCTATTTTGGTACATGGTGAGAGATTCTGGTAGACTTTGACCATTGAAGAAAGACACTGATAGATCATTCGTGCTAGCGGCTTCTTTGATCTTTGGAGAGAAGCCCGGTGGGACATCTGGATAATTATCTTCTTCTTCTTCTTCTTCTTCTTCTTCTACTTTAATATGTTGCTCATTTGAGGTATGTCTACTAATTTTAGGAGCCTCAGTTTCAATGTTAAGCCCTAGGATTTGTTCTCGATTCCCAAAGTACTTTCTTCCATTGTGTAAGCACTTTTATCCTCTTCGAATCTAGCAAGCTTTTGTTGGAGCCAAAACTTAGTTCCTCCTTCAATTTAAGTAACGAACACTCACCTCTTGTTTGGACAATCTTGATGGAAAGTTTATTGATTGGTTAATACTTAAAGGCCAACTATAATTTACAAGTGAGACTTCGATACTCATATTTGAAGAAGTTGCCAATCCCTGAAGATCTTGATCATATCCAAATTGAAGCGCTACATGATGTGGATTATACAACTCTTCATATTCTATACCAACTTCTAGGAAAGAGATAATTGACTGCATTGATCTCGGTAGCTACCCCACCCACGGTTAAAGACCGTAACGTAAGTAACTCAGTGCTCCATACGGGGGAAAATGAAAGCAGAATTCGTTCGGATCCTCCCACATATTCAACCTTTTTTTAGTGGTTTCCCTAGAGATCTTTATGATTAATGCACTTCCATTACTTCCTTCTATCAGGTCAAGCCTTCCCGCGTGCCACAAATGACCTACGAAGAAGAAGAATCCTAGAACAAAATGGGAGGTCACTCGAATTACGGGGACCTATACATATTAGTACAGTATACTGGGGTCCCCGGCCAGAACCACACATGCAAGTTTCCTTGCATGTGGCTCGTCCGTGCTTTCTGAGGCGCTGGCTATGACTTAGCATGGGAGAAGGGGGCGGAACTACACACTTTTGTGTTTAGAGCATTGTCCGAGTGAGTAGGCAGCACCTACCAAGGAAAGCCAATAAGAACACACGTTCTTAAGCATCGAGTAAAAGATTCTCATTCTTCGTCGGAATATTTTCCGATGGATATCCTTGTTTCTTTTTCCTTGTAAAATTTCGGAAATTTCATCACTAAATTATTTTGGAGACAATTTGGAGACGAAATAAGTGACAACAATATTTTTTCATTTCTTTTAGTGGATCCCTATACTTTTGAGGGGATATTCACTTCTACCTTCTTAAAGATGTCTAAAACATTTTTTTTTTTCAAACTCCTCCTTCCTATTCATTGCAAATCTATCAGGAAAGAGATGTTTGACCTTAATAGGAGTAGATGACTCTCCTACCTTAGGATTTTTCACCATAATCTCTTCACTTCCCCTTATCTATTGGCTTCTTCCTCTCAAACTCTTTGAACTCCTATTAGTCCTCATGGTGATAGTCCTAACATTCTCTTTAGGATAAGGGGTTGAGCAGGGAGTTTGTGGGATAGTTGAGCCATTATTTGGCTTATCTAAGAAGCCAATTATCCTACTTTACTTCCCTATGTTCTAGATACTAGTTTTATTGTCCTTTTGGAAAGTTAAAGTACACGAATCAAGTGATTTAATTAAGAATGTCTTCAAGGGACGTCCCTTGAGATTAAGCTACTTATTTTATGTAATAAAAACATGGCAAGAATCATAGTAGTTCTCAACATGTAATAAAATTTTACGCAGCAATGCGTGGTATGAGAAATGTTAGCGACATCTGCTTCAAGATCAAGGAGCAGCGGATTTATTAACATGATTCATTAACATGAAAAGACGCCGAAATAAAAACTAGATGATAATTTGGAGTAGGTAAGAATGGTTGCCTAGCATCAATAAAATTTCACAAATTCGAAGATGACCTCCAACCCCCTAGTACTTCTATGACCTCTACCTCTACCCTACTTGTATGCATTTGAATGGGAATTTGAGGAATGAGAATATGCAGGATGGACAAACTTGTCTGCTTTTTTGTTTTTCATGAAAAAGAATATGCAAGATTCCTATCTATTTAGCTGGTTAGATATCAAGATTTACTGAACCAAAATTCACAACTAATCATGATTATCTAGAAATTGATGAGAATGCCAGCATAAATATTTAATATTACAAATTTCCTATATTATTTAATTATAAATTAATATTTTTTGTACTTAATAACTAATTAGAGAAAAATACGTTAATATTTAAACAAATGAGCATAATTTTCTACTGTAATAAAGCATAAATTTTTTTTGAGGAACTACGGCCGACTCTAGCCCCTATATTGCTCCACCGCAGTACCTTCAAAAATTAAACTTTTGCCATCTTTTTATTCATAATCAAAAACTTTTTTCAAACATTTATTGATGCCGTAAACTATTTACATTATTGCAATTATGACAAACTACACTCAAGACGTGAAGTTTTTCAATATATTTAGGCGTCCCCTGCAAATATGCCCCTTATTAAACCATTGCATGACAACTTAAACAAAGCATACACATGCAACAAATACACATCTTTGTTATCTTCAAATAGGCATCACCTAAAAATTCTTGTTTTGAAATATTCACCTCTTTAAGAATAAAAATATCTTTAATAAAGGGTCCACGTGCATGGTGTATGCCTAAAATGTGTCACAAAGTATCACATTGATTATAGTTTGTCATACAAGCAAAATTTTAAATAATCTATAGGTATAAATTAGCTAAAAAAGGGTTTTTGCTATGAATAAAAAATAACTAGTTTATACATAGCTCATTTCTCAATGCTCAATATTCATTTGTGATTCAATACTATAGTTTACAATATATAGAGCCTTCTATTTTATTATATATATATACCAACAATACCTTGAAACAAGACTTTGATCCCATATCTCAAGTGCAAAATCATATGCTTAATTGTTCTTTGAGAAACACACAACCTCTGCAATCTAGTTGTTGGCGGAAGACAACACATCTTCTTGTATGGAATGACTTTGGACTTCTTCTTCTTATTTTTTTTTTCTTTGCATGTAATGATCATGGCCACCAAACTTGTACTGACGTATTTGTGCATCCTCATTCCAATACAACATACATCTATTCAAACATATATCAATCTTTTGCACCAGCATATTCAAACCAGACATTAATTTTTTGGTCCTGTTCCAATCATCCAATGCCTTATTTCCTTCGGGAGTATATCCTTCAAGAATTGTGATATTTGATCAAAGCACTTTATAGACATGTTGTTCTCTAACTTTATGTTCAACAACCTCGCCATTGTAGATAATTGCGTAAACTTTGTACACCTTTAATACAACAGTGTATCAACAGATTTCAGCATGTTATAAAATTGTTGAGCTTCAGGATTAGGCGCCTCCTCATAATTGTAGTACGCTGCATTGATTCAAAATCCAGACTAGCGGAATAAAAAATATCCTTACTGTAAGTGTTGCTTTCAACATTTCTTGTAACACTACCTCCCCTAATAATCGGTCGATAACCCACAAATGGTTCTTCATGTGCAGTTCGATTAGGATAATTACTTAAAAACTTGATTTATAAATATGCAATTTCACATTATCTTCTTTAAGATACTTTAAGTTCTTGCATTGACATCGTAACTCGTTAGTTGTACCAAGACCGTAATTCAGACACAAGTTCACAAACTGCTTCACACCTAGTTGAAACTCACTATTAATCCCCATAACTTTAGGCACAGTTCTTCTATACATCCAACTACGATTCTCCTTCATAACTTCACAAAACAAAACATGCATTTTAACATAAGACTTTATAAGTACGATACCTACAGATGAAGAGTCCAAAACTAGAACTCATTCTTCATTAAGTGTTACATTTAAGGTATTTAAATATGTTCTATGAAATATTTATAGTTTAAGAGTTTTATGTTTAAGAGTTTAAAGACTTCTCTAACCATTTGAGTATTACAAATCATTAGAGATTAAGATTTTAAGAGTTTTATGTTTAAACTTATAGATTAAGAGGTAATGAATTCTATAATCATTTCTCCATTAGAAATAAATCCAAATGTTTTAAAGATTAAGAATTTAAGAGTTTTATTAAAAGATTTTACATTTCAACTTATAGATTAAGAGGTTAAATAATTCTATAATCATTTTAGTATTATACACCTGTACATCAAATGTGTTTCCCGAAAATTTCCAAAACTAACTAACCAAACTTAAGAGTTTAAGAAACAAGACTTTTAAAATTTAAATGTTATAGAAATTTTGACGGACACTACAAGAATTCAACGAATTACTGACTGATAATTCGGTTAGTAATCGATTGCTAAAAGATAAGTACTGACTGACAACCGATCGAAATGGTCAGTGGCAGTATTTTGGTCCATGATTGGCTGTAACGGAATAAAAAGTGGGTCGTAGCTTTTGCCAATCGAATTTTCGGAGTTACCGACTGAATGTTCGGTCTGTAACTTTATTTTTCTTAATTATAAAATAAAAATTAAATGTTAAGTTACTAACTGATATTCAATAGCTACCGACAAAATATTTAGTCAGTAACTTTATTTAATTTTTTTAAAAATAACTATTTACCACCGAATATTGGTCAAGTAACTTTTATTTTTTAAAAAACATTTTATTCATATTTATAAATATCCACCTTAAATTAAAAACCAACAAGCGCACAAATAATATAAAATGGACAAAAATAATTATGATACAATCAATATATATCATACGAATATATAAAAATGTCTAAAATACATCATATAATATGAATGTCTAATACATAAAAATAAAAAAACAGATATATCATAAAGCCAAGGTAGGTGGAGGTGGAAGTGGGCTAGAGGAGGGAGGACCAATCAGTGGCTGAGATGTAGCGTCATTATTCGGCAGCGGGAAATTAGGGAAGAGAGTGGGTACCGAATCCAATTGCACTCCACACTAAGATGCGAATGATGTCATGAAGCCAACGAACTTGTGTTGTGCCTGCTGCTTATATCCCCACCAACTCCTCTTCCTCTTGATACAGGCCCCGTGGGCTGTCGCCGAAGATACCAAAGGAACCGATGATGAGCTGCTACTACCTCCCGATGCTCCACGATAAAGGCTGTAGACTGTGAGGTAAAACCGTAGATGTGGACCTTGTTGCTACCACTGGCATCCTCAAACATAAACTGCTCGTCAGTCGGAATGGGCAAGCGGGTCTCAAGATAAAGACGTTCTACGTTCGCCTTCAGCTCCTGATACAAAAAAGACATTAATAAGTAATTGTTAAAAAATATACAATAAGCATAGAGTAGTAAATGATAATATGAGTAATATTGGTTTAAAACTATTAAAGAACCTCACAAAAAATTGGTCGGATCGTGTATAGACCCATTATCCCTTCTGTTGATGCAGTAGGACATACAGTTCCGATTGTCCAAAGGCCTCACCCATTTTTCTCGTTACAAACAAAAATGAGTTTTCAAACATAAAGGTCATTAAAAAACTATAAATTATACAAAAGGATGGTTTTTTAAGTTGAAAAATAATAATTAAATATGGAAACGAAATTGACTTACCCACTCAATCAAAGACCTAGACCCGCTGGTGTGCTTGCCCAGCCCCTTGCCACCATGCCCCTACATCCAGTTCTGTTGTGATGCCTCTGCCTCTTCTTGTATGCCCCCAAGCCCCATTCATCACAAAGACTCATATACTATGCTGCAGTCATCCAGTGGGGCTGATACTCGTCGAAATGCATCTTGTACATCAAGTCCTTGTATCCTAATGAGGCCCGCTTCTGCCAAGCATCATGAATGGCATGCTCATGCATCGGCCCCATTGATACCTTATCTGCAATAACACATAATTTTTTAATCAATGTAGTGTATTTATTTAAAAGTTGATGAAGTTACTTTTATATAAACACTTACCCCGAACACTGTATACCACATGTTCTTTATTCTATCTGGAACCTTCCTAAAACTCGGATATGCCTCAACATAATTTTCCTTCATGATTTCAGTAATCACCTTTTCATCGTAAGAACGGTAGCCTAGCATCAGTAAAATTTCACAAATTTGAAGATGACCTCCAACCTCTAGTACTTCCATGACCTCTAACTCTACCCTAATTGTATGTATTTGAATGGAAATTTTAGGAATGAGAATATACAGGATGGACAAATTTATCTGCTTTTTTGGTTTTCATTAAAAAGAATATGCAAGATTCCTATCTATTGAGCAGTTAGATATCAAGATTTACCGAAGAAAAAATCACAACAAATTATAAATATCTAGAAATTGATGAGAACACCAGCATAAATATTAGATTACAAATTTCCTATATTAGTTTTTGTACTTAATAACTAATTAGTTTTTATTTATTTCGGAGAGCTGTTAGAGAAAAATACATTAATATTTACGTAAATGAACATATTTTTCTATTGCAATAAAGCATAATTTTTTTTAGGAGCTACGTGTCACGCCCTGCTTGCAAGACATGAGGTTTTTCCACATTCTAGACAAGCCCACAAAGTTCTAGCACATTCCAGAAGGTTCTAGAATCCTCTGGAAGTCTCTAGAACCATGGAGGAGACATCATGTAAACTAGTAGAATTCTCTAGAACATTCCTTTATGTAGAATATTCTAGAATGGTATAAGGCAACCGTTAGATCGTTGCCACATGTACTAATCTTAGCCCTCCATTGAGGAGGTGCTTGCCTATAAATAGGCTCACCCTCTTCATTTGTAACACATCACATCACACATCACATCACACATCACAACACACACATCACAACACATCAAGAACTTAGAGTTCTAAGCCTTGTATTTGTAAGCTCCTTTCAAGCAATATAAGCTTCTTTCATCCACTCTTTGCCTACGACTTTCCAACGTTCCCGTCTAGCCTCTGAAGTTTGAGCAAGTTAAGGCTTTCTTAGCATTTACGGGAGTGCTAAGGCCGCACGTCTACTTACAAGAAAAAGTAAGTGCGTGACAAGTGGTATCAGAGCTTGGTTGGAAGCCATGACGAAGACCATCAGAGATCAAGTGGCGGGATCCGACACCACCAATGTGGAGTCATCGCAACAAGGCCGGGGGCGTGAGGAGCAGCGCGACCCCGTTGTACCAAAGCCGAGGGGGAAGTCCAAGGACCGCACAGCTAGTTTTGAGTTACGCCTAACTCAGGTGGAGGAAGGCATGGGCGCTGTGGACGCACACATGGAGAATCTAGACCAACGGGTGGAAGGTCTAGAGGCCGACGTCGCCGAAACCCATGAAGAGGTGCGTGAAGCCCTTACCAAGCTAGGTGAGTCTAATCGAGAAGACTTACAGGCCCTCAGGGACGAATTTATGGCCGAGGTAGCTCGTTTGCGAGACGTCCATCAAAGGGAGATTAACAGCTTGCTAATGCAATTGGAGGAAGCTCGAGGGGACCTAGCCTTATGTAAGAAGGCGGTTCTTACTGGTTCAACCACATCCACGGTGGAACCCCGACGGGTCGATATCCCAAAACCAAAGAGTTTCGCAGGAACGCGTAATGCTCGTGAAGTAGACAACTTCTTATGGGGGCTAGAACAATATTTCGATGCTGTAGGCATCATAGAAGATGGAGCCAAGATCAAGAGCGCAGCTTTGTACCTCACCGATACAGCCATGCTTTGGTGGCGCCGACGGCAGGAAGACGTCAAGAGAGGTACGTGCTCCATCGCTACCTTTGATGATTTTAAAGGGGAGCTTAAGAGGCAATTTTGCCCGGAAAATGCCGAAGAAGAGGCACGTGGTCGCCTACGAAGGCTTAAACATCTGGGAAGCATCCGAGATTATGTGAAAGACTTCACAAACCTTGTGTTGGAAATCCCCGACATGTCCGATAAGGACTCACTCTTCTTTTTCATGGACGGTCTACAAACTTGGGCTAAAATCGAACTTAGGCGTCGTGGTGTGCAAGACCTTGCTGCTGCTATCGCTATAGCCGAAAGCTTGATCGATTACTCAAGCAAAAAGGAGCCATCCAAGTCCAAAGAGAAGAAGGATTGTCCCAACAAAGGTGGGGGAGAACATTGGCGAGGCAACCGCAAGGAAGACAACCGAAGCCAAGGTCAAAGTCCTTGGAAGCCGAAGGATAAAGGCAAACAAAAGGACAACTTTGACCGTTCCATCCCTAAACGGGGATGCTTCTTATGTGGCGAGCTTCACTGGACACGAGATTGTCCAAAGACAAAGGCACTCAATGCCTTGACGGCCGATATCAAGGGGCACGAATCAAGTGGCAACAAGGAAGATGCTCAAGTCGGCTCACTACAACTCCTCAATGTCATCAGAAGTACTCCGAAGACTCAAGCCAAGGGACTTCAGTTCGTAGATGCAACTATCAACGGGAAGGAGACAAAAGCTTTACTTGACACAGGTGCGTCCCACAACTTCATCTCCGCAGAGGAAGCCAGTAGACTAGGCCTTCAGATAGTTGGCGGGACTGGGTCTATGAAAGCCGTCAACTCTATGGCCAAGCCAATACAAAGCATCGCTCGAGGCGTCAAGACCACCCTTGGTGCGTGGGTGGGCTACCTGAATTTGTCCGTAGTACCTATGGACGATTTCAAGGTAGTTCTCGGGATGGAGTTTCTAGATCAAGTGAAGGCGTTCCCCATTCCTTTTGCCAACACCATGTGCATCTTGGACGAAGGAAAGACTTGTGTAGTACCAACACTACGATCTACCAAGTCCGATCCGCAAGCATTGTCAGCCATGCAGTTCAACAAAGGCTTGAAGAGGGACGAGGAAAGCTACCTAGCCATCCTCAAGGAGCACGACGACGAGGAGATACCTCCCCAACCAACCTGTCCCCAAAGGAAATAGAAGGCGTTCTTCGCGAATCGGTGGATGTCATGCCCGATGAATTACCAAAGAAGTTGCCACCAAGAAGGGAGGTCGATCATCAAATCGAGTTAGAGCCGGAGCCAAACCACCAGCCCATGAGCCCCCTACCGCATGGCACCACCGGGAGTTAGCGGAACTCAAGAAACAACTAAAGGGCTTAATAGATGCCGGTTTTATTAGGCCCTCCAAAGCTCCTTTTCGGTGCCCCCAGCTTCTTTTTCGGAAGAAAAAGGATGGTTCCCTACGAATGTGTATCGACTATCGGGCTCTCAACAAGGTCACCATTAAAAATAAGTATCCTATCCCACTCGTAGCGGATCTTTTCGACCAACTTGGCCATGCACGGTATTTCACCAAGTTAGATCTTCGCTCGGGATACTATCAAGTCCGTATTGCCGAAGGTGACGAGCCCAAGACCACATGCATAACAAGGTATGGCTCTTACGAGTTTTTAGTCATGCCTTTCGGTCTAACAAATGCACCTGCAACTTTTTGCACCTTAATGAATAAGCTATTCCACCCTTACCTCGATCAATTCGTGGTAGTCTACTTGGATGATATTGTGATATACAGCCAAACACTGAAGGAACACAAGGAACACTTGAGAAAAGTGTTTCAAGTTTTAAAGAACAATGAGCTATATGTGAAAAAGGAGAAGTGCTCATTTGCCCAAGAAGAGGTATTATTCTTAGGGCATAAGATAAAAGGTGGAAAGCTCATGATGGAGGATACAAAGGTGCAAGCCATACAAAGGTGGGAGCCACCCACTAAAGTTCATGAGTTAAGATCCTTCCTTGGACTTGTGAACTATTATCGTCGCTTTATCAAAGGCTATTCAGCTCGAGCGGCACCTTTGACAGATCTTCTTAAGAAGAATCGACCATGGGCATGGAGCGAAAATTGCCAACGTGCCTTTGAAGATTTAAAGAAGGCCATTTGTAACGATCCAGTTCTCAGCTTGCCTGATTATTCCAAGCCTTTCGAAGTGCACACTGATGCTTCGGACTTTGCTATTGGAGGCGTACTCATGCAAGATGGTCACCCAATAGCCTATGAGAGCCGCAAACTTAACGAGACGGAACGCCGCTACACCGTGCAAGAAAAAGAGATGACAGCAATCATCCATTGCCTAAGAGTTTGGCGACATTATTTGTTGGGTTCCAGGTTCGTCATCATGACCGATAACCTTGCTACTAGTTATTTCCAAACTCAAAAGAAGCTTAGTCCAAAACAAGCCCGGTGGCAAGACTTTCTCGCGGAGTTTGATTATAGCTTGGAATACAGGCCTGGGAAAGCTAATGTGGTAGCTGACGCCTTAAGCCGCAAGGTAGAACTTGCATCCATCAGTCGAGTTGATAGCCCCTTACTTAAGCGTATCAAGGAAGTCGAGGCCATACTAGCCGACCGCCATATTCGAAGACGAGGTGTACCAAGTTATTGGGAATATCTCGTAAAGTGGAAGAACTTGCCCGAAAGTGAAGCAAGTTGGGAGCGCGAAGATGCCCTTTGGCAATTCAAAGACCATATCCAGCAATTCCACGATGAAGGCGCGATGAGGGCATCGCGAGCATAGGTGGGGGAGAATGTCACGCCCTGCTTGCAAGACATGAGGTTTTTCCACATTCTAGACAAGCCCACAAAGTTCTAGCACATTCCAGAAGGTTCTAGAATCCTCTGGAAGTCTCTAGAACCATGGAGGAGACATCATGTAAACTAGTAGAATTCTCTAGAACATTCCTTTATGTAGAATATTCTAGAATGGTAGAAGGCAACCGTTAGATCGTTGCCACATGTACTAATCTTAGCCCTCCATTGAGGAGGTGCTTGCCTATAAATAGGCTCACCCTCTTCATTTGTAACACATCACATCACACATCACATCACACATCACAACACACACATCACAACACATCAAGAACTTAGAGTTCTAAGCCTTGTATTTGTAAGCTCCTTTCAAGCAATATAAGCTTCTTTCATCCACTCTTTGCCTACGACTTTCCAACGTTCCCGTCTAGCCTCTGAAGTTTGAGCAAGTTAAGGCTTTCTTAGCATTTACGGGAGTGCTAAGGCCGCACGTCTACTTACAAGAAAAAGTAAGTGCGTGACATACGGCCCACCTTACCCTCTTTATTGCTCCACCACTGTACTATCACAAATGAAACTATTGCCATCTTTTTATTTATAGTCAAAAACTTTTTTCAAACATTTATTGTACCCATAAAGTATTTATATTATTGTACTTATGACAAACTATACTCAACGATATGATGTTTTTCAATATATTTTAGGCATACCCCTACATATATGCTCTTTATTAAGCCATTGCTGGACAACTGAAACGAACAGTACACATGCAACAAATACATATCTCCGTTATCTTCAAATAGACATCACCTAAAAACTCATATTTGGAAAAATTCACCACTTCAAGGACAAAAATACCTTTACTAAAGCATCCACATACATGGTGTGTGCCTAAAATGTGTCAAAAAGGACCACATTAAGTATAGTTTATCATGCTAGCAAAATTTTACATAATCTATAGGTATAAATTTGTGGAAAGAAAGGTGTTTGCTATGAATAAAAAATAACTAGTTTATATATCGCTCATTTCTCAACCCTCAATGTTTGTTTGTAATTTAATACTATAGTTTACAAAATATAGAGCCTTCTTTTTTATTATATATATACGAATGGTACCTGGAAACAAGACTTTGATCCCATATCTCAAATGAATAACTATTTGAATGCTCTATGTTACAGAACACAAATGAATATGAATAGAGTATGTATACCCCATATATAACGCAACTAAGAAAAGAAAATAACATATATAAAATAATCAAAACTCAACATTTATAGTTATTCTTTCGTATGAGTAATTAAGTGTAAGTAGTTATGAACAATTTTAGCACTTCAATTTATAAAATTGAATTTTATTATTATCTTTATTAACATGAACTTTTTTTTGTGATTATTTTTGTCCAAATAGCAAATATATGGTGGAATCCGACTTAGAGCTTAGGTGATGTCAGAGTTGAGATTACTATTATCATTTTATAAGCGAAATATGGGTAGTTTTGTAGCATTAAATAAAAAGATGAGGTCTTATAGGGTTAAAAAGGCAGGAGCTGAGGGGGTTAAGTGGGATAAGTGGCAACATATATTACCTTTCATTTCGCATATGTTTTTAGCTTTTCTGTTTATAACTATAGTTTGAGGTCGAGGGGAGCATGTAAATTTATAGCTAATTTCTGAATAAATAACATTGTAATGTTTTTGTTTCATGGAACGTTATAAAATATTTTGGTGCATCCCCCAATACAGTAAGAAGGCTTTAACGAATGCAAAAGGAAAAGTTGTAAACAGGAAGCTACTTCGTAAAGGAAAAATTCAAAGACATTATTCCAAGCCTGGATCTTATCGATTATCCCACACAATCACAAGTTATATTTCAACAGACTGGACTTGTTGATGAAAGAAAGCAGCAGAGGTAGATGTTCGAAGCGAACGACATGTTACTACTTGACTAGAGAACAAAAAAAAAATGGTGCTTGATTAGGTGAAAGAGTTGCAACTATTAGATTGATATGTATCTAAATTATCCACGTGTGATGATTATAAAGACATGAAGATGACTGGTACGAAAAGCCATGATTATCATGTATTCATGAAACAATTTATGCCCATCATCTTTAGAAAGCTCCTTCTGACGAAAGTGTGGAGTTTTTTTGCCTAGTAGAGTCTCTTCTACCGAATAAAAGGATTTTCAAAAGAAAAGAATAAAAGGTACCTAAAAATTAGACTAAAATAATGGAAAAACTCTTTCAATTAAAATTTTTGAATGATGTATTCAAAACTAATTCATTGGAAAGCTTTAGAAAAATCATTAAATTATTGGTTGGGTCTCAACTCGACTATTAGGATTACCACTATCTTTAGGCGAAAAACTACTATTCTTGTAACAGGTTAGAGAAGAACCATTTCTCTCCCTAACTCAATTATGATTGAATTACACACCAGAGTGAATTAGATTTCTCTATTGACCTAGATAGAATAGTTATTATATCTAATCAAGTACCAATTTCTATCATTTAATGCCATAGATCATTCTTCTTTTCTCAATTCCAAACAATCTAATGCAAAGATATCAATTATGGTTAAAAAATAGTAACAAAAACAATGCAATTAAATAGTAATCAACTGCAATTTAACAAATTCTTCCATAAATTCCGTAGAAAATAATGTTACATTTATCTAGGGTTCAACCCCACTCAAATATAATAAAAACTTAGACACTAAACATTATCAATATCGTAAAATCCAATTTAGAATTCATAATAACTAGGAGTTTAGAAGGCTTTGGAGGTAGAATTGAAGAATCCACGACTCCAAGATGTAGATTGAGCTCCTCTCTCGATTTTCCCAAAGAAACCCGAAATCGCTCCGTTTTGCAACTTCAATCTATCTACTGAAACTTGATTTAACTAATTTTCCTCTTACCGCCCTCTATCCACCCTACAAAAGATAATGAAAATAATATATTGATTTTCTTACTAAGTTAACAAAAAAGCCAGTTGAGGTGGCCGAGTCTAGGCAGCCTCTGTGCAAGAAGTCCTTTCAGTGTCACTTCTGGCCAAGTTGGACTTGTTGATTGAAATTAGCATCACTTCTCTTTTTTTGTACGTTCTTACTCTGTAGGTTCCCGTTTCACTTCATTCTTCCTTCTAACTCATCCGTGCAATATCTGTAAACAAAAGAGGGGAAATGGTGGGTAAATAATCCATTTTATACATAAAACACTTCGAAAACTGAAATTAAACAATATAAAAATGTATACAACATAGACATGTCAACATTTTTAACCAAAAAAATCATTAGAGATGCTATTCACCGGTCGGGAATGTTTCTTCTTTTATGCAGTTGTGTTTAAGTGTTTTATTGAATAAAGTTGTTGATTTTTTTCAAGCACTCCCTATTTTAGAAGATTCTTCAATATTTTTTTATTGCTTTGCTTGTCCCATGCTTTTATTTGATCAACTTATTTAAGATTCTTAAAATTCTTGTAAGTGAAGAAGGCGTACACATAATAACCCCCCCTCCAAAAAAAAAAGTCGCCATTTTGTGATCATTGAACTAAAAAAATTGGGATCCTTTGTAATATCTTTGTTAACAATTCCTTTGTAATATTCATTATGTAATATTCTTAATGTAAAATTTTATTTAAAAAATATAACCAATAATATATAAACCTTAACTTTCAAAAGATAAACATTTGGGAAAAAACAGTATTATGGAAAAATGTAACAAGAAATATTGTCGTTAGTATTATAGATAATCTTGTATTCTTTTTTTTCATAACATTGGTAATATGATATTTTATGAGTAATAACTGATCTCATTCTCAAATGCACTTTTTTTTATTATTTTATGAAATTTCAAAGAGCAAAAAATTACTTTCAGGTAGATAGATAATGCCAAAACTATCATGTTTTTCATGATAAAGAGAAATATAATTAATAAGAGAAATAATAGGGAGAGAGAGAGAGAGAGAGAGAGAGAGAGAGAGAGAGAGAGAGAGAGAGAGAGAGAGAGAGAGAGAGAGAGTAGTCGAGAGGTAAGTCCTCGAGGAAATTTTTTTTAAAAAAAAGTTTGGTAAGAAAGCTGATATATATATAACTACAAAAAGGCAACTTCTTACCGATTGGGAAATTGGTTGATAGCATTTATCGACCAATTCTTTTGTAGTCACATATTCGGTCAACAACTTTTTTTTCCAAATTAATAAAATCAATATTTAAACTTACCGATTGATTTTCGGTTAGTAACTTTTTATACACTGATAGATTTTCAGTCGGTACTTTTCTTGATTTAAATTTTAGAAAATAGGTACCGACCAACTTCGATCGTTAATCATTCAGTAACTATGTATTTTTTTTAAAAATTATTTATAATTTTAATAATCCACCTAAAATTCCAAAAACGACAACAACAACCAATATACATGATCTACAAAATAACAAAACCGTTATAACATAATACATAATATATGAAACAATGTATAAGTATCAAATACGTAAGTATCGAATTCAAAATGAAATTACAACAAATGGATAAGTATTAAACATAAATATAATACGTTGGTGAAGGTGCGCCAGAGAAGGAGGGATGATCAATCGATGGCTAAGGATCGACTCGGGCAACATCAGTCTGGCGTCATCTATCGGAGGGAGAGGAGGGAACAATGTCAGTATTGAATCCAGCTTGACACTACACTGAGATGGGAAAATTGTGAGTAAAAATTTTAGACGTGACCTTTGTTGCTGCCACCAATAGCCACGAACATCAATTGCTCGTCACTCAAAATTGGCAAGCCGATCTCTATATGGAGGTGTTCTGCATTTGCCTTTAGCTCTTTGAATTCGGCCTATAAGAAAGAGATTACTAAGTTCTTGTTAAGGAATTTAAAAAGAAACCGTAAACGATAACAAAACTATTAAATAACATTACCCAAAATTCATCAAAAAGCGTATCGACCCACTATTCCTTTTGCTGATATAGGAGAACATACAACTGAGAATGCTAAAGATCTATTAAAATTTAAGAAACGAAAGAGCTTGCCTGAGTAGACACTGATTCTCTGCATATAAACGGAGCACTGGTCCTCTTGGTATCTTTGTGTTGTTATGGCGACCAAGTTGGGTTTAATTCCCTGAAGCTTTAGCAGAATGGAACATTCCATATTGGTGAGTTGGTCCCTTAATTGAGGTTAATACTCAGTTCTACCGCCCTTTACCATTTTATTTAGCACAAAATAAAAAAATATAATTAAAAAACTAAATTATTTTAGTAAAAGTAATTTATATCATGTGTAATTGACTAGTAATTAAAAAAGAATTTAAGAAGTGTTTACTCACCTTTTAAAAAAAATATTTTGAATAAGTGATGACGTTCTTTCCTCTTTTTTTTTAGAATAAATGTCCAAATTGTAACTTCTTAAAAAAATTCTAATTTTCAGATCATATATTTCTATTATTATTTTGCCTCTTTTAAAACTTTTTTCTAACTATCATTTTTGAGATATCCTCTACAAAGAAGAGAAAACAAATTATCTTCTTTTGGGCTAAATAAAAGGCCCAAGTTCTCCCTATAGGGAAAACGGTCAAAATTCTTTTTCTTCTTCGCTTTTCCTTGTCTCAAGCGTAGTGCCACACCACTATCTTGTTTTTTATTTTATTATTGTTTTCCGCTTATCCTTCTTTTTCTCCATTTTCCTTACACAATAGACTGGATTCGTTTTTTTTCTTTTCTTTTTACTTCTTATCCCTTCCTCCTCACAGAATCCTCTTATTTTCCTATTCCCCTAATCCGCTTTGTTCTCGCATTCTCCTCCCTTCATAAACTTATCATGCAGTTACTTTGCTCCTCACCATAAATTCATTGCGTCTCTCCTTCTTTTCTTTCATTTTTCTATTTTTCGTTTTGAAATGGTTGGATGACATAGGTGGAGAAGTGAGATGAGACTGAGGATGGCGGTAGAAGCTCATTTATCTGTGGTTTTGTGTCAAAAATATGTTTTTTTGAAGAAAAGAATAATAAGGGTCAACTGCTTCGAGCGATTCCCAATCGAACTTCTGTATTTTGACTGATTTGACAGTTACTACTGTAACTACTAAAAATAAAGATAATATTATTACTTTTAATTTTATTTTATATATGTTTCATATTTCTAGTATAAATTAATATTTGTAATTAAAAAAAATAGTCGTTCTAATTTACAAGGTTAGTAAAGTCAAAAAAGAATTTAATAATAATACAAACTCATATTAACAGACCTAAACAAATGTCACAAAACAAAAGATAAATAACAAAAATGTAGCAATATACATAATGGCTTTACGGAGTCAGTAGTGTTAGAACTATAATATGCATTATATTATTAAGATTCTCTTAGTACACAAGATTTCACCTTGTTCTATCTTATACAAATGAAAACAAATCAAGATAAAGCCGAGACTCTTCATAAGTTAAAAAAAGTTGATAACTATGCAAACAAGCAAAAAAAATAGAAATTAACGAAATGCTATCTCCACATTGCATAATCTCATATAAATTGATGCCCTCAAGAAAAATTTTAATATAAGGAAGCAAATTTTATTAAGGAATCGTATTAGTCTCAGGTAGCAAATCACATAATTTGTTAAGCCCTTTAAAGTGCTTAGAAGAGATAACAAGAAATTTGTTGCACTTAATTAATGGTCCTCTTTCTTCTTCCCTTCCAACTCTTCTTCGACTATCCACCCACCGCCGCCGCACTCCAATCAACAGTAAATCATTTACAGGACAAAGTTTTTCAGATCCTCCCTTGATCAACCGCAAAAGCATAAAAAAACTACTTAATTGGGGGACTTGGAATACTGGAAATTAAATTTCTGAGTGACAACTAGTTTCAAACACCTAATGAGGATGTTACTCTTGTCCAAGTAAATTAACGTAAGGAGCAACTGCAATTTAAAACAAAGGCCATGGAGAAGTCAGCAATTCGGAGCAAAGAGGTGAAGTGGAGCATACCAGATGATAAGAGGCTCTATTCATGTGTAAATGGAGCATTCATGCAGTAACATTGACAATGATATAATCGTTGCAATGGTGCCTAATTTTTGTGGAGGAACTGAAGATGCACAAGCTCATTTGGAAGAGGTTTGAGCTCGAACAACTCCCTAACATTCAAATACAATGCAAAATTAATGAGAACGGGAAGATAATTTCTCACCTTCAGCTCATATAGTTGACTCTCTTAATATAGAAGGAGATAAATCGGGAGATGGTGTTCTTCAATTTAAGGGTATAAAATGATCTAATGGTTGGGGGAAAAAATCGACAATTATTTTAATGGGAATTACATTGATCATTCAATAAAATTGTGTAAAGTAAAATACATAAACTTCCTCAGATGTAATAATATTAAATTAATAATGTTGACAATATTAGATAAATAAAATATGATAAATATGTTAGATTAATAATCTGAAACTTTTTTATATTATTTTTGATAATCAAATAAAAAGTTAACTTTATTGAAGAAAATAATTAAGAGGCAAAAGTTCTATAATTTGCAGTAACAACCATTAATACTAAAACAATTCAAAGTTTTTATCTTACCATGTTATTATTATTAATATTCAATTGATATTGGAAAATCTTTATAAACAAGTTTTTCATACATTTTAATTATTAGAGAATGGTCATTATTTAAAAAAACAAAATTATACTAATCCTAATTTTAAAAAAAGTCCATGTGCAATGCACACGATTGTTAAACCCTAAACCCTAAAAACTCTAAACCCTAGTAATTCTTAAAAAGGCAAATGATAATGCAAGCTTTCTTCCTCAAAATACTCCAGAAACCATTCGTGGATTTTTAAGAGAATGAATTTCTTCTGTTCAAAAGAAAAGTTATACTTCAAATTCTCATTCTCAAAGTAGTTCAAGATGGACTCATGGATAGCAAGATAATTAGACTTCATCAATTTAAATTCATACTCCTTAATCCACAAACTTCAAAAAAATAATAAAATAGGGTTTATAGAAGTAACAAGGAAGTGGAAGAATGCCAATCTCATATGACCAATGAGCAGGATAAAAAATAATCAAGTTATCCAATTCAAATTTATCCTTCATGAAAGATAAAACCAAGTTTCATCAATCACATGCTTCAAGTATGTTCCGGACGAAGAAATCAAAGAGGAATATCTTAATCTAGACCCATCAACAGTTAGACAAATACCAATAATCTTCTACAAATATGCATTCTAGTGGAAATCCATCACAAAAGATTTAAGCGGTGGTTTGCAAAAAATGAGGGCTATCAAGTCCTCTCCCTTTATATTCAATATGCATATCATCGAGCAATGGACAAGAGAGACCATCAACAAACTAGAATAGTTATCAACTGTCTAATCCAAAGAGTCATTATTTAATCTCAAAGCAGATTCAATGGAAAACATCGCATCATCATCTCTAGAGACAAGGGTAGGAAGATTGCAAAAAATATAGAACCAATCACTTTGGAAATTTTTTCCTAGTATAGTTCATAAAAAGCTAACATATTGAAAAATTTCTCTATAACGAATGACAGCAAAAGAAAATCATGAAATCCCCAACTACCTCGCTGGTTCCATAGGAAGGTCAATAAGAACCTACCTCTCGGCAGTTAGTCCATGAAGATAATAGGATTTTTTTTAAGGTCCACGAATAAACTATCTATAACACTATGTGGTTTTTAAAAACAAAAGGACATACTTATATCATATAATAAGTTTCTTAATTATAAAAGTAGATAAATCAAAAAATTGTAATTCCATAGAAGTCTCGTACTTCACTCTAAAAGATTATCTCCTCACGGTTCTTCCTTAAATCTGTATAGCAATGATAAATGTATGAGCTAGGCCTAATAAATTCAATGTGGCCTGTGAGTTTATTTGAAGCTAACAACTGAAAAACAGCTTATCATTTAAAATAAGCTAAAAGCTACTTATTTTAAGTAATGAAGAACATGGTAATAAACAATCATAGTAGGGTTCAACATGTCATAATATTAAACACACCAAAGCATAGTATTAGAAATATTAATGACATCTTTTTAAAGATCAGGAAGCAACTTATTCGTTGACATGAGAAGAAATCGAAATAAAACTAGATGATAATTTGGCGTAAGTAAGAGTGGTTGCCTAGCACCTATAAAATTTCACAAATTCGAATATGACCTCCAACCCCTAGTACTTCCATGACCTCTACCTCGACCCTAATTGTGTGTATTTGAATGAGAATGTGAGGAATGAGAATATGTAGGATGGATAAGTTTATCAGCTTTTTTTTTTTTTCATGAAAAAGAATGTACATGATTCCTATCTATTTGGCAAGTTAGATATCAAGATTTACCAAAGAAAAATCCACAACAAATCATAAGTATCTAGAAATTGATGAGAACGCTGGCATAAATATTTAATATTACAAATTTCGTGTATTATATAATTATAAATTAATATTTTCTCTACTTCATAACTAATTAATTTTTTTTAGAAAAATACATTAATATTTACATAAATGAACATAATTTTATACCGCAATAAAGCATAAATTTGTTTTTGGGGGGCTACAGCCCTCCCTAGCCCTTTTATTGCTCCGCCCTGTACGTGCACAAATTAAATTGTTTCCATCTTTTTATTCATAGTCAAAAACTTTTTTCAAACATTTATTGTACTCATAAACTATTTACATTATTGCACTTATGAAAAATATACTTAACGACTTGAAGTTTTTCAACATCTTTTAGGCATACCTCTGCATAGATGCCCCTTATTAAGCCATTGCCAGACCACTGAAACAAGGAATACATATGCAGCAAATATACATCTCCATTATCTTCCAATAGACATCGTCTAAAAAATTTTCTTTAGAAATATTCACCTCTTCAGGAATAAATATACCTTTACTAAAGGATCCACGTGCACGGTGCATACCTTAAGTATGTCAAAAATCACCACATTAAGTGTAGTTTGTAATACAAGCAAAATTTTATATAGTCTATAGGTATAAATGTGTGAGAAATAATTTTGCTATGAATAAAAGATGACTAGTTTATATATAGCTCATTTCTCAATCCTCAATGTTCATTTGTAATTCAATAGTCTAGTTTACCAAATATATAGCCTTCCTTTTTATGTTATATATACCAATGATACCTTGGAAGCAAGACTTTGATCCCATATCTGAACTGAAAAACAATTTGATTGCTCTATGTTATAGAATACAAATTAATATGATTAGAATCTATATACTGTATATGATACATAACTAAGAAAAGTAAATAACATATACAAAATAATCAAAACTAAACAATTATAGTAATTCTTTTGTATGAGAAATTAGTTATAAATACCTATAAACAATTTTACCTTTTCAGTTTATACAAAATAATTTTATTAATATATTTCTAACCATTAACTTTTTGCGTGATTTTTTAAAAATAACAAATACATGGTGGAATCTGACTTAGAGGTCAGGTGATGTTGGAGTTGAGGATAATGTTGTTATTTTATAAGCAAAATATGGGTAATTTTGCAACGTTAAATAAAAAGATGAGGTCTTATAGAGTTAAAATTGCAGGAGCTGAGGGGGCTAAGCGGGGTAAGTACTCGCAAAATATATTACCTTTCACTTCACATGTAAAATGAAAAAATTACCCTCTACCTCAAAATATGATTATAAATGTAAGCGCTAAAAATTATGAATGTCTATTTATAGCTAATTTCTCGATAAATACATAGTAATGCATTTGTTTGCATGCAATGTTATAAAATATTTCGAGGCATCCCCCAATACAGTAAGAAGTCCTTAAGTAATGCAAAAGCCAAAGTTGTAAATAAGAAAGTGTCATAGAATTCATGAAAATTTGTTTCATAAACAAATATGTAATAGTTATTCGAGAGAAATAATTAATTGATTGCACATATCTGTCATGGATTGTTAAAAGTACCAGTGGCCAACATTTGTAGAAAGATAACCAAAGTATCCATATAGAATAAGGAGAGATATAATTCAACACTTAGAAATTCCTATAAGCAAATGACATTATCAGAAAATAAATTAAACTAAGCTAGAGCACTTTGGCAAAGTGTTTGTTGTCATCTCTTTGAGTTCTTGTTCTTTTTGGATCCCTAGCTTCTCTTTTTTTTTTTTTTTTTTGCAAATAGTTTATATGAGCTCTCATAAATATTACTTCTCTTGGTGTCAATCCCGGCAATGTGTTTCTCCTTTTAGCTTTGTTCTCTTGATCGATTTCTGTTTCAATAATTTGGGTTTCAAGAAGAGAGTTTGGATGATAGTTTAGGTAAATAATTTGATTCCTATAAGAAGACATTGTTATATTATTCAAGTTAATAATTTCGATTTTGGTGGAAGATTCTAATACATTTTGATTCTTGAGAGGATATTGTGGTAGATCATTCTTGTCATTTTGGTACATGCTGGGATGATTTGGTACATTTTGACCCTTGGAAAGAATTGGTAAATCACTCATGTTATTTTGTACATGGTGAGACATTTTTGTGCTCCTTGACCCTTGGAAAGAGACTCTTGTAAATCATATGGGCTATTTTGGTACATTGTGAGAGATTCGGTAGACTTTGACCCTTAGAGAAAGACTGTGATAGATCATTCATGCTAATAGCTTCTTTGATCTTGGGATAGAAACCTGGTGGGAGATCAAGGTAATTATCTTCTTCTTCTACTTTAATATGTTGCACATTCAAGGCCTGTCCACTAATTTTAGGATCCTTATTTTTCATGTTAAGCTCTAGGATTTATTCTTGATTCCGAAAGTAATTTCTTCCTTTAGGTAAACTTCTTTTTCCTCATCGAATCAAACATGTTTTTGTTGGAGCTGAAACGAAATTCCTCCACCAATTTAACTAATGAATGCTTACCGCTTATTTGGACAACATTGATGGAAAGTAAATCGATTGGTCAATACTTAAAGGCCAACTATAATTTACTAGTGAGACTTCAATACTCATATTTGAAGAAGTGGCCAATCCAAGAAGATCTTGATCATATCCAAATTGAAGTGCTACACGATATGGATTATATACCTCTTCACAATCTATACCAAAGAACACACGCTCTCAAGCATCAAGTAAAAGATTCTAATTCTTCGTTAGAATATTTGTTGATGATATCCGTGTTTCTTTTTCCTTTTAAAATTTTGGAAAGGACTAATTCGTTATGTTTAAGAAATAAGGTCACCATAGAAAATTTTCAGAAGAAGAATTAATGATTGGCCAAATATTCCCAATCTCAAATATCTATTTACCATACCTTAGGGCAGCCCTAGCCTTAGTAGGCCTAAGAGAGTTAACCTTCGGTTGAAATGGTATGAACCTTCTGATGTGAACCGTAGAATTCAATCACCTTTGGAAGCCAAGAGTGGACCACTCACTAGAGCTCAAAGAAAGAAACTCAAAGCTTTGGATGATAAGGGCCTGATTGCTTATTTGGAGGAAGCTTTGACGAGCAAATTGGAAGGGTTTGAAGACCAAGAAAGGGTAACCAAATTGTTTTCCAAGTGTTCAATTAGCAAGGACCAAATAAAGGAACAAATTGGAGGAGAAATTCGCTAAGTATTTGGAGAAACCTACCCTACCACTACCGGTATGCCCAACCCTACTGTCACTGGCAGGTTTCTGGATAGATAGCCTTGTTGAAGATTGCATGTACCACCGAGGGTAGGTTCTACCCAACCGTCACCAGTAGCCATTGAGATGGAAAGTGCCTATGCATCCTTATGGGCAGGATTTTTTAATTCAAGTTGTTTTTCCAGCTTTAATACAAGGGGTTTAGAGGTAATTTAAGTCATTAAGCACTTGTTAAGCTAGGGTTAATGCTTAACTTATAAAAACCTCATTATACATTGATTGTAACTAATCTTGAATGAATTTTGCTGAAATTGTTGAGAGAGAATTCTCTTTGGCTCTAGGGTTCTTCACCCTTGCTTAGTTAATATTCTTTGATTCAATTAATCTTAGGTATTCTAGATTGTGTAGTTGGGGATTTGAGGCCTTAGTTTCCTCAAGTGGTTCTTACTATCAATTTAGGAAAGAGCTTTTCCTCTCAATGTTTGGTTTATTAGGCTTAGATCCTCATAGTTTTTCTATTGGAGTGTTGAAGCTACAAAATCCTAAATAGAGGTTCTTCATGAAGGAGGTGATCTTTAGAAGGTGTGGAATCAAATCTACTTGCAATTGAAGATTCCCACCAAAGTGGTATGAGAGTGACCTCTAATTGAAGGTCAAATTTATTTGTAATTGTTTAAAATTCGTGAAAAATAAAACAAAAGGTGAAAGTTCTTGATGATCAAACAAAATTCTATGAAGATCATGCAAAATTAAGTACAGAAAAATCAACTGAAACATCGAATGTAATTTGTCCTAATTTGCTGATGAAATTTCATGGAGATGTTCTTCTTTGAGTTTTGATTCATTTGAAATAAGTTGTGCTCAATTTGATTGAATTGTGGAATGTATTTCGGATTCACGATTGCAGAAGAAGTGTTGATTAATTCGAATATAGCTTGTGCTATACTGATCCAACTCAATTGAAATTTGTGCTTATTTTCATTCTCTTTGAATGTGGAATCTTCTTGATTAGTCTTATCTAATTTTAATTTTTAGTTTTCAAGTTATTGATGTTTTAGTATCGGGGTGTCATCATCTCCTGTTTCCTACAAATTTTTTCTAATAACCTTATGGTCTTTGTTTTGCTTAATTATTTTGAATTTCTTTCTTTTTGACTTATAAATTATTTCCTTGTATGTTTCTAATATTTTGTTGACGATCAGTCATGTTTGTTGGTTCTATTCCATAGATTATATTCCGTGAAATTCTTACATCTCAAGTGTTTGATAATTTTCCTCTTTGAACACTTATCCAACTAAGTGCATTGATTTTTTGCTTGCTTGGGATTGATGCTCTTGATTTGAGTTGGCTAAGAAGTTTGAAAGATCTTGTAGAGATTTGAGTGTTAAGTGATTGGAAAAGGTAAGATGGAGAGCTTATCTTGATAAAAGCCAATAAGAGTGTAAACACAGTGAATTGAGTGATCACGAAATGGTGTAAACGCTAAAGGAGTGATTGGGAGGTCCTTTTGTTTGGTTTTATTTGTTTAATTTCAAGTTTAATAATGTCTACGAATGATCATATGCCTACTCAATCTCATCAAGAAGGTACTAGTGAACATTCAGTGATCAATTTGAATGAGACTTTGCGATTTATGCAACAATAAATTGACCGATACCAAAGTGTTCCTAGAGATGTTGAAGAGCTTAAGAAGGGAAAAAGTAGTGTCACAATGGAGCGAAAAGTTGGAGATAACCTTGGTGGTATTAATTCACCTCACCATCAAAGACCTTTTGATAATGTTTCTACTCATGATACAATGACATGCATGTTCAAAATTCTTATCAATTTCATGAAGGTGGATATCAAGAAACACCACAAGTTAGAGGTGAAAGAAGAGGAGGTCTAGGAGGAAGAGGAAAATATAGACCACAAGAAGAATTTCCAAGACATAAATCATGGCATGAGGATAATTGGTATGGATTATGGAGATAATCCTAATAATGTTGGCCAAGCATGCAATGGTGGCTACTATGGTAATCAACAAGGGGATAAAGTTCTTGACAAAATCAAGTGGAAGTGCCTAGCTTCAAGGATGCGAGTGATCCAAATGTGTTCCTTGATTAGGAAAGATAAGTAGAGAATCTATTCATGGTGAGAAGCTATAGCTACATAGTCAAGGTGAATTTAGTCATTGCCAGATTTTCGGGTTATACACTTCGTTGGTGGAAAAGGATTGTCACTTAAAAGTTGAGAACTGGAAGGCAACCAGTAGAAACTTGGGTAGAGTTGATGACTCTCATAAAAGAAAGATTTGTACAAGAATATTATTATAGGGAGCTTCAAGTTGATGACTCTTAAGCAAGAAAAAATGTTGAAGAATATAGGAAAGAATTGGAGTTGTACACTTTGAGATTGAGCTTGAAGGACGACAATGATGCTTCAATTGCTAGATTTCTAAGTGGTCTCAATAGGGATATAGTGTTGGAATTCATAGACAAAGCATAATTTAAAATGAACCACGAAACCAACAACAGGATCCGAACATACGAGACAACCCAATTGGAAAGAAAACTACCTCAATGTTTGCAATGCCGCTACTTGTGTAGGCACTGCTGTTTATGTTTTGCCTTCTACCAGTATCCACGCGACGACCTCCTCTACAAGCGAACGGGATGCTAGGTCCTCGGCATTTTGAAAACTGTTCAGAACGAACCCCAACTATTTTGTAATGCTTTGGAGTTTTACACACACACAGAGAGAGAGAGAGAGAGAGAGAGAGAGAGAGAGAGGCAAGACACAATTCTCGCTACTCTAGGGTTAAAGTTTTTTTCTTTTTGACCAGAAGAAGACTGCAGTGGAAAAGGCTAACATAACCTTTTATAGCTATCCGCATCCCCTTAATTGTCATCTAATGATATTTAATCTCGTTCGTCTATTCATATAATTATCCAACGGTTAGATGAATATTATTAAGTAATTAGTTTCATTTATTTGATAAATAAATTAGTTACTTATTTAACTTACCAAATATGTACAATACAGAATTAAGTTTTGATATGTGCAGATCCAGTTGGTGGTTTTCGTAGTTTTTTTCTTTTATTGTGATTTGTCTTGTCTACGAATTCCAACAGTGGTATTAGAGACTTGTTTCGTAAAACTATTAAATAAATAGTTTAATAAAACATAAATATATTAATTCGTAAATGTGAACATATTTTATTAATATGTTTTATGTTTTCATAAACTAATTTATTAATGTGAAACTATTTTTGTTTATAAATAGTTTATTCCAACATAAAATATATAAATTTGTAAACGTGAAATATAGTTTTACGTTTCGTAGTTGTTTTTTATTATTATGCTTTCTATTTGAATTCGTAGACAAAACATAATAAAAAAACTACGAAAACCACCACATGATCCCCACATACTAAAAAAGTCAGTTGGAAAGAAACTACCTCAATGTTTTCGATGCCGCTAGATGGCTGTTGTTTACGCGTCGCCCTCTACCATTATCCACGTGACCACCTCTCTACAAGCAAACGAGATAATAGCCCCTCGGTTTTCTGAAAACTATTCAGAACAAACCCTAATTATTTGGTAATGCTTTGGAATTTGAGAGAGAGAGAGAGGCAAGACACAATTCTCGCTATTATAGGGTTAAACTTTTTTCTTTTCTTTTTTTTTCAAAGGATGACTACTACGAAAAAAGTTAACATAACCTTTTATAGTTATCCACATCAAAACCCTAATTGTGATCTAATGACAATTTAAACTCGTCCATCTATTCTTATAATCATCCAACGGTTGGATGAATATTATTAAGTAATTAATTTCATTTATTTGATAAAATAAGTTAGTTACTTATTTAACTTACCAAATATACACAACACGGAATCTGATATCTTTTCGCATACTTTCAACGAATCTGGACACGATCTCGATTCATTGAACGTAGACATCGTGCTCACAAGATCATCTATGCGTGTGACCCTGTAGGTTCACTTAATGTTGGCAGTGAATAAAAATGTCCTATACATTTATCCACAAAACATAAGTGGCCTCTAGCAAGACATCATCTTTACCCAAGTTAAGTAAAAGATATAATAACCTAACATCAGTTTTAATATTTAGTCCTATCGTCAGACGATATCCTAATTATGTATAAGGAATGGACCGAGTCATCCTTATAAAACTTAATTAACTATTTACTTGATCACCAGCTACACTGTTCCAACAAATAATATTAATAACACCTTATTAATACTTATTTGAGCATTACAATGCGTATTGTGCAGTCTTCCTTATCGAGGGGCCCATTAATATCTTTCTTCGAATAAGAGAGAGACAAATCCCTTTCACTATCTCTTATATTAAAACCATGACAAGAAAGAGCCCAATCAATAGTCATAATGATCGTCTGATTTAAAAGTGATGTTTGACTATGTAAAAACATATTTTCTCCCCATGCAAGAAGCATTAGAGACATTAGGTCAAAGGACACCAAACACAAAATTGATTAAACATAAAATTGACTTAAAGCTATGTAATATTTCTTCTTCACTTTGGGTCATGCCCAATGTGATAATCGCAATATGTATTTATGAATTGATTTTATATCTCATATTCATGATCAGCAAAACTTGATCATCAATGAACTTCATACTAGTTTAATAACAGAAGATGTGATAAAACAAGGGATAAGCAAGAATAATATTTTATTAGCAAGAAGGTTTTACTACCAAGTCACATACTTGATGACGAAGAGCATAAAATACATTTCAAAATACATGCCTCATAAATAACCAATATAAATGTAAGTCAATTGGCCTAGGGCATATAACTAACATATAGCTAGTCAACTGAAGTTATACCCTTACACCACTTATGAAGATATGTGTCATTTGGCTATCATGATTAAATATCTAAGGAAGAGGATTGGGTTCTCTACTAATCTTCCTTCTTCAAGAAGTGTGGTGCCTAAATCTCAAGCATCAACGTACAAGAGGTTACCAAAGAAAGAGGATACGCCTAAGGTGGCTTTCAAAGATCATTCTAAGCCTAAGGTGGAAGAGAAAGGAAAGTTGATCACTAATTCAGAAGGTATTTAAAGTGCAATGGTATGGGGCATATTGATATAAATTGTCCTACCAAGAGAAGTTTGGTGTTTAGTGAACACTTATATGGTTGGATTGAGAAGAGTGATGATGATTGCAAAGTGGTTATTGTTGACAAAGATGGAAGTAGTGAAGACAAAAGATATTGCCTCTTTTGAAGCCGATGAAGAGGGTATGAGCTTTGTGACTTTTAGAGATTTATCTACTCAAGCCCATAAGAAGGAGACTAGCACTCAAAGAGAAAATATCTTTCACACTAAATGCTTAGTAGGAGGTAAGGTGGCTAACCTTATTATTAATAGTGGTAGTTTGCACTAATGTGGCTAACACTTATCTTGAGGAAAAGTTGAAGTTACCTCTTCTCAAGCATCCTAAGCCTTATAAGCCTCATTGGTTGAATGATAGTGTAGAAATGAAAGTAAACAAACTAGTGCTAGTGTCTATTGCTAAGAGGTCATATAATAATGAGATTCTTTGCGATGTGCTCCTATGCATACGGGGCATATGTTGTTAGGACATCCTTGGTAATATGAGAGAAAGGCTATTCATGATGGTGTGAAGAACACCTACAATTTTGACAAGGATGGGGAAAAATTTATGTTGAATCCCTTAACAACTAGTCAAGTCTTTGTAGAATAAAAGAAAATGAGAGAAAAAGAGAGACTAGAGAGTGAGAAAAAGAAAAGGGTATAGAGAAGGGAAAAAGAAGTGAGTGTGGAAAACCCTAGAGAGGAAAAACTGAAGAGAGAGAAGATAAAGAGTGATAGTTGCAAGGGAGAGAAAGATGCTTCTATGCAAAAGAGAGTGAGATCATAGAAGCCATTAAAAAGGAGGAGATGGTGTTACTTCTCTATTCCAAGGGAACATTTATTTCTACTAAGGATAATTTGTCCTCTTTGTCTAACCCGATAGTAAAGATTATTGAAGTGTTTAAAGATATCTTCCCCGAGGAGATGCCCGGTGGACTTCCTCCCTTGAGAAGGATTGAGCATCAAATTGATTTGGTACCCGAAGCGGTGTTGCCACATCGGCTTATGGAAATCCTCCTGAAGAGATAAAGGAGGTAAGAAGACAAGTTGAGGATCGCTCTCAAAAGGATATGTAAGAGAAATCTTAAACCCTTGGGCTCTTCAATTTTTAATAGTTCAAAAGAATGATAGAACGTGGCATATGTGTGTAGATTGTAGAGCCATTAATAATATAACTATCAAGTATAGACATCCTATTCCTAGATTAGATGATTTGCTTGACGAGTTGCATGATTCTGAAATATTTTAAAAGATTGATTTAAAATCAGTGTACCATGAAATTAGAATGAGAGATGGGGATGAGTGGAAAACAGCTTTCAAAACTAATTCTGGCTAGTTAAATGGCTAGTTAAACCTTTTGGTTTAACTAATGCTTCAAGTACATTCATGAGACTTATGCATAATGTGTTGAAGAATTTTATTTGTAAATTTATTGTTGTCTATTTGGATGATGTTTTGATCTATAGCAAAACTTATGAAGATCATTTGCATCATCTTAAACAAGTTTTGTTAGTTTTGAGAAGTGAGAACTTATATGATAACCTTTGAAAATTTGAGTTTTTCTTTGAAAAAGTGACTTTTCTAAGTTATGTGGTGAGTTCTAAAGGCCGTCATGTGGATCAAGAGAAGGTGAAAGCAATAAAGGAATGGCCTACCCTAGCATGTACGAATATTATGCAAATAAGTTTTTCCAAACGCACAAGTGCTATGCCCTTTCGAAAAATCCCAACAGTGTCATGATCTAGCATTCTACTCAAAGTGGCAAAAAGGAATATAACAAAAATCTTTTTGGTTATTTCAAAAAGAAAGGAAAAGATAACTAAGAATTTTTTTTTAATTTTTAGATTTTTTATTCTTTTTTTTTTTTTTGAAGTTTTCATAAGGAAAATGAAGAATGACAGTAAAACGATGAAAAGAATGAATTACCCCCCACACTTAAGACCACATTGTCCTCAATGTAGAGGCAAGACTCACAAACAAACAAATAAAACATACAAAGGAGGCGCTCCCACAGATAATAAAGAAGTAAAATACACGGGAAGCCATCCCCACACAAACAGATAAAGAAAAGCATAGAAAGAAAAACGCAAGATAAATTACAATAAAAACCAAACAAAACATCAAAGGAAAAATAGTGAAAGAAAATAAAATATAATCAAAAGAGAGAAAACAGAAAGACTCGCTATTATTCCGCCACCACTACTACCTTGTTCAGACAGAAGCTTGCTGCACATGCAGTAGTAAAGAATTTTGTGGTGGTGAAGCGAAGGTGGAGAAAATTTGATGTAATAAAAGAGTTAGAAGAAGAAGAAGAAGAAGAAGAAGAAGAAGAAGAAGAAGAAGAAGAAGAAGAAGAAATAGAGAGAGATAGAATACAAACCCAAGAGAGGAGGAGTTTGAAAAAGAGATGAGCTCACCGAAATTTGGTGGTTGGGAGAGATAGGACCGAGAAAAGCAGTGGAAGCGAAAAGCTATAGAAGTTTAGAAGTGCAAGAAGAGAAAGAACTTAGGAATTTTAGAGGGGAGGAAAAAGGGAAACTTGCAGAAATTTGCAATGGATGGATAGAAAATATGGTCAAAATGGGTTGACCCGACCCGATCCACTCTTGGAGAACCGACCCGTAGCCTTACTTGGGACCTGGCATAGGGCTTTTTTCCTCTTAGCACTTTCAATGATGACTAAGTTTGAAAAAAAATTCATTTTTGCTTTTTCATGGCATAGGGCTTGTTTCCTCTTAGCACTTTCAAATTTTCCTTTGAACTCCATGAGATTTTCTCCTCTTCTCGTCATTCTTCTTGGATTGCGTCCATGGTGCCCGTATACATAAAGAATCACAAACATGAAACGAGTTAGTTTCTTGAATAAGGAAATTCACTCCCTCACTCTTTCCTATGACGTCAATCTCCATTCCTTGTTTCCATTCTTTATAACCTTCGTGACTTTTCACAAGACACTTGTTTACTTTTTCTGGCTCGTATTCCTCGAGTTCACCATATTCTCTGGCATGCACTCGTTCCTCTTACTCTCTCCAATTTCGCTTGTAACCCGGGGAGGTTCTTCGAACTGTTGTGCTTCCTTTCCATTATTTCTTGTTCGGCCTCCCCTTTGCTTGGGAAAGTGGACTCCTCCGGTGCTGGAGTTGTTTTCTCCTCTTCATCCACAACCATGGAAAATGTATTCACTCTTTTGTCTACACTCTACGAGTTGACCGCCTCTAAGTACTCCCTTAGAATCTGCTCCATATTCCTAGGGAAACTACCAAGTGGTCCTTCAGCGATCAGTTTTGCCAATAGGTTGATCTGACTTTCCTTGTTGTGTATGGAAGTTGTTGGACTATTCAAAATTCTTCCATACTCTTCACCCTGGTATTCACCTACTCGATAAATCTTGAAACAAAATCTTCTAGATCAGGCTGAAGGGGTAATGGATGCACCGCTACAGTATAATCTATGGTAAGTATGTGGTATAACTTCCCAGGGAACGACCGGTTGATTCATTCAACTTGAAATATACAAGTTAGGTTACGTGTTATACCCCTTCCAGTTGTCTTGAAACATAGCCTGTTGGTAATGTAGAGGTTGAGATGTAGCCGCCATTCTCTCAACCCCTTGCTCTAATATTGCTGCCAACCGAGCTTCTATAGGTGTATTGGTATCCATGCTTTTTTCTCAGGACCCTAATATCAATACAATGTATAATCAACATATGCTCCAAAGATAATAACCTGAAATTCCAAAGTCCATACCATAAACACCCAAAGAAATAAGGAACAAGGCGAAATGGACTTAACAATAAAGAGAACCGAAAAGAAAAGAAAACTATAAAAAGGGAAGAAAAGAAGAACTATACAAATGACTAAAGTACAAAAGAATGATATTTCATTAAACTTGTCGTGCGCCCAGGCAACAGTGCCAAAACTTGGTGTGTTTGTGTTAAATGAAATGGGAATGGGATCCTACAGCTATAGTGCAAGGCAAGTAGACCTCACACTTGTAGAAATAGGTTCACCCCGAGTACAGATCTTCTCAAGGATGCCAAGACTCAACTACTCATTCGTTCACTCAATTTTTAGCCTTAAAAGTGTTGTGGAAATAACCGTGATCTACTAGAACAATAAACACAACATCAACTAGGAAAACGAAAACAACAATAAAACGGAAGTTTGGATCTCGGGATCCCCTTACCCTTGTTACTATGTCAATTAATAAGAATTAATAAAAATTGTAGTTGCCTTAGTTAATTGGGCCATCACACTCGGGCAAAACTTATCTCCAGGTGAAAGCCTCTCTATTCTCTATGACTTTTAGACGAGAATCTCTTCTCTTCCTAACAAATTATGAATGCACTAAATCCATGTGATTATTGACCTAAGAGTATAGTGACTATCTCTAGTTCAATACCCCAATTAATTCCCAAATTGGAAGCCCTCGGGTGTTCATGACACTTAAAATTGCATATAAATAATCAATTGAAGAACAATTCAATACGAAGCAAAATCCAGTTTCATTACATTCAAGTCCATGTCATAATACCCAAAAGATAGGGTTCAACCCTTGAATCTAAACAAGCTAATTACTCCAAATGCATTGCATGAAATTGAAATTCAACATAAATTAATCTAATGGAGAAGGAAAAGAAATGCTTAGGCGTAGAAATTGAAGCTAAATTGCATTCCCGAATCGGGCTTAAGTTACCCCTGCGAAGCTCGAATATGTTTTTCGATCTTGAGCTCCACTTGTAATCTTCCAATCCTTGTTTTCTAGTCTAAATTCTATCCAATAGACGTGAGAATCGGGGGAAATTTGTCACAGAAAATCATCCTATTCGCCTCCTGAAAGCCTATCTACGCTACTTTAAACTAAGGATGACTAATGAAGAAAAACCTTAGAAAAATCAATAAGTACAACCATTCTTTTTACCTACCATACGTAGTAGTCTTCTGTCTCGCATTTGTGCCTTGCCAACGTGCCTACCGCGGTTGGTAGAATGGTCTACCATGCACAGTAGCTACTGCCTGCGCCGTTCTTGTGTTGTTTTCCATCGTTTTAGCTCCGTTTCAAGTCGTTTTCATTTGTTCTTCATTTTACTTCATTCCACAAGCACCTAGAACACAAATGGGTGATATGAGATTTAATTGTATACTTTATACCTTAAAATCATCGAAAAATAATGAAATTAATGTACAAAATAATAGCCAAAATAAAAATTATCAGTGGTGACACCGATCATGAGTCCTTGAAATTTATTAAAGGACAACAAAAGTTGAACAAGAGACATGCAAGATGGATGGAGTTTATTGACACTTTTCTATACATCATTCATTACAAGAAAGGTATAGAAAACATTGTAGCCGATGTATTGTGAATAAGGTACAGTCTTATCTCTACTTTGCAAGCTCAAATTCTTTGTTTTGAGATGCTCAAGGAATTATATGCTAGTGATCAAGATTTTAAGGATATCTTTCAAAATTGCTTGCTTATGCCATGTGATAAGTTATCACCTTATACATGATGATTTTCTTTATTATGAAGGGAAAGTGTGCATTCCATCTTGTTCTACTAGATTTTTGCTGGTTAAATAGACTCATTGTGGTGGTTTAATGGGAAATTTTTGCTTTGCTAAAACGTATAATATCTTGCATGCAGATTTCTATTAGCCTCACATGAGAAAGGATGTTGAAAATTTTATTGGAAATTGCTTGGATTGTAAAAGGACTAAATCTACTTCCTTGCATCATGGTCTTTATACTCCTTTAGAAGTGCCTAAAGTTCCTTGGGTTGACATTTCTATGGATTTTATTCTTGGTTTTCCTAAATTTTCTAAAGGTTGTAGTAGATAGGTTTTGTAAGACAATTCATTTCAAAGCTTGTAAGAAAACCGATAATGCTAGCCATATAGCAAACTTGTTCTTTATTTGGGCGGTGCGATTCTACGGAATCCTTAAGATTGTTGTTTCAGATCGTGACACCAAATTCCTTAGTCACTATTGGCGTGTTTTGTGGTGAAAACTTGGTGTTAACTTGTTGTATTATATAGCTTCCCATCCACAAACCGATGGCCAAACGGATGTGGTCAATAGGACCATCGGACAACTTCTTAGGGCTATCCTTAAGAAGAATTTTTGCGAATGGGTAGAAGTTAATCCTCACATTAAGTTTGCTTTCAATAGGGCTAAACATTCTAATAATTCCTCTTTTCCTTTTGAGGTTGTTTATGCTTTTAATCCTTTGACTCTTTTTGACTTAGTTCCTTTCCCTATAGATCATATTGTGAGCTTGGATGGAAAGTGGAAGTGGGAGCTTGTCAAGTCCATTCATGCCAAGGAGTATAATGCTATTGAGTCCAAAAACAAGAAATTGATGGCTACATAGAATGTTGGGAGGAAACGTGTTGTGTTTGAACCCAGTGATTAGGTTTAGATTCATCTTAGGGAGGAACAATTTACATCTCAACGCAAGACTCAGCTTGATGATCGTGGTGATGGACCTTTTCAAGTTCTTGAGCACCTTAATGATAATGCATATAGAATTGATCTTCTGGCTGATAACAATGTTAGTGCCACTTTTAATGTTTCTGATTTGTCGCCTTTTGATGTAGGTAAAGATTCAAGGAAGAATCTTTTGAAAGACGGGGTGGATGATGTGAACCGGATAAGCCAATCACCTTTGCAAGCCAAGAGTAGACCAGTCACTAGAGCCCACAGAAGAAAACTCAAAGCTTTGGATGTTAACAGCATGGTTGCTTATTTGGACGAATCTTTGAAGAGCAAATTAGAAGGTTTTGAAGACCAAAAGAAGGTGCCCAAGTTATTTTCCAACTGTTCAATTAGCAAGGACCAAACAAAGGAACAAATTGGAGCAGAAATTGGCTAAATATTTGGAGAAATCTACCTTACCGGTAAGCCCTACCCTACCGTCGCCGGTAGGTTTTTGGACGGACAGCCCTATTGAAGACTGCACCTACCGCCAACAGTAGGTCTCAAGATAGAAAATCCCTATGCGTCCTTATGGACAGGATTTTGTAATTCAAGTTGTTTTTCTAGCTTTAATACAAGGGGTTTATAGGTAATTTAAGTCATTAATGACTTGTTTAGCTCGGGTTAATGCTTAACCTATAAATACCTCATTATACATTGATTGTAACTAATCTTGAATGAATTTTCCTGAAATAGTTCAGAGAGAATTCTCTTTGTCCCTAGGGTTCTTCACCTTTGCTTAGTTAGCTTGCCGAGGGTTAATGTCCTTAGTGTTCAACAATTGATTACCTTAGGTTGATGAATCCATAGAATTAAATTTATCATCTTAATTGCTTTCATTGATTGAGTCTTGAGTTCTTGTTCTTTGATTAAGTTAATACTAGATCTTCTTGATTGTGTGTTTAGGGTTTTGAGGCTGTAGTTTCCTCAAGGTTCTTCCTATCAATTTAGGAAAGAGTTTTGCCTCTCAATGTTTTGTTTATAAGGCTTAGATCATCATATTAGCATTAGTTGAAGCTACAAAATCCTCAATAGGGGTTCTTCATGAAGGAGGTAATCTTGGAAGGTGTGCAATCAAATCTACTTGCAATTGAAGATTCACATCACTTTCTCATGCCCATAAATAAACGAAATAGAGCCCATAGTGTATACCTTAAATACACTACTCCTTGACCTTCATCTTCACTATCCATGTTTGTTGAGGAAGTCACTATTCTCTTCAACAAGCTTAAGTCTATATATGCTAGATTAAAACTGCAGGACCGAGCGCTTTTTTTGTCCCTCTAGAAATGTTTATTGTAGTGGGAATAATGTACATATCAATTTCTATAATTTCATTCATCGAAAAAACAAACCTTGAATGCCAAGACACAAGAAAAGCTTCATGATCAAATCGGCATACAGGTTTCTTCAATGAGTCTATCCACTTGATATGAGTAGTCTTAGCTATCATTTTATCAACCTTGTCCAATTTCCTTTTTAGATTTTCCTCAACTTTTATTGAATATTTTCCATCAAGGGGTAACAAAAAAGAATTTCCTTGTAGAGAACCAAGAATCATCACATCTTCTAATGTGATGGATGCTTCACCCTAAGGGAAAACAGAAGTACTAGCGGCATTTGAGTTTGTGTCATATTTGCGGCATTATTCGTGGGGTTTGAGTTCTTGCCATATTTGCATGACATTTTTTATGAGATTTTCTTAAATTGTAATAATCTTATGGCACTTTTATGTGATACTTTAAAAAGTAACACCAAATTTGTGGCACTTTTAGGAAGTACCAACTATTGCAATTTTAATTGTCGAAGTCAATCTAATTTTATCATTAAGATATTTTTACTAAATAAAAAAAAATTAACTAAAACAGCAGAGTCAAAAGCTTCTAGAAATAATACGAAGAAAACATCTAGGACAAGAGTTCACAATAAAGAACTCCATTAATATTGAATTAACTATACTAAACTGTTAATTATGTATCAAAAAGGCGAATTATCCTAAGCTAATTATTGTCTTCTATTGAAGTACAATAATATATCTAAACCAACCTAAACTCTATACTCATGGTGATTAAATTAAACTTGATCTTTAGGAATGTTGATAATTGTTTGCTCCTCAGGCTTAAACTACTCTCTTCATCTAAAAATTCCTGTTTAATTCCTATTCTTCCAATAATGGGCCTCACCTTTCAATCAGTCCTTCACCCAATTATGTAAAATGAAGGAATTATAGCTAGGTTTAAAATAGCAAGCATAAGAACATAAGAAATAAATAATGACCAACAATAAACACATCAAAATTTAATCAACCCCTCAACTAATAGAAATTCATTGGACTTATCCCAACGTAGATAAAGAAATTAATCACACATATCTGAACAATCAACTACAATCATCAACAAATTCATCTTGCAAATAATTAATAAACAAAATAAAATAAAAGGACATGAGAGAGAGAGAGAGAGAGAAGAAAAGGACTCTGCTCCATGAATTGAATTTGAAATTTGAGGTTGAGCATTCAAAAAATTGTTGAAAAAATCAATTCTTGTTCTTCAATTGAAATCCTAAAAACTTCTATTCTTAGAAGAACAGAGGGAAAAGAAATGATAAATAGAGAGAGAGAAGAAGGATAGCTCCTAAACTATCTCTGACTCCTCAGTGTTTTTCACCCTACACTATTATAATAATACCCTATTAAGTCTCCTAATCAACCTTTAAAATAAAAAATAAAAGAAAGAATAATAATAACAATAATAATAAATCAAACTTTTAAGTCTTCTAATATAATTTACGACCTGTTTTACGCGGGTGCCTGCATAAAATGTACTGAAACCTTTCAAATCCTGAGAGACTTGCAATGCGGCATAATTTTTGGGTGCCCCCCACAATGTTTCCAAAACATTGAAGCTTCTTGCGGGGCTTCAACTTAATTGCGAAGAGACTTCCTTGACAACACACAATGCTAAACTTCATAACTTAGACCATTTTCTTGTGCTCCTCTATTGATAAATCTACCCTGGAGCATCCTTGATCAAGTCTTATACTATTCCCTGCAATTGTATTCCTTATCGTCCATTTAAATAGCAAACTCCTTCACCCTGCAAAACAAATAAGGGTGAAGAAGTAATCTCATCCATATAAAGAAAAATCAATAAAAAACAAATCATAAGCTAATTAAAATCATGACAAATGATGATTACTTTTATACTGTAAACATAACACTTTAGTCTTTATCAAACTCCCCCAAGCTTAGATCTTACTTGTCCTTGAGCAAAATAAACTTGAAAAAACCAAGTAGAATTGTAAAAAAAAATGTGGGAGTCCTCAGCTAAAAGTTTCCATGAAAGAATCAATTACAATAATTCCAAAAGCTCATAATTGAACACGTACTAGTATCGCAAACACACAATCTTACAACAAACCTTCCCTTATGATTTAGAGTAACAATATACTTTCCCAACAACACTGAAAAGAATAATTTTTTTTCTCAATTACCCTCTCAATAGTCATGGTCTAACATAAGCTTTCCCATTATCTTATCTCTCCTCCAAATAAAATGACAAAAACGCATGCAATTCAAGAAACCATTAGTCACATAGGTTGTAACATGGGCTTGGATTAAAAGTAGGCTAAACATTTTCGAAATGTAGCTCAAAGAGCCAAAAGAACAATGGAGCAATGTTCAACAAAATCCTACACACTATCATCTCCAGTTATAAATCCCAACTTCAAAAATAAGCCAAAACACCCTTATAACATCATGTGCAAGATACACACCAACACTAATCAATGTATTAAAAAAAAAAAAAAAAAAGAGAAATCGCACTCTCATAAGAGGAAATGTTTAAATTGAATCGCCAATTATTATGACCAAGAAAATTCTTTAATATACAATATTTTTCTTATTTCTTTTTTTTCTTATTTTTTCTTTAATTCTTTCTTTTTTTGCATTTTTTTAAATTAAATGAAATGACATCATGAAGTAAAATAACTACAAGAGCCACAGAATTCTAAGCATATACAAACATCTTAGTAATTTTATATTTTTCCCTCCGTCTTCAATGTTTATAAATTAGCCTAACCTTTTATATTTGAAATCTTTTGAAAAGCCCCAAAAAAAATTGGACTACACAAAAAACTCTCAACAAAAATAACGTCGCCATACAAAAAATTCCTCTCAAGAAGAATTAATGATTGACCAAACATTCAAATCTCCAATTTCTTTACATTTCCATAGAGCAGTTCTTGGCTCAATAGGCCTAAGGGAGTAAACTCAGGTTAAAATTGTAAGAACCTTTCCCATCACTATAGTTGGACAAAATGAAATGGAGCCCAAAGAGTATAACTTAAATACACTATTTCTTGACCTTTATCTTCCTATCTAATTTGTTGAGACAATCGTTATTCAGTTCAACAAGCTAAAGTCTCTATATATGCTAGCCAACCAGGTACTATTTTTTTTGTTATTGCAATTTGGAGAATATAATTATAAATTTTCATAATTGGGTGATTTTTTTCACCTTTAATAAATTTGTGACCTTCTTCGTTCTCTAGAACCATAAAAAGTTTTTTACTTCATAATTACTTCTTCTAAGCAATTACATTTATCGGAAACCAGTTTAATCTATGGTGATTTAGGCCCCGTTTTAATAAAATTTAAATTGAAGTCTAAAAGTTTGAATAGTTTGAATTCTGAATTATTAATTTTAAGTTTAACCATTCAATCTGTTTCTAAATGATATATTAATTAAAAAGTGATAATTATATAAAAAAAGTGTAATAATTTTACAAATAATATACATATTCAGATTTTAGACTTCAGAGTTAAGAAAATAATTTCTCTTGAAGTTTCCGCTTACAAATTAATCACGTCCTAAAAAATTAAGTTGTTTGTAAAATTTAATCTAACACACTTAAATATTAAGTACTTAATGATATATATTATCAAACACACTTAAATAAATAAGCTCTCTTAACAGATAAAATTTAAGAGGTCGATGAATTTAACAAATAGGGGATTAACACTTTGGTATTCAATGTCATTGTGGGAAAAAATATAATAACAAGGATTTTTATTTAAGATGACCAACGAGTTTTTTTTTATCATGACCAACATATATTAGGAAATTTTAAAAAAAAGGGTAAGAAAATTAAACATTTAAATCATCATAAGACTTAGAGACTTTTATAAGAGAGAATATTTTGATATTTAATTAAATTCAGGTGTATTTAGAGTTTAATTGGAAAAGATAACTTTAATCTTTATTAGATTTGCAAAGCTAAAATGAAGAAAAAATGAAATTATAATGACTTATAGAGGTATTAAAATGAACACATTTACGAATTAATTATTAATCCTTGACATTGTACTCGTTTAATTTCTAGAAATATTTGATTTGGTTTGTTTTTTTCCCTTATTTCTTAAGTTTTAGAATTATAAGAAAGAAAAAATAAAGAGATGCTCATCATTCGTCATTGCTTGCATTAAATAGAGGTGGAAGGAAAAGTTTACGCTTAACACATGCATAGGAAGGATAGAAACAAAAGAAAAATTTAAAAGAACAAACAGAAAATAGAAGTGGCTGACGTGGTATTTGAATCCCAGTGTGTTAGTGAGTTTTCTTCCAATTGAATTGGAATTGCCTATATAGAGGGGTCGCAAGCCGAGGGCTTGCTCTTGAGTGATTAAATATCAAGGGAGAGAGGAAGCCACGAGAACCATTGAAGGCATTGAAGACATATATTCTTTTTTAAGAACAAGGTTCTTTCTTTCCCTCTAACTATGAATTAATTTTTTGTTTAGAATTGTATTAATTATTTCATTTTTTGAGAATTTATTGAAATATTTTATGTGATTACATATTCTTGGGATCTTTATTTGTTTGATTAAGTTAATTTTTGGTATTTTCTTTGTAGAAAAATTACTTAGGTTAATTGCTACTTTTATCCATGCTTAATTATTGTAGTTTTGAGTATGAAAGATATGTCATTTTTTTCAAGTATATTGTGGGTTTTGGAATTGAATAGTTCATGCTAATAATAAATGAGATATGTTATAGAATTGAATAAATCATGCTATTAGTTAGATGGGTTATTTTATGCATTTAAGCACAATATGATTCTTTAGTGAATCGAAATTTGTAACCTAGATCACCACATAAAAGGTCTAATCTTTTTCTCTAAATAAAATCAAAACATTGTTATATAGTTTAGTAGTGGATTCAAAGTTCTAAATCATCTTTAAGTTCTTGTTAGTTTTTAATTTGGTTATTTTATTTATGAGTTTTAATTAATTTGAGATATAATATTAGCTAATAAAAATTGATCATTTTTATAAATAAAATTAGGAAGATAATAATTTAGTTGGTTAAGCCTTTCTCTATGCTTCGACACCCTTTAATCGTGTTTTTAAAGAAAAGTCCTCTTTTAACCTAATTTTTTTGTCTTAGCAGGAGACCCATGTAGATGTGTTCTAAAAACCTACCGTGTAGGGATGTCCCATCAAAACACATTCCACAGATTAGGACTTCATATATAATTTTTAATATGTTCTATATTTATTTTGTTTGTTTTAGATAATTCTTTTTTATTAATTAAATCTAATGTTTTGTGATGATATAATTTTTATTGATATATTTTTCTTCAAAAGTCTCTAAATAAAAATTTTTAGAAAATTGTAAACTAGAAATCATAAAAACTCTTAAGGGAACATCGGTGTTGAGAAAATTAGACCAGAGATCGAACTGATCAAGGCACTTGTAAATTGTTTAATTAGTTGTACTAGTTGAGCCAATGTCAAACAGGATATGACGTAATATTGTATAAAAATTATAAATATATTAATAACTAAGCAAAAAAATTTCATCCTGGTAAGAATGTGTTTTAAAGCTTATTAAAATTATTTCATCCTATTCAAACACGCATAGTAATAAAAAGTAATTCATTTACAAACATATTACAACCTCTATTCCTCATTAAATATAATTAAAAAATATTATTGAAGAATGCTAAAATTTAGAACTGAAAGCACTTGCATGACTAGACCCTGATTCTCTGCATATAAATGGAGCATTGGTCCTCTTTATAACTTTGTGAAGTTATAGTGACCAAGTTGGGTTTAATTCCAATGAGCTTTGGCAGAATGGAATATTCCATCTTGGCGAGTTGGTCCTTTAATTGAGGTTAACACTCGGTTTTACCGCCCATTACCTTTTATTTAGCACAGAATAAAAAATAAAATTTAAAAAAATTAATTTTAGTAAAAGTAAATTTATATCATGTATAATTGACTTAGTAATGAAAAAGGAATATAAGAAATATTTATTCACCATTTAAAAAATCAAAATATTTTTTAAGTGATGACCTTCTGTCTTGTTTTTTTAGAATAAATGTTCAAAACTTAACTTCTTAAAACAATTCTAATTTATAGATTGTATATTCAAAAAATTATTTTGCCACTTTTAAAGTATTTTTCCAACTATCATTTATGAGAAAAAAATGATCTTCTTTTGGGCTAAATAAAAGTCCCGAGTTCTCGTTATAAGAAAAACAGTCCAAATTCCTTTTCTTCTTCACTTTTCCTTGCCTCTGCCGCAGTGTCGCACCACTATCTTGTTTTCCTTTTATTCTTCTTTTTCTCCATTTTCCTTACACCTTATAGTGAACTCTTGTTTTTTTCTTTTCTTTTTCGTTCTAATCCCTTTCTTTTCACAGACTGCTCTTGTTTTCCTATTTCCCTAATCCCCTTCATTCTCGCATTCCCCTCCCTTCATAAACTTATCATACAATTAATTTACTCCTCACCTCAAATTCATGGCTCCTCTCCTTTTCTTCCATGTTGATATTTTTGGTTTTGAAATGGTTGGATAACATAGGTGGAGAAGTGAGAGGATAGCGGGGATGGTGGAAAACCCCATTTCTCGGTGGTTTTCTGTCAAAAATACATTTGTTTTGAAGAAACAAAACAAACCAGGGTCAATCGGTTCCCAATCAGACTGTGTGACGTTGACGGAGTTTGATAGATTTACTACTATAACTACTAAAAATAAATATAATATAAGTACTCTTGATTTTATTTTGTATATGTTTCATATTTCTAGTATAAATTCAGATTTGTAATTAAAAAACAATCGTTCTAATTTACATGGTTCAGAAAGTCAAAAAGCAATTTAATAATAATACGAATTCATATTAATAGACCTTAACAAATGTCACAGAACAAAATAAAAATAACAAAAATGGAGCAATATACACGATGATTTGTGAACTTAGTAGTATTAATATTATTATAATATGCATCATATTATCAAGATTCTCTTAGTACACAAGATTTTGCCTAGTTTTATCTTATATAAATGAAAACTAATCAAAATAAAGCCAAGCCTGTTCATAAATTAAAAAAACTTTATTACTATACAAAGCAAGCCAAAAAAAAAACAAAATAAAGAAATGCTATCCCCACATTGCATAATCTCATAAAAATTGATGCCCTCAAGAAAAATTTTAATATAAGGAAGCAACCTTTATTAAGGAATCATATTAGTCTCGGGTAGCAAATCACATAATTTGTTAAGCCCTAATTTGTTATGCCCTTGAAAGTGCTTAGAAGAGATGACAAGAAATTTGTTGCACTCAATAAATGGTATATATTATTGTATAAATTAATTTATAGAATAGAATATGGTGAAGAGACACAAGAATCATATACGGAAGCGGATATTGATGAGTTCATGATACTTATTTGGGGAACTTAGAATGCTAGAAATTAAATTTTTGAGTGAAAACTAGTTTCAAACACCTGATGAGGAAGTTATGTAGGGAGTAACTGCATTTTAAAACAAAGGCCATGGAGAAGTTAGCAATTGGAGCAAAGAGGGAAAGTGGTGTTTACCGGATGATAAGAGGTTCTATTCATGTGTCAATGGAGCATTCAAGCGGTAACTCTGACGACGATATAATTGCTCAAATGGTGTCTAATTTTAGTGGAGGAACTGAAAATGCACGAGCTAATTTGGAAGAGGCTGGAGCTCAAACAACTCCGCAACATTCAAATACAATACAAAATTAATAGAACGAGAAGATGATCTCTCACCTTTGGCTCACATAATTTACTCCCTGAATATAGAAGGAAATAAACCAGGAGATGGTATTCTTCAGTTTAAGGGTATAAAATGATCTAATGATGGGGAAAAATAAGAAATCGACAATTATTTGAATGGGATCACATTGACTATTCAATATAACTATGTAAATTGAAATACCAAAACCTCCTCAGATGAAAAAATATTAAATTAACAATATTAACAGTTTTAAAAAAATAATACATGATAAATATGTTAGATGACTAATGTTAAATTTTTTGATATCATTTTAATAATCAAATAAAAATTGAACTTTATTGAACAAATAATTAATAGGCAAAAGTTCTATCATTTGTAATAACAACCATTAACACTAAAACAATTCAAAGTTTTCATCTTACCATCTTATTATTTTTAATATTCAACTGATATTGGAAAATCTATTTAAACAAATATTTCATACCGTTTAATAATTAGAGAATTGTCATTATTTAAAAGCAAAATTTTACTTATCCTAATTAAGAAAAATAGTCCACGTGCAATACACTTGACTGTTCTTAATCTTTCTTAAAAATGAAACAAGCTTTCTTCCTCAAAATACGCCATAGACGATTCGTGAATTCTTCGGAGAATGAATTTCTTCTGTTTGAAAGAAAAGTTATATTTCAAACTCCTATTCTCAAAGTATTTCAAGATGGACTCACGGATAACAACATAATTGGACTTCAATAATTCAAATTCATACACATTGGTCCCCCCTCCGCCCTACCCCCCTCCCCCCCAAAGAAGAAAATTAAGGGTTTATAGAAGTAACAAGGAAGTGCAAGAATGCCATTATCATATAACCAATAAGTAGGATAAAAAACAAACAAGTTATCCAATTCCAATTTATCCTTTATCAAAGATAGAACCAAGTTTCATCAATCATATGCTTCAAGTATATTCTAAATGAAGTAATCCAAGAGGAAACATTGAATCTTGACCCATCACCGGTTTGATAAGTACCAAGAGTCTTCTTCAAATATGCATTCTCATAGAAATCCATCACAAAAGATTTAAGCAGTGGTTAGCAAAAAATGAGGGCTATCAAGTCCTATCCCTTTATATTTAATATGCACATTACCAAGCAATGTTGAGAGAAACCATCAACAAAATTAGAACAGTAATATTCAACTCTCTAATCCAAAGAGTCATGATTTAATCTCAAAGTGTATTCAATAGAAAACATTGCATCATTATGACATAGGTAGGAGGACTCCAAAATATGGAACCAATCACAATGAAGTGCTTTTCCGAGTATAGTTCATAAGGAGCTAATATATTGAAAAGTGTCTCTATCACAAATGAGAGCAAAAGAAAATTGTGACATCCCCAATTACCTCTTTAGATTCCACTAGGAGGTAAATAGGAACCTGCCTCTTGGCAGTTAGTCCATCAAGATAATAGAACTTTTGGGTCCATGAATAAACTCGCAATTACACAGTCTATTGAAGTCTCGTACTTCACTCTAAAATATTATCTTCCCATGGTTCTTCCTTAAATCCTGTATCAAAATGATAAATGTTTGAGCTAGGCCCAGTAAATTCCTTGTGCCTGTAAGTGTATTTTAAGCTAAAAGCCTAAAAACAACTTATCACACAAAATAAGTTAAAAGTTACTTATTTTAAGTAATGATAAACATGAAAATAAACAATCATAGTAGTGCTCAACATATCATAATATTAAACACATCAAACCATAGTATAAGGAATAGTAACGACGTCTATAAAAAGATCACGTAGCAACTGATTTGTTAACATGAGAAGAGATTGAAATAAAAACTGGATAATAATTTGGTGTAGGTAAGAGTGGTTTCCTAGCATCAGTAAAATTTCACAAATTCGAAGATGACCTCCAACCTCTAGTACTTCCATGAGCTCTACCTCTACCCTAATTTTATTTATCTAAACAGAAATGTGAGAAATGAGAATATGTAGGTTGGACCAATTTATCTGCTTTTTTGTCTTTCATGAAAAATAATATGCAAGATTCCTATATGTAAAGCAGATAAGATAACAAGATTTACCGAAGAAAAATTCACAAAAAATCATGAATATCTAGAAATTATTTAGAACGCCAACATAAATGTTTAATATTGCAAGTTTCGTGTATTATTTAATTAAAAATGAATATTTTTTGTACTTAATAACTAATTAATTTTTTCTTATTCTGGAGAGCCATGATAGAAAAATACATTAATATTTACAAAAATGAACTTAATTTCATACAGCAATAAAGTATAATTTATTTTAGTGGCTACGGCCCTCCCTAGCCCCTTTATTGCTCCGCCACTGTACCTCCACAGATTAAACTTTTGCCGTCCTTTTATTCATAGGTAAATACTTTTTCAAACATTTATTGTACCCATAAACTACTTACATTAATGCACTCATGACAAACTACACTCAACGATGTGAAGTTTTTCAATATATTTTAGGCATACTCCTGCATTTATGCCCCTTATTAAGCCTTTACTAGACAGCTAAAACAAAGAGTAGACATGCAGCAAATACACATCTCTATTATCTTCCAATCAAGATCACCTAAAAATTCTTCTTTCCAAATATTCACCTCTTTAAGAATAAAAATACCTTTACTAAAGCGACCATATGCATGGGTGCATGGCTAAAATGTGTAAAATTGCATCACATTGAGTATAGTTTTTCATACAAGCAAAATTTTAAATAGTCTATATGTATAAATGTGTGGAAAAAAAAGGTTTTCGCTATGAATAAAAAATGACTAGTTTATATATAGCTTATTTCTCAATCGTCAATGTTCATTTGTAATTCAATTCTATAGTGTACAAAATAGAGAAACTTTTTTATTATATATATAGTAATGATGCCTTGGAAACAAGACTTTGATCCCATATCTCAAATGAATAAATATTTGAATGTTCTATGTTAAACAATACAAATGAATACGAATATAATATATATACCCTATATATAACACAACTAAGAAAAGCAAATAACATGTACAGAAGAATCAGAACTAAATATTTATAGTAATTCTTCCATATGAGAAATTAGCTATAAATACTTATGAACCATTTTACCTTTTCAATTTATAAAATCAAATTTTATTAATATTTTTCTAACACAAAATAGAAAATATATGGTGGAATCCAACTTAGAGGTAATGTTATCATTTTTTAAGCAAAATATGGGTGATTTTGCAGCATTAAGTAAAAAGATGAGGTCTTATAAGGTTAAAAAGGCAGGAGCTGAGGGGGTTAAGTAGAGTAAGTAGCAATATATATTACCTTTCATTTCACATGTATAATGAAAAAAAAATTGCCCTCAACCTGAAACTGTGATTATAAAGGGAAAAGCTAAAAAGTATGCATGTCTATTTATAGCTAGTTTTTCAGTAAATAACATAGTAATATGTTCGTTTACATGGAACGTTATATAATATTTTGGGGTATCCCCCAATACAATAAGAAGGCCTTGGAAGAATACAAAAGGTAAAATTTTAAATAGGAAATAATCATAGCATTGATGAAAACCTATTTTAGAAACAAATATTTAATAGTTATTCAAGGGAAATAATTCAATGATTGCAGATATCTATCATTTGAAAAGCACTAGTGGCCACCATTTGCAAAAAGATAACCAAAGGATCCATATAGAATAAGGAGAGATGTAATCTAAAATTTAAAAATTCCTATAAGCAAATGATATTATCAAAAAATAAATTAAACTAAGCTAGAGAGCACCTTGGAAATTTGTTAGTGGTCATCTCTTTGAGTTCTTGCTCTTTTTGGATCCCTAGCTCGTCCTCTTTGTTGCAGAAATTTGATAACATCTTTCATAGCTATTGCTTCTCCTGGTGTCAATCCCAGCAATGTGTTTCTCCCTTTAGCTCTGTTCTCTTGATCAATTTCTGGTTCAATAGTTTGGGTTTCAAGAGGAGAGTCTGGATGACGGTTTTGGTCAATAATTTGATTCCTGCAAGAAGACACTGGTACATCATTTAAATCAATAATTTCATTTCTGGTGGAAGATTCTAATATGTTATGATTCTTGAGAGGAGACTCTGGTAGATCATTCGTGTCATTTTTGTACATGGCAGGATGATTTGGTACACTCTCATCCTTGGAGAGACACTTTGGTACTCTTTGACCCTTGGAAAAAGATTCTCGTAAATCATTCAGGCTATTTTTGCACATAGTGAGAGATTCTGGCAGGCTTTGACCCTTGGAGAAAGACTCTAATGGATAATTCTTGCTAATAGCTTCTTTAATCTTGGGAGAGAAGCCCGGTGGGACATCAGGATAATTATCTTCGTCTTTTTCTTCTACTTTAATATGTTGCTCATTCAAGGCCTGTCCACAAATTTTGGGAGCCTCAGTTTCCATGTTAAGCACAAGGATTTGTTCTTGATTCCGAAAGTACTTTCTTCCTTTAGGTAAACTTCTTTTTCCTCTTTGAATCCAGCAAGTTTTTGTTGGAGCCAAAACTGAATTCCTCCACCAATTTAAGTAACGAATGCTCACCTCTTGTTTCGACAATCTTGATGGAAAGTACATTGACTGGTCAATACTTATAGGCCAACTATAATTTACTAGTGAGGCTTCAATACTCATATTTGAAGAAGTGGTAAATCCAGGAAGATCTTGATCATATCCAAATTAAAGAGCTACACGATGTGGGTTATACACCTCTTCACAATCTATACCAATAAGAACACAAGCTCTCAAGCATCGAGCAAAAGATTCTAATTCTTCGTCGAAATATCTGTCGATGAATATCCGTGTTTCTTTTTCCTTGTAAAATTTTGGAAAGGACCAATTATTTATGCTTAAGCAATAAGGTCGCCATAGAAAATCCTGGCAAGAAGAATTAATGATTGACCTAACATTCCCAATCTCAAATTTTTTTTTACCGTTCCATAGGGCAGCCCTTGGGTCAGTAGGCCTAAGGGAGTTGACCTCTGGTTGAAATAGTAGGAACCTTTCCCATGCCCATAATTGAACAAAATGAAATGGAGCCCATAGTGTATAACATAAATACACTACTTCTTGACCTTGATCTTCAATTTCCATGTTTGTTGAGGCAATCATTATTCCCTTCAACAAGCTCAAGTCTCTATATATGCTAGCTAAAACTGCTGGACGGAGCGCTATTTTTCTCGCTTTAGCAAGGTGTATTGCAATGGGAATAATATAATTATTAATTTTGGTAATTTCATCCACCGGAAAAACAAACCTTGAAAGCCAAGACACAAGAAAAGCTTCATGCTCAAATTGGCATCCAGGTTTCTTGAATGAGTCTATCCACTTGATATGAGTACTCTTAGCTTTCATTTTCTCAAACTTGTCCAGTTTCCTTTTAGAGTTTTCTCAATTTTGATTGAATCTTCTCCATCAACGGGTAACAAAAAGGAACTGCCTAGCAAAGAGAACCCACCAAGAATCATCACATCTTCTAATGTGATGGAAGCTTCACCCCAAGGGAAAACAAAAGTATTAGTTTCAACACACCATCTTTCTGCTAACCCAAAAATCAGGTCATCATTTCTTAGAAACTCATACTTGGAGCACAAGATAGCCTCAAGAATTCCAACTTTCCTCCATAACAAATGGTATTTTGGGAACATTTTATCAACCCATTTGTTCCACTCTTGTAAATGATGTTGCCACCCATTGAAGGCCAAATCTATTGGCCATTTTGATTTGGGGGAAAGTATAGGCAGTTTAAAACATGAATCTTCAAGTGAAGCCACAACTGGTTTCAGGAAATGGGCATTTCTTTTAGAAGGAGGTCCGCCAGTATGTAAGAATGAAACCATCAACTCTTCCCTTTCCTCGATAATTGAGTCGTCTATTAAGGAGCGAAAAACGAGTATCTTCAAATATAATACAATGGATTTTTATTTTAAAGATCTATTTGCTTATTGTTTAGCATTAAATTAAATTTAAGAATCATCCAAAATAAGAGAGAAGACTTTAGTTTGAAAATAGTGGAGAATATATATATTTTTTTGGTAGATTGAAAGAAGTAGAAATTTCTTTCTAGTGCTTTGTAGAAAGTAAATTATTTCCAAGAGAGTATGCAAAGTTTAAAAAAAAAAACAATTTCGTTTTTAACTTCAATCCAAATACACTATTTCTTATATTAAAAAACTTTACAACATATTAACTAATGAAGACCATGTTACCTTATAAAGGTGGTATTTGATAGCCCCTCAAAATTAGAAAATTATAGTTCCTAGATTAAATCTAATAAATTTTTATTTATCTTTTATGATCGAAAATGTAGGACGCAAGGCGGAAAAATATATAAATTTCTTTTAATAGAATAAAATTTTTAAAATATTTCTTTTGGTTCTGCATTTTCTTTAAGAAATTTAAAATTTAAGAAAGAATTAAAATTCGATCCAATCCAAGTCTATACTAACAGGAGAAAAAGATCCCCTCCTTTCTTCTTTTGAAAACAAGTCATATGTTTGAAATGGTATTGAACATTTGAAGTATATGATTTGTACTAACCCCATTTTTAGAGACATCAAGTTCTTATCAACTTTTGAATAAATCTGATAAAAAAATTAGGGGATGGACGACTTACGACTTCAAGGCTACTTTGCAAATAAAACATGAGATAATGAAAGAATGACAGAAAAAGCCATTGAGCTATTGATATAAAATAAAAAATAAATGAATAGGAGATAATCATACCTGGAGATACCATGGAGACTAGATTCGATCTTCTGCTTTTTTAAAAGACAAATAAATAAATCTGTTTAGAGTGATCTACAAGTGGGTATGGTATAATATCTCCTTCTAGGGTTCACCATCTAATAGGGAGACCTTACTCACTGAAAACAGATGAAACAGGACTAGTTGTGTTTTGAATTTTAGTCTTTGTTTAGTTTTATTGAGGGGTTTTTTGTTAGCGGTGAAAACTTGGGGGAAAGTAGGAGGATAGGTAAATCAGGATGTAAATATGTTATTACCTTATTTGGTTGCAGTGTATGAATAAATGTGATGTAAATGTGGAGGGGAACTCTCCTATCCACTATAGCAAATTAGCCCCACCTAAAACAGATAGACTCAAATGTAAATGATAATAAACATACCATTTTACTCTCTTACAAATTAGTTCAATTTATTACAAATTATCCTAAATCAAACTCCGGTACAATATATATATTTATAACATTCCAAGTTTTGCACAATGGATATAATAGTAAACTGTTTATTTTCCACTTTCACCCTATTTAAACAAAGGGATGTAGGCGTTATTTACTTTCTTTCCAACCATATACAATTTTTCAGTAATTGATTATACTTCCCCTAATGAAAGTAAGGGTGCCATTCTACATCCCTTTAACCTCCCTGTCCCCCTCCGCGAACCAAACTATAGTGCTTAAACTACGGTTCTGATTAGAAGTCTAATAAAATGTTGTACTAATAATTATAAACAAGAATAAATATGTAATACATTAACTTTTAACTACATAAATAATTTAGTGCCAAGAATGTGTCTTGCAAATATTGCAATATTACAGGAAAAATACCTATATATAGCCTACATTAATCAGGAAATAATTTATTATATTAATATTCTTTCATAGCAAAATAAAGAAGGCCTGATTCATCATTCCTTATTACAGTTTATGGAAACTTTCAATTTTAATTTTTAGATGAAGGGACATTCATTTTCAGAGTAGAACTAATCTAGTCAATGTAATGACAATTTTTTGAACCAAAATATTTATGTCTATTTAATTTGTATTTCCTAAATAGAAATTTTCAATGATAATTATGTATAAAAAGAAAAGGAAATTGATAAATTCAAGGCTCTTTTTTTAAATCCAGAACAAATTTCTTTTAATCTTAATATTACCGTTTGTACATATTAACTATTTATTATCCTTAATTATTAGCTTTACAAAGATAAATTTGAAAGATTTCTAACTTTCAATAATAAAGATTCTTACTTTCAACATTAAAAGAAGAAGAAGAAGAAGATATATTTTCAATATGATATTTTTTTTGGTAATATTTTCACATAAGAAGGATAAATACTGCAAATTATACCTTGAACCCGAGGGCAACTTCCAAGGTGCAGTCATGTTGATGAAATGGCTCCGTCCCACTTAAATTAGGAATGACAAAGGCTCTTCGGTCACATGTTTGTCACTCTATTCTTTAGGGCCGTCTCACTCCTCCTTTTATTTCATCATTCTTCATCTTCTACCCGATAGAATTCTTTAGAAATCTCTATTGAAACCACCACAGTCTTTGTCTTCTTATTGTTTTCTGGGTGAACGACAACGATATTTCATCTTGTTAGTTTACTAAGTCGTAATCTATGGAGAAATACAGAAAAATTATTATTGTTATTTGCTGAATAAGTAGTTGTATTAAACAATACAAATAAATTACACAGATGGATAAGAGACACAAACTCTATATCTATGTTAATAGAAATAAAACCAATCTTCAGCATCTCTTACAGGGTACAAAATATTGAATAAACAACAAAGATATTCACATCCAATCTTCTTCTGGCATCTTCAAAAGCAAACTTTTTGTACCACGAGTATGTCGAAAATAGTCTCCACCTAATCCATAAACAGAAATCCAAAAGACTATGGGAGATATAAGTTTTCTTGAGGATTCTCTAGGATAGAGATTAAAAAAAATAACAGACCCAGATTGATGTGGGTTTCCTGAAATCTGCTTCAAGAAGAAGAGTAGAACTAATTCCCTCATGATCAAGGAAAAGACATACTTGTAGATTGTAGATTGGGCAAAAAGATTATGAAACAAAGAACGAATATAGTTTTTTGATGCAGGAAAACTCCTTGTTCTTCCTCTCTTTAGCTGTTGTAATAGTTTTCTGTAGAAGTTTTATGTTAATGTAACAGGGCTAAGCACCATAGCAAGTACTTTTAACAGTGGTATCAGAGCTTAGGCTCTTCCCAACAATTTCCTTTAACAAGCTTAAGTCTCTATATATGCTAGGAAAAACAGCTGGACCGAGCATTATTTTTCTCCATTTAGCAAAGCGTATTGTACTGGGAATAATATACTTATCCATTTTGGTAATTTCATCCATAAAAAAAAAAAAAAACCTTGAAAGCCGAGACACAAGAAAAGCTTCATGCTCAAATTGGCATCTAAGTTTCTTGAATGAGTCTATCCGATTGATATGAGTACTCGTAGCTTTCATTTTCTCAAACTTATCCAACTTATTTTTTAGATTTTTCCACAATTTTGATTGAATATTTTCCATCAAGGTGTAACAAAAAGAATTTCCTAGCAGAGAACCCACCAATAATCATCACATCTTCTAATGTGATGGATGCTTCACCCTAAGGGAAAATAAAAGTATTAGTTTCAACACACCATCTCTTTACTAACCTAAAAATCCAGTCATCATTTCTTAGAAACTTGTACTTGGAGCATAAAATAACCTCAAGAATTCCAACTTTCTCCTATAACAAAATTTTGGAACATTTAATCAACCAATTTGTTCCACTCTTGTAACTGATATTTCTACCCATTGAAGACCATAACTATTGGCCACTTCGATTTTTGTTAAAGGATAGGTAGTTTCAAGCTTGAATCATCAAGTGAAGCCATTATTGGTTTCAAGAAATGGGCATTCCTTCTTGAAGGAGATCCGCCAGTATGTGAAAATAAAACCATCAACTCTTCCCTTTCCTCAATAATTGAGTCATCTAGTAAGGAGGGAAAAACTACATGTACCTAGATCTTCATTCGAATATAGTTTTGAAATCCATGAATATAAAGGAGTATCTTTATATATAATACAATTGATTTTTATTTTCAAGATCTATTTGCTTATTAGTTAGCATTAAATTAAATTTAAGGATCATCTTAAAAAATAGAGAAGATGTTAGTTTGAAAATAGTGGAGATTTATTTATTTATTTATCATAGATTAAAACAAGTGGAGATTTCTTTCAAGCACGTTATAGAAAGTAAATTATTTCCAAGAGATTATGCAAAGTTAAAAAGAAAAAATAACCAATTTTGTTTCTAACTTCAATCCAAATACACTATTTCTTGTATTAAAAAAAATGTTACAACAATTAAATATTAACTAATGAAGATCATCTTACGTTGTAAAGGTGGTATTCGAAAACCACTCAAAGTATAGTTGTTGGATTTAATTTAACCGATTATTATTTATCCTTTGTGATAAAAAATGTGGGGTACAATATAGAAAATTATATAAATTTCTTTTAAGAGATTAAAATTTTTAAAATATTTCTTTTGGTTCTTCATCTTCTCTTAGAAAGAATTTAAATTTTTTTATAAAAAATAAATTCAATCAATTCCAAGTCTATACTAATAGGACCAAAAGATCCCTTCCTTTCTTCCTTTGGAAACAAGTCATATGTTAGAAATGTTATCGAACATTGGAAGTAAATGATTTACGTTAACCCCATTTTTAGAGACAACAAGTTCTTATAAACGTTTGAATAAATCAGAGAAAAAAGTAGGGGACAGAGAACTTAGAACTTCAAGGCTACTTGCAAAGAAAACATGACATCAGGAACAATGACGTACAAAAAAGAAGGCATTGAACTATTTATATTAATGTAGAAATAAATGAATAAATAAAGAGGAAGATTAGAGGAACAGGAGATGATCATATCTTAAGATACCATTGAGACTAGATTTGATTTTTAAGTTTTTTAAAAGGCCAATGAATAAATGTATTTATAGTGCCTTACGAGTAGACATGAATAATGGGTGACGTGGTTTTTGAATCCAAGTTTGTTAGCATGTTTTCTTACAGTAGAATTGGAATTCAACCAACTAATATACCCATATAGAGGGGCCGCAAATAGAGGGCTTGCTCTTGAATAATTCAATATCAATGGAGAGAGAAAGCCGTGGCAACCATTGAATGCATTGAAGGCATATGTTCTTTCTTTCCTTTTAATTATCTATTTAGAATCGTATTGTTTATTTATTTTTGGAGATTTTGTTAAAATATTTTTTGTGATTACATATTCTTGGGATGTTTATATATTTAATTAAATATTTTTTTGTTATTGTTCTTGTAGAATAATTATTTGGGTTAGTTGGTACTTTTATCTATACTTAATTGTTGCAATTTTTAGTACGAGAGATATGTAATTTTTAAAAATATATTGTGGGTTTAGAATTGAATAGTTCATACTATTTATAAATGAGTTGTCGTAGAATGAATAAATCAAGCTAATGGTTAGATGAGTTATATCATGCATCTAAATACAATATGTTTCTTTAGTGAATCAAAACTTGTAGTCTAGATTAGCACATAAAAGGTGTAATCTTTTTCTTCTAAATAAAATTAAATCATTAATATATAGGTTGGTGGTGGATTTAAGGTTCTAAAGATCCTTTATTGGTTAAGCTCTCGTTAGTTTTTAGTTTGGTTATTTTATTTTTAAGTTTTAACTAGTTGAGGAATAATATTAGCTAATAAAAATTGATTATTTATATAAAACTAATTTAGGAAGATAATAATATACGTGGTCATGCCTTTCTCTGTTACTCGACACCCTTTTACTAACCATATTATATTGATCTTGTGTATTAACAAGCATTGGGTTTAAATTTTTTTAGAAAAACCCAACCAATGACTTTAATTTAGTGCAAAAAGAAGAGCAAAAAAGACAAAAGAATTAGAGTAAGTAAAAACATGCATGTGGGTTAAGAGTTTTTTCTTCAAATAATCGTGTTTTTAAATATGAGTCCCCTTTTAACTTAATTTTTTGTTGTCTTAGCAGGATACCCATATAGACGTGTTCTAAAAACACATCCCGTGTAGGAATGTTCAAGCAAAACAGATTCGGCACATTAGGACTTTATCTGTAACTTTTAATATATTTTATATTTATTTTGTTCTTTGTTAGATAATGCATTTTGTTAACTAAATGCACTTTTCTGTTTAATATAATTTTTATTGATATATTTGTCTTTGAAAAACTCTTAATAAAAACTTTAAGAAAATTATAAACTATAAATCAGGAAAATCGGCATTTAGAAAACCGGACCGGAGATCGAACCGATCGAGTTACTTGTAAATTGGTTTATTAGTTCTACTAGTCTAACCAATGGTCGATTAGGATACTATTTAAAAATATAAAATTAAAATTTTTAATATGTTATTTTTAAGAAAAAATTTTTTATCTAGGTAAGAATGTATTTTAAAACATGTTGAAATTACTTCATCCTATTCAAACATGCACAGTAATAAAAAAATAATTCACTTACACACATAGCACACAATATTTTTCACAAAATATAATTGAAGAATGTTAAAATTCATAAAATTTAAAGACGAAAGTGCTTGCATGAGCAGACCCTGATTCTCTGCATATAAACGGAGCACAGGTCCTTTTGATATTTTTGTAGGGTTATGGTGACTGAGTTGGATTTAATTCCAATGAGCTTTGGCGGAATGGAACACTGCATATAGTCGAGTTGGTTCCTTAATTGGGGTTAATACCCGGTTCTATTGCCCCTTACCTTTTTATTTAGCACAAAATAAAAACTAAAATAAAATAACAAAATCATTTTACTAAAAGTAAATTTCTATAATGTATAATTGACTTAGTCATGAAATAAGAATTTAAGAACTATTTACTCACCTTTTAAAAAACTAAAATATTTTGAATAAGTGATGACGTTCTTTCTTATTTTATTTTTTAGAATAAATGTTCAAATCTTAACTTCTTAAAAAATTCTAATTTGTAGATCATATATTACTAATATTATTTTGCCTGTTTTGAAAATTTTCCAACTATCATTTAAAATATCCTCTATAAAAAAGAAAAAACAAATGAACTTTTTTTAAGCCATATAGAAAGCCCAAGTTCTACCTATGGAGAAAACAGTCAAAATTCTTTTACTTCTTCACTTGTCCTTGCCTCAGTCACAGTGCTGCACCACTCTCTTGTTTCTTTTTAATTATTGTTTTCCTTTTATCCTTCATTTTCTCCATTTTCCTCTCACCTTTGAATGAACTCTTCTTTTTTTCTTTTCTCTTTTCCTTTTATCCTTTCCTCCTCAAAGACTCCTCTTGTTTTTCTATTCCCTTAATCCCTTTCGTTCTTGCATTCTCCTTCATAAACTTATCATAAAATTACTTTTGCTCCTCACCTTGCATTCATGGCTTTTCTCCTTCTTTTCTTCCATGTTGCTATTTTTTGTTTTGACATGGTGACATAGGTGGAGAAGTGAGGTGAGACCGGGGATGGCAGTAGAAGCTTATTTATTTATGGTTCTGTATAAAAAATATGTTCTTTTTTAAGAAAAGAAAAATCAGGGTCAACCGGTTTGAGTGGTTCCCAATCGAACTACCTAGTTTTGACCGAGTTTGACAGGTTTACTACTATAACTACTAAAAATAAAGATATTATTATTACTCTTAACTTTATTTCTATATGTTAGATATTTCTAGTTTAAATTTGGATTTGTGATTAAAATAATATTTATTCTAATTTACAAGGTTAGTAAGGTCAAAAAATAATTTACCAATAATACAAACTCATATTAACAGACCTTAACAAATGTAATAAAACAACCCACAAATAACCAAAATAGAGCAATACACATAATGATTTTGCGAAATGAGAAGTATTAGTACTATAATATGCATCATATTATCTAGATTCTCTTGGTACACGAGATTTTCCTAATTTCATCTTATACAATTGAAAAAGATCAAAGAAAGCCAAGCCTATTCATGAGTTAAAATATTATAACTATGCAAACAAGCAAAAAAAATAAAAATAAAAAAATAAGAAATGGTATCCCCACGCTGCATAATCTCATTAAAATTAATGCCCTTAAGAAAAATTTTAATATAAAGAAGCAAATTTTATTAAGGATAACTAGAAATTTGTTGCAATCAATTAATGATGTATATTACTATATAAATTGATATATAGTATAGAATATGGTGAAGAGACGCAAAAATCATATAGGGAAGAGGATATTGCTGAATTCATTATACTTATTTGGGGGGCTTGAAAGGCTAGAAATTAAATTTCTAAGTGATAATTAGTTTCAAACACCTGATGATGATGTTACTTTTGTCAAAGTAAATATATGTAAGGAGTAACAATAATTTAAAACAAAGGCCATGGAGAAATAAGCAATTGAGAGAAAGAGGTGAAGTGGAATATACCGGATGAAAGGAGATTCTATTCATGTATCGATGAAGCATTCAAGCCGTAACTCTGACGATGATATAATTGCTACAATGGCACCTAATTTTAGTGGAGCAATTGCAGATGCACAAGCTAATTTTGAAGAGGTTGAGCTCGAACAGCTCCCGATCATTAAAATACTATGCAAAAATATTGAGAACGGGAAGATATCTCTTACCTTTAGCTCATATAATTGACTCTCTGAATATAGAAGGATTTAAACAACGAGATGCAGTTCTTCAATTTAAGGGTATAAAATGATCTTATGGTGGGGGAAAATAACAAATTGACAATTATTGGAATGGGGATTACATTGACTATTAAACATAATTATGTAAATTAAAATACAAAACCTCCTCAAATACAATAATATTCAATTAATATTGTTGACAGTATTAGAAAAATAATACATGATAAGCAAAATACGTGTAATTTTGAATCATTAAATAAAAGGAGTAGGTCTTATAGGGTTAAAAAGGCAAGAGATGAGGGGGTTAAGCAGGGTAAGTTGCAACATCTACTACCCTTCATTTTTCATGTAAAATGAAAAATTACCCTAAACCTCAAAATATGGTTATAAACGAAAAATATAAAAATATGCATGTCTATTTATAGCTAATTTCTCAATAAATAACATCGTAATGTGTTTCTTTTCATGGAACTTTATGAAATATTTTGGGCATCCCCCAATATTGTAAAAAGGCCTTAAGGAATGAAAAAGGAAAAGTTATAAATAGGAAATAATCATAGTATTGATGAAACCTATTTCAAAAATAGATATTGCATAGTTATTCGACATAAATAATTAAATGATTGTATATATCTATCGTAGATTTTTAAAAGTACCAGTGGGCAACATTTGCAGAAAATTAACAAGAGGTTCCATATAAAATAAGGACGGATGTAATTCAACATTTAAAATTTCCTATAAGCAAATGATATTATCAGAAAATAAATTAAACTAAGCTAGAAAGCATCTTGGCAAAGTCTTATTTTTAAAGATGCATCTAGGCACAAGCTAATTTGGCAGAGGCTAGAACAACTCCTCAACATTCAAATACAATGCAAATTAATGAGAACGGGAAGATGATCTCTCACTTTTAGCTTATGTAATTGACACTCGAGTATAGAAGGAGAAAAACCAGGAGATGGTGTTCGTCAATTTAAGGGTATAAAATAATCTAATCGTGGAGAAGAATAAAAAATTGACAATACTTGGAATGGGGTTCTTCAACCGGGCATCTTCCAAAATCCTACCGTTGACGGTTTGTACAGGGCCAACCGTCAACAGTATGTCCTACTTTTCTAAAGACTTCAATGTTTATTCCTCCAACTTGCTTCATTGGTTGCTCCTTTCTTAGGACATGCAACCATTCTTACGAGTTGCATGTTGAGCAACTTGGGAGGTTTATTAATATCTCATAAGCCTTTCATCTTGAAATTTAATCCTTCCTTCAGGAATTCTTCCCTAAATGGCATCATCCCTTTACCTATGCCTTCCTCATGTTCCTTGTGTTTGGTCCTTGAATTAACTCCTTAGCCTCTTGATCATCCCGGTTCATATCATACCCTCTCTCTTAAATGGATTTCTCCTAGAATTTTTTCCTTTAAAGGCAAGCAATATTAGAAAGGATTCAACAATATAAGAATTGCTAAGAGTTAATCAATTAAGTGCAATGACCATCTAAACAACAAAATAAGCATGGGTTCTAGAAGTGCTTTAAAAGGCTGATTAAACGCAAAGCTGACATTATAATGGAATCTCAGAGAATAAGAGTAGAGACTAGAATGATACATATTCCACCAAAAGAAGAAATATTTTTCAAAATGATTTTTTTTAATATTATTTTCACATAACATGGATAAGTACCGTAAATTATACCTTGCACTTGAGTGCAACGTTAAGGGTGCACTCTGGGTTTTTAGGTATATTTTAGGCATACCCTTGCATATATGCCCCTTATCAAGCCATTGTTGGACAATGAAAAAAAAGAGTACACATGCAGCAAATACACATCTCCGTTATCTTCAGATAGACATGACCTAAAAATTCTTATTTTGAAATATACACCTATTTAAGAAAAAAAAAAAACCTTTACGAAAGGGTCCACGTGCATGGGGTATGCTTAAATGTGTCAAAAAGCACCGCATTCAGTATGGTTTTTCATACAAGAAAAATTTTAAATAATCTAAAGGAATAAATTTGTAAAAAAAAAAAAAAAAAAAGGTGTTTGCTATGAATAAAAAATGACTAATTTATATATAGCTTATTTCTGAGTCCTCAATGTTCATTTGTAATTCGATACTATAGTTTGCAAAATATAGAGCCTTCTTTTTTATTATATATATACCAATGATACCTGAAAAACTAGACTTTGATCCCATATCTCAAATAAATAACTATTTGAATGCTCTATGTTATAGAATACAAATGAATATGAATAGAATATGTATACCTATATATAACGTAACTAAGAAAAGAAAATAACATATACAAAATAATCAGAACTAAACATTTATAGTTATGCTTTTGTATGAGTAATTAATTATAAATAATTATAAACAATTTTAGCTTTTGAATTTATTAAAAAAAATTTATTAATATTTTTTTAAACAAGAACTTTTTTGTGTGATTATTTTTATCAAAATAGAAAATATATAGTGGAATCCGACTTAGAGCTTAGGTGATGTCGAAGTTGAGGTTATTGTTGTCATTTTATAAGCAAAATATGGGTAATTTTGCAGCAATACATAAAAGTTGAGGTCTTATAGGGTTAAAAAGGCAGGAGCTGAAGGGGTTAAGTGGGGATAAGTGGCAACATATATTACCTTTTATTTCACATGTAAAATAAAAAAATTACCCTCAACCTCAAAATATGGTTATGACACAAACACTAAAAAATATGCATGTCAATTTATAGCTAATTTCTCAATAAATAACATTGTAATGTGTTTGTTTTTGTGGAACGTTATAAAATATTTTAAGGCATCCCCTAATATAGTAAGAAGGGCTTAAGGAATGCAAAAGGCAAAGTTGTAAATAGGAAGCTACCTCTTAAAGAAAAAATCCAAAGACATTATTCGAAGCCTGGATCTTATCAATTAAATTTAACAATCACAAGTTATATTGCAACTGATTGGACTTGTTGATGGAAGAGGGCGGCAGAGGTAGATGTTCGAAGCGAGTGACATGTTACAACTTGACTAAGGAACAAAAGAAAAATGGTGTTTGATTGGGTTGAAGAGTTGCAACTATCATATGGAAATGCATCTAGCTTACCCAGGTGTGATGATTATAGAGAAATGAAGACGACCGGCACGAAAAGCCATGATTATCATGTATTTATGAAACAACTTATGCATATTGCATTGAGAGAGCTCCTTCCTGCGAAGGTGTGGAGTTCTTTGGCCTAGTTGAGTGACTTCTACCGAATAAAAGGATTTTCAAATGAAAAGAATAAAGGGGTAACTAACAATTAGACTAAAATATTGGAAAAACTCTTTCAATTCAAGCTTTGGAAAGATGTGTTCAACCTAATTCATCCCAAAGCTTTAGAAAAATCGTTGAACTATTGGTTGGGTCTCTGCTCGACTATTAGGATCAACTTTATCTTTAGGCGAAAATTCATTATTCCTCTAACTGATTAGAGAAGACCTTTTCCTCTCCCTAACTCAATTATGAATGAATTACGCACCAGAGTTAATTAGATTTCTCTATTGACCTAGAAAGAATAGTTATTATATCTAATCAATTGCCAATTTCTATCATTTAATTAATGCCCTAGATCATTCTTCTTTTCTCAATTCCAAACAATCTAATGCAAAGGTAGCAATAATGGGTAAAAAATGATAACACAAACAGTGCAATTAAATAACAATAGTATGCAATTCAAAAAATTATTCCAAAAATTCTATAGAAAATAATGTTACGTTCATCTAGGGTTGAATCCCACTCAAATATAATATAAACCTAGCCACTAAACATTATGAATATCATAAAATCCAGTTTAGAATTCAAAATAACTAGGAGTTTAGAAGGCTTTGGAGATAGAATTAAAGAATCTATGCTCTGAGATGTCTTGAACTCCTCTCTCGATTTGCCCAAAGTAACCCAAAATTGCTCCATTCGCAATCTTCAATCTATCTACTAAAACTTGAGTTAACTAATTGCCCTCCTGCCACCGTCTGTCAACCCTACCAAAGATAATGAAAATAATATTAAGTGTCTTACTAAAAGAATAAAAAAACGGTCGAGGTTGCCAGGTCTAGGCACCTCTATGCAAAAAGTCCTTTAAGTGTTACCTCTGGCCAGGTCTTACTAGTTAATGGAAATTGGCGTCACTTCTCTTTTTTCGTCTGTTCTTACTATGTATGTTCCCGTTTCAGTTCATTCTTCTTTCTAACTCATCTGTGACATACCTATAAATAAAAGAAGGAAATAGTGGGTAAATAATCCATTTTAAACATAAAACACTTCGAAAACTGAAATTAAACAATATAAAAACGTATACAATATGGACATGTCAACATTTTAGTTAAAGAAAATTCATTAGAGATGCTATTTCAGTGGTTGGGACTATTTCTTCTTTTACGGAGGAGTGCTTAGGTGTTTTATTGAATGAAGTTGTTGATTTTTTTAAGCACTCCCTATTTCACAAGATTCTTCAATATGTTTCCAATGCTTGACTTTTGTACCATGCTTTTATTTTATAAACTTATTTAAGATTCTTAAAATTTTTGTAAGTGAAGAAGGCGTACACATATTTACCCGCAGAAAAAAAAAATTGGCATTTTGTGGTCATTCAACGAAAACAATTGGGATTTTTTTGTAAAATCTTTGTAACAATGCCTTTGTAATATTCTTAATGTAATATTTTATTAAGAAAATATATCCAATAAAATATAAACCTTAACTTTCAAAAGGTAAACAGTAAGAAAAAATGTATTATGAAAAAATGTTACGAGAAATATTGTTGTTAGTGTTATAGATAAACTTGTATTATTTTTTTCGTAACATTACTAATATGGTATTTTATTATTAATAACTAATCTCAATCTCGAATGCACTTTTTTATTATTTTATGAAATTTCAAAGAGTGAAAAATTATTTTCAGATAGATAGATAATGTCAAAACTATCATATTTTTGCAAGGTAAAGAGAAATATATTTAATAAGAGAGAGAGAGAGAGAGAGAGAGAGAGAGAGAGAGAGAGAGAGAGAGAGTAGTCGAGAGGTAAGAGTTGGAGAAGAAATATTTTGTTAAGCAAGCTAAAATATATATACATAACACTACAAAAAAGTAGCTTATTACCAATTGCCAAGTCGGTCCGTAGTAGTTATGGAAAAATTTTTTTTAGTTACATATTCTGTCCGTAACTTCATTTTTTGAAATTAACAAAATTGTTTTTTAAACATACCGAGAGATTTTTGGTCAATAATTTATATAACGATGGATTTTTGGTCAGTAATTTTATTTATTTAATTTTTAAAAAATAGTTACCGACCAAACTTAGATCAGTAATCGGTCAATAAGTATGTATTTTTTAAAATTTTTTATTTTTAATTTTAATAATCCAGCTAAAATTCAAAAAATGACAGCAACAACTAATATAATATCTACAAAATAACAAAAGCAGCATAACATAATACGTAAGTATCAAATTCAAAACAAAATTACAAGTAAACGTATCACATAAATATAGTACATGGGTGGAGGAGCGCCAGAGGAGGAGGGATGACTACTCAGTGGCTGAGGATTGACTCGGGTGGCATCAGATGTGGCGTCATCTATAGGAAGGAGAGGAGGGAACACTGTGAGTACTGAATCCAGCTGGACACTAATCTGAGATGCGAACCCATGTATGAAGCTAGCGAACGTTTCCTGTGCCTACTGCATATATCAACACCACTTCTTCACCCTCTCGATGCAACGCTCGTGGACAGCCATAGAAGAGATAGAAAGAACTGATGACAAGTTGCTGCCTCCTTGTTGCTCACCAGTGATAGGTTCAGATTGTGAGAAAAAATTATAGATTTGACCTATTTTACTGCCACAAACAGCTTCGAACATCAATTGCTCGTCACTCTAAATTGGCGAGCTGGTCTCTAGAAGGAGATGTTATGCATTTGCCTTTAACTCTTTAATTTGTCCTATAAGAAAGAGATTACTATGTTATTGTTAAGCAATTTAACAATAAACCGAAAACGAAAACAAAAAACTATAAAATAACATTAGCTAAAATTCATCGGAACGTGCATCAACCCACTTCTCTTTTTGCTGATGCGGGAGGACGTACAACTTAGAATGCTAAAGATCTATTAAATTCAAAAAATGAAAGCGCTCGCGTGAGTAGACCTTAAGTCTTTGCATATAAACAAAGCACTGGACCTCTTGATATCTTTGTGTAGTTATGGCTACTAAGTTGGGTTTAATCCACCGAGCTTTGGCAGAACAAAACATTCCACATTGGTGAGTTGCTCCCTTAATTAGGGTAAATACTTGGTTCTACCGCCCCTTACCTTTTTATTTGGCACAAAATTAAAAAGAATTAAAAAAACAAAATTATTTTATTAAAAGTAAATTTATATCATGCATAGTTGACTAGTAACGAAAGAAAGAATTTAAGAACTATTTACTCACTTTTAAAAAACAAAAATATTTTGAATAAGTAATGACATTCTTCCTTCTTTTTTTTTTTAGAATAAATGTTCAAATTTTAATTTCTTAAAAAATTCTAAATTTTTAGATCATATATTCCTAATATTATTTTGCCCCTTTTAAAAAAATTCTCCAACTATCATTTTTGAGATATCCTCTATAAAGAAGAGAAAACAAATTATCTTTTTTGGGCTAAATAAAAGGCCCAAGTTGTCCCAATAGGGAAAATTGTCCAAATTCTTTTTCTTCTTTACTTTTCCTTGCCTCGGCCACAGTGTCCCACCAGTATCTTATTTTTCTTTTATTATTGTTTTCCTTTTATCCTTCTTTTTCTCCATTTCCCTTGAACCTTAGAGTGAACTCACATATATATATTTTACTTCTCATCCCTTCTTCCTCATAGACTCCACTTGTTTTCCTATTGCCCTAATCCCCTTCGTTCTCGCATTCTCCTCCCTTCATATACCGGATGATAAGAGGTTCTATTCATGTGTAAATGGAGCATTAAGCCATAATGCTGACAATGATATAATTGCTGAATGGTGCCTAATTTTAGTGGAGGAACTGAAAGTGCACAAGCTAATATGGAAGAGGCTGGAACTGAAATAGTTCCCCGAAATTCAAATACAATGCAAAATTAATAGAACGGGAGGATGATCTCTCACCTTTAGCTCATATAATTGACTCTCTAAATATAGAAGGAGATAAACCAGGTGATGGTATTCTTCAATTAAGGGTATAAAATGATCTAATGATGAGGAAAAATAAAAAATCGACAATTATTGGAATAGGCAATACATTGACTATTCAATATAATTGTGTATATTAAAACACCAAAACCTCCTAAGATGCAATAATATTAAATTAATAATATTAACAGTTTTAGAAAAATAATACATTATAAATATGTTAGATTAGTAATGTTAAATTTTTTGATATCATTTTGATAATCAACTAAAAGTTTAACTTTATTGAACAAATAAGTAAGAGGAAAAAGTTCTATAACTATTAATACCGACCATTAATGCTCAAACAATTCAAAGTTTCCATCTTACGATCGTTTTATTTTTTATATTCAATTTATATTGGAAACTTCATATAAACAAGTTTTTCATACCTTTCAATTATTATAGAATGGTCATTATTCTTTTAAAAAAATTTACTAATCCTAAATAAGAAAAAAACGTCCACGTGAAATATACTTGATGGTTCTCAATCATCCTTAAAAACAATGCAAGCTTTCTCCAAAAACCATTCGTGAATTCTTTGGAGAATGAATTTCTTCTGTTTGAAAGAAAAGTTGTATTTCAAACTCGCATTCTCAAAGTATTTCAAGATGGACTCATGGATAATAAGATACTTAGACTTCACCAATTCAAATTCATACACATCAATCCACGAACTTCAAAAAAAAAAAAAAAAAAAAGAAAAATTGTGTTTATAGAAGTAACAAGGAAGTGCAAGAATGCCATTCTCATATGACCAATAAGTAGGTAAAAACCAAACAAGTTATCCAATTCCAATTTATCCTTCATCAAAGATAGAACCAAGTTTCAACAATCATATGCTTCAAGTGTTTTCCGAATGAAGCAATCTAAGAGGAAATGTTGAATCTAGACCCATCAACAGTTTGACAAATACCAAGAATCTTCTTCAAATATGCATTCTCATAGAAATCCATCACAAACGATTTAAGGAGTGGTTTTTAGAAAAAAATAAGGGCTATCAAGTTCTTTCCCTTCATATTCAATATGCATATCATCAAGCAATGGACAAGAGAAACCAACAGTAGAATTTGAATAGCAATTATAACCTATCTAATCCAAAGAGTAATGATTTAATCTCAAAGTATATTTCATGGAAAACATCGAATGCTCACCTATTAAGTAACGAATGCTCACCTATTTTTTGGGACAATCTTGGTTGAAAGTACATTCATTGGTCAATACTTAAAGGCCAACTATGATTTACTAGTGAGGCTTCAATACTCATATTTGAAGAAGTGGCCAATCTAGAAAGATCTTGATCATATCAAAATTGAACCGCTACATGATGTGGATTATACACCTTTTCACAATCTATACCAATAAGAGCACACTGTCACACCCTGCTTGCAAGACATGAGGTTCTTTCACATTTGTTTAGAAAAGCCCACAAAGTTCTAGAACGTTCCAGAAGGTTCTACTATTGACAGATCTTCTTAAGAAGAATCGACCATGGGCATGGAGCGAAGATTGCCAACGTGCCTTTGAAGATCTAAAGAAGGCCATTTGTAAAGACCCAGTTCTCAGCTTGCCTGATTATTCCAAGCCTTTCGAAGTACACACTGATGCTTCGGACTTTGCTATTGGAGGCGTACTCATGCAAGATGGTCACCCAATAGCCTATGAGAGCCGCAAACTTAACGAGACGGAACGTCGCTACACCGTGCAAGAAAAAGAGATCACAGCAATCATCCATTGCCTAAGAGTTTGGCGACATTATTTGTTGGGTTCCAAGTTCGTTATCATGACCGATAACATTGCTACTAGTTATTTCCAAACTCAAAAGAAGCTTAGTCCAAAACAAGCTCGGTGGCAAGACTTTCTTGAGGAGTTTGATTATAGCTTGGAATACAAGCCTGGAAAAGCCAACGTGGTAGCTAACGCCTTAAGCCGCAAGGTAGAACTCGCATCCATCAGCCGAGTTGATAGCCCCTTACTCAAACGTATCAAGGAAGGCCTACAACATGACTCCCTAGCCAAAAATCTTATAGTACTTGTAATGGAAGACAAGACAAGGCGCTTTTGGCTAGAAGAAGGGATGCTTTACACAAAGGGAAACCGACTCTTTGTGCCCAAATGGGGAAATCTTCGGCGTGAGTTGATCAAAGACTGTCACGATTCTAAGTGGGCTGGACATCCAGGTATGAAACGCACCCTTGCTTTATTGAAGACCACATATTATCAGCCCCAAATGCAGGATGAGGTGGAGTCTTATGTAAGAACATGCCTCATATGCCAACAAGACAAAGTTGAACAAAACGCACCATCAGGACTACTTGATCCATTGCCTATCCCTAAGAGGCCTTGGAAAAGTGTTTCGATGGACTTTATCACTTCTCTGCCAAAGTCAAAAGGATTTGGCGGTATAATAGTAGTGGTCGATCGATTTAGCAAGTATGCCACCTTCATTCCAGCCCCCACAGATTGCACTGCGGAAGAGACAGCCCGATTATTCTTGAAAAATGTGGTCAAGCTTTGGGGAGTTCCCTCCAACATAGTGAGCGATCGAGACCCACGCTTCAGGGGACGATTCTGGACGGAATTGTTTAAGTTACTTGGCTCAGATTTGAACTTTTCCACTAGTTTCAATCCTCAAAGTGATGGCCAAACTGAGCATGCACTCTTGGAGCTATACTTAAGACACTACGTGAGTGCCAACCAACGAGATTGGGCAAAGTTGCTTGATGTGGCCCAATTCTCCTATAATCTTCAAAGGAGTGAAGCAACCAACCGAAGTCCTTTTGAAGTAATCATGGGGCAACAGCCTACAACGCCTCTTACTCTTGCCACAAGCTATGAAGGTAGGAGCCTATCAGCATTTAAATTTGTCAAATCATGGCACGAACAAGCCGAACTGGCACGAGCATATTTGAACAAGGCCTCAAAAAGGATGAAGAAATGTGCAGATAAGAGAAGAAAACCATTGGAGTTTCGGGAAGGCGATCTTGTCATGGTGAAACTTCTTCCCCAACAATTCAAGAGCTTCAGGAAAGTTCACAAGGGCTTGATCAGGGGATATGAGGGTCCTTTCCGGTCTTGAAACGTGTTGGGAAGGTCTCCTATAAGCTCCAATTACCTTCCAAGCTCAAGATTCATCCAGTCTTTCATGTGAGTCTCTTAAAACCATATCACGAAGACATGGAGGACCCCACTCGAGGAGAGTCTAAGCGAGCGCCTACCACAGTGGTCACCTCCTTTGACAAGGAGGTCGAGGCCATACTAGCCGATCGCCATATTCGAAGACGAGGTGTACCAAATTATCAGGAATATCTCGTAAAGGGGAAGAACTTGCTCGAAAGTGAAGCAAGTTGGGAGCGCGAGGATACCCTTTGGTAATTCAAAGATCATATCCAGCAATTCCACGATGAAGGCGCGATGAGGGCATCGCGAGCATAGGTGGGGAAGAATGTCACGCCCTGCTTGCAAGACATGAGGTTCTTTCACGTTTGTTTAGAAAAGCCCACAAAGTTCTAGAACGTTCCAGAACATTCTACTATCAACTAGACTTGTCTAGAGGACCCTAGAAGAGCCTGGAAGACTTTAGGAGTTTCTACACAAGCCTAGAATACTCTGGAAGTCTCTAGAACCATAGAGAAAGCATTATGTAGATTAGTGTAGAATTCTCTAGAACCCTCCATAGCTAGATATTTATCTAAAATATTCTAGAATGATATAAGGCAACCGTTGGATCGTTGCCACATGTAATAATCTTGGCCATCCATTGAGGAGGTGCTTGCCTATAAATAGGCTCACCCTCTTCATTTGTAAAACACACATCAGAACTTAGAGTTCTAAGACTTGTAAGCTCTTAGGCTTTCTTAGCATTTGCGGGAGTGCTAAGGCCGCACGGCTACTTACAAGAAAAAGTAAGTGTGTGACAACACGCTCTCAAGCATTGAGCAAAAGATTCTAATTCTTCGTTGGAATATTTGCCGATAGAATCGTGTTTCCTTTTCATTGTAAAATTTTGGAAAGAAACAATTATTTATGTTTAAGCAATAAAGTCACCATAGAAAATCCTCACAAGAAGAATTAATGATTGGCCTAACATTCCCAATCTCAAATTTTTGTTTACTATTCCATAGTGCAGCCCTTGGCTCCGTAGGCCTACGGGAGCATACCTCTAGTTAAAATGGTAGGAACCTTTCCTATGCCCATAATTGAACAAATTAAACGGAGCCCGTAGTGTATAACTTAAATACAATACTTCTTGACCTTGATCTTCAAAGTCCATGTTTGTTGAGGCAGGCATTATTCCCTTCAACGAGCATAAGTCTCTATATATGCTAGCTAAAATCGTCAAACCGAGCATGATGTTTGTCCCTTTAGCAAGGTGTATTGCAATGGTAATAATGTACTTATCAATTTTTGTAATTTCATCCACTGAAAAAACAAACATTGAAAGCCTAGACATAAGAAAAACTTCATGCTCAAATTGGCATCAGGTTTCTTGAATGAGTCTATCCACTTGATATGAGTACTCTTTAGCTTTCTTTTTCTCAAACTTGTTTGATTTCGTTTTTCAAAATTTCCTGATTTTGATCGAATCTTTTCCATCAAGGTAACATAAAAGAATTGCGTATCAGAGAGAACCCTCCAAGAATCATCACATCTTCTAATGTGATGGATGCTTCACCAGAAGGGGAAATAAAAGTATTAGTTTCAACACACCATCTTTCTGCTAACCTAAAAATTAAGTAATGGTTTCTTAGAAACTCATACTTGGAGCACAAAATTCTCTTGAAGAATTCCAACTTTCCTCCATAAAAAATGGTATGTTGGGAACATTTAATCAACCCATTCATTCCACTCTTGTAACTGCTATTGCAATCCATTGAAGACCATATCTATTCACCACTTTTATTCGGGGGAAAGGATAGACAGTTTCAAGCTTGAATCTTCAAGTGAAGCCACAACTGGTTTCAAGGAATGGGCATTCCTTCTGGAAGTAGGTCTGCCAGCATGTAAAAATAAAACCATCAACTCCTCCCTTTCCTCAATAATTGAGTAATCTATTAAGGAGGGAAAAAATTCAGGTACTTAGATTTTTTTCCGAATATAGTTGTGGAATCCACGAATATAAAAGAGTATCTTATATATAATACAATTAATTTTAATTTCAAAGATCTATTTTTATTGTTTAGCATGAAATTAAATTTAAGAATCATCTCAAACAAGAGAAAAGATTTTAGTTCGAAAATAGTGGAGATTTGTTTTTTTTTTTTTTTAATTGTTGATTGAGACAAGTGGAGATTTCCTTTTAGGGCTTCGTAGAAAGTAAATTATTTCCAAGAGAGTATGCAAAGTTAAAAAAAAGAAACCAATTTGTTTTTAACTTCATCCAAATACACTATTTCTTGTATTAAAAAAACGCTACAATGATTAAATATTAACTAATGAAGACCATGTTACATTGTAAAGGTGGCTATCGAAACTAGAAAATTATAGTTGCTAGATTTAATTTAATCGATTTTTATTTATCTTTTGTGATTGAAAATGTGGGACACAAAGCGAAAAATAAATAAATTTCTTTTAATAGATTAAAAATTTAAAGTATTTCTTTTTGTTCTGCATCTTATCTAAGAAATTTAAAATTTAACAAAAAAATTGAAATTCAATCCAATCCAAGTCTATACGAACAGGACCAACAGATCGCTTGCTTTGTTCTTTTGAAAACAACTCATATGTTCGAAATGATATTGAAATTTTGAAGTAAATGATTTATACAACCCATTTTTAGAAACATCAAGTTCTTATCAGCTTTTGATTAAATCTGATAAAAAAATTAGGGGATCGACGACTTACGACTTCAAGGCTAGTTTGCAAATGAAACATGACATAAGGAAAAAATGACAGATAAAAAAGAAAAAGCCATTCACCTATTGATATAAACATAAAAAATAAATGAATAAATAAAGAGGAAGATTAAAGGAATAGGAGATAATAATACCTGGAGATACCATGGACACTAGATTCAATCTTGACTTTTTTTAGAAGGCCGATGAATAAATCTATTTAGAGTGATTTACGAGTAGGCAAGGGATAATCTCTCCTTCTAGGGTTCACCATCTAATAGGGAGACCTTACTCACCGAAAAGAGATGAAACATGACTACTTGTGTTTTGAGTTTTAGTCTTAGTTTAATTTTTTTAAGGGGTTTGTTTAGGGGTAAAAACTTTGAGGAAAATAGGAGGAGATGTAAATCATGATGTAAATATCCTATTTACCTTATTTGGTTTCAATGTATGAGAGAATGTGATGCGAATCTGTAGGGGAACTCTCCCTATCCACTAGAGCAAACTAGCCCCTCCTAAAATAGACAGATTCAGACATAAACAATGTTAAAAAGACCACTTGACTCTCTTACAAATTAGTTAAATTTATTAAAATTTATCCTAAATCAAACTCCGATACAATATATATAGCATTCCAAGTTTTGCATAATGGATATAATAGTAATCTATTTGTTTTCCACTTTCACCCTAATCAAACAAAGGGATGTAAACGTTATTTACTTTCTTTCCAACCATAAACAACTTTTAAATAATTGATTAGACTTCCCCAAATGAAAGTAAGGGCGCCATTCCACATCCCCTTACCCTATCTTTCTCCCTCTACGAACTAAACAATATTGCTTAAACTATGGTTTTGATTAGAAGGCTAACAAAGTGTTATACTAGCAATTATGTACGAGAATAAATGTGTTGTACATTAACTTTTAGCTACATAAATAATTTGGTACCATGAATGAGTCCTACAGATATTACAATATTGAAAGAAAAATGAATATATACAACCTACATTAATCAGGAAATAATTTACTATGTTAATATGCTTTCATATTTAGTAAAATAAAGAAGGCCTACTTCCTCATTCCTTATGGAAACTTTCAATTTTAATTTTTAGATGAGTGGACATTCATTTTCAAAGTAGAACTGACCTAGTCACTGTAATGGCAACTTTTTGAACAAAAATATTTATTTCTATATAATTTGTATTTCTTAAATGGAAATTTCCAATGATAATTATGTATAGAAAGAAAAGGAAATTGATAAATTCAAGGCTTTTTTTAAATCCAGAACAAATTTCTTTTAATCTCAATATAACCCTTAGTAAATATTAATTATTTTTCATCCTTAGTTATTAGCTTTACAAAAGATAACTTTGAAAGATATCTTACTTTCAATGACAAAGATTTATTACTTTAAATAATAAAAGAAGAAGAAGAAGAACATATATTTTCAATATGATAGTTTTTTTTGTAATATGTTTACATAAGAGGGATAAGTACTGCAAATTATACCTTGAACCCGAGTGCAACTTCCAAGGTTCACTCTGGGTGATGAAAAGGCTCCGTCCCACTTAAATTACAAATTACTGCTTATCTTCAGTCACATGTCTGCCACCCTCTTCTTTAGCATTGTCTCACTCCTCTCCTTTTTTTTTTTTTATCGTTCTTTATCTTCTACCCGATAGAATTCCTTAGAAATCTCTATTGAAACCACCACAGTCTTCGTCTTTTTATTGTTTTCTAGGTGAACGATGACGGTATGTCATCTTGTTATTTTGTTGATTCTTAATCTATGGAGGAATATTGAAAAATTATTATTATTTTTATCATTTACTGAATAAGTAGTTGTATAAAAGAACACAAAATAAATTACCCATATGGATAAGAGACACAACCTCTATATCCATGGTAATAGAAATAAAACCAACCTTCAAAATCTCTTACTGGGTACAAAAGATAAAATAAACAACAAACTCACATCCAATCTTCTTCTGCATCTTTAAAACAAACTCTGCATACTACGAGTATGTCAAAAATAGTCTCCAGCTCATGCGTAAATAGAAATCCAAAAGACTTTGGGGCATATCAGTTTTCTTGAGGATTCCCTAGGTTAGAGATTAAAAAAAGTAAAAATTAACAGACCTAGATTGAATAGGGTTTTAAGAAATCTGCTTCAAGAAGAAGACTAGAACTAGGATATAAAATGATCAAGGAAAAACACACATGTAGAATGTAGATCAAGCAAAAAGATCAGGAAACAAAGAACTAATATGGTTTTTCGATGCATGAAAACTAGAAAATAATGCAAATAGAGATAGAAGACATTCCCTGACAAAGGTTAAAACTGCGGCCGTAGCTGGAGTCCAGCCTTGGCCGAAGAAAACAACAACAAGAATAAGAGGGCACTTGAGCAAAGTTCAAAAAGTGAAGAGAGTAATAAGAGGAAAGAAGATATGACTTTGTCATACACGGAAGAATGTTTATATAGGATTCCTCTAGATTGCTTTTTAGGTTTTTTAAGTGGTAGGAAAAAATAAACACAAAATTTATTTCAAGAAATTAATGTCACATTTAGTTTACATTAACGACATTGAGCATTTTAAGGAATTACTTTGTAGCTTTTTGAAAATATATATTTTAAATCATATGAAACTAAAAACAGTGGTAATATGTATGTAAAAACTACATAAAAATAGCTTAAAATATGTTAAAGTGTGAACAAAAACGATACCCCGTAGTTTTGGAAATTGTAAAAAAGTACATGATCTTTGAAAAATGGCAATAATTGAGTGACGAAATTGTATCCATGAACAGATCAATTGCCTGAAAATTTTAAATGCCTTGTTTACCCCTACGACTAGAATAAAAAATCAATATATTAAACAACACCTTATATATCAATCTTAGAATAAAAGAAGAAAACCAAATTGTCATTTCCCTCCCCTGAACCACCCGCCGCATTTATGTACAATAACTACTAGCTCATGCTTTCTCTTCTCTTCTCCTTTCTTCACCCAACCATCTCCATAGAACGAATATCCAGTAACACGTTAGTATTTTGAACTGATGGCTAAGCAAAAACCCTAAAATCAACAGCCGAATTTCCCATTTTGTTTCCAAATCCGCATATCCTTGTAGAGCTGGAAGAGCATGATTCTAATAAGTAGAAAATTTTTGCAGCCAGGAAAAGGTAAAAATCTAGTTATATCACCCTTTAGCAAGTTGCTTCATCCACATCATGTATCAATTGAAAAGGAGAAAAAAGAATCAAACTACTTAGTTTTCCATCTTCAAATTCATGTTACTTTCCTCTTTTATCCAATGCTCTACTTTTCCTCTTATTATTAGGATTGTATATCTGATCAAGTAACCGTAAGGAAGTTTCATTCGAATTATAAGCCCTCCCCAATTTTTGGAAAAGGATTTAAGGATGAGTAATAGAGAACTAATGGGTGAGAAAGAAGGAGGGAGAAGAGAGAAGTAGTCGTGAGACTAAGTGGTGGCTATAGCAGTACTGGGAAAAAAACATTTATAGACTGGCAAAACTCATCTGTATTTTGAAAATTTTGGAGAAAATTCATTTCTAAACTATTTTAGAGAAAATTGGGAAATGAACTAAGTGACAAAAATACTTTTTCATTTTTTTTAGTGGATCCCAAAACTTTTAAGGGGATATTCACTTCTACCCTCTTAAAGATGTCCAAAACATTTTCGAACTCCTCCTTCCTATTCATTTCAAATCTATTATGAAAGAGATGTTTGACCTTAATAGGAATAGATGACTCTTCTACTTTAGGTTTTTCCAGTATAAGCTCTTCACTAGATGTAGGGTTGGATGTACTTCTAACTCATTATCCTTATCTATTGGCTTCTTCCTTTAAAACTCTTTGAACTCCTATTCAGCCTAATGGTAAAAGCACTAACATTCCCTTTAGGATAAGGGGTTGAGTAGGGAGTTTGTTTGAGAGTAGAGCCATTATTTTGCTTATCTAAGAAGCCAATTGTGCTACTTTCCTTCGTTGTGTTCTTGATTCTAGCTTTAGTGTCTTTTTGGAAAGCTAAAGTACACAAAGCACAGGATTTAGTTAAGAATATCTTCACGAGATGTCTTTTGAGATTAAGTTTCAGGAGGGATAATATTACTAGAAGAATTGGGAGCAAATCCTAGAGGATGATTATATTAATGCTGTCTAGACCCTTTATTTCTCTACTGAAAGTTAGGATAATCTCTCCAGCCTTCATTGTAAGTGCTTGAGGAAGGATTATACCTTCCTTGTGATAGATAAGGAAAACCTCCTACAATAACCCATTCACCCTTAAAGAACATAGGATATGCATCCGTGGTATGATTATATGCCATGAAAGTTTACATGCCTTAACTTTTGCATTCATATTATTGTTCTGACAAAATAATTTCCGAACAAAGTTAGTGAGGTTGTCTAATTTTATTGTCAAGTGCATATGTACCTGCCGCTCTAACTTTCCTAGGTGTTTTACTTAGGTTGCCGAAATGTTGTGTAGATTCCATTGCAATCAATCTTTAGTTATACTCTGTAAACTAAATTGAAAAGCACTCAACTTAATAACTTCTTCCTTAATATCTTCAGGTTTCATATTAGAAAAAAATGCATGAAATTCTTTTCAATGACTATGTAGTACCTCCTCTAGAAATCCAGGAAAAGTAGGCACAAATTGGATAAAACAAAAAAATAACTTAAATGTATTAGTTATTTCATGAAAAATGATGCACAAAGGTCGATTATCCATAGTTACTTAAAGGTATTGTTAAAGACTAAGTTTACACACATGCATCTTTTGCATCACGTAGAAAAAAAACTAGCATCAATAGTTATGTGCACCTTTTTGCACATGGTGTGCAACATCCTACGCAAATCTCATATATGAACTTCTTCATCTTTTGAGCCATAAAATTAACTATTTAGCTCCAAGCACCTAAAAACATCGGATAACATAAAATGAGAAGATTTTATACCAATATAACAAAAAATGCATTAAAGGACTAATTATAAAAGGGGTAAGAAGGTAATATTTTAATACTTAACACGTAAATTGATATATAATTCCTTTCTATTTAACTTCAAGTAATTTAATTAATTTTAAATATTTCCCTCTGTCCTTCAATTTAATAAATAGGTCTAACTAACTTTTTACATTTCAAATCTTCCAAAAAGCCCACACAAAAATTAGGCTTAACATAAAAATCGCAACAAAAATAAGGCCGCTATACATAAAAAATCCTCACAAGAAGAATTATTGGTTAGCCAAATGTTGCCAATCTCTAGTTTATGTTTACCTTTCCGTAGGACAGTTCTGGGCTTAATGGGCCTAAGGGAGTTAACCTCCGATTAAAATTGTAGGAACTTTTACTATGCCAAAAGTTGAACCAAATAAAATGGAGCCCATAGTGTATAACTTAATCTTCATTATCAAAGTTTGTTGAGGCAGTCATTATTCCGTTGAACAATCTTAAGTCTCTATATGTGCTAGCCAAAACTACTGGCTAAATCGAAATCTAAGGTTGAGCATTCAAAATTGTTGGAAAAAATCAATTCTTGTTCTTCAATTGAAATCCTGAAACTTGAGTTCTTAAAAGAACAAGGAGAAAAGAAACAGTAAAGAGAGAAGAATGATAGCTCCTTAATCATCTCTGACTCCTCAATGTTTTTCACCCTATATTATTACATTAATACCCTATTAAGTTTCCTAATCTACATTTAAAATAAAACAATAAAATAAAGAATAATAATCATTAAAATTCAAACTTTCAAGTCTTCTAATATAGTTCACGACCTGTTTTACACAGGCGTGAAGAATTTTGTGTGCCTGTGTAAAATTTCAAGAAACCTTGTGTGGCGCATAATTTTTTGGTGCAGGTGCAAAGTATCCAAAACCTTCAAGCTTCTTATGCGGCTTCAACTCAATTGTTAAGAGACTTGCTTGATGACAAAAAATGCTAAACTTCATAACTTAGGCCTTTTTCTTGTGCTCCTCTATTGATAAATTACCCCTGAGCATTCCTCGATCAAATCTTATACTATTCTTTGCAATTGTATTCCTTATCATCCACTTAAATAGCAAAAATCCTTCACCTTGCAAAACAAATAAGGGTGATGAAGTAATCTAATTTATATAAAGGAAAATAAAAAAAGTATAAGTTTATTAAAATCATGACAAATAATGATAACTTCTATACTATAAACTGGACACTTTAATCAGTATGAAACTACCTGAAGCTAAGATCTTTACTTGTCCTCAAGCAAAAAAAACTTCAAAATATCAAGTAGAGTTGTAAAAAGATATGAAAAAAAGATCACCTTCTCAATTAAAAGTTTCTACGAAAGAATCTATAGGCTTTTAGGCCTTAGTTTTCCAAATATTTTCCCATTTTCCAGCCCAGTTTATTCTTTCCCTATGATGTTACTATTGGGCCACAACAAAAAGATAAGGTGGTTTGAATTGGTCAGAAATGCCGAGCCGGGTCGGGCCAACCCGGGCTTGTCCATTGTGACTTGACCTAGTTCCACCCTCTCCTCTCCTCGGTTCTCACACCACAGTCAACTCTCTATTTTCCTTTCTTCTCTTCCTCTATTGATAATTGCGTCTCTGTCCCTTCTTCTTCCTTTCTCGCTTGCGGCTTCCTGTGTCCACTGCCTCTCCACCTCTTCGGCCCCTGAGCCGCTGCCTCGGTCATACAGATCGCCAGCGTCTTGCGATCTCTACTCTATTGTGGTTCTTTACTTGAGGGAAAATAGAAAGGGCATTTAGAGAGAGAGATAGAGAGTGGGGGAACCGGTGACGGTTTTCATATTATTGTAGCCCTAGACTGAGGGAACTCGTTTTTACCGATATTGCCATTTTTATCTCCGGCGCCTCGACGTGGCTCACTGATCCTTGCCGCTGGTCGGCATCATTGCTGCCTCGGCTCGATCTTTTCGTTGGCGGTACCAACACCGCGGTGGTAGGTAAGGGGTATTTTTCTGTCATTTTCTTTTACCAATTTTTGACCGGTTTGTTATAGTTGTTTTGGTCTTACCTTTCGGCTTGAACCGATTGTTCAGGAGGAAGAAAAAAGAACTTTTTTGTAAACGATAGGGTTGTATTTATTTCCGCTGTTAATTCTTTGATTATTTGTAATAGTATATAGATATTGTAATAGTAATTAGTTTCCAACAAGTGGTATCAGAGCCATTGTTATCTTGTTACTGTTTTTCTGTGAACTGCGTTACGATTCTGCTATTGTTGCTTGATCTGCTATTACCGATTCTTTCTGGTTTCTTGCTGTAGTTTTTTCTATTCTTTTTCGTTTTTGAAACATACACAAAACCTAAGCCTGGCTTGAATCCATGAGATTTCAAGTATCTGTATCTTGGTGCATTTTTCCATTTTTCAAACAGTTATTTTTCTTTCTGCTTGTTTTTTTTTTTTCTGTGATATAGTACTTTCTGCCATTTTTCTCATTTTTCAGTTATATACATTGTTGTTGTTTGCTTGACATGTTTACTTGGGTTTCGTGCCCCACATGTTATTACGCCATTTTTTTAAAAACAAAAACAAAACAAAATAAACAAGCAAACAATTTCCAGTGCCATTTTTCCTTAATATATATTTTTTTACGAAAAAAATCCGGGCATTTTATTTTTCAAAACTTTTTCAAAATCTTTCAATTTTCTAGCCACTTAATTACACTTATTTTCCTTTAAAACACATCAGTTGAAAAAATTGAAACTGATAAGTTTGATGGCAAATTTGACTTTGTAATGTGGCGAAGGAAAATAAAAGCAATTTCGGTACAAAATAAAATTGCACCCGCTATTTGTAGCCCAAAGAGTATCCGGAATCTTGGAGGGGTGAAGTTCTTACGGAAAAACTATGTGATGAGCACAGTTGCCTCACCTTGCATTTAACCGACAATGTTTTACGAGAAATCAACGAAAAAGACAATGCTTTTGGAATTTGGACTAAACTACAAAAATTATATTTGGGAAAATCACTTTAAAATAAAATTTATTTAAAAGAGTAGCTTTTCGGTTTTAAAATGAGTGGGTCAAAAAACTTTCAGAAAATATGGATGATTTAAATAAAATCGTTTTGGAACTTCAAAACGTTGGAGAGAAAATCTCTGATGAAAATATTGCAGTTATTTTATTAAATGCCTTACCCGATTCTTTCAACGATGTAAAATTTGCCATTAAATAGGACAAAGATGGTTTATGTCTTTCTAAAGTTAAAAACGCTTTGAAATCGAAAGATTTGCATTTAAAGAAAGAAAATAACTCACAAGGGGAAAACCTGTAAGTGTGAGGAAGAGTTGACCGGAGGGAACCTCCTAGTCATAGACCTAAAAGTAAAGGGCGGCCCAAATCTCGAGAAAAGAACAAAGTGAAATGTTTTTACTGTGGTAAGGAGGGTCATATGAAAAACAAGTGTTTTAAGAGGATTAAAAATGAAAAACAACGTAAACATGATAAAGAGAGTAATAAAATCAACAAAACCCACGATTTTGATTCAGATGGTAATTCTATGTTTTCAGAGGTTTTGTGTGTTTCCCTTTCCCTTTCTTTTACTAAAGTTGTTGATCATTGGGCTCTTGATTCTAGTTGTACATTTCACATGACACCCAACAAACACTGGTTTTCAGATTTCAAACCCTTAAATCAAGGAAAGGTTTACATGGGAAACAATAAAGTTTGTCATGTTAAAGGCATTGGAAATAGTTTCATTAAAATGCATGATGGTATGACTAGGAAACTTACTGAGGTGAGATACGTGCCCGACCTTCATTGGAATCTTATCTCTCTTGGTTATTTGAATTCTCTTGGTCTTCCTTTTAAATCCAAAAATGATATTTTACGTATTTACAAAGGAAACCTAGTCATGCTAAAATGTTTTAAAAGAGATAGTTTATAAATCCTTATTGGTAAAACAGTTTGTAACTCCACTGCATTGATTTTGAAAACAGTTCCTGAAAAAACTATGTTGTGGCATCGTCGGATTGGCCACATTAATGAAAACAGACTTTATTATTTACAAATGCAAAATCTTTTATGTGATGAAAAAATTAATTGCTTAGATTTTTTGTGACCACTGCGTTTTGGGAAAAGAACACAAAATCAGTTTTTCAACTAGCACACACAAGTCTTCTGCTATACTTGATTATGTGCATTGTGATCTGTGGGGACCTGAAAAGGTACCAACTTACAGTGGTAATGTTTATTTCTTGTCTATCATTGATGATTTTCCAATGCGTTTTTGAGTCTTTCTTCTAAGAACTAAAGATCAAACTTTTGAAAAGTTTTGTGAATGGAAACGTTTTGCCGAAAATCATTCTAGAAATAAACTAAAAATTATCAGGACCGATAACGGTCTTGAGTTTTGTAACCGTAAGTTTTCTGATTTATATGCATCGCATGGCATCTTACACTTTAGGATGGTTAGGTATAATCCCCGGCAGAACGGAGTAGCTGAGAGGATGAACCGTATCATTATGGATAAAGTTAGATGTCTCCTTGTTTCTTCGGGTATCCCAAAACCTTTCTGGGGAGAAGCTGTTAGTAGGCTGTTACCTCATTAATAGAACCCCTTCTACAGCCATAAACTTTAGGACTCCTATAGAACTTTGGTGTGGTAAACCTCGTAACCTTTCTAACCTTAGAGTCTTCGGAGTGCGGCCACATCAGAAGGAGGGTAAGCATGACCCTAGGTCTAGAAAGGGAGTGCTTGCAGGATATCCTAGTGGGTAAACGGTTATAGAGTGTGGTTAAAGGGTGAACCAGGAGTAAGGATTGTTATTAGTAGGGATGTTATCTTCAACGAGTTAGAGATACCCTGTCTTAAGGATAAACCTGTCTCCTCCGATAGTCCATCGAGTGATCTCACATCTAGTAGTATTCCTGAAGACATGGAGGTCACCTCTGAACCCTCTCTAGAACCACCACATGAACCCGAAACCAACAGAGAGTTACCTGCACCATCCAGTAGTATACCTGATCCTCCTATTATTCCTGAAACCTTTTATCCTGTTTTAGAAGGTTCTAATGATGAGGAAGAACATCCTGAGGCATAAGCCCAAGCTCTTAGGAAGAACATCCTGAGGCGTAAAACCCTCAAAACAAAAGTTAGTTGACTGCAAATGGATTTTTAAAATAAAAGAGCCTGACTCTTCCAAAGAACCTCCAAGGTTCAAGGCCTGGCTTGTTGCAAAAGGTTTTCACAAGTTGAAGGCATTGATTTTAACGAAATATTTTCTCCTGTCGTTAAATACAAAATGATTAGCATTATCCTTTCTATTGTTACTTTTTATGATCTCAATCTTGAACAACTTGATGTTAAAACCGCTTTCTTGCATGGTGATCTTGAAGAGACTATATGTATGTGTCAAAGCTAAGATCGAGGATCTAAAATCCTTGTTGAAATCTGAATTTGATATGAAGGATTTAGGGATTGCATCCAGAATCCTTGAGATGAGTATTCGAGAGATAGAACAGATTGTTCACTTTTTCTATTTCAAAAGCCCTTCCTTCAGAAAATTGTATCCAAATTTTCCATGCACCTGTGTAAGCTCGTTTTAACCCCACTTGCAAGCTATTTCAAACTTTCTGACAAAACCTGTCCTAAGACCGAAAGTGAGAAAAGAGATATGGCAAATATCCCGTACAGAATGACCATAGGCTCAGTCATGTACTCAATGATATCTACTCGACCAGACATTGCCTTTTCTATAAGCCTTCTCAGCAGATTCATGTCTAACCCTGGGAGAGATCATTGGGCTGCTCTCAAGTGGCTACTGCATTATCTTAACGGAACCTTAGACCAAGCCTTACACTATTATAATTTGTCTAATTTGGAACCAATTGGATTTGTTGACTCTGATTTTGCAAGTGATAAGGATGGTAGAAAATCAACCTCATCCTATTTCTTTACTCTAGCGGGTAATTGCATCTCATGAAAATATCAATTGCAGCCTATAGTTGCCTTATCAACTACCGAGGGTGAATACATCGTAGCTACAGAAGCTATCAAAGAAGCCATCTGGCTTCAAGCGTTATTGAATGAATAACAAGTTTTACATTCTAAAGCTATTATTTATACTGACAGTCAGTGTTGTTTACATTATGTAAAAATTCGGTCTATCACGAACGTACAAAATATATAGATGTCAAATATCACTTTATTAGGGAAAAAGTCTCTAGTTGTTTAGTTGACATAGATTAGGTTAGTACTGATAATAATCCTGCTGATTTCAGTAAGAAATTGTGAACACTAACAAGTTTATGTTTTACAGGGATTTCCTTCACTTGGACGTGGTTTGACTCTTGTTGTGACACACGAAGGTTGGAAAATTATTGTTCGAGGTGGAGATTGTAGGCTTTTCGGCCTTAGTCTTCCCAATATTTTCACATTTTTCCAGCCCATTTTATTCTTTCCCCATGATGTTACTATTGGGCCACAACAAAAAGATAAGGTTGTTTGAATTGGTTAGAGATGCTGGGCCGGGCCAACCCGGGCTTGCCTGTTGTGACTTAACCTATTTATACCCTCTCCTCTCCTCAGTTCTCACACCACAGCCGACTCTCTATTTTCTTTTCTTCTCTTCCTCTACTGGCCATTGCATCTCTGTCTCTTCTTCTTCCTTTCCCTACTTCTTCGAATGCTAGAAATTATATATCTGAGTGGAGTAACTGCAATTTAAAAGAAAGACCATGGTAAGTCAATAATTGGGAGCAAAGAGGTGAACTAGAGTATACCAAATTATAAGAGGTTCCGTTCATGTGTCTATGTCACATTCAAGCCATAACTCTGACTAGGATATAATTGCTAGAATGGCGCGTAATTTTAGTGGAGGAACTGAAGATGCATAGACTAAGTTGGAAGAGGCTAGAACGGCTCCCAACATTAAGTTCAATGTAAAATTAATGAGAACGGGAAGATGATGCTTCAGCTCATATAATTGACTCTTTGAATATAGGAGATAAACCAGGAGATGGTGTTTTTCATTTTAAGGGTACAAAATAATCTAATGGTGAGGGAGAATAAAAAATCGACAATTATTGAAATGGAGATTACGGAGACTAATCAATATAATTATTTAAATTGAAATACCCAAACCTCCTCAGATGTAATAATATTAAATAAATAATGTTGACAATATTAGAAAAATAATATACGTTAAATATGTTAGAGTAATAATGATAATTTTTTTATATCATTTTGATAATAAAATAAAATTTTAACTTTATTGAAAAAATAATTAATAGGCACAAGTTCTATAATTTATAATAACGACCATTATTTCTAAAACAATTCAGAGCTTTCATCTTGCTATCTTATTATTAATATCAAATTGATATTGGAAAATCTATATAAATAAAATTTTACTAATCCTAATTTGAAAAAGAAATTCCACGTGCAATACAAATGACTTTTCCTAGTAATTCATAAAAAGGCAAATGATAATGCAAGCTTTCTTCCTCAAAATACTCTAAAAACCATTCGTGAATTCTTAACAGAATGAATTTCTTCTCTTTGAAAGAAACATTGTATTTGAAACCCTTATTCTCAAAGTATTTCAAGATGGATTCATGGATAACAAGATAATTAGACTTCAGCAATTTCAAATTCATACTCATTAATCGAAGAACTTCAATGGAAAAAAAAATGAAAAAGTGGGTTTATAGAACTAACAAGGAAGTGCAAGAATTCCATTCTCATATGACCAATAAGTAGGATAAAAGAAAACGTTTTATCTATTCTAATTTATCCTTCATTAAATATAGAACCAAGTTTCATCAATCATATTCTTCAAGTATGTTCTGAACAAAGCAATCTAAGAGGAAATTATGAATCTTGACCCACGAATAGTTTGACAAATACCAAGAATCTTCTACAAATATGCATTCTTATGGAAATCTATCACAAAAGGTTTAAGCAATGGTTAGCCAAAAATGAGTGCTATCAAGTCCTCTCCTATTATATTCAATATGCATATCATTAAGAAATGGACAAGAGAAACAATCAACAAAATTAGAATAGAAATTACCAATTATCTAATCCAAGGAGTCATGATTTAATCTCAAAGTAGATTCAATGGAAAACATTCTGTCATTATTTCTAGAGAAATTGGCAGGAAGACTAAAAAATATGGAACTAATCACAATGGAATTTTTTTCCGAATACAGTTCATAACAAGCTAAGATATTGAAAAGTATATCTATCGTGAATGTGAGAAAAAAAAACTGACATCTTCAACTACCTCCCTAGGTTCACTGGTAATTCAATGCTTTAGTTTACAAAATATATTGCCTTCTTTCTTATGATATATATATCTATATATATATATATATATCAATGATACCATGGAAACAAGACTTTGATCTCATAGGCTCAAATGAATAACTATTTAAGTGCTCTATGTTACAGAATAAAAATGAATATGATTAGAATCTTTATACCTATAAATAACACTACTAAGAAAAGCAAGAAAGATATACAAAATAATCAGAACTAAACATTTATAGTTATTCTTTCGTATGAGAAATTAGTTATGAGCACCTATCAACAATTTTAGCTTTTCAATTTATAAAAAAGAATTTTATAAATAGTTTTCAAACCATGAACCTTTTAAGTGATTATTTTTTCAAAATAGCAAATGTATGGTGGAATCCGACTTAGAGCTCAGGTGATGTCGGAGTTGAAGTTAATGTCGTTAGTTTATTAGCAAAATATGGATAATTTGCAATATTAAATAAAAAGATGGGGTCTTATAGGGTTAAAAAGGCTGGAGCTGAGGGGGTTAAGCGGGGTAAGTACTCGCAACATATATTACCTTTCATTTCACATGTTAAACGAAAAAATTACCTTTAACCACAAAAAATGGTTATAAATGGAAAAGATAAAAAATATGAATGTCTATTTATAGCAAATTTCTCAATAAATATCATATTAATGTGCTTGTTTGCGTGGAACGTTATAAAATATTTTGGGGCATACCCCAATATAGCAAAAAGGCCTTAAGTAATGCAAAAGGCAAAGTGTTAAATAATCATAGCATTCATGAAAACCTATTTCATAGCATTCGAATAATAGTTATTCGAGAGAAATAATTAAATGATTATATCTGTCATAGATTTTTAAAAGTACCAGTGGCCAACATTTACAGACAGATAACCAAAGGATCCACATGGAGTAATGAGAGATGTAATTCAACATTTAAAAATTCTTAGAAGCAAATGATATTATCATAAAACAACTTAAACTAAGCTAGAGCACCTTGGCAAAGTGTTTGTTGTCATCTCTTTGAGTTCTTGCTCTTTTGGGATCCCTAGCTTCTCTTTTTTGTTGCAAAAAGTTGATATAAGATCTCATAGTGAAAGTTTCCAGTGGGGAAAACAATCTTATGTTTTCTGTCTCATTAATGTGAGAATAGTGTACAATTTATAGATTTGTCCAAGTGACAAATCCTAAGCAGATTAGAAGTAGAAGTCCTAGCTAAATACAACTAGGAAACACATTAGAAGTAGAAGTCCTAGTTAAATACAACTAGGAAACACAACTATACACAGTTTATGATTAATAGTAATCCTATTTTAAATATATGTCTAACACTCCCCCTCAAGTTGGAGCATGAAGGTCAGAAATGCCCAACTTGGAAGCTAATCGATGAAAATGTGTCAGATGAAGTGCTTTAGTAAGAATATCGGCAGGTTGTTCTTCACTTCGAATATAGGCAGGATAGATAAAACCGTCTTGAAAAGCATCACGAACAAAATGACAATCTCTTTCAATGTGTTTAGTGCGTTCATGGAAAACAGGATTTTCAGCGATATGAAGAGCAGCCTGGTTATCACAATGCAATGGAATGGGGCGAGTGACAGGGACATGAAGATCTCCCAGAAGAATAGATAACCATTTAAGTTCACATAAAGTCATAGCCATAGAGCGATATTCAGCTTCGGCAGATGAACGAGAAACAGTATGTTGTTTCTCTGTCTTCCAAGAAATAGGGGACCCACCAAGAGAGATAAAATAACCAGTGAGAGAGCGGCGAGTTATCGGGTAGGTGGCCCAATCGGAGTCACAATATGCAGTTAATGAAAGAGGAGAGTGAGAGGAAAGAAAAATGCCACGTCCAGGACTCCCTTTCAGATAACGTACAACTCGGATATCAGCATCCCAATGAGCATGACGAGGGGCGTGCATAAATTGAGCAAGTGTATGTACAACATATGCAAGTTCGGGCGAGTAAGTGTGAGATATATTAGCTTGCCTATGAGTCTTCGGTAGCGATCTGGATTGTCAAACAATGATCCAGATGCTTTTGCCAGCTGATGATTAGGTTCCACAGGAGTAGATGCTGGCTTAGCACCTAATAAACCCATTTCAGAGAGAATTTCCAATGTGTATTTTCATTTTGATAAAAATAATCCCGTGGAGTTTCTCGCAATTTCTATGCCCAAAAAATATTTGAGCGACCCCAAATCCTTCATGTGAAAGCACTTGTGTAATGAAGCTTTGAATTTTTCAAGTGTGGATAGGGAATTTCCAGTAATGAGTAAATCATCCACATAAATAAGAACACATAGATAAATATTCCCTCTAGAATATGTGAAAAGAGAGTAATCTACATAAGACTGAGAAAAACCATACTTACGGAGAGCGGTGGTGAGTTTGGAAAACCAACATCGAGGGGCTTGGCGAAGACCATATAAAGACTTCTTTAAACGACAGACTTGTCCTTTGTAACAGGTACAAAATCCTGGAGGTGGTCGCATATATACTTCTTCTTGTAAATCTCCATGCAAAAAAGCGTTGTGAACATCCATTTGATGGATAGGCCAGTTGCGAGCAGTGGCAACGGAAAGGAGAGTACGAACGGTGACCATTTTAGCAACAGGAGCAAAGGTGTCCGTGAAATCAATACCCCGCCATTTGTGTATTTCCCAAAATTACCAAGCGGGCTTTATATCGCTCGATGGTGCCATCGGCTTTGTACTTTATCCGGTAGACCCATTTACTCCCCAGTGCACGTTTTCCAGGAGGCAAGGAGGTTAAAGTCCATATACCGTTTTGTTTAAGAGCATTAATCTCTTGACACATACCAGTGCGCCAGAGAGGATTAGAGACTGCCTCGGAATAAGTGGTAGGCTCGGATTCTGTTGCTACAGAGGCTAAAAATTGCCTGTGTGTATTAGAGAATTTACTATAGTCCACAAATTTTGTGATACGATAAAGGGACGTACCTGAGAGATCCGAAGAGGGTGAGAGAGCAGAGGAGGAATGGGATATAGAGGACTTCCATATGGCATTGCAATCATAATCTTGGAGCCGAGTCGGAATATTTTTAATTCGAGTGCTTCGTCTTGGGGCATTAATTTGAGGATTGTCATGCGGCAAGCTGGCAGGAGTATCATCGGGAATTGGACTATAAGTTGATTCGTCGCAAGAAGGCGGATGTGGATTTCTATTTGGACTAGTTTGGAGAGGGGCGGCTGGAGAGGTTGGTGGTGGGCTTTGCTGAACTGGGCTGCGGGTTGTGGGTGTGGATCAGGGTGTGAAAGTGGAGATGGGCTGTGGGAAGGGTATAGTGGAGCTGGGCCGCGGGTTAGTCGGCTGCTGGAAGGGGTTGGTGGATCTGGGTTTGCAGGTGGGCTGTGGGAAGGATTTATTTGATCTGGGCTAGGTGTGTTATGTGCTAAACTCTCCCTCTTTTGCATACTTTGTTGCTTGGAGCCCAAAACTTGTTCCCCAAAATTGTAAGATTGTGTGAAGTCTGTAGAAATGGAAGTACCTGATTTGTCATGGAATGGAAACTTTGTTTCATCAAAAAACATCTCAGGACCCAAAGAATTTTTCTGTTTGCAGGTCGTAAAATCTCCATCCTTTCTTATGAAGAGGGTAGCCAAGGAAGACACACGGTTTGCTGCGGGCTCGAAATTTATCTTTTGGGATATCGTGGTTATGTACATAAGCTAAGCACCCAAAAGTTTTGATGTGAGAGTAGGATGGTTTCTCATCGTATAGCAATTCATAAGGAGTCTTACCTTGTAACAATTTTGAGGGAGTTCGATTAATGAGATAGCCAGCAGTCAAAATGCATTCTCTCCAAAATTTTATAGGTAAATTTGCTTGAAATCGTAATGCCCGAGCTACATTTAAGATATGGCGGTGCTTGCGTTCAACTCTTCCATTTTGTTGTGGTGTGCCAGCAATAGTAGTTTGGTGGATTATGCCATGGGTAGTAAGATACGACTTTAGGGGTGCAAATTCTGTCCCATTATCACTACGGATTGTCTGGACAGTTTTGTGAAATTGGGTTTTGATCATGGTAAGGTAATCTTGAAGAATAGAGGCAACCTCACTTTTCTCTGACAGTAAATATATCCAAATAGCCCTAGAATAATCATCTAAGATAGTAAGAAAATATGAAGCACCTATAGTGGATTTGGATTTATATGGGCCCCATAAATCACAATGAATTAGGTCAAAAATTGTAGATGCTTTATTGATGCTAAGAGGAAAACAATCACGAGTTTGTTTGGCACGTACACAAATATTACAAGGTGATGTTCTAGTTGTAGAGTCTTTAGAATTACCTAAAAAATGATTGACTACATAATCTGAAGGATGTCCCAACCGTATATGCCATAGTGTGCTTGAATCAAGGACTGTGCTAGAAAAGGTGTATAATTCCTTCAATTCCATAGGTTTGTAGAAGAAGATCCCATTCCTCTGCTCACCCACTCCAATCGGCCTCATCGAGATACGGTCCTGTATAACACAAAATTTGTCAGAGAGTGTGATAAAGCATTGCAAATCTCTTGCCAATTGAGACAAAGAAATTAAATTGCAGGTCAGTTCAGGAATTAGCAACAGTCTGTGGAGTTGTAATGTAGGACTTAAAGAGACCATTCCTTCGTGCACAGCAAAAGTTTTGGCACCTTTAGGTAATCCAATAATATGCGGACAGATAGGATGTAAATTTTGTAAAAAAAATTTCCTACCAGTCATATGGTTAGAACACCCTGAATCTAAAATCCAAAAATTTTCCATACCAGATAGCTTGTCAGATTGCATATTATTAGAGGTTTGGAGGGCAGTCAACAGGGTTGACCACTGGTCAACAGTCAAAGTTGGTAAGGGGCCCGGGCCCGGCCCGACACTGCCCGGCCCGTTTATGCTGGAATTCGGCCCGAAACCCGGCCCGGTTCTGTAGATCGGCCCACTGTCCTCTTCTTCTCCAGCGCGCCGGCGAACGCTGTGAGGTGCTGCCGCCGCGGTTGTTGCAGAATAGGCCCACGCCTAGGTCGTTCTTCTCCATCGCGCGGCCTGGCCATCACCGGTGGCTGTCTGCCGCCTCGCCCAGTCCCGGATCTTCCTCCGCGCCAAGAACTGTGAGTCGCCGGTGAGAAGCCACGGCCGTCGGGTTTGGGAGGATTCCGAGGCCACCAATCCGGATAGCCAACAAGCTGGAAACATCCGGTGACATCGTGGCCGGCGCGTCTGCAGTGGGAGCAGAAAGATGAGGAAAAATTTTCGAAATTTTTTTCGGTTCTGGCGGCGGCGGCAACTCCGGCGGAAACTCCGGCGGCGGCTACGGCGGCGGCGAAGGCGGCGCCATCTCCAGAATAATCTTCTTTTCGTGTCGAATTTTTGTGTTGTTCTTCTTTACAGATTTGAGCAAGAACGGTACGTAATTTGGGTATAGGTTCTTGTTGGATCATATGGGAACGAACAGTGCCATAAATTGCACTATTTAATCCCATGAAAAATTGGAAAACCTTCTCGTTTTCTCTTTCTTTTATAATAAAATTCAACAGATCTGTGTCTGTGCTGGGCGGAAGTTGAGTATAGTTTTCTAGTTCGTCCCATACCTTTTTTAGACGTGAAAAATACACGTGTACTGAATCACCGCCTTGCTTACAATTTGCCAATGCTGCTTTTAATTCATATATTCGTGGGCCGGTGCCAACTAGAAATCGTTCCTTCAAGTCTATCCATAATTCATCAGCTCTCTCTGAATGATATATGGTGGATCGGAGAGAGGGTTCGATAGTATTGAGAATCCAAGAGTTTACAAGATTATTGATCTCCCACCATTCTTCTTCTCTTTTTGGATCACCTTCAGGAATTGGAATTATTCCATCAATGAATCCCAATTTCTTCTTCGATCTCAAGGCCATGCGCATGGCTCTTGCCCATTCTGCATAATTATTATCTGTTTATGTCTCTTTCAACTGGACTGATGTTAGGATCAATCCAGGTCCATCAGTGGATGCCACATAATAAGCATCTTTCTTTATTTTGTGAACATGGCTTTCTTCCACCATGTCATTATCAACATTGCCAATATTGTCGTTACTCATTTTGAGAAATTTCAGACAATTGGCTCTGATACCATGAAAGTTTCCAGTGGGGAAAACAATCTTATGTTTTCTGTCTCATTAATGTGAGAATAGTGTACAATTTATAGATTTGTCTAAGTGACAAATCCTAAGCAGATTAGAAGTAGAAGTCCTAGCTAAATACAACTAGGAAACACATTAGAAGTAGAATTCCTAGCTAAATACAACTAGGAAACACAACTATACACAGTTTATGATTAATTGTAATCCTATTTTAAATATATGTCTAACACATAGCTATTACTTCTCTTGGTGTCAATCCAACAAAGTGTTTCTCCTTTTAGCTCTATTCTCTTGATTGATTTCTATTTCAAGAATTTGGGCCTCAAGAAGATAGTCCTGATGATGGTTTAGGTCAATAATTTGATTCCTGGAAGATGACATTGTTAGATCATTCAAGTCAATAATTTTGTCTCTGGTGGAAGATTCTAATACATTTTGATTCTTTAGAGGTCATTATGGAAGTTCATTTGTATCATTTTGGTACGTAGCGGGATGATTTCGTACACTTTGACCCTTGGAAAGAGACTCTGGTAGATCATTCTAGTTATTTTGGTATATGGTGAAACATTTTGGTACACTTTTACCCTTGGAAAGAGATGCTTGTAAATCAAATGGGCTATTTTGGTACATGGTTAGAGATTTTGTTAGACTTTGACCCTTGGAGAAAGACTCTGATAGATCATTCATGCTATTAGCTTCCTTGATACTAGGAGTGAAGCCCAGTGGGACATCACGGTAGTTATCTTCTTCTTCTACTTTAATATGTTGCTCATTTGAGGCCTGTCCACTAATTTTAGGATCCTAAGTTTCCAAATTAAGCACTATGATTTATTCTTGATTCCAAAAGTACTTTTTTCTTTTAGGTAAACTCCTTTTTCCTCGTCAAATCCAACTTCTTGTTGGAGTCGAAACTGAGTTACTCCACCACTTTATGTAACGAAACTTACCTCTTGTTTGGATAACCTTGATGGAAATTACATTGATTGGTCAATTCTTAAAGGCCAACTATAATTTACTTGTGAGACCTCAATACTCATATTTGAAGAAGTGGCCAATCCAAGAAGATCTTCTTCATATCCAATTGAAGCGCTACACGATGTGGATTATATGCCTCTTCACAATCTATACCAATAAGAACACATGCTCTCAAGCATCGAGCAAAAGATTTTAATTCTTCGTTAGAATATTTGTCGATGGATATCCGTGCTTCTTTTTTCCTTGTAAAATTTTAGAAAGAACTCATTATTTATGTTTAAGAAATAACATTGCCATAGAAAATCCTCACAAGAAGAATTAGTAACTGGCCTAACATTCCCAATCTTAATTATTTGTTTATTATTTCATATGGCAGCTCTTGGTTCGGTAGGCCTAATGGAGTGACCTCTGGTTGAAATGGTAGGAACCCTTCTGATGTGAACTGGACAAGTCAATCACCTTTTGAAGCTAAGAGTGGACAACTCACTAGAGCTCAAAGATGGAAACTCAAAGCTTTGGATGATAATGGCATAGTCGCTTATTTGGATGAAGCTTTAAAGAGCAAATTGGAAGGGTTTGAAGACCAAGAAGGGGTGTCCAAATTGTTTTACAAGTGTCAATTAGCAAGGAAAAAACAAGGGAACAAATTATACGGGAAACTGGCTAAGCATTTAAAGAAACCTACCCTACTGCCACAGGTAGGCCCTACCTTATCGTTACCGGTAGGTTTTTAGACAGACAACCCTGTTGAAGACTGCATCTACCATCGACGGTAGGTTCTACTCTACCGTTGCCTGTAAGTCTCGAGATGGAAAGTGCCTATGCATCTTTATATGCGGGCTTTTGTAATTCAAGTTGTTTTTCCAGCTATAATGCAAGGGGTTTAGAGGTATTTTAAGTCACTAATCACTTTTTTAGCTAGGGTTCATGCTTAGACTATAAATACCTCATGATACATTGATTGTAACTAATCTTGAATGAATTTTTCTGAAATTGTTGAGAGAGAATTCTCTTTGTCTCAAGGGTTTTCTACCCTTGCTTGGTTAGCTTTCTTAGGGTTAATGTCCTTAGCATTGAACAATTGATTGCCTTAGGTTGATGAATCTATGGAATTCAATTGATCATCTTAATTCCTTTCCTTGATTGAGTCTTAGAGGTCTTTTCTTTGATTCAATTAATCGTAGGTCCTCTAGATTGAGTCTTTGAATGCTTAATCTTCGTGCATTGGTCTCATCTGATTTGATTTTTGTTTTTTGAGCTATTGACGTTTTATTGTCGGGGTGTCATCATCCCTTGTTTCTTAGAAATTTGTTTTAGTACTCTAATGGTCTTTGTTTAGCTTAATTGTTTTGAATTTCTTTGTTGTTGACTTTTAAATTGTTTCCTTGTGTGTTTCTAATCCTTTGTTGATGATCAGTAATGTGTTTTGGTTCTTTTCCATATATTATATTTCTTCAAATTCTTACATCTCAAGGGTTTGATGATTTGGCTCATTGAACACTTATCCAACAAAGTACATTGATTGTTTGCTTGGTTGGGATTGATGCTCTTGATTCGAGTTGGCTAAGAAGTTTGAAGGATCTTATAGAGACTTTAATGTTGAGTCATTGGAAAAGGCAAGACGGTGAGCTTATCTTGAAAAAATCCAATAAGAGTGTAAACACGAGTGAATTGAGTGATCATTGAAGAGTGTAAACACTAAGGCAGTGATTGCGAGGCCCTTTTGTTTCGTTTTATTTGTTTAATTTGCATGTTTAATAATGTCTACGAATTCTTATATGCCACTTAATCTCATCAAGAAGGTAATAGTGAACATTCAATGAGGATTTTAAATGAGACTTTGTGGTCTATGCAACAATAAATTGAAAGATTGGCAAGACAATACCGAAGTGTTGTTAGAGATGTTGAAGAGCTTAAGAAGGGAAAAAGTAGTTCCACAATGGAGCAAAGAGTTGGAGATAACCTTGGGTTTCAATCCACCTCAGCATCAAAGACCTTTTGATAATGTTTCTACTCATGGATACCATGACATGCCGGTTCAAAATTCTTATCCATTTCATGAAGGTGGATATCAAGGAACACCACGAGTTAGAGGTGGTAGAAGAGGAGGTCTAGGAGGAAGAGGACACAATAGACCACAAGAAGAATTTCCAAGACATGAATCATGGCATGAGGATAATTTGTATGAAGATTATGGAGATATTCCTAGTAATGTTGGCCAAGCATAAAATGGTGGCAACTATGGTAATCAACAAGGAGTTAAAGTTCTTAACAAAATCAAGTGTAGATGCCTAACTTCAAGTGTGAGAGTGATCAAAATGTGTTCCTTGATCGGGAAAGACAAGTAGAGAATCTATTCATGGAGAGAAGCTATAGCGACATTGTCAAGGTGAAATTAGTCATTGCTGAATTTTCGGGTGATACACTTCATTGGTGGGAAAGGGTGGATACTCAAAGATTGGCAAATGGAAGGCAACCGGTAGACACTTGGCCGGAGTTGAAGACTCTTATAAGAAATATTTGTACCAAAATATTATTATAGGAGCTTCACTACAAGTTGATGATTCTTAAGCAAGGCAAAAAAAGTGTTGAAGAACATAGGAAAGAATTTGAATTGTACACTTTGAGATTGAGCTTGGAGGAGGACAAGGCTGCCTCAATTCCTAGATTTCTAAGTGGTGTCAACAGGGATATAGCTAATCAAATAGAGTTATACCCTTACACCACTTATGATGACATGTGTCATTTGGGTACCAAGATTGAAAATCTAAGGAAGAGGATTGGGTTATCTAAAACTAATCTTCCTTCTTCAAGAAGTGTGGTGTGTAAGCCCCAAGAATCAACCTACAAGAATTTGCTAAAGAAAGAAGATACACTTAAGGTGGCTTTCAAAGATCATTCTAAGCCTATGGTGGAAGATAAAGGAAAGTTAATCACTAATCCAACAAGATGATTCAAGTGCAATGGTCTGGGGCATATTACTATAAATTGTCCTACCAAGAGAACTTTGGTGTTTAGTGAAGACTTAAATGGTTGGATTGAGAGGGTATTGTTGACAAAGATGAAAGTAGTGAAGACCAAGATATTGCCTCTTTTGAATCCGATGAAAAGGGTTTAAGCTTGGTGACTATTAGAGCTTTGTCTACTCAAGCCCATGAGGAGGAGACTAGAATTCAAAGAGAAAACATCTTTTACACTAAATGCTTAGTGGGAGGTAAAGTGGCTAACCTTATTATTAATAGTTGTAGTTTCCACTAATGTTGTTAGCACTTATCTTGTTGAAAAGTTGAACTTACCTCTTTTTAAGCATCCTAAGGCTTATAAGCTTCATTGGTTGAATGATAGTGTAGAAGTAAAAGTAAACAAACAAGTGCTAGTGTCTATTGCTAAGGGGTTATATAATACTGAGATACTTTGTGATGTGCTCCTATGCATGCGAGGCATTTGTTGTTGGGACGTCCTTGGCATTATGATAGAAAGGCTATTAATGTTGGCGTGAAGAACACCTATGCTATTGAAAAGGGTGGGGAAAAATTTATGTTGAATCCCTTGACTCCTAGTCAAGTCTTTGTAGAACAAAAGAAAATGAGAGAAAGAGAGAGACTAGAGAGTGAGAAAAAGAAAGAGAGTATTGAAGAAGGAAAAATAATCGACGAAAAAGATTGAGTATGGAAAGACATAGAGTGGAAAAGTGAAAAGAGACAAGAAAAAGAGTGCTAGCTACAAGAGAGAGAAAAAATATTTCTATGCAAAAGAGAGTGAGATCATAAAAGCAATTGAAAAAGACGGGATTGTATTACTTCTTTATTGCAAGGGAACATTTATTTCTACTGATGATAACTTGTCTTCTTTGTCTAGTGCCATAGTAAAGGTTACTGAAAAGTTTTAAGATGTCTTTCCAGAGGAGATGCCCAATGGACTTCCTTCCTTGAGAGGGATTGAGCATCAAATAGATTTGGTACCCCAAGCGGTGTTGCCAAATAGATCAGCTTATTGAAATCCTCCCGAACAGACGAAGGAGCTAAGAAGACAAGTTGAGGAATTTCTCTCTAAAGGATATATATGAGAAAGCTTAAACCCTTGTCTTGTTCCCATTTTATTAGTTCCAAAGAAAGATGGTACATGGCATATGTTTGTAGATTGTAGAACCGTTAATAATATAACGATCAAGTATAGGCATCTTATTCCTAGATTACATGATTTTCTTGATGAGTTGCATGATTCTCAAATATTTTCAAAGATTGATTTGAAATCAAGTTAGCATCAAATTAGAATGAGGGAAAGAGATGAGTAGAAAACGGCTTTCCAAACTAATTTTCGTCTTTATGAGTGACTAGTTATGCCTCTTGGTTTAGCTAATGCTCCTAGTACATTCATGAGACTTATGCATAATTTGTTGACGAACTTCATTCATAAATTTGTTGATGTCTATTTTGAGGAATATTTTATCTATAGCCAAACTTATGAAGATCATTTGCATCATGTGAAAGAAGTTTTGTTAGTTTTGAGAAATGAGAAGTTCTATGATAACCTCAAAAAATGTGAGTTTTGCCTGGAAAAAAGTTACTTTCCTAGGTTATGTGGTGAGTTCTAAAGACCTTCATGTGGATCAAGAGAAGGTGAAAGCAATCAAGGAATGGCCTAACCCCAAAAAATGCATTAGAAAATGAGGAGTTTTCTGGCTTGTCAAGCTTCCATGGGAGGTTCTTCAAGGATTTTAGCACCATTTCTAGTCCTCTGACGGATGTTATAAAGAAGATTAATGGATTAAAATAGGAAGAGAGCTAAGAGAAGGCATTTAATCTACTTAAAGAAAGGTTGAGTACTGCACCTCTACTTCCACTACCTAACTTTGAGAAGATGTTTGAGATAGAATGTGATGCCTCATGTGTTGGCATTGGAAGAGTATTGATGCAAGACTAAAGACCCTTAGCATACTTTAGGGAAAATTTGACCGGTGCAGCATTGAATTATACAACATATATTAAAGAGCTCTATGCACTTGTGCGGACATTCAAGTGTTGACAACATTATTTGTGGCCAAAGGAGTTTCTGGTGCACGCCGATCATGAGTCCTTGAAATTTCTTAAAGGAAAACACATGCCTATTACTTTGACTAAAAATGGATAAGCATGTTATTCTAACATTTGCTACATGAAATAAAGTTTAATTTACTGAGAGTTTAAAAGGACAAAGAAAAGAGGGGCGTGACACCCTGGCATAAAGGTGTTGGAATCCGTAGGCAAAAACAAAGTAAAATAAAACTACGGAAATCCATCAACGGGATCTGCACATACTAGAAAAACCGATTGGATAGAAATTATCTCAATTTTTTGATTGTTCATTCTGGAGGCGCTGCTTTGTACGCTTCGCCCTCTACTGGTATCCAGGCGACGAACTCCTATGCAAGCGATCGGGATGCTAGCCCCTTCTGTGTTCTGAAAGCTGTTCAGAACTCTGGTAATCGGTCGTATTTCGGAGAGAGGAGGCTAGATACTATATCGCCGTTCTAGGGTTTAGGGTTTTGTTTTTCTTTAATCAGATAAAGGATGGCACCAAGAAAAGGTTCACATAACCTTTTATAGCTGTCAATATCAAAACCCTAACTGTCATCTAATGATAGTTTAATCTCGTCCGTCTATTCCTATAATCATCCAACGGTTGGATGAGTAATATTAAGTAATTAATTTCATTTATTCGATTAAATAAAATTAATTACTTATTAACTTACCAGAAAATACAATATGGAATCTAATTCCCCTTTTGTATACGTTCAACGAATCTGGACACAATCTAGATTCATTGAACGTGGACATTATGCTCACAAGATCGTCTATGCGTGTGACCCTGTAGGTTCACTTAACGTTGGCAGTGAATGAAAAATGTCCTAGACATTTATTAACAAAACATAAGCGGCCTCTAGCAAGACATTATGCTTACCCAAGTTAAGTAAATGTAATAGTAACCTAGCATCAGATTTAATATTTAGTCCTTTTTGTCACACGATATCCTAATTAAGTATAAGGCATGGATCAAGTCATCCTTATAAAAATTAATTAACCATTTACTTGATCACTAGGCAGACTGTTCCAACAAATAATATTAATAACACCTTATTAATACTTATTTGAGCATGGCCATGCATATTTTCTAGCTTCCTTATCAAGGGGCCCATGGATATCTCTCTCTAAAAAGAGAGGGACAAATCCGTTTCACTATCTCCAATATTCAAGCCATGATGAGAAAATAAGCCAACCAATAGTCATAATGATCACAAGTGATGTTTGACTATGTCAAAACATATTTTCTCCCCATGCAAGAAACATTAGCAAATATAAAACTGAGAAGAAATACTTATAACTTAAACCCATGCAATATTTCTTCTTCGCTTTGGGCCATGTCGAATACAATATTCTCAATATGTATTTATGAATTGATTTTATATCTCATATTCATGATCAGTAAAACTTGACCATCAATCAACTTCACACTAGTTTACAAGATGTAATAAAACTAGGGACAAATAAGAATAGTATTTTACTAACTATAAGGGTTTTACTATCAAGTCACATACTTGATGACCAAGAGCGTAAAATACAATTAAAAAAAAGAAATGCTTCATAAATCATAAATGTGAGTCAATTGGTCTTAGGGCATATACTAACAATCTCCCACTTGCCCTGCCACCCATTTGACATGACTCTTAACCCATTGACCTAGTATGACTCTCATGCTTAAGTTGTGGGAGTGGCTTTGTCAATGGATCTACAACATTGTCATTGGTGTCTACTTTGCAAATTTTAACATCTCCACGCTGAATAATTTCTCGAATGAGATGGAAACGCTTGAAAATATGTTTGGATCGTTGATGAGATCTAGGCTCCTTAGCTTTTGCAATGGCTCCTGTATTATCACAATATAGGTCCAGTGGGTTCACAATGCTAGGAATTACACCTAGTTCTGTGATGAACTTTCTGATCCAAACTGCCTCTTTGACTGCATCAGAAGCAGCCACATATTCAGCCTCTGTAGTAGAATCGGCCACGGTATCTTGCTTTGAACTCTTCCAGCTCACAACACCTCCATTCTAACAAAACACAAATCCAGATTGCGATCTAAAATCATCCACATCAGTCTGAAAGCTAGCATCCGTGTAACCATTTACAACAAGCTCTCCTTCTTGACCTCCATAAATAAAAAACATCTCTTTAGTCCTTCTTAAGTACTTGAGAATGTTTTTTACTGCAGTACAATATGGTTCACCAGGATTTGACTGGAATCTGCTAGTCATGCTTAATGCATACGAGACATCTGGGCGAGTGCATAATATGGCGTACATGATAGATCCAATTGCGGAAGCGTAAGGAATCTTACTCATGCGTTATGTATCCTCCCTTGTGGTAGGACTTTGAGACTTACTGAGTTTAACGCTGTGTGACGTTGTCAAGAATCCTCACTTAGAATCTTGCATCTGAACCTTTTCAGTACCTTGTCAATATATCCACTCTGACTTAAGCCAATAAGATTTTTAGATCTATCTCGATAAATCCTAATGCCTAGAATATAGGCTGCTTCGCCTAAATCATTCATTGAAAGACACTTCCCCAACCGAGTTTTTACACTTTGCAAAGTGGGGATGTCATTCCCAATTAACAAGATGTCATCGACATAGACTACTAAGAAGACTACTGCATTTTCTGTAACCCTTTTGTAGGCACAAGGTTCATCATCATTCTTGATGAAATTGAATTCTTTAATTGCTTCATCAAAACGAAGATTCCAACTTCGAGATGTTTGCTTCAAGCCATAAATGGATCTTTGAAGTTTACACATTTTACTAGAATTCGAAGGATCAATGAAACCTTCAGGTTGTGTCATATACACATCCTCCAGTAGATTTCCATTAAGAAAAGCAGTTTTAACATCTATTTGCCATATTTCATAATCATAACATACTGCAATGGCAAGTAGAATTCTAATTGACTTAAGCATTACAACTGGAGAAAAGGTTTCATGATAGTCTATACCATGAGTTTGTCTATACCCTTTTGCTACCCATCGTGCTTTGTAAGTGTGCACATTGCAATCTATGTCTGTTTTCTTTTGAAAACCCATTTACACCCTATGGTCTTGCAACCTTCAAGTGGATTAATCAAAGTCCAAACTTGATTATCATGCATGGATTGCATTTCTGATTTCATAGCTTCTAGCCATTTGCTAGATTCAGGACTATGAATAGCATCTTGGTAGGAATTAGGTTCACCTTGATCAATAAGATCAATATTATGATCCTCAGTCACAATAAATCTATATCTCTGTGGTATTTGAGAAATCCTACCAGACCTTCTTGGCGCTTGTGTCAAAGTTTCAGGCTCAGTATGAATATGTGAGTCCAACTGAGTATCCATACTCGGTTCAAAAATGGTTTGCTGTCCTTGAGCTTCTTCAAGATGGATTCTACTCCCACTAACTCTTTTGGAAACGAATTCCCTTTCAAGGAAAATTCCGTTCCGAGCAACAAACACTTTGTTTTCAGACGGAAAATAAAAGTAGTATCCTTTAGTTTCCTTAGGATATCCCACAAATAGACACTTATCAGATTTGGATGCTAGTTTTTCAGATAATGATCGCTTCACATAAGCTTCACATCCCCAAATTTTGAGAAATGCTAAACTAGGTTGTTTCCCGGTCCATATCTCATATGGTGTCTTTTGAACAGTTTTAGATGAAACTCTATTTAATATGAATGCAGCAGTTTCTAGAGCATAACCTAAAAAAGAAATTGGAAGATCTGTTTGACTCATCATAGATCGAACCATATCCAATAGAGTTCGATTTCTACATTCAGACACACTATTCCATTGTGGTGTTCCTGGTGGAGTTAATTGTGATAATATCCCACAATTTTTTAGATGTTTGTCAAACTCTTGGCCTAAGTGTTCACCACCTCGATCTGATCGAAGTAATTTGATACTCCTTCTAAGTTGATTTTGTACTTCATTTTGAAATTCCTTAAACTTTTGAAAGGAATCAGATTTATGTTTCATTAGATAGACATAACCATATCTACTGAAATCATCTGTGAATGTAATGAAATACTGAAAACCTCCTCTATCTTGTGTGTTCATTGGCCCACATACATCAGTATATATAAGTTCCAATAAATCGGTAGCCCTTTCACTTTGCCCTGTAAATGGACTTTTAGTCATTTTTGCCAATAAACAAGAATCACATTTTTCATAAGACTCAAGGTCGAATGAAGATAAAAGTCCATCTTGATGGAGTTTTGATATGCGTTTCTCATTTATATGGCCCAAACGACAAAGCCAGAAGTAAGTTTGATTTAAATCATTATATTTAAATTTCTTTGTATTTATGTCATAGATGGGCTTACTAATGAATCATATAGGTTAAGAATGTAAAATCCATTACATAAAGAGGCATCCCCATAGAAAATACCATTTTTATAAATAGAACTTTTACCATTCTTAGTATTAAACTCAAAACCACCAATATCCAAACAAGAAACTGAAATGATGTTCCTACTCATAGCAGGAACATAATAACAATCTTTAAGTTCAATTATAAGCCCAGTAGGCAAAAGTAAATCAAATGTCCCTACAGTTACAGCAGCAACTTTTGCTCCATTTGCAACTCGTAGGTCCACCTCTCCCTTTGCCAAAGATCTACTCTTTTTGAGTCCCTGCACATTTACACAAATGTGAGCTCCACATCCGGTATCTAATACCCATGAAGTAGGAGTAGACATATTAATTTCTATAACGAAAATACCTGAAGCGGCAGTCTCACTGGCCTTTTGCTTCTTCTTTTCTTCCAATTAGAGCTTGCAATTCCTCTTCCAATGACTAGGTTCATTGCAGTGGAAGCAAGTCCCTTCCTTTGGTGGTTTAACCTTGGGCTTGGGCTTCTGCTTGCCTTTACCCATTTTGTCCATATCCTTTCCCTTTCCCTTTCCCTTGTTCTTCTTGAACCGCCCTTCGAACCATCGGAACATTAGGAGTAGACTTCCTAATGTTTTGTTCGACTCGCTTGAGCATCCCGTGCAATTCATTTATGGACTTCTCCATATTATGCATATTGAAGTTCATGACAAAGCCGATCATAGTCGGAGGTCAAAGGGGGCCAAGATCATATCGATAGCTAAGTCATGACTTACAGGGTGCTCTAGGGTTTTCAAGTCGATCAAAATACCCTTTCATCTTAAGGACATGAGCACTAAGCCGAAGTGCCGGGGGGTCATTTTGCAGCTATTCAACGCCTTAGTGGTAAGATATCTCTCTTGACGTGCTCGCTCTTGGAACATTTCCTTGAGTCTGTTTTATCATCTCATAAGCCTCAACTTCCTCGAATTGCTTTTGCAACTCAGATTCCATCGTAGCCAACATGAGACATGTCACATTGTTAGAATCATCCTTGTGCTTACTATAAGCATCCTTTTCGACTCTAGGAGCATTGTTAGCTGGTTGACTAGGGATAGGGTTCTCAAGTACATGTAGCTTTTTTTCTTGTTTAAGGACAATCCTTAAATTTCGTGCCCAATCAAGAAAGTTAGTCCCACTAAGCTTATTCTTTTCAAGCACGGATCACAACGATGTGTTTGAATTGTTTGAGGCCATTATCTACATAGAATTTGCAAAGTAAAATTAAATAAATGAAGCATTAAATTTTCCCTGAAATATTCAACACTTGATATAAATCAAGGGTATAAAATTCATTTTATTCTAATCATAAGTAAGCTTTGGCTTAACACACATAATTAAAGAAAAATGTATTAATGGGGTTTACATCTATATGTACCGGCAAAAAACCATATGATGTCCTAGGCTAAAAACCATTTTGATAGCCTAGTTAAGCCAAACCATTCCAAGCATATGGAAATCACCATTTTCCATCTTCCCCTACTTAGGTAACCATTTATCTCTTGCTTTGGCAATGAAACAAAATGATGATCCAAGCATGGAGAAGTGCTTATGATCATGGAAGGCATTTTATGACTTAATTTTTTTTACATGGTTTCAAAAACCTTCGTCATTTTTATTTGTATATTATTTCACAAAACATATATAAAAAATAAAAGGAAATAAACTAAACATCACATGCATAATATATATACATCAAATAAAATGTGTCATAGCATGGCCCCAATCTTATATTGACTTCCACGAGCCTCATGGAAGTCAAAGGTCAATCTAGGTAAGTCTTCATCTCCATGAGCTCGCCTCCAATGTCTTGGCCTTCTAATCTTGTTACATAGGACAGAAAACATACATAGGAATAGGAAATAAAATTAACCTATTCTAGTAAAGCTTGATAATATTACATCAACGAAAACAACGACACGCAGGCCGTATTTAAAAACATACAACCTATTAACAAAATAAGACAATCAATCACAAGAGGTAAAGGGCTATGTTATGCACCATGCATCTAAAGATAGGAAGAAACATGCAAAAAACAACAAGGGGGTTCCGAGGGCGAAGCCCCCGGAAGAAAATAGCGGTACAGCTGGCCGGTCAGCGGGCGGGGTCAAGGGGCAGCACCCTTGCGGGGGTCTCAGGGGGCAGCACCCCGGAAAGAAAAACGATTTTTCTTTCTAACTCATTGAATGAGTTATTGCCGTCATAAACCCTAAAATCATGCTGCCAGAAATTTTGTTCAACAGTTAAAAATTAAATCATGTGATTCTGCATATTAGTTTAACAATTAAATTGCACAGATTACAGACTGTACGCCAAACAATTGGGCAGTAACAACATTCTGTTTAATTAATCGCATTAATAAGTAAAACAGAATATGATAGATGCGAATCCTATAATTCAATTTACTCTGATTATTACACTGATCAGAAACTTTACTATAAGGCTGATTGAAAACAAGACATGTAATCAAAACAGTAGCAGATAAAATCAGTAAAACTTGTATGTACGAGGCTCTGATACCACTATTGTAATCCGTACGCAAAAACAAAGTAAAATAAAACTACGGAAATCCACCAACAGGATCTGCACATACTAGAAAAACCGATTGGATAGAAATTACCTCAATGTTTTGATTGTTCGTTGTGGAGGCTCTGCTTTGTACGCTTCGCCCTCTACTGGTATCCATGCGACGAACTCCTCTCCAAGCGATCGGGATGCTAGCTCCTTCTGTGTTCCGAAAGCTGTTCAGAACTGATTCTGACTCTGGTAATAGGTCGTATTTCGGAGAGAGGAGGCTAGATACTATATCACCGTTCTAGGGTTTAGGGTTTTGTTTTTCTTTAATCAGATAAAGGACGGCACCAAGAAAAGGTTCACATAACCTTTTATAGCTGTCAATATCAAAACCCTAACTGTCATCTAATGATAGTTTAATCTCGTCCGTCTATTCCTATAATCATCCAACGGTTGGATGAGTAATATTAAGTAATTAATTTCATTTATTTGATTAAATAGAATTAATTACTTATTAACTTACCAGAAATTACAATATGGAATCTAATTCCCCTTTTGTATATGTTCAATGAATCTGGACACAATCTAGATTCATTGAATGTGGACATTATGCTCACAAGATCGTCTATGCGTGTGACACTGTAGGTTCACTTAACGTTTGAAGTGAATGAAAAATGTCCTAGACATTTATTCACAAAACATAAGCGGCCTCTAGCAAGACATTATGCTTACCCAAGTTAAGTAAATGTAGTAATAACCTAGCATCAGATTTAATATTTAGTCCCTTTTGTCACACGATATCCTAATTAAGTATAAGGCATGGATCAAGTCATCCTTATAAAACTTAATTAACCATTTACTTGATCACTAGGCAGACTGTTCCAACGAATAATATTAATAACACCTTATTAATACTTATTTGAGCATGGCCATGCATATTTTCCAGTCTTCCTTATCAAGGGGCCCATGGATATCTCTCTCTAAAAAGGGAGGGACAAATCCCTTTCACTATCTCCAATATTCAAGCCATGACGAGAAAATAAGCCAACCAATAGTCATAATGATCACCTAATTAAAAGTGATGTTTGACTATGTCAAAACATATTTTCTCCCCATGCAAGAAACATTAGAAACATTAGGTCAAAGGACACCAAATATAAAACTGAGAAGAAATACTTATAACTTAAACCCATGCAACATATCTTCTTCAGTTTGGGTCATGTCTAATACAATATTCTCAATATGTATTTATGAATTGATTTTATATCTCATATTCATGATCAGTAAAACTTGACCATCAATCAACTTCACACTAGTTTACAAGATGTAATAAAACTAGGGACAAATAAGAATAGTATTTTATTAGCTATAAGGGTTTTACTATCAAGTCACATACTTGATGACCAAGAGCATAAGATACAATTCAAAAAATAAATGCTTCATAAATCATAAATGTGAGTCAATTAGTCTTAGGGCATATACTAACAAAAGGCACAAATGAGAGAGCTAGGGGTTAACTTCAAACATGAGTAGGCAAATCAAAAGTTCAAACCATACAATGAAGGCCTAAGACCATCATTTCTAGGCTAAGCTCAAGGTAAGACTTTTCACTTCAGATAACAGAAAGAACACAAGGATGCATGCACAAATATCAAAGAATTTTCACTAGGCTAATTTCCTGGAATTTCTAGGTTTCTACTACTCACAACACTCACAGGTGCAAGAAAACATCAACATGTAGAAATATTATGCAAATAAGGTTTTCCAAATGCACAAGAGCTATGCCCTTTTGAAAAATCCCGACAGCCTCGTGATCTTGCATTCTACTCAAAGTGGGAAAAAGAAAGATAAAGAAAATCCTTTTGGTTTTATCCAAAAGTAAAGACTTTATGATCTTTTAATTTTTAATTTTTGGGATTTTTCATAAGGAAAACAAAGAAGGACAATAAAACGACAAAAGGAAAGAATTATCCCCTACACTTAAGACCACAATGTCCTAAGTGTAGGGGTCTTACTCACAAACAAATAAATAAAAAAATACATGAGAGGCGCTCCCGCAGATAATAAAGCAGGAAAATACACGGGAAGCCATCCCCACACAAATAGATAAAGAAAACATAGAAGGAAAAACGCAAGACAAATTACAACTAAAACAGAACAGAACATCAAAAGAAATAAACAAAGGAAAAAAAGTGAAGGAAAATAAAATAAAATAAAAAGAGAGAAAATAGGAAAAATCCCTATTGGCCCCTGCTGCGCCACCGCTGCTAACCTAATCGAGCATAAACTTGCTGCGCAGGTGGTAGTATAGAATTTTGTTGTGGTGAACTGAAGGTGGAGAAAATTTGAAAGAATAGAAGAGTTAGAAATATAAGAGAAGAAGAAGAAGAAGAAGAAGAAGAAGAAGAAGAACTAGAGAGAGAAAGAAAACAACCCCAAGGGATGGGACTTGTAGAGAGTTACCATCGGAAAAGGAAATGAGCCTGTCAGAAGTTGGTGGTTGAGAGAGGGAAAACCGAGAACAGGAATGGAAGGGAGGAGCTATAGAAGTTTTGAAGTGGGAGAAGAGAAAGAACTTAGGAATTTTGGAGGGGAGAAAAAGGGAAAATTGCGAAAATTTGCAATTTATAGCAGGAAAATATGGTAAAAAACGGGTTGACCCGACCCGATCCACCCTGGGAGAACCGACCTGCAGCCTTACCTGGGACCTACCGTGCATGGTAGGTCTCTGGCTAGAAGTGTCGAGAAATGCCCACTACCTACGGTAACCAGTAGGGTGCCCTGCCATTTGCAGTAGTTCTCTGCTGGAGCCTTCGTTTTGCTTCTTCTTTGCATCTTTGTGTCCCGTTTCATCATTTGCCAGTCTTGTTCATTCGAACTCCACTTAGAAATGTTCCCAATAGGTAATCGACTCTCCAAAATACCTCACAACAAGATAGTGCATCTAGAACACATCTTCCGGGTGATAACAATGTTAGTGCCACTTTTAATGTTTCCAATTTGTCTCCTTTTGATATAGGTGCAGATTCAAGAACAAATATTTTCAAAGGTAGGGTGGATGATATGAATTGGACAAGTCAATCACCTTTACAAGCGAATGGTGGACCTCTCACTAGAGCTCAAAGAAGGAAACTCAAAGCTTTAGATAGTAATGGCATGGTTGTTTATTTGGAGGAAGCTTTGAAGAGAAAATTGGAAGGGTTTGAAAACCATGAAAGGTGTCCAAGTTTTTTTCTAACAGTTCAATTAAGCACGGCCAAACAATGGAACAAATATGAGGAGAAATTGGCTAAGTATTTGGAGAAATCTACCCTACCGCTGCCAGTAAGCCCTACCCTATCGTTGGTGGTAGGTTTCCGCATGGATAGCCCTGTTAAAGACTGCACCTACCGCTAATGGTAGGTTCTACCCTACCATCGCCAATAGGTTTCTAGATGAAAGTGCCTATGCATCCTTATGGGCGAGATTTTATAATTCAAGTTGTTTTTCAAGATTTAATACAAGGGTTTATAGGTAATTTTAAGTCATTAATCACTTGTTTAGATTGGTTTTAATGCTTTTGGCCTATAAATACCTCATTATACATTGGTTATAACTAATCTTGAACGAAATTTCCTGAAATTGTTGAAAGAGAATTCTCTGTCTCTACTGTTTTCATCCTCACTTATTTAGCTTGCTAAGGGTGAATGATGCCTTTAGTATTGAACAATTGATTGCCTTAGGTTGATGAATCTATAGAATTAAATTGATAATCTTAATTCCTTTCATTGATTGAGTCTTAGAGTTCATGTTCTTTGATTAAATTAATCCTATGTCTTCTAGATTGTGTAGTTGGAGTTTTGAGGCCTTAGTTTCCTCAAGGTTCTTCCTATCAATTTAAGAAAGAGTTTTATCTCTCAATGTTTGGTTTATTAGGATTAGATCCTCATAGGTTTTCCATTGGAGGTAATCCTCAGGTTTATCAGGCTTAGATCCTTATATTAGGCTTAGTTGAAGCTACAAAATCCTCAATAGAGGTTCTTCATGAAGGAGGTAATTTTGGGAAGGTGCGTAATCAAATGTAATTGCAATTGAAGATTGACATTCCTTTCCTACGCCCATAAATAAAAATAATAAAATTGAGCCCATAGTGTATACCTTAAATACACTACTCCTTCGCCTTGATCTTCACTGTCCATGTTTGTTGAGGAAGTTATTAGTCCCTTCAACAAGCTTAAGTCTCTATGTATGTGAGCCAAAACCAATGGAAAGAGAGCTATATTTATCCCTTTAGCAAGGTGCACTGCAATGGGAATAATATACTTATCAATTTTGGTAATTTCATCCACAAAAAAAAAAAAACCTTGAAAGCCAAGACACAAGAAAAGCTTCATGCTCAAATTGGCATCCAGGTTTCTCAAATGAGTCTATCCACTTGATATGAGTACTCTTAGCTTTCATTTTCTCAACCTTGTCCAATTTTTTTTTCTTCCAGATTTTCCTTAATTTCAATTGAATCCTTTCCATCAAGGCATAACAAAAAATAATTTTCTAACAGAGAGAACCCACAAAGAATCATCACATATTTGAATATGATGGTTGCTTCACTCCAAGGGAAAACAAAAACAAAAGTACTAGTTTCAACACACCATCTTTCTGCTAACCCAAAAATCAGGCCATCATTTGTTAGAAACTCATACTTGAGCACACAATAGCAACAAGAATTCAACTTTCCTCTATAACAAATGGTATTTAGAGAAAATTTTATGTATAATACAATTGATTATTATTTAAAGATGTATTTGCTATACTGTTTAGCATTAATTTAAATTTAAGAATCATCTTAAATAAGAGAGAAGATTTTAGTTTGAAAATAGTGGAGATTTGTTCTTTTCTTTTATTGTAGATTGAAACAAGTGGAGATTTCTTTCTAGCACATTGTAGAAAGTAAATTAATTTCAAGAGAATATGCAAAGTTAAAAAAAAAAAACAATTTCGTTTTTAACTTCAATACACTATTTCTTGTATTAAAAAGAAAAGGTTGCAACGATTAAATATTAACTAATGAAGACCATGTTACACTGGTATTTGATAGCCACTTGAATTAGAAAAGTATAGTTGCTAGATTAATTTAACCGATCATTATTTATCTTTGTGATCGAAAATATAGGATACAAGACGAAGAAATATATAAATTTCTTTTAATAGGTTCTAATTTTTTACATATTTATTTTGGTTCTAAATCTTCTCTAAGAAATAAATTAAAATTTTTTAAAAAATTAAAATTCAATCGAATCCAAGCCTATATTAACAGGACCAAAAGATCCCTTCCTTTTTTCTTTTGAAAACAAGTCATATGTTAGAAATGGTATTTAACATTTGAAGTAAATGATTTATACTAACCCCGTTTTTAGAAACATCAAGTTCTTATCAAACCACTACAGTCTTTGTAAATGAAATATGACATGAGGAAAAAGGACACACAAAAAATAAAAAGCCATTGAACTATTGATATAAACGCAAACAATAAATAAACAAGGAAAGAGGAAAATTAAAGGAATAGGAGATAATCATACCTTGAGATACCATGGAGACTATATTCGATGTTTATCTTTTTTAAAAGGCAAATGAATAAATGTATTTAGACTAATTTACGAGTGGGCATGGTATAATCTCTCCTTCTGGGGTTCACCATCTAATAGGAAGACCTTACTTACCAAAAAGAGATGAAACATGACTTGTTGTGTTTTGACTTTTAGTCCTAGTTTAGTTTTGTTTAGGGGTTAAAAATTGGAGGGGAATAGGAGAGAATGTAAATTAGGATGTAAATATCCTATTTATCTTATTTGCTTGCAATGTATGAGTGAATGTGATGCAAATGTGGAAGGGAACTCTTCCTATCAACTATAGTAGATTAGTCCTTCCTAAAACAGAGAGACTCAAATTAAAATGATAATAAAAAGACCATTTCACTCTCTAATAAATTAGATAAATTTATTAAAAATTTATTCTAAATCAAACTGGTATACAATATATATAAGGTTCCAAGTTTTGCACAATGGATATAATAGTAAACTATTTATTTTCCACTTTCACCCTGATCAAACAAAGGAATTTAAACGTCATTTACTTTCTTTCGAACCATAAACAATTTTCAAGTAATTGATTATACTTCCCCTAATGAATGTAAGGGTGCCATTCTACATCCTCTTACCTTCCCTATCCTCCTCTATGAACCAAATTATAATGCTTAAACTAAGGTCCTGATTAGAAGTCTAAAAAAATGTTATACTAGCAATTATATATACAAGAATAAATGTGTAAGACATTAACTTTTAACTACATAAATAATTTAATACCTTGAATGTGTCCTGTAGATATTGCAATATGGAAAGAAAATAATCTATATACAACCTACAATAATCAAGAATTAATTTACTATACTAATAAGCTTCCATAGTAAAATAAAGAAGGCCTAATTCATCATTCCTTGTTACATTTTATGGAAACTTTCAATTTTAAATTTTTAGTTGAATGAGCTTTCGTTTTCAATGTAGAACTGATTCTGTTAATGTAATGACAAGTTTTTGAAAAAAATATTTATGTTTATTTAATTTATATTTCGTAAATGGAAATTTTCAATGATAATTATGTATAAAAAGAAAAGGAAATTGATAAATTCAAGGCTCTTTTTTTAAATCCATAAAAAATTCATTCTAATCTCAATATTACCCTTAGTAAACATTAACTATTTATTATCCTTAGTTATTCACTTTACAATAGATAACTTTGAAAGATATCTTACTTTCAATAACAAGGATTTCTTACTTTAAATATTAAAAGAAGATGATATAGTTTTCAATATGATATTTTCTTTTTGGTAATATTTTCACATTAGAGAGATCAATACCACAAATTATACCTTGCACCCCGAGTGCAACTTCCAAGGTGCACTCCAGGTGTTCAAATGGCTCCATCCCACTTAAAATGGAAATTACTAGGGCTCTTCAGTCACGTTTCTGTCTCCCTCTTCTTTGGCATTATCTCACTCCTCTCCTTCTTTTTTCATCATTCTTCATCTTCTGCCCAACAGCAATCTTTAAAAATCTCTATTCAAACCACCACAGCCTTTGTTTGCTTATTGTTCTTCGGGTGAATGACGACGGTATTTCTTCTTGTTATTTTGCTGATTCGTAATCCACGGAGGAATATAGAAAAATTGTTATTATTATTTGCTGAATAGTAGTTGTATTAAATAACAAAAAATAAATTACACAGATGGATAAGAGACACAACCTCTATATCCATGGTAATAGAAATAAAACCAACCTTCAGAATCTCTTACTAGGTACAAAACATAAAATAAACAATGAATAAACCCACCTCCAATATTCCTCTAGCATTTTCAAAATTAACTCTTCGTACCACGAGTATGTCAAAAATAGTCTCCTACTCATCTGTAATCAGAATCCAAAAGACTCTTGGGCGTAGCAGTTTTCTTGAGGATTCCCTAGGATAGAGATTAAAAAAAAAAAAAAAAAAACCAAGATTGAATTGAGTTTCAAGAAATCGGCTTCAAGAAGAAGAGTAGAACTAGGATCTGAAATGATCGGGCAAAAAGATAGTGAAACAAAGAACTAATATGGTTTTTGGATGCAAGAAAACTAGAAAATAATGAAACTAGAGATAGAAGGGATTCCCTGACAGAGGTTAGTACTCCGGCCATAGCCGAAGCCCAACCTTGGCCAAAGAAGATAACAATGAGAATAAGAGGGGCTTCAGAAAGGATAACAAAGTGAAGCGAGAGAGATAAGAGGAAATAAGGTATTACTTTGTCACATATGCAAGATTCTTTCTATAGGATTCTTCTCGATTGCTTTTAGGTTAAAAAATTAATGTCACATTTATTTTAACATGAATAAGATGGAGCAGTTCTAGAAATTACTTAGTAGCCTTTAAAAAATGTATATTTTAAATCTTATGAAAGTAAAAATAGTTGACATAAAAGTAGCTAAAGTATGCTAAAGAATGAACAAAAAAACCCTGTAGTTTTTGTAATTGTAAAATAGGTACGCGATCTTTGACAAATGGCAATAATTGAGTGAAGAAATTTTATTCATGGAGAGATCAATTGCCTGAAAATTTTAAACGTCTTGTTTACCTCTATCACCAGAAATAAAAATCTAATATATTAAACAATAGCTTATTTTTCAATCTTAGAACAAAAGAAGAAAACCAAATTGTCTTTTCTCTCGCCTGAACCATCAAGTTCCTGCCTGCGCTATATATGTACAATCAGTATTGCCTCATCCTTTCTCTTCTCTTCTCTTTTTCTCACCCCCACCATGTCCATAGAAAAAAAATGTAGTAATACATAAGTATTTTGAACTGATGGCTGCAGAAACCCTAAAATCGATAGCCAAAATTCCCATTTTGTGTCCAAATCCGCATACCCTCGTAGAGCTAGAAGACCATGATTCTAATAAGTATAAAATTTTTGCAGCCAGGGAAAGGAAAAAATCTAACTGTATCACCCTTTAGCGAGTCGCTTTATTGACATCATCCCTCATTTGAAAAAGAAGAAAAGAAAAAGAATCAACTACTCAATTTTCCTTCTTAAATTCATGTTACTTTCCTTTGTTATCCATTGCTCTCCTCTTCCTCTCATTATTAAGATTCTATATCCGATCAAGTAACGGTAAGGAAGTTTCATTCAAATTATAAGCCCTCCACAATTTTGTGAAAAGGATTTGAGGAAGAGTAATAGGGAAGTGATGGGTGAGAAAGGAGGGAGAAGATAGAAGTAGTGGTGAGACTAACTGGTGGCTATAGCACTACGAGGAAAAGACATTTATAGACTAGCGAAATTCGTCTCTACTTGGTAAAATTTCATCTCTAAATTGTTTTAGAGACAATTTGGAGACGAAATAAATGACAACAATACTCTTTTATTTTTTTTAGTGGATCCCAATACTTTTAAGGGGATATCCACTCCTGCCTTCTTAAAGACGTCTAAACCATCTTTTTCAAACTCCTCCTTCATATTCATTGCAAATCTATCAGGAAAGAGAGGTTTGACCATCATAGGAATAGATGACTCTCTTACTAAAGGTTTTTCCACTCTAAGCTCTTCACTAGAAGTGGTGTTAGATCTACTTCTCACTCATTCTCCTTATCTATTGGTTTCTTCCTTTCGAGCTATTTCAACTCCTATTAGTCCTAATGGTGACGGCCCTAACATTCTCTTTAGGATAAGGAGTTGAGTAGGGAGTTTGTTGGATAGTTGAGCCATTATTTGGCTTGACTCAGAAGCAAATTGTCCTACTTTGCTTCTCTATGTTTTGGATACTAGCTTTAGTATCCTTTTGAAAAGTTAAAGTACACGAGCAAGGGATTTAATTAACCATGTCTTCAAGGGAAATCCCTTGAGATTAAGTTTGAGGAGGGATAACATTATAAGAAGAATTGGGAACAAATCCTGGAGGGTACTTATAGTGAGGCTGTCTAGGCCATTGATTTCCCCACTGAAAGTTAGGGTAATCTTTCTAGCCTTTATTGCAAGTGCTTGAGGAAGCATTATATCTTCCCTTTGATGGATTAGGAAAACCTCCGAAAACATTAACCCATTCACCCTTATAGAAGATAGTACATTCATTAGTGATATGATTATATGCCATGAAAATTTTACATGCCCTAACTTGTGCATTCATGTTATTGTTCCCAAAAAACAATTTCCCAACCAAGTTAGTAAAGCTATCTAATTTTCTTTTCAAGTGCGTATGTTCACCCTTATAGAAGATAGTACATACATTAGTGATATGATTATATGCCATGAAAATTTTACATGCCCTAACTTGTGCATTCATGTTATTGTTCCCAAAAAACAATTTCCTAACCAAGTTAGTAAAGCTATCTAATTTTCTTTTCAAGTGCATATGTACGTACGACACTAACTTTTCTATGTGTTTCACTTAGTTTGCCAAAATTGTGTGTGTTAGATGCCATGTCTGTGATCAACTCACGAGCAACTTGTGGAAAACAATACAACCAATCTTTAGCTATAACTTGTAAACTAAATTGAAAATTACGAAACTTCATAACTTCTTCCTTAACATATTTAGGTTTCAGATTAGAGAAAAATACAAGAAATTCTTTTCAATAAATATGTAGTACCTCCTCGAGTAACCCTTGAAAAGTAGGCACCAATTGGATAAAATAAAAATGCAACTTTGATGTATTAGATATTTTATAAAAAATGATGCAAAAAGGTTCATTATACATAGTTACTTAAAGGTATTGTTAAAGACTGAGTTTGCTTACATGCATCTCGTGCATCACGTAGAAAAAACCAGCTTTAGTAGTTCTGCGCACTTTCTTGCACATGGTGTGCAACATCTTACGCAAATCTCATAACCAAACTTCTTCACCTTCTAAGCCTTAACATTCACTATTTAGTTCCAAGTACCTAAAACATGGAATAAGATGAAATGAGTAGATTTCATACCAATACAACACAAAATGCATTAAAAGACTAATTATAAAAGGTGTAGGAATGCAATATTTTAATACTTAACACATAAGTTGATATATAATTCCTTTCCAATTAACTTCAAGTAAGTTAATTAATTTTATATTTTTCCCTCAGTCCTTAAATTTAATAAATAAGTCTGACTAACTTTTTATATATCAAATCTTCTAAAAAGCCCACACAAAAATTAGGCTTCACATAAAAACCGAATAAAAAACAAGTCCACCATACATAAAAAATCCTCACAAGAAAATTACTGACTAACCAAACATTCCCAATCTATAATTTATGTTTACCTTTCAATAGGGTAGTCCTTGCCTCAATTGGCCTAAGGGAGTTAACATCTAGTTAAAATGGTAGGAACTTTTCCTGTGCCAAAAGTTGTACCAAATGAAATGGAGCCCAAAGAGTATAACTTAAATACACTATTCTAGACCTCGATCTTCACTATCTACATTTTTTGAGGCAGTCATTATTCCTTTCAGCAAGCTTAAGTCTCTATATATGCTAGCGAAAACTACTGGACCAAGCACTTCCTTTGTTCCTTTAGCAAGATGTATTACAATTGGAATAATATACTTATAAATTTTTTTAATTAAGTGATTTTTTTGCTTTAATAAATTTTTGACCTTCTGTCTCCCTAGCTAAACCATACAATGGTTTTACTTGGTAATTACTTCTTTTTCATAATAACGATTATCGGAAGCAGTTTAAACTATTGTAATTTTAGGCCCCATTTTATAAAAATAAAATTGAAGCATGAAGATTGAATTGTTCAAGTTTTGAATTCTGAATATTAAGTTTGGACACTAAATTTAAATTTGAATGCTGAATTAAATGTTAAGTGGTAATTATATCCAAAAAAGTATGATTATTTGTAAAATAATATATATTAAGATTTCAAACTTAAGAACTAAGCGAAAATTTTCATTTAAAATTTACAACTACAATTAAGCACATTTTATACAATTAAGTGATTCGTTAAAATTATAATAAAAAGCACTTATATATTAAATACTTAGTAATATATGTTATCAAACGTACTTAAATAAGCTTTTAACTAATAAATTTCAAGAGGTGAGAGAAGCTTGTTTCTATGTTGCCTCACCAAAGGTCATCCACAAAGAATAAATGTGAAATCTTGGGGCCGCTTCTTGCCACTTGAAATGCTTTTCTCCCTTCACCTCCTATGTGATCTGCTCTCCAAACACCTCCGTACAAAGGATGAAAAAGTAAGGGATCAATTAATTTAACAAATAATGCTTTAACTTGTTGGTGTTCAATGTGATTGTGGGAAAAAACTATCATAACAAGGGTTTATATTTTGGATGACCAAAGTATTATTAGGAAATTAAAAAAATTACGAAAGTTTACCATGTAAATAATCATGACTCCTTTAGAGACTTTTAAGAGAGTAAATTTTGTTATCTTTTTTAATTAAATTCTAATTTATTTTAAGTTTAATTGGAAAAAATAACTTCCTTTAATCTTTATTACATACGCAAGGCTAAAGTGAAGACAAAGTGAAATTATAATGACGTTAATTGAGTGCGAAATAAGGGCAAAAAAGATTAAAGAATTAGAGTAAGTCAAAACCAATTGGTGATTAACCCAATTTTTGTTTCCTTAGAAAGAGACCCATGGAGACGTACTCTCAAAACACTTGCCGCGTAGGGACATTTTATCAGAAACATCTTCCGCACATTGGTTATAATATTACAGTTTTATGTCTTTTTTGTAATATATTCAATACTTATTCTTTTATTTTTTTGTTAGATACAGTTGTTTAATTAACTAATTATACTTTTTTTAATATAATTTTTATGATACATTTATCTCGAAAAAGCTCTAGTCAGAATTTTAAGAAATTCAAAACACGAAATCTTAAAACATCTCAAGGAATAGCCAATGTTGAAAAGTTTGACTAAAGATCAAACCGGCCAAGCTACTAGTTCATTAGTTCATCGGTTCAAACGGTCAAATCAGTGGTCGAACATGATATTACCTAATAAATATATAAATATAAATATATTAATAACTTTAGTTTACATGTTATTAGATTTGCAATTCTAAATTTGTGTATAGTTAATTGAATTAAATTCTTGTATAATTTAAGTTTAATTAGAAAAATCACTTCGTTTACACTTTATTAGATTTGAAGGTCTAAATTAAGTGTAGACAAAGTAAAATTATGAGAACTTTAATGTAGAACACAAATAAGGAAAAAAAGAAAAGAATTAGAGAAAGTCAGACACTATGGAAACATTGGACTTTGGTGGCACACACTAAGTGCCCCCAAAAGCTTTTTAAATGCCACGAAAACTCATTTGTGGCATTTATCCGGCTCTTTATTAAAATGCCACCGAAAGTTGTGTTGTTCTTTCTTGCACTTCATAAATGCCGCAGATATATTGGTCGCCTAACTTGTGGCACTTATCTAATGACACAAATTTGTTGAACGATATGACATTTTTTGTTGAACATTTTGATAAATGCCACAAAAGTATTTTAATTTTATTTAATGAAATATAATTTAATAATTTTTATTTTATTACGAAATTTGAACCCCAATAAATATAAAATACGTGACCATATATTGAACTAACATATCCCTTAGTATTGATTATTGAGTTATATATATACATATATATACACAATGTATGTATATATAGATATATACTTGTGCATATACATATATATATGTATATGTGTGTGTGTGTGTGTGTATATGTGTGTTAATTAGTGGCCTTTAAAAATTTGTGTAATATTTTTTGTGGTATTATTTGTAACATTTAAGTTTGACCATATTTTAGTACCATTTTTTGTGGCATTTGAGTTTGTATCTTATTTTGTGGCATTTGAGTTCTTGCCTTAATTTCGTGACATTTTTTTAATGAGATTTTCTTATATTTTGTTAAGTTTGTAGCACTTTTATGTGATGCTTTAAAAAGTACCACAAAATTTGTGGCACTTTTGGGAAGTACCAACTATTGCAAATTTAATTATCTAAGTCAATCAAATTTGATGATTAAAATATTTTTACTAAATAACAACAAACTAACTAAAACAAAGTCAAAAGCTTCTTAAAATAAACTACGAAGAAAACATCTAGGATAGGGGTTCACCACAAAGAACTCTATTAATATGGAATTAACTATCCTAAACTATTAATTATGTGATCAAAAAGGCAAATTATCCTAGGGTAATTATTGTCTTCTATGGAAGTACAATAATATATCTAAACCAAACTAACCTATATACTCATGGTGATTAAAGTGAACTTTACCGATTAAGATTTTTTATAATCGTTTGCTCCTCAAGAACAATTAAACTACTCTCTCGATATAAAAATTCCTGTTTAATTTCTTATTCCTCCAATAATGGGTCTCACCTTTTGGTCGGTTCTTCACCTAATTATCCAAAATCAAGCAATTATAGCTAGGTTTATAATAGCAGGCATTAAGAACATAAGAAATAAACAATGACCAACAATAAACACAACAAAATTGAATCAACCCCTCAACTATTAGAAATTCATTTGGCTTATTCCAACCTAGATAAAGAAATTAACCACACATATCTGAACAATCAACTATAATCATCAACATACTCATCTTGCGCATAATTAATAAACAAATAAAAAAAGGACAGGAGAGAGAAAAAAAGAACTCTACTCGATGAATTGAATTAAAAATCTGAGGTGGAGCATGCAAAAATTGTTGAAACAAGAAATTTTTGTTCTTCAATTGAAATCCTAAAAACTTGGGTTCTTAGAAGAATAGAAAGAAAAGAAATGATAAACAAAGAAAGAGAAAAGAACGATAGCCCCTGAACCATCTCTGACTCCTCAGTGTTTTTCACCCTACACCATTACAATAATACCCTATTATGTGTCCTAATCATCCTTTGAAAGAAAAGAATAAAAGAAAAAATAATAATAATAAATCAAACTTTTAAGTCTTCTAATATAATTGATGACATATTTTACGGGGGCGCGAGAAATTTTGCGTGCCCGCGCAAAATGTCTCGAAATCTTTCAAATCTTGAGAGGCTTGAATAGCCGCATAAATTTTGACCGCCCACACAAAGTGTCCAAACCCTTGAAGCTTCTTTTGGGAATTCAACTTAATTGCGAAGAGACTTTCTTGATGACACACAATGCTAAACTTCATAACTTAGGCCCTTTTCTTGTGCTCCTCTATTTATAAATCTATCCCCGAGTATTCCTTGATCCAGTCTTTAAATAGCAAAACTCCTTCACCCTGCAAAACAAATAAGGGTGAAGAAGTAATCTCATCCATATAAAGGAAAATCAATAAAAATGAGTCATAAGTTCATTAAAATCATGACAAATGATGATTACTATGAACATGAAACTTTAGTCCCTATCAAACTCCCCCAAGCTTAGATTTTACTTGTCCTCAAGGAAAATAAACTTAATAATACCAAGCAGAGTTGTAAAAACATGTGTAAGTCCTCAACTAAGAGTTTCCATAAAAAATCAATTAGACGAATTCCAAAAGCTCATAATTGAAAACGTACTAGTATCACGAACATAGAATCTTACGACAAACTATCCCACATGATTAGAGTAACAATATGCTAAACCTTCACTTGCTACATGAACACTCACACTGAAAAGGATAATTTTTTTTCTTAATTACCCACTCAATAGTCATGGTCTAATTTAAGCTTGCCTATTATTTCATCTCTCCTCCAAATAAAATGACAAAAACATAAGCAAGTCAAGAAGCCATTATTCACATAGGTTGTAACATAGCTTGGATTAAAAGTAGGATAAACATTTTGGAAATATAGCTTAAAGAGCCAAAAGAACAATAGAGAAAAGTTCAACAAACTCCTACTACACTATAATCTCCAGTTACAAATCCCGACTTCTAAAATAAACCAAAACACTTTTGTAACATCATGTGCAAGATAAACATCAATGCCCACCAATGTAAAAGAAAGAAAACATAAGGGAAATCACACACTCATAAGAGGAAACGATGAAATCAAATCGGCTAATTATTATGACAAAGAAGATACTTTAACGTACAATATTTTTCTTATTTCTTTTTTTCTAATTTGTTTCTTTTTTCTTTAATTTTTTCTTTTCTTGCCTTTTTTAAATTAAATAAAATGACATCATGAAGTAAAATAACTACAAAAGCCACAGAGTTCTAGGCATATACAAACATCTCCCTAATAATTTGATATTGTTCCCATAGTCCTTAAAGTTTATAAATTAGTCTAACTAACTTTATATATTTCAAATCTTCTGAAAAGCCCAAACAAAAATTGGGCTTCACATAAAAACTTGCAACAAAAATAACGTCGCCATATATAAAAATTGAAGCCTAATGTTTGAACTGTTCAAATTCTTAATTACTAATTTTAAGTTTAACTAGTGAATCTGATTCTGAATGATGAATTAATTAATAAGTTGTAAATATATAAAAAAAAAAAGTGTAATCATTTGACAAATAATATACATATTCTCAAACTTCACAGTTAATAAAAAAATTTCTCTTAAAGTTTACAATTATAATTAAACACATCCTAAACAATTAAGTTGTTTGGAAAATTTAATCTAACACAGTTATGTATTAAGTACTTAATGATATATGTTATCAAACGCACTTAATTCAATAAGTTCTTAACTAATAAAATTTAGGTCAATTGATTTAACAAATAAGGGATTAACTCTTTGGTATTCAATGTGATTGTGGGAAAAATATCATAACAAGGATCTTTATTTAGGATGACCAATGAGTTCTCTTTTTATAGGATTACCAACATATATTAAGAATTTTTTTAAAAAAAAGTAAGAAAATTAAATATTTAAATCATCATTACCCCTTTAGAGATTTTTATAAGAGAGTAGATTTTGGTATTTATTTTAATTAAATTCACGTGTATTTTGAGTTTAATTGAAAAAAATAACTTTAATCTTTATTAGATTTGCAAGGCTAAAGTGAAGAAAAAATGAAATTATAATGACTTATAGAGGTGATTATTTTTTTGCAAATGAAGACCTTTTAAGTTTTAATTATTAATCCTTTACAGTAGTACTCATTTAATTTCTAGAAATATTTTATTTGATTTATTTATTTTCCCTTTTTTCCTTAAGTTTTAGAATTGTAAGGGAAAAAAACATGCTCATCCTTTGTAATTTCTTGCATTAAATAGAAGTGGAAGGAAAAATTTATGTTAACACATCCAAAGGAAGGATAGAAAGAAAGAAAAATTAAAAAGAACAAACCGAAAAGAAGGGGTGGCTGACGTGGTATTTGAATCCAAGTGTGTTAGTGAGTTTTCTTCCAATCGAATTTGAATTTCACTAACTAATATACGTATATAGAGGGGCCGCAAGCCGAGGGCTTGCTCTTGAGTGATTAAATATCAAAGGAGAGAGGAAGCCATAGGAACCATTGAAGGTATTGAAGCCGTATATTCTTTTTCAAGAATTTATTTTTTTCTTTTCTTTTAACCATGAATTAATTTTCCGTTTATAATCGTATTGTTTATTTTATTTTTGGAGAATTTACTAGAATATTTATGTGATTATATGTTCTTGGGATGCTTATTTATTTCATTAGGTTAAGTTTTTGTAATTTTCCTTGTAGAAAAAATTATTTAGTTTAATTGATACTTTTATCCATGCATAATTATTGTAGTTTTGAGTATGATAGATATGTAATTTTTGCAAGTATATTGTGAGTTTTAGAATGAATAGTTCATGCTAATTATAAATGAGATATGTCATAGAATTGAATAAATCATGCTATTGGCTAGATGATGGGCAATATCATGCATTTAAGCATAATATGTTTCTTTAATGAATCGAAATTTGTGACCTACATCATCACATAAAACGTCTAATCTTTTTTTCCTAAATAAAATTAAATCATTGATATATAGTTTAGTGGTGGATTCAAGGTTCTAAATTATCTCTATTAGTTAAGCTTTTGTTAGTTTTTAATTTGGTTAGTTTATTTATGAATTTTAATTAATTGAGATATAACATTAGCTAAAAAAATTGATAATTTTTATAAAATTAATTTAGTAAGATAATAATTTACGTAATTATGCCTTTCTTTGCGGTTTGACACCTTTTTACTAATCGTATTACATTTATCTTGTGCACTTACAAGTATTGGGTTTAAAATTTGTTAGAAAAATTCCGACCAATGACTTTAATTTAGTGCTAAAATCAGGGAAAAAAAGACAAAAGAATTAGAGTAAGTCAAAACATACAAGTAAGATCTAAGAGTTTTTCCTCAAATAATTGTGTTTTTAAAGAAGAGTCCTCTCTTAATCTAATTTTTGTTGTCTTAGTAGATACCCATATAGGCATGTTCTAAAAACGTACCATGTAGGGAATTCTCCATTAAAACACATTCCGCACATTAGGACTTCATATATAATTTTTAATATATTCTATATTAATTTTGTTTTTTTTTTCATAATGCTTTTTACTAACTAAATCTACTTTTCTGTTTTGATATAATGTTTTTTGATATATTTGTCTTAGAAAAAACTCTGAATAAAATTTTTAAGAAAATTCTAAACTATAAATCATAAAAACTCTCAAGGAAAAATAGAGGTTGAGAAAATCGGGCCGGAGATCGAATAAGTTGTCTAACAAGATATTATATAATAGTTTATGAAAATTATAAATATATTAATAACTAAGTAAAAAAGTTTCATCCAGGTAAGAAAGTGTTTTAAAACATGTTAAAATTATTTCATCCTATTCAAACATGCATAGTAATAAGAAGTAATTCATTTACAAACATACCACACACGCTAATCTTCACTAAATATAATTAAAAAGGATAATTCAAGAATATTAAAGATCTATTAAAATTTAAAAACGAAAGCGCTCACACGAGTAGACTCTGATTCTCTGTATATAAATGGAGCACTGGTCCTCTTAGTACCTTTATGGAGTTACAATGACTAAGTTGGGTTTAATTCCAACGAGTATTAGTGGAACGGAACATTCCATATTAGCGAGTTTGTCCCTTAATTGTGGTTAATACTGGGTTTTACCACCCCTTACATTTTTTTTAGCATAAAATAAAAACTAAAATTAGAAAAACAAAATTATTTTAGTAAAAGTAAATTTATATCATGTATAATTGACTAGTAATGGAAGAAGAATTTATGAACTATTTATTCACCTTTTAAAAAATCAAAATATTTTTTAAGTGATGACGTTCTTTCTTTTTTTTTTTTTTAGAATAATTGTTCAAATCTTAACTTCTTAAAAAAATTCTAATTTATAGATCATATATTACTAATATTGTTTTGCCTCTTTTAAAATATTTTTCCGACAATTATTTTTGAGATATCCTCTATAAAAAAGAGAAAACAAATGATCTTTTTTTGGGCTAAATAAAAGGGCCAAGTTCTCCCTATAGCAAAAACAGTCCAAATTATTTTTGTTCTTCACTTTTCCTTACCTCAGCCGCAGTGCCACACCACTATCTTGTTTTTTTTTTATTTATTATTGTTTTCCTTTTATCCTTCTTTTTCTCCATTTTTCCTTACACCTTAGTGTGAACTCTTGTTTTTTTCTTTTCTTTTTCCTTCTTATCCCTTTCTCCTCACAGACTCCTCTTCTTTTCCTATTTTCCTAATCCCCTTCGTTCTTGCATTCTCCTCCCTTCAGAAACTTATCAGACACTTAATTTGCTCCTCACCTAAAATTCATGGCTTCTCTCCTTCTTTTCTTCCATGTTGCTATTTTTGATTTTGAAATGGTTGGATGACATCGGTGGAGAAGTGAGGTGACATCAAGGATGGCAGTAGAAGCTCATTCGTCTTTTGTTTTATTTCAAAAATATATTTTGTTTGAAGAAAGGAAACAAATCGGGGTCAATAGGTTCAACTGGTTCTCAATCAAACTGCCTGATTTTGATTGAGTTTGACAGTTTTACTATTATAACTACTAAACTAAAGATAACATAAGTACTCTTAATTTTATTTTATATATGTTTGATATTTCAAGTATAAATTTATATTTGTAATTAAAAAAATGGTCATTCAAATTTGCAAGGTTCGTAAATTCAAAAAAGCAATTTACCAATAATACAAACTCATATTAACAGACCTTAGCAAATGTCACTGAACAAAACACAAACAACCAAATAGAGCAATATACAAAATGATTTTGCTAAGTCAGTAGTGTTAGTATTATAATATGCTTCATATTATCAAGATTCTCTCGATACCTAAGATTTTGCCTAGTTTTATCTTACACAAATAAAAACATATCAAAATAAAGCCAAGCCTCTTCATAATTTAAAAAAATTTGTAACTATGCAAACAAGCAAAAAAAAAAATTAAACTAACAAAATAAAAAAATGGTATCCACACCTTGCATAATCTCATAAAAAATTGATGCCCTGAAGAAAAATTTTAAAATAAGGAAGAAAATTTTATTAAGGAATCGTATTAATCTCAGGTACCCAATCACATAATTTGCTAAGCCCTTTAAAGTTCTTAGAAGAAATAACAAGAAATTTGTTTCACTCAATTAATGGTATATATTTTTATATAAATCGATATATAGAATAGAATATGGTGAAGAGATGCAAGAATCAAATAGGGACGAGGATATTGTTGAGTTCATGATACTTATTTGGGGAACTGAGAATGCTAGAAATTAAATTTCTAGGTGACAACTAGTTTCGAGCACCTGATGAGGATGTTACATAAGGAGTAACTGCATTTTAAAGCAAAGGCCATGGTGAAGTCAGCAATTAGGAGCAAAGAGGGGAACTGGTATATATCAGATGATAAGAGGTTCTATTCATGTGACAATGGAGCACTCAAGTCGTAACTCTAACGATGCTATAAATTCTTAATGGTGCCTAATTTTAGTGAAGGAACTGAAGATGCATAAGCTAATTTGGAGAGGATGTAGCTCTAATAGGTCCCCAGCATTCAAATACAATGCAAAAGTAATAGAACGGGAAGATGATCTCTCACCATTACTGAAAAACCTTAGAGGGGGGGTGAATAAGGTTTTTGGCTAATTTTAAAAAATCTTTTGTGTGATTAGAAAGATAAACCTCCAATTTGTTTGTGAAAGAAATCTAAAACTCTTTTTGATGAGGTTCCACACCAAACAAAATCTTATAGTTTTGGCAATTAAGAAATGAGCATAGAAACAAGCTTTAAAGAATATGCACAACAATTTATAGTGGTTCACTCTCTCAAAGAGCTACATCCACTACCTTGAGACTCAAACCAAGGATTTCACAAATCCACTAACTTCAAAGTTGGTTACACAACAACACAATGAGGATCACCCTCCAAGGGTTTTACACAAGAACCTCAAACACAACAATACAACAAATTTATCAAAGGATCACCCAAAGGGTTTTCCACAAACCTTTGATCACAATAAAAGAATAAGAAGAGTAAGGAACAATGTTACCAAATGAGCTTGAGAAGAGGAAGATACAACTCAATGGAATACTTCTACAAGCACCTCTTTTCTTCTTCTTTGATGGATGATCAACAATGAAGCTCAAGAAGATTTTTGTTTGGGATTGAAAATGATTTGCAATAAATGTACTTTTGAAGCTCTTTAAAAGTCTTAGATGTTCTCAATTAATATTTCACCAAACTTGTTTTTTTTATGGCTGATCATTAAGTCTTTATATAGAGTCTTGAAGCACAAGAACGTTGCTTTTAGAAAATAACCGTTGCTTTCAGAAAATGACCGTTGTATTCTGTGCAACTGTAATATTTTTTTACAGTAACAGTAAAAACCGGACGACCAGTTCTTTAAAACAGAAAGATTCGGACTTGTTCAAGCTAGAAAACGGACTGCCGAATTTTGATTTAGAGAAAAATTGGACGGGCGGTTTTAAAACCGGATGACCGAATTTTTGGACAAAAAGATTCGGACTTGATTTTCTGAAAAACGGACTGCCGAATTTTTACTTTGGAAAAAACCGGACGACCGGTTCTAAAACCGGATGACCGAATTTTTGTTTCCTCAGCCAAGTTTCTTTTTAAGACAAAAACTTTCTTCCTTGTTTCAAAAGCATGTGTTCTTGACAATCATTTTAAAGAGAAGAAAAACTAAAGAGCACCATAACTTCAGTCAAGAATACTTAGATTTTAACAAAAGTTTATATCTGAGAAAATCATAGGAAGAGCTTCATATATGATCAATAATCAAAGAGTAAGACTAGGGACTTTACAAGATTGTACCTAATTCACTCTATCATAGACAATGCCTTCAATGTCTTCAATGATTTGATCTTGGCATGGCTTGGTCTCTTCTTCTCTATTTTGCCCTCATCAACAAGATCTTTTGCTTGTAGACTTTGAGACTTCACAGGTACTTCTTTTGTTCTATGAAGGGTTAGCTAAAATACTCACACAAGCATATGTTAATCATAATCAAAACATAAGTATTAATGCCCTTAGGGCTAACAATTACCTCAATAATTGACTCTCTAAATATAGAAGAAGATAAACCAGGAGATGGTATTCTTCAATTTAAGGGTATAAAATGATCTAATGATGAGGAAAAAAAATAGACAATTATTGGAATGGGCAATACATTGACCATTCAATATAATTATGTAAAATGAAACACCAAAACCTCCCAAGATGCAATAGTATTAAATTACTAATATTAACAGTTTTAGAAAAATAATACATAATAAATATGTTAGATTAATAAGGTTAAATTTTTTTGATATCATTTTGATAATCAAATAAAAATTTAACTTTATTGAAAAAATAATTAAGAGGCAAAAGTTCTATAATCTTTAATAACAACAATTAATACGAAAACAATTCAAAGTGTTCATCTTACAATCATAGTATTTTTAATATTCAATTGATATTGAAAAATGTATATAAACAAGTTTTTCACGCCTTTTAATTATTAGAGAATTATCAGTATTTAAAAAAAAAAATTTTTACCAACCCTAAATAAGAAAAAAAAGTCCACGTTCAGTACACTTGACTGTCCTAAATCATTCTTAAAAATAATGCAAGCTTTCTTCCTAAATATACTGCAAAAACCATTCGTGAATTCCTTGCAGAATGAATTTCTTCTGTTTGAAAGAAAAGTATTATTTCAAACTCTCAGTTCTCAAAGTATTTTTAAGATGGACTCATGAATAACAAGATAATTAGACTTCATCGATTTAAATTCATACACATTAATCCGCGAACTTCAAAAAAAAATTAAGGTTTATAGAAGTAACAAGGAAGTGCAAGAAGGCCATTCTCATATGACCAATAAGTAGGATAAAAAACAAACAATTTATGCAATTCCAATTTTCATTCATCAAAGATAGGATCATGTTTCATCAATCATATGCTTCAAGTATGTTCCGAACGAAGAAATCTAAGAGGAAATGTTGAGTCTAGACCATCAATAGTTTGACGAATACCTAGAATCTTCTTCGAATATGCATTCTCATGGAAATCCATCACAAAAGATTTAAGTAGCGGTTAGCAAAAAATGAGAGCTATCAAGTCCTCTCCCTTTATATTCAATATGCATATCATCAAGCAATAGACAAGAGAAACCATCAATAAAATTAGAACAACAATTATCAACTATCTAATCAATAGAGTCCTGATTTAATCTCAAAGTATATTCAATGAAAAACATCGCATCATTATGTCATGGGTAGGAAGACTCCAAAATATGGAAACAATCACAATGAAATTTTTTTTCTGAGTATAGTTTATAACGAGCTAACATATTGAAAAGTGTCACTATCATGAATGAGAGCAAAAGAAAATAATGACATCCCCAACTACCTCCCTAGGTTCTAGTGGGAGGTTAGTAGGAACCTACCTTTTGACAGTTAGTCCATCATGATAATAGGATGTTTAGGTCCACGAATAAACTCGCTATTACATAAGGTCCATTAATGTCTCGTACTTCACTCTAAAAGATTATCTCCTCACAGCTCTTCCTTTAATCCTGTATCGAAATGATAAATGTGTGAGCTAGGCCCATAAATCCATGTCCCTGTGAGTGTATTTTAAGCTGAAAGCCTAAAAACAACTTATCACTCAAAAGAAGTTAAAAGATACTTATTTTAATAAATGGAGAACATGGCAATAAACAATCATAGTAGTGCTCAACATATCATAATATTCAACACATCAAATCGTAGTATCAGGAATATTAAAGATCAGGAAGCAACTAATCCATTAACATGAGAAGACATCCAAATGAAAACTAGATGATAATTTGTAGGTAAGAATGGTTTCCTAGCATCAGTAAAATTTCACAAATTCGAAGATGACCTCAAACCCTAGTACTTCAATGAGCTCTACCTCTACCCTAATTGTATGTATTTGAACAGAAATTTGAGGAATGAGAATATGCAGGTTGGGCAAATTTATCTGATTTTTTTGTTTTTCATGAAAAAGAATATGTAAGATTCATATCTATTTAGTAGGTAGGATATCAAGATTTACCGACGCAAAATTCACAACAAATCATGAATATCTAGAAATTGATGAGAACACCAGCATAAATACTTAATATTACAAATTCCGTGTATTATTTAATTATAAATTAATATTTTTTGTACTTAATAACTAATCAATTTTTACTTATTTTGGAGAGTCATGATAGAAAAATACGTTAATATTTGCACAAATGAACTTAATTTTATATCGTAATTGTAGGCTTAACAGCTCTTTTCTCAACAATTTTTCCATTTTCCAGCCCAATTCTCCCTTATTTATTGATCCAGTGATGCTTTAGACCTCAACCGAGGTTGATAGGCTTCTTGTGCTCTGCTTGGGCTGCCATTTGGGCCGTCCTTCTTGCTGTCTGTTGTTTAGGCCGCCTCTTTGACCGAGTCCATCTTGCTGTTGCCTCTGGGCCGGCCCTTGACCGTGTCTTCCGCGGGATACCCGCAGCTTGGGCTGGCCACCGGGGTCACTTGCTGGTGACCCGCGCGACCGTTCGGCTGGCTCCTTCTTAATGATGGTCTCCTCAGTTTTACTCACAGTCACTCTCGATCTTTTCTCTGTCGTTTCACTCTCTTTGAGTCTTTTGGAGACTTCAAGACCCCAGCTTTTCTACTTCTCCTTCCCGATTGGTTCTGCCGTTGTTGTTCTCTCTGTCTATGCTATTTTACAGCTTTGTCTTCTGTCACCATTGTTATCTGTTGGTGAGTTTGAGAGAGATAGCCGTGAGGAAAGAAAAGAGAGAGAAATAGAGATCGTTCGGTTGCCGGTGATTCTTCCCGGTTTGAGGCTCTTATCTGAGGGTTAGAAACCTGATCATCATCCTTTCTCACCACCATCACCTTGACGCGGCTACGCCGCTGTTCAGCGACTGTTCTTGGTTGCATAACCCCTCAGTTCTGTGCTCTTTGGTCATCTCTTTGATTTTCTGTTGGACGGCTGTCGTACAGTGGTGAGTAAAACCTTTCTTTGTTTTATTGGGTTATTTTTGTTACTGATTTGGGTGTTGTTTTGCAGAGTATTCCTTGAGCGATTCTGTCCTGTTGAAAGATCAAATCTTTCTGCTTTCTTTCCTTTTTCTGCTGTATTTTATTATTAAATTTGTAATAGTAATAGATTTTGTAATAGTAATTAGGAGGTTTTCTCCAACAATTGGTACCAGAGCCACGGTTTTCGTCTCTCTAGTTCCGGTGCTTCGCAGCAATCATCGGATCTGAGAGGTATCTCAGAATCCGGCCAGTGAAGTTCTCCTTCCTTCTGTTTACAGTTTTTTTATTGTTCTGTTTTTATTTTCCGCTTGCCACCGGCTTTATCTAGTTTACTGTTTTTTGGCTTGAAGCCATTTTTGATATTATCTCTGGCTCGGCTCGCCGCCAGTTCTGTTTCTCTGTTGATTGCTGTTGTGACGACTTGCCGCCGTGTTGTTTACTATTACTGCTTATTACTGCTTTACTATTGTTCTGCTTATGTTCTTTTATCATTTCTAGTTTCTATTGCTTTGTTTCTATTCTCTGTTTTTTTTCCTTTTTTTTTTCAAAACCAAAACCCAAGCCTCGCTTGGATCCAAGAGATTCCAAGTATCTGTGACTTGGAGGTTTTTTTTTCATTGCTGATTTCAAAAGGTTTCTTCTTTCGGTCTTTTTTTGCCGTTTTTGTTTCTTTCTGTTCCTGCCGTTATTCTGTTTGTTAATGCTTTGATTTGGTTTCTTTCAATGTCGTTTGTACCACGCTGTTTTGTAATCAAAACCAAACCAATTCAACAAATTAAAACAAACAAACGCCGTTTTTCTTTGGGAGATCTTTCCTCTATCTTAAAGGAAAATCCGGACAAGTTTTAGACAAAACTTTTTCAAGTGTTTCATTTTTCTGAAACCACCTAGTTACACTTATTTGCCCTTAAAACATGTCAGTACCAAAAACTGAGACTGACAGGTTTGATGGCAAATCTGATTTTGTAATGTGGCGGAGGAAAATGAAAGCAGTTTTGGTAGAAAACAAAATTGCTCCTGCTATTTGTAGCCTTAAAGAATACTCGGAATCTTGGAAGGGTGAAATCCTTAAAGAAAAACTAGGTGATGCTCATAGTTGCCTCACCTTGCATTTATCTAATAATGTTTTATGGGAAATTGATGAAAAAGACAATGCTTTTGAAATTTGGACAAACCTGGAAAAATTGTATTTGGCAAATCTGTTTCAAACAAAATTTATTTAAAAGAACAGCTTTTTGGTTTCAAAATGTGTGGAACAAAATCTCTTTCTAAAAATATCGATGATTTAAATAAAATCATTCTGGAGTTACAAAACGTCGGAGAGAAAATCTCTGATGAAAATGTTGCAGTCATTTTACTAAATGCCTTACCTGATTTTTATAATGATGTCAAATCTGCCCTTAAATATGGTAGAGATGATCTTTCCCTTTCTGATGTTAAAAATGCTTTAAAATCAAAAGATTTGATTTACAAAAAGAAAACAAGTCTCATGGTGAAAATCTTTTTGTAAGAGGAAGGATTGACCGGAGAGAAACTCCTAGTCATCGTTTTAAAAGCCGTTCCAAATCACGAGAGAAAAGCAAGGTAAAATATTTTTACTGTGGGAAAGAAGGGCATATGAAAAACAAGTGTTTTAAATGAATCAGAGACGAGAAACAACGTAAACATGGTAAAGGAGGGAATAGAATCGATAAAACCCACGATTTTGATTCAGATGGTAACTCTATGTTTTCTGAAGTTCTATGTGTTTCTCTTTTTCCTTCATGTATTGATGTTGTTGATCATTGGGTGCTCGATTCTGGTTGTTCATTTCACATGTCACCAAATAAACACTGGTTTTCAGATTTCAAAACTTTAAACCAAGGAAAAGTTTTTATGGGAAACAATCAGGTTTGTGAAATAAAAGGCATTGGCAGTATTTTTATAAAAATGCATGATGGGTAACTAGAAAACTCACTAAAGTGAGATAGGTTCCTGACTTACATCGGAATCTTATTTCTCTCAGTTATTTAGACTCTTTGGGTCTTTCTTTTAAATCCAAAAATGGTATTTTGTGTGTTTGCAAAGGAAACCTAGTCATGTTAAAAGGTTTTAAAAAGGAAACTTTGTATATCCTTCTTGGTAAAACTATTTGCAACTCTATTGCCTTGATTTCAAAAACCGTCCCAAAGAAAACTATGTTGTGGCATCGGAGGATTGGCCACATTAGTGAAAAGGGACTTTATCATTTGCAAAAACAAAAACTTTTATGTGGTGATAAAATTGATTCCTTGGATTTTTGTGATCACTGTGTTTTGGGAAAACAACACAAAATTAGTTTTCCTACTAGTGCACATAAGTCATCTGCACCTCTTGATTATGTGCATTGTGATCTGTGGGGGACTGAAAAGGTTCCAACTTATGGTGGTAACGTTTATTTCCTTTCTATTGTTGATGATTTTTCCAGACATGTATGGGTTTTTCTTTTGAAAACCAAAGATCAAACGTTTGAAAAATTTTGTGAATGGAAACGTTCTGGCAAAAACCATTTTCGAAATAAACTAAAACTATCAGGACTGATAATGGTCTTCAATTTTGTAACCGAAAGTTTTCTGACTTATGTGCATCACATGGCATTTTACACTATAGAATGGTTAGACATAACCCACAACAAAATGGAGTTGCCGAAGGGATGAACCTTACTATTATAGATAAGGTCCATTGTTTGTTAGTGTCGTCTGGTATTCCAAAACCATTCTAGGGTGAAGCTATTAGTATAGCTGTGTACCTCATCAATAGGTCTCCATCTACAGCTATAAACTTTAGGACTCCTGTAGAACTCTAGTTTGGGAAACCTCCCAATCTTTCAAACCTTAGGGTTTTCGGTTCTGTAGCCTTTGCTCATCAAAAAGAGGGGAAACTAGATCCAAGATCTAGGAAGGGAGTGCTTATAGGATATCCTAGTGGGGTAAAGGGTTATAGAATATGGTTGAAGGGTGAACCAGGGGTGAGGGTTATCATCAGTAGGGATGTCGTCTTAAAGGAGTTAGAAATGCCCTGTCTTAGAGATAACACCGTCACCAATAATCCTTCTTGTGATCCTTCTCCTAATAGCATTCCAGTGGAGGTGGAGACTATCTCCGAACCCACTCTAGGACCGTCTCAGGAACCTGACACAAATTCTGAGCCTTCTGCTCCTTCTAGTAGCTCTCCCGCTCCTGAAACTTTTGATCCTGTTCTAGATGGTTCTGATGAGGAAGAGAAATATCCTGAGGCTCAAACCCAAGATCTTAAGGACTATCAACTTGCTAGGGACCATGTCCGTAGAGTACCTAAGGATCATCCTCGGTATGGTTACTCCTACATTGTATCATATGCTTTTGCTGTTACTTCTTATGTTGAAGAAAAAGAACCCTTGTGTTTTTCTGAAGTTTTGAAAAGTCCAAATCGTGCTTTACGGTTGCGTGCTATGGAGGAAGAAATGTTTTCTTTAAACAAAAACAAACCTGGGTTCTTGTTCCAAAACCTTCAAAACAAAAACTTGTTGATTGCAAATGGATTTTTAAAATAAAGGAGTCCGAGTCGCCTAATGAACCTCCTAGGTTAAAGGCTAGACTTGTTGCAAAAGGTTTTTCACAAATTGAGGGCATGGATTTCAACGAAATTTTTTCTCCTGTTGTTAAATACAAAACAATTCGCATTATTCTTGCTCTTGTTGCTTTCTATGATCTTAATGTTGAACAGCTTGATGTGAAAACTGGCTTTTTACATGATGACCTTGAGGAAACCATTTATATGCATCAACCACCTGGTTTTGAAGTAAAGGGTAAGGAACATATGGCATGTCTTCTGAAAAAGTCCTTATATGGACTTAAACAGTCACCAAGACAGTGGTGCAAGAGGTTTGATTCTTTTATGTCAAAAATTGGTTTTTCGAAAAGTAATTATAATAGTTTTCTTTACTTTTCTGGTAATAATGTGGATTTTTCTATTTATCTATTGTCGTATGTGGATGATATACTGATAGCTTGTCGTCACAAAGCTAAGATTGATGAACTGAAATCGCTGCTAAAATCAGAGTTTGATATGAAGGATTTGGGTGTGGCATCCAAAATTCTTGGGATGAATATTTCTAGAGACAGACCTGATCGTACTCTCTTCATATCCCAAAAGCCTTTTCTTCAAAAGATAGTATCTAAATTCTCTATGCAACTTTGTAAACCCGTTACTACTCCACTTGCTAGTCACTTTAAACTTTCCGACAAAACTTGCCATAAAACTGAAAGTGAAAAGAAAGATATGGCCAATATTCCATACCGAATAGCCATAGGCTCAGTCATGTACTCAATGATGTCTACCTGTCCTGACATTACTTTCTCCATAAGCCTTCTTAGTAGATTTATGTCGAATCTTGGAAGAGATCATTGGGCTACTCTCAAGTGGCTTTTACGTTATCTAAACGGAACCGTGGATCGGGGTTTACACTACCATAATTGGTCTGATTTTGAATTAATTGAATTTGTTGACTCTGATTTTGCAGGTGACAAGGAAGGTAGAAAATCTACCACTTCATACTTCTTTACCCTTGCGGCTAATTGCATCTCGTGGAAGTCCCAACTTCAGCCAGTAGTTGCTTTGTCAACTATTGAGGCTGAATATGTTGTAGCAACAGAAGCAATTAAAGAAGCAATCTGGCTTCAGGGGTTATTGAGTGAATTGAATCGTTTAAATTCCAAAATTATTACTTACACTGATAGTCAAAGCTGTTTATATTTATGTAAAAATTCGGTCTATTTTGAATGGACAAAACATATTGATGTCAAATACCACTTTATTAGAGAAAAGGTCTCTAGTGGTGTTGTTGACATAGATAAAGTTAGTACTGATAATAATCCTGCTGATTTTGGTACTAAAATTATAAACACTGATAAATTTATGTTTTGCAGGGACTTTCTACACGTGCAAAAAGTTTGACTCAATCTGAGTCATGTTTTTCAGGGATGGAAAAATTTTGTTTGAGATGGAGATTGTAGGATTAACAGCTCTTTTCTCACCAAATTTTCCCTTTTCCAGCCCAATTATCCCTCATTTATTGGCCCAGTGATGCTTTGGGCCTCAATCGAGACTGATAGGCTTCTTGTGCTCTGCTTGGGCTGCCACTTGGGCCGTCCTTCTTGCTGTCTGTTGTTTGGGCTGCCTCTTTGACCGAGTCCATCTTCCTGTTGCCTCTGGGCTGCCCATTGACCATGTCTTCCGCGAGATACCTGCGGCCTGAGCTGGCCACCCGAGTCGCTTGCTGATGACCTGCGCGACCATTTGGCTAGCTCCTTCTTAATGATGGTCTCCACAATTTTACTCATAGTCACTCTCGATCTTCTCTCTACCGTTTCACTCTCCTTGAGTCTTTTGGAGTCTTCAAGACCCCATCTTTTCTACTCCTCTTTCCCGGTTGGTTCTGTCGTTGCTGTTCTCTTTGTCTATGCTGTTTGACAACTTTATTTTCTGTCACCATTGTTATCTGTTGGTGAGTTTTAGAGAGCTAGCCGTGAGGAAAGAAAAGAGAGAAAAATAGAGATCGTTCGGTTGCCAGTGATTCTTCCCAGTTTGAGGCTCTTATCTGAGGGTTAGAAACCCGATCATCATCCTTTCTTACCACCATCGCCTCGACGCGGCTACGCCACTGCTCGGCGATTGTTATTGGTTGAATAACCCCTCGGTTCTGTGCTCTTCGGTCATCCCTTTGATTTTCTGTTGGACGGCTATCCAATAGTGCTAAGCAAAACCTTTCTTTGTTTTATTGGGTTATTTTTGTTACTGATTCGGGTGTTGTTTTGCATATTATTCCTTGAGTGATTCTGTCTTCTTTCCTTTTTCCGCTGTATTTTATTATTAAGTTTGTAATAGTAATAGATTTTGTAATAGTAATTAGGAGGTTCTCTCCTACAGTAATAAAGCATAATTTTTTTTCCAGTAGCTACGGCTCTCCCTAGACCCTTTATTGCTCCGACACCATACCTCCACAAATTAAACTATTGTCGCCCTTTTATTCCTAGTCAAAAACTTTTTTCAAACATTTATTGTACCCATAAACTACTTGCATTAATGCACTTATGACAAACTACACTAAATGACGTGAAATTTTTCAATATATTTTAGGCATACCCCTGTATATATGCCCCTTATTAAGCCATTACTATACAACTAAAACCTAGAGTACACATGCCGCAAATACACATTTCCATTATCTTCCAATCGAGATCATCTAAAATTCCTCTTTTGAAATATTCAGCTCTTTAAGAATTAAAATACTTTTACCAAAGGGTCCACGTGCATAGTGCATGGCTAAAATATATCAAAAAGCACCGCATTGAGCATAGTTTTTCATACAAGCAAAATTTTAAATACTCTATAGGTATAAATGTGTGAAAAAAAAGTTTTTTGTTATGAAAAAAAAATGGCTAGTTTTTATATAGGTCATTTCTCAATCGTCAATGTTCATTTGTAATTCAATACTACAGTTTACAAAATATAGTCTTTTTTATGATATATATACCAATGATACCTTAGAAACAAGAATTTTGATCCCATATCTCAAATGAATAAATATTTGAATGCTCCATGTTACAAAATAGAAATGAATATGAATAGAATCTATATACCCTATATAGTACATAACTAAGAAACGCAAATAACGTGCACAAAATAATCAGAACTAATATTTATAGTTATTCTTCCATTTGAGAAATTAGTTATAAATACCTATGAACAATTTAGCTTTTCAATTTAGAAAAAAGAATTTTAGTTATATTTTTCCAACCCAAAATAGCAAATATATTGTGGAATCCGACTTAGAGCTCAGGTGATGTTGGAGTTGAAGATAATGTTGTTATTTTATAAGCGAAATATGGGTAATTTTGCAACAGTAAATAAAAAGATGAGGTCTCATAGGGTTAAAAAGGCAGGAGCTTAGGGGGTTAAGTGGGTAAGTGGCAACATATATTACCTTTCATTTCACATGTAAACTTAAAAAATAAATTATCCTCTACCTAAAAATATGGTTATAAAGGAAAAAGCTAAAAAATATGCATGTCCATTTTTACAGGAAAATTTTCAATTAAATTGCATAGTAATGTGTTTGTTTTCATCGAACGTTATAAAATATTTTGGGGCATCCCCCAATACAGTAATAAGGCCTTAAAGAATGCAAAAGACAAAGTTGTAAATAGGTAATAGTCATAGCCTTGATGAAAACCTATTTCAGAAATAAATATTTAATAGTAATTCGAGAGAAATAAGTAAATGATTGCATATATCTGTCATAAATTTTGAAAAGTACTAGTGGCCACCATTTGTAGAAAGATAACCAAAGATCCATATAGAATAAGGAGAGATGTAATTGAGCATTTAAAATTCCTATAAGCAAATGATATTATCAAAAAAGAAATTAAACTAAGCTAGAAAGCACCTTCGCAAACTGTTAGTTGTCATCTGTTTGAGTTCTTGCTCTTTTGGGATCCCTAGCTTCTCTTCTTTGTTCCAGAAAGTTGATATGATCCACATAGCTATTGCTTCTCTTGGTGTCAATCCCAGGAATGTGTTTCTCCCTTTAGCTATGTTCTCTTGACCAATTTCTACTTCAATAATTTGGGTTTCAAGATGAGAGTCTGGATGATAGTTTAAGTCAATAATTTGATTCCTGCAAGAAGACATTGGTAGATCATTCAAGTCAATAATTTCGCTTCAGGTGGAAGATTCTAATACATTGTGATTCTTGAGAGGAGATTCTGGTAGATCATTCGTATCGTTTTGGTACATGGTGGGATGATTTGGTATACTTTGACCCTTGTAAAGAGACTTTGGTAGATCATTCTAGCTATTTTGATACATGGGGAGACATTTTCTTACTCTTTGACCCTTGGAAAGAGATTCTTGTACATCATATAGGCTATTTTGGTACATGGTGAGAGATTCTGGTAGACTTTGACCATTGAAGAAAGACTCTCATATATCATTCATGCTAGCTGCTTCTTTGATCTTTGGAGAGAAGCCTAGTGGGACATCTGGATAATTATCTTCTTCTTCTACTTTAATATGTTGCTCATTCGAGGCATGTCTACTAATTTTAAGAGCCTCAGTTTCAATGTTAAGCCCTAGGATTTGTTCTAGACTCCCAAAGTACTTTCTTCCATTGTGTAAGCACTTTTATCCTCTTCGAATCCAGCAAGCTTTTGTTGGAGCCAAAACTTAGTTCCTCCATCAATTTAAGTAACGAACGCTCACCTATTGTTTGGACAATCTTGATGGAAAGTTTATTGATTGGTTAATACTTAAAGGCTAACTATAATTTACAAGTGAGACTTCGATACTCATATTTGAAGAAGTTGCCAATCCCCAAAGATCTTGATCATATCCAAATTGAAGCGCTACATGATGTGGATTATACACCTCTTCATATTCTATACCAATAAGAACACACGTTCTTAAGCATCGAGTAAAAGATTCTCATTCTTAGTCGGAATATTTTCCGATGGATATCCTTGTTTCTTTTTCCTTGTAAAATTTCGGAAATAACAAATTATTTATGTTTCAGCAATAAGGTCACCGTAGAAAATCCTCACAAGAAGAATTAATGATTGGCCTAACATTCCCAATCTCAAATTTTTGTTTACCATTCCATACGACAGCCCTTGGCTTTTAGACCTATGGAGTTTACCTGTAGTTGAAATGGTAGGAACCTTTCCCATGCCCATAATTTAACAAAATGAAATGGAGCCCATATTGTATAACTTAAATACACTACTTCTTGACCTCGATCTTCACTCTCCATGTTTGTTGAGGCAGTCATTATTCCCTCCAACAAGCTTAAATCACTATATATGCTAACAAAAATAAACCTTGAAAGCAAAGATACAAGAAAAGCCTCATGCTCAAATTGGCATACAAGTTTCCTGAATGAGTCTATCCACTTGATATGAGTACTCTTAGCTTTCATTTTCTCAAACTTGTCCAATTTCTTTTTTAAAATTTCCTTAATATTGATTGTATCTTTTCCATCATGGTGTAAAAGAAAAAGAACTACCTAGTAGAGAGAACCCACAAAAAATGATCACATCTTCCAATGTGATGGATGCTTCGCCCCAAGAGAGAACAAAAGTATTCGTTTCAATACACCATCTTTCTGCTAACCAAAAAATCACGTCATCATTTCTTAGAAACTCATACTTACAGCACAAAATAGACTCAAGAATCCCAACGTTCCTCCATAACAAATGGCATTTTGGCAACTTTTTATCAACTCATTTGTTCCACTCCTGTAACTGATGCTGCCACCCATTAAAGACCAAATCTATTGACCACTTTGATTTGGGGGAAAGGATAAGCAGTTTCAAGCTTTAATCTTCAAGTGAAGCAACAACTTGTTTCAAGAAATGGGCATTCCTTCTTGAAGGAGGTCCGCCAGTATGTAAAAATGAAACCATCGACTCTTCTCTTTCCTCAATGATTGAGTCATCTACTAAGGGGGGGGGGAATATATGTACTTACATCTTCATCCGAATATGGTTGTAGAATCCACAAATATAAAAGATTATCTTTATATATCATACAATTGATTTTTATTTTTAACGTCTATTTGCTTATTATCTAGCATTAAATTAAATTTAAGAATTAACTCAAATAAGAGAGAAGATTTTAGTTTTAAACTAGTGGAGATTATTTTTTTTCTATTTTATTGTAGAGTGAAACAAGTGGAGATTTCTTTCTAGCGCTTTGTAGAAAGTAAATTATTTCCAAGAGAGTATGCAAAGTTAAAAAAAAAAACAATTTCATTTTGAACTTCAATCCAAATACACTATTTCTTGTATTAAATACCTTGTTTATCCCTACAAGTAGAAATAAAAAATCAATATATATTAAAAAACACCTTATATAAGAAAATATTAGAACAAAAGAAGATAACCAAATTATCATTTTCCTCCCCTGAACAATCAACATCCCTCCTCATTCCATATATGTAAAATAACTATTTCCTCATCCTTTCTCTTCTCTTCTCCTTTCCTCACCCAACCATCTCCATAGAAAGAAAATCTTACATAAGTATTTTGAACTTATGGCAAAGCAAAACCCTAAAATCGACAGTCGAAAATCCCATTTTGTTTCAAAATCCTCATAACCTCATAGAGCTGGAAGAGCATGATTCTGATAAGTAGAAAATTTTTGCAACCAGGGAAAGGTTAAAATCTATGTGTATCACCCTTTAGCAAATTGCTTCATTGACATCATGCATTAATTGAAAAAGAAGAGAAAAAGAATCAAACTACTCAGTGTTTCTTCTTCAAATTCATGTTACTTTCCTCTGTTATCCATTGCTCTCCCTTTTCTCTTATTATTAAGATTCTATATCTGACCAAGTAATGGTAAGGAAGTTTCATTCGAATTATAAGCCTTCCACGATTTTGGGAAAAGGATTTGGGGATGAGTAATAGAGAACTAATGAGTGAGAAAAAAAGAGGGAGAGGAGAGAAGTAGTGGTGAGACTAAGTAGTGGCTATAGCTCTACGGGAAAAAGACATTTATAGACTGGCAAAATTCGTCTCTATTTGGAAAAATTTCATCCCTAAATTATTTTGGAGACAATTTGGAGACGAAATAAGTGACAACAATACTTTTTCATTTCTTTTAGTGGATCCCTATAACTTTGAGGGGATATTCACTTCTACTTTCTTAAAGATGTCTAAAACATTTTTTTTTCAAACTCTCCTTCCTATTCATTGCAAATCTATCTGGAAAGGATGTTTGACCTTAATAGGAGTAGGTGACTCTCCTACCTTAGGATTTTCCACCATAATCTCTTCACTTCTCCTTATCTATTGGCTTCTTCCTCTCAAACTCTTTGAACTCCTATTAGTCCTCATGGTGATGGTCCTAACATTCTCTTTAGGATAAGGGGCTGAGCAGGGAGTTTGTGGGATAGTTGAGCCATTATTTGGCTTATCTAAGAAGCCAATTATCCTACTTTGCTTCCCTATGTTCTAGATACTAGTTTTATTGTCCTTTTGGAAAGTTAAAGTAAACGAATCAAGTGATTTAATTAAGAATGTCTTCAAGGGACGTCCCTTGAGATTAAGCTGCTTATTTTATGTAATGAAGAACATGGAAAAAATCATAGTAGTTCTCAACATGTAATAAAATTTTACATAGCAAAGCGTAGTATCAGAAATGTTAGCGACATCTGCTTAAAGATCAAGGAGCAACGGATTTATTAACATGATTCATTAACATGAAAAGACACCGAAATAAAAACTAGATGATAATTTGGAGTTGGTAAGAATGGTAGCCTAGCATCAGTAAAATTTCACAAATTCGAAGATGACCTCCAACCCCCAGTACTTCTATGACCTCTACCTCTACCCTACTTGTATGCATTTGAATGGAAATTTGAGGAATGAGAATATACAGGATGGAAATACTTGTCTGCTTTTTTGTTTTTCATGAAAAAGAATATGCAAGATTCCTATCTATTTAGCTGGTTAGATATCAAGATTTACCGGACCAAAATTCACAACAAATCATGATTATCTAGAAATTGATGAGAATGCCAGAATAAATATTTAATATTACAAATTTCCTATATTATTTAATTATAAATTAATATTTTTTTGTACCTAATAACTAATTAGAGAAAAACACATTAATATTTACACAAATGAGCATAATTTTCTACTGCAATAAAGCATAAATTTTTTTTGAGGAACTACGGCCGACCCTAGCCCCGATATTGCTCCACCGCTGTACCTTCAAAAATTAAACTTTTGCCATCTTTTTATTCGTAATCAAAAACTTTTTTCAAACATTTATTGATCCCATAAACTATTTACATTATTTCACTTATGACAAACTACACTCAAGATGTGAAGTTTTTCAGTATATTTTAGGCGTCCCTTGCAAATATGCCCCTTATTAAATCATTGCATGACAACTAAAACAAAGCATACACATGTAACAAATACACATCTCTGTTATCTTCAAATAGACATCACCTAAAAATTCTTGTTTTGAAATATTCACCTCTTTAAGAATAAAAATATCTTTAATAAAGGGTCCACGTGCATGGTGTATGCCTAAAATGTGTAAAAAAGAATCACATTGATTATAGTTTGGCATACAAGCAAAATTTTAAATAATCTATAGGTATAAATTTGTTAAAAAAAGGGTTTTTGCTATGAATAAAAAATAACTAGTTTATACATAGCTCATTTCTCAATCCTCAATATTCATTTGTAATTCAATACTATAGTTTACAATATATAGAGCCTTCTATTTTATTATATACATATATACCAACAATACCTTGAAACAAGACTTTGATCCCATATCTCAAGTGCAAAATCATATGCTCAATTGTTCTTTGAGAAACATACAACCTCTGCAATCTAGTTGTTAGCGGAAGACAATACATCTTCTTGTATGGAATGACTTTGGACTTCTTCTTCTTATTTTTGTTTCTTCGCATGTAATGATCATGGCCACAAAACTTGTACTGACGTATTTGTGCATCCTCATTCCAATACAACATACATCCATTTAAACATATATCAATCTTTTGCACCAGCATATTCAAACCAGACGTGAATTTTTTGGTCCTGTTCTAATCATCCAATGCCTTATTTCCTCCAGGGAGTATATCCTTCAAGAATTGTGATATTTGATCAAAGCACTTTCCAGACATGTTGTTCTCTAACTTTATGTTCAACAACTTCACCATTGCAGATAATTGCGAAGACTTTGTACACCTTTAATACAGCAGTGTATCCACAAATTTCAACATGTCATAAAACTATTGAGCTTCAGGATTAGGTACCTCCTCATAATTGTAGTACGCTGCATTGATTCAAAATCCAGACTAGCGGAATAAAAAATATCCTTACTGTAAGTGTTGCTTTCAACATTTCTTGTAACACTACGTCCCCTAATAATCGGTCGATAATCCACAGATGGTTCTTCATGTGCAGTCCGATTAGGAGAATTACTTAAAAACCTGATTTATAAATATGCAATTTCACATTATCCTCTTTAAGATACTTTAAGTTCTTGCATTTTTCACACGGACATCGTAACTCCTTAGTTGTACCAAGACCGTAATTCAGATACAAGTTCAAAAACTGCTTCACACCTAGTTGAAACTCACTATTAATCCCCATAACTTCAGGCACAGTTCTTCTATACATCCAACTACAATCCTCCTTCATAACTTCACAAAACAAAACATGCATTTTAACATAAGACTTTATAAGTATGATACCTACAGATGAAGAGTCCAAAATTAGAACTCATTCTTCATTAAGTATTACATTTAAGGTATTTAAATACGTTCTATGAAATATTTATAGTTTAAGAGTTTTATATTTAAGAGTTTAAAGACTTCTCTAACCATTTGAGTATTACAAATCATTAGAGATTAAGATTTTAAGAGTTTTATGTTTAAACTTATAGATTAAGAGGTTAATGAATTCTATAATCATTTCTCCATTAGAAATAAATCCAAATGTTTTAAAGATTAAGAATTTAAGAGTTTTATTAAAAGATTTTACCTTTCAACTTATAGATTAAGAGGTTAAATAATTCCATAATCATTTGAGTATTATACAGCTGTACATCAAATGTGTTTCCCGAAAATTTCCAAAACTAATTAACCAAACTTAAGAGTTTAAGAACCAAGACTTTTAAAATTTAAATGTTATAGAAATTTTGACAGATACTACAAGAATTCAACGAATTACTGACCGACAATTCGGTTAGTAATCGATTTCTAAAAGACAAGTACTGACCGACCACCGATAGAAATGGTCAGTCGCAGTATTTTGGTCCATGATTGGCTGTAACGGAATAAAAAGTGGGTCGTAACTTTTGCCAATTGAATTTTCGAAGTTACTGACTCAATGTTTGGTCTGTAACTTTATTTTTCTTAATTATAAAATAAAAATTAAATATTAAATTACTAACTGATATTCAGTAGTTACCGACTGAATATTTAGTCACTAACTTTACTTAATTTTTTAAAAAATAATTATTTATCACCGAATATTGGTCAAGTAACTTTTATTTTTTAAAAAACATTTTATTCATAATTATAAATACCCACATTAAATTAAAAACCAACAAGAGCACAAATAATATAAAATGGACAAAAATGATTATAATGCAATCAATATATATCATACGAATATATAAAAAAGTCTAAAATACATCATATGATATCAAAGTCCAATACATAAAATAAAAAACAAATATATCATAAAGCCAAGGTAGGTGGACGTGGAGGTGGGCTAGAGGAGGGAGGACCGATCAGTGGCTGAGATATAGCGTCATTATCCGGCAGCGGGAAATTAGGGAAGAGAGTGGGTATTGAATCCAACTGCACTCCACACTGAGATGCGAATGATGTCATGAAGCCAACGAACTTGTGTCGTGCCTGTTGCTTATATCCCCACCACCTCCTCTTCCTCTTGATACAGGCCCCGTGGACTGTCGCAGAAGATACCGAAGAAACTGATGATGAGCTGCTACTACCCCCCGATGCTCTACAATAAAGGCTGCAGACTGTGAGGTTAAACCGTAGATATGGCCCATGTTGCTACCACTGGCATCCTCAAACATAAACTGCTCGTCAGTCGGAATGGGCGAGCGGGTCTGAAGATAAAAATGTTCTATGTTCACATTCAGCTCCTGGTACAAAAAAGAGATTAATAAGTAATTGTTAAAAAATATACAATAAGCATAGAGTAGTAAATGATGATATGAGTAATATTGGTTTAAAACTATTAAAGAACCTCATGAAAAATTGGTCGGATCGTGTATGGACCCATTATCCCTTCTGTTGATGCAGTAGGACATACAGTTCCGACTGTGCGAAGGCCTCACCCATTTTTCTCGCTACAAACATAAATGAGTTTTCAAACATAAAGGTCATTAAAAACCTATAAATTATACAAAAAGATGGTTTTAAATTGAAAAATAATAATTAAATATGGAAACGAAATTGACTTACCCACTCAATCAAAGACCTAGACTCGCTGGTGTGCTTGCCCAGCCCCTTGCCACCATGCCCCTACATCTAGTTCCGCTCTGATGCCTCTTGTATGCCCCCAAGCCCTATTCATCACAAAGACTCTTATACTATGCTGCAGTCATCCAGTGTGGCTGATACTCGGCGAAACGCACCTTGTACATCAAGTCCTTATATCGTAATGAGGCCCGTTTTTGCCAAGCATCCCAAATGGCATGCTCATGCATCGGCCCCATTGATACCTTATCTGCAACAACACATAATTTTTTAATCAATATAAGTGTATTTATTTAAAAGTTCATGTAGTTACTTTTATATAAACACTTACCCCGAACACTGTATACCACATGTTCTTTATTCTATCTGGGACCTTCCCAAAACTCGGATATGCCTCAACATAATTTGCCTTTCACAGTAAGAATGGTGGCCTAGCATCAGTTAAATTTCACAAATTCGAAGATGACCTCCAACCTCTAGTACTTCCATGACCTCTACCTCTACCCTAATTGTATGTATTTGAATAGAAATTTTAGGAATGAGAATATGCAGGATGGACAAATTTATCTGCTTTTTTGTTTTTCATGAAAAAGAATATGCAAGATTCCTATCTATTGAGCAGTTAGATATGAAGATTTACCGAAGCAAAAATCACAACAAATTATAAATATCTAGAAATTGATGAGAATGCCAGCATAAATATTTATATTACAAATTTCCTATATTAGTTTTTGTACTTAATAACTAATTAGTTTTTATTTATTTCGGAGAGTCGTTAGAGAAAAATACATTAATATTTACGTAAATGAGCATATTTTTCTATCGCAATAAAGCATAATTTTTTTTAGGAGCTACGGCCCACCTTACCCTCTTTATTGCTCCACCACTGTACCATCACAAATGAAACTATTGCCATCTTTTTATTTATAGTCAAAAACTTTTTTCAAACATTTATTGTACCCATGAACTATTTATATTATTGTACTTATGACAAACTATACTCAACGATATGATGTTTTTCAATATATTTTAGGCATACCCTTGTATATATGCCCCTTATTAAGCCATTGCTGGACAGCTAAAATGAAGAGTACGCATGCAACAAATGCATATCTCCGTTATCTTCAAATAGACACCACCTAAAAACACATATTTTGAAAAATTCACCACTTCAAGGACAAAAATGCCTTTACTAAAGCATCCACATACATGGTGTGTGCCTAAAATGTGTCAAAAAGGACCACATTAAGTATAGTTTTTCATGCTAGCAAAATTTTACATAATCTATAGGTATAAATTTGTGGAAAAAAAGGTGTTTGCAATGAATAAAAAATAACTAGTTTATATGTAGCCATTTCTCAACCCTCAATGTTCGTTTGTAATTCAATACTATAGTTTACAAAATATAGAGCCTTCTTTTTCATTTTATATATACCAATGGTACCTGAAAACAAGACTTTGATCCCATATCTCAAATGAATAACTATTTGAATGCTCTATGTTACAGAATACAAATGAATATGAATAGAATATGTATACCCCATATATAACGTAACTAAGAAAAGAAAATAACATATACAAATAATCAGAACTGAACATTTATAGTTATTCTTTCGTATGAGTAATTAAGTATGAGTAGTTACGAACAATTTTAGCATTTTAATTTACATTAAAGAATTTATTATTATCTTTATAAACATGAACTTTTTTGTGTGATTATTTTTGCCCAAATAGCAAATATATGGTGGAATCAAACTTAGAGCTCAGGTAATGTCAGAGTTGAGATTACTATTGTCATTTTATAAGCAAAATATAGGTAATTTTGTAGCATTAAATAAAAAGATGAGGTCTTATAGGGTTAAAAAGGCAGGAGTTGAGGGAGTTAAGTGGGATAAGTGGCAACATATATTACCTTTCATTTCACATATGTTTTTAGCTTTTTTGTTTATAACTATAGTTTGAGGTCGAGGGGAGCATGTAAATGTATAGCTAATTTCTGAATAAATAACATTCTAATGTTTTTGTTTCATGGAACGTTATACAATATTTTGGTGCATCCCCCAATACGGTAAGAAGGCTTTAAGGAATGCAAAAGGAAAAGTTGCAAACAGGAAGCTACCTCTTAAAGGAAAAATTCAAAGACATTATTCCAAGCCTGGATCTTATCGATTATCCCACACAATCAGAAGTTATATTTCAACTGACCGGGCTTGTTGATGGAAGAGAGCGGCAGAAGTAGATGTTCGAAGCGAACGACATGTTACAACTTGACTAGAGAACAAAAAAAAAAAAATGGTGCTTAATTAGGTTAAAGAGTTGCAACTATTAGATTGATATGTATCTAAATTACCCAAGTGTGATGATTATAAAGACACGAAGATGACTGGTATCAAAAGCCATGATTATCATGTATTCATGAAACGACTTATGCCCATCATCTTTAGAAAGCTTCTTCCTATGAAAGTGTGGAGTTTTTTTTTGCCTAGTAGAGTCTCTTCTACCGAATAAAAGGATTTTCAAAAGAAAAGAATAAAAGAGTACCTAACAATTAGACTAAAATAATGGAAAAACTCTTTCAATTCGAATTTTGGAATGATGTATTCAAAACTAATTCATTGGAAAGCTTTAGAAAAATCATTGAATTATTGGTTGGGTCTCAACTCGACTATTAGGATTACCACTATCTTTAGGCGAAAAACCACTATTCTCGTAACAAGTTAGAGAAGAACCACTTCTCTCCCTAACTCAATTATGATTGAATTACACACCAGAGTGAATTAGATTTCTCTATTGACCTAGAAAGAATAGTTATATCTAATCAAGTACCAATTTCTATCATTTAATGCCATAGATTGTTCTTCTTTTCTCAATTCCAAACAATCTAATGCAAAGATATCAATTATGGGTAAAAAATAGTAACAGAAGCAATGCAATTAAATAGTAATCAACTGCAATTTAACAAATTCTTCCATAAATTCCATAGAAAATAATGTTACATTTATCTAGGGTTCAACCCCACTCAAATATAATAAAAACTTAGACACTAAACATTATCAATATCGTAAAATCCAATTTAGAATTCATAATAACTAGGAGTTTAGAAGGCTTTGGAGGTAGAATTGAAGAATCCACGACTCCAAGATGTAGATTGAGCTCCTCTCTCGATTTTACCAAAGAAACCCGAAATCGCTCCGTTTTGCAATCTTCAATCTATCTACTGAAACTTGATTCTAATTTTCCTCTTACCGCCCTCTGTCCACCCTATGAAAGATAATGAAAATAATATATTAAGTGTCTTACTAAGTGAAAAAAAAAAGCCAGTTGAGGTGGCCGAGTCTAGGCAGCCTCTGTGCAAGAAGTCCTTTCAGTGTCACTTCTGGCCAAGTCCGACTTGTTGATTGAAATTAGCATCACTTCTCTTTTTTCGTACGTTCGTACTCTGTAGGTTCCCGTTTCACTTCATTCTTCCTTCTAACTCATCCGTGCAATACCTGTAAACAATAGAGGGGAAATAGTGGGTAAATAATCCATTTTGTACATAAAACACTTCGAAAACTGAAATTAAACAATATAAAAATGTATACAACATGGACATGTCCGCATTTTAACCAAAAAAATCATTAGAGATGCTATTCACTGGTCGGGAATGTTTCTTCTTTTACGCGGTTGTGTTTAAGTGTTTTATTGAATAAAGTTGTTGACTTTTTTTCAAGCACTCCCTATTTTAGAAGATTCTTCAATATGTTTTTATTGCTTTGCTTGTCGCATGCTTTTATTTGATCTACTTATTTAAGATTCTTAAAATTCTTGTAAGTGAAGAAGGCGTACACATAACAACCCCCCTACAAAAAAAAAAGTTGGCATTTTGTGATCATTGAACTAAAAAAATTGGGATCTTTTGTAATATCTTTGTAACAATTCCTTTGTAATATTCATTATGTAATATTCTTAATGTAAAATTTTATTTAAAAATATAACCAATAATATATAAACCTTAACTTTCGAAAGATAAACAGTTGGGAAAAAAAGTATTATGGAAAAATGTAACGAGAAATATTGTCGTTAGTATTGTAGATAATCTTGTATTATTTTTTTTTGGTAACATTGGTAATATGATATTTTATTAATAATAACTGATCTCATTCTCAAATGCACTTTTTTTTTATTATTTTATAAAATTTCAAAGAGCAAAAAATTACTTTTAGGGAGATAGATAATGTCAAAACTATCATGTTTTTCATGGTAAAGAGAAATATAATTAACAAGAGAAATAATGGGGGGGGGGAGAGAGAGAGAGAGTAGTCGAGAGGTAAGTCCTGGAGGAAATGTTTTTAAAAAAAAAATTTGTAAGAAAGCTGATATATATAACTACCAAAAAGCAACTTCTCACCGATTGGGAGATTGGTTGATAGCATTTATCGACCAATTTTTTTGTAGTCACATATTCGGTCAACTTTTTTTTTTCAAATTAATAAAATCAATATTTAAACTTACCGACTGATTTTCGGTTAGTAACTTTTTATACACAGATAGATTTTCAGTCTGTAATTTTATGGATTGAAATTTTAAAAAATAGGTACCGACCAAACTTCAATCATTAATCAGTCAGTAACTATTTATTTTTAAAAAAATTTATTTATAATTTTAATAATCCACCTCGAATTTCGAAAACGACAACAACAACAACCAATATATAATCTACAAAATAACAAAAATGTCATAACATAATACATAATATATGAAACAATGTGCAAGTATCAAATACATAAGTATCGAATTCAAAATGAAATTACAACAAATGGATAAGTATTAAACATAAATATAATACATTGGTGAAGGTGCACCAGAGGAGGAGGGACGATCAGTCGGTGGCTAAGGATCGACTCGGGCAACATCAGATCTGGCGTCATTTATCGGAGGGAGAGGAGGAAACAATGTTAGTATTGAATCCAGCTTGACACTACACTGAGATGGAAAAATTGTGAACAAAAATTTTAGACGTGACCTTTGTTGCTTCCACCAACCGCCACGAATATCAATTGCTCATCATTCAAAATTGGCGAGCCGATCTGTATATGGAGGTGTTCTGCATTTGCCTTTAGCTCTTTGAATTTGACCTATAAGAAAGAGATTACTAAGTTATTGTTAAGGAATTTAAAAATAAACCGTAAACGATAACAAAACTATTAAATGACATTACCCAAAATTCATCAGAATGCGTATCAACCTACTATCCCTTTTGCTGATGCAGGAGAACGTACAACTGAGAATGCTAAAGATCTATTAAAATTTAAGAAACGAAAGTGCTGGCGTGAGTAGACATCTCTGCATATAAACAGAGCACTGGTCCTCTTGGTATATTTGTGTTGTTATGGCGACCAAGTTGGGTTTAATTCCCCGGAGCTTTGGCAGAACGAAACATTCCATATTGGTAAGTTGGTCCCTTAATTGGGGTTAATACTCGGTTCTACCGCCTTTTACCATTTTATTTAGCACAAAATAAAAAATAAAATTAAAAAACTAAATTATTTTAGTAAAATTAAATTTATATCATGTGTAATTGACTAGTAATTAAAAAAGAATTTAAGAAGTGTTTACTCACCTTTTAAAAAAAATATTTTGAATAAGTGATGACGTTCTTTCTTGTTTATGTTAGAATAAATGTCCAAATTGTAACTTCTTAAAAAAATTCTAATTTTCATATCGTATATTTCTATTATTATTTTGCCTCTTTTAAAACTTTTTTCTATCATTTTTGAGATATCCTCTACAAAGAAGAGAAAACAAATTATCTTTTTTTGGGCTAAATAAAAGGCCCAAGTTCTCCCTATAGGAAAAACGGTCGAAATTCTTTTTCTTCTTTGCTTTTCCTTGTCTCAAGCGCAGTGCCACACCACTATCTTGTTTTTTCTTTTATTATTGTTTTCCTCTTATCCTTCTTTTTCTCCATTTTCCTTACACCATAGACTGGATTCATTTTTTTCTTTTCTTTTTACTTCTTATCCCTTCCTCCTCACAGAATCCTCTTATTTTCCTATTCCCCTAATCCCCTTCATTCTCGCATTCTCCCCCGTTCATAAACTTATCATACAGTTACATTGCTCCTTACCTTAAATTCGTTGCTTCTCTCCTTCGTTTCTTTAATGTTTCTACTTTTTGTTTTGAAATGGTTGGATGACATAGGTGGAGAAGTGAGATGAGACTGAGGATGGCAGTAGAAGCTCATTTGTCTGTGGTTCTATGTCAAAAATATGTTTTCTTAAGAAAAGAATAATAAGGGTCAACTGGTTCAAGCGATTCCCAATCGAACTTCCGTATATTGACTGATTTGACAGTTACTACTATAACTACTAAAAATAAAGATAATATTATTACTTTTAATTTTATTTTATATATGTTTCATATTTCTAGTATAAATTAATATTTGTAATTAAAAAAAACAATCGTTCTAATTTAAAAGGTTAGTAAAGTCAAAAAAGAATTTAATAATAATACAAACTCATATTAACAGACCTAAACAAATGTCACAAAACAAAAGATAAATAACAAAAATGTAGCAATATACATAATGGCTTTACGGAGTCAGTAGTGTTAGAACTATAATATGCATTATATTATTAAGATTCTCTTAGTACACAAGATTTCACCTTGTTCTATCTTATACAAATGAAAACAAATCAAGATAAAGCTGAGACTCTTCATAAGTTAAAAAAAGTTGATAACTATGCAAACAAGCAAAAAGAAAATAGAAAATAATGAAATGGTATCTCCACATTGCATAACCTCATATAAATTAATTCCCTCAAGAAAAATTTTAATATAAGGAAGCAAATTTTATTAAGGAATCGTATTAGTCTCAGGTAGCAAATCACATAATTTGTTAAGCCCTTTAAAGTGCTTAGAAGAGATAAAAAGAAATTTGTTGCACTTAATTAATGGTCCTCTTTCTGCTTCCCTTCCTCCTCTTCCTCGACCATCCACCCACCATCGCCGCACTCCAATCAACAATAAATCATTTAAAGGACAAAGTTTTTCAGATCCTCCCTTGATCAGCCGCAAAAGCATAAAAAAACTACTTAATTGGGGGACTTGGAATACTGGAAATTAAATTTCTGAGTGACAACTAGTTTCAAACACCTAATGAGGATGTTACTCTTGTCCAAGTAAATTGACGTAAGGAGCAACTGCAATTTAAAACAAAGGCCATGGAGAAGTCAGCAATTCGAAGCAAAGAGGTGAAGTGGAGCATACTAGATGATAAGAGGCTCTATTCATGTGTAAATGGAGCATTCATGCAGTAACATTGACAATGATATCATCGCTGCAATGGTGCCTAATTTTTGTGGAGGAAGTGAAGATGCACAAGTTCATTTGGAAGAGGTTTGAGCTCGAACAACTCCCCAACATTCAAATACAATGCAAAATTAATGAGAACGGGAAGATAATTTCTCACGTTTAGCTCATATAGTTGACTCTCTTAATATAGAAGGAGATAAATCGGGAGATGGTGTTCTTCAATTTAAGGGTATAAAATGATCTAATGGTGGGGGAAAAAATCGACAATTATTTTAATGGGAATTACATTGACCATTCAATATAATTATGTAAAGTAAAATACCAAAACTTCCTCAGATGTAATAATAATAAATTAATAATGTTCACAGTATTAGATAAATAATATATGATAAATATGTTAGATTAATAATCCGTAACTTTTTTATATCATTTTTGATAATCAAATAAAAAGTTAAGTTTATTGAAGAAAATAATTAAGAGGCAAAAGTTCTATAATTTGCAATAACAACCATTAATATTAAAACAATTCAAAGTTTTATCTTACCATATTATTATTAATATTCAATTGATATTGGAAAATCTGTACAAACAAGTTTTTCATACATTTTAATTATTAGAGAATGGTCATTCTTTAAAAAACAAAATTACACTAATCCTAATTGTTAAAAAAAGTCCACGTGCAATGCACACGATTGTTAAACCCTAAACCCTAAAAATTCTAAAACCTAGTAATTCTTAAAAAGGAAAATGATAATGCAAGCTTTCTTCCTCAAAATACTCCAGAAACCATTCGTGAATTTTTAAGAGAAGGAATTTCTTCTGTTTGAACGAAAAGTTATACTTCAAATTCTCATTCTCAAAGTAGTTCAAGATGGACTCATGGATAGCAAGATAATTAGACTTCATCAATTTAAATTCATACTCCTTAATCCACAAACTTCAAAAAAATAATAAAATAAGGTTTATAGAAGTAACAAGGAAGTGGAAGAATGCCAATCTCATATGACCAATGAGTAGGATGAAAAATAATCAAGTTATCCAATTCAAATTTATCCTTCATGAAAGATAAAACCAAGTTTCATCAATCACATGCTTCAAGTATGTTCCGGACGAAGAAATCAAAGAGGAATATCTTAATCTAGACCCATCAACGGTTAGACAAATACCAATAATCTTCTACAAATATGCATTCTAGTGGAAATCCATCACAAAAGATTTAAGCGGTGGTTTGCAAAAAAATGAGGGCTATCAAGTCCTTCCCCTTTATATTCAATATGCATATCGTCGAGCAATGGACAACAGAGACCATCAACAAACTAGAATAGTTATCAACTGTCTAATCGAAAGAGTCATTGTTTAATCTCAAAGCAGATTCAATGGAAAACATCGCATCATCATCTCTAGAGACACGAGTAGGAAGACTGCAAAAAATATAGAACCAATCACTTTGGAAATTCTTTCCGAGTATAGTTCATAACAAGCTAACATATTGAAAAATGCCTCTATCACGAATGACAGCAAAAGAAAATCATGAAATCCCCAACTACCTCGCTACTTCCACAGGAAGGTCAGTAAGAACCTACCTCTCGGCAGTTAGTCCATGAAGATAATAGGATTTTTTTTTAAGGTCCACGAATAAACTATCTATAACGCTGGGTGGTTTTTTAAAAACAAAAGGACATACTTATATCATATAATAAGTTTCTTAATGATAAAAGTAGATAAATCAAAAAATTGTAATTCCATAGAAGTCTCATACTTCACTCTAAAAGATTATCTCCTCACGGTTCTTCCTTAAATCTCTATAGCAATGATAAATGTATGAGCTAGGCCTAATAAATTCAATGTGGCCTGTGAGTTTATTTGAAGGTAACAACCCAAAAACAACTTATTATTTAAAATAAGCTAAAAGCTACTTATTTTAAGTAATGAAGAACATGGTAATAAACAATCATAGTAGGGTTCAACATGTCATAATATTAAACACACCAAAGCATAGTATCAGAAATATTAATGACATCTATTTAAAGATCAGGAAGCAACTTATTCGTTGACATGAGAAAAAATCGAAATAAAACTAGATGATAATTTGGCATAGGTAAGAGTGGTTGCCTAGCATTTGTAAAATTTCACAAATTCGAATATGACCTCCAACCCCTAGTACTTCCATGACCTATACCTCGACCCTCATTGTGTGTATTTGAAGGAGAATGTGAGGAATGAGAATATGTAGGATGGATAAATTTATCCACTTTTTTTTTTCATGAAAAAGAATGTACAAGATTCCTATCTATTTAGCAAGTTAGATATCAAGATTTATCGAAGAAAAATCCACAACAAATCATAAATATCTAGAAATTGATGAGAATGATGGCATAAATATTTAATATTACAAATTTCATGTATTATATAATTATAAATTAATATTTTCTCTACTTAATAACTAATTAATTTGTGTTTAGAAAAATACATTAATATTTACATAAATGAACATAATTTTATACCACAATAAAGCATAAATTAGTTTTTGGGGGCTACAGCCCTCCCTAGCCCTTTTATTGCTCCCCCTGTACCTGCACAAATTAAATTGTTGCCATCTTTTTATTCATAGTCAAAAACTTTTTTCGAACATTTATTGTACTCATAAACTATTTACATTGTTGCACTTATGAAAAATATACTTAACGACTTGAAGTTCTTCAACATATTTTAGGCATACCTCTGCATAGATCCCCCTTATTAAGCCATGGCCAGACGACTGAAACAAGGAATACATATGCAGCAAATATACCATCTCCATTATCTTCCAATAGACATCGTCTAAAAAATTTTCTGTAGAAATATTCACCTCTTCAGGAATAAATATACCTTTACTAAAGGATCCACGTGCACGGTGCATACCTAAAGTATTTCAAAAATCACCACATTAAGTGTAGTTTGTCATACAAGCAAAATTTTATATAGTCTATAGGTATAAATGTGTGAGAAATAATTTTGCTATGAATAAAAGATGACTAGTTTATATATAGCTCATTTCTCAATACTCAATGTCCATTTTTAATTCAATAGTCCAGTTTACGAAATATATAGCCTTCTTTTTTATGTTGTATATACCAATGATACTTTGGAAGCAAGACTTTGATCACTTATCTGAACTGAATAAAATTTTGATTGCTCTATGTTACAAAATACACATTAATATGATTAGAATCTATATACCGTATATGTTACATAACTAAGAAAATTAAATAACATATACAAAATGATCAAAACCAAACAATTATAGTAATTCTTTTGTATGAGAAATTAGTTATAAATACCTATAAACAATTTTATCTTTTCAATTTATACAAAATAATTTTATTAATATTTTTCTAACCATTAACTTTTTGCGTGATTTTTTAAAAATAACAAATATATGGTGGAATCCGACTTAGAGCTCAGGTGATGTTGGAGTTGAAGATAATGTTGTTATTTTACAAGTGAAATATGGGTAATTTTGCAACAGTAAATAAAAAGATGAGGTCTTATAGGGTTAAAAAGGCAGGAGCTGAAAGGGTTAAGAGGGGTAAGTACTCGCAACATATATTACCTTTCATTTCACATGTAAAATGAAAAAAATTACCCTCTACCTCAAAATATGATTATAAACATAAAAGCTAAAAATTATGAATGTCTATTTATAGCTAATTTCTCAATAAATACATAGTAATGCATTTGTTTGCATGGAATGTTATAAAATATTTTGAGGCATCCCCTAATACAGTAAGAAGTCCTTAAGTAATGCAAAAGCCAAAGTTGTAAATAAGAAAGAGTCATAGAATTCATGAAAATCTATTTCAGAAACAAATATGTAATAGTCATTCCAAAGAAATAATTAATTGATTGCACATATTTGTCATGGATTGTTAAAAGTACCAGTGGCCAAAATTTGTAGAAAGATAACCAATGTATCCATATAGAATAAGGAGAGATATAATTCAATATTTAGAAATTCCTATAAGCAAATGACGTTATCAGAAAATAAATTAAACTAAGCTAGAGCACTTTGGCAAAGTGTTTGTTGTCATCTCTTTGAGTTCTTGCTCTTTTTTTGGATCCCCAGCTTCTATAGTTTATATGAGCTCCCATAGCTATTACTTCTCTTAGTGTCAATCCCGGCAATGTGTTTCTCCTTTTAGCTCTGTTCTCTTGATCGATTTCTGTTTCAATATTTGGGTTTCTAGAAGAGAGTCTGGATGATAGTTTAGGCAAATAATTTGATTCCTATAAGAAGACATTGTTAGATTATTCAAGTTAATAATTTCGATTTTGGTGGAAGATTCTAATACATTTTGATTCTTGAGAAGATATTGGGGTAGATCATTCTTGTCATTTTGGTACATGCTGGGATGATTTGGTACATTTTGACCCTTGGAAAGAGAATTTGGTAAATCACTCATGTTATTTTGTACATGGTGAGACATTTTTGTGCTCCTTGACCCTTGGAAAGAGACTCTTGTAAATCATACGGGCTATTTTGGTACATTGTGATAGATTCGGTAGACTTTGACCCTTGGAGAACGACTCTGATAGATCATTCGTGCTAATAGCTTCTTTGATCTTGGGATAGAAACCCGGTGGGAGATCAGGGTAATTATCTTCTTCTTCTACTTTAATATGTTGCACATTCAAGGCCTGTCCACTAATTTTAGGATCCTTAGTTTTCATGTTAAGCACTAGGATTTATTCTTGATTCCGAAAGTAATTTCTTCCTTTAGGTAAACTTCTTTTTCCATCAAACAAGTTTTTGTTGGAGCTAAAACGAAATTCCTCCACCAATTTAACTAATGAATGCTTACCGCTTGTTTGGACAACATTGATGGAAAGTACATCAATTGGTCAATACTTAAAGCCCAACTATAATTTACTAGTGAGACTTCAATACTCATATTTGAAGAAGTGGCCAATCCAAGAAGATCTTGATCATATCCAAATTGAAGTGCTACACGATGTGGATTATATACCTCTTCACAATCTATACCAATAAGAACACACGCTCTCAAGCATCAAGTAAAAGATTCTAATTATTCGTTAGAATATTTGCTGATGATATTCATGTTTCTTTTTCCTTTTAAAATTTTGGAAAGGACTAATTAGTTATGTTTAAGAAATAAGGTCATAGAAAATTTTCACAAGAAGAATTAATGATTGGCTAAACATTCCCAATCTCAAATATCTATTTACCATTCCTTAGGGCAGCCCTTGCCTTAGTAGGCCTAAGAGAGTTAACCTTTGGTTGAAATGGTATGAACCTTTCTGATGTGAACCGTACAATTCAATCACCTTTGGAAGCCAAGAGTGGACCACTCACTATAGCTTAAAGAAGGAAACTCAAAGCTTTGGATGATAAGGGCCTGGTTGCGTATTTGGAGGAACCTTTGAAGAGCAAATTGGAAGGGTTGGAAGACCAAGAAAGGGTAACAAAATTGTTTTCCAAGTGTTCAATTAGCAAGGACCAAATAAAGGAACAAATTGGAGGAGAAATTCGCTAAGTATTTGGAGAAACCTACCCTAACGCTACCGTTAAGCCCAACCCTACTATCGCTGGCAGGTTTCTGGATAGATAGCCTTGTTGAAAACTACACCTACCACTGACAGTAGGTTCTACCCGACCGTCTCCAGTAGCTCTCGAGATGGAAAGTGCCTACGCGTCCTTATGGGCAGGATTTTTTAATTCAAGTTGTTTTTCCAGCTTTAATACAAGGGGTTTAGAGGTAATTTAAGTCATTAAGCACTTGTTAAACTAGGGTTAATGCTTAACTTATAAAAACCTCATTATACATTGATTGTAACTAATCTTGAATGAATTTTGCTGAAATTGTTGAGAGAGAATTCTCTTTGGCTCTAGGGTTCTTCACCCTTGCTTAGTTAGCTTGCTAAGAGTTAATGTCCTTAGTATTGAACAATTGATTGCCTTAGGTTGATGAATCTATGGAATTCAATTTATTATCTTAATTCCTTTTGTTGATTGAGTCTTAGAGTTCTTGTTCTTTCATTCAATTAATCCTAGGTATTCTAGATTGTGTAGTTGGGGATTTGAGGCCTTAGTTTCCTCAAGTGGTTCTTACTATCAATTTAGGAAAGAGCTTTTCCTCTCAATGTTTGGCTTATTAGGCTTAGATCCTCATAGTTTTTCTATTGGAGTGTTGAAGCTACAAAATCCTAAATAGAGGTTCTTCATGAAGGAGGTGATCTTTAGAAGGTGTGGAATCAAATCTACTTGCAATTGAAGATTCCCATCAAAGCGGTATGAGAGCGACCTCCAATGAAGGTAAAATTTATTTGTAATTGTTTAAAATTCGTGAAAAATAAAACAAAAAAGTGAAAGTTCTTGATGATCAAACAAAATTCTATGAAGATCATGCAAAAGTAAGTAAAGAAAAATCAATTGAAACATCGAATGTAATTTGTCCTAATTTGTTGATGAAATTTCATGGAGATGTTCTTCTTTGAGTTTTGATTCATTTGAAATAAGTTGTGCTCAATGTGGAGGTCATTTGGTCGCTCAATTTGATTGAATTGTGGAATGTATTTCTGATTCACGATTGTAGAAGAAGTGTTGATTAATTCGAATATAACTTGTGTTATACTGATCCAACTCAATTGAAATTTGTGCTTATTTTCAACCTCTTTGAATGTGGAATCTTCTTGCATTAGTCTTATCTAATCTTAATTTTTAGTTTTCGAGTTATTGATGTTTTCGTATCGGGGTGTCATCATCTCCTGTTTCCTACAAATTTGTTCCAATACTCTTATGGTCTTTGTTTTGCTTAATTCTTTTGAATTTCTTTGTTTTTGACTCATAAATTATTTCCTTGTATGTTTCTAATCCTTTGTTGATGATCAATCATGTTTTTCGATTCTATTCCACAGATTATATTCCGTGAAATTCTTACATCTCAAGTGTTTGATAATTTTTTTCTTTGAACACTCATCCAACTAAGTGCATTGATTTTTTGCTTGCTTGGGATTGATGCTCTTGATTTGAGTTGGCTAACAATTTTAAAGGATCTTGTAGAGACTTGAGTGTTAAGTGATTGGAAAAGGCAAGATGGAGAGCTTATCTTGATAAAAGCCAATAAGAGTGTAAACACGAGTGAATTGAGTGATCATGAAAGGGTGTAAACGCTAAAAGAGTGATTGGGAGGTCCTTTTGTTTGGTTTTATTTGTTTCATTTGCAAGTTTAATAATGTCTACGAATGATCATATGCCTACTCAATCTCATCAAGAAGGTACTAGTGAACATTCAATGAGCAATTTGAATGAGACTTTGCGGTTTATGCAACAATAAATTGACTGATACCGAAGTGTTCCTAGAGATGTTGAAGAGCTTAAGAAGGGAAAAAGTAGTGTCACAATGGAGCAAAAAGTTGGAGATAACCTTGGTGGTATTAGATCACCTCACCATCAAAGACTTTTTGATAATGTTTCAACTCATGATACAATGATATGCAGGTTCAAAATTCTTATCAATTTCATGAAGGTGGATATCAAGAAACACCACAAGTTAGAGGTGAAAGAAGAGGAGGTCTAGGAGGAAGAGGAAAATATAGACCACAAGAAGAATTTCCAAGACGTAAATCATGGCATGAGGATAATTGGTATGGATTATGGAGATAATCCTAATAATGTTGGCCAAGCATGCAATGGTGGCTACTATGGTAATCAACAAGGGGATAAAGTTCTTGACAATATCAAGTGGAAGTGCCTAGCTTCAAGGAGGAGAGTGATCCAAATGTGTTCCTTGATTAGGAAAGACAAGTAGAGAATCTATTCATGGTGAGAAGCTATAGCTACATAGTCAAGCTGAATTTAGTCATTGCCGAATTTTTTCGGGTTATACACTTCATTGGTGGAAAAGGATTGTCATTTAAAAGTTGAGAAATGGAAGGCAACCAGTAGAAACTTGGGTAGAGTTGATGATTCTCATGAAAGAATGATTTTTACAAGAATATTATTATAGGAAGCTTCAAGTTGATGACTCTTAAGCAAGAAAAAATGTTGAAGAATATACGAAAGAATTGGAGTTGTACACTTTGAGATTGAGCTTGGAGGACGACAATGATGCTTCAATTTCTAGATTTCTAAGTGGTATCAATAGGGATATAGTATTGGAATTCATAGACAAAGCATAATTTAAAATGAACCACGAAAACCAACAACAAGATCCGCACATACGAGACAAACCGATTGGAAAGAAAACTACCTCAATGTTTGTAAAGCCGCTACTTGTGTAGGCACTGCTATTTACGTTTCGCCCTCTACCAGTATCCACGCGACGACCTCCTCTACAAGCGAACGGGATGCTAGGTCCTCGGAGTTTTGAAAACTATTCAGAACGAACCCCAACTATTTTGTAATACTTTGGAATTTTACAGAGAGAGAGAGAGATATAGAGAGGCAAGACACAATTCTCACTACACTAGGGTTAAAGTTTTTTTCTTTTTTACCAGAAGAAGACTACAGCGGAAAAGGTTAACATAACCTTCTATAGCTATCCACATCCCCCTAATTCTCATCTAATGATAATTTAATCTCATTCGTCTATTCATATAATCATCCAACGGTTAGATGAATATTATTAAGTAATTAGTTTCATTTATTTGATAAATAAATTAGTTACTTATTTAACTTACCAAATATATACAATACGTAATTAAGTTTTGGTACGTGCGGATCCAGACGGTGGTTTCCATAGTTTTTTCTTTTATTGTGATTTGTCTTGTCTACAAATTCCAACAGTGGTATCAGAGACTTTTTTCGGTAAAACTATATAAAACTATTAAATAAATAGTTTAATAAAACATAAATATAATAATTTGTAAATGTGAACGTATTTCATTAATATGTTTATGTTTTCGTAAACTAATTATTTAATGTGAAACTATTTTTGTTTATAAATAGTTTATTCCAACATAAAATATCAATTTGTAAACGTGAAATATAGTTTTACGTTTCGTAGTTGTTTTTTTTTATTATGTTTTCTATTTGAATTCGTAGACCAAACATAATAAAAAAAACTACGAAAACCACCACATGATCCCCACATACTAAAAAAGTCAATTGGAAAGAAAACTACCTCAATGTTTTCGATGACGCTAGATGGCTGCTGTTTACGCGTCGCCCTCTACCGTTATCCACACGACGACCTCTCTACAAGCAAACGAGATAATAGCCCCTTGATGTTCTGAAAACTATTCAGAACGAACCCTAACTATTTGGTAATGCTTTGGAATTTGAGAGAGAGAGGCAAGACACAATTCTCGCTATTATAGGGTTAAAGTTTTTTTCTTTTTCTTCTTTTCAAAGGATGGCTACTACGAAAAAAGTTAACATAACCTTTTATAGTTATCTAGATCAGAACCCTAATTGTGATCTAATGGCAATTTAAACTCGTCCATCAATTCTTATAATCATCTAACGGTTAGATGACTATTATTAAGTAATTAATTTCATTTATTTGATAAAATAAGTTAGTTACTTATTTAACTTACCAAATATATACAACACAGAATCTGATATCTTTTCGTATACTTTCAACGAATCTGGACACGATCTAGATTCATTGAACGTAGACATCGTGCTCACAAGATAATCTATGCGTGTGACCCTGTAGGTTCACTTATTGTTGTCAGTGAATAAAAATGTCGTATACATTTATCCACAAAACATAAGTAGCCTCTAGCAAGACATTATCTTTAACCAAGTTAAGTTAAGTAAAAGATGTGATAACCTAATATCAGTTATAATATTCAGTCATTTCATCAGACGATATCCTAATTATATGTAAGGCATGGACCGAGTCATCCTTATAAAACTTAATTAACTATTTACTTGATCACCAGGTACACTGTTCCAATAAATAATATTAATAACAGCTTATTAATACTTATTTGAGCATGACAATGCATATTGTCCAGTCTTCCTTATCGAGGGGCCCATTAATATCTTTATTCGAATAAGAGAGAGAGACAAATCCCTTTCACTATCTCTTATATTAAAACCATGACAATAAAAGAGCCCAATCAATAGTCATAATGATCGTCTGATTTAAAAGTGATGTTTGACTATGTCAAAACATATTTTCTCCCCATGCAAGAAGTATTACAAACATTAGGTCAAAGGACACCAAACATAAAACTGTGAATAAATACTTATGACTTAAAGCTATGTAATATTTCTTCTTCACTTTGGGTCATGCCCAATATAAATCGCAATATGTATTTATGAATTGGTTTTATATCTCATATTCATGATCAACAAAACTTGATCATCAATGAACTTCATACTAGTTTAATAACAGAAGATGTGATAAAACAAGGGATAAGCAAGAATAATATTTTATTAGCAAGAAGGTTTTACCAGCAAGTCACATACTTGATGACCAAGAGCATAAAATACAATTCAAAATACATGCCTCATAAATAACCAATATAAATGTAAGTCAATTGGCCTAGGGCATATAACTAATATATAGCTAATCAACTAGAGTTATACCCTTACACCACTTATGAAGATATGTGTCATTTGGTTATCATGATTAAATATCTAAGGAAGAGGATTGGGTTCTCTAAAACTAATCTTCCTTCTTCAAGAAGTGTGGTGCCCAAACCTCAAGCATCAACGTACAAGAGGTTACCAAAGAAAGAGGATACGCCTAAGGTGGCTTTCAAAGATCATTCTAAGCCTAAGGTGGAAGACAAAGGAAAGTTGATCACTAATTCAGAAGGTATTTAAAGTGCAATGGTATGGGGCATATTGATATAAATTGTCCTACCAAGAGAAGTTTGGTGTTTAGTGAAGACTTATATGGTTGGATTGAGAAGAGTGATGATGATTGCAAAGTGGTTATTGTTGACAAAGGTGGAAGTAGTGAAGACAAAAGATATTGCCTCTTTTGAAGCCGATGAAGAGGTTGAGCTTTGTGACTTTTAGAGATTTATCTACTCAAGCCCATAAGAAGGAGACTGGCACTCAAAGAGAAAATATCTCTCACACTAAATGCTTAGTAGGAGGTAAGGTGGCTAACCTTATTATTTATAGTGGTAGTTTGCACTAATGTAGCTAGCACTTATCTTGTGGAAAAGTTGAAGTTACCTCTTCTCAAGCATCCTAAGCCTTATAAGCCTCATTGGTTGAATGATAGTGTAGAAGTGAAAGTAAACAAACTAGTGCTAGTGTCTATTGCTAAGAGGTCATATAATAATGAGATTCTTCGCAATGTGCTCCTATGCATACGGGGCATATGTTGTTAGAACATCCTTGGTAATATGAGAGAAAGTCTTCATGATGGTGTGAAAAACACCAACAATTTTGAAAATGATGGGGAAAAATTTAGGTTGAATCCCTTAACTCCTAGTCAAGTCTTTGTAGAATAAAAGAAAATGAGAGAAAAAGAGAGACTAGAGAGTGAGAAAAAGAAAAGGGTATTGAAGAGGGAAAAAGAAGTGAGTGTGGAAAACCCTAGAGAGGAAAAAGTGAAGAGAGAGAGAAGATAAAGAGTGATAGTTGCAAGGGAGAAAAAAGACGCTTCCATGCAAAAGAGAGTGAGATCATAGAAGCCATTAAAAGGAGGAGATGGTGTTACTTCTCTATTCCAAGGGAACATTTATTTCTACGAAGGATAATTTGTCTTCTTTGTCTAATCCGATAGTAAAGATTACTGAAGTGTTTAAAGATATCTTTTCCGAGGAGATGCCCGGTGGACTTCCTCCCTTGAGAGGGATTGAGCATCAAATTGATTTGGTACCCGAAGCGGTATTGCCAAATAGATCGGCTTATGGAAATCCTCCTGAAGAGATAAAGGAGCTAAGAAGACAAGTTGAGGATCGCTCTCGAAAGGATATGTAAAAGAAAGCTTAAACCCTTGGGCTCTTCAATTTTTAATAGTTCCAAAGAATGATAGTACATGGTGTATGTGTGTGGATTGTAGAGCCATTAATAATATAACTATCAAGTATAGACATCCTATTCCAAGATTAGATGATTTGCTTGACGAGTTGCATGATTCTGAAATATTTTAAAAGATTGATTTAAAATCAGTGTACCATGAAATTAGAATGAGAGATGGGGATGAGTGGAAAACGGCTTTCAAAACTAATTTTGGCTGGTTAAATGGCTAGTTAAACCTTTTGGTTTAACTAATGCTCCGAGTACATTCATGAGACTTATGCATAATGTGTTGAAGAATTTTATTTGTAAAATTATTGTTGTCCATTTTGATGATGTTTTGATCTATAGCAAGACTTATGAAGATCATTTGCATCATCTTAAACAAGTTTTGCTAGTTTTGAGAAGCGAGAACTTATATGATAACCTTTGAAAATTTGAGTTTTTCTTTGAAAAAGTGACTTTTCTAAGTTATATGGTGAGTTCTCAAGGCCGTCATGTGGATCAAGAGAAGGTGAAAGCAATAAAGGAATGGCCTACCCTAACATGTACGAATATTATGCAAATAAGTTTTTCCAAACGCACAAGTGCTATGCCCTTTCGAAAAATCCCGACAGTGTCGTGATCTAGCATTCTACTCAAAGTGGCAAAAAGGAATATAACAAAAATATTTTTGGTTATTTCAAAAAGAAAGGAAAAGAAAACTAAGAAATTTTTTTTTATTTTCAGATTTTTTATTCTTTTTTTTTTTGTTGCAGATTTCATAAGGAAAATGAAGAATGACAGTAAAACGACAAAAAGAATGAATTAGCCCCCATACTTAATACCACATTGTCCTCAATGTAGGGGCAAGACTCACAAACAAACAAATAAAACATACATGGGAGGCGCTCTCACAGATAATAAAGAAGTAAAATACACGGGAAGCCATCCCCACACAAACAGATAAAGAAAAGTATAGAAAGAAAAACGCTGATAAATTACAATAAAAACAAAACAAAACATCAAAGGAAAAATAGTGAAAGAAAATAAAATATAATGAAAAGAGAGAAAACAGAAAAACTCTCTATTATTCACCGCCACCACCACTACTACTATCCTGTTCAGGCAGAAACTTGCTGCACATGCAGTAGTAAAGAATTTTGTGGTGGTGAAGTGAAGGTGGAGAAAATTTGATGGAATAAAAGAGTTATAAGAAGAAGAAGAAGAAGAAAAAGAAAAAGAGAGAGATAGAAAACAAACCCAAGGGAGGAGGAGTTTGAAAAGGAGATGAGCTCATCGGAATTTGGTGGTTGGGAGAGATAGAACCGAGAAAAGCAATGGAAGGGAAAAGCTATAGAAGTTGAGAAGTGCAAGAAGAGAAAGAACTTAGGAATTTTGGAGGGGAGGAAAAGGGGAAAATTGCAGAAATTTGCAATTGACAGCTGGAAAATATGATCAAAATGGGTTGACCCGACCCGATTTCTTGGAGAACCGACCCGTAGCCTTACTTGGGACCTGGCATAGGGCTTGTTTCCTCTTAGCACTTTCAATGATGACTAAGTTTGAACAAAAACTCACTTTTGCTTTTTCATGGCATAGGGCTTGTTTCTTCTTAGCACTTTCAAATTTTCCTCTGAGCTCCATGAGATTTCTCCTCTTCTCGTCATTCTTCTTGGATTGCATCCATGGTGCCCGTATACATAAAGAATCACAAACATGAAACGAGTTAGTTTCTTGAATAAGGAAATTCGCTCCCTCACTCTTTCCTATGACGTCAATCTCCATTCCTTGTTGCCGTTCTTTATAACCTTCGTGACTTTCCACAAGACACTTGTTTACTTTTTCTGGCTCGTATTCCTCCAGTTCACCATATTCTCTGGCATGCACTCGTTCCTCTTACTCTCTCCAATTTCGCTTGTAACCCGAGGAGGTTCTTCGATTATTGGTATACTGTTGTGCTTTCTTTCCATTATTTCTTGTTTGGCCTCCCCTTTGTTTGGAAAAGTGGACTCCTCCGATGCTGGAGCTGTTTTCTCCTCTTCATCCACAACCATGGAAAATGTATTCACTATTTTGTCTACACTTTACGAGTTGAACGCCTCTGAGTACTCCCTTAGAATCTGCTCCATATTCCCAGGGAAACTACCAAGTGGTCCTTCAGCGATCAGTTTTGCCAATAGGTTGATCTGACTTTCCTTGTTGTGTATGGAAGTTGTTTAACTATTCCAAATTCTTCCATACTCTTTACCCTGGCCTTCACTTACTCGATATATCTTGAGACAAAATCTTCTAGATCAGGCTGAAGGGGTATTGGATGCACCGCTACAGTATAATCTATGGTAAGTATGTGGTATAACTTCCCAGGGAATGACCGGTTGATTCATTCAACTCGAAATATACAAGTTAGGTTACATGTTATACCCCTTCCAGTTGTCTTGAAACATAGCCTGTTGGTAATTTAGAGGTTGAGATGTAGCCGCCATTCTCTCAACCCCTTGCTCTAATATTGCCGCCAACCAGGCTTCTATGGGTGTATTGGTATCCATGCTTTTTTCTTTGGACCCTAATATCAATAGAATGTATAATCAACATATGCTCCGAAGATAATAACCCGAAATTCCAAAGTCCATACCATAAACACCCAAAGAAATAAGGAACAAGGCGAAATGGACTTAATAATAAAGAGAACCAAAAACAAAATAAAACTATACAAAGGGAAGAAAAGAAGAACTATACAAATGACTAAAGTACAAAAGATTGATATTTCTTTAAATTTGTCGTGTGCCCAGGCAACGGTGCCAAAACTTGATATGCCAAAAACTTGGTGTGTTTGTTTTAAATGAAATAGGAATGGGATCCTACAGCTATAGTGCAAGGCAAGTAGACCTCACACTTGTAAAAATGGGTTCACCCCGAGTGTAGATCTTCTCAAGGATGCCAAGACTCAACTACTCATTTGTTCACTCAATTTTTAGCCTTAAAAGTGTAGTGGAAATAACTGTGATCTACTAGAACAATAAACACAAGCATCAACTAGCAAAAGGAAAACAACAACAAAATTGAAGTTTGGATCTCGAGATCCCCTTAGCCTTGTTACTATGTCAATTAATAAGAATTAATAAAAATTGTAGTTGCCTTAGTGAATTGGGCCATCACACTCGGGCAAACCATATCTCTAGGTGAAAGCCTCTCTATTCTCTATGACTTTTAGACGAGAATATCTTCTCTTCCTAACAAATTATGAATGCACTAAATCCAGGTGATTATTGACCTAAGAGTATAGTAACTATCTCTAGTTCAATACCACAATTAATTCCCAAATTGGAAGCCCTCGGGTGTTCATGACACTTAAAATTGCATATAAATAATCAATTGAAGAACAATTCAATACGAAGAAAAATCCAGTTTCATTACATTCAAGTCCATGTCATAATACCCAGAATTTAGGGTTCAACCCTTGAATCTAAACAAGCTAATTACTCCAAATGCATTGCATGAAATTGAAATTCAACATAAATTAATCTAATGGAGAAGGAAAAAAAATGCTTAGGCGTAGAAAATGAAGCTAAATTGCGTTCCCGAATCGGGCCTAAGTTACTTCTGCGAAGCTTGAATCTGTTTTTTGATCTTCAACTCGACTTGTAATCTTCCAATCCTTGTTTTCTAGTCTAAGTTCTATCCAATAGACGTGAGAACCGGGGGAAATTTGTCATAGAAAATCTTCCTAATTTGCCTCCTAAAAGCCCATCTATGCTACTTTAAACTAAGGATGACTTATGAAGAAAAACCTTAGAAAAATCATTAAGTACAGCGATTCTTTTTACCTACCATACGCGGTAGTCTTCTGTCTCGCATTTGTGCCTTGCCAACGTGTCTACCGCGGTTGGTAGAATGGTCTACCATGCATAGTAGGCTACTGCCTGCGTCGTTCTTGTGTTGTTTTCCATCGTTTTAGCTCCGTTTCAAGTCGTTTTCGTTTGTTCTTTATTTTACTTCATTCCACAAGCACCTAGAACACAAATTGGTGATATGAGATTCAATTGTATACTTCATACCTTAAAATCATCGAAAAAATAATGAAACTAATGTACAAAATAATAGCCAAAATAAAAACTATCAGTGGTGACACTGATCATGAGTCCTTGAAATTTCTTAAAGGACAACAAAAGTTGAACAAGAGACATGCAAGATAGATGGAGTTCATTGACACTTTTCCATGCATCAATCATTACAAGAAAGGTAAAGAAAACATTGTAGCCGATGCATTGTGAAGAAGGTACAGTCTTATCTCTACTTTGCAAGCTCAAATTCTTTGTTTTGAGATACTCAAGGAATTATATGCTAGTGATCAAGATTTTAAGGATATCTTTCAAAATTGCTTGCTTATGCCTTGTGATAAGTTATCACCTTATACATGATGGTTTTCTTTATTATGAAGGGAAATTGTGCATTCCATCTTGTTCTACTAAATTGTTGCTGGTTAAAGAGACTCATTGTGGTGGTTTAATGGGAAATTTTTTCTTTGCTAAAATGTATAATATCTTGCATGTAGATTTCTATTAGCCTCACATGAGAAACGATGTTGAAAATTTTATTGGAAATTGCTTGGATTATAAAACGACTAAATCTACTTCCTTGCATCATGGTCTTTATACTCCTTTACAAGTGCCTAAAGTTCCTTGGGTTGACATTTCTATGGATTTTATTCTTAGTTTTCCTAAATTTCCTAAAGGTTGTAGTAGATAGGTTTTCTAAGACAGTTCATTTTAAAGCTTGTAAGAAAATCGATAATGCTTGCCATGTAGCAAACTTGTTCTTTATTTAGGTTGTACGATTCTACGGAATCCCTAAGATTGTTGTTTCAGATCGTGACACCAAATTCCTTAGTCACTTTTGACGTGTTTTGTGGAGAAAACTTGGTACTAACTTGTTGTATTATATAGCTTGCCATCCACAAACCGATGGCCAAACGGAGGTGGTCAATAGGACCATTGGGCAACTTCTTAGGGCCATCCTTAAGAAGAATTTTTGACAATGGGTAGAAGTTAATCCTCACATTGAGTTTGCTTTCAATAGGGCTAAACATTCTAATAATTCCTTTTTTCCTTTTGAGGTTATTTATGGTTTTAATCCTTCGACTCTTTTTGACTTAGTTCCTTTCCCTATAGATCATATTGTGACCTTGGATAGAAAGTGGAAGTGGGAGCTTGTCAAGTCTATTCATGCCAAGGAGTATAATGCTATTGTGTCCAAAAACAAGAAATTGGTGGCTACATAGAATATTGGGAGGAAACGTGTTGTGTTTAAACCCAGTGATTAGGTTTAGATTCATCTTAGGGAGGAACAATTTACATCTCAACGCAAGACTAAGCTTGATGCTCATGGTGATGGACCTTTTCAAGTTCTTGAGCACCTTAATGAGAATGCATATAGAATTGATCTTCTGGGTGATAACAATGTTAGTGCCACTTTTAATGTTTCCGATTTGTCGCCTTTTGATGTAGGTAAAGATTCAAGGAAGAATCTTTTGAAAGGCGGGGTGGATGATGTGAACCGAATAAGCCAATCACCTTTGCAAGCCAAGAGTGGACCACTTACTAGAGCCCAAAGAAGAAAACTCAAAGCTTTGGATGTTAACAACATGGTTGCTTATTTAGAAGAATCTTTTAAGAGCAAATTAGAAGGGTTTGAAGACCAAAAAAAGGTGTCCAAGTTGTTTTCCAACTGTTCAATTAGCAAGGACTAAACAAGGGAACAAATTGGGGGAGAAATTGGCTAAATATTTGGAGAAATCTACCTTACCGGTAAGCCCTACCCTACCGCTGGCGATAGGTTTTCGGACAGACAGCCCTATTGAAGACTGCACCTACCGCCAACGGTAGGTCTCAAGATAGAAAGTCCCTATGCGTCCTTATGGACAGGATTTTATAATTCAAGTTGTTTTTCTAGCTTTAATACAAGGGGTTTATAGGTAATTTAAGTCATTAATGACTTATTTAGCTCGGGTTAATGTTTAACCTATAAATACCTCATTATATATTGATTGTAACTAATCTTGAAGGAATTTTTCTGAAATAGTTTAGAGAGAATTCTCTTTGTCCCTAAGGTTCTTCACCTTTGCTTAGTTAGCTTGCCAAGGGTTAATGTCCTTAGTGTTCAACAATTGATTACCTTAGGTAGATGAATCCATAGAATTAAATTTATAATCTTAATTGCTTTCATTCATTGAGTCTTAGAGTTCTTATTCTTTGATTAAGTTAATCCTAGGTCTTCTTGATTGTGTGTTTGGGGTTTTAAGGCTGTACTTTCCTGAAGGTTCTTCCTATCAATTTAGGAAAGAGTTTTGCCTCTCAATGTTTTGTTTATCAGGCTTAGATCCTCATAAGGTTTCCACTGGAGGTAATCCTCTGGTTTATAAGGCTTAGATCATCATATTAGGCTTAGTTGAAGCTACAAAATCCTCAATAGAGGTTCTTCATGAAGGAGGTAATCTTGAAGGTGTGCAATCAAATCTACTTGCAATTGAAGATTCACATCGCTTTCCCATGCCCATAAATAAATGAAATGGAGCCTATAGTGTATACCTTAAATACACTACTCCTTGACCTTCATCTTCACTATCCATGTTTGTTGGGGAAGTCACTATTCCCTTCAACAAGCTTAAGTCTATCTATGCTAGAATAAAACTGCAGGATTGAGCGCTTTTTTTGTCCCTTTAGAAATGTTTATTGTAATGAGAATAATATACTTATCAATTTCTATAATTTCTTTCATCGAAAAAACAAACCTTAAATGCCAAGACACCAGAAAAGCTTCATGATCAAATTTGCTTCCAAGTTTCTTGAATGAGTCTATCCACTTGATATGAGTAGTCTTAGCTTTCATTTTATCCACCTTGTCCACTTTCCTTTTTAGATTTTCCTCAACTTTTATTGAATCTTTTCCATCAAGGGGTAACCACAAGGAATTTCCTTGTAGAGAACCAACCAAGAATCATCACATCTTCTAATGTGATGGATGCTTCACCCTAAGGGAAAACAGAAGTACTAGCGGCATTTGAGTTTGTGTCATATTTAGCGGCATTATTCGTGGCGATTGAGTTCTTTCCATATTTGCATGACATTTTTTATGAGATTTTCTTAAATTGTAATAATTTCATGGCACTTTTATGTGATACTTTAAAAAGTAACACCAAATTTGTGGCACTTTTAGGAAGTACCAATTATTGCAATTTTTAATTGTCTAAGTCAATCTAATTTGATCATTAAGATATTTTTACTAAATAAAAAAAATTAACTAGAAAAGCAGAGTCGAAAGCTCCTAGAAATAATACGAAGAAAACATCTAGGACAAGAGTTCACCATAAAGATCTCTATTAATATTGAATTAACTATACTAAACTGTTAATTATGTATCAAAAAGGTGAATTATCCTAAGCTAATTATTGTCTTCTATTGAAGTACAATAATATATCTAAACCAACCTAAACTCTATACTCATGGTGATTAAATTAAACTTGACCTTTAGGATTTTTTATAATTGTTTGCTCCTCAGGCACAATTAAACTACTCTCTTCATCTAAAAATTCCTGTTTAATTCCTATTCTTCCAATAATGGGTCTCACCTTTCAATCGGTCATTCACCCAATTATCTAAAATCAAGGAATTATATCTAGGTTTAAAATAGCAAGCATTAAGAACATAAGAAATAAATAATGACCAACAATAAACACATCAAAATTTAATCAACCCCTCAACTAATAGAAATTCATTAGACTTATCCCATCGTTGATAAAGAAATTAATCACACATATCTAAACAATCAACTACAATCATCAACAAATTCATCTTGCAAATAATTAATAAACAAAATAAAAGGACTCTGCTCCATGAATTGATTTAAAATTTGAGGTTGAGCATTCAAAAAATTGTTGAAAAAATCAATTCTTGTTCTTGAATTGAAATCCTAAAAACTTCTATTCTTAGAAGAACAGAGGGAAAAGAATGATAAATAGAGAGAGAGAGAAGAACAATAGCTCCTAAACTATCTCTGACTCCTCAAGTGTTTTTCAGCCTACACTATTATAATAATACCCTATTAAGTCTCCTAATCAGCCTTTAAAATAAAAAATAAAAGAAAGAATAATAATAATAAATCAAACTTTTAAGTCTTTTAATATAATTTACGACCTGTTTTACGCGGGTGCCCGAATAAAATGTACTGAAACCTTTCAAATCCTGAGAGACTTGCAATGCGGCATAAATTTCGGATGCCCCCACAATGTTTCCAAAACATTGAAGCTTCTTGCGGGGCTTCAACTTAATTGCGAAGAGACTTCCTTGACAACACACAATGCTAAAATTCATAACTTAGACCATTTTCTTGTGCTCCTTTATTGATAAATCTACCCTGGAGCATTCCTTGATCAAGTCTTATACTATTCTCTGCAATTGTATTCCTTATCGTCCATTTAAATAGCAAAACTCCTTCACCCTGCAAAACAAATAAGGGTGAAGAAGTAATCTCATCCATATAAAGAAAAATCAATAAAAAACAAATCATAAGTTAATTAAAATCATGACAAATGATGATTACTTTTATACTATAAACATAACACTTTAGTCTTTATCAAACTCCCCCAAGCTTAGATCTTACTTGTCCTCAAGCAAAATAAACTTGAAAAAACCAAGTAGAATTGTAAAAAAAAAATGTGGGAGTCCTCAGCTAAAAGTTTCCATGAAAGAATCAATTAGAATAATTCCAAAAGCTCATAATTGAACACGTACTAGTATCGCAAACATACAATCTTACAACAAACCTTCCCTTATGATTTAGGGTAACAATATGCTAAACCTTCACTAGCTACATGAACACTCACACTGAAAAGAATAATTTGTTTTTCTCAATTACCCTCTCAATAGTCATGGTCTAACATAAGCTTTCCCATTATCTCATCTCTCCTCCAAATAAAGTGAAAAAAACACAGGCAATTCAAGAAACCATTAGTCACATAGTTGTAACGTGGGCTTGGATTAAAAGTAGGCTAAACATTTTCGAAATGTAGCTCAAAGAGCCAAAAGAAAAATGGAGCAATGTTCAACAAAATCCTACAACACTATCATCTCTAGTTATAAATCCCAACTTCGAAAATAAACCAAAACACCCTTGTAACATCATGTGCTAGATACACACCAACACCAACCAATGTTTAAAAAAAAAAACAAAGAGAAATCGCACTCTCATAAGAGGAAATGTTTAAATTGAATCACCAATTATTATGAGCAAGAAAATTCTTTAATATACAATATTTTTCTTATTTGTTTTTTCTTATTTTTTCTTTAATTTTTTCTTTTTTTGCATTTTTTTAAATTAAATGAAATGACATCATGAAGTAAAATAACTACAAGAGCCACAGAATTCTAAGCATATACAAACATCTTCTTAGTAATTTTATATTTTCCCCTCCGTCTTAAAAGTTTAAAAATTAGTCTAACCTTTTATATTTGAAATCTTTTGAAAAGCCCCAAAAAAAATTGGACTACACAAAAAACTCGCAACAAAAATAACGTCGCCATACAAAAAATTCCTCTCAAGAAGAATTAATGATTGACCAAACATTCAAATCTCTAATTTCTTTACATTTCCATAAAGCAGTTCTTGGCTCAAGAGGCCTAAGGGTGTAAACTCAGGTTAAAATTGTAAGAACCTTTCCCATCACTATAGTTGGACAAAATGAAATGGAGCCCAAAGAGTATAACTTAAATACACTATTTCTTGACCTTTATCTTCACTATCTAATTTGTTGAGATAATCGTTATTCAGTTCAACGAGCTAAAGTCTCTGTATATGCTAGCCAACCAGGTACTATTTTTTTTGTTATTTCAATTTGGAGAATATAATTATAAATTTTCATAATTGGGTGATTTCTTTTCACCTTTAATAAATTTGTGACCTTCTTCGTTCTCTAGAACCATAAAAAGTTTTTTACTTCATAATTACTTCTTCTAAACAATTACATTTATCGGAAACCAGTTTAATCTATGGTGTTTTAGGCCCTGGTTTAATAAAATTTAAATTGAAGTCTAAAAGTTTGAATTGTTTGAATTCTGAATTATTAATTTTAAGTTTAACCATTCAATATGTTTCTAAATGATATATTAATTAAAAAGTGATAATTATATAAAAAAAGTGTAATAATTTTACAAATAATATACGTATTCAAATTTTAGACTTCAGAGTTAAGAAAAAATTTTCTCTTGAAGTTTACACTTACAAATTAATCACGTCCTAAAAAATTAAGTTGTTTGTAAAATTTAATCTAACACACTTAAATATTAAGTACTTAATGATATATATTATCAAACACACTTAAATCAATAAGCTCTCTTAACCAATAAAATTTAGGAGGACGAGGAATTTAACAAATAGGGGATTAACTCTTTGGTATTACAATGTCATTGTGGGAAAAAATATAATAACAAGGATTTTTATTTAAGATGACCAACGAGTTTTCTTTTTTAGCATGACCAACATATATTAGGAAATTTTAAAAAAAGGGTAAGAAAATTAAACATTTAAATCATCATTACCCCTTTAGAGGCTTTTATAAGAGAGAATATTTTGATATTTAATTAAATTCAGGTGCATTTAGAGTTTAATTGGAAAAGATAACTTTAATCTTTATTAGATTTGCAAAGCTAAAGTGAAGAAAAAATGAAATGATAATGACTCATAGAGGTGTTAGAATGAACACATTTACGAATTAATTATTAATCCTTGACATTTTACTCGTTTAATTTCTAAAAATATTTGATTTGGTTTATTTTTTTTCCCTTTGTTTCTTAAGTTTTAGAATTATAAGAAAGAAAAAATAAAGAGATGCTCATCATTCGTCATTGCTTGCATTAAATAAAAGTGGAAGGAAAAGTTTACGGTTAACACATGCATAGGAAGGATAGAAAGAAAAGAAAAATTAAAAATAACAAACAGAAAAGAAAGGGTGGCTGACGTGGTATTTGAATCCAAGTGTGTTAGTGAGTTTTCTTCTAATCGAATTGGAATTGCACTAACTGACAAGCCGAGGGCTTGCTCTTGAGTGATTAAATATCAAGGGAGAGAGGAAGCCAAGAGAACCATTGAAGACATTGAAGCCATATATTCTTTTTTAAGAACATGATTCTTTCTTTCCTTCTAACCATTAATTAATTTTTCGTTTAGAATTGTATTAATTATTTAATTTTTTGAGAATTTATTGGAATATTTTATGTGATTACATATTCTTGAGATCTTTATTTGTTTGATTAAGTTAATTTTTGGTGATTTTCCTTGTAGAAAAATTACTTAGGATAATTGCTACTTCTATCCACGCTTAATTATTGTAGTTTTGAGTATGAAAGATATCTAATTTTTTCAAATATATTGTGGGTTTTGGAATTGAATAGTTCATGCTAATAATAAATGCGATACGTCATAGAATTGAATAAATCATGTTATTAGTTAGATGGGTTATTTTATGCATTTAAGCACAATATGATTCTTTAGTGAATCGAAATTTGTAACCTAGATCACCACATAAAAGGTCTAATCTTTTTCTCTAAATAAAATCAAATCATTGTTATATAGTTTTGTGGTGGATTCAAAGGTCTAAATCATCTTTAAGTTCTTGTTAGTTTTTAATTTGGTTATTTTATTTATGAGTTTTAATTAATTTGAGATATAATATTAGCTAATAAAAATTGATAATTTTTATAAATTAAATTAGGAAGATAATAATTTAGGTGGTTAAGCCTTTCTCTGCGCTTCGACACCCTTTAATCGTGTTTTTAAAGAAAATTCCTCTTTTAACCTAATTTTTTTGTCTTAGCAGGAGACCCATGTAGATGTGTTCTAAAAACCTATCGTGTAGGGATGTCCCATCAAAACACATTCCACAGATTAGGACTTCATATATAATTTTTAATATATTCTATATTTATTTTGTTTGTTTTAGATAATTCTTTTTATTAATTAAATCTAATGTTTTGTGATGATATCATTTTTATAGATATATTTTTCTTCAAAAGTCTCTAAACAAAAATTTTTTAAAAATTGTAAACTAGAAATCATAAAAACTCTTAAGGGAAAATCGGTGTTGAGAAAATTAGACCAGAGATCGAACTGATCAAGGCACTTGTAAATTCTTTAATTAGTTCTACTAGTCGCCAATGTCAAACACGATATTACGTAATATTGTATAAAAATTATAAATATATTAATAACTAAGCAAAAAAATTTCATCCTGGTAAGAATGTGTTTTAAAGCTTATTAAAATTATTTCATCCTATTCAAACATGCGTAGTAATAAAAAGTAATTCATTTACAAACATATCACGACCTCTATTCCTCATTAAATATAATTAAAAAATATTATTGAAGAATGCTAAAATTTAGAACCGAAAGCACTTGCATGACTAGACCCTGATTCTCTGCATATAAATAGAGCACTGGTCCTCTTTATAACTTTGTGAAGTTATAGTGACCAAGTTGGGTTTAATTCCAATGAGCTTTGGCGGAATGGAATATTGCATCTTGGCGAGTTGGTCCTTTAATTGAGGTTAGTACTCGGTTTTACCGCCCATTACCTTTTATTTAGCACAAAATAAAAAATAAAACTTTTAAAAAAATTAATTTTAGTAAAAGTAAATTTATATCATGTATAATTTACTTAGTAATGAAAAAATAATATAAGAAATATTTATTCACCACTTAAAAAATAAAATATTTTTTAAGTGATGACCTTCTTTCTTGTTTTTTTTAGAATAAATGTTCAAATCTTAACTTCTTAAAATAATTCTAATTTATAGATTGTATATTCAAAATATTATTTTGCCACTTTTAAAGTATTTTTCCAGCTATCATTTATGAGATATTCTCTATAAAAAAGAGAAAAAAAATTATCTTCTTTTGGGCTAAATAAAAGGCCCAAGTTCTCCTTATAAGAAAAACAGTCCAAATTCCTTTGCTTCTTCACTTTTTCTTGCCTCAGCCGCAGTGCCGCACCACTATCTTGTTTTCCTTTTATTCTTCTTTTTCTCCATTTTCCTTACACCTTATAGTGAACTCTTGTTTTTTTCTTTTCTTTTTCGTTCTTATCCCTTTCTTTTCACAGACTGCTCTTGTTTTCCTATTCCCCTAATCCGCTTCATTCTCGCATTCTCCTCCCTTCATAAGCTTATCATACAATTAATTTTCTCCTCACCTCAAATTCATTGCTTCTCTCCTTTTCTTCCATGTTGCTATTTTTTGTTTTGAAATGGTTGGATAACATAGGTGGAGAAGTGAGGGGACAGCGGGGATGGTGGAGAACCCCATTTCTCGGTGGTTTTGTGTCAACAATATATTTGTTTTGAAGAAACAAAACAAACCAGGGTCAAGCGGTTCCCAATCAGACTGTGTGACTTTGACAGAGTTCGATAGATTTATTACTATAACTACTAAAAATAAAGATAATATAAGTACTCTTGATTTTATGTTATATATGTTTCATATTTCCAGTATAAATTCAGATTTGTAATTAAAAAACAATCGTTCTAATTTACAAGGTTCAGAAAGTCAAAAAGCAATTTAATAATAATACGAACTCATATTAATAGACCTTAACAAATGTCACAGAACAAAATAAAAATAACAAAAATGGAGCAATATACACGATGATTTGTGAACTTAGTAGTATTAGTATTATAATATGCATCATATTATCAAGATTTTCTTAGTACACAAGATTTTGCCTAGTTTTATCTTATATAAATGAAAACTGATCAAAATAAAGCCAAGCCTATTCATAAATTAAAAAAACTTTATTACTATGAGAAACAAGCCAAAAAAAACTAACAAAATAAAGAAATGGTATCCCCACATTGCATAATCTCATAAAAATTGATGCCCTCAAGAAAAATTTTAATATAGGGAAGCAACCTTTATTAAGGAATCGTACTACTCTCGGGTAGCAAATCACATAATTTGTTAAGCCCTAATTTGTTATGCACTTTAAAGTGCTTAGAAGAGATGACAAGAAATTTGTTGCACTCAATTAATGGTGTATATTATTGTATAAATTGATTTATAGAATAGAATATGGTGAAGAGACACAAGAAACATATAGGGAAGCGGATATTGATGAGTTCATGATACTTATTTGGGGAACTTAGAATGCTAGAAATTAAATTTCTGAGTGAAAACTAGTTTCAAACACCTGATGAGGAAGTTATGTAGGGAGTAACTGCATTTTAAAACAAAGGCCATGGAGAAGTTAGCAATTGGAGCAAAGAGGGAAAGTGGTGTATACCGGATGATAAGAGGTTCTATTCATGTGTCAATAGAGCATTCAAGCGGTAACTCTGACGACGATATAATTGTTGAAATGGTGTCTAATTTTAGTGGAGGAACTGAAAATGGACGAGCTAATTTGGAAGAGGCTAGAGCTCGAATAGCTCCGCAACATTCAAATACAATACAAAATTAATAGAACGGGAAGATGATCTCTCACCTTTGGCTCATATAATTTACTCTCTGAATATAGAAGGAAATAAACCAGGAGATGGTATTCTTCAGTTTAAGGGTAGAAAATGATCTAATGATAGGGAAAAATAAGAAATCGACAATTATTTGAATGGGGATTACATTGACTATTCAATATAACTATGTAAATTGAAATACCAAAACCTCCTCAGATGAAATAATATTAAATTAACAATATTAACAGTTTTAAAAAAATTACATTGATAAATATGTTAGATGACTAATGTTAAAAATTTTTTGATATCATTTTAATAATCAAATAAAAATTGAACTTTATTGAACAAATAATTAATAGGCAAAAATTCTATTATTTGTAATAACAACCATTAACACTAAGAAAGTCAAAGTTTTCATCCTACCATCTTATTATTTTTAATATTAAATTGATATTGGAAAATCTATTTAAACAAGTATTTCATACCTTTTAATAATTAGAGAATTGTCATTATTTAAAAAGAAAAATTTTACTTATCCTAATTAAGAAAAATAGTCCACGTGCAATACACTCGACTGTTCTTAATCTTTCTTAAAAATAAAACAAGCTTTCTTCCTCAAAATACTCCATAGACGATTCGTGAATTCTTAGGAGAATGCATTTCTTCTGTTTGAAAGAAAAGTTATATTTCAAACTCTCATTCTCGAAGTATTTCAAGATGGACTCACGGATAATAAGATAATTAGACTTCATTAATTCAAATTCATACACATTAGCCCCCCCTCCGCCCTCCCTCCCAAAAATTAAGGGTTTATAGAAGTAACAAGGAAGTGCAAGAATGCCATTATCATATAACCAATAACTAGGATAAGAAACAAACAAGTTATCCAATTCCAATTTATCCTTTATCAAACATAGAACCAAGTTTCATCAATCATATGCTTCAAGTATATTCCAAATGAAGTAATCCAAGAGGAAACGTTGAATCTAGACCCATCACCAGTTTGATAAATACCAAGAGTCTTCTTCAAATATGCATTCTCATAGAAATCCATCACAAAAGATTTAAGCAGTGGTTAGCAAAAAATGAGGGCTTTCAAGTCCTATCCCTTTATATTCAATATGCACATCACCAAGCAATGGACGAGAGAAACCATCAACAAAATTAGAATAGTAATATTTAACTCTCTAATCCAAAAAGTCATGATTTAATCTCAAAGTGTATTCAATGGAAAACATTGCATCATTATGACATAGGTAGGAAGACTCCAAAATATGGAACCAATCACAATGAAGACTTTTTCCGAGTATAGTTCATAAGGAGCTAATATATTGAAAAGTGTCTCTATCACAAATGAGAGCAAAAGAAAATTGTGACATCCCCAATTACCTCTTTAGATTCCACTAGGAGGTAAATAGGAACCTACCTCTTGGCAGTTAGTCCATCAAGATAATAGGACTTTTAGGTGCATGAATAAACTCGCAATTACACAGTCTATTGAAGTCTCTTACTTCACTCTAAAAGATTATCTCCTCATGGTTCTTCCTTAAATCTTGTATCAAAAGGATAAATGTTTGAGCTAGGCCCAATAAATTCCTTGTGCTTGTAAGTGTATTTTAAGCTAAAAGCCTAAAAACAACTTATCACACAAAATAAGTTAAAAGTTACTTATTTTAAGTAATGATAAACATGAAAATAAACTATCATAGTAGTGCTCAACATATCATAATATTAAACACATCAAACCATAGTATAAGGAATATTAACGATGTCTACATATCAAACCATAGTATAAGGAATATTAACGACGTCTATGAAAAGATTAGGAAACAACTGATTCGTTAACATGAGAAGAGATTGAAATAAAAACTAGATAATAATTTGGTGTAGGTAAGAGCGGTTTCCTAGCATCAGTAAAATTTCACAAATTTGAAGATGACCTCCAACCTCTAGTACTTCCATGAGCTCTACCTCTACCCTAATTTTATTTATCTGAACAGAAATTTGAGGAATGAGAATATGTAGGTTGGACCAATTTATCTGCTTTTTTGTTTTTCCTGAAAAATAATATGCAAGATTCCTATATGTTAAGCAGGTAAGATAACAAGATTTACCGAAGCAAAATTCACAACAAATCATGAATATCTAGAAATTATTTAGAACGCCAACATAAATGTTTAATATTACAAGTTTCTTGTATTATTTAATTAAAAATTAATATTTTTTGTACTTAATAACTAATTAATTTTTTCTTATTCTGGAGAGCCATGATAGAAAAATACATTAATATTTACAAAACTGAACTTAATTTTATACTGCAATAAAGCATAATTTATTTTAGTGGCTACGACCCTCCCTTGCCCCTTTATTGCTCTGCCACTGTACCTCCACAAATTAAACTTTTGCCGTCCTTTTATTCACAGGTAAATACTTTTTCAAACATTTATTGTACCCATAAACTACTTACATTAATGCACTCATGAAAAACAACACTCAATGACGTGAAGTTTTTAATATATTTTAGGCATACTCCTGCATTTATGCCGCTTATTAAGCCATTACTAGACAACTAAAACAAAGAGTAGACATGCAGCAAATACACATCTCCATTATCTTCGAATCAAGATCACTTAAAATTCTTCTTTCCAAATATTCACCTCTTTAAGAATAAATATACCTTTACTAAAGCAACCATATGCATGGGTGCATGGCTAAAATGTGTAAAATTGCATCACATTGAGTATAGTTTTTCATACAAGAAAAATTTTAAGTAGTCTATAGGTATAAATGTGTGGAAAAAAAAGGTTTTCGCTATGAATAAAAAATGACTAGTTTATATATAGCTCATTTCTCAATCGTCAATGTTCATTTGTAATTCAATTCTATAGTGTACAAAATAGAGAAACGTTTTTATTATATATATATATATATAGTAATGATGCCTTGGAAACAAGACTTTGATCCCATATCTCAAATGAATAAATATTTGAATGTTCTATGTTAAACAATACAAATGAATATGAATAGAATATATATACCCTATACATAACATAACTAAGAAAAGCAAATAACATGTACAAAATAATTAGAACTAAATATTTATAGTAATTCTTCCATATGAGAAATTAGCTATAAATACTTATGAACCATTTTACCTTTTCAATTTATAAAAACAAATTTTATTAATATTTTTCTAACACAAAATAGAAAATATATGGTGGAATCCAACTTAGAGCTAAGGTTATGTCGGTGTTGAGGTTAATGTTATCATTTTCTAAGCAAAATATGGGTGATTTTGCAGCATTAAGTAAAAAGATGAGGTCTTATAAGGTTAAAAAGGCAGGAGCTAAGAGGGTTAAGTAGAATAAGTGGCAATATATATTACCTTTCATTTCACATGTATAATGAAAAAAATTGCCCTCAACCTGAAAATACGATTATAAAGGGAAAAGCTAAAAAATATGCATGTCTATTTATAGCTAGTTTTTCAATAAATAACATAGTAATATGTTCGTTTACATGGAACGTTATATAATATTTTGGGGAATCCCCCAATACAGTAAGAAGGCCTTGAAAGAATACAGAAGGTAAAATTTTAAATAGGAAATAATCATAGCATTGATGAAAACCTATTTTAGAAACAAATATTTAATAGTTATTCAAGAGAAACAATTAAATGATTTCAGATATCTATCATTTGAAAAGCACCAGTGGCCACCATTTGCAGAAAGATAACCAAAGGATCCATATAGAATACGGAGAGATGTAATCTAAAATTTAAAAATTCCTATAAGCAAATGATATTATCAAAAAAATAAATTAAACTAAGCTAGAGAGCACCTTACCAATTTGTTAGTAGTCATCTCTTTGAGTTCTTGCTCTTTTAGGATCCCTAGCTTCTCCTCATTGTCGCAGAAAGTTGATAACATCTCTCATAGCTATTGCTTCTCCTGGTGTCAATCCCAGCAATGTGTTTCTCCCTTTAGCTCTGTTCTCTTGATCAATTTCTGGTTCAATAGTTTGGGTTTCAAGAGGAGAGTCTGGATGACGGTTTAGGTCAATAATTTGATTCCTACAAGAAGACACTAGTACATCATTTAAATCAATAATTTCATTTCTGGTGGAAGATTCTAATACGTTCTGATTCTTGAGAGGAGACTCTGGTAGATCATTCGTGTCATTTTTGTACATGGCGGGATGATTTGGTACACTCTGATCCTTGGAGAGACACTCTAGCAGATCATTCCGGTTATTTTGGTACATGGTGAGACATTTTGGTACTCTTTGACCCTTGGAAAGAGATTCTTGTAAATCATATGGGCTATTTTTGCACATAGTCAGAGATTCTGGTAGGCTTTGACCCTTGGAGAAAGACTCTAATGGATAATTCGTGCTGATAGCTTCTTTAATCTTGGGAGAGAAGCCCGGTGGGACATCAGGATAATTATCTTCGTCCTCTTCTTCTACTTTAATATGTTGCTCATTCAGGGCCTGTCCACTAATTTTAGGAGCCTCAGTTTCCATGTTAAGCACAAGGATTTGTTCTTGATTCCGAAAGTACTTTCTTCCTTTAGGTAAACTTCTTTTTCCTCTTCGAATCCAGCAAGTTTTTGTTGGAGCCAAAACTGAATTCCTCCACCAATTTAAGTAACGAATGCTCACCTCTTGTTTCGACAATCTTGATGGAAAGTACATTGACTGGTCAATACTTAAAGGACAACTATAATTTACTAGTGAGGCTTCAATACTCATATTTGAAGAAGTGGTAAATCCAGGAAGATCTTGATCATATCCAAATTGAAGCACTACAGGATGTGGATTATACACCTCTTCACAATATATACCAATAAGAACACAAGCTCTCAAGCATCGAGCAAAAGATTCTAATTCTTCGTCGAAATATCTGTCGATGAATATTCGTGTTTCTTTTTCCTTGTAAAATTTTGGAAAGAACCAATTATTTATGTTTAAGCAATAAGGTCGCCATAGAAAATCCTGGCAAGAATAATTAATGATTGGCCTAACATTCCCAATCTCAAATCTTTTTTTACCGTTCCATAGGGCAGCCCTTGGGTCAGTAGGCCTAAGGGAGTTGACCTCTGGTTGAAATGGCAGGAACCTTTCCCATGCCCATAATTGAACAAAATGAAATGGAGCCCATAGTGTATAACATAAATACACTACTTCTTGATCTTGATCTTCACTTTCCATGTTTGTTGGTAATTTCATCCACTGGAAAAACAAACCTTGAAAGCCAAGACACAAGAAAAGCTTCATGCTCAAATTTGCATCCAGGTTTCTTGAATGAGTCTATCCACTTGATATGAGTACTCTTAGCTTTCATTTTCTCAAACTTCTCCAGTTTTTTTTCAGAGTTTCCTCAATTTTGATTGAATCTTCTCCATCAACAGATAACAAAAAGGAACTGCCTAGCAGAGAGAACCCACCAAGAATCATCACATCTTCTAATGTGATGGAAGCTTCACCCCAAGGGAAAACAAAAGTATTAGTTTCAACACACCATCTTTCTGCTAACCCAAAAATCAGGTCATTATTTCTTAGAAACTCATACTTGGTGCACAAAACAGCCTCAAGAATTCCAACTTTGCTCCATAACAAATGGTATTTTGGGAACATTTTACTAACCCATTTGTTCCACTCTTGCAAATGATGTTGCCACCCATTGAAGGCCAAATCTATTGGCCATTTTGATTTGGGGGAAAGGATAGGCAGTTTAAAACATGAATCTTCAAGTGAAGCCACAACTGGTTTCAGGAAATGGGCATTTCTTTTAGAAGGAGGTCCGCCAGTATGTAAAAATGAAACCATCAACTCTTCCCTTTCCTCGATAATTGAGTCGTCTATTAAGGAGGGAAAAAAGAGTATCTTCAAATATAATACAATGGATTTTTATTTTAAAGAACTATTTTCTTATTGTTTGGCATTAAATTAAATTTAAGAATCATCCAAAATAAGAGAGAAGACTTTAGTTTGAAAACAGTGGAGATTGGCAGATTGAAACAAGTAGAAATTTCTTTCTAGTGCTTTGTAGAAAGTAAATTATTTCCAAGAGAGTATGCAAAGTTAAAAAAAAAAGAAATCAATTTCGTTTTTAACTTCAATCTAAATACACTATTTCTCATATTAAAAAAACGTTACAACAATTAAATATTAACTAGTGAAGATCATGTTACCTTGTAAAGGTGGTATTTGATAGCCACTCAAAATTTGAAAATTATAGTTCCTGGATTAAATCTCATCAATTTTTATTTATCTTTTATGATCGAAAATGTAGGATGCAAGGCGGAAAAATATATAAATTTCTTTTAATAGAATAAAATTTTTAAAATATTTCTTTTGGTTCTGCAGCTTCTTTAAGAAATTTAAAATTTAAAAGAGAATTAAAATTCAATCCAATCCAAGTCTACACTAACAGGACAAAAAGATCCCCTCCTTTCTTCTTTTGAAAATAAGTCATATGCTTGAAATGGTATTGAACATTTGAAGTATATGATTTGTACTAATCCCATTTTTAGAGACATCAAGTTCTTATCCACTTTTGAATAAATCTGATAAAAAAATTAGGGGATGGATTACTTACGACTTCAAGGCTACTTTGCAAATAAAACATGAGATAATGAAAAAATGACATACAAAAAGAGCCATTGAACTATTGATATAAACATAAAAAAAATAACTGAATAGGAGACAATCATACCTGCAGATACCATGGAGACTAGATTCGATCTTCAGCTTTTTTAAAAGTCAAATAAATAAATCTATTTAGAGTGATCTACAAGTGGGTATGGTATAATATCTCCTTCTAGGGTTCACCAACTAATAGGGAGGCCTTACTCACTCAAAACAGATGAAATGGGACTAGTTGTGTTTTGAATTTTAGTCTCAGTTTAGTTTTATTGGGGGGGTTTTTTGTTAGGGGTGAAAACTTGGGAAAAAGTAGGAGGATAGGTAAATCAGGGTGTGAATATGTTATTACCTTATTTGGTTGCAGTGTATGAATAAATGTGATGCAAATGTGGACGGGAACCCTCCTATCCACTATAGCAAATTAGCCCCACCTAAAACAGATAGACTCAAGTGTAAATGATACTAAACATACCATTTTACTCTCTTATAAAGTAGTTCAATTTATTACAAATTTATCCTAAGTCAAACTCCAGTACAATATATTTATAACATTCCAAGTTTTACACAATGGATATAATAGTAAACTATTTATTTTCCACTTTCACCCTAATTAAACAAAGGGATGTAAGTGTTATTTACTTTCTTTCCAACCATATACAATTTTTCAGTAATTGATTATACTTCCCCTAATGAATAAGGGTACCATTCTATATCCCTTTAACCTTCCTGTCCTCCTCCGCGAACCAAACTATAGTGCTTAAACTACGGTTCTGATTAGAAGTCTAACAAAATGTTATACTAATAATTATAAACAAGAATAAATATGTAATACGTTAACTTTTAGCTACATAAATAATTTAGTGCCGAGAATGTGTCTTGCAAATATTGCAATATTGCAGGAAAAATACCTATATATACCCTACAATAGTCAGGAAATAATTTATTATATTAATATTCTTTCATAGGAAAATAAAAAAGGCCTAATTCATCATTCCTTATTACAGTTTATGGAAACTTTCAATTTTAATTTTTAGATGAAGGGACATTTATTTTAAGAGCAGAACTAATCTAGTCAATGTAATGACAATTTTTTGAACAAAAAATATTTATGTCTATTTAATTTGTATTTCCTAAATAGAAATATTCAATGATAATTATGTATAAAAAGAAAAGGAAATTGATAAATTCAAGGCTATTTTCTTAAATCCAGAACAAATTTCTTTTCATCTCAATATTACCGTTTGTACATATTAACTATTTATTATCCTTAATTATTAGCTTTACAAAAGATAAATTTGAAAGATTTCTAACTTTCAATAATAAAGATTTCTTACTTTCAATATTAAAAGAAGAAGAAGAAGATATATTTTCAATATGATATTTTTTTTGGTAATATTTTCACATAAGAGGGATAAGTACTGCAAATAATACCTTGAACCCGAGGGCAACTTCCAAGGTGCAGTCATGTTGATGAAATGGCTCCGTCCCACTTAAATTGGGAATTACTGAGGCTCTCCAGTCACATGTTTGTCACCCTCTTCTTTAGGATCGTCTCTCTCCTCCTTTTATTTCATCATTCTTCATCTTCTACCCGATAGAATTCTTTAGAAATCTCTATTGAAACCACCACAGTCTTTGTCTTCTTATTGTTTTCTGGGTATACGACAACGATATTTCATCTTGTTAGTTTACAAAGTCGTAATCTATGGAGAAATATAAAAAAATTATTATTATTTGCTGAATAAGTAGTTCTATTAAATAATACAAATAAATTACACAGATGGATAAGAGACACAAACTCTATATATATGTTAATAGAAATAAAACCAATCTTTAGAATATCTTACTGGGTAAAAAATATCAAATAAACAACAAAGAAATTCACATCCAATCTTCTTCTGGCATCTTCAAAAACAAACTTTTGGTACCACGTGCATGTCGAAAATAGTCTCCACCTCATCCGTAAACAGAAATCCAAAAGACTCTGGGATATATAAGTTTTCTTGAGGATTCTCTAGGATAGAGATTAAAAAAAATAACGGACCTAGATTGATTTGGGTTTCCTGAAATTTGCTTCAAGAAGAAGAGTAGAACTTATTCCCTCATGATCAAGGAAAAGACATACTTGTAGATTGTAGATTGGGCAAAAAGATTATGAAACAAAGAGCGAATATAGTTTTTTTATTTAAGAAAACTCCTTATTCTTCCTCTCTTTAGCTGTTGTAATAGTTTTCTGTAGAGATTTTATGTTAATGTAATAGGGCTAAGCACCATAGCAAGGATTCTTAACAATGGTATCAGAGCTTAGGCTCTTCCCAACAATTTACTTCAACAAGCTTAAGTCTCTATATATGCTAGCAAAAATAGCTGGACCGAGCGTTATTTTTCTCCATTTAGCAAAGCGTATTGTAGTGGGAATAATATACTTATCCATTTTGGTAATTTCATCCACCAAAAAAACAAAACTTGAAAGCCAAGACACAAGAAAAGCTTCATGCTCAAATTGGCATCTAAGTTTCTTGAATGAGTCTATCCGATTGATATGAGTACTCGTAGCTTTCATTTTCTCAAACTTATCCAATTTATTTTTTAGATTTTTCCACAATTTTGATTGAATCTTTTCCATCAAGGGGTAACAAAAAGAATTTCCTAGCAGAGAACCCACCAATATCACCACATCTTCTAATGTGATGGATGCTTCACCCTAAGGGAAAATAAAAGTATTAGTTTCAACACACCATCTCTTTACTAACCTAAAAATCCGGTCATCATTTCCTAGAACCTTGTACTTGGAGCATAAAATAGCCTCAAGAATTCCAACTTTCCCCTATAACAAAATTTTGGAACATTTAATCAACCAATTTGTTCCACTCTTGTAACTGATATCTCTACCCATTGAAGACCATAACTATTGGCCACTTTGATTTTGGTTAAAGGATAGGCAGTTTCAAGCTTGAATCATCAAGTGAAGCCATTATTGGTTTCAAGAAATGGGCATTCCTTCTTGAAGGAGATCCGCCAGTATGTGAAAATAAAACCATCAACTCTTCCCTTTCCTCAATAATTGAGTCATCTAGTAAGGAGGGAAAAACTACATGTACCTAGATCTTCATTCGAATATAGTTTTGAAATCCATGAATATAAAAGAGTATCTTTATATATAATACAATTGATTTTTATTTTCAAGATCTATTTGCTTATTAGTTAGCATTAAATTAAATTTAAGGATCATCTTAAAAAATAGAGAAGATGTTAGTTTGAAAATAGTGGAGATTTATTTATTTATTGTAGATTAAAACAAGTGGAGATTTCTTTCAAGCACGTTATAGAAAGTAAATAATTTCCAAGAGATTATGCAAGGTTAAAAAGAAAAAATAACCAATTTTGTTTCTAACTTCAATCCAAATACACTATTTCTTGTATTAAAAAAATGTTACAACAATTAAATATTAACTAATGAAGATCATCTTACGTTGTAAAGGTGGTATTCGAAAACCACTCAAAGTATAGTTGTTGGATTTAATTTAACCGATTATTATTTATCCCTTGTGATAAAAAATGTGGGGTACAATGTAGAAAATTATATAAATTTCTTTTAAGAGATTAAAATTTTTAAAATATTTCTTGGTTCTTTATCTTCTCTTAGAAAGAATTTAATTTTTTTTAAAAAAATAAGTTCAATCAATTCCAAGTCTATACTAATAGGACCAAAAGATCCCTTCCTTTCTTCCTTTGAAAACAAGTCATATGTTAGAAATGGTATCGAACATTGGAAGTAAATGATTTACATTAACCCTATTTTTAGAGACATCAAGTTCTTATAAACGTTTGAATAAATCGGATAAAAAATTAGGGGACGGAGAACTTACAACTTCAAGGCTATTTGCAAAGAAAACATGACATGAGGAACAATGACACACAAAAAAAAAAGGCATTAACTATTTATATAAATGTAGAAAAATAAATGAATAAATAAAGAGGAGGATTAGAGGAACAAGAGATAATCATATCTTAAGATACCATTGAAACTAGATTTGATTTTTAGGTCTTTTAAAAGGCCAATGAATAAATGTATTTAAAGTGATTTACGAGTAGACATGAATAAATGGGTGACGTGGTATTTGAATCCAAGTTTGTTAGCATGTTTTCTTACAGTCGAATTGTAATTCAACCAACTAATATACCTATATAGAGGGGCCGCAAGTAGAGGGCTTGCTCTTGAATAATTCAATATCAATGGAGAGAGAAAGCCGTGGCAACCATTGAATGCATTGAAGGTATATGTTCTTTCTTTCCTTTTAATTATCTATTTAGAATCGTATTGTTTATTTATTTTTGGAGATTTTGTTAAAATATTTTTTGTGATTACATATTCTTGGGATGTTTATTTATTTAATTAAATATTTTTTTGTATTGTTCTTGTAGAACAATTATTTGGGTTAGTTGGTACTTTTATCTATACTTAATTGTTGCAATTTTTAGTACGAGAGATATGTAATTTTTAAAAATATATTGTGGGTTTAGAATTGAATAGTTCATACTATTTATAAATGAGTTGTCATAGAATAAATAAATCAAGCTAATGGTTAGATGAGTTATATCATGCATCTAAGTACAATATGTTTCTTTAGTGAATCAAAACTTGTAGTCTAGATTAGCACATAAAAGGTGTAATCTTTTTCTTCAAAATAAAATTAAATCATTAATATATAGGTTGGTGGTGGATTTAAGGTTCTAAAGATCCTTTGTTGGTTAAGCTCTCGTTAGTTTTTAGTTTGGTTATTTTATTTTTAAGTTTTAATTAATGGAGGAATAATATTATCTAATAAACATTGATTATTTTTATAAAATTAATTTAGGAAGATAATAATATACGTGGTCATGCCTTTCTTTGTTACTCGACACCCTTTTACTAACCATAATATATTGATCTTGTGCATTAACAAGCATTGGGTTTAAAATTTTTTAGAAAAACCCAACCAATGACTTTAATTTAGTGCAAAAAGAAGAGCAAAAAAGACAAAAGAATTAGAGTAAGTAAAAACATGCATGTGGGTTAAGAGTTTTTTCTTCAAATAATCATGTTTTTAAAGAGGAGTCCTCTTTTAACTTAATTTTTTGTTGTCTTAGCAGGAGACCCATATAGACGTGTTTTGAAAACACATCCCGTGTAGGAATGTTCCAGCAAAACACATTCGGCACATTAGGACTTCATCTGTAACTTTTAATATATTTTATGTTTATTTTGTTCTTTGTTAGATAATGCATTTTCTTAACTAAATGCATTTTTCTATTTAATACAATTTTTATTGATATATTTGTCTTTGAAAAACTCTGAATAAAAACTTTAAGAAAATCTTAACTATAAATCAGGAAAATCGGTATTTAGAAAATCGGACCGGAGATCGAACCGATCGAGTTACGTGTAAATTGGTTTATTAGTTCTGCTAGTCTAACCAATGGTCAATTAGGATATTATGTAAAAATATAAAATTAAAATTTTTAATATATTATTTTTAAGAAATTTTTTTTTATCCAGGTAAGAATGTATTTTAAAGCATGTTGAAATTACTTCATCCCATTCAAACATGCACGGTAATAAAAAATAATTCATTTACACACATTGCACACAATATTTTTCACTAAATATAATTGAAGAATGTTAAAGATTCATAAAATTTAAAGACGAAAGTGCTTGCATGAGCAGACCCTGATTCTCTGCATATAAACGGAGCACAGGTCCTTTTGATGTCTTTGTGGGGTTATGGTGACTGAGATGGGTTTAATTCCAACGAGCTTTGGCGGAACGGAACACTGCATATAGCCGAATTGGTTCCTTAATTGGGGTTAATACTCGGTTCTATTGCCCCTTACCTTTTTATTTAGCACAAAATAAAAACTAAAATAAAATAACAAAATCATTTTAGTAAAAATAAATTTATATAATGTATAATTGACTTAGTCATGAAATAAGAATTTAAGAACTATTTACTCACCTTTTAAAAAACTAAACTATTTTGAATAAGTGATGATGTTCTTTCTTATTTTATTTTTTAGAATAAATGTTCTAATCTTAACTTCTTAAAAAATTCTAATTTGTAGATCATATCTTACTAATATTATTTTGCCTGTTTTGAAAATTTTCCAACTATCATTTAAGATATCCTCTATAAAAAAGAGAAAACAAATGAACTTTTTTGAAGCAAAATAGAAGGCCCAAATTCGCCCTATGGAGAAAACAGTAAAAATTCTTTTACTTCTTCACTTGTCCTTGCCTCAGTCACAGTGCGGCACCACTATCTTGTTTTTCTTTTATTATTGTTTTCCTTTTATCCTTCCTTTTCTCCATTTTCCTCACACCTTTGAATGAACTCTTCTTTTTTTCTTTTCTCTTTTCCTTTTATCCCTTCCTCCTCAGAGACTCCTCTTGTTTTTCTATTCCCTTAATCCCCTTCGCTCTCACATTCTCCTTCATAAACTTATCATCAAATTACTTTTGCTCCTCACCTTGCATTCATGGCTTTTCTCCTTCTTTTCTTCCATGTTGCTATTTTTTGTTTTGAAATGGTAACATAGGTGAGAAGTGAGGTGAGATTGGGGATGGCAGCAGAAGCTCATTTATTTGTGGTTCTGTATCAAAAATATGTTCTTTTTTAAGAAAAGAAAAATCAGGGTCAACCGGTTCGAGTGGTTCCCAATCGACCTACCTAGTTTTGACTGAGTTTGACAAGTTTACTACTATAACTACTAAAAATAAAGATAATATTATTACTCTTAATTTTATTTCTATATGTTAGATATTTCTAGTTTAAATTTAGATTTGTGATTAAAATAATATTTATTCTAATTTACAAGGTTAGTAAGGTCAAAAAATATTTTACTAATAATACAAACTCATATTAACAGACCTTAACAAATGTAATAGAACAAACCACAAATAACCAAAATAAAGCAATACACATAATGATTTTGCGAAATGAGAAGTATTAGTACTATAATATGCATCAGATTATCCAGATTCTATTGGTACACAAGATTTTCCTAATTTCATCTTATGGTGAAGAGATGCAAGAATCATACAGGGAAGAGGATATTGCTGGTTCATTATACTTATTTGTGGGGCTTGAAAGGCTAGAAATTAAATTTCTAACTAACAACTAGTTTCAAACACCTGATGATGATGTACTTTTGTCAAAGTAAATATATGTAAGGAGTAACAATAATTTAAAACAAAGGTCATGGAGAAATAAGCAATTGAGAGAAAGAGGTGAAGTGGAGTATACCGAATGAAAAGAGATTCTATTCATGTATCGATGGAGCATTCAAGCCGTAACTCTGACGATGATATAATTGCTGCAATGGCACCTAATTTTAGTGGAGCAATTGCAGATGCACAAGCTAATTTTGAAGAGGTTGAGCTCGAACAGCTCCCGAACATTAAAATACTATGCAAAAATATTGAGAATGGGAAGATGATCTCTTACCTTTAGCTCATATAATTGACTCTCTGAATATAGAAGGATATAAACAACGAGATGCAGTTCTTCAATTTAAGGTTATAAAATGATCTTATTGTGGGGGAAAATAACATATTGACAATTATTGGAATGGGGATTACATTGACTATTAAACATAATTATGTAAATTAAAATACAAAGCATCCTCAAATACAATAATATTCAATTAATAATGTTGATAGTATTAGAAAAATAGTACATGATAAGCAAAATACGTGTAATTTTGCATCATTAAATAAAAAGAGTAAGTCTTATAGGGTGAAAAAGGCAGGAGCTGAGGGAGTTAAGCGGGGTAAGTTGCAACATCTACTACCCTTCATTTCACATGTAAAATGAAAAAATTACGCTAAACCTCAAAATATGGTTATAAACGGAAAATCTAAAAAATATGCATGTCTATTTATAGCTAATTTCTCAATAAATAACATCGTAATGTGTTTCTTTTCATGGAACTTTATAAAATATTTTGGGCATCCCCCAATATTGTAAAAAGCCCTTAAGGAATGAAAAAGGCAAAGTTATAAATAGGGAACAATCATAGTATTGATGAAACCTATTTCAAAAATAGATATTTCATAGTTATTCGACATAAATAATTAAATGATTGCATGTATCTATTGTATATTTTTAAAAGTACCAGTAGGCAACATTTGCAGAAAGTTAACAAGAGGATCCATATAAAATAAGGACGGATGTAATTCAACATTTAAAATTTCCTATAAGCAAATGATATTATCAGAAAAGAAATTAAACTAAGCTAGAGAGCATCTTGGCAAAGTCTTATTTTTAAAGATGCATCTAGGCACAAGCTAATTTGGAAGAGGCTAGAACGGCTCCCCAACATTCAAATACAATACAAAATTAATGAGAATGGGAAGATGATCTCTAACCTTTAGCTCATGTGATTGACACTCGACTATAGAAGGAGAAAAACCAAGAGATGGTGTTCTTCAATTTAAGGGTATAAAATAATCTAATCGTGGGGGAGAATAAAAAATTGACAATACTTGGAATGGGGTTCTTCAACCGGGCTTCTTCCATAATCCTGCCGTTAACAGTTTGTACAGGGCCAACCGTCAACGGTATGTCTTACTTTTCTAAAGACTTCAATGTTTATTCCTCCAACCTGCTTCATTGGTTGCTCCTTTCTTAGGACATGCAACCATTCTTAGGAGTTGTATCTTGAGCAACTTGGGAGGTTTATTAACATCTCATAAGCCTTTCATCTTGACATTTAATCCTTCCTTCATGAATTCTTCCATAAATGGCATCATTCCTTTACCTATGCCTTTCTCATGTTCCTTGTGGTTGGTCCTTGAATTAACTCCTTAGCCTCTTGATCATCCCGGTTCATATCATACCCTCTCTCTTAAAAGGATTTCTCCTAGAATCTTTTCCTTCAAAGGCAAGCAATATTAGAAAGGATTCAACAATATAAGCATTCGTAAGAGTTAATCAATTAAGTGCAATGACCATCTAAACAACAAAATAAGCATGGGTTCTAGAACTACTTTAAAAGGCTGATTAAACGCAAAGCTAACATTATAATGGAATCTCAGAGAATAAGAGTAGAGACTAGAATGATTCAGATTCCACCAGAAGAAGAAATATTTTTCAAAATGATTTTCTTTTTTTATACTATTTTCACATAACAGGGATAAGTACCGTAAATTATACCTTGCACTTGAGTGCAACGTTCAAGGTGCACTCCGGGGGTTAAACTGGCTCCCTCTAACTTAAATTAAGAATTACTAGGGCTCTTCAGTCACGCGTCTGTCAGCACGCCAGCCTCTTCTTTAGCATCGTCTCACTCCTCTCCTTTTTTTTCATCATTCTTCTTCTTCTAACCGATAGAATTCTTTAGAAATCTCTACTCGAACCACCACAGTTTTTATTTTCTTATTCTTCTCATGGTATTCTCAAAACAAGTGCCATGTAGGGACGTTTGATCAAAATACGTTCTGCGCATTGGTTATATTATTACATTTTTATGTCTTTTTTGTATTGTATTCCATACTTATTTTTTTTATTAGATAATGTTTTTTAATTAACTACTTATAGTTTTTTGTTTTAATATAATTTTTATTGATATATTTATCTCGAAAAAACTCTAATAAAAATTTTAAGAAAATGCTAAACACTAAATCTTAAAACCTCTTAAGGAAAAGCCAGTGTTGAAAAATTTCACCGAAGATCGAACCGACCAAGCTACTAGTTCATTAATTCATCGGTTCAAATGGTCAAACCAGTCGTCGAATAGGATATTATGTAATGAATATATAAAATTATAAATATATTAATAACTTAGCGAAAAAATTTCATAAAATTATGAATGCGTTTTTTAACAAGTTAAAATTATTTCATCCTATTCAAACATTCATACTAATAGAAAATGACTTATTTACATACATATCATACACGCTCTTTTCACTAATTCAAGAATACTAAAGATTTATAAAACTAAAAAAATGAAAGTGTTTGCGTGGTCACCATGTACTAAAGAAAGATTTACTAAAGAAGGGGCATTGGTCCTCTTGGTATCTTAGTGGAGCTATGGTGACCATGGTCACCATGTTGGTAATTCGTAGAGCTGGAAAAGTATGATTCTGATAAGTAGAAAGTTTTTGCAGCAAGGGAAAGGTAACAATCTAATTTTATCACCCTTTAGCAACTCGCTTCATTGACATCTTGCATCAATTGAAAAAGAAGAAAAAAAAAGAAGCAAAACACTTAGGTTTCCTTCTTCAAATTCCTGTTAATTTCCTCTGTTATTAATTGCTCTCCTTTTCATCTTATTATTAAGATTTTATATCTGATCAAGTAACGGTAAGGAAGTTCCGTTCGAATTATACGCCTTCTGCAATTTTGTGAAAAGGATTTAAGGTTGAGTAATGGAGAAGTGATGGGTGAGAAAGAACAAGGGAGAAGATAAAAGTAGTGGTGAGACTAAGTGGTGGCTATAGCACTACGAGGGAAAAGATATTTATAAACTAGCAATATTCGTCTCTATTTGGCAAAATTTCATCTCCAAATTGTTTTAGAGACAATTTTGAGAGGAAATAAGTGACAACAATACTTTTTCATTTTTTAGTGGATCCCAATACTTTTAAGGGGAAAATCACTTCTGCTTTCTTAAAGACATCTAAAAGAAGTTTTTCAAACTCTTCCTTCCTATTCATTGCAAATCTATCAGGAAAGGGATGTTCGAACTTAATAGTAATAGATGACTCTTCCACATTAGGTTATTCTACTCTAAGCTCTTCATAGAAGTAGGGTTGGATCTATTTCTAACTCATTCTCCTTATCTATTGGCTTCTTTCTCTCAAACTCTTTGAACTCCTACTAAGCCTAATGGTGATAGCCCTAAAATTATCTTTATGATAAGGGGTTGAGCAAGAAGTTTGTTGGATAGTTGAACAATTTATTTGGCTTCTCTAAGAAGGCAATTGTCCTACTTTGCCTCTCTATGTTCTAGATACTAGCTTCAGTGTCCTTTTTTCAAGTTAAAGTACACGAAGTAAGGGATTTAATTAAGAATATCTTCAAGGGATGTCCCTTGAGATTCAGTTCCAGACGAGATAACATTATGAGAAGAATTGGGAACAAATCCTGGAGGATGATTGTATTGAGGTTGTCTAGACCCTTGATTTCTCCACTAAAAGTTAGGGTAATCTCTCCAGCCTTCATTGTAAGTGCTTGAGGAAGGATTATACCTTCCCTGTGATGGATTAGGAAAACCTCCTACTACACTAACCTATTCACCCTTATAGAAGGTAGGACATGTATCAGTGGTATGATTATATGCCATGAAACTTTTACATGCCTTAACTTATGCATTCATGATATTATTCTTAAAAAAAAAGTTTCCCAAAAAAAGTAGTGCGGTTATCTAATTTAGTTTCCAAGTGCATAAGTATCTACCGCACTTACTTTCCTAAGTGTTTTACATAGTTCGCCAAAATTTTGTGTGTTAGAGGCCATGTTCGCAATCAACTCATGAACAGTTTGTGGAAAATTATACAAAAAATCTTTGGCTATACCCTTTAAACTAAATTGAAAAGCACGCAACTTAATAACTTCTTCCTCAACGTTCAGGTTTCATATTAGATAAAAAAACGAGTTCTTTTCAATGACTATGTAGTACTTCCTCAGATAACGCATTAAAAGTAGGCATCACTCCGATAAAACAAAAATGCAACATAAATGTATTAGTTATGTAATAAAAAATGATGCACAACAGTCAATTATCAATAGTTAATGGCATTGATAAAGACTAAGTTTAATCACGTAGGAAAAAACTAGCTTCAGTAGTTCTGCGCACCTTCTTGTACTTGGTGTGCAAAATCTGTCCCTGAGAAAACTATGTTGTGGCATCAGAGGATCTGCCACATTAGTGAAAAGGAGCTTTATCATTTTACAAAAACAAAAACTTTTATGTGGTGACAAAATTGATTCCTTGGATTTTTGTTATCACTGTGTTTTGGGAAAAGAATATAAAATCAGTTTTTCAACCAGCACACGCAAGTCTTTTGTACCTCTTGATTATGTGCATTGTGATCTGTGGGGGCCTGAGAAAGTTCCGACTTACGGTGATAATGTTTATTTCTTGTCTATTGTTGATGATTTTTCTAGGAATGTATGTGTTTTTCTTTTATAAACCAAAGACCAAACATTCAAAAAATTTTGTGAATGGAAATGTTTTGCCGAAAATCATTATTGAAATAAACTAAAAACTATCAGGATCGATAACAGTCTTGAATTTTGTACCGGAAGTTTTTTTACTTTTGTGCATCGCTTGGCATTTTACACCATAGAACGGTTAGACATAACCCACCACAAAACGGAGTTGCCGAAAGGATGAATCGTACCATTATGGATAAGGTCCGGTGTCTTTTAGTTTCTTCTGGTATCCCAAAACCTTTCTGGGGTGAAACTGTTAGTACAATAGTACACCTCATCAATAGATCTCCATCCATAGCTATAAACTTTAGGACTCCTATAGAACTCTTGTGTGGTAAACCTCCTAATCTTTCCAATCTGAGAGTTTTTGGCTGTGCAGCCTTTGGTCATTAAAAAGAGGGAAAACTAGATCCAAGGTCTAGAAAGGGGTTGTTAATAGGATATCCTAGTAGGGTAAAGGGTTATAGAGTGTGGTTAAAAGGTGAACCAGGGGTGAGGGCTATTATCAGTAGGGATGTCATCTTCAACGAGTTAGAGATTCCTTGTCTTAAGGATAAACCCATCGCCGATAAACCTCCTAGTATTCTCACTCCTAGTAGCATTCCGGTAGAGGTGGAGACCATCTCCGAACCTTCCTTAGATCCGCCTCAGGAACCTGAAACCAATCCTGAGTCTTCTGCTCCTTCCAATAGTACTCCTGTTCCAGAAACTTCTGACCCTATTCAAGATGGTTGTGATGAGGGAGAGGAAAATCCTGAGGCTCAAACCCAAGCTCTTAGGGATTATCAGCTTGCTAGAGATCGAGTCCGTAGGATACCCAAGGATCATCCTCAGTATGGTTACTCCTACATTGTATCATATGCTTTTGTTGTTGCATCTTATGTGGAGGAAAAAGAACCTTTATTTTTTCTGAGGTTTTGAAAAAGTCTCAATCGCATTTTATGGTTACGAGCGATAGAAGAAGAAATTTTTTCTTTAAACAAAAACAAAACATGGATTCTTGTTCAAAAACCTTCAAAACAAAAACTTGTTGATTGTAAATGGATCTTCAAAATAAAAGAATATGAGTCTTCTAACGATGTATGATATATGTTATCATATATTAATCTAATACACTTAAGTATTAAGTACTTAATGATATATGTCATCAAACGCACTTAATTCAATAAGCTCTTAACTAATAAAATTTTGGTCAATTAATTTAACAAACAAGGGATTAACTCTTTCATATTCAATGTGATTGTGGGAAAAAATATCATAACAAGGATTTTTATTTAGAATAACCAACGAGTTCTCTTTTTTTTTTTTTAGGATTACCAACATATATTAAGAATTTTTTTTAAAAAAAAGTAAGAAAATTAAATATTTAAATCATCATTACCCCTTTAGAGACTTTTATAAGAGAGTAGATTTTTGTATTTATTTTAATTAAATTTACGTGTATTTTGAGTCTAATTGAAAAAAATAACTTTAATCTTTATTAGATTTGCAAGGCTAAAGTGAAGAAAAAATGAAATTATAATGACTTATAGAGGTGATTATTTTTTTTGCAAATGAAGACCTTTTAAGTTTTAATTATTAATCCTTGACAGTAGTACTCATTTAATTTCTAGAAATATTTTATTTGATTTATTTATTTTCCCTTTTTTCCTTAAGTTTTAGAATTGTAAGGGAAAAAACATGCTCATCCTTTGTAATTTCTTGCATTAAATAGAAGTGGAAGGAAAATTTTATATTAACACATCCAAAGGAAGGATAGAAAGAAAGCAAAATTAAAAAGAACAAACAGAAAAGAAGGGGGGGCTGACGTGGTATTTGAATCCAAGTGTGATAGTGAGTTTTCTTCAAATCGAATTTGAATTTCACTAACTAATATACCTATATAGAGGGGCCGCAAGCCGCAGGCTTGCTCTTGAGTGAGTAAATATCAAAGGAGAGAGGAAGCCACAGGAACCATTGAAGGTATTGAAGCCGTATATTCTTTTTCAAGAATTTGTTTTTTTCTTTTCTTTTAACCATGAATTAATTTTCCGTGTATAATCGTATTGTTTGTTTTATTTTTGGAGAATTTACTAGAATATTCATGTGATTATATGTTCTTGGGATGCTTATTTATTTCATTAGGTTAAGTTTTTGTAATTTTCCTTGTAGAAAAAATTATTTAGTTTAATTGATACTTTTATCCATGCATAATTATTGTAGTTTTGAGTATGATAGATATGTAATTTTTACAAGTATATTGTGCGTTTTAGAATGAATAGTTCATGCTAATTGTAAATGAGATATGTCATGGAATTGAATAAATCATACTATTGGCTAGATGATGGGCAATATCATGCATTTAAGCATAATATGTTTCTTTATTGAATTGAAATTTGTAACCTACATCATCACATAAAACGTCTAATCTTTTTTTCCTAAATAAAATTAAATCATTGATATATAGTTTAGTGGTAGATTCAAGTTCTAAATTATCTCTATTAGTTAAGCTTTTGTTAGTTTTTAATTCGGTTAGTTTATTTATGAATTTTAATTAATTGAGATATAATATTAGCTAAAATAATTGATAATTTTTATAAAATTAATTTAGTAAGATAATAATTTACGTAATTATGCCTTTCTTTGTGGTTTGACACCTTTTTACTAATCGTATTACATTTATCTTGTGCACTTACAAGTATTGGATTTAAAATTTGTTAGAAAAATTCCGACCAATGACTTTAATTTAGTGCGAAAATCAGGGAAAAAAAGACAAAAGAATTAGAGTAAGTCAAAACATACAGGTGAGATCTAAGAGTATTTCCTCAAATAATCGTGTTTTTTAAGAAGAGTGCTCTTTTAATCTAATTTTTGTTGTCTTAGTAGGAGAGCCATATAGGCATGTTCTAAAAACGTACCGTGTAGGGAATTCTCCATTAAAACACATTCCACACATTAGGACTTCATATATAATTTTTAATATATTCTATTTATCTTAGGAGAGAATGTAAATTAGGATGTAAATTAGGATGGAAATATCCTATTTATCTTATTTGCTTGCAATGTATGAGTGAATGTGATGCAAATATGGAAGGGAACTCTTCCTATCAACTATAGCAGATTAGTCCTTCCTAAAACAGAGAGACTCAGATGTAAATGATAATAAAAAGACCATTTCACTCTCTAATAAATTAGTTAAATTTATTAAAAATTTATTCTAAATCAAACTGGTATACAATATATATAAGGTTCCAAGTTTTGCACAATGGATATAATAGTAAACTATTTATTTTCCACTTTCACCCTGATCAAACAAAGGAATTTAAATGTCATTTACTTTCTTTCGAACCATAAACAATTTTCAAGTAATTGATTATACTTCCCCTAATGAATGTAAGGGGGCCATTCTATATCCCCTTACCTTCCCTATCCTCCTCTATGAACCAAATTATAATGCTTAAACTAAGGTCCTGATTAGAAGTCTAACAAAATGTTATACTAACAATTATATATACAAGAATAAATGTGTAAGACATTAACTTTTAACTGCATAAATAATTTAATACCCTGAATGTGTCCTGTAGATATTGCAATATGGAAAGAAAATAATCTATATACAACCTACAATAATCAAGAAATAATTTACTATACTAATATGCTTCTATAGTAAAATAAAGAAGGCCTAATTCATCATTCCTTATTACATTTTATGGAAACTTTCAATTTTAAATTTTTAGTTGAATGGGCTTTCGTTTTCAATGTAGAACTGATTCAGTTAATGTAATGACAAGTTTTTGAAAAAAAATATTTATGTTTATTTAATTTGTATTTCGTAAATGGAAATTTTCAATGATTATTATGTATAAAAACAAAAGGAAATTGACAAATTCAAGGCTCTTTTTTTAAATCCATAAAAAATTCATTTCAATCTCAATATTACCCTTAGTAAACATTAACTATTTATTATCCTTAGTTATTCACTTTAAAATAGATAACTTTGAAAGATATCTTACTTTCAATAAAAAGGATTTCTTACTTTAAATATTAAAAGAAGATGACATAGTTTTCAATATGATATTTTCTTTTTGGTAATATTTTCACATTAGAGAGATCAGTACCACAAATTATACCTTGCACCCCGAGTGCAACTTCCAAGGTGCACTCCAAGTGTTCAAACGGCTCCATCCCACTTAAAATGGAAATTACTAGGGCTCTTTAGTCACACTTTTGTCTCCCTCTTCTTTAGCATTATCTCACTCCTCTCCTTCTTTTTTCATCATTCTTCATCTTCTGCCCAATAGAAATCCTTAAAAATCTCTATTCAAACCACCACAGCCTTTGTTTGTTTATTGTTCTCTGGTTGAATGACTATGGTAGTTCTTCTTGTTATTTTGCTGATTCGTAATCCACGGAGGAATATAGAAAAATTATTATTATTATTTGCTGAATAGTAGTTGGATTAAATAAAAATAAATAAATTACACAAATGGATAAGAGACACAACCTCTATATCCATGGTCATAGAAATAAACCAACCTTCAGAATCTCTTACTGGGTACGAAACATAAAATAAACAATGAATAAACTCACCTCTAATATTCCTCTAGCATCTTCAAAATTAACTCTTCGTACCACGAGTATGTCAAAAATAGTCTCCTACTCATCCGTAATCAGAATCCAAAAGACTCTTGGGCGTATCAGTTTTCTTCAGGATTCCCTAGGATAGAGATTAAAAAAAAAAAAGAGACCAAGATTGAATTGAGTTTCAAGAAATCGGCTTCAAGAAGAAGAGTAGAACTAGGATCTGAAATGATCGGGCAAAAAGATAATGAAACAAAGAACTAATATGGTTTCTGGATGCAAGAAAACTAGAAAATAATGAAACTAGAGATAGAAGGGATTCCCTGACAGAGGTTAGTACTCCGGCCATAGCCGAAGCCCAACCTTGGCCGAAGAAGACAACAATGAGAATAAGAGGGGCTTCAGGAAGGATAACAAAGTGAAGAGAGAGAGAGAGAGATAAGAGCAAAGAAGGTATGACTTTGTCATATCTGCAAGATTTTTTCTATAGTATTCTTCTCCATTGCTTGTAGGTTAAAAAATTAATGTCACATTTATTTTAACATGAATAAGATGGAGCAGTTCTAGAAATTACTTAGTAGCCTTTAAAAAATATATATTTTAAATCTTATGAAACTAAAAATAGTTGACATAAAAGTAGCTAAAGTATGCTAAAGAATGAACAAAAAAACCCTGTAGTTTTTGTAATTGTAAAATAGGTACACGATCTTTGACAAATGGCAATAATTGAGTGAAGAAATTTTATTGATGGAGAGATCAATTGCTTGAAAATTTTAAACGTCTTGTTTACCTCTATGACGAGAAATAAAAATTCAATATATTAAACAATAGTTTATTTTTCAATCTTAGAACAAAAGAAGAAAACCAAACTGTCTTTTCTCTCGCCTGAACCATCAAGTTCCTGCCCGCGCTATATATGTACAATCAGTATTGCCTCATCCTTTCTCTTCACTTCTCTTTTTCTCACCCTACCATGTCCATAGAAAAAAAATGTAGTAATACATAAGTATTTTGAACTGATGGCTGCAGAAACCCTAAAATCGATAGCCAAAATTCCCATTTTGTGTCCAAATCCGCATACCCTCGTAGAGCTAGAAGACCATGATTCTAATAAGTATAAAATTTTTGCAGCCAGGGAAAGGAAAAAATCTAATTGTATCACCCTTTAGCAAGTCGCTTTATTGACATCATCCCTCATTTGAAAAAGAAGAAAAGAAAAAGAATTAACCACTCAATTTTCCTTCTTAAATTCATGTTACTTTCCTTTGTTATCCATTGCTCTCCTTTTCCTCTCATTATTAAGATTCTATATCCGATCAAGTAACGGTAAGGAAGTTTCATTCAAATTATAAGCCTTCCACAATTTTGTGAAAAGGATTTGAGGAAGAGTAATAGGGAAGTGATGGGTGAGAAAGGAGGGAGAAGATAGAAGTAGTGGTGAGACTAACTGGTGGCTATAGCACTACGAGGAAAAGACATTTATAGACTGGCGAAATTCGTCTCTAAATTGTTTTAGAGACAATTTGGAGACGAAATAAATGACAACAATACTCTTTTATTTTTTTAGTGGATCCCAATACTTTTAAGGGGATATCCACTCCTACCTTCTTAAAGACGTCTAAACCATCTTTTTCAAACTCCTCCTTCATATTCATTGCAAATCTATCATGAAAGAGAGGCTTGACCATCATAGGAATAGATGACTCTCTTACTAAAGGTTTTTCCACTCTAAGCTCTTCACTAGAAGTGGGGTTGGATCTACTTCTCACTCATTCTCCTTCTCTATTGGTTTCTTCCTCTCGAGCTATTTCAACTCCTATTAGTCCTAATGGTGACAGCCCTAACATTCTCTTTAGGATAAGGAGTTGAGTAGGGAGTTTGTTGGATAGTTGAGCCATTATTTGGCTTGACTCAGAAGCCAATTGTCCTACTTTGCTTCTTTATGTTTTGGATACTAGCTTTAGTATCCTTTTGAAAAGTTAAAGTACACGAGCAAGGAATTTAATTAACCATGTCTTCAAGGGAAATCCCTTGAGATTAAGTTTCAGGAGGGATAACATTATAAGAAGAATTGGGAACAAATCCTGAAGGGTACTTATAGTGAGGCTGTCTAGACCATTGATTTCCCCACTGAAAGTTAGGGTAATCTTTCCAGCCTTTATTGCAAGTGCTTGAGGAAGCATTATATCTTCCCTTTGATGGATTAGGAAAACCTCCTAAAACATTAACCCATTCACCCTTATAGAAGATAGTACATACATTAGTGATATGATTATATGCCATGAAAATTTTACATGCCCTAACTTGTGCATTCATGTTATTGTTCCCAAAAAACAATTTCCCAACCAAGCTAGTAAAGCTATCTAATTTTCTTTTCACGTGCATATGTACGTACGACACTAACTTTTCTATGTGTTTCACTTAGTTTGCCAAAATTGTGTGTGTTAGATGCCATGTCTGCGATCAACTCACGAGCAACTTGTGGAAAACAATACAACCAATCTTTAGCTATAACTTGTAAACTAAATTGAAAAATACGAAACTTCATAACTTCTTCCCTAACATATTTAGGTTTCATATTAGAGAAAAATACATGAAATTCTTTTCAATAAATATGTAGTACCTCCTCGAGTAACCCTTGAAAAGTAGGCACCAATTGGATAAAATAAAAATGCAACTTTGATGTATTATATATTTCATAAAAAATGATGCACACAGGTGCATTATACATAGTCACTTAAAGGTATTGGTAAAGACTGAGTTTACTTACATGCATCTCATGCATCACGTAGAAAAAACCAGCTTTAGTAGTTCTGCGCACTTTCTTGCACATGGTGTGCAACATCTTACGCAATTCTCATAACCAAACTTCTTCACCTTCTAAGCCTTAACATTCACAATTTAGTTCCAGGTACCTAAGACATGGAATAAGATGAAATGAGTAGATTTCATACCAATATAACACAAAATGCATTAAAAGACTAATTATAAAAGGTGTAAGAATGCAATATTTTAATACTTAACACATAAGTTGATATATAATTCCTTCCCAATTAACTTCAAGTAAGTTAATTAATTTTATATTTTTCCCCCAGTCCTTAAATTTAATAAATATGTCTAACTCACTTTTTATATCTCAAATCTTCTAAAAAGCCCACACAAAAATTAGGCTTCACATAAAAAAACGAATAAAAAACAAGTCCACCATACATAAAAAATCCTCAAAAGAAAATTACTGACTAACCAAACATTCCCAATCTACAATTTATGTTTACCTTTCAATAGGGTAGTCCTTGCCTCAATAGGCCTAAGGGAGTTAACATCTAGTTAAAATGGTAGGAACTTTTCCTGTGCCAAAAGTTGTACCAAATGAAATGGAGCCCAAAGAGTATAACTTAAATACACTAATCTGGACCTCGATCTTCACTATCTACATTTTTTGAGGCAGTCATTATTCCTTTCAACAAGCTTAAGTCTCTATATATGCTAGCGAAAAATACTGGACCAAGCACTTCCTTTGTTCCTTTAGCAAGATGTATTACAATTGGGATAATATACTTATAAATTTTTTTAATTAAGTGATTTTTTTGCTTTAATAAATTTTTGACCTTCTGTATCTCTAGCTAAACCATACAAAGCTTTTACTTGGTAATTACTTCTTCTTTATAATAACGATTATCGGAAGCAGTTTAAACTATTGTAATTTTAGGCCCCATTTTATAAAAATAAAATTGAAGCATGAAGATTGAATTGTTTAAGTTTTGAATTCTGAATATTAAGTTTGGACACTAAATTTAAATTTGAATGATGAATTAAATGTTAAGTGGTAATTATATCCAAAAAAGTATGATTATTTGTAAAATAATATATATTAAGATTTCAAACTTAGTAACTAAGCGAAAAATTTTCATTTAAAATTTACAACTACAATTAAGCACATTTTATACAATTAAGTGATTTGTTAAAATTATAATAAAAAGCACGTATATATTAAATACTTAGTAATATATGTTATCAAACATACTTAATTAAAAAAGCTTTTAACTAATAAATTTCAAGAGGTGAGAGAAGCTTGTTTCTCTGTTGCCTCACCAAAGGTCATCCGCAAAGAATAAATGCGAAATCTTGGGGCCGCTTCTTGCCACTTGGAATGCTTTTCTCCCTCCACCTCCTGAGTGATCTGCTCTCCAAACACCTCCGTACAAAGGATGAAAAAGTAAGGGGTCAATTAATTTAACAAATAATGCTTTAACTTCTTGGTGTTCAATGTGATTGTGGGAAAAAATATCATAACAAGGGTTTATATTTTGGATGACCAAAGTATTATTAGGAAATTAAAAAAATTAAGAAAGTTTACCATGTAAATAATCATGACTCCTTTAGAGACTTTTTTAAGAGAGTAAATTTTGTTATCTTTTTTAATTAAATTCTAATGTATTTTAAGTTTAATTGGAAAAAATAACTTCCTTTAATGTTTATTACATATGCAAGGCTAAAGTGAAGACGAAGTGAAATTATAATGACGTTAATTGAGTGCGAAATAAGGCAAAAAAGATTAAAGAATTAGAGTAAGTCAAAACCAATTGGTGATTAACCCGATTTTTGTTTCCTTAGAAAGAGACCCATGGAGACGTACTCTCAAAACACTTGCCGCGTAGGGACATTTTATCAGAAACATCTTCCGCGCATTGGTTATAATATTACAGTTTTATGTCTTTTTTGTAATATATTCAATACTTATTCTTTTCTTTTTTTGTTAGATACAGTTGTTTAATTAACTAATTATACTTTTTTTTAATATAAATTTTTTGATATATTTATCTCGAAAAAACTCTAGTCAAAATTTTAAGAAATTCAAAAGACGAAATCTTAAAACCTCTTAAGGAATAGCCAATGTTGAAAAGTTTGACTAAAGATCGAACTGGGCAAGCTACTAGTTTATTAGTTCATCGGTTCAAACGGTCAAACCAGTGGTCGAACATGATATTACCTAATAAATATATAAATATAAATATATTAATAACTTCAGTTTACATGTTATTAGATTTGCAATTCTAAATTTGTGTATAATTAATTGAACTAAATTCTTGTATAATTTAAATTTAATTAGAAAAATCACTTCGTTTACACTTTATTAGATTTGAAGGTCTAAATTAAGTGTAGACAAAGTAAAATTATGAGAACTTTAATGTAGAACACAAATAAGGAAAAAAAGAAAAGAATTAGAGAAAGTCTGACACTATGGAAACATTGGACTTTGGTGGCACACACTAAGTGCCCCCAAAAGCCTCTTAAATGTCACGAAAACTCATTTGTGGCATTTATCCGGCTCTTTATTAAAATGCCACCGAAAGTTGTGTTGTTTTTTCTTGTACTTCATAAATGCCGCAGATATATTGGTCGCCCAACTTGTGGCACTTATCTAATGACACAAATTTGTTGAACGATATGATACTTTTTGATAAATGCACAAAAGTATTTTAATTTTATTTAATGAAATACAATTTAATAATTTTTATTTTATTACGAAATTTGAACCCCAATAAAAATAAAATATGTGTCCATATATTGAACTAACATATCCCTTAGTATTGATTATTGAGTTATATATATACATATATACACCATGTATGTATATATAGATATATACTTGTGCATATACATATATATGCATATGTGTGTGTATATGTGTGTTAATTAGTGGCCTTTAAAAATTTGTGTAATATTTTTGTGGTATTATTTGAAACATTTAAGTTTGTACCATATTTTAGTACCATTTTTTGTGGCATTTGAGTTTGTATCATATTTTGTGGCATTTGAGTTCTTGCCATAATTTCGTGACATTTTTTTAATGAGATTTTCTTATATTTTGATAAGTTTGTAGCACTTTTATGTGATGCTTTAAAAAGTACCACAAAATTTGTGGCACTTTTAGGAAGCACCAACTATTGCAAATTTAATTATCTAAGTCAATCTAATTTGATGATTAAAATATTTTTACTAAATAACAAAAAACTAACTAAAACAAAGTCAAAAGCTTCTAAAAATAAACTACGAAGAAAACATCTAGGATAGGGGTTCACCACAAAGAACTCTATTAAAACGGAATTAACTATCCTAAACTATTAATTATGTGATCAAAAAGGCAAATTATCCTAGGGTAATTATTGTCTTCCATAACCAAACTAACCTATATACTCATGGTGATTAAATTGAACTTTACTGATTAAGATTTTTTATAATCGTTTGCTCCTCAACCGTTGGGCTGGCTCCTTGTTAATGATGGTCTCCTCAGTTTTACTCACAGTCACTCTCGATCTTCTCTCTGCCGTTTCACTCTCCTTGCGTCTTTTGGAGTCTTCAAGACCCCAGCTTTTCTACTCCTCCTTCCCGGTTGGTTCTGTCGTTGCTGTTCTCTGTGTCTATGCTGTTTTACAGCTTTGTCTTCTGTCACCGTTGTTAAGTGTTGGTGAGTTTGAGAAAGATAGTCGTGAGGAAAGAAAAGAGAGAGAAATAGAGATCGTTCGGTTGCCGGTGATTTTTCCCGGTTTGAGGCTCTTATCTGAGGGTTAGAAACCTGATCATCATCCTTTCTTACCACCATCACCTCGACGCGGCTACGCCGCTGTTCAGCGACTGTTCTTGGTTGAATAAACCCTCAGTTCTGCACTCTTCGGTCATCTCTTTGATTTTCTGTTGGACGGTTGTCCCACAGTGGTGAGCAAAATCTTTCTTTGTTTTATTGGGTTATTTTTGTTACTGATTTGGGTGTTGTTTTGCGGATTAATCCTTGAGCAATTCTGTCCTGTAGAAATATCAAATCTTTCTGCTTTCTTTCCTTTTTCTACTGTATTTTATTATTAAATTTGTAATAGTAATAGATTTTTTAATAGTAATTAGGAGGTTTTCTCCAACAATTGGTATCAGAGCCCCGGTTTTTGGCTCTCTAGTTCCGGCGCTCGGCAGCAATCATCGGATCTGAGAGGTATCTCAGAATCCGGCCAGTGAAGTTCTTCTCCTTCCTTCTGTTTACAGTTTTTTTATTGTTCTATTTTTATTTTCGGCTTGACACCGGCTTTATCTAGTTTACTGTTTTTCGGCTTGTAGCCATTTTTGATATTATCTCTGTCTCGGCTCGCCGCCGGTTCTGTTTCTCTGTTGATTGTTGTTGTGTCGATTCTTGTTCTGTATTTAATTGGATTTGACTGAGGCTTTCCCCAGCACTCCAAACGGTCGGAGAACCTACCTTTTTATAGTTTTATCGTCTAAAGTGTAGTACTTATATAGTATGCGTTCTCTATATAGAGATATAGGGTAAAAAAAGCTAATGTAGTCTAGGGCACGAGCGGTATAAGAAGAAGTGAGGGAGAAGCCCGTAGCTCAGTTCAATACAGCTTTACTAAAGCTTTTTTCCCGTGGCGACTTGCCGTCGTGCTGTTTACTATTACTGCTTTACTATTGTTCTGCTTCTGTTCTTTTATCATTTCCAGTTTCTATTGCTTTGTTTCTATTCTCTGTTTTTTTCCTTTTTTTTTTTCAAAACCAAAACCCAACCCTAGCTTGGATCCAAGAGATTCCAAGTATCTGTGACTTGGAGGTTTTTTTTTCATTGCTGATTTCAAAAGGTTTCTTCTTTCTGTCTTTTTTTTGCCGTTTTTGTTTGTTCCTGTTCCTGCTGTTATTCTATTTGTTAATGCTTTGATTTGGTTTCTTTCTGTGCCGTTTGTACCAAGCTGTTTTGTAATCAAAACCAAACCTAATCAACAAATTAAAACAAACAAACGCCGTTTTTCTTTGGGAGATCTTTCCACTATTTTAAAGGAAAATCCGGACAAGTTTTAGACAAAACTTTTTCAAATCTTTCATTTTTCTAAAACCACCTAGTTACACTTATTTGCCGTTAAAACATGTCAGTACCAAAAACTGAGACTTACAGGTTTGATGGCAAATCTGATTTTGTAATGTGGCGGAGGAAAATGAAAGCAGTTTTGGTAGAAAACAAAATTGCTCCTGCTATTTGTGGCCTTGAAGAATACTCGGAATCTTGGAAGGGTGAAATCCTTAAAGAAAAACTAGATGATGCTCATAGTTGCCTCACCTTGCATTTATCTGATAACGTTTTATGGGAAATTGATGAAAAAGACAATGCTTTTGAAATCTGGACAAATTTGGAAAAGTTGTATTTAGGAAAATCTCTTTCAAACAAAATTTATTTAAAAGAACAACTTTTTGGTTTCAAAATGTGTGGAACAAAATCTCTTTCTGAAAATATCGATGATTTAAATAAAATCATTCTGGAGTTACAAAACATCGGAGAGAAAATCTCTGATGAAAATGTTGCAGTCATTTTACCAAATGCCTTACCTGATTTTTATAATGAGAAGATGTTAGTTTGAAAATAGTGGAGATTTATTTATTTATTTATCATAGATTAAAACAAGTAGAGATTTCTTTCAAGCACGTTATAGAAAGTAAATTATTTCCAAGAGATTATGCAAAGTTAAAAAGAAAAAATAACTAATTTTGTTTCTAACTTAAATCCAAATACACTATTTCTTGTATTAAAAAAATGTTACAACAATTAAATATTAACTAATAAAGATCATCTTACGTTGTAAAGGTGGTATTCGAAAACCACTCAAAGTATAGTTGTTGGATTTAAGTTAACCAATTATTATTTATCCTTTGTGATAAAAATGTGGGGTACAATGTAAAAAATTATATAAATTTCTTTTAAGAGATTAAAATTTTTAAAATATTTCTTTTGGTTCTTCATCTTCTCTTAGAAAGAATTTAATTTTTTTAAAAAAATTAAATTCAATCAATTCCAAGTCTATACTAATAGGACCAAAAGATCCCTTCCTTTCTTCCTTTGAAAACAAGTCATATGTTAGAAATGTTATCGAACATTGGAAGTAAATGATTTACGTTAACCCTATTTTTAGAGACATCAAGTTCTTATAAACGTTTGAATAAATCAGATAAAAAATTAGGGGACGGAGAACTTACAACTTCAAGGCTACTTGCAAAGAAAACATGACATGAGGAACAATGACGCACAAAAAAGAAGGCATTGAACTATTTATATTAATGTAGAAATAAATGAATAAATAAAGAGGAAGATTAGAGGAACAGGAGATGATCATATTTTAAGATACCATTGAGACTAGATTTGATTTTTAGGTTTTTTAAAAGGCCAATGAATAAATGTATTTAGAGTGCTTTACGAGTAGACATGAATAATGGGTGACGTGGTTTTTGAATCCAAGTTTGTTAGCATGTTTTCATGCAGTCGAATTGGAATTCAACCAACTAATATACCTATATAGAGGGGCCACAAGTAGAGGGCTTGCTCTTGAATAATTCAATATCAATGGAGAGAGAAAGCCGTGGCAACCATTGAATGCATTGAAGGCATATGTTCTTTCTTTCCTTTTAATTATCTATTTAGAATCGTATTGTTTATTTATTTTTGGAGATTTTGTTAAAATATTTTTTGTGATTACATATTCTTGGGATGTTTATTTATTTAATTAAATATTTTTTTGTTATTGTCCTTGTAGAATAATTATTTGGGTTAGTTGGTACTTTTATCTATACTTAATTGTTGCAATTTTTAGTACGAGAGATATGTGATCTTTAAAAATATATTGTGGGTTTAGAATTGAATAGTTCAAACTATTTATAAATGAGTTGTCCTAGAATGAATAAATCAAGCTAATGGTTAGATGAGTTATATCATGTATCTAAGTACAATATGTTTCTTTAGTGAATCAAAACTTGTAGTCTAGATTAGCACATAAAAGGTGTAATCTTTTTCTTCTAAATAAAATTAAATCATTAATATATAGGTAGGTGGCGGATTTAAGGTTCTAAAGATCCTTTATTGGTTTAGCTCTTGTTAGTTTTTAGTTTGGTTATTTTATTTTTAAGTTTTAACTAATTGAGGAATAATATTAGCTAATAAAAATTGATTATTTTTATAAAATTAATTTAGGAAGATAATAATATACATGGTCATGCCTTTCTCTGTTACTCGACACCCTTTTACTAACCATATTATATTGATCTTGTGTATTAACAAGCATTGGGTTTAAATTTTTTTAGAAAAACCCAACCAATGACTTTAATTTAGTGCAAAAAGAAGAGCAAAAAAGACAAAAGAATTAGAGTAAGTAAAAGCATGCATGTGGGTTAAGAGTTTTTTCTTCAAATAATCGTGTTTTTAAAGAGGAGTCCCCTTTTAACTTCATTTTTTGTTGTCTTAGCAGGATACCCATATAGACGTGTTCTAAAAACACATCCCGTGTAGGAATGTTCAAGCAAAACACATTCGGCACATTAGGACTTCATCTGTAACTTTTAATATATTTTATATTTAGTTTGTTCTTTGTTAGATAATGCATTTTGTTAACTAAATGCACTTTTCTGTTTAATATAATTTTTATTGATATATTTGTCTTTGAAAAACTCTTAATAAAAACTTTAAGAAAATTATAAACTATAAATTAGGAAAATCGGCATTTAGAAAATCGGACAGGAGATCGAACCGATCGAGTTACTGTAAATTGGTTTATTAGTTCTACTAGTCTAACCAATGGTCGATAAGGATATTATTTAAAAATATAAAATTAAAATTTTTACTATGTTATTTTTAAGGAAAAATTTTTTATCCAGGTAAGAATGTATTTTAAAACATGTTGAAATTACTTCATCCTATTCAAACATGCACAGTAATAAAAAAAAAATTCATTTACACACATAGCACACAATATTTTTCACTAAATATAATTGAAGAATGTTAAAATTCATAAAATTTAAAGACGAAAGTGCTTGCATGACCAGACCCTGATTCTCTGCATATAAACCGAGCACAGGTCCTTTTGATATCTTTGTGGGGTTATGGTGACTGAGTTGGGTTTAATTCCAACGAGCTTTGGCGGAATGGAACACTGCATATAGTCGAGTTGGTTCCTTAATTGGGGTTAATACCCAGTTCTATTGCCCCTTACCTTTTTATTTAGCACAAAATAAAAACTAAAATAAAATAACAAAATCATTTTAGTAAAAGTAAATTTATATAATGTATAATTGACTTAGTCATGAAATAAGAATTTAAGAACTATTTACTCACCTTTCAAAAAACTAAAATATTTTGAATAAGTGATGACGTTCTTTCTTATTTTATTTTTTATCATAAATGTTCAAATCTTAACTTCTTAAAAAATTCTAATTTGTAGATCATATATTACTAATATTATTTTGCCTGTTTTGAAAATTTTCCACCTATCATTTAAGATATCCTCTATAAAAAAGAGAAAACAAATGAACTTTTTTTAAGCAAAATAGAAGGCCCAGGTTCTCCCTATGGAGAAAACAGTAAAAATTCTTTTACTTCTTCACTTGTCCTTGCCTCAGTCACAGTGCTGCACTATCTTGTTTTTTTTAATTATTTTTTTTCCTTTTAAACTTCCTTTTCTCCATTTTCCTCACACCTTTGAATGAACTCTTCTTTTTTCTTTTCTCTTTTCCTTTTATCCTTACCTCCTCAGAGACTCCTCTTGTTTTTCTATTCCCTTAATCCCCTTCGTTCTCGCATTCTCCTTCATAAACTTATAATAAAATTACTTTTGCTCCTCACCTTGCATTCATGGCTTTTCTCCTTCTCTTCTTCCATGTTGCTATTTTTTGTTTTGAAATGGTAACATAGGTGGAGAAGTGAGGTGAGAGCGGGGATGGCAGCAGAAGCTCATTTATTTATGGTTCTGTATAAAAAATATGTTCTTTTTTCAGAAAAGAAAAATCAGGGTCAACCGGTTTGAGTGGTTCCCAATCGAACTACCTAGTTTTGACCGAGTTTGACAGGTTTACTACTATAACTACTAAAAGTAAAGATAATATTATTACTCTTAATTTTATTTCTATATGTTAGATATTTCTAGTTTAAATTTGGATTTGTGATTAAAATAATATGTATTCTAATTTACAAGGTTAGTAAGGTCAAAAAATAATTTACCAATAATACAAACTCATATTAACAGACCGTAACAAATGTAATAGAACAACCCACAAATAACCAAAATAGAGCAATACACATAATGATTTTGCGAAATGAGAAGTATTAGTACTATAATATGCATCATATTATCTAGATTCTCTTGGTACACAAGATTTTCCTAATTTCATCTTATACAAATGAAAATAGATCAAAGAAAGCCAAGCCTATTCATGAGTTAAAATATTATAACTATGCAAACAAGCAAAAATAAAATAAAAATAAAAAAAATAAGAAATGGTATCCCCATGGTGCATAATCTCATTAAAATTAATGCCCTCAAGAAAAATTTTAATATAAAGAAGCAAATTTTATTAAGGATAGCTAGAAATTTGTTGCAATCAATTAATGATGTATATTACTATATAAATTGATATATAGTATAGAATATGGTGAAGAGACGCAAGAATCATATAGGGAAGAGGATATTGCTGAGTTCATTATACTTATTTAGGGGGCTTGAAAGGCTAGAAATTAAATTTCTAAGTGATAACTAGTTTCAAACACCTGATGATGATGTTACTTTTGTTAAAGTAAATATATGTAAGGAGTAACAATAATTTAATACCAAGGCCATGGAGAAATAAGCAATTGAGAGAAAGAGGTGAAGTGGAGTATACCGGATGAAAAGAAATTCTATTCATGTATCGATGAAGCGTTCAAGCCGTAACTCTGACGATGATATAATTGCTACAATGGCACCTAATTTTAGTGGAGCAATTGCAGATGCACAAGCTAATTTTGACGAGGTTGAGCTCGAACAGCTCCCAAACATTAAAATACTATGCAAAAATATTGAGAACGGGAAGATGATCACTTACCTTTAGCTCATATAATTGACTCGCTGAATATAGAAGGATATAAACAACGAGATGCAGTTCTTCAATTTAAGGGTATAAAATGATCTTATGGTGGGGGAAAATAACAAATTGACAATTATTGGAATGCGGATTACATTGACTATTAAACATAATTATGTAAATTAAAATACAAAACCTCCTCAAATACAATAATATTCAATTAATAATGTTGACAGTATTAGAAAAATAATACAGATAAGCAAAATACGTGTAATTTTGCATCATTAAATAAAAAGAGTAGGTCTTATAGGGTTAAAAAGGCAGGAGCTGAGGGGGTTAAGCAGGGTAAGTTGCAACATCTACTACCCTTCATTTCACATGTAAAATGAAAAATTACCCTAAACCTCAAAATATGGTTATAAACGAAAAATCTAAAAAATATGCATGTCTATTTATAGCTAATTTCTCAATAAATAACATCGTAATGTGTTTCTTTTCATGGAACTTTATGAAATATTTTGGGCATCCCCCAATATTGTAAAAAGGCCTTAAGGAATGAAAAAGGCAAAGTTATAAATAGGATATAATCATAGTATTGATGAAACCTATTTCAAAAATAGATATTGCATAGTTATTCGACATAAATAATTAAATGATTGTATATATCTATCGTAGATTTTTAAAAGTACCAATGGGCAACATTTGCAGAAAGTTAACAAGAGGATCCATATAAAATAAGGACGGATGTAATTCAACATTTTAAATTTCCTATAAGCAAATGATATTATCAAAAAATAAATTAAACTAAGCTAGAGAACATCTTGGCAAAGTCTTATTTTTAAAGAGGCATCTAGGCACAAGCTAATTTGGCAGAGGCTAGAACAGCTCCTCAACATTCAAATACAATGCAAATTAATGAGAACGGGAAGATGATCTCTCACTTTTAGCTTATGTAATTGACACTCGACTATAGAAGGAGAAAAACCAGGAGATCGTGTTCTTCAATTTAAGGGTATAAAATAATCTAATCGTGGGGGAGAATAAAAAATTTACAATATTTGGAATGGGGTTCTTCAACTGGGCATTTTCCAAAATCCTACCGTTGACGGTTTGTACAGGGCCAACCGTCAATGGTACGTCCCACTTTTCTAAAGACTTCAATGTTTATTTCTCCAACTTGCTTCATTGGTTGCTCCTTTCTTAGGACATGCAACCATTCTTAGGAGTTGCAACTTGGGAGGTTTATTAATATCTCATAAGCCTTTAATCTTGAAATTTAATCCTTCCTTCAGGAGTTCTTCCATAAATGGCATCATCCCTTTACCTATGCCTTCCTCATGTTCCTTGTGGTTGGTCCTTGAATTAACTCCTTAGTCTCTTGATCATCTCGATTCATATCATACCCTCTCTCTTAAAAGGATTTCTCCTAGAATATTTTCCTTTAAAGGCAAGCAATATTAGAAAGGATTCAAAAATATAAGCATTGCTAAGAGTTAATCAATTAAGTGCAATGACCATCTAAACAACAAAATAAGCATTGGTTCTAGAACTGCTTTAAAAGGCTGATTAAACGCAAAGCTAACATTATAATGGAATCTCAGAGAATAAGAGTAGAGACTAGAATGATTCAGATTCCACCAAAAGAAGAAATATTTTTCAAAATGATTTTTTTTAATATTATTTTCACATAACAGGGGTAAGTACCGTAAATTATACCTTGCACTTAAGTGCAACGTTCAGGGTGCACTCTGGGTTTTTAGGTATATTTTAGGCATACCTTTGCATATATGCCCCTTATCAAGCCATTGTTGGACAATGAAAACAAAGAGTACACATGCAGCAAATAGACATCTCCATTATCTTCAGATAGACATGACCTAAAAATTCTTATTTCGAAATATTCACCTATTTAAGAAAAAAAAAAAAACTTTACGAAAGGGTCCACATGCATGGGGCATGCTTAAATGTGTCAAAAAGCACCACATTGAGTATGGTTTTTCATACAAGAAAAATTTTAAATAATCTATAGGAATAAATTTGTAAAAAAAAAAAGGTGTTTGCTATGAATAAAAAATTACTAATTTATATATCGCTTATTTCTGAATCCTCAATGTTCATTTGTAATTCGATACTATAGTTTGCAAAATATAGAGCCTTCTTTTTCATTATATATATAGCAATCATACCTGAAAAACTAGACTTTGATCCCATATCTCAAATAAATAACTATTTGAATGCTCTATGTTATAGAATACAAATGAATATGAATAGAATATGTATACCTATATATAACGTAACTAAGAAAAGAAAATAACATATACAAAATAATTAGAACTAAACATTTATAGTTATGCTTTTGTATGAGTAATTAATTATAAATAATTATAAATAATTTTAGCTTTTGAATTTATTAAAAAAAATTTATTAATATTTTTTTAAACATGAGCTTTTTTGTGTGATTATTTTTGTCAAAATAGAAAATATATAGTGGAATCCGACTTAGAGCTTAGGTGATGTCGAAGTTGAGGTTATTGTTGTCATTTTATAAGAAAAATATGGGTAATTTTGCAGCAGTACATAAAAGTTGAGGTCTTATAGGGTTAAAAAGGCAGGAGCTGAAGGGGTTAAGTGGGGGAAAGTGCCAACATATATTACCTTTCATTTCACATGTAAAATAAAAAAAATTACCCAGAAAAACTAAAAAATATGCATGTCAATTTATAGCAATAACATTGTAATGTGTTTGTTTTTGTGGAACGTTATAAAATATTTTAAGGCATCCCCTAATATAGTAAGAAGGGCTTAAGGAATGCAAAAGGCAAAGTTGTAAATAGGAAGCTACCTCTTAAAGAAAAAATCCAAAGACATTATTCCAAGCCTGGATCTTATCAATTAAATTTAACAATCACAAGTTATATTGCAACTGACTGGACTTGCTGATAGAAGAGGGCGGCAGAGGTAGATGTTCGAAGCGAACGACATGTTACAACTTGACTAAGGAACAAAAGAAAATGGTGTTTGATTGGGTTGAAGAGTTGCAACTATCAGATGGAAATGCATCTAGCTTACCCAGGTGTGATGATTATAGAGAAATGAAGATAACCGGCACGAAAAGCCATGATTATCATGTATTTATGAAACAACTTATGCATATTGCATTGAGAGAGCTCTTTCCTGCGAAGGTGTGGAGTTCTTTGGCCTAGTTGAGTGTCTTCTACCGAATAAAAGGATTTTCAAATGAAAAGAATAAAAGGGTAACTAACAATTAGACTAAAATATTGGAAAAACTCTTTGAATTCAAGCTTTGGAAAGATGTGTTCAACCTAATTCATCCCAAAGCTTTAGAAAAATCGTTGAATTATTGGTTGGGTCTCTGCTCGACTATTAGGATCAACACTATCTTTAGGCAAAAATTCATTATTCCTCTAACTGATTAGAGAAGACCTTTTCCTCTCCCTAACTCAATTATGATTGAATTACGCACCAGAGTGAATTAGATTTCTCTATTGACCTAGAAACAATAGTTATTATATCTAATCAAGTGCCAATTTCTATCATTTAATTAATGCCCTAGATCATTCTTCTTTTCTCAATTCCAAACAATCTAATGCAAAGGTAGCAATAATGGGTAAAAAAAATGATAACAGTGCAATTAAATAACAATAGTATGCAATTCAAAAAATTAATCCAAAAATTCTATAGAAAATAATGTTACATTCATCTAGGGTTGAATCCCACTCAAATATAATATAAACCTAGCCACTAAACATTATGAATATCATAAAATCCACTTTAGAATTCAAAATAACTAGGAGTTTAGAAGGTTTTGGAGATAGAATTAAAGAATCTATGCTCTGAGATGTCTTGAACTCCTCTCTCGATTTGCCCAAAGTAACCCAAAATTGCTCCATTCGCAATCTTCAATCTATCTACTAAAACTTGAGTTAACTAATTGCCCTCCTGCCACCGTCTGTCAACCCTACCAAAGATAATGAAAATAATATTGAGTGTCTTACTAAAAGAATAAAAAAACGGTCGAGGTTGCCAGGTCTAGGCACCTTCTATGCAAAAAGTCCTTTAAGTGTTACCTCTGGCCAGGTCTGACTGGTTAATGGAAATTGGCGTCACTTCTCTTTTTTCGTCTGTTCTTACTATGTATGTTCCCATTTCAGTTCATTGTTCTTTCTAACTCATCTGTGACATACCTATAAATAAAATAAGGAAATAATGGGTAAATAATCTATTTTAAACATAAAACACTTCGAAAACTGAAATTAAACAATATAAAAACGTATACAATATGGAAATGTCAACATTTTAGTTAAAGAAAATTCATTAGAGATGCTATTTCAGTGGTTGGGACTATTTCTTCTTTTACGGAGGAGTCCTTAGGTGTTTTATTGAATGAAGTTGTTGATTTTTTAAGCACTCCCTATTTCACAAGATTCTTCAATATGTTTCCAATGCTTGACTTTTGTACCATGCTTTTATTTTATAAACTTATTTAAGATTCTTAAAATTCTTGTAAGTGAATAAGGCGTACACATATTTACCCGCAGAAAAAAAATTGGCATTTTGTGGTCATTCAACGAAAACAATTGGGATTTTTTTGTAAAATCTTTGTAACAATGCCTTTGTAATATTCTTAATGTAATATTTTATTAAGAAAATATATCCAATAAAATATAAACCTTAACTTTCAAAAGGTAAACAGTAAGAAAAAAAGTATTATGAAAAAATGTTACTAGAAATATTGTTGTTAGTGTTATAGATAAACTTGTAATTATTTTTTTCGTAACATTACTAGTACGGTATTTTATTAGTAATAACTAATCTCAATCTCGAATGCACTTTTTTATTATTTTATGAAATTTCAAAGAGTGAAAAATTATTTTCAGATAGATAGATAATGTCAAAACTATCTTATTTTTGCAAGGTAAAGAGAAGTATATTTAATAAGAGAGAGAGAGAGAGAGAGAGAGAGAGAGAGAGAGAGAGAGAGAGTAGTCGAGAGGTAAGAGTTGGAGAAAAAATATTTTGGTAAGCATGCTGAAATATATATACGTAACACTACAAAAAAGCAGCTTATTATCGATTGCCAAATCGGTCCGTAGTAGTTATGTACCATTTTTTTTTAGTTACATATTTCGTCAGTAACTTCATTTTTTGAAATTAACAAAATTGTTTTTTAAACTTACCGAGAGATTTTTGGTCAATAATTTATATAACGATAGATTTTTGGTCGGTAATTTTATTTATTTAATTTTTAGAAAATAGTTACCGACCAAACTTAGAGCAGTAATCGGTCAATAAGTATGTATTTTTTTAAATTTTTTATATTTAATTTCAATAATCCACCTAAAATTCAAAAAATGACAGCAACAACTAATATAATATCTATAAAATAACAAAAGCAGCATAACACAATACGTAAGTATCAAATTCAAAACAAAATTACAAGTAAACGTATCACATAAATATATTACATGGGTGGAGGAGCGCTAGAGGAGGAGGAGGGACGACTACTCGGTGGCTGAAGATTGACTCAATTTTTGCAAGTATATTGTGAGTTTTAGAATGAATAGTTCATGCGAATTATAAATGAGATATGTCATAGAATTGAAGAAATCATGCTAATGGCTAGATGATGGGCAATATCATGCATTTAAGCATAATATGTTTCTTTAGTGAATCGAAATTTGTAACCTACATCATCACATAAAACGTCTAATCTTTTTTTCCTAAATAAAATTAAATCATTGATATATAGTTTAGTGGTGGATTCAAGGTTCTAAATTATCTCTATTAGTTAAGATTTTGTTAGTTTTTAATTTGGTTAGTTTACTTATGAATTTTAATTAATTGAGATATAATATTAGCTAAAAAATTGATAATTTTTATAAAATTAATTTGGTAAGATAATAATTTACGTAATTATGCCTTTCTTTGTGGTTTGACACCTTTTTACTAATCGTATTACATTTATCTTGTGCACTTACAAGTTTTGGGTTTAAAATTTGTTAGAAAAATTCCGACCAATGACTGTAATTTAGTGCGAAAATCAGGGAAAAGAAGACAAAAGAATTAGAGTAAGTCAAAACATACGGTGAGATCTAAGAATTTTTCCTCAAATAATCGTGTTTTTAAAGAAGAGTCCTCTTTTAATCTAATTTTTGTTGTCTTAGTAGAGACCCATATAGGCATGTTTTAAAAACGTACCGCGTAGGGAATTCTCCATTAAAACACATTCTGCACATTAGGACTTCATATATAATTTTTAATATATTCTATATTAATTTTGTTTTTTTTCATGATGCTTTTTACTAACTAAATCTACTTTTCTGTTTTGATATAATGTTTTTTGATATATTTGTCTTAGAAAAAACTCTGAATAAAATTTTTAAGAAAATTCTAAACTATAAATCATAAAAACTCTCAAGGAAAAACAGAGGTTGAGAAAATCGGACCGGAGATCGAATCAGTTGTCTAACAAGATATTATGTAATAGTTTATGAAAATTATAAATATATTAATAACTAAGCAAAAAAGTTTCATCCAGGTAAGAAAGTGTTTTAAAACATGTTAAAATTATTTCATCCTATTCAGTGTTTTAAAACATGTTAAAATTATTTCATCCTATTCAAACATGCATAGTAATAAGAAGTAATTCATTTACAAACATACCACACACGCTAATCTTCACTAAATATAATTAAAAAGGATAATTCAAGAATGTTAAAGATCTATTAAAATTTAAAAACGAAAGCGCTCACACGAGTAGACTTTGATTCTCTGTATATAAATGGAGCACTGGTCCTCTTAGTACCTTTGTGGAGTTACAATGACTAAGTTGGGTTTAATTCCAACGAGTTTTAGTGGAACGGAACATTCCATATTAGCGAGTTTGTCCCTTAATTGTGGTTAATACTGGGTTCTACCACCCCTTACATTTTATTTAGCATAAAATAAAAACTAAAATTAGAAAAACAAAATTATTGTAGTAAAAGTAAATTTATATCATGTATAATTGACTAGTAATGAAAAAAGAATTTATGAACTATTTATTCACCTTTTAAAAAATCAAAATATTTTTTAAGTGGTGACGTTCTTTCTTTTTTTTTTTTTAGAATAATTGTTCAACTCTTAACTTCTTAAAAAAATTCTAATTTATAGATCATATATTACTAATATTGTTTTGCCTCTTTTAAAATATTTTTCCAACAATTATTTTTGAGATATCCTCTATAAAAAAGAGAAAACAAATGATCTTCTGTTGGGCTAAATAAAAGGGCCAAGTTCTCCCTATAGCAAAAACAGTCCAAATTATTTTTCTTCTTCACTTTTCCTTACCTCAGCCGCAGTGCCACACCAATATGTTGTTTTTTTTTTTTATTGTTTTCCTTTTATCCTTCTTTTTCTCCATTTTTCCTTACACCTTAGTGTGAACTCTTGCTTTTTTCTTTTCTTTTTCCTTCTTATCCCTTTCTCCTCATAGACTCCTCTTCTTTTCCTATTTCCCTAATCCCCTTCGTTCTTGCATCCTCCTCCTTTCATAAACTTATCATACACTTAATTTGCTCCTCACCTAAAATTCATGGCTTCTCTCCTTCTTTTCTTCCATGTTGCTATTTTTGGTTTTGAAATGGTTGGATGACATCGGTGGAGAAGTGAGGTGACATCAAGGATGGCGGTAGAAACTCATTCGTCTTTTGTTTTATTTCAAAATTATATTTTGTTTTGAAGAAACGAAACAAATCGGGGTCAATAGGTTCAACTGGTTCCCAATCAAACTGCCTGATTTTGACTGAGTTTGACAGTTTTACTATTATAACTACTAAACTAAAGATAACATAAGTACTCTTAATTTTATTTTATATATGTTTGATATTTCAAGTATAAATTTATATTTGTAATTAAAAAAATGGTCATTCAAATTTACAAGGTTCGTAAATTCAAAAAAGCAATTTAACAATAATACAAACTCATATTAACAGACCTTAGCAAATGTCACTGAACAAAACACAAACAACCAAATAGAGCAATATACAAAATGATTTTGCTAAGTTAGTAGTGTTAGTAATATAATATGCATCATATTATCAAGATTCTATGGATACCTAAGATTCTTCCTAGTTTTATCTTATACAAATAAAAACATATCAAAATAAAGCCAAGCCTCTTCATAATTTAAAAAAATTTGTAACTATGCAAACAAGCCAAAAAAAAAAAAAATTTAAACTAACAAAATAAAAAAATGGTAGCCACACTTTGCATAATCTCATAGAAAATTGATGCCCTGAAGAAAAATTTTAACATAAGGAAGAAAATTTTATTAAGGAATCGTATTAATCTCAGGTACCCAATCACATAATTTGGTAAGCCCTTTAAAGTTCTTAGACGAAATAACAAGAAATTTGTTTCACTCAATTAATGGTATATATTTTTATATAAATTGATATATAGAATAGAATATGGTGAAGAGACGCAAGAATAAAATAGGGAAGAGGATATTGCTGAGTTCATGATACTTATTTGGGGAACTGAGAATGCTAGAAATTAAATTTCTAGGTGACAACTAGTTTCGAACACCTGATGAGGATGTCACGTAAGGAGTAACTGCATTTTAAAGCAAAGGCCATGGTGAAGTCAGCAATTAGGAGCAAAGAGGGGAAGTGGTATATATCAGATGATAAGAGGTTCTATTCATGTGACAATGGAGCACTCAAGTCGTAACTCTAACGGCGCTATAAATTCTTAATGGTGCCTAATTTTAGTGGAGGAACTGAAGATGCATAAGCTAATTTGGAAGAGGATGTAGCTCTAATAGGTCCCCAGCATTCAAATACAATGCAAAAGTAATAGAACGGGAAGATGATCTCTCACCATTACCTCATATAATTGACTCTCTAAATATAGAAGGAGAGAAACCAGGAGATGGTATTCTTCAATTTAAGGGTATAAAATGATCTAATGATGAGGAAAAAAGAAATAGATAATTATTGGAATGGGCAATACATTGACCATTCAATATAATTATGTAAAATGAAACACCAAAACCTCCCGAGATGCAATAATATTAAATTACTAATATTAACAGTTTTAGAAAAATAATACATAATAAATATGTTAGATTAATAAGGTTAAATTTTTTTGATATCATTTTGATAATCAAATAAAAATTTAACTTTATTGAACAAATAATTAAGAGGCAAAAGTTCTATAATCTTTAATGACAACAATTAATACTAAAACAATTCAAAGTTTTCATCTTACAATCGTGGTATTTTTAATATTCAATTGATATTGAAAAATGTATATAAACAAGGTTTTCACACCTTTTAATTATTAGAGAATCATCAGTATTTAAAAAAAAATTTTTTACTAACCCTAAATAAGAAAAAAAGGTCCACGTTCAGTACACTTGACTGTTCCAAATCATTCTTAAAAATAATGCAAGCTTTCTTCCTAAATATACTGCAAAAACCATTCGTGAATTCCTTGCAGAATGAATTTCTTCTGTTTGAAAGAAAAGTATTATTTCAAACTTTCAATTCTGAAAGTATTTTTAAGATGGACTCACGGATAACAAGATAATTAGACTTCATCAATTTAAATTCTTACACATTAATCCGCGAACTTCAAAAAAAAAATTAAGGTTTATAGAAGTAACAAGGAAGTGCAAGAAGGCCATTCTCATATGACCAATAAGTAGGATAAAAAACAAACAATTTATGCAATTCCAATTTTTCATTCATCAAAGATAGGATCATGTTTCATCAATCATATGCTTCAAGTATGCTCCGAACGAAGAAATCTAAGAGGAAATGTTGAGTCTAAACCATCAACAGTTTGACAAATACCTAGAATCTTCTTCGAATATGCATTCTCATGGAAATCCATCACAAAAGATTTAAGCAGCGGTTAGCAAAAAATGAGAGCTATCAAGTCCTCTCCCTTTATATTCAATATGCATATCATCAATCAAGCCCCTCGGTGTTCTGAAAACTATTCAGAACGAACCCTAACTATTTGGTAATGCTTTGGAATTTGAGAGAGAGAGAGAGAGAGAGAGAGAGAGAGAGAGAGAGAGAGAGCAAGACACAATTCTCGCTATTATTGGGTTAAAGTTTTTTTTCTTTTTCTTCTTTTCAAAGGATGAATACTACAAAAAAAGTTAACATAACCTTTTATAGTTATCCACATCAGAACCTTAATTGTGATCTAGTGGCAATTTAAACTCGTCTATCAATTCTTGTAATCATCTAACGGTTTGATGAATATTATTAAGTAATTAATTTCATTCATTTGATAAAATAAGTTAGTTACTTATTTAACTTACCAAATATATACAACACGGAATCTGATATCTTTTCGTATACTTTCAACGAATCTGGACACGATCTAGATTCATTGAACGTAGACATCGTGCTCACAAGATCATCTATGCGTGTGACCCTGTAGGTTCACTTAATGTTGGCAGTGAATAAAAATGTCCTATACATCTATCCACAAAACATAAGTGGCCTCTAGCAAGACATTATCTTTAACCAAGTTAAGTAAAATATATGATAACCTAACATCAGTTATAATATTCAGTCATTTCGTCAGACGATATCCTAATTATGTATAAGGCATGGACCGAGTCATCCTTATAAAACTTAATTAACTGTTTACTTGATCACCAGGTACACTGTTCCAATAAATAATATTAATAACAGCTTATTAATACTTATTTGAGCATGACAATGCATATTGTCCAGTCTTCCTTATCGAGGGGCCCATTAATATCTTTCTTCGAATAAAAGAGAGAGACAAATCCCTTTCACTATCTCTTATATTAAAACCATGACAATAAAAGAGCCCAATCAATAGTCATAATGATCGTCTGATTTAAAAGTGATGTTTGACTATGTCAAAACATATTTTCTCCCCATGCAAGAAGTATTAGAAACAGTAGGTCAAAGGACACCAAACATAAAACTGTGAATAAATACTTATGACTTAAAGCTTTGTAATATTTCTTCTTCACTTTGGGTCATGCCCAATATAATGATCCCAATATGTATTTATGAATTGATTTTATATCTCATATTCTTGATCAACAAAACTTGATCATCAATGAACTTCATACTAATTTAATAACAGAAGATGTGATAAAACAAGGGATAAGCAAGAATAATATTTTATTAGCAAGAAGGTTTTACTACCAAGTCACATACTTGATGACCAAGAGCATAAAATACAATTCAAAATACATGCCTCATAAATAACCAATATAAATGTAAGTCAATTGGCCTAGGGCATATAACTAATATATAGCTAATCAACTAGAGTTATACCTTTACACCACTTATGAAGATATGTATCATTTGGTTATCATGATTAAATATCTAAGGAAGAGGATTGGGTTCTCTAAAACTAATCTTCCTTCTTCAAGAAGTGTGATGCCCAAACCTCAAGCATCAACATACAAGAGGTTACCAAAGAAAGAGGATACACCTAAGGTGGCTTTCAAAGATCATTCTAAGCCTAAGGTGGAAGACAAAGGAAAGTTGATCACTAATTCAGAAGGTATTTAAAGTGCAATGGTATGGGGCATATTGATATAAATTGTCCTACCAAGAGAAGTTTGGTGTTTAGTGAAGACTTATATGGTTGGATTGAGAAGAGTGATGATGATTGCAAAGTGGTTATTGTTGACAAAGGTGGAAGTAGTGAAGACAAAAGATATTGCCTCTTTTGAAGCCGATGAGGAGGTATGAGCTTTGTGACTTTTAGAGATTTATCTACTCAAGCCCATAAGAAGGAGACTAGCACTCAAAGAGAAAATATTTTTCACACTAAATGCTTAGTAGGAGGTAAGGTGGCTAACCTTATTATTGATAGTGGTAGTTTGCACTGATGTAGCTAGCACTTCTCTTGTGGAAAAGTTGAAGTTACCTCTTCTCAAGCATCCTAAGCCTTATAAGCCTCATTGTTTGAATGATAGTGTAGAAGTGAAAGTAAACAAACTAGTGCTAGTGTCTATTGCTAAGAGGTCATATAATAATGAGATTCTTTGCAATGTGCTCCTATGCATACGGGGCATATGTTGTTAGGACATCCTTGGTAATATGAGAGAAAGACTATTCATGATGGTGTGAAAAACACCTACAATTTTGGAAAGGATGGGGAAAAATTTATTTTGAATCCCTTAATTCCTAGTCAAGTCTTTGTAGAATAAAAGAAAATGAGAGAAAAAGAGAGACTAGAGAGTGAGAAAAAGAAAAAGGTATTGAAGAGGGAAAAAGAAGTGAGTGTGGAAAACCCTAGAGAGGAAAAAGTGAAGAAAGAGAAGATAAAGAGTGATAGTTGCAAGGGAGAGAAAATATGCTTCTATGCAAAAGAGAGTGAGATCATAGAAGCCATTAAAAGGAGGAGATGGTGTTACTTCTCTATTCCAAGGGAACATTTATTTCTACTAAGGATAATTTGTCTTCTTTGTCTAATCCGATGTAAAGATTATTGAAGTGTTTAAAGATATCTTTTCCGAGGAGATGCCCGGTGGACTTCCACCCTTGAGAGGGATTGAGCATCAAATTGATTTGGTACCCGAAGCGGTATTGCCAAATAGATCGGCTTATGGAAATCCTCCTGAAGAGATAAAGGAGCTAAGAAGGCAAGTTGAGGATCGCTCTAAAAAAGATATGTAAGAGAAAGCTTAAACCCTTGGGCTCTTCAATTTTTAATGTACATACGCCATGATAGTACATGGCGTATGTGTGTGGATTGTAGAGCCATTAATAATATAACTATCAAGTATAGACATCCTATTCCTAGATTAGATGCTTTGCTTGACGAGTTGCATGATTCTGAAATATTTTAAAAGATTGATTTAAAATCAGTGTACTATGAAATTAGAATGAGAGATGGGGATGAGTGGAAAACGGCTTTCAAAACTATTTTTGGCTAGTTAAATGGCTAGTTAAACCTTTTAGTTTAACTAATGCTCCGAGTACATTCATGAGACTTATGCATAATGTGTTGAAGAAATTTATTTGTAAAATTATTGTTGTCCATTTTGATGATGTTTTGATCTATAGCAAAACTTATGAAGATCATTTGCATCATCTTAAACAAGTTTTGTTAGTTTTGAGAAGTGAGAACTTATATGATAACCTTTGAAAATTTGAGTTTTTCTTTGAAAAAGTGACTTTTCTAAGTTATGTGGTGAGTTCTCAAGGCCGTCATGTGGATCAAGAGAAGGTGAAAGCAATAAAGGAATGGCCTACCCTAACATATACGAATATTATGCAAATAAGTTTTTCCAAACGCGCAAGTGCTATGCCCTTTCGAAAAATCCCGACAGTGTCGTGATCTAGCATTCTACTCAAAGTGGCAAAAAGGAATATAACAAAAATCTTTTTGGTTATTTCAAAAAGAAAGGAAAAGAAAACTAAGAATTTTTTTTTTTTTTTTCAGATTTTTATTCTTTTTTTTTGTTGAAGTTTTCATAAGGAAAATGAAGAATGACAGTAAAACGACAAAAAGAATGAATTACCCCCTATACTTAAGACCACATTGTCCTCAATGTAGGGGCAAGACTCACAAACAAACAAATAAAACATACATGGGAGGCGCTCTCACAGATAATAAAGAAGTAAAATACACGGGAAGCCATCCCCACACAAACAGATAAAGAAAAGTATAGAAAGAAAAACGCTGATAAATTACAATAAAAACAAAACAAAACATCAAAGGAAAAATAGTGAAAGAAAATAAAATATAATGAAAAGAGAGAAAACAGAAAAACTCTCTATTATTCACCGCCACCACCACCACTACTATCCTGTTCAGGCAGAAACTTGTTGCACATGTAGTAGTAAAGAATTTTGTGGTGGTGAAGTGAAGGTGGAGAAAATTTGATGGAATAGAAGAAGAAGAAGAAGAAGAAGAAGAAGAAGAAGAAGAAGAAGAAGAAGAAGAAAAAAGAGAGAGATAGAAAGCAAACCCAAGGGAGGAGGAGTTTGAAAAGGAGATGAGCTCATCGGAATTTGGTGGTTGGGAGAGATAGAACCGAGAAAAGCAATGGAAGGGAGAAGCTATAGAAGTTGAGAAGTGCAAGAAGAGAAAGAATTTAGGAATTTTAGAGGGGAGGGAAAGGGAAAATTGCAGAAATTTGCAATTGACAGCTGGAAAATATGGTCAAAATGGGTTGACCCGACCCGATCCACTCTTGGAGAATCGACCCGTAGCCTTACTTGGGACCTGGCATAGGGCTTGTTTCCTCTTAGCACTTTCAATGATGACTAAGTTTGAACAAAAACTCATTTTTGCTTTTTCATGGCACAGGGCTTGTTTCTTCTTAGCACTTTCAAATTTTCCTCTGAGCTCCATGAGATTTCTCCTCTTGTCGTCATTCTTCTTGGATTGCATCCATGGTGCCCATATACATAAAGAATCACAAACATGAAACAAGTTAGTTTCTTGAATAAGGAAATTCACTCCCTCACTCTTTCCTATGACCTAGTTGCTGTTCTTTATAACCTTCGTGACTTTCCACAAGACACTTGTTTACTTTTTCTGGCTCGTATTCCTCGAGTTCACCATATTCTCTGTCATGCACTCGTTCCTCTTACTCTCTCCAATTCCGCTTGTAACCCGAGGAGGTTCTTCGATTATTGGTTTACTGTTGTGCTTTCTTTCCATTATTTCTTGTTTGGCCTCCCCTTTGTTTGGGAAAGTGGACTCCTCCGATGCTGGAGCTGTTTTCTCCTCTTCATCCACAACCATGGAAAATGTATTCACTATTTTGTCTACACTTTACGAGTTGAACGCCTCTGAGTACTCCCTTAGAATCAGCTCCATATTCCCAGGGAAACTACCAAGTGGTCCTTCAGCAATCAGTTTTGCCAATAGGTTGATCTGACTTTCCTTGTTGTGTATGGAAGTTGTTTAACTATTCAAAATTCTTCCATACTCTTTACCCTGGCCTTCACCTACTCGATATATCTTGAAACAAAATCTTCTAGATCAAGCTGAAGGGGTAATGGATGCACCGCTACAGTATAATCTATGGTAAGTATGTGGTATAACTTCCCAAGGAAAGACCAGGTTGATTCATTCAACTCGAAATATACAAGTTAGGTTACATGTTATACCCCTTCCAGTTGTCTTGAAACATAGCCTGTTGGTAATTTAGAGGTTGAGATGCAGCCGCCATTCTCTCAACCCCTTGCTCTAATATTGCCGCCAACCAGGCTTCTATGGGTGTATTGGTATCCATGTTTTTTTCTCTGGACCCTAATATCAATAGAATGTATAATCAACATATGCTCCGAAGATAATAACCCAAAATTCCAAAGTCCATACCATAAACACCCAAAGAAATAAGGAACAAGGCGAAATGGACTTAACAATAAAGAGAACAGAAAAGAAAATAAAACTATACAAAAGGAAGAAAAGAAGAACTATACAAATGACTAAAGTACAAAAGATTGATATTTCTTTAAATTTGTCGTGCGCCCAGGCAACGGTGCCAAAACTTGATATGCATAAAACTTGGTGTGTTTGTTTTAAATGAAATGGGAATGAGATCCTACAGCTATAGTGCAACGCTCGTAGACCTCACACTTGTAAAAATGGGTTCACCCCGAGTGTAGATCTTCTCAAGGATGCCAAGACTCAACTACTCATTTGTTCACTCAATTTTTAGCCTTAAAAGTGTAGTGGAAATAACCGTGATGTACTAGAACAATAAACACAAGCATCAACTAGCAAAAGGAAAACAACAATAAAATTGAAGTTTGGATCTCGAGATCCCCTTAGCCTTGTTACTATGTCAATTAATAAGAATAAATAAAAATTGTAGTTGCCTTAGTGAATTGGACCATCACACTCGGGCAAACCATATCTCTAGGTGAAAGCCTCTCTATTCTCTATGACTTTGAGACGAGAATATCTTCTCTTCCTAACAAATTATGAATGCACTAAATCCAGGTGATTATTGACCTAAGAGTATAGTAACTATCTCTAGTTCAATACCCCAATTAATTCCCAAATTGGAAGCCCTCGGGTGTTCATGACACTTAAAATTGCATATAAATAATCCATTGAAGAACAATTCAATACGAAGAAAAATCCAGTTTCATTACATTCAAGTCCATGTCATAATACCCAAAAGTTAGGGTTCAACCCTTGAATCTAAACAAGCGAATTACTCCAAATGCATTGCATGAAATTGAAATTCAACATAAATTAATCTAATCGAGAAGGAAAAAAAATGCTTAGGCGTAGAAAATGAAGCTAAATTGCGTTCCCGAATCAGGCCTAAGTTACTTCTGTGAAGCTCGAATCTGTTTTTTGATCTTCAGATCGACTTGTAATCTTCCAATCCTTGTTTTCTAGTCTAAGTTCTATCCAATAGACGTGAGAATCGGGGGAAATTTATCACGGAAAATCTTCCTAATTTGCCTCCTAAAAGCCTATCTACGCTACTTTAAACTAAGGATGACTTATGAAGAAAAACCTTAGAAAAATCATTAAGTACAACCATTGTTTTTACCTACCATACGCGGTAGTCTTCTGTCTCGCATTTGTGCCTTGCCAACGTGTCTACCGCGGTTGGTAGAATGGTCTACCATGCACAGTAGGCTACTACCTGCGTCGTTCTTATGTTGTTTTCCATCGTTTTAGCTCCGTTTCAAGTCGTTTTCGTTTGTTCTTCATTTTACTTCATTCCACAAGCACCTAGAACACAAATGGGTGATATGAGATTCAATTGTATACTTCATACCTTAAAATCATCGAAAAAATAATGAAATTAATGTACAAAATAATAGCCAAAATAAAAACTATCAGTGGTGACACCGATCATGAGTCCTTGAAATTTCTTAAAGGACAACAAAAGTTGAACAAGAGACATGCAAGATAGATGGAGTTCATTGACACTTTTCCATGCATCATTCATTACAAGAAAGGTAAAGAAAACATTGTAGCCGATGCATTGTGAAGGAGGTACAGTCTTATCTCTACTTTGCAAGCTCAAATTCTTTGTTTTGAGATGCTCAAGGAATTATATGCTAGTGATCAAGATTTTAAGGATATCTTTCAAAATTGCTTGCTTATGCCTTTTGATAAGTTATCACCTTATACATGATGGTTTTCTTTATTATGAAGGGAAATTGTGCATTCCATCTTGTTCTACAAGATTGTTACTGGTTAAAGAGACTCATTGTGGTGGTTTAATGGGAAATTTTTTCTTTGCTAAAACGTATAATATCTTGCATGTAGATCTCTATTAGCCTCACATGAGAAACGATGTTGAAAATTTTATTGGAAATTGCTTCGATTATAAAACGACTAAATCTACTTCCTTGCATCATAGTCTTTATACTCCTTTACAAGTGCCTAAAGTTCCTTGGGTTGACATTTCTATGGATTTTATTCTTGGTTTTCCTAAATTTCCTAAAGGTTGTAGTAGATAGGTTTTCTAAGACAGTTCATTTCAAAGCTTGTAAGAAAACCGATAATGCTTGCCATGTAACAAACTTGTTCTTTATTTGGGTGGTGCGATTCTACGGAATTCGTAAGATTGTTGTTTCAGATCGTGACACCAAATTCCTTAGTCACTTTTGACGTGTTTTGTGGAGAAAACTTGGTACTAACTTGTTGTATTACATAGCTTGCCATCCACAAACCGACGGCCAAACGGAGGTGGTCAATAGGACCATTGGGCAACTTCTTAGGGCCATCCTTAAGAAGAATTTTTGCCAATGGGTAGAAGTTAATCCTCACATTGAGTTTGCTTTCAATAGGGCTAAACATTCTAATAATTCCTTTTTTCCTTTTGAGGTTGTTTATGGTTTTAATCCTTCGACTCTTTTTGACTTAGTTCCTTTCCCTATAGATCATATTGTGAGCTTGGATAGAAAGTGGAAGTGGGAGCTTGTCAAGTCTATTCATGCCAAGGAGTATAATGCTATTGTGTCCAAAAACAAGAAAGTGGTGGCTACATAGACTATTAGGAGGAAACGTGTTGCGTTTGAACCCAATGATTAGGTTTAGATTCCTCTTAGGGAGGAACAATTTACATCTCAATGCAAGACTAAGATTGATGCTCGTGGTGATGGACCTTTCAAGTTCTTGAGCACATTAATGATAATGTATATAGAATTGATCTTCTGGGTGATAACAATGCTAGTGCCACTTTTAATGTTTCCGATTTGTTGCCTTTTGACGTAGGTAAAAATTCAAGGAAGAATATTTTGAAAGGCAGGGTGGATGATGTGAACTGGATAAGCCAATCACCTTTGCAAGCCAAGAGTAGACCACTCACTAGAGCCCAAAGAAGAAAACTCAAAGCTGTGGATGTTAACAACATGGTTGTTTATTTAGAAGAATCTTTGAAGAGCAAATTAGAAGGGTTTGAAGACCAAAAAAAGGTGTCCAAGTTGTTTTCCAACTGTTCAATTAGCAAGGACTAAACTAAGGAACAAATTAGAGGAGAAATTGGCTAAATATTTGGAGAAATCTACCTTACAGTAAGCCCTACCCTACCGCTGTCGGTAGGTTTTCGGACAGACAGCCCTATTGAAGACTGCACCTACCGCCAACGGTAGGTCTCAAGATAGAAAGTCCCTATGCGTCCTTATGGACAGGATTTTATAATTCAAGTTATTTTTCTAGCTTTAATACAAGGGGTTTATAGGTAATTTAAGTCATTAATGACTTGTTTAGCTCGGGTTAATGTTTAACCTATGAATACCTCATTATATATTGATTGTAACTAATCTTGAATGAATTTTTCTGAAATAGTTTAGAGAGAATTCTCTTTGTCCCTAAGGTTCTTCACCTTTGCTTAGTTAGCTTGCCAAGCGTTAATGTCCTTAGTGTTCAACAACTGATTACCTTAGGTTGATGAATCCATAGAATTAAATTTATAATCTTAATTGCTTTCATTGATTGAGTCTTAGAGTTCTTATTCTTTGATTAAGTTAATCCTAGGTCTTCTTGATTGTGTGTTTGGGATTTTAAGGCTGTACTTTCCTCAAGGTTCTTCCTATCAAGTTAGGAAAGAGTTTTGCCTCTCAATGTTTTATTTATCAGGCTTAGATCCTCATAAGGTTTCCACTGGAGGTAATCCTCTGGTTTATAAGGCTTAGATCATCATATTAGGCTTAGTTGAAGCTACAAAATCCTCAATAGAAGTTCTTCATGAAGGAGGTAATCTTGAAGGTGTGCAATCAAATCTACTTGCAATTAAAGATTCACATCACTTTCCCATGCCCATAAATAAATTAAATGGAGCCCATAGTGTATACCTTAAATACACTACTCCTTGACCTTCATCTTCACTATCCATGTTTGTTGAGGAAGTCACTATTCCCTTCAACAAGCTTAAGTCTATATATGCTAGAATAAAACTGCAGGACTGAGCGCTTTTTTGTCCCTTTAGAAATGTTTATTGTAATGGGAATAATATACTTATCAATTTCTATAATTTCATTCATCGAAAAAACAAACCTTAAATGCCAAGACACAAGAAAAGCTTCATGATCAAATTTGCTTCCAAGTTTCTTGAATGAGTCTAACCACTTGATATGAGTAGTCTTAGCTTTCATTTTATCCACCCTGTCCAATTTCCTTTTTAGATTTTCCTTAACTTTTATTGAATCTTTTCCATCAAGGGGTAACCAAAAAGAATTTCCTTGTAGAGAACCAACCAAGAATCATCATATCTTCTAATGTGATGGATGCTTCACCCTAAGGGAAAACAGAAGTACTAGCGGCATTTGAGTTTCTGTCATATTTAGCGGCATTATTCGTGGCATTTGAGTTCTTGCCATATTTGTATGACATTTTTTACGAGATTTTCTTAAATTGTAATAATTTCATGGCACTTTTATGTGATACTTTAAAAAATAACACCAAATTTGTGGCACTTTTAGGAAGTACCAACTATTGCAATTTTTAATTGTCTAAGTCAATCTAATTTGATCATTAAGATATTTTTACTAAATAAAAAAATTAACTAAAAAACCAGAGTCAAAAGCTCCTAGAAATAATACGAAGAAAACATTTAGGACAAGAGTTCACCATAAAGAACTCTATTAATATTGAATTAGCTATCCTAAACTGTTAATTATGTATCAAAAAGGCGAATTATCCTAAGCTAATTATTGTCTTCTATTGAAGTACAATAATATATCTAAACCAACCTAAACTCTATACTCATGATGATTAAATTAAACTTGACCTTTAGGATTTTTTATAATTGTTTGCTCCTCAGGCACAATTAAACTACTCTCTTCATCTAAAAATTCTTGTTTAATTCCTATTCTTCCAATAATGGGTCTCACCTTTCAATCGGTCCTTCACCCAATTATCTAAAATCAAGGAATTATATCTAGGTTTAAAATAGCAAGCATTAAGAACATAAGAAATAAATAATGACCAACAATAAACACATCAAAATTTAATCAACCCCTCAACTAATAGAAATTCATTAGACTTATCCAATCATTGATAAAGAAATTAATCACACATATCTAAACAATCAACTACAATCATCAACAAATTCATCTTGCAAATAATTAATAAACAAAATAAAAGGACTCTGCTCCATGAATTGATTTAAAATTTGAGGTTGAGCATTCAAAAAATTGTTGAAAAAATCAATTCTTGTTCTTCAATTGAAATCCTAAAAACTTCTATACTTAGAAGAACAGAGGGAAAAGAAATGATAAATAGAGAGAGAGAGAGAGAGAAGAACGATAGCTCCTAAACTATCTCTGACTCCTCAAGTGTTTTTCACCCTACACTATTATAATAATACCCTATTAAGTCTCCTAATCAGCCTTTAAAATAAAAAATAAAACAAAGAATAATAATAATAATAAATCAAACTTTTAAGTCTTCTAATATAATTTACGACCTGTTTTACGCGGGTGCCCGCATAAAATGTACTGAAACCTTTCAAATCCTGAGAGACTTGCAATGCGGCATAAATTTTGGGTGCCCACACAATGTTTCCAAAACATTGAAGCTTCTTGCGGGGCTGCACCTTAATTGCGAAGAGACTTCCTTGACAACACACAATGCTAAACTTCATAACTTAGACCATTTTCTTGTGCTCCTTTATTGATAAATCTACCCTGGAGCATTCCTTGATCAAGTCTTATACTATTCTCTGCAATTGTATTCCTTATCGTCCATTTAAATAGCAAAACTCCTTCACCCTGCAAAACAAATAAGGGTGAAGAAGTAATCTCATCCATATAAAGAAAAATCAATAAAAAACAAATCATAAGCTAATTAAAATCATGACAAATGACGATTACTTTTATACTATAAACATAACACTTTAGTCTTTATCAAACTCCCCCAAGCTTAGATCTTACTTGTCCTCAAGCAAAATAAACTTGAAAAAACCAAGTAGAATTGTAAAAAAAATGTGGGAGTCCTCAGCTAAAAGTTTCCATGAAAGAATCAATTAGAATAATTCCAAAAGCTCATAATTGAACACGTACTAGTATCGCAAACATACAATCTTACAACAAACCTTCCCTTATGATTTAGGGTAACAATATGCTAAACCTTCACTAGCTACATGAACACTCACACTGAAAAGAATAATTTTTTTTTCTCAATTACCCTCTCAATAGTCATGGTCTAACATAAGCTTTCCCATTATCTCATCTCTCCTCCAAATAAAGTGACAAAAACACAGGCAATTCAAGAAACCATTAGTCACATAGTTGTAACGTGGGCTTGGATTAAAAGTAGGCTAAACATTTTCGAAATGTAGCTCAAAGAGCCAAAAGAACAATGGAGCAATGTTCAACAAAATCCTACAACACTATCATCTCCAGTTATAAATCCCAACTTCAAAAATAAACCAAAACACCCTTGTAACATCATGTGCTAGATACACACCAACACCAACCAATGTTTAAAGAGAAATCGCACTCTCATAAGAGGAAATTGTTTAAATTGAATCGCCAATTATTATGACCAAGAAAATTCTTTAATATACAATATTTTTCATATTTCTTTTTTTCTTATTTTTTTTTCTTTAATTTTTTCTTTTTCTTGCATTTTTTTTTAAATTAAATGAAATGACATCATGAAGTAAAATAACTACAAGAGCTACAGAATTCTAAGCATATACAAACATCTTCTTAGTAATTTTATATTTTCCCCTCCGTCTTAAAAGTTTATAAATTAGTCTAACCTTTTATATTTGAAATCTTTTGAAAAGCCCCAAAAAAAATTGGACTACACAAAAAACTTGCAACAAAAATAACGTCGCCATACAAAAAATTCCTCTCAAGAAGAATTAATGATTTACCAAACATTCAAATCTCTAATTTCTTTACATTTCCATAAAGCAGTTCTTGGCTCAAGAGGCCTAAGGGAGTAAACTCAGGTTAAAATTGTAAGAACCTTTCCCATCACTATAGTTGGACAAAATGAAAATGGAGCCCAAAGAGTATAATACACTATTTCTTGACCTTTATCTTCACTATCTAATTTCTTGAGACAATCGTTATTCAGTTCAACGAGCTAAAGTCTCTATATATGCTACCCAACCAGGTACTATTTTTTTTGTTATTTCAATTTGGAGAATATAATTATAAAATTTCATAATTGGGTGATTTTTTTTTCACCTTTAATAAATTTGTGACCCTCTACGTTCTCTAGAACCATAAAAAGTTTTTTACTTCATAATTACTTCTTCTAAACAATTACATTTATCGGAAACCAGTTTAATCTATGGTGTTTTAGGCCCTGGTTTAATAAAATTTAAATTGAAGTCTAAAAGTTTGAATTGTTTGAATTCTGAATGATTAATTTTAAGTTTAACCATTCAATATGTTTCTAAATGATATATTAATTAAAAAGTGATAATTATATAAAAAAAAGTGTAATAATTTTACAAATAATATACATATTCAAATTTTAGACTTCATAGTTAAGAAAAAATTTTCTCTTGAAGTTTACACTTACAAATTAATCACGTCCTAAAAAATTAAGTTGTTTGTAAAATTTAATCTAACACACTTAAATATTAAGTACTTAATGATATATATTATCAAACACACTTAAATCAATAAGCTCTTTTAACCAATAAAATTTAGGCGGTCGATGAATTTAACAAATAGGGGATTAACTCTTTGGTACTACAATGTCATTGTGGGAAAAAATATAATAACAAGGATTTTTATTTAAGATGACCAACGAGTTTTCTTTTTTAGCATGACCAACATATATTAGGAAATTTTAAAAAAAGGGTAAGAAAATTAAACATTTAAATCATCATTACCCCTTTAGAGACTTTTATAAGAGAGAATATTTTGATATTTAATTAAATTCAGGTGTATTTAGAGTTTAATTGGAAAAGATAACTTTAACCTTTATTAGATTTGCAAAGCTAAAGTGAAGAAAAAATGAAATTATAATGACTCATAGAGGTTTTAGAATGAACACTTTTACGAATTAATTATTAATCCTTGACATTTTGCTCGTTTAATTTCTAAAAATATTTTATTTGGTTTATTTTTTTCCCTTTTTTTCTTAAGTTTTAGAATTATTAGAAAGAAAAAATAAAGAGATGCTCATCATTCGTCATTGCTTGCATTAAATAAAAGTGGAAGGAAAAGTTTACGGTTAACACATGCATAGGAAGGATAGAAAGAAAAGAAAAATTAAAAAGAACAAACAGAAAAGAAGGGGTGGCTGACGTGGTATTTGAATCCAAGTGTGTTAGTGAGTTTTCTTCCAATCGAATTGGAATTGCACTAACTGACAAGCCGAGGGCTTGCTCTTGAGTGATTAAATATCAAGGGAGAGAGGAAGCCACGAGAACCATTGAAGACATTGAAGCCATATATTCTTTTTTAAGAACATGGTTCTTTCTTTCTTTCTAACCATTAATTAATTTTTTGTTTAGAATTGTATTAATTATTTCATTTTTTGAGAATTTATTGGAATATTTTATGTGATTACATATTCTTGGGATCTTTATTTGTTTGATTAAGTTAATTTTTTGTGATTTTCTTTGTAGAAAAATCACTTAGGTTAGTTGCTACTTTTATCCACGCTTAATTATTGTAGTTTTGAGTATGAAAGATATGTAATTTTTTCAAATATATTGTGGGTTTTAGAATTGAATAGTTCATGCTAATAATAAATGAGATACGTCATAGAATTGAATAAATCATGCTATTAGTTAGATGGGTTATTTTATGCATTTAAGCACAATATGATTCTTTAGTGAATCGAAATTTGTAACCTAGATCACCACATAAAAGGTCTAATCTTTTTCTCTAAATAAAATCAAATCATTATTATATAGTTTAGTGGTGGATTCAAAGTTCTAAATCATCTTTAAGTTCTTGTTAGTTTTTAATTTGGTTATTTTATTTATGAGTTTTAATTAATTTGAGATATAATATTAGCTAATAAAAATTGATAATTTTTATAAATTAAATTAGGAAGATAATAATTTAGGTGGTTAAGCCTTTCTCTGTGCTTCGACACCCTTTAATCGTGTTTTTAAAGAAAAGTCCTCTTTTAACCAAATTTTTTTGTCTTAGCAGGAGACCCATGTAGATGTGTTCTAAAAACCTACCGTGTAGGGATGTCCCATCAAAACACATTCCACAGATTAGGACTTCATATATAATTTTTAATATATTCTATATTTATTTTGTTTGTTTTAGATAATTCTTTTTATTAATTAAATCTAATGTTTTGTGATGATATAATTTTTATTGATATATTTTTCTTCAAAAGTCTCTAAATAAAAATGTTTTAGAAAATTGTAAACTAGAAATCATAAAAACTCTTAAGGGAAAATCGGTGTTGAGAAAATTAGACCAGAGATCGAACTGATCAAGGCACTTGTAAATTGTTTAATTAGTTCTACTAGTCGAGCCAACGTCAAACAGGATATTACGTAATATTGTATAAAAATTATAAATATATTAATAACTAAGCAAAAAAATTTCATCCTGGTAAGAATGTGTTTTAAAGCTTATTAAAATTATTTCATCCTATTCAAACATGCATAGTAATAAAAAGTAATTCATTTACAAACATATCACGACCTCTATTCCTCATTAAATATAATTAAAAAATATTATTGAAGAATGCTAAAATTTAGAACCGAAAGCACTTGCATGACTAGACCCTGATTCTCTGCATATAAATGGAGCACTGGTGCTCTTTATAACTTTGTGAAGTTATAGTGACCAAGTTGGGTTTAATTCCAATGAGCTTTGGCGGAATGGAATATTCCATCTTGGCGAGTTGGTCCTTTAATTGAGGTTAATACTTGGTTTTACCGCCCATTACCTTTTATTTAGCACAAAATAAAAAATAAAACTTTTAAAAAAATTAATTTTAGTAAAAGTAAATTTATATCATGTATAATTGACTTAGTAATGAAAAAAGAATATAAGAAATATTTATTCACCATTTAAAAAATAAAATATTTTTTAAGTAATGACCTTCTTTCTTGTTTTTTAGAATAAATGTTCAAATCTTAACTTCTTAAAATAATTCTAATTTATAGATTGTATATTCAAAATATTATTTTGCCACTTTTAAAGTATTTTTCCAACTATCATTTATGAGATATCCTCCATAAAAAAAGAGAAAAAAAAGATCTTCTTTTGGGCAAAATAAAAGGCCCAAGTTCTCCTTATAAGAAAAACAGTCCAAATTCCTTTTCTTCTTCACTTTTCCTTGCCTCAGCCGCAGTGCCGCACCACTATCTTGTTTTCCTTTTATTCTTCTTTTTCTCCATTTTCCTTACACTTTATAGTGAACTCTTGTTTTTTTCTTTTCTTTTTCATTCTTATCCCTTTCTTTTCACAGACTGCTCTTGTTTTCCTATTCCCCTAATCCGCTTCATTCTCGCATTCTCCTCCCTTCATAAGCTTATCATACAATTAATTTGTTCCTCACCTCAAATTCATGGCTTCTCTCCTTTTCTTCCATGTTCCTATTTTTGGTTTTGAAATGGTTGGATAACATAGGTGGAGAAGTGAGGGGACAGCGGGGATGGTGGAGAACCCCATTTCTCGGTGGTTTTGTGTCAAAAATATATTTGTTTTGAAGAAACAAAACAAACCGGGGTCAATCGGTTCCCAATCAGACTGTGTGACTTTGACAGATTTATTACTATAACTACTAAAAATAAAGATAATATAAGTACTCTTGATTTTATTTTATATATGTTTCATATTTCCAGTATAAATTTAGATTTGTAATTAAAAAACAATCGTTCTAATTTACAAGGTTCAGAAAGTCAAAAAGCAATTTAATAATAATACGAACTCATATTAATAGACCTTAACAAATGTCACAGAACAAAAAATAAAAAACAAAAATGGAGCAATATACACGATGATTTGTGAACTTAGTAGTATTAGTATTATAATATGCATCATATTATCAAGATTCTCTTAGTACACAAGATTTTGCCTAGTTTTATCTTATATAAATGAAAACTGATCAAAATAAAGCCAAGCCTGTTCATAAATTAAAAAAACTTTATTACTATGAAAAACAAGCCAAAAAAAACTAAGAAAATAAAGAAATGGTATCCCCACATTGCATAATCTCATTAAAATTGATGCCCTCAAGAAAACTTTTAATATAGGGAAGCAACCTTTATTAAGGAATCGTATTAGTCTTGGGTAGCAAATCACATAATTTGTTAAGCCCTAATTTGTTATGCCCATTAAAGTGCTTAGAAGAGTTGACAAGAAATTTGTTCCACTCAATTAATGGTGTATATTATTGTATAAATTGATTTATAGAATAGAATATGGTGAAGAGACACAAGAATCATATAGGGAAGCGGATATTGATGAGTTCATGATACTTATTTGGGGAACTTAGAATGCTAGAAATTAAATTTCTGAGTGAAAACTAGCTTCAAACACCTGATGAGGAAGTTATGTAGGGAGTAACTGCATTTTAAAACAAAGGCCATGGAGAAGTTAGCAATTGGAGCAAAGAGGGAAAGTGGCGTATACCGGATGATAAGAGGTTCTACTCACGTGTCAATGAAGCATTCAAGCGGTAACTTTGACGACGGTATAATTGTTGAAATGGTGTCTAATTTTAGTGGAGGAACTGAAAATGCACGAGCTAATTTGGAAGAGGCTGGAGCTCGAATAGCTCCGCAACATTCAAATACAATACAAAATTAATAGAACGGGAAGATGATCTCTCACCTTTGGCTCATATAATTTACTCTCTGAATATAGAAGGAAATAAACCATGAGATGGTATTCTTCAGTTTAAGAGTATAAAATGATCTAATGATGGGGAAAAATAAGAAATCGACAATTATTTGAATGGGGATTAATATTCAATATAACTATGTAAATTGAAATACCAAAACCTCCTCAGATGAAATAATATTAAATTAACAATATTAATAGTTTTAAAAAAATAATACATTGATAAATATGTTAGATGACTAATGTTAAAAATTTTTTGATATCATTTTAATAATAAAAAAAATTGAACTTTATTGAACAAATAATTAATAGGCAAAAATTCTATTATTTGTAATAACAACCATTAACACTAAAAAAATTCAAAGTTTTCATCTTACCATCTTATTATTTTTAATATTCAATTGATATTGGAAAATCTATTTAAACAAGTATTTCATACCTTTTAATAATTAGAGAATTGTCATTATTTAAAAAAGAAAAAATTTTACTTATCCTAATTAAGAAAAATAGTCCACGTGCAATACACTTGATTGTTCTTAATCTTTCTTAAAAATAAAACAAGCTTTCTTCCTCAAAATACTCCATAGACGATTCGTGAATTCTTAGGAGAATGAATTTCTTCTGTTTGAAAGAAAAGTTATATTTCAAACTCTCATTCTCAAAGTATTTCAAGATGGACTCACGGATAATAAGATAATTAGACTTCATTAATTCAAATTCATACACATTAGTCCCCCCCTCCGCCCTCCCTCTCCCCAAAAATTAAGGGTTTATAAAAGTAACAAGGAAGTGCAAGAATGCCATTATCATATGACCAATAACTAGGATAAAAAACAAACAAGTTATCCAATTCCAATTTATCTTTTATCAAAGATAGAACCAAGTTTCATCAATCATATGCTTCAAGTATATTCCAAATGAAGTAATCCAAGAGGAAACGTTGAATCTAGACCCATCACCAGTTTGATAAATACCAAGAGTCTTCTTCAAATATGCATTCTCATAGAAATCCATCACAAAAGATTTAAGCAGTGGTTAGCAAGAAATGAGGGCTTTCAAGTCCTATCCCTTTATATTCAATATGCACATCACCAAGCAATGGACGAGAGAAACCATCAACAAAATTAGAATAGTAATATTCAACTCTCTAATCCAAAAAGTCATGATTTAATCTCAAAGTGTATTCAATGGAAAACATTGCATCATTATGACATAGGTAGGAAGACTCCAAAATATGGAACCAATCACAATGAAGATTTTTTCCAAGTATAGTTCATAAGGAGCTAATATATTGAAAAGTGTCTCTATCACAAATGAGAGCAAAAGAAAATTGTGACATCCCCAATTACCTCTTTAGATTCCACTAGGAGGTAAATAGGAACCTACCTCCCTGGCAGTTAGTCCATAAAGATAATAGGACTTTTGGGTCCATGAATAAACTCGCAATTACACAGTCTATTGAAGTCTCGTACTTCACTCTAAAAGATTATCTCCTCATGGTTCTTCCTTAAATCTTGTATCAAAAGGATAAATGTTTGAGCTAGGCCTAATATATTCCTTGTGCCTGTAAGTGTATTTTAAGCTAAAAGCCTAAAAACAACTTATCACACAAAATAAGTTAAAAGTTACTTATTTTAAGTAATGATAAACATGAAAATAAACAATCATAGTAGTGCGCAACATATCATAATATTAAACACATCAAACCATAGTGTAAGGAATATTAACGATGTCTACACATCAAACCATAGTATAAGGAATATTAACGATGTCTACACATTTTAACGATGTCTATAAAAAGATCGGGGAAGCAACCGATTCGTTAACATGAGAAGAGATTGAAATAAAAAACTAGGTAATAATTTGGTGTAGGTAAGAGCGGTTTCCTAGCATCAGTAAAATTTCACAAATTCGAAGATGACCTCCAACCTCTAGTACTTCCATGAGCTCTACCTCTACCCTAATTTTATTTATCTGAACAGAAATTTGAGGAATGAGAATATGTAGGTTGGACCAATTTATCTCGCTTTTTTTGTTTTTCATGAAAAAATAATATGCAAGATTCCTATATGTTAAGCGAGTAAGATAACAAGATTTTCCGAAGCAAAATTCACAATAAATCATGAATATCTAGAAATTATTTAGAACGCCAACATAAATTTTTAATATTACAAGTTTCTTGTATTATTTAATTAAAAATTAATATTTTTTGTACTTAATAACTAATTAATTTTTTCTTATTCTAGAGAGCCATGATAGAAAAATACATTAATATTTACAAAACTGAACTTAATTTTATACTGCAATAAAGCATAATTTATTTTAGTGGCTACGACCCTCCCTTGCCCCTTTATTGCTCCGCCACTATACCTCCACAAATTAAACTTTTGCCGTCCTTTTATTCACAAGTAAATACTTTTTCAAACATTTATTGTACCCATAAACTACTTACATTAATGCACTCAAGAAAAACTACACTCAACGACGTGAAGTTTTTAATATATTTTAGGCATACTCCTGCATTTATGCCCCTTATTAAGCCATTACTAGACAACTAAAACAAAGAGTAGACATGCAGCAAATACACATCTCCATTATCTTCCAATCAAGATCACTTAAAATTCTTCTTTCCAAATATTCACCTCTTTATGAATAAAAATACCTTTACTAAAGCGACCATATGCATGGGTGCGTAGCTAAAATGTGTAAAATTGCATCACATTGAGTATAATTTTTCATACAAGAAAAATTTTAAATAGTGTATAGGTATAAATGTGTGGAAAAAAAAAAGGTTTTTGCTATGCATAAAAAATGACTAGTTTATATATAGCTCATTTCTCAATCGTCAATGTTCATTTGTAATTCAATTCTATAGTGTACAAAATAGAGAAACGTTTTTTATTATATATATATATTAATGATGCCTTGGAAACAAGACTTTGATCCCATATCTCAAATGAATAAATATTTGAATGTTCTATGTTCAACAATACAAATGAATATGAATAGAATATATATACCCTATATATAACATAACTAAGAAAAGCAAATAACATGTACAAAATAATCAGAACTAAATATTTATAGTAATTCTTCCGTATGAGAAATTAGCTATAAATACTTATGAACCATTTTACCTTTTCAATTTATAAAAACAAATTTTATTACTATTTTTTTAACACAAAATAGAAAATATATGGTGGAATCCAACTTAGAGCTAAGGTTATGTCAGTGTTGAGGTTAATGTTATCATTTTTTAAGCGAAATATGGGTGATTTTGCAGCATTAAGTCTTATAAGGTTAAAAGGGCGAGGGAGCTAAGGGGGTTAAGTAGAGTAAGTGGCAATATATATTACCTTTCATTTCACATGTATAATGAAAAAAATTGCCCTCAACGTGAAAATATGATTATAAAGGGAAAAGCGAAAAAATATGCATGTGTATTTATAGCTAGATTTTCAATAAATAACATAGTAATATGTTCGTTTACATGGAACGTTATATAATATTTTGGGGAATCCCCCAAAACAGTAAGAAGGCCTTGAAAGAATACAAAAGGTAAAATTTTAAGTAGGAAATAATCATAGCATTGATAAAAACCTATTTTAGAAACAAATATTTAATAGTTATTCAAGAGAAACAATTAAATGATTGCAGATATCTATCATTTAAAAAGCACCAGTGGCCACCATTTGCAAAAAGATAACCAAAGGATCCATATAGAATAAGGAGAGATGTAATCTAAAATTTAAAAATTCCTATAAGCAAATGATATTATCAAAAAATAAATTAAACTATGCTAGAGAGCACCTTGCCAATTTGTTAGTGGTCATCTCTTTGAGTTCTTGCTCTTTTAGGATCCCCAGCTTCTCCTCTTTGTCGCAGAAAGTTGATAACATCTCTCATAGCTATTGCTTGTCCTGGTGTCAATCCCAACAATGTGTTTCTCCCTTTAGCTCTGTTCTCTTGATCAATTTCTGGTTCAATAGTTTGAGTTTCAAGAGGAGAGTCTGGATGACGGTTTAGGTCAATAATTTGATTCCTACAAGAAGACACTGGTACATCATTTAAATCAATAATTTCATTTCTAGTAGAAGATTCTAATACGTTCTGATTCTTGAGATGAGACTCTGGTAGATCATTCGTGTCATTTTTGTACATGGCGGGATGATTTGGTACACTCTGATCCTTTGAGAGACACTCTAGCAGATCATTCTGGTTATTTTGGTACATGGTGAGACATTTTGGTACTCTTTGACCCTTGGAAAGAGATTCGTGTAAATCATACGGGCTATTTTTGCACATAGTGAGAGATTCTGGTAGGCTTTGACCCTTGGAGAAAGACTCTAATGGATAATTCGTGCTGATAGCTTCTTTAATCTTGGGAGAGAAGCCCGGTGGGACATCAGGATAATTATCTTCGTCCTCTTCTTCTACTTTAATATGTTGCTCATTCAAGGCCTGTCCACTAATTTTAGGAGCCTCAGTTTCCATGTTAAGCACAAGGATTTGTTCTTGATTCCGAAAGTACTTTCTTCCTCTAGGTAAACTTCTTTTTCCTCTTTGAATCCAGCAAGTTTTTGTTGGAGCCAAAACTGAATTCCTCCACCAATTTAAGTAACGAATGCTCACCTCTTGTTTCGACAATCTTGATGGAAAGTACATTGACTGGTCAATACTTAAAGGACAACTATAATTTACTAGTGAGGCTTCAATACTCATATTTGAAGAAGTGGTAAATCCAGGAAGATCTTGATCATATCCAAATTGAAGTGCTACACGATGTGGATTATACACCTCTTCACAATCTATACCAATAAGAACACAAGCTCTCAAGCATCGAGCAAAAGATTCTAATTCTTCGTCGAAATATCTGTCGATGAATATTCGTGTTTCTTTTTCCTTGTAAAATTTTGGAAAGAACCAATTATTTATGTTTAAGCAATAAGGTCGCCATAGAAAATCCTGGCAAGAAGAATTAATGATTGGCCTAACATTCCCAATCTCAAATTTTTTTTTACCGTTCCATAGGGCAGCCCTTGGGTCAGTAGGCCTAAGGGAGTTGACCTCTGGTTGAAATGGCAGGAACCTTTCCCATGCCCATAATTGAACAAAATGAAATGGAGCCCATAGTGTATAACATAAATACACTACTTCTTGATCTTGATCTTCACTTTCCATGTTTGTTGAGGCAATCATTATTCCCTTCAACAAGCTCAAGTCTCTATATATGCTGGCTAAAACTGCTGGACCGAGCGCTATTTTTCTCCCTTTAGCAAGGTGTATTGCAATGGGAATAATATAATTATTAATTTTTGTAATTTCATCCACCGGAAAAACAAACCTTGAAAGCCAAGACACAAGAAAAGCTTCATGCTCAAATTGGCATCCAGGTTTCTTGAATGAGTCTATCCACTTGATATGAGTACTCTTAGCTTTCATTTTCTCAAACTTCTCCAGTTTCTTTTTCAGAGTTTCCTCAATTTTGATTGAATCTTCTCCATCAACAGTTAACAAAAAGGAACTGCCTAGCAGAGAGAACCCACCAAGAATCATCACATCTTCTAATGTGATGGAAGCTTCACCCCAAGGGAAAACAAAAGTATTAGTTTCAACACACCATATTTCTGCTAACCCAAAAATCAGGTCATTATTTCTTAGAAACTCGTACTTGGAGCACAAAACAGCCTCAAGAATTCCAACTTTCCTCCATAACAAATGGTATTTTGGGAACATTTTATCAACCCATTTGTTCCACTCTTGTAAATGATGTTGCCACCCATTGAAGGCCAAATCTATTGGCCATTTTGATTTGGGGGAAAGGATAGGCAGTTTAAAGCATGAATCTTCAAGTGAAGCCACAACTGGTTTCAGAAATGGGCATTTCTTTTAGAAGGAGGTCCGCCAGTATGTAAAAATGAAACCATCAACTCTTCCCTTTCCTCGATAATTGAGTCGTCTATTAAGGAGGGAAAAAAAGAGGATCTTCAAATATAATACAATGGATTTTTATTTTAAAGAACTATTTTCTTATTGTTTGGCTTTAAATTAAATTTAAGAATCATCCAAAATAAGAGAGAAGACTTTAGTTTGAAAATAGTGGAGATTTTTTTTTTTTTTTGGCAGATTGAAACAAGTAGAAATTTCTTTCTAGTGCTTTGTAGAAAGTAAATTATTTCCAAGAGAGTATGCAAAGTTTAAAAAAAAAAAAATTTCAATTTCGTTTTTAACTTCAATCCAAATACACTATTTCTCATATTAAAAAAACGCTACAATGATTAAATATTAACTAATGAAGATCATGTTACCTTGTAAAGGTGGTATTTGATAGCCACTCAAAATTTGAAAATTATAGTTCCTAGATTAAATCTAATCAATTTTTATTTATCTTTTATGATCGAAAATGTAGGATGCAAGGCGGAAAAATATGTAAATTTCTTTTAATAGAATAAAATTTTTAAAATATTTCTTTTGGTTCTGCAGCTACTTTAAGAAATTTAAAATTTAAGAAAGAATTAAAATTCAATCCAATCCAAGTCTATACTAACAGGACAAAAAGATCCCCTTCTTTCTTCTTTTGAAAACAAGTCATATGCTTGAAATGGTATTGAACATTTGAAGTATATGATTTGTACTAATCCCATTTTTAGAGACATCAAGTTCTTATCAACTTTTGAATAAATCTGATAAAAAAATTAGGGGATGGATGACTTACGACTTCAAGGATACTTTGCAAATAAAACATGAGATAATGAAAAAATGACAGACAAAAAGCCATTGAACTATTGATATAAACATAAAAAAATAAATGAATAGGAGATAATCATACTTGGAGATACCATGGAGACTAGATTCGATCTTCAGCTTTTTTAAAAGGCAAATAAATCTATTTAGAGTGATCTACAAGTGGGTATGGTATAATATCTCCTTCTAAGGTTTACCAACTAATAGGGAGACCTTACTCACTCAAAACAGATGAAACGGGACTAGTTGTGTTTTGAATTTTAGTCTCAGTTTAGTTTTATTGGGGGGTTTTTTGTTAGGGGTGAAAACTTGGGGGAAAGTAGGAGGATAGGTAAATCAGGATGTAAATATGTTATTACCTTATTTGGTTGCAGTGTATGAATAAATGTGATGCAAATGTGGACGGGAACTCTCCTATCCACTATAGCAAATTAGCCCCACCTAAAACAGATAGACTCAAATGTAAATGATACTGAACATACCATTTTACTCTCTCATAAAGTAGTTCAATTTATTACAAATTTATCCTAAGTCAAACTCCGGTACAATATATTTATAACATTCCAAGTTTTGCACAATGGATATAATAGTAAACTATTTATTTTCCACTTTCACCCTAATTAAACAAAGGGATGTAAGTGTTATTTACTTTCTTTCCAACCATATACAATTTTTCAGTAATTGATTATACTTCCCCTAATGAAGGTAAGGGTACCATTCTACATCCCTTTAACCTTCCTGTCCTCCTCCGCGAACCAAACTATAGTGCTTAAACTACGGTTCTGATTAGAAGTCTAACAAAATGTTATACTGATAATTATAAACAAGAATAAATATGTAGTACGTTAACTTTTAGCTACATAAATAATTTAGTGCCAAGAATGTGTCTTGCAAATATTGCAATAGTGCAGGAAAGATACCTATATATACCCTACAATAGTCAGGAAATAATTTATTATATTAATATTCTTTCATAGCAAAATAAAAAAGGCCTGATTCATCATTCCTTATTACAGTTTATGGAAACTTTCAATTTTAATTTTTAGATGAAGGGACATTTATTTTAAGAGTAGAACTAATCTAGTCAATGTAATGACAAATTTTTGAACAAAAAATATTTATGTCTATTTAATTTGTATTTCCTAAATAGAAACATTCAATGATAATTATGTATAAAAAGAAAAGGAAATTGATAAATTCAAGGCTCTTTTCTTAAATCCAGAACAAATTTCTTTTAATCTCAATATTACCGTTTGTACATATTAACTATTTATTATCCTTAATTATTAGCTTTACAAAGGATAAATTTGAATGATTTCTAACTTTCAATAATAAAGATTTCTTACTTTCAATATTAAAAGAAGAAGAAGAAGATATATTTTCAATATGATATTTTTTTTGGTAATATTTTCACATAAGAGGGATAAGTACTGCAAATTATACCTTGAACCTGAGGGCAACTTCCAAGGTGCAGTCATGTTGATGAAATGGCTCCGTCCCACTTAAATTGGGAATTACTGAGGCTCTCCAGTCACATGTTTGTCACCCTCTTCTTTAGGATCGTCTCTCTCCTCCTTTTATTTCATCATTCTTCATCTTCTACCCGATAGAATTCTTTAGAAATCTCTATTGAAACCACCACAGTCTTTGTCTTCTTATTGTTTTCTGGGTATACGACAACGATATTTCATCTTGTTAGTTTACTAAGTCGTAATCTATGGAGAAATATAAAAAAAGTTATTATTATTTGCTGAATAAGTAGTTGTATTAAATAATACAAATAAATTACACAGATGGATAAGAGACACAAACTCTATATCTATGTTAATAGAAATAAAACCAATCTTTAGAATATCTTACTGGGTACAAAATATCAAATAAACAACAAAGAAATTCACATCCAATCTTCTTCTGGCATCTTCAAAAACAAACTTTTGGTACCACGAGTATGTTGAAAATAGTCTCCACCCCATCCGTAAACAGAAATCCAAAAGACTCTGGGACATATAAGTTTTCTTGAGGATTCTCTAGGATAGAGATTAAAAAAAATAACGGACCTAGATTGATTTGGGTTTCCTAAAATCTGCTTCAAGAAGAAGAGTAGAACTTATTCCCTCATGATCAAGGAAAAGACATACTTGTAGATTGTACATTGGGCAAAAAGATTATGAAACAAAGAATGAATATAGTTTTTTATGCAAGAAAACTCCTTATTCTTCCTCTCTTTAGCTGTTGTAATAGTTTTCTGTAGAGATTTTATGTTAATGTAATAGGGCTAAGCACCACAGCAAGTATTCTTAACAGCGATATCAGATCTTAGGCTCTTCCCAACAATTTACTTCAACAAGCTTAAGTCTCTATATATGCTAGCAAAAACAGCTGGACCGAGCGTTATTTTTCTCCATTTAGCAAAGCGTATTGTAGTGGGAATAATATACTTATCCATTTTGATAATTTCATCCACCAAAAAACAAACCTTGAAAGCCAAGACACAAGAAAAGCTTCATGCTCAAATTGGCATCTAAGTTTCTTGAATAAGTCTATCCGATTGATATGAGTACTCGTAGCTTTCATTTTCTCAAACTTATCCAATTTATTTTTTAGATTTTTCCACGATTTTGATTGAATCTTTTCCATCAAGGGGTAACAAAAAGAATTTCCTAGCAGAGAACCCACCAATAATCATCACATCTTCTAATGTGATGGATGCTTCACCCTAAGGGAAAATAAAAGTATTAGTTTCAACACACCATCTCTTTACTAACCTAAAAATCCGGTCATCATTTCTTAGAAACTTGTATTTGGAGCATAAAATAGCCTCAAGAAGTCCAACTTTCCCCTATAACAAAACTTTGGAACATTTAATCAACCAATTTATTCCACTCTTGTAACTGATATTTCTACCCATTGAAGACCATAACTATTGGCCACTTTGATTTTGGTTAAAGGATAGGCATTTTCAAGCTTGAATCATCAAGTGAAGCCATTATTGGTTTCAAGAAATGGGCATTCCTTCTTGAAGGAGATCCGCCAGTATGTGAAAATAAAACCATCAACTCTTCCCTTTCCTCAATAATTGAGTCATCTAGTAAGGAGGGAAAAACTACATGTACCTAGATCTTCATTCGAATATAGTTTTGAAATCCATGAATATAAAAGAGTATCTTTATATATAATACAATTGATTTTTATTTTCAAGATCTATTTGCTTATTAGTTAGCATTAAATTAAATTTAAGGATCATCTTAAAAAATAGAGAAGATGTTAGTTTGAAAATAGTGGAGATTTATTTATTTATTTATTTATTTATTGTAGATTAAAACAGGTGGAGATTTTTTTCAAGCACGTTATAGAAAGTAAATTATTTCCAAGAGATTATGCAAGGTTAAAAAGAAAAAATAACCAATTTTGTTTCTAACTTCAATCCAAATACACTATTTCTTGTATTAAAAAAATGTTACAACAATTAAATATTAACTAATGAAGATCATCTTACGTTGTAAAGGTGGTATTCGAAAACCACTCAAAGTATAGTTGTTGGATTTAATTTAACCGATTATTATTTATCCTTTGTGATAATAAATGTGGGGTACAATGTAGAAAATTATATAAATTTCTTTTAAGAGATTAAAATTTTTAAAATATTTCTTGGTTCTCTATCTTCTCTTAGAAAGAATTTAATTTTTTTAAAAAAATTAAGTTCAATCAATTCCAAGTCTATACTAATAGGACCAAAAGATCCCTTCCTTTCTTCCTTTGAAAACAAGTCATATGTTAGAAATGGTATCGAACATTGCAAGTAAATGATTTACATTAACTCTATTTTTAGAGACATCAAGTTCTTATAAATCGGATAAAAAATTTGGGGACGGAGAACTTACAACTTCAAGGCTATTTGCAAAGAAAACATGACATGAGGAACAATGACACACAAAAAAAAGGCATTGAACTATTTATATAAATGTAGAAATAAATGAATAAATAAAGGGGAGGATTAGAGGAACAAGAGATAATCATATCTTAAGATACCATTGAGACTAGATTTGATTTTTAGGTCTTTTAAAAGGCCAATGAATAAATGTATTTAAAGTGATTTACGATTAGACATGAATAAATGGGTGACGTGGTATTTGAATCCAAGTTTCTTAGCATGTTTTCTTACAGTCGAATTGTAATTCAACCAACTAATATACCTATATAGAGGGGCCGCAAGTAGAGGGCTTGCTCTTGAATAATTCAATATCAATGGAGAGAGAAAGCCGTGGCAACCATTGAATGCATTGAAGGTATATGTTCTTTCTTTCCTTTTAATTATCTATTTAGAATCGTATTGTTTATTTATTTTTGGAGACTTTGTTAAAATATTTTTTGTGATTACATATTCTTGGGATGTTTATTTATTTAATTAAATATTTTTTTGTATTGTTCTTGTAGAACAATTATTTGGGTTAGTTGGTACTTTTATCTATACTTAATTGTTGCAATTTTTAGTACGAGAGATATGTAATTTTTAAAAATATATTGTGGGTTTAGAATTGAATATTTCATACTATTTATAAATGAGTTGTCATAGAATGAATAAATCAAGCTAATGGTTAGATGAGTTATATCATGCATCTAAGTATAATATGTTTCTTTAGTGAATCAAAACTTGTAGTCTAGATTGGCATATAAAAGGTGCAATCTTTTTCTTCAAAATAAAATTAAATCATTAATATATAGGTTGGTGGTGGATTTAAGGTTCTAAAGATCCTTTCTTGGTTAAGCTCTCGTTAGTTTTTAGTTTGGTTATTTTATTTTTAAGTTTTAATTAATGGAGGAATAATATTATCTAATAAAAATTGATTATTTTTATAAAATTAATTTAGGAAGATAATAATATACGTGGTCATGCCTTTCTTTGTTACTCGACACCCTTTTAGTAACCATAATATATTCATCTTGTGCATTAACAAGCATTGGGTTTAAAATTTTTTAGAAAAACCCAACCAATGACTTTAATTTAGTGCAAAAAGAAGAGCAAAAAGGACAAAAGAATTAGAGTAAGTAAAAACATGCATGTGGGTTAAGAGTTTTTTCTTCAAATAATCATGTTTTTAAAGAAGAGTCCTCTTTTAACTTAATTTTTTGTTGTCTTAGCAGGAGACCCATATAGACGTGTTCTAAAAACACATCCCGTGTAGGAATGTTCAAGCAAAATACATTCGGCACATTAGGACTTCATCTGTAACTTTTAATATATTTTATGTTTATTTTGTTCTTTGTTAGATAATGCATTTTTTTAACTAAATGCATTTTTCTATTTAATACAATTTTTATTGATATATTTGTCTTTGAAAAACTCTGAATAAAAACTTTAAGAAAATCTTAACTATAAATAAGGAAAATCGGTATTTAGAAAATCGGACCGAAGATCGAAACGATCGAGTTACGTGTAAATTGGTTTATTAGTTCTGCTAGTCTAACCAATGGTCGATTAGGATATTATGAAAAAATATAAAATAAAAATTTTTAATATATTATTTTTAAGAAAATTTTTTTTATCCAAGTAAGAATGTATTTTAAAGCATGTTGAAATTACTTCATCCCATTCAAACATGCACAGTAATAAAAAATAATTCATTTACACACATTGCACACAATATTTTTCACTAAATATAATTGAAGAATGTTAAAGATTCATAAAATTTAAAGACGAAAGTGCTTGCATGAGTAGACCCTGATTCTCTGCATATAAACGGAGCACAGGTCCTTTTGATATCTTTGTGGGGTTATGGTGACTGAGATGGGTTTAATTCCAACGAGCTTTGGCAGAACGGAACACTGCATATAGCCGAATTGGTTCCTTAATTGGGGTTAATACCCGGTTCTGTTGCCCCTTACATTTTATTTAGCACAAAATAAAAACTAAATAAAATAACAAAATCATTTTAGTACAAAATAAATTTATATAATCTATAATTGACTTAGTCATGAAATGAGAATTTAAGACCTATTTACTCACCTTTTACAAAACTAAAATATTTTGAATAAGTGATGACGTTCTTTCTTATTTTATTTTTTAGAATAAATGTTCAAATCTTACCTTCTTAAAAAATTCTAATTTGTAGATCATATCTTACTAATATTATTTTGCCTGTTTTGAAAATTTTCCAACTATCATTTAAGATATCCTCTGTAAAAAAGAGAAAACAAATGAACTTTTTTGAAGCAAAATAGAATGCCCAAGTTCTCCCCATGGACAAAACAGTAAAAATTCTTTTACTTCTTCACTTGTCCTTGACTCCATTTTCCTCACACCTTTGAATGAACTCTTCTTTTTTTCTTTTCTCTTTTCCTTTTATCCCTTCCTCCTCAGAGACTCCTCTTGTTTTTCTATTCCCTTAATCCCCTTCGCTCTCACATTCTCCTTCATAAACTTATCATCAAATTACTTTTGCTCCTCACCTTGCATTCATGGCTTTTCTCCTTCTTTTCTTCCATGTTGCTATTTTTTGTTTTGAAATGGTAACATAGGTGGAGAAGTGAGGTGAGAGCAGGGATGGCAGCAGAAGCTCATTTATTTGTGGTTCTATATCAAAAATATGTTCTTCTTTAAGAAAAGAAAAATCAGGGTCAACCGGTTCGAGTGGTTCCCAATCGACCTGCCTAGTTTTGACTGAGTTTGACAAGTTTACTACTACAACTACTAAAAATAAAGATAATATTATTACTCTTAATTTTATTTCTACATGTTAGATATTTCTAGTTTAAATTTGGATTTGTGATTAAAATAATATTTATTCTAATTTACAAGGTTAGTAAGGTCAAAAAATAATTTACTAATAATACAAACTCATATTAACAGACCTTAACAAATGTAATAGAACAAACCACAAATAACCAAAATAAAGCAATACACATAATGATTTTGCGAAATGAGAAGTATTAGTACTATAATATGCATCAGATTATCCAGATTCTCTTGGTACACAAGATTTTCCTAATTTCATCTTATACAAATGGAAACGAGATCAAAGAAAGCCAAGCCTATTCATGAGTTAAAATATTATAACTATGCAAACAAGCAAAAAAATGAAATAAAATAAAAAAAATAAAAAAAATAAAGAAATGGTATCCCCACGCTGCATAATCTCATTAAAATTAATGCCCTCAAGAAAAATTTTAATATAAAGAAGCAAATTTTATTAAGGATAACTAGAAATTTGTTGCAATCAATTAATGATGTATATTACTATGTAAATTGATATATAGTATAGAATATGGTGAAGAGATGCAAGAATCATACAGGGAAGAGGATATTGCTGGTTCATTATACTTAGTTGTGGGGCTTGAAAGGCTAGAAATTAAATTTCTAAGTAACAACTAGTTTCAAACACCTGATGATGATGTTACTTTTCTCAAAGAAAATATATGTAAGGAGTAACAATAATTTAAAACAAAGGCCATGGACAAATAAGCAATTGAGAGAAAGAGGTGAAGTGGAGTATACCGAATGAAAAGAGATTCTATTATGTATCGATGGAGTGTTCAGGTCGTAACTCTGACGATGATATAATTGCTGCAACGGCACCTAATTTTAGCGGAGCAATTGCAGATGCACAAGCTAATTTTGAAGAGGTTGAGCTCGAACAGCTTCCGAATATTAAAATACTATGCAAAAATATTGAGAATGGGAAGATGATCTCTTACCTTTAGCTCATATAATTGACTCTCTGAATATAGAAGGATATAAACAACGAGATGCAGTTCTTCAATTTAAGGGTATAAAATGATCTTTTGGTGGGGGAAAATAACATATTGACAATTATTGGAATGGGGATTACATTGACTATTAAACATAATTATGTAAATTAAAATACAAAGCATCCTCAAATACAATAATATTCAATTAATAATGTTCACAGTATTAGAAAAATAATACATGATAAGCAAAATACGTGAAATTTTGCATCATTACATAAAAAGAGTAAGTCTTATAGGGTGAAAAAGGCAGGAGCTGAGGGGGTTAAGCGGGATAAGTTGCAACATCTACTACCCTTCATTTCACATGTAAAATGAAAAAATTACCCGAAACCTCAAAATATGGTTATAAATGGACAATCCAAAAAAATATGCATGTCTATTTATAGCTAATTTCTCAATAAATAACATCGTAATGGGTTTCTTTTCATGGAACTTTATAAAATATTTTGGGCATCCCCCAATATTGTAAAAAGGCCTTAAGGAATGAAAAAGGCAAAGTTATAAATAGGAAATAATCATAGTATTGATGAAACCTATTTCAAAAATAGATATTTCATAGTTATTCGACATAAATAATTAAATGATTGCATATATCTATTGTATATTTTTAAAAGTACCAGTAGGCAACATTTGCAGAAAGTTAACAAGAGGATCCATATAAAATAATGACGGATGTAATTCAACATTTAAAATCTCCTATAAGCAAATGATATTATCAGAAAAGAAATTAAACTAAGCTAGAGAGCATCTTGGCAAAGTCTTATTTTTAAAGATGCATCTAGGCACAGGCTAATTTTGAAGAGGCTAGAACAGCTCCCCAACATTCAAATACAATACAAAATTAATGAGAACGGGAAGATGATCTCTCACCTTTAGCTCATGTGATTGACACTCGACTATAGAAGGAGAAAAACCAGGAGATGGTGTTCTTCAATTTAAGGGTCTAAAATAATCTAATCGTGGGGTAGAATAAAAAATTGACAATACTTGGAATGGGGTTCTTCAACCGGGCTTCTTCCATAATCCCTGCCAGTTATCAGCTTTGTACAGGGGCCAACCGTCAACGGTATGTCTTACTTTTCTAAAGACTTCAATGTTTATTCCTCCAACCTGCTTCATTGGTTGCTCCTTTCTTAGGACATGCAACCATTCTTAGGAGTTGCATCTTGAGCAACTTGGGAGGTTTATTAACATCTCATAAGTCGTTCATCTTGAAATTTAATCCTTCCTTCATGAATTCTTCCATAAATGGAATCATCCCTTTACCTATGCCTTCCTCATGTTCCTTGTGGTTGGTCCTTGAATTAACTCCTTAGCCTCTTGATCATCCCGGTTCATATCATACCCTCTCTCTTAAAAGGATTTTTCCTAGAATCTTTTCCTTCAAAGGCAAGCAATATTATAAAGGATTCAACAATATAAGCATTGCTAAGAGTTAATCAATTAAGTGAATGACCATCTAAACAACAAAATAAGCATGGGTTCTAGAACTACTTTAAAAGGCTGATTAAATGGAAAGCTAACATTATAATGGAATCTCAGAGAATAAGAGTAGAGACTAGAATGATTCAGATTCCACCAGAAGAAGAAATATTTTTCAAAATGATTCTTTTTAATATTATTTTCACATAACAGGGATAAGTACTGTAAATTATACATTGCACTTGAGTGCAACGTTCAAGGTGCACTCCAGGTATTAAACTGGCTCCCTCTAACTTAAATTAAGAATTACTAGGGCTCTTCAGTCACGCGTCTGTCAGCGTCTTCTTTAGCATCGTCTCACTCCTCTCCTGTTTTTTCATCGTTCTTCTTCTTCTAACCGATAGAATTCTTTAGAAATCTCTACTCGTACCACCGTAGTCTTTATTTTCTTATTCTTCTTATGGTATTCTCAAAACACGTGCCATGTAGGGACGTTTGATCAAAATACGTTCTGCGCATTGGTTATATTATTACATTTTTATGTCTTTTTTGTATTGTATTCCATACTTATTTTTTTTATTAGATAATGTTTTTTAATGAACTACTTATACTTTTTTGTTTTAATATAATTTTTATTGATATATTTATCTCGGAAAAACTCTAATAAAAATTTTAAGAAAGTGCTATACACTAAATCTTAAAACCTCTTAAGGAAAAGCCAGTGTTGAAAAATTTCACCGAAGATCGAACCGACCAAGCTACTAGTTCATTAATTCATCGGTTCAAATGGTCAAACCAGTCGTCCAATAGGATATTATGTAATGAATGTATAAAATTGTAAATATATTAATAACTTTAAGAAAATCTTAACTATAAATAAGGAAAATCGGTATTTAGAAAATCGGACCGGAGATCGAAACGATCGAGTTACGTGTAAATTGGTTTATTAGTTCTGCTAGTCTAACCAATGGTCCATTAGGATATTATGAAAAAATATAAAATAAAAATTTTTAATATATTATTTTTAAGAAAAATTTTTTTATCCAGGTTAGAATGTATTTTAAAGCATGTTTAAATTACTTCATCCCATTCAAACATGCACAGTAATAAAAAATAATTCATTTACACACATTGCACACAATATTTTTCACTAAATATAATTGAAGAATGTTAAAGATTCATAAAATTTAAAGACGAAAGTGCTTGCATGAGTAGACCCTGATTCTCTGCATATAAACGGAGCACAGGTCCTTTTGATATCTTTGTGGGGTTATGGTGACTGAGATGGGTTTAATTCCAACGAGCTTTGGCGGAACGGAGCACTGCATATAGCCGAATTGGTTCCTTAATCGGGGTTAATACCCAGTTCTATTGCCCCTTACCTTTTTATTTTGCACAAAATAAAAACTAAATAAAATAACAAAATCATTTTAGTAAAAAATAAATTTATATAATGTATAATTGACTTAGTCATGAAATAAGAATTTAAGACCTATTTCCTCACCTTTTAAAAAACTAAAATATTTTGAATAAGTGATGACGTTCTTTCTTATTTTATTTTTTAGAATAAATGTTCAAATCTTAACTTCTTAAAAAATTCTAATTTGTAGATCATATCTTACTAATATTATTTTGCCTGTTTTGAAAATTTTCCAACTATCATTTAAGATATCCTCTGTAAAAAAGAGAAAACAAATGAACTTTTTTGAAGCAAAATAGAATGCCCAAGTTCTCCCCATGGACAAAACAGTAAAAATTCTTTTACTTCTTCACTTGTCCTTGCCTCAGTCACAGTGCGGCACCACTATCTTGTTTTTCTTTTATTATTGTTTTCCTTTTCTCCATTTTCCTCACACCTTTGAATGAACTCTTCTTTTTTTCTTTTCTCTTTTCCTTTTATCCCTTCCTCCTCAGAGACTCCTCTTGTTTTTCTATTCCCTTAATCCCCTTCGCTCTCACATTCTCCTTCAGAAACTTATCATCAAATTACTGTTGCTCCTCACCTTGCATTCATGGCTTTTCTCCTTCTTTTCTTCCATGTTGCTATTTTTTGTTTTGAAATGGTAACATAGGTAGAGAAGTGAGGTGAGAGCGGGGATGGCAGCAGAAGCTCATTTATTTGTGGTTCTGTATCAAAAATATGTTCTTTTTTAAGAAAAGAAAAATCAGGGTCAACCGGTTCGAGTGGTTCCCAATTGACCTGCCTAGTTTTGACTGAGTTTGACAAGTTTACTACTACAACTACTAAAAATAAAGATAATATTATTACTCTTAATTTTATTTCTACATGTTAGATATTTCTAGTTTAAATTTGGATTTGTGATTAAAATAATATTTATTCTAATTTACAAGGTTAGTAAGGTCAAAAAATAATTTACTAATAATACAAACTCATATTAACAGACCTTAACAAATGTAATAGAACAAACCACAAATAACCAAAATAAAGCAATACACATAATGATTTTGCGAAATAAGAAGTATTAGTACTATAATATGCATCAGATTATCCAGATTCTCTTGGTACACAAAATTTTCCTAATTTCGTCTTATACAAATGGAAACAGATCAAAGAAAACCAAGCCTATTCATGAGTTAAAATATTATAACTATGCAAACAAGAAAAAAATGAAATAAAATAAAAAAACTAAAAAAAATTAAGAAATGGTATCCCCACGCTGCATAATCTCATTAAAATTAATGCCCTCAAGAAAAATTTTAATATAAAGAAGCAAATTTTATTAAGGATAACTAGAAATTTGTTGCAATCAATTAATGATGTATATTACTATATAAATTGATATATAGTATAGAATATGGTGAAGAGATGCAAGAATAGTACAAGGAAGAGGATATTGCTGGTTCATTATACTTATTTGTGGGGCTTGAAAGGCTAGAAATTAAATTTCTAAGTAACAACTAGTTTCAAACACCTGATGATGATGTTACTTTTGTCAAAGTAAATATATGTAAGGCGTAACAATAATTTAAAACAAAGGCCATGGAGAAATAAGCAATTGAGAGAAAGAGGCCAAGTGGAGTATACCGAATGAAAAGAGATTCTATTCATGTATCGATGGAGCGTTCAGGCCGTAACTCTGACGATGATATAATTGCTGAAATGGCACCTAATTTTAGTGGAGCAATTGAAGATGCACAAGCTAATTTTGAAGAGGTTAAGCTTGAATAGCTCCTGAACAATAAAATACTATGCAAAAATATTGAGAATGGGAAGATGATCTCTTCCCTTTAGCTCATATAATCGACTCTCTGAATATAGAAGGATATAAACAACGAGATGCAGTTCTTCAATTTAAGGGTATAAAATGATCTTATGGTGGGGAAAAATAACATATGGACAATTATTGGAATGGGGATTACATTGACTATTAAACATAATTATGTAAATTAAAATACAAAGCATCCTCAAATACAATAATAATCAATTAATAATGTTGACAGTATTAGAAAAATAATACATGATAAGCAAAATACGTGCAATTTTGCATCATTAAATAAAAAGAGTAGGTCTTATAGGGTGAAAAAGGCAGGAGCTGAGGGGGTTAAGCGGGGTAAGTTCCAACATCAACTACCCTTCATTTCACATGTAAAATGAAAAAGTTAGCCTAAACCTCAAAATATGGTTATAAACGAAAAATCTAAAAAATATGCATGTCTATTTATAGCTAATTTCTCAATAAATAACATCGTAATGTGTTTCTTTTCATGGAACTTTGTAAAATATTTTGGGCATCCCCCAATATTGTAAAAAGGCCTTAAGGAATGAAAAAGGCAATGTTATAAATAGGAAATAATCATAGTATTGATGAAACCTATTTCAAAAATAGATATTTCATAGTTATTCGACATAAATAATTAAATGACTGCATATATCTATTGTATATTTTTAAAAGTACCAGTAGGCAACATTTGCAGAACGTTAACAAGAGGATCCATATAAAATAAGGACGGATGTAATTCAACATTTAAAATTTCCTATAAGCAAATGATATTATCAGAAAAGAAATTAAACTAAGCTAGAGAGCATCTTGGCAAAGTCTTATTTTTAAAGATGCATCTAGGCACAAGCTAACTTGGAAGAGGCTAGAACAGCTCCCCAACATTCAAATACAATACAAAATTAATGAGAACGGGAAGATGATCTCTCACCTTTAGCTCATGTGATTGACACTCGACTATAGAAGGAGAAAAACCCGGAGATGGTGTTCTTCAATTTAAGGGTATAAAATAATCTAATCGTGGGGGAGAATAAAAAATTGACAATACTTGGAATGGGGTTCTTCAACCGGGCTTCTTCCATAATCCTGCCGTTAAGAGTTTGTACATGGCCAACCGTCAACGGTATGTCTTACTTTTCTAAAGACTTCATGTTTATTCCTCCAACCTGCTTCATTGGTTGCTCCTTTCTTAGGACATGCAACCATTCTTAGGAGTTGCATCTTGAGCAACTTGGGAGGTTTATTAACATCTCATAAGCCTTTCATCTTGAAATTTAATCCTTCCTTCATGAATTCTTCCATAAATGGCATCATCCCTTTACCTATGCCTTCCTCATATTCCTTGTGGTTGGTCCTTGAATTAACTCCTTAGCCTCTTGATCATCCCGGTTCATATCATACCCTCTCTCTTAAAAGGATATCTCCTAGAATCTTTTCCTTCAAAGGCAAGCAATATTATAAAGGATTCAACAATATAAGCATTGCTAAGAGTTAATCAATTAAGTGTAATGACCATCTAAACAACAAAATAAGCATGGGTTCTAGAACTACTTTAAAAGGCTTATTAAATGGAAAGCTAACATTATAATGGAATCTCAGAGAATAAGAGTAGAGACTAGAATGATTCAGATTCCACCAGAAGAAGAAATATTTTTCAAAATGATTTTTTTTATATTATTTTCACATAACAGGGATAAGTACTGTAAATTATACATTGCACTTGAGTGCAACATTCAAGGTGCACTCCAGGTATTAAACTGGCTCCCTCTAACTTAAATTAAGAATTACTAGGGCTCTTCAGTCATGCGTCTGTCAGCCTCTTCTTTGGCATCGTCTCACTCCTCTCCTTTTTTTTCATCGTTCTTCTTCTTCTAACCGATAGAATTCTTTAGAAATCTCTACTCGTACCACCGTAGTCTTTATTTTCTTATTCTTCTTATGGTATTCTCAAAACACGTGCCATGTAGGGACGTTTGATCAAAATACGTTCTGCGCATTGGTTATATTATTACATTTTTATGTCTTTTTTGTATTGTATTCCATACTTACTTTTTTTATTAGATAATGTTTTTTAATTAACTACTTATACTTTTTTGTTTTAATATAATTTTTATTGATATATTTATCTCGGAAAAACTCTAATAAAAATTTTAAGAAAGTGCTAAACATTAAATCTTAAAACCTCTTAAGGAAAAGCCAGTGTTGAAAAATTTCACCGAAGATCGAACCGACCAAGCTACTAGTTCATTAATTCATCGGTTCAAACAGTCAAACCAGTCGTCCAATAGGATATTATGTAATGAATGTATAAAATTATAAATATTAATCACTTAGCGAAAAAATTTCATAAAATTATGAGTGCGTTTTTTAACATGTTAAAATTATTTCATCCTATTCAAACATTCATAATAATAGAAAATAACTTATTTACATACATATCATACACGCTCTTTTCACTAATTCAAGAATACTAAAGATTTATAAAACTAAAAAAATGAAAGTGTTTGCGTGGTCACCATGTACTAAAGAAAGATTTACTAAAGAAGGGGCATTGGTCCTCTTGGTATCTTAGTAGAGCTATGGTGACCATGGTCACCATGTTGGTAATTCGTGGAGCTAGAAAAGCAAGAATTCTGATAAGTAGAAAGTTTTTGCAGCAAGGGAAAGGTAACAATCTAATTTTATCACCCTTTAGCAACTCGCTTCATTGACATCTTGCATCAATTGAAAAAGAAGAAAAAAAAGAAGCAGAACACTTAGGTTTCCTTCTTCAAATTCCTGTTAATTTCCTCTATTATTAATTTCTCTCCTTTTCATCTTATTATTAAGATTTTATATCTGATCAAGTAACGGTAAGGAAGTTTTGTTCGAATTATACGCCTTCTGCAATTTTGTGAAAAGGATTTAAGGTTGAGTAATAGAGAAGTGATGGGTGAGAAAGAACAAGGGAGAAGATAAAAGTAGTGGTGAGACTAAGTGGTGGCTATAGCACTACGAGGGAAAAGACATTTATAAACTAGCAATATTCGTCTCTATCTGGCAAAATTTCATCTCCAAATTGTTTTAGAGACAATTTTGAGAGGAAATAAGTGACAACAATACCTTTTCATTTTTTTAGTGGATCCCAATACTTTTAAGAGGAAACTCACTTCTGCTTTCTTAAAGACATCTAAAAGAAGTTTTTCAAACTCTTCCTTCCTATTCATTGCAAATCTATCAGGAAAGAGATGTTCGACCTTAATAGTAATAGATGACACTTCCACATTAGGTTATTCTACTCTAAACTCTTCATAGAAGTAGGGTTGGATCTATTTCTAACTCATTCTCCTTATCTATTGGCTTCTTTCTCTCAAACTCTTTGAACTCCTACTAAGCCTAATGGTGATAGCCCTAAAATTATCTTTATGATAAGGGGTTGAGCAAGAAGTTTTTATTTTGCTTCTCTAAGAAGGCAATTGTCCTACTTTGCCTCTCTATGTTCTAGATACGAGCTTCAGTGTCCTTTTGTCAAGTTAAAGTACATGAAGTAAGGGATTTAATTAAGAATATCTTCAAGAGATGTCCCTTGAGATTCTGTTCCAGATGAGATAACATTATGAGAATAATTGGGAACAAATCCTGGAGGATGATTGTATTGAGGTTGTCTAGACCATTGATTTCTCCACTAAAAGTTAGGGTAATCTCTCTAGCCTTCATTGTAAGTGCTTGAGGAAGGATTATACCAACCTATTCACCCTTCTAGAAGGTAGGACATGTATCAGTGGTATGATTATATGCCATGAAACTTTTACATGCCTTAACTTATGCATTCATGATATTATTCTTACAAAAAAAAGTTTCCCAAAAAAAGTAGTGCGGTTATCTAATTTAGTTTCCAAGTGCATAAGTATCTACCGCACTTACTTTCCTAAGTGTTTTACATAGTTTGCCAAAATTTTGTGTGTTAGAGGCCATGTTCACAATCAACTCACGAACAGTTTGTGGAAAATTATACAAAAAATCTTTGGCTATACCCTTTAAACTAAATTGAAAAGCACGCAACTTAATAACTTCTTCCTCAACATGTTCAGGTTTCATATTAGATAAAAAAAATGAGTTCTTTTCAATGACTATGTAGTACGTCCTCAGGTAACCCATTAAAAGTAGGCATCACTCAGATAAAACAAAAATGCAACATAAATGTATTAGTTATGTAATAAAAAATGATGCACAACGGTCAATTATCCATAGTTAACGGCATTGATAAAGACTAAGTTTAATCACGTAGGAAAAAACTAGCTTCAGTAGTTCTGCGCACCTTCTTGTACTTGGTGTGCAAAATCTGTCCCTGAGAAAACTATGTTGTGGCATCAGAGGATCGGCCACATTAGTGAAAAGTAGCTTTATCATTTTACAAAAACAAAAACTTTTATGTGGCGACAAAATTGATTCCTTGGATTTTTGTGATCACTGTGTTTTGGGAAAACAATATAAAATCAGTTTTTCAACCAGCACACGCAAGTCTTTTGCACCTCTTGATTATGTGCATTGTGATCTGTGGGGGCCTGAGAAAGTTCCGAGTTACGGTGATAATGTTTATTTCTTGTCTATTGTTGATAGTTTTTCTAGGAATGTATGTGTTTTTCTTTTATAAACCAAAGATCAAACATTTGAAAAACTTTGTGAATGGAAATGTTTTGCCGAAAATCATTATTGAAATAAACTAAAACTTATGAGGATCGATAACGGTCTTGAATTTTGTACCGGAAGTTTTTTGACTTTTGTGCATCGCTTGGCATTTTACATCATAGAACGGTTAGACATAACCCACAACAAAACAGAGTTGCCGAAAGGATGAACCGTACCATTATGGATAAGGTCCGGTGTCTTTTAGTTTCTTCTGGTATCCCAAAACCTTTCTGGGGTGAAGCTGTTAGTACAATAGTACACCTCATCAATAGATCTCCATCCACAGCTATAAACTTTAGGACTCCTATGGAACTCTTTTGTGGTAAACCTCCTAATCTTTCCAATCTGAGAGTTTTTGGTTGTGCAGCCTTTGCTCATTAAAAAGAGGGAAAACTAGATCCAAGGTCTAGAAAGGGGGTGTTAATAGGATATCCTAGTGGGGTAAAGGGTTATAGAGTGTGGTTAAAAGGTGAACCAGGGGTGAGGGCTATTATTAGTAGGGATGTCATCTTCAAAGAGTTAGAGATTTCTTGTCTTAAGGATAAACCCATTGCCGATAAACCTCCTAGTATTCTCACTCCTAGTAGCATTCCGGTGGAGGTGGAGACCATCTCCGAACCTTCCTTAGATCCGCCTCAGGAACCTGAAACCAATCCTGAGTCTTCTGCTCCTTCCAGTAGTACTCCTGTTCCAGAAACTTCTGACCCTATTCTAGATGGTTGTCATGAGGGAGAGGAAAATCCTGAGGCTCAAACCCAAGCTCTTTGGGATTATCAGCTCGCTAGAGATCGAGTCCGTAGGATACCAAGGATCATCCTCAGTATGGTTACTCCTACATTATATCATATGCTTTTGCTGTTACATCTTATGTGGAGGAAAAAGAACCTTTATTTTTTCTGAGGTTTTGAAAAGTCTCAATCGCGTTTTATGGTTACGTGCAATAGAAGAAGAAATGTTTTCTTTAAATAAAAACAAAACATGGATTCTTGTTCGAAAACCTTCAAAACAAAAACTTGTTGATTGTAAATGGATCTTCAAAATAAAAGAATATGAGTCTTCTAACGATATATGATATATGTTATCATATATTAATCTAACACACTTAAGTATTAAGTACTTAATGATATATGTTATCAAACGCACTTAATTCAATAAGCTCTTAACTAATAAAATTTTGGTCAATTAATGTAACAAATAAGGGATTAACTCTTTCGTATTCAATGTGACTGTGGGAAAAAATATCATAACAAGGATTTTTATTTAGGATGACCAACGAGTTCTCTTTTTTTTTTTTTTTTTTTTTTTTTTTTTTAGGATTACCAACATATATTAAGAATTTTTTTTAAAAAAAGTAAGAAAAGTAAATATTTAAATCATCATTACCCCTTTAGACTCTGGGGCACATCAGTTTTTTTGAGGATTCCCTAGGATAGAGATTAAAAAAAGTAAAAATTAACGGACCTAGATTGAATTGGGTTTTAAGAAATCTGCTTCAAGAAGAAGACTAGAACTAGGATGTAAAATGATCAAGGAAAAACACACATGTAGAATGTAGATCAAGCAAAAAGATCAGGAAACAAAGAACTAATATGGTTTTTCGATGCATGAAAACTAGAAAATAATGCAAATAGAGATAGAAGGCATTCCCTGACAAAGGTTAAAACTGTGGCCGTAGCTGGAGTCCAGCCTTGGCCGAAGAAGACAACAACAAGAATAAGAGGGCACTTGAGCAAAGTTCAAAAAGTGAAGAGAGTAATAAGAGGAAAGAAGATATGACTTTGTCATACACGGAAGAATGTTTATATAGGATTCCTCTAGATTGCTTTTTAGGTTTTTTAAGTGGTAGGAAAAAATAAACACAAAATTTATTTCAAGAAATTAATGTCACATTTAGTTTACATTAATGACATTGAGCATTTTCGGAAATTACTTTGTAGCTTTTCGAAAATATATATTTTAAATCATATGAAACTAAAAACAGTGGTAATATGTATGTAAAAACTACATAAAAATAGCTTAAAATATGCTAAAGAGTGAACAAAAAACGATACCCCGTAGTTTTGGAAATTGTAAAAAAGTACATGATCTTTGAAAAATGGAAATAATTGAGTGACGAAATTGTATCCATGAACAGATCAATTGCCTGAAAATTTTAAATGCCTTGTTTACCCCTACGACTAGAAATAAAAAATCAATATATTAAACGACACCTTATATATCAATCTTAGAATAAAAGAAGAAAACCAAATTGTCATTTCCCTCCCCTGTACCACCCGCCGCATTTATGTACAATAACTACTGGCTCATGCTTTCTCTTCTCTTCTCCTTTCTTCACCCAACCATCCCCATAGAACGAATATCCAATAACACGTTAGTATTTTGAACTGATGGCTAAGCAAAAACCCTAAAATCAACAGCTGAAATTCCCATTTTGTTTCCAAATCCGCATATCCTTGTAGAGCTGGAAGAGCATGATTCTAATAAGTAGAAAATTTTTGCAGCCAGGAAAAGGTAAAAATCTAATTATATCACCCTTTAGCAAGTTGCTTCATCCACATCATGTATCAATTGAAAAGGAGAAAAAAAGAATCAAACTACTTAGTTTTCCATCTTCAAATTCATGTTACTTTCCTCTTTTATCCAATGCTCTACTTTTCCTCTTATTATTATGATTGTATATCTGATCAAGTAACCGTAAAGAAGTTTCATTCGAATTATAAGCCTTCCCCAATTTTGGGAAAATGATTTAAGGATGAGTAACAGAGAACTAATGGGTGAGAAAGAATGAGGGAGAAGAGAGAAGTAGTGGTGAGACTAAGTGGTGGCTATAGCAGTATTGGGAAAAAAACATTTATAGACTGGCAAAATTCATCTCTATTTTGAAAATTTTGGAGAAAATTAATCCCTAAACTATTTTAGAGAAAATTGGGAGATGAAATAAGTGACAAAAATACTTTTTCATTTTTTTTAGTGGATCCCAAAACTTTTAAGGGGATATTCACTTCTACCTTCTTAAAGATGTCCAAAACATTTTCGAACTCCTCCTTCCTATTCATTTCAAATCTATTATGAAAGAGATGTTTGACCTTAATAGGAATAGATGACTCTTCTACTTTAGGTTTTTCCAGTTTATGCTCTTCACTAGATGTAGGGTTGGATGTACTTCTAACTCATTCTCCTTATCTGTTGGCTTCTTCCTTTAAAACTCTTTGAACTCCTATTCAGCCTAATGGTAAAAGCACTAACATTCCCTTTAGGATAAGGGGTTGAGTAGGGAGTTTGTTTGAGAGTAGAGCCATTATTTTGCTTATCTAAGAAGCCAATTGTGCTACTTTCCTTCTCTGTGTTCTTGATTCTAGCTTTAGTGTCTTTTTGGAAAGCTAAAGTACACAAAGCACAGGATTTAGTTAAGAATATCTTCACGAGATGTCTTTTGAGGTTAAGTTTCAGGAGGGATAACATTACTAGAAGAATTGGGAGCAAATCCTAGAGGATGATTATATTAATGCTGTCTAGACCCTTTATTTCTCTACTGAAAGTTAGGATAATCTCTCCAGCCTTCATTGTAAGTGCTTGAGGAAGGATTATACCTTCCTTGTGATAGATAAGGAAAACCTCCTACAATAACCCATTCACCCTTAAAGAAGGTAGGACATGCATCCGTGGTATGATTATATGCCATGAAAGTTTACATGCCTTAACTTTTGCATTCATGTTATTGTTCTGACAAAATAATTTCCGAATAATGTTAGTGAGGTTGTCTTATTTTATTGTCAAGTGCATATGTACCTGCCGCTCTAACTTTCCTAGGTGTTTTACTTTGGTTGCCGAAATGTTATGTAGAAGCCATTGCAACCAATCTTTAGTTATACTCTGTAAACTAAATTGAAAAGCACGCAACTTAATAACTTCTTCCTCAACATATTCAGGTTTCGTATTAGAAAAAAATGCATGAAATTCTTTTCAATGACTATGTAGTACCTCTTCTAGAAATTCAGGAAAAGTAGGCACAAATTGGAGAAAACAAAAAAGTAACTTAAATGTATTAGTTATTTCATGAAAAATGATGCACAAAGGTCGATTATCCATAGTTACTTAAAGGTATTGTTAAAGACTAAGTTTACACAAATGCATCTTTTGCATCACGTAGAAAAAAAACTAGCATCAATAGTTATGTGCACCTTTTTGCAAATGGTGTGCAACATCCTACGCAAATCTCATATATGAACTTCTTCATCTTTTGAGCCATAAAATTAACTATTTGGCTCCGAGCACCTAGAAACATCGGATAACATAAAATGAGAAGATTTCATACCAATATAACAAAAAATGCATTAAAGGACTAATTATAAAAGGGGTAAGAAGGTAATATTTTAATACTTAACACATAAATTGATATATAATTCCTTTCTATTTAACTTCAAGTAATTTAATTAATTTGAAATATTTCCCTCTGTTCTTCAATTTAATAAATAGGTCTAACTAACTTTTTACATTTCAAATCTTCTAAAAAGCCCACACAAAAATTAGGCTTCACATAAAAATCGCAACAAAAATAAGGCCGCTATACATAAAAAATCCTCACAAGAAGAATTATTGGTTAGCCAAATATTGCCAATCTCTAGTTTATGTTTACCTTTCCATAGGACAGTTCCGGGCTTAATGGGCCTACGGGAGTTAACCTCCGGTTAAACTTGTAGGAACTTTTACTATGCCAAAAGTTGAACCAAATAAAATGGAGCCCATAGTGTATAACTTAATCTTCACTATCAAAGTTTGTTGAGGCAGTCATTATTCCGTTGAGCAATCTTAAGTCTCTATATGTGCTAGCCAAAACTGCTGGCTAAATCGAAATCTGAGGTTGAGCATTCAAAAATTGTTGGAAAAAATCAATTCTTGTTCTTCAATTGAAATCCTGAAACTTGAGTTCTTAGAAGAACACGGAGAAAAGAAACAATAAAGAGAAAAGAATGATAGCTCCTTAATCATCTCTGACTCCTCAATGTTTTTCACCCTTATTATTACATTAATACCCTATTAAGTTTCCTAATCTACATTTAAAATAAAACAATAAAATAAAGAATAATAATTAAAATTCAAACCTTCAAGTCTTCTAATATAGTTCACGACCTGTTTTACACAGGCGTGAAGAATTTTGTGTGCCTGTGTAAAATTTCAAGAAACCTTGTGTGGCGCATAAATTTTTGGTGCAGGTGCAAAGTATCCAAAACCTTCAAGCTTCTTATGCGGCTTCAACTCAATTGTTAAGAGACTTGCTTGATGACACAAAGTGCTAAACTTCATAACTTCGGCCTTTTTCTTGTGCTCCTCTATTGATAAATTATCCCTGAGCATTCCTCGATCAAATCTTATACTATTCTTTGCAATTGTATTCCTTATCGTCCACTTAAATGGCAAAAATCCTTCACCTTGCAAAACAAATAAAGGTGATGAAGTAATATAATTTATATACAGGAAAATAAAACAAAAAAAAAACATAAGTTTACTAAAATCATGACAAATAACGATAACTTCTATACTATAAACTGGACACTTTAATCAGTATCAAACTACCTGAAGCTAAGATATTTACTTGTCCTCAAGCAAAATAAACTTCAAAATATCAAGTAGAGTTGTAAAAAGATATAAAAAAAAGATCACCTTCTCAATTAAGAGTTTCTACAAAAGAATCTGTAGGCTTTTGGGCCTTAGTTTTCCAAATATTTTCCCATTTTCCAGCCCAGTTTATTCTTTCCTTATGATGTTACTATTGGGCCACAACAAAAAGATAAGGTTGTTTGAATTGGTCAGAAATGCTGGGCCGAGTCGGGCCAACCCGGGCTTGCCCGTTGTGACTTGACCTAGTTCCACCCTCTCCTCTCCTCGGTTCTCACACCACAGTCGACTCTCTATTTTCTTTTCTTCTCTTCCTCTACTGATAATTGCGTCTCTGTCCCTTCTTCTTCCTTTCTCGGCTTGTGGCTTACTGTGTCCACAGCCTCTCCGCCTCTTCGGCCCCTGAGCTGCTGCCTCGGTCATACAGATCGCCAGCGTCTTGCGATCTCTACTCTATTGTTGTCCTTTACTTGAGGGAAAATAGAAAGGGCGTTTAGAGAGAGAGAGATCGAGAGTGGGGGAACCAGTGACAGTTTTCATATTATTGTAGCCCTAGACTGAGGGAACTCGTTTTTACCGATATTGCCATTTTTATCTCCGGCGCCTCGACGTGGCTCACTGATCCTTGCCGCTGGTCGGCACCATTGCTGTCTCGGCTCGATCTTTTCGTTGGCTGTACCAACACCGCGGCGGCATGTAAGGGGTATTTTTCTGTCATTTTCTTTTACCAATTTTTGACCGGTTTGTTGTAGTGTTTTGGTCTTACCTTTCGGCTTGAACCGATTGTTCAGGAGGAAGAAAGAGGAACTTTTTTGTAAAAGATAGGGCTGTATTTATTTCCGCTGTTAATTCTTTGATTATTTGTAATAGTATAAAGATATTGTAATAGTAATTAGTTTCCAACAAGTGGTATCAAAGCCATTGTTATCTTGTTACTGTTTTTCTGTGAAGTGCGTTACGGTTCTGCTATTGTTGCTTGTACTGCTATTACCGATTCTTTCTGGTTTCTTGCTGTAGTTTTTTCTATTCTTTTTCGTTTTTTAAACATGCACAAAACCTAAGCCTGGCTTGAATCCGTGAGATTTCAAGTATCTGTATCTTGGTGCATCCATTTTTCAAACATTTATTTATTCTTTCTGCTTGTTTTTTTCTGCTCTTTCTGTGATATAGTACTTTCTACCATTTTTCTCATTTTTCAGTTATATACATTGTTGCTGTTTGCTTGACATGTTTACTTGGGTTTCGTGCCCCACATGTTATTACGCCTTTTTTTTAAAGACAAAAACAAAACAAAACAAACAATCAAACAATTTCCAGCGCCATTTTTCCTTAATATATATTTTTTTTACGAAAAAAAATCCGGGCATTTTATTTTTCAAAACTTTTTCAAAATCTTCATTTTTCTAGCCACTTAATTACACTTATTTGCCTTTTAAACACGTCAGTTCAAAAAATTGAAACTGATAAGTTTGATGGCAAATTTGACTTTGTAATGTGGCAAAGGAAAATAAAAGCAGTTTTGGTACAAAATAAAATTGCACCCGCTATTTGTAGCCCAAAGAGTATCCAGAATCTTGGAGGGGTGAAGTTCTTACGGAAAAACTAGGTGATGAGCACAGTTGCCTCACCTTGCATTTAACCGACAATGGTTTACGAGAAATCAATGAAAAAGACAATGCTTTTGGAATTTGGACTAAACTACAAAAATTATATTTGGGAAAATCATTTAAAATAAAATTTAGTTAAAAGAGCAGCTTTTCAGTTTTAAAATGAGTGGGTCAAAAAACTTTCAGAAAATATGGATGATTTAAATAAAATCATTTTGGAACTTCAAAACGTTGGAGAGAAAATCTCTGATGAAAATATTGCAGTTATTTTATTAAATGTCTTACCCGATTCCTTCAACAATGTAAAATTTGCCATTAAATAGGGTAAAGATGGTTTATGTCTTTCTGATGTTAAAAACGCTTTGAAATCGAAAGATTTGGATTTAAAGAAAGAAAATAAATCACACGGGGAAAACCTTTACGTGTGAGGAAGAGTTGACCAGAGGGAACCTCCTAGTCATAGACCTAAAAGTAAAGGGCGGCCCAAATCTCAAGAAAAGAACAAAGTGAAATGTTTTTACTGTGGTAAGGAGGGTCATATGAAAAACAAGTGTTTTAAAAGGATTAAAAATGAAAAACAACGTAAACATGATAAAGAGAGTAATAAAATCAACAAAACCCACGATTTTGATTCAGATGGTAATTCTATGTTTTCAGAGGTTTTGTGTGTTTCCCTTTCCCTTTCTTTTACTAAAGTTGTTGATCATTGGGCTCTTGATTCTATTGTACATTTCACATGACACCCAACAAACACTGGTTTTCAGATTTAAATCAAGGAAAGGTTTACATGGGAAACAATAAAGTTTGTCATGTTAAACGCATTGGAAATAGTTTCATTAAAATGCATGATGGTATGACTAGGAAACTTACTGAGGTGAGATACGTGCCCGACCTTCATTGGAATCTTATCTCTCTTGGTTATTTAAATTCTCTTGGTCTTCCTTTTAAATCCAAAAATGGTATTTTACATATTTACAAAGGAAACCTAGTCATGCTAAAAGGTTTTAAAAGAGATAGTTTGTAAATCCTTATTGGTAAAACAGTTTGTAACTCCACTGCATTGATTTTGAAAACAGTTCCTGAAAAAACTATGTTGTGGCATCGTCGAATTGGCCACATTAATGAAAACAGACTATATTATTTACAAAAGCAAAATCTTTTATGTGATGACAAAATTGATTGCTTACATTTTTTGTGACCACTGCGTTTTGGGAAAAAAATACAAAATCAGTTTTTCAACTAGCACACACAAGTCTTCTGCTATACTTGATTATGTGCATTGTGATCTGTGGGGACCTGAAAGGTACCAACTTACAGTGGTAATGTTTATTTCTTGTCTATCATTGATGATTTTCCAATGCGTGTTTGAGTCTTTCTTCTAAGAACTAAAGATCAAACTTTTGAAAAGTTTTGTGAATGGAAACGTTTTGCCGAAAATCATTCTAGAAATAAACTAAAAATTATCGGGATCGATAACGGTCTTGAATTTTGTAACCGTAAGTTTTCTGATTTATATGCATCGCATGGCATCTTACACTTTAGGACGGTTAGGTAAAATCCCCAGCAGAATGGAGTAGCTGAGAGGATGAATCGTATCATTATAGATAAAGTTAGATGTCTCCTTGTTTCTTCGGGTATCCCAAAACCTTTATGGGGAGAAGCTATTAGTAGGTTGTCTACCTCATTAATAGAACCCCTTCTACAACCATAAACTTTAGGACTCCTATAGAACTTTGGTGTGGTGAACCTCGTAACTTTCCAACCTTAGAGTCTTTGGAGTGCGGCCTTTGCACATCAGAAGGAGGGTAAGCGTGACCCTAGGTCTAGAAAGGGAGTGTTTCTAGGATATCCTAGTGGGTGAAGAGTTATAGAGTGTGGTTAAAGGGTGAACCGGGAGTAAGGATTGTTATTAGTAGGAATGTTATCTTCAACGAGTTAGAGATTCCTTGTCTTAAGGATAAACCTAGCTCCGATAGTCCACCGAATGATCCCACGCCTAGTAGTATTCCTGAAGACGTGGAGGTCACCTCTGAACCCTCTCTAGAACCACCACAGGAACCCGAAACCAAAAGAGAGTTACCTACACCATCCAGTAGTATACTTGATCCTCCTATTATTCCTGAAACCCTTAATCCTGTTTTAGAAAGTTCTAATGAGGAGGAAGAACATCCTGAGGCATAAGCCCAAGCTCTTCGGAAGAACATCCTGAGGCGTAAAACCCTCAAAACAAAAGTTAGTTGACTGCAAATGGAGTTTTAAAATAAAAGAGCCTGACTCTTCCAAAGAACCTCCAAGGTTCAAGGCCATGCTTGCTGCAAAAGGTTTTTCACAAGTTGAAGGCATTGATTTTAACGAAATCATTTCCCCTGTCGTTAAATACAAAATGATTAGGACTATCCTTTCTATTGCTACTTTTTATGATCTCAATCTTGAACAACTTGATGTTAAAACCGCTTTCTTGCATGGTGATCTTGAAGAGACTATATGTATGTGTCAAAGCTAAGATCAAGGATCTAAAATCCTTGTTGAAATCTGAATTTGATATGAAGGATTTAGGGATTGCATCCAGAATCCTTGGGATGAGTATTCGAGAGATAGAACTGATTGTTCACTTTTTCTATTTCAAAAGCCCTTCCTTCAGAAAATTGTATCCAAAATTTCCATGCACCTGTGTAAGCTCGTTTTAACCCCACTTGCAAGCTATTTCAAACTTTCTGACAAAACCTGTCCTAAGACTGAAAGTGAGAAAAGAGATATGGCAAATATCCCGTATAGAATGGCCATAGGCTCACTCATGTACTCAATGATATCTACCCGACCAGACGTTGCCTTTTCTATAAGCCTTCTCAGCAGATTCATGTCTAACCCTGGGAGAGATCATTGGGCTGCTCTCAAGTGGCTACTGCGTTATCTTAACGGAACCTTAGATCGAGCCTTACACTATCCTAATTTGTCTAATTTGGAACCAATTAGATTTGTTGACTTTGATTTTGCAAGTGATAAGGATGGTAGAAAATCAACCTATTACTATTTCTTTACTCTAGCGGGTAATTGCGTCTCATGGAAATATCAACTGCAACCTATAGTTGCCTTATCAACTACCGAGGGTGAATACATCGTAGCTACAGAAGCTATCAAAGAAGCCATCTGGCTTCAAGCGTTATTGAATGAATAACAAGTTTTACATTCAAAAGCTATTATTTATACTGACAGTCAGTGTTGTTTACATTATGTAAAAATTCGGTCTATCACGAACGTACAAAACATATAGATGTCAAATATCACTTTATTAGGGAAAAAGTCTCTAGTGGTTTAGTTGATATAGATTAGGTTAGTACTGATAATAATCCTGCTGATTTCGGTACGAAATTGTGAACACTAACAACTTTATGTTTTACAGGGATTTCCTTCACTTGAACGTGGTTTGACTCTTGTTGTGACACACGAAGGTTGGAAAAATATTGTTCGAGGTGGAGATTGTAGGCTTTTCGACCTTAGTCTTCCCAATATTTTCACATTTTTCCAGGCCATTTTATTCTTTTCCTATGATGTTACTATTGGGCCACAACAGAAAGATAAGGTTGTTTGAATTGGTTAGAGATGTCGGGCCGGGCCAACCCGGGCTTGCCTATTGTGACTTAACCTATTTCTACCCTCTCCTCTCCTCGGTTCTCACACCACAGCCGACTCTCTATTTTCTTTTCTTCTCTTCCTCTGCTGGTCGTTGCATCTCTGTCTCTTCTTCTTCCTTTCCATACTTCTTCGAATGCTAGAAATTATATTTCTGAGTGGAGTAACTGCAATTTAAAGGAAAGACCATGGATAAGTCAATAATTGGGAGCAAAGAGGTGAACTAGAGTATACCAAATTATAAGAGGTTCCGTTCATGTGTCTATGTCACATTCAAGCCATAACTCTGACTACGATATAATTGCTACAATGGCGCCTAATTTTAGTGGAGGAACTGAAGATGCATAGACTAAGTTGGAAGAGGCTAGAACGGCTCCCAACATTTAAGTTCAATGTAAAATTAATGAGAACGGGAAGATGATGCTTCAGCTCATATAATTGACTCTTTGAATATAGGAGATAAACCAGGAGATGGTGTTTTTCATTTTAAGGGTACAAAATAATCTAATGGTGAGGGACAATAAAAAATCGACAATTATTGAAATGGAGATTACGGAGACTATTCAATATAATTATTTAAATTGAAATACCCAAACCTCATCAGATGCAATAATATTAAATAAATAATGTTGACAGTATTAGAAAAATAATATACGATAAATATGTTAGAATAATAATGATAATTTTTTTATATCATTTTGATAATAAAATAAAATTTTAACTTTATTGAAAAAATAATTAATAGGCACAAGTTCTATAATTTATAATAACGACCATTAATTCTAAAACAATTCAGAGCTTTCATCTTACTATCTTATTATTAATATCAAATTGATATTGGAAAATCTATATAAATAAAATTTTACTAATCCTAATTTAAAAAAGAAAGTCCACGTGCAATACAAATGACTTTTCCTAGTAATTCATAAGAAGGCAAATGATAATGCAAGCTTTCTTCCTCAAAATACTCTAAAAACCATTCGTGAATTCTTAACAGAATGAATTTCTTCTCTTTGAAAGAAACGTTGTATTTGAAACCCTTATTCTCAAAGTATTTCAAGATGGATTCATGGATAATAAGATAATTAGACTTCATCAATTTCAAATTCATACTCATTAATCCAAGAACTTCAATGGAAAAAAATGAAAAATAGGGTTTATTGAAGTAACAAGGAAGTGCAAGAATTCCATTCTCATATGACCAATAAGTAGGATAAAAGAAAACGTTTTATCTATTCTAATTTATCCTTCATTAAAGATAGAACCAAGTTTCATCAATCATATTCTTCAAGTATATTCTGAACAAAGCAATCTAAGAGGAAATTATGAATCTTGACCCGCGAACAGTTTGACAAATACCAAGAATCTTCTACAAATATGCATTCTTAAGGAAATCCATCATAAAAGGTTTAAGCAATGGTTAGCCAAAATGAGTGCTATCAAGTCCTCTCCCGTTATATTCAATATGCATATCATTAAGAGATGGACAAGAGAAACAATCAACAAAATTAGAATAGAAATTACCAATTATCTAATCCAAGGAGTCATGATTTAATCTCAAAGTAGATTCAATGGAAAACATTCTGTCATTATTTCTAGAGAAATTGGTAGGAAGGCTGAAAGATATGGAACTAATCACAATGGAATTTTTTTCCGAATATAGTTCATAACGAGCTAGGATATTGAAAAGTATATCTACCGTGAATGTGAGCAAAAAAAACTTACATCTTCAACTGCCTCCCTAGGTTCACTGGTAATTCAATGCTTTAGTTTACAAAATATATTGGCTTCTTTCTTATGATATATATATATATCTATACATATATCAATGATACCATGGAAACAATACTTTGATCTCATAGGCTCAAATGAATAACTGTTTAAATGCTCTATGTTACAGAATACAAATGAATATGATTAGAATCTTTATACCCTATATATAACACTACTAAGAAAAGCAAAAAAGATATACAAAATAATCATAACTAAACATTTATAGTTATTCTTTCGCATGAGAAATTAGTTATAAGTACCTATCAACAATTTTAGCTTTTCAATTTATAAAAAAGAATTTTATAAATAGTTTTCAAACCATGAACTTTTTAAGTGATTATTTTTTCAAAATAGCAAACGTATGGTGGAATCCGACTTAGAGCTCAGGTGATGTCGGAGTTGAAGTTAATGTCGTTAGTTTATTAGCAAAATATGGATAATTTGCAATATTAAATAAAAAGATGAGGTCTTATGGGGTTAAAAAGGCTGGAGCTGAGGGGGTTAAGCGGGGTAAGTACTCGCAACATATATTACCTTTCATTTCACATGTTAAACGAAAAAATTACCTTTAACCTCAAAATATGGTTATAAATGGAAAAGATAAAAAATATGAATGTCTATTTATAGCAAATTTCTCAATAAATAACATATTAAGGTGCTTGTTTGCGTGGAACGTTATAAAATATTTTGGGGCATGCCCCAATATAGTAAAAAGGCCTTAAGTAATGCAAAAGGCGAAGTGTTAAATAATCATAGCATTCATGAAAACCTATTTCATAGCATTCGAATAATAGTTATTCGAGGGAAATAATTAAATGATTATATCTGTCATAGATTTTTAAAAGTACTAGTGGCCAACATTTACAGACAGATAACCAAAGGATCCATATGGAGTAAGGAGAGATGTAATTCAACATTTAAAAATTCTTAGAAGCAAATGATATTATCAGAAAAGAACTTAAACTAAGCTAGAGCACCTTGGCAAAGTGTTTGTTGTCATCTCTTTGAGTTCTTGCTCTTTTGGGATCCCTAGCTTCTTTTTTTTGTTGCAAAAAGTTGATATAAGATCTCATAGCTATTACTTCTCTTGATGTCAATCCAGCAAAGTGTTTCTCCCTATAGCTCTATTCTCTTGATTGATTTCTGTTTCAAGAATTCGGGCCTCAAGAAGAGAGTGCTGATGATGGTTTAGGTCAATAATTTGATTCCTGGAAGATGACATTGTTAGATCATTCAAGTCAATAATTTTGTTTCTGGTGGAAGATTCTAATACATTTTGATTCTTTAGAGGACATTATGGAAGTTCATTTGTATCATTTTGGTACGTAGCAGGATGATTTAGTACACTTTGACCCTTGGAAAGAGACTCTGGTAGATCATTCGAGTTATTTTGGTATATGGTGAAACATTTTGGTACACTTTTACCCTTGGAAAGAGATGCTTGTAAATCAAATGGGCTATTTTGGTACATGGTTAGAGATTTTGTTAGACTTTGACCCTTGGAGAAAGCCTCTGATAGATCATTCATGCTATTAGCTTCCTTGATACTAGGAGTGAAGCCCGGTGGGACATCACGGTAGTTATCTTGTTTTTCTACTTTAATATGTTGCTCCTTTGAGGCCTGTCCACTAATTTTAGGATCCTAAGTTTCCAAATTAAGCACTATGATTTATTCTTGATTCCAAAAGTACTTTCTTCTTTTAGGTAAACTCGTTTATCCTCCTCAAATCCAACTTTTTGTTGGAGTCGAAACTGAGTTACTCCACCACTTTATGTAACGAAACTTACCTCTTGTTTGGACAACCTTGATGGAAAGTACATTGATTGGTCAATTCTTAAAGGCCAACTATAATTTACTTGTGAGACCTCAATACTCATATTTGAAGAAGTGGCCAATCTAAGAAGATCTTCTTCATATCCAAATTGAAGCGCTACACGATGTGGATTATATGCCTCTTCACAATCTATACCAATAAGAACACATGCTCTCAAGCATCGAGCAAAAGATTTTAATTCTTCGTTAGAATATTTGTCGATGGATATCCATGCTTCTTTTTTCCTTGTAAAATTTTGGAAAGAACTAATTATTTATGTTTAAGCAATAACATCGCCATAGAAAATCCTCACAAGAAGAATTAGTAACCGGCCTAACATTCCCAATCTCAATTATTTGTTTATCATTTCATATGGAAGCTCTTGGCTCGGTAGGCCTAATGGAGTGACCTCTGGTTGAAATGGTAGGAACTCTTCTGATGTGAACTGGACAAGTCAATCGCCTTTCTAAGCCAAGAGTGGACAACTCACTAGAGCTCAAAGATGGAAACTCAAAGCTTTGGATGATAATGGCATAGTTGCTTATTTGGAGGAAGCTTTAAAGAGCAAATTGGAAGGGTTTGAAGATCAAGAAGGGGTGTCCAAATTGTTTTACAAGTGTCAATTAGCAAGAAAAAAACAAGGGAACAAATTACACGGGAAATTGGCTAAGCATTTAAAGAAACCTACCCTACTGCCACAGGTAGGCCCTACCTTATCGTTACCGGTAGGCTTTTAGACAGACAGCCCTGTTGAAGACTGCATCTGCCATCGACGGTAGGTTCTACTCTACCGTTGCCGGTAAGTCTCGAGATGGAAAGTGCCTATGCATCTTTATATGCGGGCTTTTGTAATTCAAGTTGTTTTTCCAGCTTTAATGCAAGGGGTTTAGAGGTATTTTAAGTCACTAATCACTTTTTTAGCTAGGGTTCATGCTTAGACTATAAATGCCTCATGATACATTGATTGTAACTAATCTTGAATGAATTTTTCTGAAATTGTTGAGAGAGAATTCTCTTTGTCTCTAGGGTTTTTTACCCTTGCTTGGTTAGCTTTCTTAGGGTTAATGTCCTTAGCATTGAACAATTGATTGCCTTAGGTTGATGAATCTATGGAATTCAATTAATCATCTTAATTCCTTTCCTTGATTGAGTCTTAGAGTTCTTCTTCTTTGATTCAATTAATACTAGGTGCTCTAGATTGAGTCTTCAAATGCTTAATCTTCGTGCGTTGGTCTCATCTGATTTGATTTTTGTTTTTCGAGCTATTGATGTTTTATTGTCGGGGTGTCATCATCCCTTGTTTCTTAGAAATTGTTTTAGTACTCTAATGGTCTTTGTTTAGCTTAATTGTTTTGAATTTCTTTGTTGTTGACTTTTAAATTGTTTCCTTGTGTGTTTCTAATCCTTTGTTGATGATCAGTAATGTGTTTTGGTTCTTTTCCATATATTATATTCTTTAAAATTCTTACATCTCAAGGGTTTTATGATTTGGCTCATTGAACACTTATCCAACTAAGTACATTGATTGTTTGCTTGGTTGGGATTGATGCTCTTGATTCGAGTTGGCTAAGAAGTTTGAAGGATCTTATAGAGACTTTAATATTGAGTCATTGGAAAAGGCAAGACGGTGAGCTTATCTTGAAAAAATCCAATAAGAGTGTAAACCAAAGTGAATTGAGTGATAATTAAAGAGTGTAAACACTAAGGCAGTGATTGCGAGGCCCTTTTGTTTCTCTTTATTTGTTTAATTTGCATGTTTAATAATGTCTATGAATTGTCATATGCCACTTAATCTCATCAAGAAGGTACCAGTGAACATTCAATGAGGAGTTCAAATGAGACTTTGTGGTCTATGCAACAATAAATTGAAAGATTGGCAAGACAATACCGAAGTGTTGCTAGAGGTGTTGAAGAGCTTAAGAAGGGAAAGAGTAGTTCCACAATGGAGCAAAGAGTTGGAGATAACCTTGGGTTTCAATCCACCTCAGCATCAAAGACCTTTTGATAATGTGTCTACTCATGGATACCATGACATGCCAGTTCAAAATTCTTATCCATTTCATGAAGGTGGATATCAAGGAACACCACGAGTTAGAGGTGGTAGAAGAGGAGGTCTAGGAGGAAGAGGACACAATAGACCACAAGAAGAATTTTCAAGACATGAATCATGGCATGAGGATAATTTGTGTGAAGATTATGGAGATATTCCTAATAATGTTGGCCAAGCATAAAATGGTGGCAACTATGGTAATCAACAAGGAGTTAAAGTTCTTAACAAAATAAAGTGCAGATGCCTAACTTCAGATGGCTTTCAAAGATCATTCTAAGCCTATGGTGGAAGATAAAGGAAAGTTAATCACTAATCCAACAAGGTGATTCAAGTGCAATGGTCTGGGGCATATTACTATAAATTGTCCTACCAAGAGAACTTTGGTGTTTAGTGAAGACTTAAATGGTTGGATTGAGAGGGTATTGTTGACAAAGATGAAAAGGGTATAAGCTTGGTGACTATTAGAGCTTTGTCTACACAAGCCCATGAGGAGGAGACTAGAATTCAAAGATATTGCCCCTTTTGAAGACGATGAAAAGGGTATAAGCTTGGTGACTATTAGAGCTTTGTCTACTCAAGCCCTTGAGGAGGAGACTAGAATTCAAAGAGAAAACATCTTTCACACTAAATGCTTAGTGGGAGGTAAAGTGGCTAACCTTATTATTAATAGTTGTAGTTTCCACTAATGTTGTTAGCACTTATCTTGTTGAAAAGTTGAACTTACCTCTTTTTAGGCATCCTAAGGCTTATAAGCTTCATTGGTTGAATGATAGTGTAGAAGTAAAAGTAAACAAACAAGTGCTAGTGTCTATTGCTAAGGGGTTATATAATACTGAGATACTTTGTGATGTGCTCCTATGCATGCGAGGAATTTGTCGTTGGGACGTCCTTGGCACTATGATAGAAAGGCTATTAATGATGGCGTGAAGAACACCTATGCTATTGAAAAAGGTGGGGAAAAATTTATGTTGAATCCCTTGACTCCTAGTCAAGTCTTTGTAGAACAAAAGAAAATGAGAGAAAGAGAGAGACTAGAGAGTGAGAAAAAGAAAGAGAGTATTGAAGAAGGAAAAATAATCGACAAAAAAGATTGAGTATGGAAAGACAGAGTGGAAAAGTGAAAAGAGACAAGAAAAAGAGTGCTAGTTACAAGAGAGAGAAAAAATATTTCTATGCAAAAGAGAGTGAGATCATAAAAGCAATTGAAAAAGACGGGATTGTATTACTTTTTTATTGCAAGGGAACATTTATTTCTACTAATGATAACTTGTGTTCTTTGTCTAGTGCCATAGTAAAGGTTACTGAAAAGTTTTAAGACGTCTTTCCCGAGGAGATGCCCAATGGACTTCCTCCCTTGAGAGGGATTGAGCATCAAATAGATTTGGTACCCCAAGCGGTGTTGCCAAATAGATCAACTTATAGAAATCCTCCCGAACAGACGAAGGAGCTAAGAAGATAAGTTGAGGAATTTCTCTCTAAAGGATATATATGAGAAAGCTTAAACCCTTGTGTTGTTCCCATTTTATTAGTTCCAAAGAAAGATGGTACATGGCATATGTTTGTAGATTGTAGAACCGTTAATAATATAACGATCAAGCATAGGCATCTTATTCCTAGATTACATGATTTTCTTGATGAGTTGCATGATTCTCAAATATTTTCAAAGATTGATTTGAAATCAAGTTAGCATCAAATTAGAATGAGGGAAAAGGATGAGTAGAAAACGGCTTTCCAAACTAATTTTTGTCTTTATGAGTGACTAGTTATGCCTCTTGGTTTAGCTAATGCTCCTAGTACATTCATGAGACTTATGCATAATTTGTTGATGAATTTCATTCGTAAATTTGTTGATGTCTATTTTGAGGAATTTTTTATCTATAGCCAAACTTATGAAGATCATTTGCATCATGTGAAACAAGTTTTGTTAGTTTTGAGAAATGAGAAGTTATATGATAACCTCGAAAAATGTGAGTTTTGCTTGGAAAAAAAGTGACTTTCCTAGGTTATGTGGTGAGTTCTAAAGACCTTCATGTGGATCAAGAGAAGGTGAAAGCAATCAAGGAATGGCCTAACCCCAAAAAATGCATTAGAAAGTGAGCAGTTTTCTGGCTTGTCAAGCTTCCATGGGAGGTTCTTCAAGGATTTTAGCACCATTTCTAGTCCTCTGACGGATGTTATAAAGAAGATTAATGGATTAAAATAGGAAGATAGCTAAGAGAAGGCATTTAATCTACTTAAAGAAAGGTTGAGTACTGCACCTCTACTTCCACTACCTAACTTTGAGAAGATGTTTGAGATAGAATGTGATGCCTCATGTGTTGGCATTGGAGGAGTATTGATGCAAGACTAAAGACCCTTAGCATACTTTAGGGAAAATTTGACTGTGCAGCATTGAATTATACAACATATATTAAAGAGCTCTATGTACTTGTGCGGACATTCAAGTGTTGACAACATTATTTTTGGCCAAAGGAGTTTCTGGTGCACACCAATCATGAGTCCTTGAAATTTCTTAAAGGAAAACACATACCTATTACTTTGACTAAAAATGGATAAGCATGTTATTCTAACATTTGCTCCATGAAATAAAGTTTAATTTACTGAGAGTTTAAAAGGACAAAGAAGAGAGGGGCGTGACACCCTGGCATAAAGGTGTCGGAATCTGTAGGCAAAAACAAAGTAAAATAAAACTACGGAAATCCACCAATGTTTTGATTGTTCGTTGTGGAGGCGTTGCTTTGTACGCTTCGCCCTCTACTGGTATCTACTCGACGAACTCCTCTGCAAGCGATTGGGATGCTAGCCCCTTCTGTGTTCTGAAAGCTGTTCAGAACTGATCCTGACTCTGGTAATCGGTCGTATTTCGGAGAGAGGAGGCTAGATACTATATCGCCGTTCTAGGGTTTAGGGTTTTGTTTTTCTTTAATTAGATAGAGGACAGCACCAAGAAAAGGTTCACATAACCTTTTATAGCTGTCAATATCAAAACCCTAACTGTCATCTAATGACAGTTTAATCTCGTCCATCTATTCCTATAATCATCCCACGGTTGGATGAGTAATATTGAGTAATTAATTTCATTTATTCGATTAAATAAAATTAATTACTTATTAACTTACCAGAAAATGCAATATGGAATCTAATTCTCCTTTTGTATACGTTCAACGAATCTGGACACAATCTAGATTCACTGAACGTGGACATTATGCTCACAAGATCGTCTATGCGTGTGACCCTGTAGGTTCACTTAACGTTGGCAGTGAATGAAAAATGTCCTAGACCTTTATTCACAAAACATAAGCGGCCTCTAGCAAGACATTATGCTTACCCAAGTTAAGTAAATGTAATAATAACCTAGCATCAGCTTTAATATTTAGTCCTTTTTGTCACACGATATCCTAATTAAATATAAGGCATGGATCAAGTCATCCTCATAAAACTTAATTAACCATTTACTTGATCACTAGGCAGACTGTTCCAACAAATAACATTAATAACACCTTATTAATACTTATTTGAGCATGGCCATGCATATTTTCCAGTGTTCCTTATCAAGGGGCCCATGGATATCTCTCTCTAAAAAGAGAGGGACAAATCCCTTTCACTATCTCCAATATTCAAGCCATGATGAGAAAATAAACCAACCAATAGTCATAATCATCACCTAATTAAAAGTGATGTTTGACTACGTCAAAACATATTTTCTCCCCATGCAAGAGACATTAGAAACATTAGGTCAAAGGACACCAAATATAAAACTGAGAAGAAATACTTATAACTTAAACCCATGCAATATTTCTTCTTCACTTTGGGTCATGTCCAATACAATATTCTCAATATGTATTTATGAATTGAGTTTATATCTCATATTCATGATCAGTAAAACTTAACCATCAATCAATTTCAGACTAGTTTACAAGATGTAATAATACTAGGCACAAATAAGAATAGTATTTTATTAGCTATAAAGGTTTTACTATCAAGTCACATACTTGATGACCAAGAGCATAAAATACAATTCAAAAAATAAATGCTTCATAAATCATAAATGTGAGTCAATTGGTCTTAGGGCATATACTAACAATCTCCCACTTGCCCTACCACCAATTTGACATGACTCTCAACCCATTGACCTAGTATAACTTTCATGCTTAAGTTGTGGGAGTGGCTTTGTCAATGGATCTGCGACATTGTCATTAGTGTCTACTTTGCAAATTTTAACATCTCCACACTCAATAATTTCTCGAATGAGATGGAAACGCCTGAGAATATGTTTGGATCGTTGATGAGATCTAGGTTCCTTAGCTTGTGCAATGGCTCCTGTATTATCACAATATAGGTCCACTGGGTTCACAATGCTAGGAATTACACCTAGTTCTGTGATGAACTTTCTAATCCAAACTGCCTCTTTGACTGCATCAGAAGCAACCACATATTCAGCCTGTGTAGTAGAATCGGACACGGTATCTTGCTTTGAACTCTTCCAGCTCACAGCACCTCTATTCAAACAAAACACAAATCCAGATTGCGATCTAAAATCATCTACATCAGTCTGAAAGCTAGCATCCGTGTAACCATTTACAACAAGCTCTTCTTCCTGACCTCCATAAATCAAAAACATCTCTTTAGTCCTTCTTAAGTACTTGAGAATGTTTTTTACTGCAGTCCAATGCGGTTCACCAGGATTTGACTGGAATCTGCTAGTCATGCTTAATGCATACGAGACATCTGGGCGAGTGCATAGCATGGCGTACATGATAGATCCAATTGCGGAAGCGTAAGGAATCTTACTCATGCGTTCTGTATCCTCCCTTGTGGTAGGACTTTGAGACTTACTGAGTTTAACGCCATGTGACGTTGGCAAGAATCCTCTCTTAGAATCTTGCATACTGAACCTTTTCAGTACCTTGTCAATATATCCACTCTAACTTAGGCCAATAAGCTTTTTAGATCTATCTCGATAAATCCTAATGCCTAGAATATAGGCTGCTTCGCCTAAATCTTTCATTGAAAAACACTTCTACAACCAAGTTTTTACACTTTGCAAAGTGGGGATGTCATTCCCAATTAACAAGATGTCATCGACATAGAGTACTAAGAAGACTACTGCATTTTCTGTAACCCTTTTGTAGACACAAGGTTCATCATCATTCTTGATGAAATTGAATTCTTTAATTGCTTCATCAAAACGAAGATTCCAACTTCGAGATGTTTGCTTCAAGCCATAAATGGATCTTTGAAGTTTACACACTTTACTAGAACTCGAAGGATGAATAAAACCTTCAGGTTGTGTCATATACACATCCTCCAGTAGATTTCCATTAAGAAAAGCAGTTTTAACATCCATTTGCCATATTTCATAATCATAATATACTGCAATGGCAAGTAGAATTCTAATTGACTTAAGCATTACAACTGGAGAAAAGGTTTCATCATAGTCTATACCATGAGTTTGTCTATACCCTTTTGCTACCCATCGTGCTTTGTAAGTGTGCACATTGCAATCCATGTCTGTTTTCTTTTGAAAACCCATCTACACCCTATGGTCTTGCAACTTTCAGGTGGATCAATCAAAGTCCAAACTTGATTATCATGTATGGATTGCATTTCTGATTTCATAGCCTCTAGCCATTTGCTAGATTCAGGACTATGAATAGCATCTTGGTAGGAATTAGGTTCACCTTGATCAATAAGATCAATATTATGATCCTCAGTCACAAGAAATCTATATCTCTGTGGTATCTGAGAAATCCTACCAGACCTTCTTGGCCCTTGTGTCAAAGGTTCAGGCTCAGTATGAATACGTGAGTCCAACTGAGTATCCATACTCGGTTAAAAAATGGTTTGTTGTCCTTGAGCTTCTTCAAGATGGATTCTACTCCCACTAACTCTTTTGGAAACGAATTTCCCTTCAAGGAAAATTCCGTTCCGAGCAACAAACACTTTCTTTTTAGATGGAAGATAAAAGTAGCATCATTTAGTTTCCTTAGGATATCCCACAAATAGACACTTATCAGATTTGGATGCTAGATTTTCAGATAATGATCGCTTCACATAAGCATCACATCCCCAAATTTTGAGAAATGCTAAACTAGGTTGTTTCCCGGTCCATATCTCATATGGTGTCTTCTGAACAGCTTTAGATGAAACTCTATTTAATATGAATGCAGCAGTTTCTAGAGCATAACCCCAAAAAGAAATTGGAAGATCTGTTTGACTCATCATAAATCGAACCATATCCAATAGAGTTCGATTTCTGCATTTAGACATACCATTCCATTGTGGTGTTCCTGGTGGAGTTAATTATGATAATATCCCACAGTTTTTTAGATGTTCGTCAAACTCTTGGCCTAAGTATTCACTACCTCGGTCTGATCGAAGTAATTTGATACTCCTTCTAAGTTGATTCTGTACTTCATTTTGAAATTCCTTAAACTTTTGAAAAGAATCAGATTTATGTTTCATTAGATTGACATAACTATATCTACTGAAATCATCTGTGAATGTAATGAAATACTGAAAACCTCCTCTAGCTTGTGTGTTCATTGGCCCACATACATCAGTATGTATAAGTTCCAATAAATCGGTAGCCCTTTCATTTTGCCCTGTAAATAGACTTTTAGTCATTTTTCCCAATAAGCAAGAATCACATTTTTCATAAGACTCAAGGTCGAATGAAGCTAAAAGTCCATCTTGATGAAGTTTTGATATGCGTTTCTCATTTATATGGCCCAAACGACAATGCCAGAAGTAAGTTTGATTTAAATCATTATATTTAAATTTCTTTGTATTTATGTTATAGATGGGCTTACTAATGGAATCATGTAGGTTACGAATGTAAAGTCCATTACATAAAGAGGCATCCCCATAGAAAATACCATTTTTATAAATAGAACTTTTACCATTCTTAGTATTAAACTCAAAAACATCAATATCTAAACAAGAAACTGAAATGATGTTCCTACTCATAGCAGGAACATAATAACAATCTTGAAGTTCAATTATAAGCCCAGTAGGCAAAAGTAAATCAAATGTCCCTACACCTACAACAGCAACTTTTGCTCCATTTGCAACTCGTAGGTCCACCTCTCCCTTTGCCAAAGATCTACTCTTTTTGAGTCTCTGCACATTTACACAAATGTGAGCTCCACATCCGGTATCTAATACCCATGAAGTAGGAGTAGACATATTAATTTCTATAACGAAAATACCTGAAGCGGTAGTCTCACTGGCCTTTTGCTTCTTCTTTTCTTCCAAGTAGAGCTTGCAATTCCTCTTCCAATGACCAGGTTCATTGCAGTGGAAGCAAGTCCCTTCCTTTGGTGGTTTAACCTTGGGCTTGGGCTTCTACTTGCCTTTAGCCTTTTTGGCCATATCCTTTCCCTTTCCCTTTCCCTTGTTCTTCTTGAACTGCCCCTTTTGAACCATCAGAACATTGGGAGTAGACTTCCTAATGTTTTGTTCAGTCTGCATGAGCATCCCGTGCAATTCATTTATGGACTTTTCCATATTATGCATATTGAAGTTCATGACAAACTGATCATAGTCAGAGGTCAAAGAGGCCAAGATCACATCAGTAGACAAGTCATGACTTACAGGTGCTCCAAGTTTTTCAAGCTGATCAAAATACCCTTTCATCTTAAGAACATGAGCACTAACTGAAGTGCCAAGGGTCATTTTGCAGCTATTCAATGCCTTAGTGGTAAGATATCTCTCTTGACGTGCCTGCTTTTGGAACATTTCCTTGAGCTGTTTTATCATCTCATAAGCCTCAACTTCCTCGAATTGCTTTTGCAACTCAGATTCCATCGTAGCCAACATAAGACATGTCACATCATTAGAATCATCCTTGTGCTCACCATAAGCATCCTTTTCGACTCTAGGAGCATTGTTAGCTGGTTGATTAGGGATAGGGTTCTCAAGTACATATAGCTTTTTTTCTTGTTTAAGGACAATCCTTAAATTTCGTGCCCAATCAAGAAAGTTAGTCCCACTAAGCTTATTCTTTTCAAGCACGGATCACAACGATGTGTTTGAATTGTTTGAGGCCATTATCTATATTGAATTTGCAAAGTAAAATTAAATAAATGAAGCATTAAATTTTCCCTGAAATATTCAACACTTGATATAAATCAAGGGTATAAAATTCATTTTATTCTAATCATAAGTAAGCTTTGGCTTAACACACATAATTAAAGAAAAATGTATTAATGGGATTTACATCTACATGTACCGGCAAAATCCCATATGATGTCCTAGGCTCAAAACCATTTTGATAGCCTAGTTAAGCCAAACCATTCCAAACGTATGGAAATCACCATTTTCCATCTTCCCCTACTTAGGTAACCATTTATCTCTTGCTTTGGCAATGAGACAAAGTGATGATCCAAGCATGGAGAAGTGCTTATGATCATGGAAGGCATTTTATGACTTAATCTTTTTTACATAGTTTCAAAAACCTTCTTCCTTTTTATTTGTATATTATTTCACAAAACATATATAAAAAATAAAAGGAAATAAACTAAACATCATATGCATAATATATGTACATCAAATAAAATGTGTCATAGCATGGCCCCAATCCTATATTGACTTCCACGAGCCTCATGGAAGTCAAAGGTCAATCTAGGTAAGTCTTCATCTCCATGAGCTTGCCTCCAATGTCTTGGCCTTCTAATCTTGTTACATAGGACAGAAAACATATATAGGAATAGGAAATAAAATTAACTATTCTAGTAAAGCTTGATAATATTACATCAATGAAAACAATGACACACAGGCCGTATTTAAAAACATACAACCCATTAACAAAATAAGCCAATCAATCACAAGAGGTAAAGGGCCATGTTATGCACCATGCATCTAAAGATAGGAACAAACATGCAACAAATAACATGGGGGTTCCGGGGGGCGAAGTCCCCAGAAGAAAATGGCGGTCCCGCTGGCCGGTCAGCGGGCTGGGTCAAGGGGCAGCACCCTTGCGGGGGTCTCAGGGGGTAGCGCCCCGGAAAGAAAAACGATTTTTCTTTCTAACTCATTGAATGAGTTATTGCTGTCATAAACCCTAAAATCATGCCGGCAGAAATTTTGTCTAACAGTTAAACATTAAATCATGTGATTCTGCATATTAGTTTAACAATTAAATTGCACAGATTACAGACTGTACGCCAAACAATTTAGCAGTAACAACATTCTGTTTAATTAATCGCATTAATACGTAAAACAGAATATGATATATGCGAATCCTTTAATTCAATTTACTCTGATTATTACACTGATCAGAAACCTTACTATAAGGCCGATTGAAAACAACACACGTAATCAAAGCGGTAAAAGATAAAATCAGTAAAACTAGTATGTACAAGGCTCTGATACCACTGTTGGAATCCGCAGGCAAAAACAAAGTAAAATAAAACTACGGTAATCCACCAATAGGATCTGCACATACTAGAAAAACCGATTGGATAGAAATTACCTCAATGTTTTGATTGTTCGTTGTGGAGGCGCTCTTTGTACGCTTCTCCCTCTACTGGTATCCACGCGACGAACTCCTTTGCAAGCGATCGGGATGTTAGCCCCTTCTGTGTTCTGAAAGCTGTTCAGAACAGATCCTGACTCTGGTAATCGGTCTTATTTTGGAGAGAGGAGGCTAGATACTATATCGCCGTTCTAGGGTTTAGGGTTTTGTTTTTCTTTAATCAGATAAAGGACGGCACCAAGAAAAGGTTCACATAACCTTTTATAGCTGTCAATATCAAAACCCTAACTGTCATCTAATAACAGTTTACTCTCGTCCGTCTACTCCCATAATCATCCAACGGTTGGATGAGTAGTATTAAGTAATTAATTTCATTTATTCGATTAAATAAAATTAATTACTTTTTAAGTTACCAGAAAATACAATATGGAATCTAATTCCCCTTTTGTATACGTTCAACGAATCTGGACACAATCTAGATTCATTGAACGTGGACATTATGCTCACAAGATCGTCTATGCGTGTGACCCTGTAGGTTCACTTAACGTTGGCAGTGAATGAAAAATGTCCTAGACATTTATTCACAAAACATAAGCAGCCTCTAGCAAGACATTATGCTTACCCAAGTTAAGTAAATATAATAATAACCTAGCATCAGATTTAATATTTAGTCCTTTTTGTCACACGATATCCTAATTAAGTATAAGGCATGGATCAAGTCATCCTTATAAAACTAAATTAACCATTTACTTGATCACTAGGCAGACTGTTCCAACAAATAATATTAATAACACCTTATTAATACTTATTTGAGCATGGCCATGCATATTTTCCAGTCTTCCTTATCAAGGGGACCATTGATATCTCTCTCTAAAAAGAGAAGGACAAATCCCTTTCACTATCTCCAATATTCAAGCCATGACGAGAAAATAAGCCAACCAATAGTATTAATGATCACCTAATTAAAAGTGATGTTTTCCTATGTCAAAACATATTTTCTCCCCATGCAAGAAACATTAGAAACGTTAGGTCAAAGGACACCAAGTATAAAACTGAGAAGAAATACTTATAACTTAAACCCATGCAATATTTCTTCTTCACTTTGGGTGATGTCCAATACAATATTCTCAATATGTATTTATGAATTGATTTTATATCTCATATTCATGATCAGTAAAACTTGACCATCAATCAACTTCACGCTAGTTTACAAGATGTAATAAAACTAGGGACAAATAAGAATAGTATTTTATTAGCTATAAGGGTTTTACTATCAAGTCACATACTTGATGACCAAGAGCATAAAATACAATTCAAAAAATAAATGCTTCATAAATCACAAATGTGAGTCAATTAGTCTTAAGGCATATACTAACAAAAGGCACAAATGAGAGAGCTAGGGGTTAATTTCAAACATGAGTAGGCAAATCAAAAGTTCAAACCATACAATGAAGGCCTAAGACGATCATTTCTAGGCTAAGCTCAAGGTAAGACTTTTCACTTTAGATAACAGAAAAAACACAAGGATGCATGCACAAATATCAAAGAATTTTCACTAGGCTAATTTCCTGGAATTTCTAGGTTTCTAATACTCACAACACTCACAGGTGCAAGAAAACATCAACATGTAGAAATATTATGCAAATAAGGTTTTCCAAACGCACAGGAGCTATGCCCTTTTGAAAAATCCCGACAGTCTCGTGATCTAGCATTCTACTCAAAGTGGGAAAAAGAAAGATAAAGAAAATCCTTTTGGTTTTATCCAAAAGTAAAGACTTTATGATTTTTTAATTTTTAATTCTTGGGATTTTTCATAAGGAAAACGAAGAAGGACGATAAAACGACAAAAGGAAGGAATTATCCCCTACACTTAAGACCACAATGTCCTAAGTGTAGGGGTTTTACTCACAAACAAATAAATAAAAACATACATGAGAGGCGTTCTCGCAGATAATAAAGCAAGAAAATACGTGGGAAGCCATCCCCACACAAATAGATAAAGAAAACATAGAAGGAAAAACGCAAGACAAATTACAACTAAAACAGAACAGAACATCAAAAGAAATAAATAGAGAAAAAAAAGTGAAGGAAAATCAAATAAAATGAAAAGAGAGAAAATAGAAAAACTCCCTATTGGCCCCCGCGGCGCCACCGCTTCTACCCTAATCGAGCATAAACTTGCTGCGCAGGTGGTAGTATAGAATTTTGTTGTGGTGAACTGAAGGTGGAGAAAATTTGAAGGAATAGAAGAGTTAGAAATATAAGAGAAGAAGAAGAAGAAGAAGAAGAAGAAGAAGAAGAACTAGAGAGAGGAAGAAAACAACCCAAGGGATGGGACTTGTAGAAAGTTGCCATCGGAAAAGGAAATGAGCCTGCCGGAAGTTGGTGGTTGAGAGAGGGAAAACCGAGAACAGGAATGGAAGGGAGCAGCTGTAGAAGTTTTGAAGTGGGAGAAGAGAAAGAACTTAGGAATTTTGGAGGGGAGAAAAAGGGAAAATTGCAAAAATTTGCAATTGATAGCAGGAAAATATGGTAAAAAACGGGTTGACCTGACCCGATCCACCCTGGGAGAACCAACCTGTAGCCTTACCTGGGACCTACCGTGCATGGTAGGTCTCTGGCTAGAAGTGCCGAGAAATGCCCACTCCCTACGGTAACCAGTAGGGTGCCCTGCCGTTTGCAGTAGTTCTCTGCTGGAGCCTTCGTTTTGCTTCTTCTTTGCATCTTTGTGTCCCGTTTCATCACTTGCCAGTCTTGTTCATTCAAACTCCACTTAGAAATGTTCCCAATAGGTAATCGACTCTCCAAAATACCTTACAACAAGATAGTGCATATAGAACAGATCTTCCGGGTGATAACAATGTTAGTGCCACTTTTAATGTTTCCAATTTGTCTCCTTTTGATATAGGTGCAGATTCAAGGACAAATATTTTCAAAGGCAGGGTGGATGATATGAATTGGACAAGTCAATCACCTTTGCAAGCGAAGAGTGGACCTCTCAATAGAGCTCAAAAAAGGAAACTCAAAGCTTTAGATAGTAATGGCATGGCTGTTTATTTGGAGGAAGCTTTGAAGAGAAAATTGGAAGGGTTTGAAAACCATGAAAGGTGTCCAAGTTTTTTTCTAACAGTTCAATTAAGCACGACCAAACAATAGAACAAATATGAGGAAAAATTGGCTAAGTATTTGGAGAAATCTACCCTACCGCTGCCAGTAAGCCCTACCCTACCGTTGGTGGTAGGTTTTTGCATGGATGGCCCTGTTGACGACTGCACCTACCGCTAATGGTAGGTTTCTAGATGAAAGTACCTATGCATCCTTGTGGGCGGGATTTTATAATTCAAGTTGTTTTTCAAGATTTAATACAAGGGTTTATAGGTAATTTTAAGTCATTAATCACTTGTTTAGATCGGTTTTAATGCTTTTGGCCTATAAATACATCATTATACATTGGTTATAACTAATCTTGAATGAAATTTCCCGAAATTGTTGAAAGAGAATTCTCTTTGTCTCTACTGTTTTCATCCTCACTTATTTAGCTTGCTAAGGGTGAATAATGTCTTTAGTATTGAACAATTGATTGCCTTAGGTTGATGAATCTATAGAATTAAATTGATAATCTTAATTCCTTTCATTGATTGACTCTTAGAGTTCATGTTCTTTGATTAAATTACTCCTATGTCTTCTAGATTGTGTAGTTGGAGTTTTGAGGCCTTAGTTTCCTCAAGGTTTTTCCTATCAATTTAAGAAAGAGTTTTGCCTCTCAATGTTTGGTTTATCAGGATTAGATCCTCATAGGTTTTCCATTGGAGGTAATCCTTAGATTTATCAGGCTTAGATCCTCATATTAGGCTTAGTTGAAGCTACAAAATCCTCAATAGAGGTTCTTCATGAAGGTTGTAATTTTGGGAAGGTGTGCAATCAAATATACTTGCAATTGACTATTGACATTCCTTTCCTATGCCCATAAATAAACAAAATAAAATTGAACCCATAGTGTATACCTTAAATACACTACTCCTTCACATTGATCTTCACTATCCATGTTTGTTGAGGAAGTTATTAGTCCCTTCAACAAGCTTAAGTCTCTATGTATGTGAGCCAAAACCAATGGATATAGCACTATATTTATCCCTTTAGCAAGGTGCACTGCAATGGGAATAATATACTTATCAAGTTTGGTAATTTCATCCACCAAAAAAACAAACCTTGAAAGCCAAGACACAAGAAAAACTTCATGCTCAAATTGGCATCCAGGTTTCTCAAATGAGTCTATCCACTTGATATGAGTACTCTTAGTTCTCATTTTCTCAACCTTGTCCAATTTTTTTTTCCAGATTTTCCTTAATTTCAATTGAATCCTTTCCATCAAGGCGTAACAAAAAATAATTTTCTAACAGAGAGAACCCACAAAGAATCATCACATATTTTAATATGATGGTTGCTTCACTCCAAGGGAAAACAAAAACAAAAGTACTAGTTTCAACACACCATCATTCTGCTAACCCAAAAATCAGGCCATCATTTGTTAGAAACTCATACTTGAACACACAATAGCAATAAGAATTCAACTTTCCTCCATAACAAATGGTATTTAGAGAAAATTTTATGTATAAAACAATTGATTATTATTTAAAGATGTATTTACTATAGTGTTTAGCATTAATTTAAATTTAAGAATCATCTTAAATAAGAGAGAAGATTTTAGTTTGAAAGTAGTGGGGATTTGTTCTTTTCTTTTATTGTAGATTGAAACAAGTGGAGATTTCTTTCTAGCACTTTGTAGAAAGTAAATTAATTTCAAGAGAATATGCAAAGTTAAAAAAAAAAAACCAATTTCGTTTTTAACTTCAATCTAAATACAGTATTTCTTGTATTAAAAAGAAAAGGTTGCAACGATTAAATATTAACTAATGAAGAACACGTTACATTGGTATTTGATAGCCACTTGAATTAGAAAAGTATAGTTGCTAGATTAATTTAACCGATCATTATTTATCTTTGTGATCGAAAATATAGGATATAAGACGAAGAAATATATAAATTTCTTTTAATAGGTTCTAATTTTTACATATTTCTTTTGGTTCTAAATCTTCTCTAAGAAATAAATTAAAATAAAAAAAAATTAAAATTCAATCGAATCCAAGCCTATATTAACAGGACCAAAAGATCCCTTCCTTTTTTCTTTTGAAAACAAGTCATTTGTTCGAAATAGTATTTAACATTTGAAGTAAATGATTTATACTAACCCCGCTTTTAGAAACATCAAGTTCTTATCAAACCACCACAGTCTTTGTAAATGAAACATGACATGAGGAAAAAGGACACACAAAAAATAAAAAGCCATTGAACTATTGATATAAACGCAAACAATAAATAAACAAAGAAAGAGGAAAATTAAAGGAATAGGAGATAATCATACCTTCAGATACCATGGAGACTAGATTCGATCTTTAGCTTTTTTAAAAGGCAAATGAATAAATGTATTTAGACTAATTTACGAGTGGGCACGGTATAATCTCTCCTTCTAGGGTTCACCATCTAATAGGAAGACCTTACTTACCAAAAAGAGATGAAACATGACTTGTTGTGTTTTGACTTTTAATCCTAGTTTAGTTTTGTTTAGGGGTAAAAAATTGGAGGGGAATAGGAGAGAATGTAAATTAGGATGTAAATATCCTATTTATCTTATTTGCTTGCAATGTATGAGTGAATGTGATGCAAATGTGGAAGGGAACTCTTCCTATCAACTATAGCAGATTAGTCCTTCCTAAAACAGAGAGACTCAGATGTAAATGATAATGAAAAGACCATTTCACTCTCTAATAAATTAGTTAAATTTATTAAAAATTTATTCTAAATCAAACTGGTATACAATATATATAAGGTTCCAAGTTTTGCAAAATGGATATAATAGTAAACTATTTATTTTCCACTTTCACCCTGATCAAACAAAGGAATTTAAACGTCATTTACTTTCTTTCGAACCATAAACAATTTTCAAGTAATTGATTATACTTCCCCTAATGAATGTAAGGGTGCCATTCTACATCCCCTTACCTTCCCTATCCTCCTCTATGAACCAAATTATAATGCTTAAACTAAGGTCCTGATTAGAAGTCTAAAAAAATGTTATACTAACAATTATATATACAAGAATAAATGTGTAAGACATTAACTTTTAACTACATAAATAATTTAATACCTTGAATGTGTCCTGTAGATATTGCAATATGGAAAGAAAATAATCTATATACAACCTACAATAATCAAGAATTAATTTACTATACTAATATGCTTCCATAGTAAAATAAAGAAGGCCCAATTCATCATTCCTTATTACATTTTATGGAAACTTTCAATTTTAAATTTTTAGTTGAATGGGCTTTCGTTTTCAATGTAGAACTAATTCTGTTAATGTAATGACAAGTTTTTGAAAAAAATATTTATGTTTATTTAATTTATATTTCGTAAATGGAAATTTTCAATGATAATTATGTATAAAAATAAAAGGGAATTGATAAATTCAAGGCTCCTTTTTTAAATCCATAAAAAATTCATTTTAATCTCAATATTACCCTTAGTAAACATTAACTATTTATTATCCTTACTTATTCACTTTACAATAGATAACTTTGAAAGATATCTTACTTTCAATAACAAGGATTTCTTACTTTAAATATTAAAAGAAGATGATATAGTTTTCAATATGATATTTTCTTTTTGGTAATATTTTCACATTAGAGAGATCAATACCACAAATTATACCTTGCACCCCGAGTGCAACTTCCAAGGTGCACTCCAGGTGTTCAAATGGCTCCATCCCACTTAAAATGGAAATTACTAGGGCTCTTCAGTCACGCTTCTGTCTCCCTCTTCTTTGACATTATCTCACTCCTCTCCTTCTGTTTTCATCATTCTTCATCTTCTGCCCAACAGCAATCTTTAAAAATCTCTATTCAAACCACCACAGCCTTTGTTTGCTTATTGTTCTTTGGGTGAATGACGACGGTATTTCTTCTTGTTATTTTGCTGATTCGTAATCCACGGAGGAATATAGAAAAATTGTTATTATTATTTGCTGAATAATAGTTGTATTAAATAACAAAAAATAAATTACAAAGATGGATAAGAGACACAACCTCTATATCCATGGTAATAGAAATAAAACCAACCTTCAGAATCTCTTACTGGGTATAAAACATAAAATAGACAATGAATAAACTCACCTCCAATATTCCTCTAGCATCTTCAAAATTAACTCTTCGTACCACGAGTATGTCAAAAATAGTCTCCTACTCATCTGTAATCAGAATCCAAAAGACTCTTGGGCGTATCAGTTTTCTTGAGGATTCCTTAGGATAGAGATAAAAAAAAAAAAAAAAACCAGACCAAGACTGAATTGAGTTTCAAGAAATCGGCTTCAAAAAGAAGAGTAGAACTAGGATCTGAAATGATCGGGCAAAAAGAAAACGAAACAAAGAACTAATATGGTTTTTGGATGCAAGAAAACTAGAAAATAATGAAACTAGAGATAGAAGGGATTCCCTGACAGAGGTTAGTACTCCGGCCATAGCCGAAGCCCAACCTTGGCCGAAGAAGACAACAATGAGAATAAGAGGGGCTTCAGCAAGGATAACAAAGTGAAGAGAGAGAGATAAGAGGAAATAAGGTATTACTTTGTCACATATGCAAGATTTTTTCTACAGGATTCTTCTCGATTGCTTTTAGGTTAAAAGATTAATGTCACATTTATTTTAACATGAATAAGATGGAGCAGTTCTAGAAATTACTTAGTAGCCTTTAAAAAATATATATTTTAAATCTTATGAAACTAAAAATAGTTGACATAAAAGTAGCTAAAGTATGCTAAAGAATGAACAAAAAAACCCTGTAGTTTTTGTAATTGTAAAATAGGTACGCGATCTTTGACAAATGGCAATAATTGAGTGAAGAAATTTTATTGATGGAGAGATCAATTGCCTGAAAATTTTAAACGTCTTGTTTACCTCTATGACCAGAAATAAAAATCTAATATATTAAACAATAGTTTATTTTTCAATCTTAGAACAAAAGAAGAAATCCAAATTGTCTTTTCTCTCGCCTGAACCATCAAGTTCCTGCCTGCGCTATATATGTACAATGAGTATTGCCTCATCCTTTCTCTTCTCTTCTCTTTTTCTCACCCCCACCATGTCCATAGAAAAAAATGTAGTAATACATAAGTATTTTTAACTGATGGCTGCAAAAACTCTAAAATCGATAGCCAAAATTCCCATTTTGTGTCCAAATCTGCATACCCTCGTAGAGCTAGAAGACCATGATTCTAATAAGTATAAAATTTTTGCAGCCAGGGAAAGGAAAAAATCTAATTGTATCACCCTTTAGCAAGTCGCTTTATTGACATCATCCCTTATTTGAAAAAGAAGAAAAGAACAAGAATCAACTACTCAATTTTCCTTCTTAAATCTATGTTACTTTCCTTTGTTATCCATTGCTCTCCTTTTCCTCTCATTATTAAGATTCTATATCCGATCAAGTAACGGTAAGGAAGTTTCATTCAAATTATAAGCCTTCCACAATTTTGTGAAAAGGATTTGAGGAAGAGTAATAGGGAAGTGATGGGTGAGAAAGGAGGGAGAAGATGGAAGTAGTGGTGAGACTAACTGGTGGCTATAGCACTACGAGGAAAAGACATTTATAGACTGGCGAAATTCGTCTCTATTTGGTAAAATTTCGTCTCGAAATTGTTTTAGAGATAATTTGGAGACGAAATAAATGACAACAATACTCTTTTATTTTTTTTAGTGGATCCCAATACTTTTATGGGGATATCCACTCCTACCTTCTTAAAGACGTCTAAACCATCTTTTTCAAACACCTCCTTCATATTCATTGTAAATCTATCAGGAAAGAGAGGTTTGACCATCATAGGAATAGATGACTCTCTTACTAAAGGTTTTTCCACTCTAAGCTCTTCACTAGAAGTGGGGTTGGATCTACTTCTCACTCATTTCAACTCCTATTAGTCCTAATGGTGACAGCCCTAACATTCTCTTTAGGATAAGGAGTTGAGTAGGGAGTTTGTTGGATAGTTGAGCCATTATTTCGCTTGACTCAGAAGCAAATTGTCCTACTTTGCTTCTCTATGTTTTGGATACTAGCTTTAGTATCCTTTTGAAAAGTTAAAGTACACGAGCAAGGGATTTAATTGACCATGTCTTCAAGGGAAATCCCTTGAGATTAAGTTTGAGGAGGGATAACATTATAAGAAGAATTGGGAACAAATCCTGAAAGGTACTTATAGTGAGGCTGTCTAGACCATTGATTTCCCCACTGAAAGTTAGGGTAATCTTTCCAGCCTTTATTGCAAGTGCTTGAGGAAGCATTATATCTTCCCTTTGATGGATTAGGAAAACCTCCTAAAACATTAACCCATTCACCCTTATAGAAGATAGTACATACATTAGTGATATGATTATATGCTATGAAAATTTCACATGCCCTAACTTGTGCATTCATGTTATTGTTCCCAAAAAACAATTTCCCAACCAAGTTAGTAAAGCTATCTAATTTTCTTTTCAAGTGCATATGTACGTACGACACTAACTTTTCTATGTGTTTCACTTAGTTTGCCAAAATTGTGTGTGTTAGATGCCATGTCTGTGATCAACTCACGAGCAACTTGTGGAAAACAATACAACCAATCTTTAGCTATAACTTGTAAACTAAATTGAAAATTACGAAACTTCATAACTTCTTCCTTAACATATTTAGGTTTCATATTAGAGAAAAATACAAGAAATTCTTTTCAATAAATATGTAGTACCTCCTCGAGTAACCCTTGAAAAGTAGGCACCAATTGGATAAAATAAAAAAGCAACTTTGATGTATTAGATATTTCATAAGAAATGATGCACAAAGGTTCATTATACATAGTTACTTAAAGGTATTGTTAAAGACTGAGTTTACTTACATGCATCTCATGCATCACGTAGAAAAAACCAGCTTTAGTAGTTCTGCGCACTTTCTTGCACATGGTGTGCAACATCTTACGCAAATCTCATAACCAAACTTCTTCACCTTCTAAGCCCTAACATTCACTATTTAGTTCCAAGTACCTAAAACATGGAATAAGATGAAATGAGTAGATTTCATACCAATACAACACAAAATGCATTAAAAGACTAATTATAAAAGGTGTACGGATGCAATATTTTAATACTTAACACATAAGTTGATATATAATTCCTTTCCAATTAACTTCAAGTAAGTTAATTAATTTTATATTTTTCCCCCAGTCCTTAAATTTAATAAATAGGTCTAACTAACTTTTTATATCTCAAATCTTCTAAAAAGCCCACATAAAAATTAGGCTTCACATAAAAAACGAATAAAAAACAAGTCCACCATACATAAAAAATCCTCACAAGAAAATTACTGACTAACCAAACATTCCCAATCTACAATTTACGTTTACCTTTCAATAGGGTAGTCCTTGCCTCAATGGGCCTAAGGGAGTTAACATCTAGTTAAAATGGTAGGAACTTTTCCTGTGCCAAAAGTTGTACCAAATGAAATGGAGCCCAAAGAGTATAACTTAAATACACTATTCTGGACCTCGATCTTCACTATCTACATTTTTTGAGGCAGTCATTATTCCTTTCAACAAGCTTAAGTCTCTATATATGCTAGCGAAAACTACTGGACCAAGCACTTCCTTTGTTCCTTTAGCAAGATGTATTACAATTGGGATAATATACTTATAAATTTTTTTAACTAAGTGATTTTTTTGCTTTAAAAAATTTTTGACCTTCTGTCCTCTCTAGCTAAACCATACAATGCTTTTACTTGGTAATTACTTCTTCCTCATAATAACGATTATCGGAAGCAGTTTAAACTATTGTAATTTTAGGCCCCATTTTATAAAAATAAAATTGAAGCATGAAGATTGAATTGTTTAAGTTTTAAATTCTGAATATTAAGTTTGGGCACTAAATTTAAATTTGAATGATGAATTAAATGTTAAGTGGTAATTATATCCAAAAAAGTATTGATTATTTGTAAAATAATATATATTAAGATTTCAAACTGAAGAACTAAGCGAAAATTTTCATTTAAAATTTACAACAACAATTAAGCACATTTTATACAATTAAGTGATTCGTTAAAATTATAATAAAAATCACTTATATATTAAATACGTAGTAATATATGTTATCAAACATACTTAAATAAGCTTTTAACTAATAAATTTCAAGAGGTGAGAGAAGCTTGTTTCTTTGTTGCCTCACCAAAGGTCATCCGCAAAGAATAAATGTAAAATCTTGGGGCCGCTTCTTGCCACTTGGAATGCTTTTTTCCCTCCACCTCCTGAGTGATCTGCTCTCCAAACACCTCCGTACAAAGGATGAAAAAGTAAGGGGTCAATTAATTTAACAAATAATGCTTTAACTTGTTGGTGTTCAATGTGATTATAATGACGTTAATTGAGTGCGAAATAAGGGCAAAAAAGATTAAAGAATTAGAGTAAGTCAAAACCAATTGGTGATTAACCAAATTTTTGTTTCCTTAGAAAGAGACCCATGGAGACGTACTCTCAAAACACTTGCCGCGTAGGGACATTTTATCAGAAACATCTTCCGCGCATTGGTTATAATATTACAGTTTTATGTCTCTTTTGTAATATATTCAATACTTATTCTTTTCTTTTTTTGTTCGACACAGTTGTTTAATTAACTAATTATACTTTTTTTTAATATAATTTTTATGATATATTTATCTCAAAAAAACTCTAGTAAAAATTTTAAGAAATTCAAAACACGAAATCTTAAAACCTCTTAAGGAATAGCCAATGTTGAAAAGTTTGACTAAAGATCGAACCGGCCAAGCTACTAGTTCATTAGTTCATCGGTTCAAACCGTCAAATCAGTGGTCGAACATGATATTACCTAATAAATATATAAATATAAATATATTAATAACTTCAGTTTACATGTTATTAGATTTGCAATTCTAAATTTCTGTATAATTAATTGAATTAAATTCTTGTATAATTTAAGTTTAATTAGAAAAATCACTTCGTTTACACTTTATTAGATTTGAAGGTCTAAATTAAGTGTAGACAAAGTAAAATTATGAGAACTTTAATGTAGAACACAAATAAGGAAAAAAAAGAAAAGAATTAGAGAAAGTCAGACACCATGGAAACATTGGACTTTGGTGGCACACACTAAGTGCCCCCAAAAGCCTCTTAAATGCCACGAAAACTCATTTGTGGCATTTATCCGGCTCTTCATTAAAATGCCACCGAAAGTTGTGTTGTTCTTTCTTGCACTTCATAAATGCCGCAGATATATTTGTCGCCCAACTTGTGGCACTTATCTAATGACACAAATTTGTTGAACGATATGATACTTTTTGTTGAACTTTTTGATAAATGCCACAAAAGTATTTTAATTTTATTTAATGAAATACAATTTAATAATTTTTATTTTATTACGAAATTTGAACCCCAATAAAAATAAAATATGTGACCATATATTGAACTAACATATCCCTTAGTATTGATTATTGAGTTATATATATATATACATATATATACACAATGTATGTATATATAGATATATATACTTGTGCATATACATATATATGTATATATGTGTGTGTATATGTGTGGTAATTAGTGGCCTTTAAAAATTTGTGTAATATTTTTTGTGGTATTATTTGTAACATTTAAGTTTGTACCATATTTTAGTACCATTTTTTGTGGCATTTGAGTTTGTATCTTATTTTGTGGCATTTGAGTTCTTGCCATAATTTCGTGACATTTTTTTAATGAGATTTTCTTATATTTTGATAAGTTTGTAGCACTTTTATGTGATGCTTTAAAAAGTACCACAAAATTTGTGGCACTTTTAGGAAGTACCAACTATTGCAAATTTAATTATCTAAGTCAATTTAATTTGATGATTAAAATATTTTTTCTAAATAACAAAAAACTAACTAAAACAAAGTCAAAAGCTTCTAAAAATTAACTACGAAGAAAACATCTAGGATAGGGGTTCAGCACAAAGAACTCTATTAATATGGAATTAACTATCCTAAACTATTAATTATGTGATCAAAAAGGCAAATTATCCTAGGGTAATTATTGTCTTCTATCGAAGTACAATAATATATCTAAACCAAACTAAGCTATATACTCATGGTGATTAAATTGAACTTTACCGATTAAGATTTTTTATAATCGTTTGCTCCTCAAGAACAATTAAACTACTCTCTCGATATAAAAATTCCTGTTTAATTCTTATTCCTCCAATAATGGGTTTCACCTTTCGGTCGGTTCTTCACCTAATTATCCAAAATCAAGCAATTATAGCTAGGTTTATAAGAGGCATTAAGAACATAAAGAAATAAACAATGACCAACAATAAACACAACAAAATTGAATCAACCCCTCAACTAATAGAAATTCATTGGGCTTATCCCGTCCTAGATAAAGAAATTAACCACACATATCTGAACAATCAACTATAATCATCAACATACTCATCTTGCGCATAATTAATAAACAAATAAAAAAAGGATAGGAGAGAGAAAAAAAGAACTCTACTCGATGAATTGAATTCAAAATCTGAGGTGGAGCATTCAAAAATTGTTGAAACAAGAAATTCTTGTTCTTCAATTGAAATCCTAAAAACTTGGGTTCTTAGAAGAATAGAAAGAAAAGAAATGATAAACAAAGAAAGAGAGAAGAACGAAAGCCCCTGAACCATCTCTGACTCCTCAGTGTTTTTCACCCTACACTATTACAATAATACCCTATTATGTGTCCTAATCATCCTTTGAAATAAAAGAATAAAAGAAAGAATAATAATAATAATAATAATAAGAATAAATCAAACTTTTAAGTCTTCTAATATAATTGATGACATATTTTATGGGGGAGCGAGAAACTTTGCGTGCCCGCGTAAAATGTCCCGAATCTTTCAAATCTTGAGGGGCTTGAATAGCCGCGTAAATTTTGACCACCCACACAAAGTGTCCAAACCCTTGAAGCTTCTTTTGGGGATTCAACTTGATTGCGAAGAGACTTGCTTGATGGCACACAATGCTAAACTTCATAACTTAGGCCCTTTTCCTGTGCTCCTCTATTTATAATTCTATCTACGAGTATTCCTTGATCCAGTCTTATACTATTTTCTGCAATTATATTACTTATCGTCCATTTAAATAGCAAAAATCCTTCACCCTGCAAAACAAATAAGGGTGAAGAAGTAATCTCATCCATATAAAGGAAAATCAACAAAAATAAGTCATAAGTTCATTAAAATCATGACAAATGATGATTACTATGAACATGAAACTTTAGTCCCTATCAAACTCCCCCAAGCTTAGATTTTACTTGTCCTCAAGGAAAATAAACTTAATAACACCAAGCAGAGTTGTAAAAACATGTGTAAGTCCTCAACTAAGAGTTTCCATAAAAAATCAATTAGACGAATTCCAAAAGCTCATAATTGAAAACGTACTAGTATCACGAACATAGAATCTTACTACAAACTATCCCACATGATTAGAGTAACAATATGCTAAACCTTCACTTGCTACATGAACACTCACACTGAAAAGGATAATTTTTTTTTCTCAATTACCCACTCAATAGTCATGGTCTAATTTAAGCTTGCCCATTATTTCATCTCTCCTCCAAATAAAATGACAAAAACACAAGCAAGTCAAGAAGCCATTAGTCACATAGGTTGTAACGTAGCTTGGATTAAAAGCAGGATAAACATTTTGGAAATATAGCTTAAAGAGCCAAAAGAACAATAGAGAAAAGTTCAACAAACTCCTACTACACTATAATCTCCAGTTACAAATCCCGACTTCTAAAATAAACCAAAACACTTTTGTAACATCATGTGCAAGATAAACATCAATGCCCACCAATGTAAAAGAAAAAAAAAACATAAGGGAAATCACTCACTCATAAGAGGAAACGATGAAATCAAATCGGCTAATTATTATGACAAAGAAGATACTTTAACATACAATATTTTTCTTATTTCTTTTTTTCTAATTTGTTTCTTTTTTCTTTAGTTTTTTCTTTTCTTGCCTTTTTTAAATTAAATAAAATGACATCATGAAGTAAAATAACTACAAAAGCCACAGAGTTCTAGGCATATACAAACATCTCCGTAATAATTTGACATTGTTCCCATAGTCCTTAAAGTTTATAAATTAGTCTAACTAACTTTATATATTTCAAATCTTCTGAAAAGCCCAAACAAAAATTGGGCTTCACATAAAAACTTGCAACAAAAATAACGTCGCCATATATAAAAATTGAAGCCTAATGTTTGAATTGTTCAAATTCTTAACTACTAATTTTAAGTTTAACTAGTGAATCTGATTCTGAATGATGAATTAATTAACAAGTTGTAAATATAAAAAAAAAAAAAAAAAAGGTGTAATCATTTGACAAATAATTAAACACATCCTAAACAATTAAGTTGTTTGGAAATTTAATCTATAATGATATATGTTATCAAACGCACTTAATTCTATAAGTTCTTAACTAATAAAATTTAGGTCAATTAATTTAACAAATAAGGGATTAACTCTTTTGGTATTCAATGTGATTGTGGGAAAAAAATATCATAACAAGGATCTTTATTTAGGATGACCAACGAGTTCTCTTATAGGATTACCAACATATATTAAGAATTTTTTTTAAAAAAAAAGTAGGAAAATTAAATATTTAAATCATCATTACCCCTTTAGAGACTTTTATAAGAGAGTAGATTTTGGTATTTATTTTAATTAAATTCACGTGTATTTTGAGTTTAATTGAAAAAAATAACTTTAATCTTTATTAGATTTGCAAGGCTAAAGTGAAGAAAAAATGAAATTATAATGACTTATAGAGGTGATTATTTTTTTGCAAATGAAGACCTTTTAAGTTTTAACTATTAATCCTTGACAGTAGTACTCATTTAATTTCTAGAAATATTTTATTTGATTTATTTATTTTCCCTTTTTTCCTTAAGTTTTAGAATTGTAAGGGAAAAAAACATGCTCATCCTTTGTAATTTCTTGCATTAAATAGAAGTGGAAGGAAAAATTTATGTTAACACATCCAAAGGAAGGATAGAAAGAAAGCAAAATTAAAAAGAACAAACATAAAAGAAGGGGTGGCTGACATGGTATTTGAATCCAAGTGTGTTGGTGAGTTTTCTTCCAATCGAATTTGAATTTCACTGACTAATATACCTATATAGAGGGGCCGCAAGCCGAGGGCTTGCTCTTGAGTGATTAAATATCAAAGGAGAGAGGAAGCTACAGGAACCATTGAAGGTATTGAAGCCCTATATTCTTTTTCAAGAATTTGTTTTTTTCTTTTCTTTTAACCATGAATTAATTTTCCATTTATAATCGTATTGTTTATTTTATTTTTGGAGAATTTACTAGAATATTTATGTGATTATATGTTCTTGGGATGCTTATTTATTTCATTAGGTTAAGTTTTTGTAATTTTCCTTGTAGAAAAAATTATTTAGTTTAATTGATACTTTTATCCATGCATAATTATTGTAGTTTTGAGTATGATAGATATGTAATTTTTGCAAGTATATTGTGAGTTTTAGAGTGAACAGTTCATGCTAATTATAAATGAGATATGTCATAGAATTGAATAAATCATGTTAATGGCTAGATGATGGGCAATATCATGCATTTAAGCATAATATGTTTCTTTAGTGAATCGAAATATGTAACCTACATCATCACATAAAACGTCTAATCTTTTTTTCCTAAATAAAATTAAATCATTGATATATAGTTTAGTGGTGGATTCAAGGTTCTAAATTATCTCTATTAGTTAAGCTTTTGTTAGTTTTTAATTTGGTTAGTTTATTTGTGAATTTTAATTAATTGAGATATAATATTAGCTAAAAAAATTGATAATTTTTATAAAATTAATTTAGTAAGATAATAATTTACGTAATTATGCCTTTCTTTGTGGTTTGACACCTTTTTACTAATCGTATTACATTTATCTTGTGCACTTACAAGTTTTGGGTTTAAAATTTGTTAGAAAAATTCCGACCAATGACTGTAATTTAGTGCGAAAATCAGGGAAAAGAAGACAAAAGAATTAGAGTAAGTCAAAACATACGGTGTGATCTAAGAGTTTTTCCTCAAATAATCGTGTTTTTATAGAAGAGTCCTCTTTTAATCTAATTTTTGTTGTCTTAGTAGAGACCCATATAGGCATGTTCTAAAAACGTACCGTGTAGGTAATTCTCCATTAAAACACATTCCGCACATTAGGACTTCACATATAATTTTTAATATATTCTATATTAATTTTTTTTTTTCATAATGCTTTTTACTAACTATATTGCTTTCCTGTTTTGATATAATGTTTTTTGATATATTTGTCTCAGAAAAAACTCTGAATAAAATTTTTAAGAAAATTCTAAACTATAAATCATAAAAACTCTCAAGGAAAAATAGAGGTTGAGAAAATCGGACCGGAGATCGAATCAGTTGTCTAACAAGATATTATGTAATAGTTTATGAAAATTATAAATATATTAATAACTAAGCAAAAAAGTTTCATCCAGGTAAGAATGTGTTTTAAAACATGTTAAAATTATTTCATCCTATTCAAACATGCATAGTAATAAGAAGTAATTCATTTACAAACATACCACACACGCTAATCTTCACTAAATATAATTAAAAAGGATAATTCAAGAATGTTAAAGATCTATTAAAATTTAAAAACGAAAGCGCTCACATGAGTAGACTTTGATTCTCAGTATATAAATGGAGCACTGGTCCTCTTAGTACCTTTGTGGAGTTACAATGACTAAGTTGGGTTTAATTCCAACGAGTTTTAGTGGAACGGAACATTCCATATTAGCGAGTTTGTCCCTTAATTGTGGTTAATACTGGGTTCTACCACCCCTTACATTTTATTTAGCATAAAATAAAAACTAAAATTAGAAAAAACAAAATTATTTTAGTAAAAAGTAAATTTATATCATGTATAATTGACTAGTAATGAAAAAAAGAATTTATGAACTATTTATTCACCTTTTAAAAAAATCAAAATATTTTTTAAGTGGTGACGTTCTTTCTTTTTTTTTTTTTAGAATAATTGTTCAAATCTTAACTTCTTAAAAAAATTCTAATTTATAGATCATATATTACTAATATTGTTTTGCCTCTTTTAAAATATTTTTCCAACAATTATTTTTGAGATATCCTCTATAAAAAAGAGAAAACAAATGATCTTCTTTTGGGCTAAATAAAAGGGCCAAGTTCTCCCTATAGCAAAAACAGTCCAAATTATTTTTCTTCTTCACTTTTCCTTACCTCAGCCGCAGTGCCACACCACTATGTTGTTATTATTGTTTTCCTTTTATCCTTCTTTTTTCTCCATTTTTTCCTTACACCTTAGTGTGAACTCTTGCTTTTTTTCTTTTCTTTTTTCCTTCTTATCCCTTTCTCCTCACAGACTCCTCTTCTTTTCCTACTTTCCCTAATCCCCTTCATTCTTGCATTCTCCTCCTTTCATAAACTTATCATACACTTAATTTGCTCCTCACCTAAAATTCATGGCTTCTCTCCTTCTTTTCTTCCATGTTGCTATTTTTGGTTTTGAAATGGTTGGATGACATCGGTGGAGAAGTGAGGTGACATCAAGGATGGCGGTAGAAACTCATTCGTCTTTTGTTTTATTTCAAAATTATATTTTGTTTTGAAGAAACGAAACAAATCGGGGTCAATAGGTTCAACTGGTTCCCAATCAAACTGCCTGATTTTGACTGAGTTTGACGAGTTTTACTATTATAACTACAAAACTAAAGATAACATAAGTACTCTTAATTTTATTTTATATATGTTTGATATTTCAAGTATAAATTTATATTTGTAATTAAAAAAATGGTCATTCAAATTTACAAGGTTCGTAAATTCAAAAAGGCAATTTAACAATAATACAAACTCATATTAACAGACCTTAGCAAATGTCACTGAACAAAACACAAACAACCAAATAGAGCAATATACAAAATGATTTTGCTAAGTCAGTAGTGTTAGTATTATAATATGCATCATATTATCAAGATTCTCTGGATACCTAAGATTTTTGCTAGTTTTATCTTATACAAATAAAAACGTATCAAAATAAAGCCAAGCCTCTTCATAATTTAAAAAAATTTGTAACTATGCAAACAAGCACAAAAAAAAAAAAATTTAAACTAACAAAATAAAAAAATGGTATCCACACTTTGCATAATCTCATAAAAAATTGATGCCCTGAAGAAAAATTTTAACATAAGGAAGAAAATTTTATTAAGGAATCGTATTAATCTCAGGTACCCAATCACATAATTTGCTAAGCCCTTTAAAGTTCTTAGAAGAAATAACAAGAAATTTGTTACACTCAATTAATGGTATATATTTTTATATAAATTGATATATAGAATAGAATATGGTGAAGAGACGCAAGAATCAAATAGGGAAGAGGATATTGCTGAGTTCATGATACTTATTCGGGGAACTGAGAATGCTAGAAATTAAATTTCTAGGTGACAACTAGTTTCGAACACCTGATGAGGATGTCACGTAAGGAGTAACTGCATTTTAAAGCAAAGGCCATGGTGAAGTCGGCAATTAGGAGCAAAGAGAGGAAGTGGTATATATCAGATGATAAGAGGTTCTATTCATGTGACAATGGAGCACTCAAATCGTAACTCTAACGGCGCTATAAATTCTTAATGGTGCCTAATTTTAGTGGAGGAACTGAAGATGCATAAGCTAATTTGGAAGAGGATGTAGCTCTAATAGGTCCCCATCATTCAAATACAATGCAAAAGTAATAGAACAGGAAGATGATCTCTCACCATTACCTCATATAATTGACTCTCTAAATATAGAAGGAGATAAACCAGGAGATGGTATTCTTCAATTTAAGGGAATAAAATGATCTAATGTTGAGGAAAAAAGAAATAGACAATTATTGGAATGGGCAATACATTGACCATTCAATATAATTATGTAAAATGAAACACCAAAACCTCCCGAGATGCAATAACATTAAATTACTAATATTAACAGTTTTAGAAAAATAATACATAATAAATATGTTAGATTAATAAGGTTAAATTTTTTTTATATCATTTTTATAATCAAATAAAAATTTAACTTTATTGAACAAATAATTAAGAGGCAAAAGTTCTATAATCTTTAATGACAACAATTAATACTAAAACAATTCAAAGTTTTTATCTTACAATCGTAGTATTTTTAATATTCAATTGATATTGAAAAATGTATATAAACAAGGTTTTCACACCTTTTAATTATTAGAGAATCATTAGTATTTAAAAAAAAATTTTTTTACTAACCCTAAATAAGAAAAAAAAGTCCACGTTCGAGTACACTTGACTGTTCTAAATCATTCTTAAAAAATAATGCAAGCTTTCTTCCTAAATATACTTTGCAAAAAACCATTCGTGAATTCCTTGCGGAATGAATTTCTTCTCTTTGAAAGAAAAGTATTATTTCAAACTCTCAATTCTCAAAGTATTTTTAAGATGGACTCAAGGATAACAAGATAATTAGACTTCATCAATTTAAATTCTTACACATTAATCCGCGAACTTCAAAAAAAAAAAAAAATTAAGGTTTATAGAAGTAACAAGGAAGTGCAAGAAGGCGATTCTCATATGACCAATAAGTAGGATAAAAAAACAAACAATTTATGCAATTCCAATTTTTTCATTCATCAAAGATAGGATCATGTTTCATCAATCATATGCTTCAAGTATGTTCCGAACGAAGAAATCTAAGAGGAAATGTTGAGTCTAGACCATCAACAGTTTCACAAATACCTAGAATCTTCTTCGAATATGCATTCTCATGGAAATCCATCACAAAAGATTTAAGCAGCGGTTAGCAAAAAATGAGAGCTATCAAGTCCTCTCCCTTTATATTCAATATGCATATCATCAATCAAGCCCCTCGGTGTTCTGAAAACTATTCAGAACGAACCCTAACTATTTGGTAATGCTTTGGAATTTGAGAGAGAGAGAGAGAGAGGCAAGACACAATTCTCGCTATTATTGGGTTAAAGTTTTTTTTCTTTTTCTTCTTTTCAAAGGATGACTACTACGAAAAAAGTTAATATAACCTTTTATAGTTATCCACATCAGAACCCTAATTGTGATCTAATGGCAATTTAAACTCGTCTATCAATTCTTATAATCATCTAACGGTTGGATGAATATTATTAAGTAATTAATTTCATTTACTTGATAAAATAAGTTAGTTACTTATTTAACTTACCAAATATATACAACACGGAATCTGATATCTTTTTGTATACTTTCAACGAATCTGGACACGATCTAGATTCATTGAACGTAGACATCGTGCTCACAAGATCATCTATGCGTGTGATCCTGTAGGTTCACTTAATGTTGGCAGTGAATAAAAATGTCCTATACATTTATCCACAAAACATAAGTGGCCTCTAGTAAGACATTATCTTTAACCAAGTTAAGTAAAAGATATGATAACCTAACATCAGTTATAATATTCAGTCATTTCGTCAGACGATATCCTAATTATGTATAAGGCATGGACTGAGTCATCCTTATAAAACTTAATTAACTGTTTACTTGATCACTGGTACACTGTTCCAATAAATAATATTAATAACAGCTTATTAATACTTATTTGAGCATGAATATGCATATTGTCCAGTCTTCCTTATCGAGGGGCCCATTAATATCTTTCTTCGAATAAGAGAGAGAGACAAATCCCTTTCACTATCTCTTATATTAAAACCATGACAATAAAAGAGCCCAATCAATAGTCATAATGATCGTCTGATTTAAAAGTGATGTTTGACTATGTCAAAACATATTTTCTCCCTATGCAAGAAGTATTAGAAACAGTAGGTCAAAGGACACCAAACATAAAACTGTGAATAAATACTTATGACTTAAAGCTATGTAATATTTCTTCTTCACATTGGGTCATGCCCAATATAATGATCCCAATATGTATTTATGAATTGATTTTATATCTCATATTCATGATCAACAAAACTTGATCATCAATGAACTTCATACTAATTTAATAACAGAAGATGTGATAAAACAAGGGATAAGCAAGAATAATATTTTATTAGCAAGAAGGTTTTACTACCAAGTCACATACTTGATGACCAAGAGCATAAAATACAATTCAAAATACATGCCTCATAAATAACCAATATAAATGTAAGTCAATTGGCCTAGGGCATATAACTAATATATAGCTAATCAACTAGAGTTATACCCTTACACCACTTATGAAGATATGTATCATTTGGTTATCATGATTAAATATCTAAGGAAGAGGATTGGGTTCTCTAAAACTAATCTTCCTTCTTCAAGAAGTGTGGTGCCCAAACCTCAAGCATCAACGTACAAGAGGTTACCAAAGAAAGAGGATACACCTAAGGTGGCTTTCAAAGATCATTCTAAGACTAAGGTGGAAGACAAAGGAAAGTTGATCACTAATTCAGAAGGTATTTAAAGTGCAATGGTATGGGGCATATTGATATAAATTGTCCTACCAAGAGAAGTTTGGTGTTTAGTGAAGACTTATATGGTTGGATTGAGAAGAGTGATGATGATTGCAAAGTGGTTATTGTTGACAAAGGTGGAAGTAGTGAAGACAAAAGATATTGCCTCTTTTGAAGCCGATGAAGAGGTATGAGCTTTGTGACTTTTAGAGATTTATCTACTCAAGCCCATAAAAAGGAGAGTAGCACTCAAAGAGAAAATATCTTTCACACTAAATGCTTAGTAGGAGGTAAGGTGGCTAACCTTATTATTGATAGTGGTAGTTTGCACTGATGTAGCTAGCACTTCTCTTGTGGAAAAGTTGAAGTTACCTCTTCTCAAGCATCCTAAGCCTTATAAGCCTCATTGGTTGAATGATAGTGTAGAAGTGAAAGTAAACAAACTAGTGCTAGTGTCTATTGCTAAGAGGTCATATAATAATGAGATTCTTTGCAATGTGCTCCTATGCATACGGGGCATATGTTGTTAGGACATCCTTGGTAATATGAGAGAAAGACTATCCATGATGGTGTGAAAAACACCTACAATTTTGGAAATGATGGGGAAAAATTTATTTTGAATCCCTTAACTCCTAGTCAAGTCTTTGTAGAATAAAAGAAAATGAGAGAAAAAGAGAGACTAGAGAGTGAGAAAAAGAAAAGGGTATTGAAGAGGGAAAAAGAAGTGAGTGTGGAAAACCCTAGAGAGGAAAAAGTGAAGAGAGAGAAGATAAAGAGTGATAGTTGCAAGGGAGAGAAAATATGCTTCTATGCAAAAGAGAGTGAGATCATAGAAGCCATTAAAAGGAGGAGATGGTGTTACTTCTCTATTCCAAGGGAACATTTATTTCTACTAAGGATAATTTGTCTTCTTTGTCTAATCCGATAGTAAAGATTATTGAAGTGTTTAAAGATATCTTTTCCGAGGAGATGCCCGGTGGACTTCCTCCCTTGAGAGGGATTGAGCATCAAATTGATTTGGTACCCGAAGCGGTATTGCCAAATAGATCGGCTTATGGAAATCCTCCTGAAGAGATAAAGGAGCTAAGAAGGCAAGTTGAGGATCGCTCTAAAAAAGATATGTAAGAGAAAGCTTAAACCCTTGGGCTCTTCAATTTTTAATAGTTCCAAAGAATGATAGTACATGGCGTATGTGTGTGGATTGTAGAGCCATTAATAATATAACAATCAAGTATAGACATCCTATTCCTAGATTAGATGCTTTGCTTGACGAGTTGCATGATTCTGAAACATTTTAAAAGATTGATTTAAAATCAGTGTACTATGAAATTAGAATGAGAGATGGGGATGAGTGGAAAACGGCTTTCAAAACTAATTTTGGCTAGTTAAATGGCTAGTTAAACCTTTTGGTTTAACTAATGCTCCGAGTACATTCATGAGACTTATGCATAATGTGTTAAAGAATTTTATTTGTAAAATTATTGTTGTCCATTTTGATGATGTTTTGATCTATAGCAAAAACTTATGAAGATCATTTGCATCATCTTAAACAAGTTTTGTTAGTTTTGAGAAAGTGAGAACTTATATGATAACCTTTGAAAATTTGAGTTTTTCTTTGAAAAAAGTGACTTTTCTAAGTTATGTGGTGAGTTCTCAAGGCTGTCATGTGGATCAAGAGAAGGTGAAAGCAATAAAGGAATGGCCTACCCTAACATGTACGAATATTATGCAAAGAAGTTTTTCCAAACGCACAAGTGCTATGCCCTTTCGAAAAATCCCGACAATGTCGTGATCTAGCATTCTACTCAAAGTGGCAAAAAGGAATATAACAAAAATCTTTTTGGTTATTTCAAAAAGAAAGGAAAAGAAAACTAAGAAAATTTTTTTTTATTTTCAGATTTTTTTATTCTGAAGTTTTCATAAGGAAAATGAAGAATGACAGTAAAATGACAAAAAGAATGAATTACCCCCCATATTTAAGACCACATTGTCCTCAATGTAGGTGCAAGACTCACAAACAAACAAATAAAACATACATGGGAGGCGCTCTCACAGATAATAAAGAAGTAAAATACACGGGAAGCCATCCCCACACAAACAGATAAAGAAAAGTATAGAAAGAAAAACGCTGATAAATTACAATAAAAGCAAAACAAAACATCAAAGGAAAAATAGTGAAAGAAAATAAAATATAATGAAAAGAGAGAAAACAGAAAAACTCTCTATTATTCACCGCCACCACCACCACTACTATCCTGTTCAGGCAGAAACTTGTTGCACATGTAGTAGTAAAGAATTTTGTGGTGGTGAAGTGAAGGTGGAGAAAATTTGATGGAATAAAAGAGTTAGAAGAAGAAGAAGAAGAAGAAGAAGAAGAAGAGGAAAAAGAGAGGGAATAAACAAACCCAAGGGAGGAGGAGTTTGAAAAGCAGATGAGCTCATCGGAATTTGGTGGTTGGGAGAGATAGAACCGAGAAAAGCAATGGAAGGGAGAAGCTATAGAAGTTGAGAAGTGCAAGAAGAGAAAGAACTTTAGGAATTTTAGAGGGGAGGGAAAGGGAAAATTGCAGAAATTTGCAATTGACAGCTGGAAAATATGGTCAAAATGGGTTGACCCGACCCGATCCACTCTTGGAGAACCGACCCGTAGCCTTACTTGCCTGGCATAGGGCTTGTTTCCTCTTAGCACTTTCAATGATGACTAAGTTTGAACAAAAACTCATTTTTGCTTTTTCATGGCATAGGGCTTGTTTCTTCTTAGCACTTTCAAATTTTCCTCTAAGCTCTATGAGATTTCTCCTCTTGTCGTCATTCTTCTTGGATTGCATCCATGGTGCCCGTATACATAAAGAATCACAAACATGAAACAAGTTAGTTTCTTGAATAAGGAAATTCACTCCCTCACTCTTTCCTATGACGTCAATCTCCATTCCTAGTTGTTGTTCTTTATAACCTTCGTGACTTTCCACAAGACACTTGTTTACTTTTTCTGGCTTGTATTCCTCGAGTTCACCATATTCTCTGTCATGCACTCGTTCCTCTTACTCTCTCCAATTCCGCTTGTAACCCGAGGAGGTTCTTCGATTATTGGTTTATTGTTGTGCTTTCTTTCCATTATTTCTTGTTTGGCCTCCCCTTTGTTTGGGAAAGTGGACTCCTCCGATGCTGGAGCTGTTTTCTCCTCTTCATCCACAACCATGGAAAATGTATTCACTATTTTGTCTACACTTTACGAGTTGAACGCCTCTGAGTACTCCCTTAGAATCTGCTCCATATTCCCAGGGAAACTACCAAGTGGTCCTTCAGCAATCAGTTTTGCCAATAGGTTGATCTGACTTTCCTTGTTGTGTATGGAAGTTGTTTAACTATTCAAAATTCTTCCATACTCTTTACCCTGGCCTTCACCTACTCGATATATCTTGAAACAAAATCTTCTAGATCAAGTCGAAGGGGTAATGGATGCACCGCTACGAGTATAATCTATGGTAAGTATGTGGTATAACTTCCCCGAGGAAACGACCCAGGTTGATTCATTCAACTCGAAATATACAAGTTAGGTTACATGTTATACCCCCTTCCAGCTTGTCTTGAAACATAGCCTCGTTGGTAATTTAGAGGTTGAGATGCAGCCGCCATTCTCTCAACCCCTTGCTCTAATATTGCCGCCAACCAGGCTTCTATGGGTGTATTAGTATCCATGTTTTTTTCTCTGGACCCTAATATCAATAGAATGTATGATCAACATATGCTCTGAAGATAATAACCCAAAATTCCAAAGTCCATACCATAAACACCCAAAGAAATAAGGAACAAGGTGAAATGGACTTAACAATAAAGAGAACCGAAAAGAAAATAAAACTATACAAAGGGAAGAAAAGAAGAACTATACAAATGACTAAAGTACAAAAGATTGATATTTCTTTAAATTTGTCGTGCACCCAGGAAACGGTGCCAAAACTTGATATGCATAAAACTTGGTGTGTTTCTTTTAAATGAAATGGGAATGAGATCCTACAGCTATAGTGCAAGTCTCGTAGACCTCACACTTGTAAAAATGGGTTCACCCCGAGTGTAGATCTTCTCAAGGATGCCAAGACTCAACTACTCATTTGTTCACTCAATTTTTAGCCTTAAAAGTGTAGTGGAAATAACCGTGATGTACTAGAACAATAAACACAAGCATCAACTAGCAAAAGGAAAACAACAATAAAATTGAAGTTTGGATCTCGAGATCCCCTTAGCCTTGTTACTATGTCAATTAATAAGAATTAATAAAAATTGTAGTTGCCTTAGTGAATTGGGCCATCACACTCGGGCAAACCATATCTCTAGGTGAAAGCCTCTCTATTCTCTATGACTTTTAGACGAGAATATCTTCTCTTCCTAACAAATTATGAATGCACTAAATCCAGGTGATTATTGACCTAAGAGTATAGTAACTATCTCTAGTTCAATACCCCAATTAATTCCCAAATTGGAAGCCCTCGGGTGTTCATGACACTTAAAATTGTATATAAATAATCAATTGAAGAACAATTCAATACGAAGAAAAATCCAGTTTCATTACATTCAAGTCCATGTCATAATACCCAAAAGTTAGGGTTCAACCCTTGAATCTAAACAAGCAAATTACTCCAAATGCATTGCATGAAATTGAAATTCAACATAAATTAATCTAATGGAGAAGGAAAAAAAATGCTTAGGCGTAGAAAATGAAGCTAAATTGCGTTCCCGAATCAGGCCTAAGTTACTTCTGCGAAGCTCGAATCTGTTTTTTGATCTTCAGATCGACTTGTAATCTTCCAATCCTTGTTTTCTAGTCTAAGTTCTATCCAATAGACGTGAGAATCGGGGGAAATTTGTTACGGAAAATCTTCCTAATTTGCCTCCTAAAAGCCTATCTACGCTACTTTAAACTAAGGATGACTTATGAAGAAAAACCTTAGAAAAATCATTAAGTACAACCATTCTTTTTACCTACCATACGCGGTAGTCTTCTGTCTCGCATTTGTGCCTTGCCAACGTGTCTACCGCGGTTGATAGAATGGTCTACCATGCACAGTAGGCTACTACCTGTGTCGTTCTTATGTTGTTTTCCATCGTTTTAGCTCCGTTTCAAGTCGTTTTCGTTTGTTCTTCATTTTACTTCATTCCACAAGCACCTAGAACACAAATGGGTGATATGAGATTCAATTGTATACTTCATACCTTAAAATCATTGAAAAAATAATGAAATTAATGTACAAAATAATAGCCAAAATAAAAACTATCAGTGGTGACACCGATCATGAGTCCTTGAAATTTCTTAAAGGACAACAAAAGTTGAGCAAGAGACGTGCAAGATAGATGGAGTTCATTGACACTTTTCCATGCATCATTCATTACAAGAAAGGTAAAGAAAACATTATAGCCGATGCATTGTGAAGGAGGTACAGTCTTATCTCTACTTTGCAAGCTCAAATTCTTTGTTTTGAGATGCTCAAGGAATTATATGCTAGTGATCAAGATTTTAAGGATATCTTTCAAAATTGCTTGCTTATGCCTTGTGATAAGTTATCACCTTATACATGATGGTTTTCTTTATTATGAAGGGAAATTGTGCATTCCATCTTGTTCTACAAGATTGTTACTGGTTAAAGAGACTCATTGTGGTGGTTTAATGGGAAATTTTTTCTTTGCTAAAACGTATAATATCTTGCATGTAGATCTCTATTAGCCTCACATGAGAAACGATGTTGAAAATTTTATTGGAAATTGCTTGGATTATAAAACGACTAAATCTACTTCCTTGCATCATAATCTTTATACTCCTTTACAAGTGCCTAAAGTTCCTTGGGTTGACATTTCTATGGATTTTATTCTTGGTTTTCCTAAATTTCCTAAAGGTTGTAGTAGATAGGTTTTCTAAGACAGTTCATTTCAAAGCTTGTAAGAAAACCGATAATGCTTGCCATGTAACAAAACTTGTTCTTTATTTGGGTGGTGCGATTCTACGGAATCCCTAAGATTGTTGTTTCAGATCGTGACACCAAATTCCTTAGTCACTTTTGACGTGTTTTGTGGAGAAAACTTGGTACTAACTTATTGTATTATATAGCTTGCCATCCACAAACCGATGGCCAAACGGAGGTGGTCAATAGGACCATTGGGCAACTTCTTAGGGCCATCCTTAAGAAGAATTTTTGCCAATGGGTAGAAGTTAATCCTCACATTGAGTTTGCTTTCAATAGGGCTAAACATTCTAATAATTCCTTTTTTCCTTTTGAGGTTGTTTATGGTTTTAATCCTTCGACTCTTTTTGACTTAGTTCCTTTCCCTATAGATCATATTGTGAGCTTGGATAGAAAGTGGAAGTGGGAGCTTGTCAAGTCTATTCATGCCAAGGAGTATAATGCTATTGTGTCCAAAAACAAGAAATTGGTGGCTACATAGAATATTGGGAGGAAACGTGTTGTATTTGAACCCAATGATTAGGTTTAGATTCCTCTTAGGGAGGAACAATTTACATCTCAACGCAAGACTAAGATTGATGCTCGTGGTGATGGACCTTTTCATGTTCTTGAGCACATTAATGATAATGTATATAGAATTGATCTTCTGGGTGATAACAATGTTAGTGCCACTTTTAATGTTTCCGATTTGTTGCCTTTTGACGTAGGTAAAGATTCAAGGAAGAATCTTTTGAAAGGCGGGGTGGATGATGTGAACTGGATAAGCCAATCACCTTTGCAAGCCAAGAGTAGACCACTCACTAGAGCCCAAAGAAGAAAACTCAAAGCTTTGGATGTTAACAACATGGTTTTTTATTTAGAAGAATCTTTGAAGAGCAAATTAGAAGGGTTTGAAGACCAAAAAAAGGTGTCCAAGTTGTTTTCCAACTGTTCAATTAGCAAGGACTAAACAAAGGAACAAATTAGAGGAGAAATTGGCTAAATATTTGGAGAAATCTACCTTACGGTAAGCCCTACCCTACCGCTGTCGGTAGGTTTTCGGACAGACAGCCCTATTGAAGATTGCACCTACCGCCAACGGTAGGTCTCAAGATAGAAAGTCCCTATGCGTCCTTATGGACAGGATTTTATAATTCAAGTTATTTTTCTAGCTTTAATACAAGGGGTTTATAGGTAATTTAAGTTATTAATGACTTGTTTAGCTCGGGTTAATGTTTAACCTATGAATACCTCATTATATATTGATTGTAACTAATCTTGAATGAATTTTTCTGAAATAGTTTAGAGAGAATTCTCTTTGTCCCTAAGGTTCTTCACCTTTGCTTAGTTAGCTTGCCAAGCGTTAATGTCCTTAGTGTTCAACAATTGATTACCTTAGGTTGATGAATCCATAGAATTAAATTTATAATCTTAATTGCTTTCATTGATTGAGTCTTAGAGTTCTTATTCTTTGATTAAGTTAATCCTAGGTCTTCTTGATTGTGTGTTTGGGATTTTAAGGCTGTACTTTCCTCAAGGTTCTTCCTATCAAGTTAGGAAAGAGTTTTGCCTCTCAATGTTTTATTTATCAGGCTTAGATCCTCATAAGGTTTCCACTGGAGGTAATCCTTTGGTTTATAAGGCTTAGATCATCATATTAGGCTTAGTTGAAGCTACAAAATCCTCAATAGAAGTTCTTCATGAAGGAGGTAATCTTGAAGGTGTGCAATCAAATCTACTTGCAATTGAAGATTCACATCACTTTCCCATGGCCGTAAATAAATTAAATGGAGCCCATAGTGTATACCTTCAATACACTACTCCTTGACCTTCATCTTCACTATCCATGTTTGTTGAGGAAGTCACTATTCCCTTCAACAAGCTTAAGTCTATATATGCTAGAATAAAACTGCAGGACTGAGCGCTTTTTTGTCCCTTTAGAAATGTTTATTGTAATGGGAATAATATACTTATCAATTTCTATAATTTCATTCATCGAAAAAACAAACCTTAAATGCCAAGACACAAGAAAAGCTTCATGATCAAATTTGCTTCCAAGTTTCTTGAATGAGTCTATCCACTTGATATGAGTAGTCTTAGCTTTCATTTTATCCCCCTTTCCAATTTCCTTTTTAGATTTTCCTCAACTTCTTATTGAATCTTTTCCATCAAGGGGTAACCAAAAAGAATTTCCTTGTAGAGAACCAACCAAGAATCATCACATCTTCTAATGTGATGGATGCTTCACCCTAAGGGAAAACAGAAGTACTAGCGGTATTTGAGTTTCTGTCATATTTAGCGGCATTATTCGTGGCGTTTGAGTTCTTGCGATATTTGTATGACATTTTTTACGAGATTTTCTTAAATTGTAATAATTTCATGGCACTTTTATGTGATACTTTAAAAAAAACACCAAATTTGTGGCACTTTTAGGAAGTACCAACTATTGCAATTTTTAATTGTCTAAGTCAATCTAATTTGATCATTAAGATATTTTTACTAAATAAAAAAATTAACTAAAAAACCAGAGTCAAAAGCTCCTAGAAATAATACGAAGAAAACATCTAGGACAAGAGTTCACCATAAAGAACTCTATTAATATTGAATTAGCTATCCTAAACTGTTAATTATGTATCAAAAAGGCGAATTATCCTAAGCTAATTATTGTCTTCTATTGAAGTACAATAATATATCTAAACCAACCTAAACTCTATACTCATGGTGATTAAATTAAACTTGACCTTTAGGATTTTTTATAATTGTTTGCTCCTCTGGCACAATTAAACTACTCTCTTCATCTAAAAATTCCTATTTAATTCCTATTCTTCCAATAATGGGTCTCACCTTTCAATCGGTCCTTCACCCAATTATCTAAAATCAAGGAATTATATCTAGGTTTAAAATAGCAAGCATTAAGAACATAAGAAATAAATAATGACCAACAATAAACACATCAAAATTTAATCAACCCCTCAACTAATAGAAATTCATTAGACTTATCCAATCATTGATAAAGAAATTAATCACACATATCTAAACAATCAACTACAATCATCAACAAATTCATCTTGCAAATAATTAATAAACAAAATAAAAGGACTCTGCTCCATGAATTGATTTAAAATTTGAGGTTGAGCATTCAAAAAATTGTTGAAAAAATCAATTCTTGTTCTTCAATTGAAATCCTAAAAACTTCTATTCTTAGAAGAACAGAGGGAAAAGAAATGATAAATAGAGAGAGAGAGAGAGAAGAACGATAGCTCCTAAACTATCTCTGACTCCTCAAGTGTTTTTCACCCTACACTATTATAATAATACCCTATTAAGTCTCCTAATCAGCCTTTAAAATAAAAAATAAAACAAAGAATAATAATAATAATAAATCAAACTTTTAAGTCTTCTAATATAATTTACGACCTGTTTTACGCGGGTGCCCGCATAAAATGTACTGAAACCTTTCAAATCCTGAGAGACTTGCAATGCGGCATAAATTTTGGGTGCCCCCACAATGTTTCCAAAACATTGAAGCTTCTTGCGGGGCTTCACCTTAATTGCGAAGAGACTTCCTTGACAACACACAATGCTAAACTTCATAACTTAGACCATTTTCTTGTGCTCCTTTATTGATAAATCTACCCTGGAGCATTCCTTGATCAAGTCTTATACTATTCTCTGCAATTGTATTCCTTATCGTCCATTTAAATAGCAAAACTCCTTCACCCTGCAAAACAAATAAGGGTGAAGAAGTAATCTCATCCATATAAAGAAAAATCAATAAAAAACAAATCATAAGCTAATTAAAATCATGACAAATGACGATTACTTTTATACTATAAACATAACACTTTAGTCTTTATCAAACTCCCCCAAGCTTAGATCTTACTTGTCCTCAAGCAAAAATAAACTTGAAAAAAACCAAGTAGAATTGTAAAAAAAAAATGTGGGAGTCCTCAGCTAAAAGTTTCCATGAAAGAATCAATTAGAATAATTCCAAAAGCTCATAATTGAACACGTACTAGTATCGCAAACATACAATCTTACAACAAACCTTCCCTTATGATTTAGGGTAACAATATGCTAAACCTTCACTAGCTACATGAACACTCACACTGAAAAGAATAATTTGTTTTTCTCAATTACCCTTTCAATAGTCATGGTCTAACATAAGCTTTCCCATTATCTCATCTCTCCTCCAAATAAAGTGAAAAAAACACAGGCAATTCAAGAAACCATTAGTCACATAGTTGTAACGTGGGCTTGGATTAAAAGTAGGCTAAACATTTTCGAAATGTAGCTCAAAGAGCCAAAAGAAAAATGGAGCAATGTTCAACAAAATCCTACAACACTATCATCTCTAGTTATAAATCCCAACTTCGAAAATAAACCAAAACACCCTTGTAACATCATGTGCTAGATACACACCAACACCAACCAATGTTTAAAGAGAAATCGCACTCTCATAAGAGGAATTGTTTAAATTGAATCGCCAATTATTATGACCAAGAAAATTCTTTAATATACAATATTTTTTCTTATTTCTTTTTTTTCTTATTTTTTTTTCTTTAATTTTTTTCTTTTTCTTGCATTTTTTTTTAAAATTAAATGAAATGACATCATGAAGTAAAATAACTACAAGAGCTACGGAATTCTAAGCATATACAAACATCTTCTTAGTAATTTTATATTTTCCCCTCCGTCTTAAAAGTTTATAAATTAGTCTAACCTTTTATATTTGAAATCTTTTGAAAAGCCCCAAAAAAAATTGGACTACACAAAAAACTTGCAACAAAAATAACGTCGCCATACAAAAAATTCCTCTCAAGAAGAATTAATGATTTACCAAACATTCAAATCTCTAATTTCTTTACATTTCCATAAAGCAGTTCTTGGCTCAAGAGGCCTAAGGGAGTAAACTCAGGTTAAAATTGTAAGAACCTTTCCCATCACTATAGTTGGACAAAATGAAAATGGAGCCCAAAGAGTATAATACACTATTTCTTGACCTTTATCTTCACTATCTAATTTCTTGAGACAATCGTTATTCAGTTCAACGAGCTAAAGTCTCTATATATGCTATCCAACCAGGTACTATTTTTTTTGTTATTTCAATTTGGAGAATATAATTATAAAATTACATAATTGGGTGATTTTTTTTTCACCTTTAATAAATTTGTGACCTTCTTCGTTCTCTAGAACCATAAAAAGTTTTTTACTTCATAATTACTTCTTCTAAACAATTACATTTATCGGAAACCAGTTTAATCTATGGTGTTTTAGGCCCTGGTTTAATAAAATTTAAATTGAAGTCTAACAGTTTGAATTGTTTGAATTCTGAATGATTAATTTTAAGTTTAACCATTCAATATGTTTCTAAATGATATATTAATTAAAAAGTGATAATTATATAAAAAAAGTGTAATAATTTTACAAATAATATACATATTCAAATTTTAGACTTCATAGTTAAGAAAAAATTTTCTCTTGAAGTTTACACTTACAAATTAATCACGTCCTAAAAAATTAAGTTGTTTGTAAAATTTAATCTAAGACACTTAAATATTAAGTACTTAATGATATATATTATCAAACACACTTAAATCAATAAGCTCTTTTAACCAATAAAATTTAGGACGTCGATGAATTTAACAAATAGGGGATTAACTCTTTGGTATTACAATGTCATTGTGGGAAAAAATATAATAACAAGGATTTTTATTTAAGATGACCAACGAGTTTTCTTTTTTAGCATGACCAACATATATTAGGAAATTTTAAAAAAAGGGTAAGAAAATTAAACATTTAAATCATCATTACCCCTTTAGAGACTTTTATAAGAGAGAATATTTTGATATTTAATTAAATTCAGGTGTATTTAGAGTTTAATTGGAAAAGATAACTTTAACCTTTATTAGATTTGCAAAGCTAAAGTGAAGAAAAAATGAAATTATAATGACTCATAGAGGTGTTAGAATGAACACATTTACGAATTAATTATTAATCCTTGACATTTTGCTCGTTTAATTTCTAAAAATATTTGATTTGGTTTATTTCTTTCCCTTTTTTTTCTTAAGTTTTAGAATTATTAGAAAGAAAAAATAAAGAGATGCTCATCATTCGTCATTGCTTGCATTAAATAAAAGTGGAAGGAAAAGTTTACGGTTAACACATGCATAGGAAGGATAGAAAGAAAAGAAAAATTAAAAAGAACAAACAGAAAAGAAGGGGTGGCTGACGTGGTATTTGAATCCAAGTGTGTTAGTGAGTTTTCTTCCAATCGAATTGGAATTGCACTAACTGACAAGCCGAGGGCTTGCTCTTGAGTGATTAAATATCAAGGGAGAGAGGAAGCCACGAGAACCATTGAAGACATTGAAGCCATATATTCTTTTTTAAGAACATGGTTCTTTCTTTCTTTCTAACCATTAATTAATTTTTTTGTTTAGAATTGTATTAATTATTTCATTTTTTTGAGAATTTATTGGAATATTTTATGTGATTACATATTCTTGGGATCTTTATTTGTTTGATTAAGTTAACTTTTGGTGATTTTCCTTGTAGAAAAATCACTTAGGTTAATTGCTACTTTTATCCACGCTTAATTATTGTAGTTTTGAGTATGAAAGAAATGTAATTTTTTCAAATATATTGTGGGTTTTGGAATTGAATAGTTCATGCTAATAATAAATGAGATACGTCATAGAATTGAATAAATCATGCTATTAGTTAGATGGGTTATTTTATGCATTTAAGCACAATATGATTCTTTAGTGAATCGAAATTTGTAACCTAGATCACCACATAAAAGGTCTAATCTTTTTCTCTAAATAAAATCAAATCATTATTATATAGTTTAGTGGTGGATTCAAAGTTCTAAATCATCTTTAAGTTCTTGTTAGTTTTTAATTTGGTTATTTTATTTATGAGTTTTAATTAATTTGAGATATAATATTAGCTAATAAAAATTGATAATTTTTATAAATTAAATTAGGAAGATAATAATTTAGGTGGTTAAGCCTTTCTCTGTGCTTCGACACCCTTTAATCGTGTTTTTAAAGAAAAGTCCTCTTTTAACCAAATTTTTTTGTCTTAGCAGGAGACCCATGTAGATGTGTTCTAAAAACCTACCGTGTAGGGATGTCCCATCAAAACACATTCCACAGATTAGGACTTCATATATAATTTTTAATATATTCTATATTTATTTTGTTTGTTTTAGATAATTCTTTTTATTAATTAAATCTAATGTTTTGTGATGATATAATTTTTATTGATATATTTTTCTTCAAAAGTCTCTAAATAAAAATTTTTAGAAAATTGTAAACTAGAAATCATAAAAACTCTTAAGGGAAAATCGGTGTTGAGAAAATTAGACCAGAGATCGAACTGATCAAGGCACTTGTAAATTGTTTAATTAGTTCTACTAGTCGAGCCAACATCAAACAGGATATTACGTAATATTGTATAAAAATTATAAATATATTAATAACTAAGCAAAAAAATTTCATCCTGGTAAGAATGTGTTTTAAAGCTTATTAAAATTATTTCATCCTATTCAAACATGCATAGTAATAAAAAGTAATTCATTTACAAACATATCACGACCTCTATTCCACATTAAATATAATTAAAAAATATTATTGAAGAATGCTAAAATTTAGAACCGAAAGCACTTGCATGACTAGACCCTGATTCTCTGCATATAAATGGAGCATTGGTCCTCTTTATAACTTTGTGAAGTTATAGTGACCAAGTTGGGTTTAATTCCAATGAGCTTTGGCGGAATGTAATATTCCATCTTGGCGAGTTGGTCCTTTAATTGAGGTTAATACTTAGTTTCACCGCCCATTACCTTTTATTTAGCACAAAATAAAAAATAAAACTTTTAAAAAAATTAATTTTAGTAAAAGTAAATTTATATCATGTATAATTGACTTAGTAATGAAAAAAGAATATAAGAAATATTTATTCACCATTTAAAAAAATAAAATATTTTTTTAAGTAATGACCTTCTTTCTTGTTTTTTTTTAGAATAAATGTTCAAATCTTAACTTCTTAAAATAATTCTAATTTATAGATTGTATATTCAAAATATTATTTTGCCACTTTTAAAGTATTTTTCCAACTATCATTTATGAGATATCCTCCATAAAAAAAGAGAAAAAAAATGATCTTCTTTTGGGCTAAATAAAAGGCCCAAGTTCTCCTTATAAGAAAAACAGTCCAAATTCCTTTTCTTCTTCACTTTTCCTTGCCTCAGCCGCAGTGCCGCACCACTATCTTGTTTTCCTTTTATTCTTCTTTTTCTCCATTTTCCTTACACCTTATAGTGAACTCTTGTTTTTTTCTTTTCTTTTTCATTCTTATCCCTTTCTTTTCACAGACTGCTCTTGTTTTCCTATTCCCCTAATCCGCTTCATTCTCGCATTCTCCTCCCTTCATAAGCTTATCATACAATTAATTTGTTCCTCACCTCAAATTCATGGCTTCTCTCCTTTTCTTCCATGTTCCTATTTTTGGTTTTGAAATGGTTGGATAACATAGGTGGAGAAGTGAGGGGACAGCGGGGATGGTGGAGAACCCCATTTCTCGGTGGTTTTGTGTCAAAAATATATTTGTTTTGAAGAAACAAAACAAACCGGGGTCAATCGGTTCCCAATCAGACTGTGTGACTTTGACAGATTTATTACTATAACTACTAAAAATAAAGATAATATAAGTACTCTTGATTTTATTTTATATATGTTTCATATTTCCAGTATAAATTCAGATTTGTAATTAAAAAACAATCGTTCTAATTTACAAGGTTCAGAAAGTCAAAAAGCAATTTAGTAATAATACGAACTCATATTAATAGACCTTAACAAATGTCACAGAACAAAAAGTAAAAAACAAAAATGGAGCAATATACACGATGATTTGTGAACTTAGTAGTATTAGTATTATAATATGCATCATATTATCAAGATTCTCTTAGTACACAAGATTTTGCCTAGTTTTATCTTATATAAATGAAAACTGATCAAAATAAAGCCAAGCCTGTTCATAAATTAAAAAAACTTTATTACTATGAAAAACAAGCCAAAAAAAACTAAGAAAATAAAGAAATGGTATCCCCACATTGCATAATCTCATAAAAATTGATGCCCTCAAGAAAACTTTTAATATAGGGAAGCAACCTTTATTAAGGAATCGTATTAGTCTTGGGTAGCAAATCACATAATTTGTTAAGCCCTAGTTTATTATGCCCATTAAAGTGCTTAGAAGAGTTGACAAGAAATTTGTTCCACTCAATTAATGGTGTATATTATTGTATAAATTGATTTATAGAATAGAATATGGTGAAGAGACACAAGAATCATATAGGGAAGCGGATATTGATGAGTTCATGATACTTATTTGGGGAACTTAGAATGCTAGAAATTAAATTTCTGAGTGAAAACTAGCTTCAAACACCTGATGAGGAAGTTATGTAGGGAGTAACTGCATTTTAAAACAAAGGCCATGGAGAAGTTAGCAATTGGAGCAAAGAGGGAAAGTGGCGTATACCGGATGATAAGAGGTTCTATTCACGTGTCAATGAAGCATTCAAGCGGTAACTTTGACGACGGTATAATTGTTGAAATGGTGTCTAATTTTAGTGGAGGAACTGAAAATGCACGAGCTAATTTGGAAGAGGCTGGAGCTCGAATAGCTCCGCAACATTCAAATACAATACAAAATTAATAGAACGGGAAGATGATCTCTCACCTTTGGCTCATATAATTTACTCTCTGAATATAGAAGGAAATAAACCATGAGATGGTATTCTTCAGTTTAAGAGTATAAAATGATCTAATGATGGGGAAAAATAAGAAATCGACAATTATTTGAATGGGGATTAATATTCAATATAACTATGTAAATTGAAATACCAAAACCTCCTCAGATGAAATAATATTAAATTAACAATATTAATAGTTTTAAAAAAATAATACATTGATAAATATGTTAGATGACTAATGTTAAAAATTTTTTGATATCATTTTAATAATCAAAAAAATTGAACTTTATTGAACAAATAATTAATAGGCGAAAATTCTATTATTTGTAATAACAAGCATTAACACTAAAAAAATTCAAAGTTTTCATCTTACCATCTTATTATTTTTAATATTCAATTGATATTGGAAAATCTATTTAAACAAGTATTTCATACCTTTTAATAATTAGAGAATTGTCATTATTTAAAAAGAAAAATTTTACTTATCCTAATTAAGAAAAATAGTCCACGTGCAATACACTTGACTGTTCTTAATCTTTCTTAAAAATAAAACAAGCTTTCTTTCTCAAAATACTCCATAGACGATTCGTGAATTCTTAGGAGAATGAATTTCTTCTGTTTGAAAGAAAAGTTATATTTCAAACTCTCATTCTCAAAGTATTTCAAGATGGACTCACGGATAATAAGATAATTAGACTTCATTAATTCAAATTCATACACATTAGTCCCCCCTCCGCCCTCCCTCCCCCAAAAAAAAAAATTAAGGGCTTATAAAAGTAACAAGGAAGTGCAAGAATGCCATTATCATATGACCAATAACTAGGATAAAAAACAAACAAGTTATCCAATTCCAATTTATCTTTTATCAAAGATAGATCCAAGTTTCATCAATCATATGCTTCAAGTATATTCCAAATGAAGTAATCCAAGAGGAAACGTTGAATCTAGACCCATCACCAGTTTGATAAATACCAAGAGTCTTCTTCAAATATGCATTCTCATAGAAATCCATCACAAAAGATTTAAGCAGTGGTTAGCAAGAAATGAGGGCTTTCAAGTCCTATCCCTTTATATTCAATATGCACATCACCAAGCAAAGGACGAGAGAAACCATCAACAAAATTAGAATAGTAATATTCAACTCTCTAATCCAAAATGTCATGATTTAATCTCAAAGTGTATTCAATGGAACAAATTGCATCATTATGACATAGGTAGGAAGACTACAAAATATGGAACCAATCACAATGAAGATTTTTTCCAAGTATAGTTCATAAGGAGCTAATATATTGAAAAGTGTCTCTATCACAAATGAGAGCAAAAGAAAATTGTGACATCCCCAATTACCTCTTTAGATTCCACTAGGAGGTAAATAGGAACCTACCTCCTGGCAGTTAGTCCATAAAGATAATAGGACTTTTCGGTCCATGAATAAACTCGCAATTACACAGTCTGTTGAAGTCTCGTACTTCACTCTAAAAGATTATCTCCTCATGGTTCTTCCTTAAATCTTGTATCAAAAGGATAAATGTTTGAGCTAGGCCTAACAAATTCCTTGTGCCTGTAAGTGTATTTTAAGCTAAAAGCCTAAAAACAACTTATCACACAAAATAAGTTAAAAGTTACTTATTTTAAGTAATGATAAACATGAAAATAAACAATCATAGTAGTGCTCAACATATCATAATATTAAACACATCAAACCATAGTGTAAGGAATATTAACGATGTCTACACATCAAACCATAGTATAAGGAATATTAACGATGTCTACACATTTTAACGATGTCTATAAAAAGATCAGGAAGCAACTGATTCGTTAACATGAGAAGAGATTGAAATAAAAACTAGGTAATAATTTGGTGTAGGTAAGAGCGGTTTCCTAGCATTAGTAAAATTTCACAAATTCGAAGATGACCTCCAACCTCTAGTACTTCCATGAGCTCTACCTCTACCCTAATTTTATTTATCTGAACAGAAATTTGAGGAATGAGAATATGTAGGTTGGACCAATTTATCTGCTTTTTTGTTTTTCATGAAAAATAATATGCAAGATTCCTATATGTTAAGCAGGTAAGATAACAAGATTTACCGAAGCAAAATTCACAATAAATCATGAATATCTAGAAATTATTTAGAACGCCAATATAAATTTTTAATATTACAAGTATTATTTAATTAAAAATTAATATTTTTTGTACTTAATAACTAATTAATTTTTTCTTATTCTAGAGAGCCATGATAGAAAAATACATTAATATTTACAAAACTGAACTTAATTTTATACTGCAATAAAGCATAATTTATTTTAGTGGCTACGACCCTCCCTTGCCCCTTTATTGCTCCGCCACTATACCTCCACAAATTAAACTTTTGCCGTCCTTTTATTCACAAGTAAATACTTTTTCAAACATTTATTGTACCCATAAACTACTTACATTAATGCACTCAAGAGAAACTACACTCAACGACGTGAAGTTTTTAATATATTTTAGGCATACTCCTGCATTTATGCCCCTTATTAAGCCATTACTAGACAACTAAAACAAAGAGTAGACATGCAGCAAATACACATCTCCATTATCTTCCAATCAAGATCACTTAAAATTCTTCTTTCCAAATATTCACCTCTTTATGAATAAAATACCTTTACTAAAGCGACCATATGCATGGGTGCATGGCTAAAATGTGTAAAATTGCATCACATTGAGTATAATTTTTCATACAAGAAAAATTTTAAATAGTCTATAGGTATAAATGTGTGGAAAAAAAAAAGGTTTTTGCTATGCATAAAAAATGACTAGTTTATATATAGCTCATTTCTCAATCGTCAATGTTCATTTGTAATTCAATTCTATAGTGTACAAAATAGAGAAACGTTTTTTATTATATATATATATTAATGATGCCTTGGAAACAAGACTTTGATCCCATATCTCAAATGAATAAATATTTGAATGTTCTATGTTCAACAATACAAATGAATATGAATAGAATATATATACCCTATATATAACATAACTAAGAAAAGCAAATAACATGTACAAAATAATCAGAACTAAATATTTATAGTAATTCTTCCGTATGAGAAATTAGCTATAAATACTTATGAACCATTTTACCTTTTCAATTTATAAAAACAAATTTTATTACTATTTTTTTAACACAAAATAGAAAATATATGGTGGAATCCAACTTAGAGCTAAGGTTATGTCAATGTTGAGGTTAATGTTATCATTTTTTAAGCGAAATATGGGTGATTTTGCAGCATTAAGTCTTATAAGGTTAAAAGGGCAGGAGCTAAGGGGGTTAAGTAGAGTAAGTGGCAATATATATTACCTTTCATTTCACATGTATAATGAAAAAAATTGCCCTCAACGTGAAAATATGATTATAAAGGGAAAAGCTAAAAAATATGCATGTGTATTTATAGCTAGTTTTTCAATAAATAACATAGTAATATGTTCGTTTACATGGAACGTTATATAATATTTTGGGGAATCCCCCAATACAGTAAGAAGGCCTTGAAAGAATACAAAAGGTAAAATTTTAAATAGGAAATAATCATAGCATTGATGAAAACCTATTTTAGAAACAAATATTTAATAGTTATTCAAGAGAAACAATTAAATGATTGCAGATATCTATCATTTAAAAAGCACCAGTGGCCACCATTTGCAAAAAGATAACCAAAGGATCCATATAGAATAAGGAGAGATGTAATCTAAAATTTAAAACTTCCTATAAGCAAATGATATTATCAAAAAATAAATTAAACTAAGCTAGAGAGCACCTTGCCAATTTGTTAGTGGTCATCTCTTTGAGTTCTTGCTCTTTTAGGATCCCCAGCTTCTCCTCTTTGTCGCAGAAAGTTGATAACATCTCTCATAGCTATTGCTTGTCCTGGTGTCAATCCCAGCAATGTGTTTCTCCCTTTAGCTCTGTTCTCTTGATCAATTTCTGGTTCAATAGTTTGGGTTTCAAGAGGAGAGTCTGGATGACGGTTTAGATCAATAATTTGATTCCTACAAGAAGACACTGGTACATCATTTAAATCAATAATTTCATTTCTAGTAGAAGATTCTAATACGTCTTGATTCTTGAGATGAGACTCTGGTAGATCATTCGTGTCATTTTTGTACATGGCGGAATCATTTGGTACACTCTGATCCTTAGAGAGACACTCTAGCAGATCATTCCGGTTATTTTGGTACATGGTGAGACATTTTGGTACTCTTTGACCCTTGGAAAGAGATTCTTGTAAATCATACGGGCTATTTTTGCACATAGTGAGAGATTCTGGTAGGCTTTGACCCTTGGAGAAAGACTCTAATGGATAATTCGTGCTGATAGCTTCTTTAATCTTGGGAGAGAAGCCCGGTGGGACATAAGGATAATTATCTTCGTCCTCTTCTTCTACTTTAATATGTTGCTCATTCAAGGCCTGTCCACTAATTTTAGGAGCCTCAGTTTCCATGTTAAGCACAAGGATTTGTTCTTGATTCCGAAAGTACTTTCTTCCTCTAGGTAAACTTCTTTTTCCTCTTTGAATCCAGCAAGTTTTTGTTGGAGCCAAAACTGAATTCCTCCACCAATTTAAGTAACGAATGCTCACCTCTTGTTTCGACAATCTTGATGGAAAGTACATTGACTGGTCAATACTTAAAGGACAACTATAATTTACTAGTGAGGCTTCAATACTCATATTTGAAGAAGTGGTAAATCCAGGAAGATCTTGATCATATCCAAATTGAAGTGCTACACGATGTGGATTATACACCTCTTCACAATCTATACCAATAAGAACACAAGCTCTCAAGCATCGAGCAAAAGATTCTAATTCTTCGTCGAAATATCCGTCGATGAATATTCGTGTTTCTTTTTTCCTTGTAAAATTTTGGAAAGAACCAATTATTTATGTTTAAGCAATAAGGTCGCCATAGAAAATCCTGGCAAGAAGAATTAATGATTGGCCTAACATTCCCAATCTCAAATTTTTTTTTACCGTTCCATAGGGCAGCCCTTGGGTCAGTAGGCCTAAGGGAGTTGACCTCTGGTTGAAATGGCAGGAACCTTTCCCATGCCCATAATTGAACAAAATGAAATGGAGCCCATAGTGTATAACATAAATACACTACTTCTTGATCTTGATCTTCACTTTCCATGTTTGTTGAGGCAATCATTATTCCCTTCAACAAGCTCAAGTCTCTATATATGCTGGCTAAAACTGCTGGACCGAGCACTATTTTTCTCCCTTTAGCAAGGTGTATTGCAATGGGAATAATATAATTATTAATTTTTGTAATTTCATCCACCGGAAAAACAAACCTTGAAAGCCAAGACACAAGAAAAGCTTCATGCTCAAATTGGCATCCAGGTTTCTTGAATGAGTCTATCCACTTGATATGAGTACTCTTAGCTTTCATTTTCTCAAACTTCTCCAGTTTCTTTTTCAGAGTTTCCTCAATTTTGATTGAATCTTCTCCATCAACAGTTAACAAAAAGGAACTGCCTAGCAGAGAGAACCCACCAAGAATCATCACATCTTCTAATGTGATGGAAGCTTCACCCCAAGGGAAAAAAAAAAGTATTAGTTTCAACACACCATCTTTCTGCTAACCCAAAAATCAGGTCATTATTTCTTAGAAACTCGTACTTGGAGCACAAAACAGCCTCAAGAATTCCAACTTTCCTCCATAACAAATGGTATTTTGGGAACATTTTATCAACCCATTTGTTCCACTCTTGTAAATGATGTTGCCACCCATTGAAGGCCAAATCTATTGGCCATTTTGATTTGGGGGAAAGGATAGGCAGTTTAAAGCATGAATCTTCAAGTGAAGCCACAACTGGTTTCAGGAAATGGGCATTTCTTTTAGAAGGAGGTCCGCCAGTATGTAAAAATGAAACCATCAACTCTTCCCTTTCCTCGATAATTGAGTCGTCTATTAAGGAGGGAAAAAAGAGGATCTTCAAATATAATACAATGGATTTTTATTTTAAAGAACTATTTTCTTATTGTTTGGCATTAAATTAAATTTAAGAATCATCCAAAATAAGAGAGAAGACTTTAGTTTGAAAATAGTGGAGATTTTTTTTTTTGGCAGATTGAAACAAGTAGAAATTTCTTTCTAGTGCTTTGTAGAAAGTAAATTATTTCCAAGAGAGTATGCAAAGTTAAAAAAAAAAAAAAAATCAATTTTGTTTTTAACTTCAATCCAAATACACTATTTCTCATATTAAAAAAATGCTACAACGATTAAATATTAACTAATGAAGATCATGTTACCTTGTAAAGGTGGTATTTGATAGCCACTCAAAATTTGAAAATTATAGTTCCTAGATTAAATCTAATCAATTTTTATTTATCTTTTATGATCGAAAATGTAGGATGCAAGGCGGAAAAATATATAAATTTCTTTTAATAGAATAAAATTTTTAAAATATTTCTTTTGGTTCTGCAACTACTTTAAGAAATTTAAAATTTAAGAAAGAATTAAAATTCAATCCAATCCAAGTCTATACTAACAAGACAAAAAGATCCCCTTCTTTCTTCTTTTGAAAACAAGTCATATGCTTGAAATGGTTGAACATTTGAAGTATATGATTTGTACTAATCCCATTTTTAGAGACATCAAGTTCTTATCAACTTTTGAATAAATCTGATAAAAAAAATTAGGGGATGGATGACTTACGACTTCAAGGATACTTTGCAAATAAAACATGAGATAATGAAAAAATGACAGACAAAAAAAAAAAAAAAAGCCATTGAACTATTGATATAAACATAAAAAAATAAATGAATAGGAGATAATCATACCTGGAGATACCATGGAGACTAGATTCGATCTTCAGCTTTTTTAAAAGGCAAATAAATCTATTTAGAGTGATCTACAAGTGGGTATGGTATAATATCTCCTTCTAGGGTTTACCAACTAATAGGGAGACCTTACTCACTCAAAATAGATGAAACGGGACTAGTTGTGTTTTGAATTTTAGTCTCAGTTTAGTTTTATTGGGGGGTTTTTTGTTAGGGGTGAAAACTTGGGGGAAAGTAGGAGGATAGGTAAATCAGGATGTAAATATGTTATTACCTTATTTGGTTGCAGTGTATGAATAAATGTGATGCAAATGTGGACGGGAACTCTCCTATCCACTATAGCAAATTAGCCCCACCTAAAACAGATAGACTCAAATGTAAATGATACTAAACATACCATTTTACTCTCTCATAAAGTAGTTCAATTTATTACAAATTTATCCTAAGTCAAACTCCGGTACAATATATTTATAACATTCCAAGTTTTGCATAATGGATGTAATAGTAAACTATTTATTTTCCACTTTCACCCTAATTAAACAAAGGGATGTAAGTGTTATTTACTTTCTTTCCAACCATATACAATTTTTCAGTAATTGATTATACTTCCCCTAATGAAGGTAAGGGTACCATTCTACATCCCTTTAACCTTCCTGTCCTCCTCCGCGAACTAAACTATAGTGCTTAAACTACGGTTCTGATTAGAAGTCTAACAAAATGTTATACTAATAATTATAAACAAGAATAAATATGTATTACGTTAACTTTTAGCTACATAAATAATTTAGTGCCAAGAATGTGTCTTGCAAATATTGCAATATTGCAGGAAAAATACCTATATATACCCTACAATAGTCAGGAAATAATTTATTATATTAATATTCTTTCATAGCAAAATAAAAAAGGCCTGATTCAACATTCCTTATTACAGTTTATGGAAACTTTCAATTTTAATTTTTAGATGAAGGGACATTTATTTTAAGAGTAGAACTAATCTAGTCAATGTAATGACAATTTTTTGAACAAAAAATATTTATGTCTATTTAATTTGTATTTCCTAAATAGAAATATTCAATGATAATTATGTATAAAAAGAAAAGGAAATTGATAAATTCAAGGCTCTTTTCTTAAATCCAGAACAAATTTCTTTTAATCTCAATATTACCGTTTGTACATAGTAACTATTTATTATCCTTAATTATTAGCTTTACAAAAGATAAATTTGAAAGATTTCTAACTTTCAATAATAAAAATTTCTTACTTTCAATATTAAAAGAAGAAGAAGAAGATATATTTTCAATATGATATTTTTTTTGGTAATATTTTCACATAAGAGGGATAAGTACTGCAAATTATACCTTGAACCTAAGGGCAACTTCCAAGGTGCAGTCATGTTGATAAAATGGCTACGTCCCACTTAAATTGGGAATTACTGAGGCCCTTCAGTCACATGTTTGTCATCCTCTTCTTTAGGATCGTCTCTCTCCTCCTTTTATTTCATCATTCTTCATCTTCTAACTGATAGAATTCTTTAGAAATCTCTATTGAAACCACCACAGTCTTTGTCTTCTTATTGTTTTCTGGGTATACGACAACGATATTTCATCTTGTTAGTTTAATAAGTCGTAATCTATGGAGAAATATAAAAAAAATTATTATTATTTGCTGAATAAGTAGTTGTATTAAATAATACAAATAAATTACACAGATGGATAAGAGACACAAACTCTATATCTATGTTAATAGAAATAAAACCAATCTTTAGAATATCTTACTGGGTACAAAATATCAAATAAACAACAAAGAAATTCACATCCAATCTTCTTCCGGCATTTTCAAAAACAAACTTTTGGTACCACGAGTATGTCGAAAATAGTCTCCACCCCATCCGTAAAAAGAAATCCAAAAGACTCTGGGACATATAAGTTTTCTTGAGGATTCTCTAGGATAGAGATTAAAAAAAATAACAAACCTAGATTGATTTGGGTTTCCTAAAATCTGCTTCAAGAAGAAGAGTAGAACGTATTCCCTCATGATCAAGGAAAAGACATACTTGTAGATTGTAGATTGGGCAAAAAGATTATGAAACAAAGAACGAATATAGTTTTTTTATGCAAGAAAACTCCTTATTCTTCCTCTCTTTAGCTGTTGTAATAGTTTTCTGTAGAGATTTTATGTTAATGTAATAGGGCTAAGCACCATAGCAAGTATTCTTAATAGCGATATCAGAGCTTAGGCTCTTCCCAACAATTTACTTCAACAAGCTTAAGTCTCTATATATGCTAGCAAAAACAGCTGGACCGAGCGTTATTTTTCTCCATTTAGCAAAGCGTATTGTAGTGGGAATAATATACTTATCCATTTTGATATTTCATCCACCAAAAAACAAACCTTGAAAGCCAAGACACAAGAAAAGCTTCATGCTCAAATTGGCATCTAAGTTTCTTGAATGAGTCTATCCGATTGATATGAGTACTCGTAGCTTTCATTTTCTCAAACTTATCCAATTTATTTTTTAGATTTTTCCACGATTTTGATTGAATCTTTTCCATCAAGGGGTAACAAAAAGAATTTCCTAGCAGAGAACTCACCAATAATCATCACATCTTCTAATGTGATGGATGCTTCACCCTAAGGGAAAATAAAAGTATTAGTTTCAACACACCATCTCTTTATTAACCTAAAAATCTGGTCATCATTTCTTAGAAACTTGTACTTGGAGCATAAAATAGCCTCAAGAATTCCAACTTTCCCCTATAACAAAATTTTGGAACATTTAATCAACCAATTTGTTCCACTCTTGTAACTGATATTTCTACCCATTGAAGACCATAACTATATTGGCCACTTTGATTTTGGTTAAAGGATAGGCAGTTTCAAGCTTGAATCATCAAGTGAAGCCATTATTGGTTTCAAGAAATGGGCATTCCTTGTTGAAGGAGATCCGCCAGTATGTGAAAATAAAACCATCAACTCTTCCCTTTCCTCAATAATTGAGTCATCTAGTAAGGAGGGAAAAACTACATGTACCTAGATCTTCATTCGAATATAGTTTTGAAATCCATGAATATAAAAGAGTATCTTTATATATAATACAATTGATTTTTATTTTCAAGATCTATTTGCTTATTAGTTAGCATTAAATTAAATTTAAGGATCATCTTAAAAAATAGAGAAGATGTTAGTTTGAAAATAGTGGAGATTTATTTATTTATTTATTTATTTATTTATTTATTTATTTATTTATTTATTTATTTATTTATTTATTTATTGTAGATTAAAACAAGTGGAGATTTATTTCAAGCACGTTATAGAAAGTAAATAATTTCCAAGAGATTATGCAAGGTTAAAAAGAAAAAATAACCAATTTTGTTTCTAACTTCAATCCAAATACACTATTTCTTGTATTAAAAAAATGTTACAACAATTAAATATTAACTAATGAAGATCATCTTACGTTGTAAATGTGGTATTCGAAAACCACTCAAAGTATAGTTGTTGGATTTAATTTAACCGATTATTATTTATCCTTTGTGATAAAAAATGTGGGGTACAATGTAGAAAATTATATAAATTTCTTTTAAGAGATTAAAATTTTTAAAATATTTCTTGGTTCTTTATCTTCTCTTAGAAAGAATTTAATTTTTTTTTAAAAAAATAAGTTCAATCAATTCCAAGTCTATACTAATAGGACCAAAAGATCCCTTCCTTTCTTCCTTTGAAAACAAGTCATATGTTAGAAATGGTATCGAACATTGCAAGTAAATGATTTACATTAACTCTATTTTTAGAGACATCAAGTTCTTATAAACGTTTGAATAAATCGGATAAAAAATTAGGGGACGGAGAACTTACAACTTCAAGGCTATTTGCAAAGAAAACATGACATGAGGAACAATGACACACAAAAAAAAAAGGCATTGAACTATTTATATAAATGTAGAAATAAATGAATAAATTAAGAGGAGGATTAGAGGAACAAGAGATAATCATATCTTAAGATACCATTGAGACTAGATTTGATTTTTAGGTCTTTTAAAAGGCCAATGAATAAATGTATTTAAAGTGATTTACGATTAGACATGAATAAATGGGTGACGTGGTATTTGAATCCAAGTTTGTTAGCATGTTTTCTTACAGTCGAATTGTAATTCAACCAACTAATATACCTATATAGAGGGGCCGCAAGTAGAGGGCTTGCTCTTGAATAATTCAATATCAATGGAGAGAGAAAGCCGTGGCAACCATTGAATGCATTGAAGGTATATGTTCTTTCTTTCCTTTTAATTATCTATTTAGAATCGTATTGTTTATTTATTTTTGGAGATTTTGTTAAAATATTTTTTGTGATTACATATTCTTGGGATGTTTATTTATTTAATTAAATATTTTTTTGTATTGTTCTTGTAGAACAATTATTTGGGTTAGTTGGTACTTTTATCTATACTTAATTGTTGCAATTTTTAGTACGAGAGATACGTAATTTTTAAAAATATATTGTGGGTTTAGAATTGAATATTTCATACTATTTATAAATGAGTTGTCATAGAATGAATAAATCAAGCTAATGGTTAGATGAGTTATATCATGCATCTAAGTATAATATGTTTCTTTGGTGAATCAAAACTTGTAGTCTAGATTAGCATATAAATGGTGCAATCTTTTTCTTCAAAATAAAATTAAATCATTAATATATAGGTTGGTGGTGGATTTAAGGTTCTAAAGATCCTTTATTGGTTAAGCTCTCGTTAGTTTTTAGTTTGGTTATTTTATTTTTAAGTTTTAATTAATGGAGGAATAATATTATCTAATAAAAATTGATTATTTTTATAAAATTAATTTAGGAAGATAATAATATACGTGGTCATGCCTTTCTTTGTTACTCGACACCCTTTTAGTAACTATAATATATTCATCTTGTGCATTAACAAGCATTGGGTTTAAAATTTTTTAGAAAAACCCAACCAATGACTTTAATTTAGTGCAAAAAGAAGAGCAAAAAAGACAAAAGAATTAGAGTAAGTAAAAACATGCATGTGGGTTAAGAGTTTTTTCTTCAAATAATCATGTTTTTAAAGAGGAGTCCTCTTTTAACTTAATTTTTTGTTGTCTTAGCAGGAGACCCATATAGACGTGTTCTAAAAACACATCCCGTGTAGGAATGTTCAAGCAAAATACATTCGGCACATTAGGACTTCATCTGTAACTTTTAATATATTTTATGTTTATTTTGTTCTTTGTTAGATAATGCATTTTCTTAACTAAATGCATTTTTCTATTTAATACAATTTTTATTGATATATTTGTCTTTGAAAAACTCTGAATAAAAACTTTAAGAAAATCTTAACTATAAATAAGGAAAATAGGTATTTAGAAAATCGGACCGGAGATCAAAACGATCGAGTTACGTGTAAATTGGTTTATTAGTTCTGCTAGTCTAACCAATGGTCGATTAGGATATTATGAAAAAATATAAAATAAAAATTTTTAATATATTATTTTTAAGAAATTTTTTTTATCCAGGTAAGAATATATTTTAAAGCATGTTGAAATTACTTCATCCTATTCAAACATGCACAGTAATAAAAAATAATTCATTTGCACACATTGCACACAATATTTTTCACTAAATATAATTGAAGAATGTTAAAGATTCATAAAATTTAAAGACGAAAGTGCTTGCATGAGTAGACCCTGACTCTCTGCATATAAACGAAGCACAGGTCCTTTTGATATCTTTGTGGGGTTATGATGACTGAGATGGCTTTAATTCCAACGAGCTTTGGCGGAACGGAACACTGCATATAGCCGAATTGGTTCCTTCATTGGGGTTAATACCCGGTTCTATTGCCCCTTACCTTTTAATTTAGCACAAAATAAAAACTAAATAAAATAACAAAATCATTTTAGTAAAAAATAAATTTATATAATGTATAATTGACTTAGTCATGAAATAAGAATTTAAGACCTATTTACTCACCTTTTACAAAACTAAAATATTTTGAATAAGTGATGACGTTCTTTCTTATTTTATTTTTTAGAATAAATGTTCAAATCTTAACTTCTTAAAAAATTCTAATTTGTAGATCATATCTTACTAATATTATTTTGCCTGTTTTGAAAATTTTCCAACTATCATTTAAGATATCCTCTGTAAAAAAGAGAAAACAAATGAACTTTTTTGAAGCAAAATAGAATGCCCAAGTTCTCCCCATGGAGAAAACAGTAAAAATTCTTTTACTTCTTCACTTGTCCTTGCCTCAGTCACAGTGCGGCACCACTATCTTGTTTTTCTTTTATTATTGTTTTCCTGTTATCCTTCCTTTTCTCCATTTTCCTCACACCTTTGAATGAACTCTTCTTTTTTTCTTTTGTCTTTTCTTTTTATCCCTTCCTCCTCAGAGACTCCTCTTGTTTTTCTATTCCCTTAATCCCCTTCGCTCTCACATTCTCCTTCATAAACTTATCATCAAATTACTTTTGCTCCTCACCTTGCATTCATGGCTTTTCTCCTTCTTTTCTTCCATGTTGCTATTTTTTGTTTTGAAATGGTAACATAGGTGGAGAAGTGAGGTGAGAGCGGGGATGGCAGCAGAAGCTCATTTATTTGTGGTTCTGTATCAAAAATATGTTCTTTTTTAAGAAAAGAAAAATCAGGGTCAACCGGTTCGAGTGGTTCCCAATCGACCTGCCTAGTTTTGACTGAGTTTGACAAGTTTACTACTATAACTACTAAAAATAAAGATAATATTATTACTCTTAATTTTATTTCTACATGTTAGATATTTCTAGTTTAAATTTGGATTTGTGATTAAAATAATATTTATTCTAATTTACAAGGTTAGTAAGGTCAAAAAATAATTTACTAATAATACAAACTCATATTAACAGACCTTAACAAATGTAATAGAACAAACCACAAATAACAAAAATAAAGCAATACACATAATGATTTTGCGAAATGAGAAGTATTAGTACTATAATATGCATCAGATTATCCAGATTCTCTTGGTACACAAGATTTTCCTAATTTCATCTTATACAAATGGAAACAGATCAAAGAAAGCCAAGCCTATTCATGAGTTAAAATATTATAACTATGCAAACAAGCAAAAAATGAAATAAAATAAAAAAATAAAAAAATAAAGAAATGGTATCCCCACGCTGCATAATCTCATTAAAATTAATGCCCTCAAGAAAAATTTTAATATAAAGAAGCAAATTTTATTAAGGATAACTAGAAATTTGTTGCAATCAATTAATGATGTATATTACTATGTAAATTGATATAAAGTATAGAATATGGTGAAGAGATGCAAAAATCATATAGGGAAGAGGATATTGCTGGTTCATTATACTTAGTTGTGGGGCTTGAAAGGCTAGAAATTAAATTTCTAAGTAACAACTAGTTTCAAACACCTGATGATGATGTTACTTTTGTCAAAGTAAATATATGTAAGGAGTAACAATAATTTAAAACAAAGGCCACGGAGAAATAAGCAATTGAGAGAAAGAGGTGAAGTGGAGTATACCGAATGAAAAGAGATTCTATTCATGTATCGATGGAGTGTTCAGGTCGTAACTCTGACGATGATATAATTGCTGCAACGGCACCTAATTTTAGTGGAGCAATTGCAGATGCACAAGCTAATTTTGAAGAGGTTGAGCTTGAACAGCTCCCGAAAATTACAATACTAGGCAAAAATATTCAGAATGGGAAGATGATCTCTTACCTTTAGCTCATATAATTGACTCTCTGAATATAGAAGGATATAAACAACGAGATGCAGTTCTTCAATTTAAGGGTATAAAATGATCTTTTGGTGGGGGAAAATAACATATTGACAATTATTGGAATGGGGATTACATTAACTATTAAACATAATTATGTAAATTAAAATACAAAACATCCTCAAATACAATAATATTCAATTAATAATGTTGACAATATTAGAAAAATAATACATGATAAGCAAAATACGTGCGATTTTGCATCATTAAATAAAAAGAGTAGGTCTTATAGGGTGAAAAAGGCAGGAGCTGAGGGGGTTAAGCGGGGTAAGTTGCAACATCTACTGCCCTTGATTTCACATGTAAAATGAAAAAATTACCCTAAACCTCAAAATATGGTTATAAACGAAAAATCTAAAAAATATGCATGTCTATTTACAACTAATTTCTCAATAAATAACATCGTAATGGGTTTCTTTTCATGGAACTTTATAAAATATTTTGTGCATCCCCCAATATTGTAAAAAGGCCTTAAGGAATGAAAAAGGCAAAGTTATAAATAGGAAATAATCGTAGTATTGATGAAACCTATTTCAAAAATAGATATTTCATAGTTATTCGACATAAATAATTAAATGATTGCATATATCTATTGTATATTTTTAAAAGTACCAGTAGGCAACATTTGCAGAAAGTTAACAAGAGGATCCATATAAAATAAGGACGGATGTAATTCAACATTTAAAATCTCCTATAAGCAAATGATATTATCAGAAAAGAAATTAAACTAAGCTAGAGAGCATCTTGGCAAAGTCTTATTTTTAAAGATGCATCTAGGCAAAGGCTAATTTGGAAGAGGCTAGAACAGCTCCCCAACATTCAAATACAATACAAAATTAATGAGAACGGGAAGATGAACTCTCACCTTTAGATCATGTGATTGACACTCGACTATAGAAGGAGAAAAACCAGGAGATGGTCTTCTTCAATTTAAGGGTATAAAATAATCTAATCTTGGGGGAGAATAAAAAATAGACAATACTTGGAATGGGGTTCTTCAACCGGGCTTCTTCCAAATCCTGCCGTTAACAGTTTGTACAGGGCCAACCGTCAACGGTATGTCTTACTTTTCTAAAGACTTCAATGTTTATTCCTCCAACCTGCTTCATTGGTTGCTCCTTTCTTAGGACATGCAACCATTCTTAGGAGTTGCATCTTGAGCAACTTGGGAGGTTTATTAACATCTCATAAGCCTTTCATCTTGAAATTTAATCCTTCCTTCATGAATTCTTCCATAAATGGCATCATTCCTTTACCTATGCCTTTCTCATGTTCCTTGTGGTTGGTCCTTGAATTAACTCCTTAGCCTCTTGATCATCTCGGTTCATATCATACCCTCTCTCTTAAAAGGATATCTCCTAGAATCTTTTCCTTCAAAGGCAAGCAATATTATAAAGGATTCAAAAATATAAGCATTTCTAAGAGTTAATCAATTAAGTGCAATGACCATCTAAACAACAAAATAAGCATGGGTTCTAGAACTACTTTAAAAGGCTGATTAAATGGAAAGCTAACATTATAATGGAATCTCAGAGAATAAGAGTAAAGACTAGAATGATTCAGATTCCACCAGAAGAAGAAATATTTTTCGAAATGATTTTTTTTTATATTATTTTCACATAACAGGGATAAGTACTGTAAATTATACATTGCACTTGAGTGCAACGTTCAAGGTGCACTCCAGGTATTAAGTAGAAAGTTTTTGCAGCAAGGGAAAGGTAACAATCTAATTTTATCACCCTTTAGCAACTCGTTTCATTGACATCTTGCATCAATTGAAAAAGAAGAAAAAAAGAAGCAAAACACTTAGGTTTCCTTCTTCAAATTCCTGTTAATTTCCTCTATTATTAATTTCTCTCCTTTTCATCTTATTATTAAGATTTTATATCTGATCAAGTAACGGTAAGGAAGTTTCGTTCGAATTATACGCCTTCTGCAATTTTGTGAAAAGGATTTAAGGTTGAGTAATAGAGAAGTGATGGGTGAGAAAGAACAAGGGAGAAGATAAAAGTAGTGGTGAGACTAAGTGGTGGCTATAGCACTACGAGGAAAAAGACATTTATAAACTAGCAATATTCGTCTCTATCTGGCAAAATTTCATCTCCAAATTGTTTTAGAGACAATTTTGAGAGGAAATAAGTGACAACAATACTTTTTCATTTTTTTAGTGGATCCCAATACTTTTAAAAGGACACTCACTTCTGCTTTCTTAAAGACATCTAAAAGAAGTTTTTCAAACTCTTCCTTCCTATTCATTGCAAATCTATCAGGAAAGAGATGTTCGACCTTAATAGTAATAGATGACACTTCCACATTAGGTTATTCTACTCTAAGCTCTTCATAGAAGTAGGGTTGGATCTATTTCTAACTCATTCTCCTTATCTATTGGCTTCTTTTTCTCAAACTCTTTGAACTCCTACTAAGCCTAATGGTGATAGACCTAAAATTATCTTTATGATAAGGGGTTGAGCAAGAAGTTTGTTGGATAGTTGAACCATTTATTTGGCTTCTCTAAGAAGGCAATTGTCCTACTTTGCCTCTCTATGTTCTAGATACTAGCTTCAGTGTCCTTTTGTCAAGTTAAAGTACATGAAGTAAGGGATTTAATTAAGAATATGTTCAAGAGATGTCCCTTGAGATTCAGTTCAAGACGAGATAACATTATGAGAATAATTGGGAACAAATCCTGGAGGATGATTGTATTGAGGTTGTCTAGACCATTGATTTCTCCACTAAAATTTAGGGTAATCTCTCTAGCATTCATTGTAAGTGCTTGAGGTAGGATTATACCTTCCCTGTGATGGATTAGGAAAACCTCCTACTACACTAACCTATTCACCCTTCTAGAAGGTAGGACATGTATCAGTGGTATGATTATATGCCATGAAACTTTTACATGCCTTAACTTATGCATTCATGATATTATTCTTACAAAAAAAAGTTTCCCAAAAAAAGTAGTGCGGTTATCTAATTTAGTTTCCAAGTGCATAAGTATCTACCGCACTTACTTTCCTAAGTGTTTTACATAGTTTGCCAAAATTTTGTGTGTTAGAGGCCATGTTCGCAATCAACTCACGAGCAGTTTGTGGAAAATTATACAAAAAATCTTTGGCTATACCCTTTAAACTAAATTGAAAAGCACGCAACTTAATAACTTCTTCCTCAACATGGTCAAGTTTCATATTAGATAAAAAAATGAGTTCTTTTCAATGACTATGTAGTACGTCCTCAGGTAACCCATTAAAAGTAGGCATCACTCAGATAAAACAAAAATGCAACATAAATGTATTAGTTATGTAATAAAAAATGATGCACAACGGTCGATTATCCATAGTTAACGGCATTGATAAATAATCACGTAGGAAAAAACTAGCTTCAGTAGTTCTGCGCACCTTCTTGTACTTGGTGTGCAAAATCTGTCCCTGAGAAAACTATGTTGTGGCATCAGAGGATCGGCCACATTAGTGAAAAGTAGCTTTATCATTTTACAAAAACAAAAACTTTTATGTGGTGACAAAATTGATTCCTTGGATCTTTGTGATCACTGTGTTTTGGGAAAACAATATAAAATCAGTTTTTCAACCAGCACACGCAAGTCTTTTGCACCTCTTGATTATGTGCATTGTGATCTGTGGGGGCCTGAGAAAGTTCCGAGTTACGGTGATAATATTTATTTCTTGTCTATTGTTGATGGTTTTTCTAGGAATGTATGTGTTTTTCTTTTATAAACCAAAGACCAAACATTTGAAAAACTTTGTGAATGGAAATGTTTTGCCGAAAATCATTATTGAAATAAACTAAAAACTATAAGGATCGATAACGGTCTTGAATTTTGTACCGGAAGTTTTTTGACTTTTGTGCATCGCTCGGCATTTTACATCATAGAATGGTTAGACATAACCCACAACAAAACGGAGTTGCCGAAAGGATGAACCGTACCATTATGGATAAGGTCCGGTGTCTTTTAGTTTCTTCTGGTATCCCAAAACCTTTCTCGGGTGAAGCTGTTAGTAAAATAGTACACCTCATCAATAAATCTCCATCCACAGCTATAAACTTTAGGACTCCTATAGAACTCTTGTGTGGTAAACCTCCTAATCTTTCCAATCTGAGAGTTTTTGGTTGTGCAGCCTTTGCTCATTAAAAAGAGGGAAAACTAGATCCAAGGTCTAGAAAGGGGGTGTTAATAGGATATCCTAGTGGGGTAAAGGGTTATAGAGTGTGGTTAAAAGGTGAACCAGGGGTGAGGGCTATTATCAGTAGGGATGTCATCTGCAACGAGTTAGAGATTTCTTGTCTTAAGGATAAACCCATTGCTGATAAACCTCCTAGTATTCTCACTCCTAGTAGCATTCCGGTGGAGGTAGAGACCATCTCCGAACCTTCCTTAGATCCGCCTCAGGAACCTGAAACCAATCCTGAGTCTTCTGCTCCTTCCAGTAGTACTCCTGTTCCAGAAACTTCTGACCCTATTCTAGATGGTTGTCATGAGAGAGAGGAAAATCCTGAGGCTCAAACCCAAGCTCTTTGGGATTATCAGCTCGCTAAAGATCGAATCCGTAGGATACCCAAGGATTATCCTCAGTATGGTTACTCCTACATTGTAACATATACTTTTGCTGTTACATCTTATGTGGAGGAAAAAGAACCTTTATTTTTTCTGAGGTTTTGAAAAGTCTCAATCGCGTTTTATGGTTACGTGCAATAGAAGAAGTAATGTTTTCTTTAAATAAAAACAAAACATGGATTCTTGTTCGAAAACCTTCAAAACAAAAACTTGTTGATTGTAAATGGATCTTCGAAATAAAAGAATATGAGTCTTCTAACGATATATGATATATGTTATCATATATTAATCTAACACACTTAAGTATTAAGTACTTAATGATATATGTTATCAAACGCACTTAATTCAATAAGCTCTTAACTAATAAAATTTTGGTCAATTAATTTAACAAATAAGGGATTAACTCTTTCGTATTCAATGTGACTGTGGGAAAAAATATCATAACAAGGATTTTTATTTAGGATGACCAACGAGTTCTCTTTTAGGATTACCAACATATATTAAGAATTTTTTTTTAAAAAAGTAAGAAAAGTAAATATTTAAATCATCATTACCCCTTTAGAGACTTTTATAAGAGAGTAGATTTTTGTATTTATTTTAATTAAATTCACGTGTATTTTGAGTCTAACTGAAAAAAATAACTTTAATCTTTATTAGATTTGCAAGGCTAAAGTGAAGAAAAAATGAAATTATAATGAATTATAAAGGTGATTATTTTTTTTTGCAAATGAAGACCTTTTAAGTTTTAATTATTAATCCTTGACAGTAGTACTCATTTAATTTCTAGAAATATTTTATTTGATTTATTTATTTTCCCTTTTTCCTTAAGTTTTAGAATTGTAAGGGAAACAAACATGCTCATCCTTTGTAATTTCTTGCATTAAATAGAAGTGGAAGGAAAATTTTATATTAACACATCCAAAGGAAGGATAGAAAGAAAGCAAAATTAAAAAGAACAAACAGAAAAGAAGGGGAGGGCTGACGTGGTATTTGAATCCAAGTGTGTTAGTGAGTTTTCTTCAAATCGAATTTGAATTTCACAAACTAATATACCTATATAGAGGGGCCGCAAGCCGAGGGCTTGCTCTTGAGTGATTAAATATCAAAGGAGAGAGGAAGCCACAGGAACCATTGAAGGTATTGAAGCCGTATATTCTTTTTCAAGAATTTGTTTTTTTCTTTTCTTTTAAGCATGAATTAATTTTCCATGTTTAATTGTATTGTTTGTTTTATTTTGGAGAATCTACTAGAATATTTATGTGATTATATGTTCTTGGGATGCTTATTTATTTCATTAGGTTAAGTTTTTGTAATTTTCCTTGTAGAAAAAATTATTTAGTTTAATTGATACTTTTATCCATGCATAATTATTGTAGTTTTGAGTATGATAGATATGTAATTTTTGCAAGCATATTGTGAGTTTTAGAATGAATAGTTCATGCTAATTATAAATGAGATATGTCATAGAATTGAATAAATCATGCTATTGGCTAGATGATGGGCAATATCATGCATTTAAGCATAATATGTTTCTTTATTGAATCGAAATTTGTAACCTACATCATCACATAAAACGTCTAATCTTTTTTTCCTAAATAAAACTAAATCATTGATATATAGTTTAGTGGTAGATTCAAGGTTCTAAATTATCTCTATTAGTTAAGCTTTTATTAGTTTTTAATTTGGTTAGTTTATTTATGAATTTTAATTAATTGAGATATAATATTAGCTAAAAAAATTGATAATTTTTATAACATTAATTTAGTAACATAATAATTTACGTAATTATGCCTTTCTTTGTGGTTTGACACCTTTTTACCAATCGTATTACATTTATCTTGTGCACTTACAAGTATTGGGTTTGAAATTTGTTAGAAAAATTCCGACCAATGACTTTAATTTAGTGCGAAAATCAGGGGAAAAAAGACAAAAGAATTAGAGTAAGTCAAAACATACAGGTGAGATCTAAGAGTTTTTCCTCAAATAATCGTGTTTTTAAAGGAGAGTCCTCTTTTAATCTAATTTTTGTTGTCTTAGTAGGAGAGCCATATAGGCATGTTCTAAAAACGTACCGTGTAGGGAATTCTCCATTAAAACACATTCCGCACATTAGGACTTCATATATAATTTTTAATATATTCTATATTAATTTTGTTTCTTTCGTAATGCTTTTTACTAACTAAATCTACTTTTCTGTTTTGATATAATGTTTTTTCATATATTTGTCTTAGAAAAAACTCTGAATAAAATTTTTAAGAAAATTCTAAACTATAAATCATAAAAACACTCAAGGAAAAATAGAGGTTGAGAAAATCGGACCGGAGATCGAACCAGTTGTCTAACAAGATATTACGTAATAGTTTATGAAAATTATAAATATATTAACAACTAAGCAAAAAAGTTTCATCCAGGTAAGAAAGTGTTTTAAAACATGTTAAAATTATTTCATCCTATTCAAACATGCATAGTAATAAGAAGTAATTCATTTACAAACATACCACACACGCTAATCTTCACTAAATATAATTAAAAAGGATAATTCAAGAATGTTAAAGATCTATTAAAATTTAAAAATGAAAGCACTCACACGAGCACACTCTGATTCTCTGCATATAAATGGAGCACTGGTCCTCTTAGTACCTTTGTGGAGTTACAATGACTAAGTTGGGTTTAATTCCAACGAGTTTTAGTGGAACGGAACATTCCATATTAGCGAGTTTGTCCCTTAATTGTGGTTAATACTGGGTTCTACCACCCCTTACATTTTATTTATCATAAAATAAAAAGTAAAATTAGAAAAACAAAATTATTTTAGTAAAAGTAAATTTATATTATTTATAATTTACTAGTAATGAAAAAAGAATTTATGAACTATTTATTCACCTTTTAAAAAATCAAAATATTTTTTAAGTGATGAGGTTCTTTCTTTTTTTTTTTTTTTTAGAATAATTGTTCAAATCTTAACTTCTTAAAAAAATTTTAATTTATAGATCATATATTACTAATATTGTTTTGCCTCTTTTAAAATATTTTTCCAAAAATTATTTTTGAGATATCCTCTATAAAAAAGAGAAAACAAATGATCTTCTTTTGGGCTAAATAAAAGGGCCAAGTTCTCCCTATAGCAAAAACAGTCCAAATTATTTTTCTTCTTCACTTTTCCTTACCTCAGCCGCAGTGCCACACCACTATCTTGTTTTTTTTTTTTTTATTATTGTTTTCTTTTTATCCTTATTTTTCTCCATTTTTCCTTACACCTTAGTGTGAACTCTTGCTTTTTTCTATTCTTTTTCCTTCTTATCCCTTTCTCCTCACAGACTCCTTTTCTTTTCCTATTTCCCTAATCCCCTTCGTTCTTGCATTCTCCTCCCTTCATAAACTTATCATACACTTAATTTGCTCCTCACCTAAAATTCATGGCTTCTCTCCTTCTTTTCTTCCATGTTGCTATTTTTGGTTTTGAAATGGTTGGATGACATCGGTGGAGAAGTGAGGTGACATCAAGGATGGCGGTAGAAGCTCATTCGTCTTTTGTTTTATTTCAAAAATATATTTTGTTTGAAGAAACGAAACAAATCGGGGTCAATAGGTTCAACTGGTTCCCAATCAAACTGCCTGATTTTGACTGAGTTTTACAGTTTTACTATTATAACTACTAAACTAAAGATAACATAAGTACTCTTAATTTTATTTTATATATGTTTGATATTTCAAGTATAAATTTATATTTGTAATTAAAAAAATGGTCATTCAAATTTACAAGGTTCGTAAATTCAAAAAAGCAATTTAACAATAATACAAACTCATATTAACAGACCTTAGCAAATGTCACTAAACAAAACACAAACAGCCAAATAGAGCAATATACAAAATGATTTTGCTAAGTCAATAGTGTTAGTATTATAATATGCATCGTATTATCAAGATTCTCTGGATACCTAAGATTTTGCCTAGTTTTATCTTATACAAATAAAAACATATCAAAATAAAGCCAAGCCTCTTCATAATTTTAAAAAATTTGTAACTATGCAAACAAGCAAAAAAAAATTAAACTAACAAAATAAAAAAATTTGATATAAACGCAAACAATAAATAAACAAAAGAAAGAGGAAAATTAAAGGAATAGGAGATAATCATACCTTGAGATACCATGGAGACTAGATTCAATCTTTAGCTTTTTTAGAAGGCAAATGAATAAATGTATTTAGACTAATTTACGAGTGGGCATGGTATAATCTCTCCTTCTGGGGTTCACTATCTAATAGGAAGACCTTACTTACCAAAAAGAGATGAAACATGACTTGTTGTGTTTTGACTTTTAGTCCTAGTTTAGTTTTGTTTAGGGCTAAAAAATTGGAGGGGAATAGGAGAGAATGTAAATTAGGATGTAAATATCCTATTTATCTTATTTGCTTGCAATGTATGAGTGAATGTGATGCAAATGTGGAAGGGAACTCTTCCTATCAACTATAGCAGATTAGTCCTTCCTAAAACAGAGAGACTCAGATGTAAATGATAATAAAAAGACCATTTCACTCTCTAATAAATTAGTTAAATTTATGAAAAATTTATTCTAAATCAAACTGGTATACAATATATATATATAAGGTTCCAAGTTTTGTACAATGGATATAATAGTAAAATATTTATTTTCCACTTTCACCCTGATCAAACAAAGGAATTTAAATGTCATTTACTTTCTTTCGAACCATAAACAATTTTCAAGTAATTGATTATACTTCCCCTAATGAATGTAAGGGTGCCATTCTATATCCCCTTACCTTCCGTATCCTCCTCTATGAACCAAATTATAATGCTTAAGCTAAGGTCCTGATTAGAAGTCTAACAAAATGTTATACTAGCAATTATATATACAAGAATAAATGTGTAAGACATTAACTTTTAACTACATAAATAATTTAATACCTTGAATGTGTCCTGTAGATATTGCAAAATGGAAAGAAAATAATCTATATACAACCTACAATAATCAAGAATTAATTTACTATACTAATATGCTTCCATAGTAAAATAAAGAAGGCCTAATTCATCATTCCTTATTACATTTTATGGAAACTTTCAATTTTAAATTTTTAGTTGAATGGGCTTTCGTTTTCAATGTAGAACTGATTCAGTTAATGTAATGACAAGTTTTTGAAAAAAAATATTTATGTTTATTTAATTTGTATTTCGTAAATGAAAATTTTCAATGATAATTATGTATAAAAAGAAAAGGAAATTGATAAATTCAAGGCTCTTTTTTTAAATCCATAAAAAATTCATTTCAATCTCAATATTACCCTTAGTAAACATTGACTATTTATTATCCTTAGTTATTCACTTTAAAATAGATAACTTTGAAAGATATCTTACTTTCAATAACAAGGATTTCTTACTTTAAATATTAAAAGAAGATGACATAGTTTTCAATATGATATTTTCTTTTTGGTAATATTTTCACATTAGGGAGATCAGTACCACAAATTATACCTTGCACCCCGAGTGCAACTTCCAAGGTGCACTCCAAGTGTTCTAACGGCTCCATCCCACTTAAAATGGAAATTACTAGGGCTCTTTAGTCCCGCTATTGTCTCCCTCTTCTTTAGCATTATCGCACTCCTCTCCTTCTTTTTTCATCATTCTTCATCTTCTGCCCAATAGCAATCCTTAAAAATCTCTATTCAAACCACCACAGCCCTTGTTTGTTTATTGTTCTCCGGTTGAATGACGACGGTAGTTCTTGTTGTTATTTTGCTGATTCGTAATCCAAGGAGGAATATAGAAAAATTACTATTATTATTTGCTGAATAGTAGTTGGATTAAATAAAAATAAATAAATTACACAAATGGATAAGAGACACAACCTCTATATCCACGGTAATAAAAATAAACCAACCTTCAGAATCTCTTACTGGGTACAAAACATAAAATAAACAATGAATAAACTCACCTTTAATATTCCTCTAGCATCTTCAAAACTAACTCTTCGTACCACGAGTATGTCAAAAATAGTCTCCTACTCATCCGTAATCAGAATCCAAAAGACTCTTGGGCGTATCACTTTTCTTGAGGATTCCCTAGGTTAGAGATTAAAAAAAAAAAAAAAAGACCAAGATTGAATTGAGTTTCAAGAAATCGGCTTCAAGAAGAAGAGTAGAACTAGGATCTGAAATGATCCGGCAAAACGATAATGAAACAAAGAACTAATATGGTTTTTGGATGCAAGAAAACTAGAAAATAATGAAACTAGAGATAGAAGGGATTCCCTGACAGAGGTTAGTGCTCCGGCCATAGCCGAAGCCCAACCTTGGCCGAAGAAGACAACAATGAGAATAAGAGGGGCTTCAGCAAGGATAACAAAGTGAAGAGAGAGAGATAAGAGGACAGAAGGTATGACTTTATCACATCTGCAAGATTTTTTCTGTAGGATTCTTCTCGATTGCTTTTAGGTTAAACAATTAATGTCACATTTATTTTACCATTAATAAGATGGAGCACTTCTAGAAATTACTTAGTAGCCTTTAAAAAATATATATATTTTAAATCTTATGAAACTAAAAATAGTTGACATAAAAGTAGCTAAAGTATGCTAAAGAATGAACAAAAAAACCCTGTAGTTTTTGTAATTGTAAAATAGGTACGCGATCTTTGACAAATGGCAATAATTGAGTGAAGAAATTTTATTGATGGAGAGATCAATTGCTTGAAAATTTTAAACGTCTTGTTTACCTCTATGACCATAAATAAAAATTCAATATATTAAACAATAGTTTATTTTTCAATCTTAGAACAAAAGAAGAAAACCAAATTGTCTTTTCTCTCGTCTGAACCATCAAGTTCCTGCCCGCGCTATATATGTACAATCAGTATTGCCTCATCCTTTCCCTTATCTTCTCTTTTTCTCACCCCCACCATGTCCATAGAAAAAAAATGTAGTAATACATAAGTATTTTGAACTGATGGCTGCAGAAACCCTAAAATCGATAGCCAAAATTCCCATTTTGTGTCAAAATCCGCACACCCTCGTAGAGCTAGAAGACCATGATTCTAATAAGTATAAAATTTTTGTAGCCAGGGAAAGGAAAAAATGTAATTGTATCAACCTTTAGCAAGTCGCTTTATTGACATCATCCCTCATTTGAAAAAGAAGAAAAGAAAAAGAATTAACCACTCAATTTAAATTCATGTTACTTTCCTTTGTTATCCATTGCTCTCCTTTTCCTCTCATTATTAAGATTTTATATCCGATCAAGTAATGGTAAGGAAGTTTCATTCAAATTATAAGCCTTTCACAATTTTGTGAAAAGGATTTGAGGAAGAGTAATAGGGAAGTGATGGGTGAGAAAGTAGGGAGAAGATAGAAGTAGTGGTGAGACTAACTGGTGGCTATAGCACTATAAGGAAAAGACATTTATAGACTGGCGAATTCGTCTCTATTTGGTAAAATTTCATCTCTAAATTGTTTTAGAGACAATTTGGAGACGAAATAAATGACAACAATACTCTTTTATTTTTTTTAGTGGATCCCAATACTTTTAAGGGGATATCCACTCCTACCTTCTTAAAGACGTCTAACCCATCTTTCAAACTCCTCCTTCATATTCATTGCAAATCTATTAGGAAAGAGAGGTTTGACCATCATAGGAATAGATGACTCTCTTACTAAAGGTTTTTCCACTCTAAGCTTTTCACTAGAAGTGGGGTTGGATCTACTTATCACTCATTCTCCTTATCTATTGGTTTCTTCCTCTCGAGCTATTTCAACTCCTATTAGTCCTAATGGTGACAGCCCTAACATTCTCTTTAGGATAAGGAGTTGAGTAGGGAGTTTGTTGCATAGTTGAGCCATTATTTGGCTTGACTCAGAAGCCAATTGTCCTACTTTGCTTCTCTATGTTTTGGATACTAGCTTTAGTATCCTTTTGAAAAGTTAAAGTACACGAGCAAGGGATTTAATTAACCATGTCTTCAAGGGAAATCCCTTGAGATTAAGTTTGAGGAGGGATAACATTATAAGAAGAATTGGGAACAAATCCTGAAGGGTACTTATAGTGAGGCTGTCTAGACCATTGATTTCCCCACTGAAAGTTAGGGTAATTTTTCCAGCCTTTATTGCAAGTGCTTGAGGAAGCATTATATCTTCCCTTTGATGGATTAGGAAAACCTCCTAAAACATTAACCCATTCACCCTTATAGAAGATAGTCATACATTAGTGATATGATTATATGCCATTAAAATTTTACATGCCCTAACTTATGCATTCATGTTATTGTTCCCAAAAAACAATTTCCCAACCAAGTTAGTAAAGCTATCTAATTTTCTTTTCAAGTGCATATGTACGTATGACACTAACTTTTCTATGTGTTTCACTTAGTTTGCCAAAATTGTGTGTGTTAGATGCCATGTCTGCGATCAACTCACGAGCAACTTGTGGAAAACAATACAACCAATCTTTAGCTGTAACTTGTAAACTAAAATGAAAAATACAAAACTTCATAACTTCTTCCTTAACATATTTAGGTTTCATATTAGAGAAAAATACATGAAATTCTTTTGAATAAATATGTAGTACCTCCTCGAGTAACCCTTTAAAAGTAGGCACCAATTGGATAAAATAAAAATGCAATTTTGATGTATTAGATATTTCATAAAAAAATGATGCACAAGGGTTCATTATACATAGTCACTTAAAGGTATTGGTAAAGACTGAGTTTACTTTCATGCATCTCGTGCATCACGTAGAAAAAACCAGCTTTAGTAGTTTTGCGCACTTTCTTGCACATGGTGTGCAACATGTTACGCAAATCTCAGAACCAAACTTCTTCACCTTCTAAGCCTTAACATTCACAATTTAGTTCCGGTACCTAAAACATGGAATAAGATGAAATGAGTAAATTTCATACCAATATAACACAAAATGCATTAAAAGACTAATTATAAAAGGTGTAAGAATGCAATATTTTAATACTTAACACATAAGTTGATATATAATTCCTTTCCAATTAACTTCAAGTAAGTTAATTAATTTTATATTTTTCCCCCAGTCCTTAAATTTAATAAATAAGTCTAACTAACTTTTTATATCTCAAATCTTCTAAAAAGCCCACACAAAAATTAGGCTTCACATAAAAAACGAATAAAAAACAAGTCCACCATACATAAAAAATCCTCCAAAGAAAATTACTGACTAACCAAACATTCCCAATCTACAATTTACGTTTACCTTTCAATAGGATTAGGAAAACCTCCTAAAACATTAACCCATTCACCCTTATAGAAGATAGTCATACATTAGTGATATGATTATATGCCATTAAAATTTTACATGCCCTAACTTGTGCATTCATGTTATTGTTCCCAAAAAACAATTTCCCAACCAAGTTAGTAAAGCTATCTAATTTTCTTTTCAAGTGCATATGTACGTATGACACTAACTTTTCTATGTGTTTCACTTAGTTTGCCAAAATTGTGTGTGTTAGATGCCATGTCTGCGATCAACTCACGAGCAACTTGTGGAAAACAATACAACCAATCTTTAGCTGTAACTTGTAAACTAAAATGAAAAATACAAAACTTCATAACTTCTTCCTTAACATATTTAGGTTTCATATTAGAGAAAAATACATGAAATTCTTTTGAATAAATATGTAGTACCTCCTCGAGTAACCCTTTAAAAGTAGGCACCAATTGGATAAAATAAAAATGCAATTTTGATGTATTAGATATTTCATAAAAAATGATGCACAAGGGTTCATTATACATAGTCACTTAAAGGTATTGGTAAAGACTGAGTTTACTTTCATGCATCTCGTGCATCACGTAGAAAAAACCAGCTTTAGTAGTTTTGCGCACTTTCTTGCACATGGTGTGCAACATGTTACGCAAATCTCAGAACCAAACTTCTTCACCTTCTAAGCCTTAACATTCACAATTTAGTTCCAGGTACCTAAAACATGGAATAAGATGAAATGAGTAAATTTCATACCAATATAACACAAAATGCATTAAAAGACTAATTATAAAAGGTGTAAGAATGCAATATTTTAATACTTAACACATAAGTTGATATATAATTCCTTTCCAATTAACTTCAAGTAAGTTAATTAATTTTATATTTTTCCCCCAGTCCTTAAATTTAATAAATAAGTCTAACTAACTTTTTATATCTCAAATCTTCTAAAAAGCCCACACAAAAATTAGGCTTCACATAAAAAACGAATAAAAAACAAGTCCACCATACATAAAAAATCCTCCAAAGAAAATTACTGACTAACCAAACATTCCCAATCTACAATTTATGTTTACCTTTCAATAGGATTAGGAAAACCTCCTAAAACATTAACCCATTCACCCTTATAGAAGATAGTCATACATTAGTGATATGATTATATGCCATTAAAATTTTACATGCCCTAACTTGTGCATTCATGTTATTGTTCCCAAAAAACAATTTCCCAACCAAGTTAGTAAAGCTATCTAATTTTCTTTTCAAGTGCATATGTACGTATGACACTAACTTTTCTATGTGTTTCACTTAGTTTGCCAAAATTGTGTGTGTTAGATGCCATGTCTGCGATCAACTCACGAGCAACTTGTGGAAAACAATACAACCAATCGTTAGCTATAACTTGTAAACTAAAATGAAAAATACAAAACTTCATAACTTCTTCCTTAACATATTTAGGTTTCATATTAGAGAAAAATACATGAAATTCTTTTGAATAAATATGTAGTACCTCCTCGAGTAACCCTTTAAAAGTAGGCACCAATTGGATAAAATAAAAATGCAATTTTGATGTATTAGATATTTCATAAAAAATGATGCACAAAGGTTCATTATACATAGTCACTTAAAGGTATTGGTAAAGACTGAGTTTACTTTCATGCATCTCGTGCATCACGTAGAAAAAACTAGCTTTAGTAGTTTTGCGCACTTTCTTGCACATGGTGTGCAACATCTTACGCAAATCTCAGAACCAAACTTCTTCACCTTCTAAGCCTTAACATTCACAATTTAGTTCCAGGTACCTAAAACATGGAATAAGATGAAATGAGTAAATTTCATACCAATATAACACAAAATGCATTAAAAGACTAATTATAAAAGGTGTAAGAATGCAATATTTTAATACTTAACACATAAGTTGATATATAATTCCTTTCCAATTAACTTCAAGTAAGTTAATTAATTTTATATTTTTCCCCCAGTCCTTAAATTTAATAAATAAGTCTAACTAACTTTTTATATCTCAAATCTTCTAAAAAGCCCACACAAAAATTAGGCTTCACATAAAAAACGAATAAAAAACAAGTCCACCATACATAAAAAATCCTCCAAAGAAAATTACTGACTAACCAAACATTCCCAATCTACAATTTATGTTTACCTTTCAATAGGGTAGTCCTTGCCTCAATGGGCCTAAGGGAGTTAACATCTAGTTAAAATGGTAGGAACTTTTCCTGTGCCAAAAGTTGTACCAAATGAAATGGAGCCCAAAGAGTATAACTTAAATACACTATTCTGGACCTCGATCTTCACTATCTACATTTTTTGAGGCAGTCATTATTCCTTTCAACAAGCTTAAGTCTCTATATATGCTAGTGAAAACTACTGGACCAAGCACTTCCTTTGTTCCTTTAGCAAGATGTATTACAATTGGGATAATATACTTACAAATTTTTTTTAATTAAGTGATTTTTTTGCTTTAATAAATTTTGACCTTCTGTCTGTCTACCTAAACCATACAAAGCTTTTACTTGGTAATTACTTCTTCTTCATAATAATGATTATCGGAAGCAGTTTAAACTATTGTAATTTTAGGCCCCATTTTATAAAAATAAAATTGAAGCATGAAGATTGAATTTTTTAAGTTTTGAATTCTGAATATTAAGTTTGGACACTAAATTTAAATTTGAATGATGAATTAAATGTTAAGTGGTAATTATATCCAAAAAAGTATGATTATTTGTAAAATAATATATATATTAAGATATCAAACTTAGTAACTAAGCGAAAAGTTTTCATTTAAAATTTACAACTACAATTAAGCACATTTTATAAAATTAAGTGATTTGTTAAAATTATAACAAAAAGCACTTATATATTAAATACTTAGTAATATATGTTATCAAACATACTTAATTAAATAAGCTTTTAACTAATAAATTTCAAGAGGTGAGAGAAACTTGTTTCTCTGTTGCCTCACCAAAGGTCATCCGCAAAGAATAAATGTGAAATCTTGGGGCCACTTCTTGCCACTTGGAATGCTTTTCTCCCTCCACCTCCTGAGTGATCTGCTCTCCAAACACCTTCGTACAAAGGATGAAAAAGTAAGGGGTCAATTAATTTAACAAATAATGCTTTAACTTTTGGTGTTCAATGTGATTGTGGGAAAAAATATCATAACAAGGGTTTATATTTTGGATGACCAAAGTATTATTAGGAAATTAAAAAAAATTAAGAAAGTTTACCATGTAAATAATCATGACTCCTTTAGAGACTTTTTTAAGAGAGCAAATTTTGTTATCTTTTTTAATTAAATTCTAATGTATGTTAAGTTTAATTGAAAAAAATAACTTCCTTTAATCTTTATTACGTATGCAAGGCTAAAGTGAAGACAAAGTAAATTTATAATGATGTTAATTGAGTGCGAAATAAGGGCGAAAAAGATTAAAGAATTAGAGTAAGTCAAAACCAATTGGTGATTAACCCAGAGACCCATGGAGACGTACTCTCAAAACACTTGCCGCGTAGGGACATTTTATCAGAAACATCTTCCGCGCATTGGTTATAATATTACAGTTTTATGTCTTTTTTGTAATATATTCAATACTTATTCTTTTCTTTTTTTGTTAGATACAATTGTTTAATTAACTAATTATACTTTTTTTTAATATAATTTTTTTGATATATTTATCTCGAAAAAACTCTAGTCAAAATTTTAAGAAATTCAAAACGCGAAATCTTAAAACGTCTTAAGGAATAGCCAACGTTGAAAAGTTTGACTAAAGATCGAACTGGCCAAGCTACTAGTTCATTAGTTCATCGGTTCAAACGGTCAAACCAGTGGTAGAACATGATATTACCTAATAAATATATAAATATAAATATATTAATAACTTCAGTTTACAAGTTATTAGATTTGCAATTCTAAATTTGTGTATAATTAATTGAATTAAATTCTTGTATAATTTAAATTTCATTAGAAAAATCACTTCGTTTACACTTTATTAGATTTGAAGGTTTAAATTAAGTGTAGAGAAAGTAAAATTATGAGAACTTTAATGTAGAACACAAATAAGGAAAAAAAGAAAAGCATTAGAGAAAGTTAGACACTATGGAATCATTGGACTTTGGTGGCACACACTAAGTGCCCCCAAAAGCTTCTTAAATGCCACGAAAACTCATTTGTGGCATTTATCCGGCTCTTTATTAAAATGCCACCGAAAGTTGTGTTGTTTTTTCTTGCACTTCATAAATGCCGCAGATATATTGGTCGCCCAACTTGTGGCACTTATCTAATGACACAAATTTGTTGAACGATATGATACTTTTTGTTGAACTTTTTGATAAATGCACAAAAGTATTTTAATTTTATTTAATCAAATACAATTTAATAATTTTTATTTTATTACGAAATTTGAACCCCAATAAAAATAAAATAAGTGACCATATATTGAACTAACATATCCCTTAGTATTGATTATTGAGTTATATATATACATATATATACACAATGTATGTATGTATAGATATATACTTGTCCATATATATATGTATATGTGTGTGTGTGTATATGTGTGTTAATTAGTGGCCTTTAAAAATTTGTGTAATATTTTTGTGGTATTATTTGAAACATTTAAGTTTGTACCATATTTTAGTACCATTTTTTGTGGCATTTGAGTTTGTATCATATTTTGTGGCATTTGAGTTCTTTCCATAATTTCGTGACATTTTTTTAATGAGATTTTCTTATATTTTGATAAGTTTGTAGCACTTTTATCTGATGCTTTAAAAAGTACCACAAAATTTGTGGCACTTTTAGAAAGTACCAACTATTGCAAATTTAATTATCTAAGTCAATCTAATTTGATGATTAAAATATTTTTACTAAATAACAAAAAACTAACTAAAACAAAGTCAAAAGCTTCTAAAAATAAACTATGAAGAAAAATCTAGGATAGGGGTTCACCACAAAGAACTCTATTAATACGGAATTAACTATCCTAAACTATTAATTATGTGATCAAAAAGGCAAATTATCCGAGGGTAATTATTGTCTTCCATCGAAGTACAATAATATATCTAAACCAAACTAACCTATATACTCATGGCGATTAAATTGAACTTTACCGATTAAGATTTTTTATAATCGTTTGCTCCTCAAGCAAAATTAAACTACTCTCTCGATATAAAAATTCCTGTTTAATTCTTACTCCTCCAATAATGGGTCTCACCTTTCGGTCGGTTCTTCACCCAATTATCTAAAATCAACAATTATAGCTAGGTTTGTAATAGCAGGCATTAAGAACACAAGAAATAAACAATGACCAACAATAAACACAACAAAATTGAATCAACCCCTCAACTAATAGAAATTCACTGGGCTTATCCCGTCCTAGATAAAGAAATTAACCACACATATCTGAACAATCAACTATAATCATCAACATACTCATCTTGCGCATAATTAATAAACAAATAAAAAAAGGACAGGAGAGAGAAAAAAAGAACTCTACTCGATGAATTGAATTCAAAATCTGAAGTGGAGCCTTCAAAAATTGTTGAAACAAGAAATTCTTGTTCTTCAATTGAAATCCTAAAAACCTATGTTCTTGGAAGAATAGAAAGAAAAGAAATGATAAACAAAGAAAGAGAGAAGAACGATAGCCCCTGAACCATCTCTGACTCCTCAGTGTTTTTCACCCTACACTATTACAATAATACCCTATAATGTGTCCTAATCATCCTTTAAAATAAAAGAATAAAAGAAAGAATAATAATAATAAATCAAACTTTTAAGTCTTCTAATATAATTGATGACATATTTTACGGGGGCGCGAGAAATTTTGCGTGCCCACGTAAAATGTCCCGAAATCTTTCAAATCTTGAGAGGCTTGAATAGCTGCGTAAATTTTTACCTCCCACACAAAGTGTCCAAACCCTTGAAGCTTCTTTTGGGGATTCAACTTAATTGTGAAGAGACTTGCTTGATGACACACAATGCTAAACTTCATAACTTAGGCCTTTTTCTTGTGCTCCTCTATTTATAAATCTATCCCCGAGTATTCCTTGATCCAGTCTTATACTATTTTCTGCAATTATATTCCTTATCATCCATTAAAATGGCAAAACTCCTTCACCCTGCAAAACAAATAAGGGTGAAGAAGTAATCTCATTCGTATAAAGGAAAATCAATAAAAATAAGTCATAAGTTCATTAAAATCATGACAAATGATGCTTACTATGACCATGAAAATTTAGTCCCTATCAAACTCCCCCAAGCTTAGATTTTACTTGTCCTCAAGGAAAATAAACTTAATAATACCAAGCAGAGTTGTAAAAACATGTGTAAATCCTCAACTAAGAGTTTCCATAAAAAATCAATTAGACAAATTCCAAAAGCTCATAGTTGAAAACGTACTAGTATCACGAACATAGAATCTTACGACAAACTATCCCACATGATTAGAGTAACAATATGCTAAACCTTCACTTGCTACATGAACACTCACACTGCAAAGGATAATTTTTTTTCTCAATTACCCACTCAATAGTCATGGTCTAATTTAAGCTTGCCCATTATTTCATCTCTCCTCCAAATAAAATGACAAAAACACAAGCAAGTCAAGAAGCCATTAGTCACATAGGTTGTAACGTAGCTTGGATTAAAAGTAGGATAAACATTTTGGAAATATAGCTTAAAGAGCCAAAAGAACAATAGAGAAAAGTTCAACAAACTCCTACTACACTATAATCTCCAGTTACAAATCCCGACTTCTAAAATAAACCAAAACACTTTTGTAACATCATGTGAAAGATAAACATCAATGCCCACCAATGTAAAAGAAAAAAAAAAACATAAGGGAAATCACACACTCATAAGAGGAAACGATGAAATCAAATCGGCTAATTATTATGACAAAGAAGATACTTTAACATACAATATTTTTCTGATTTCTTTTTTTTCTAATTTGTTTCTTTTTTCTTTAATTTTTCCTTTTTTTGCCATTTTTAAATTAAATAAAATGACATCATGAAGTAAAATAACTACAAAAGCCACAGAGTTCTAGGCATATACAAACATCTCCGTAATAATTTGATATTGTTCCCATAGTCCTTAAAGTTTATAAATTAGTCTAACTAACTTTATATATTTCAAATCTTCTGAGAAGCCCAAACAAAAATTGGGCTTCACATAAAAACTTGCAACAAAAATAACGTCGCCATATATAAAAATTGAAGCGTAATGTTTGAATTGTTCAAATTCTTAATTACTAATTTTAAGTTTAACTAGTGAATCTGATTCTGAATGTGAATTAATTAATAAGTTGTAAATATATAAAAAAAAGTGTAATAATTTGACAAATAATATACATATTCTCAAAGTTCACAGTTAATAAAAAAATTTCTCTTAAAGTTTACAATTATAATTAAACACATTCTAAACAATTAATTGTTTGAAAAATTTAATCTAACACACTTAAGTATTAAGTGCTTAATGATATATATTATCAAACGCACTTAATTCAATAAGCTCTTAACTAATAAAATTTAGGTAAATTAATTTAACAAATAAGGGATTAACTCTTTGGTATTCAATGTGATTATAGGAAAAAATACCATAACAAGGATTTTTATTTAGGATGACCAACGAGTTCTCTTTTTTTTTTTTTTTAGGATTACCAACATATATTAAGAATTTTTCTAAAAAAAAGTAAGAAAATTCAATATTTAAATCATCATTACCCTTTTAGAGACTTTTCTAAGAGAGTAGATTTTGGTATTTATTTCAATTAAATTCACGTGTATTTTGAGTTTAATTGAAAAAAATAACTTTAATCTTTATTAGATTTGCAAGGCTAAAGTGAAGAAAAAATGAAATTATAATGACTTATAGAGGTGATTACTTTTTGTCAAATGAAGACCTTTTAAGTTTTATTTATTAATCCTTGACAGTAGTACTCATTTAATTTCTAGAAATATTTTATTTGATTTATTTATTTTCCCTTTTTTCCTTAAGTTTTAGAATTGTAAGGGAAAAAACCATGCTCATCCTTTGTAATTTCTTGCATTAAATAGAAGTGGAAGGAAAAATTTATGTTAACACATCCAAAGGAAGGATAGAAAGAAAGCAAAATTAAAAAGAACAAACAGAAAAGAAGGGGTGGCTGACGTGGCATTTGAATCCATGTGTATTAGTGAGTTTTCTTCCAATCGAATTTGAATTTCACTAACTAATATACCTATATAGTGGGGCCACAAGCCAAGGGCTTGCTCTTGAGTGATTAAATATCAAAGGAGAGAGGAAGCCACAGGAACCATTGAAGGTATTGAAGCCGTATATTCTTTTTCAAGAATTTGTTTTTTTCTTTTCTTTTAACAATGAATTAATTTTCCGTTTATAATCGTATTGTTTATTTTATTTTGGGAGAATTTACTAGAATATTTATGTGTTTATATGTTCTTGGGATGATTATTTATTTCATTAGGTTAAGTTTTGGTAATTTTCCTTGTAGAAAAAATTATTTAGTTTAATTGGTACTTTTATCCATGCATAATTATTATAGTTTTGAGTATGATAGATATGTAATTTTTGCAAGTATATTTTTAGTTTTAGAATGAATAGTTCATGCTAATTATAAATGAGATATGTCATAGAATTGAATAAATCCTGCTATTGGCTAGATGATGGGTAATATCATGCATTTAAGCATAATATGTTTCTTTAATGAATCGAAATTTGTAACCTACATCATCACATAAAACGTCTAATCTTTTTTTCCTAAATAAAATTAAATCATTGATATATAGTTTAGTGGTGGATTCAAGGTTCTAAATTATCTCTATTAGTTAAACATTTGTTAGTTTTTAATTTGGTTAGTTTATTTATGAATTTTAATTAATTGAGATATAATATTAGCTAAAAAAATTTATAATTTTTATAAAATTAATTTAGTAAGATAATAATTTACGTAATTATGCCTTTCTTTGTGGTTTGACACCTTTTTACTAATTGTATTACATTTATCTTGTGCACTTACAAGTATTGGGTTTAAAATTTGTTAGAAAAATTCCAACCAATGACTTTAATTTAGTGTGAAAATCAAGGAAAAAAAGACAAAAGAATTAGAGTAAGTCAAAACATCCTGAGAATCAAACCCAAGCTCTTAGGGACTATCAACTTGCGAGGGACCGTGTCCGTAGAGTACCTAAGGATCATGCTCGGTATGGTTACTCCTACATTATATCATATGCTTTTGCTGTTACTTCTTATGTTGAAGAAAAAGAACCCTTGTGTTTTTCTGAAGTTTGAAAAGTCCAAATCGCACTTTATGGTTATGTGCTATGGAGGAAGAAATGTTTTCTTTAAGCAAAAACAAAACCTGGGTTCTTGTTCCAAAACCTTCAAAACAAAAACTTGTTGACTGCAAATGGATTTTTAAAATAAAGGAGTCTGAGTCGTCTAATGAACCTCCTAGGTTCAAGGCTAGACTTGTTGCAAAAGGTTTTTCACAAATTGAGGGCGTTGATTTCAACGAAATTTTTTCTCCTGTTGTTAAATACAAAACAATTCGGATTATTCTTGCCCTTGTTGCTTTCTATGATCTTAATCTTGAACAGCTTGATGTGAAATCTGCCTTTTTACATGGTGACCTTGAGGAAACCATTTCTATGCGTCAACCACCTGGTTTTGAAGTAAAGGGTAAGGAACATATGGCATGTCTTCTAAAAAAGTCCTTATATGGACTTAAACAGTCACCAAGACAGTGGTACAAGAGGTTTGATTCTTTTATGTCCAAAATTAGTTTTTCAAAAAGTAATTATGATAGTTGTCTTTACTTTTCTGGTAATAATGTGGATTTTTCTATTTATCTGTTGCTGTGTGTGGATGATATACTGATAGCTTGTCGTCACAAAGCTAAGATTGATGAACTGAACTCGCTGCTAAAATCAGAGTTTGATATGAAGGATTTGGGTGTGGCATCCAAAATTCTTGGGATGAATATTTCTAGAGACAGACCTGATCGTACTCTCTTCATATCCCAAAAGCCTTTTCTTCAAAAGATAGTATCCAAATTCTCTATGAAACTTTGTAAACCCGTTACTACTCCACTTGTTATTCACTTGAAACTTTCCTACAAAACTTGTCCTAAAACTGAAAGTGAAATGAAAGATATGGCCAATATTCCATACTAAATAGCCATAGGCTCAGTCATGTACTCAATGATATCTACCTGTCCAGACACTGCTTTCTCCGTAAGCCTTCTTAGTAGATTTATGTCGAATCCCAAAAGAGATCATTGGGCTACTCTTAAGTGGCTTTTAAGTTATCTAAACGGAATCGTGGATCGGGATTTACAATACCATAATTGGTTTTATTTTTAATTAATTGGATTTGTTGACTCTGATTTTGCAGGTGAGAAGGACGGTAGAAAATCTACCACTTCATACTTCTTTACCGTTGCGGGTAATTGCATCTCGTGGAAGTCCCAACTTCAGCCAGTAGTTGCTTTATCAACTACTGAGGCTAAATATATTGCAACAACAGAAGCAGTTAAAGAAGCAATCTGGCTTCAAGGGTTATTGAGTGAATTGAATCTTTTAAATTCAAAAGTCAATACTTACACTGATAGTCAAAGTTGTTTACATTTATGTAAAAATCCGGTCTATCATGAACGGACAAAATATATTGATGTCAAATACCACTTTATTAGAGAAAAGGTCTCTAGTGGTGTTGTTGACATAGATAAAGTTAGTACTGATAATAATCATACTGATTTTGGTACTAAAATTGTAAACACTAATAAATTTATGTTTTACAGGGACTTTCTACATGTGCAAACTGTTTGACTCAATCTGAGTCATCTTTTTCAGGGATGGAAAAATTTTGTTCGAGATGGAGATTGTAGCCTTAACAGCTCTTTTATCACCAATTTTTCCCTTTTCCAGCACAATTCTCCCTCATTTATTAGCCCTGCGATGCTTTGGGCCTCAACCGAGATTGATAGGCTTCTTGTGCTCTGCTTGGGCTGCCACTTGGGCCGTCCTTCTTGCTGTCTATTGTTTGGGCTACCTCTTTGACCGAGTCCATCTTCTTGTGCCTCTGGGCCGCCCATTGACCGTATCTTCCGCGAGATACCCGCGGCCTGGGCTGGCCACCCGAGTCGCTTGTTGGTGACCCGCGCGACCATTCGGCTGGCTCCTTCTTAATGATGGTCTCCACAATTTTACTCATAGTCACTCTCGATCTTCTCTATGCCGTTTCACTCTCCTTGAGTCTTTTGGAGTCTTCAAGACCCCATCTTTTCTACTCCTCTTTCCCAGTTGGTTATGTCGTTGTTGTTCTCTCTGTCTTTACAGCTTTGTCTTCTGTCACCATTATTATCTGTTGGTGAGTTTGAGAGAGATAGTCGTGAGGAAAGAAACGAGAGAGAAATAGAGATCGTTCGGTTGCCAGTGATTCTTCCCAGTTTGAGGCTCTTATCTGAGGGTTAGAAACCCGATCATCATCCTTTCTTACCACCATCGCCTGGACGCGGCTACGCCGCTGCTCGACGACTGTTCTTCGTTGAATAACCCCTCGGTTCTGTGCTCTTCGGTCATGCCTTTGATTTTCTGTTGGACGACTGTCCAATAGTGCTGAGCAAAACCTTTCTTTATTTTATTAGGTTATTTTTGTTACTGATTTGGGTGTTGTTTTCCATATTATTCTTTGAGTGATTCTGTCCTGCAGAAAGATCAAATCTTTCTGCTTTCTTTCCTTTTTCTGCTGTATTTTATTATTAAATTTGTAATAGTAATAGATTTTGTAATAGTAATTAGGAGGTTCTCTCCTACAGTAATAAAGCATAAATTTTTTTTCCAGTAGCTACGGCTCTCCCTAGACCCTTTATTGCTCCGACACCATACCTCCACAAATTAAACTATTGTCGTCCTTTTATTCCTAGTCAAAAACTTTTTTCAAACATTTATTGTACCCATAAACTACTTACATTAATGCACTTATGACAAACTACACTAAATGACGTGAAATTTTTCAATATAGTTTAGGCATACCCCTGTATATATGCCCCTTATTAAGGCATTACTATACAACTAAAACCTAGAGTACACATGCCGCAAATACACATCTCCATTATCTTCCAATCGAGATCCCCTAAAATTCCTCTTTTGAAATATTTACCTCTTTAAGAATTAAAGTACTTTTACAAAAGGGTCCACGTGCATGGTGCATGGCTAAAATATGTCGAAAAGCACCGCATTGAGTATAGTTTTTCATACAAGCAAAATTTTAAATACTCTATAGGTATAAATGTGTTAAAAGAAAGTTTTTTGCTATGAAAAAAAATGGCTAGTTTTTATGTAGGTCATTTCTCAATCGTCAATGTTCATTTGTAATTCAACACTACAGTTTACAAAATATAGTCTTTTTTTATGATGTATATACCAATGATACCTTAGAAACAAGAATTTGATCCCATATCTCAAATGAATAAATATTTGAATACTCCATGTTACAAAATAGAAATGAATATGAATAGAATCTATATACCCTATATATTACATAACTAAGAAAAGCAAATAACGTGCACAAAATAATCAGAACTAATATTTATAGTTATTCTTCCATTTGAGAAATTAGTTATAAATACCTATGAACAATTTTAGCTTTTCAATTTAGAAAAAAGAATTTTAGTGATATTTTTCCAACCCAAAATAGCAATATATTGTGGAATCTGAATTTGAGCTCAGGTGATGTCAGAGTTGAGGTTAATATTGTCATTTTTTAAGCGAAACATGGGTAATTTTGTAGCGTTAAGTAAAAGGATGAGGTCTTATAGGGTTAAAAAGGCAGGAGCTGAGGGGGTTAAGTGGGGTAAGTGGCAACATATATTACCTTTCATTTCACATGTAAACTTAAAAAATAAATTATCCTCTACCTAAAAATATGGTTATAAACGAAAAAGCTAAAAAATATGCATGTCCATTTTTATAGGAAAATTTTCAATTAAATTGCATAGTAATGTGTTTGTTTTCATGGAACGTTATAAAATATTTTGGGGCATCCTCCAATACAGTAATAAGGCCTTAAAGAATGCAAAAGACAAAGTTGTAAATAGGTAATAGTCCTAGCATTGATGAAAACCTATTTCAGAAATAAATATTTAATAGTTATTCGAGAGAAATAAGTAAATGATTGTATATATCTGTTATAGATTTTGAAAAGTACTAGTGGCCACCATTTGTAGAAAGATAACCAAAGATCCATATAGAATAAGGAGAGATGTAATTCAGCATTTAAAATTCCTATAAGCAAATGATACTATCAAAAAAGAAATTAAACTAAGCTAGAAAGCACCTTCCCAAACTGTTAGTTGTCATCTCTTTGAGTTCTTGCTCTTTTGGGATCCCTAGCTTCTCTTCTTTGTTGCAGAAAGTTGAAATGATCCACATAGCTATTGCTTCTCTTGGTGTCAATCCTAGCAATGTGTTTCTTCCTTTAGCTATGTTCTCTTGACCAATTTCTACTTCAATATTTCGGGTTTCAAGAGGAGAGTCTGGATGATAGTTTAAGTCAATAGTTTGATTCCTGCAAGAAGCCACTGGTAGATCATTCAAGTCAATAATTTCATTTCAGGTGGAAGATTCTAATACATTGTGATTCTTGAGAGGAGATTCTGGTAGATCATTCGTATCGTTTTGGTACATGGTGGGATGATTTTGTACACTTTGACCCTTGTAAAGAGACTCTGGTAGATCATTCTAGCTATTTTGATACATGGGGAGACATTTTGTTACTCTTTGAACCTTGGAAAGAGATTCTTGTACATCATATAGGCTATTTTGGTACATAGTGAGATATTCTGGTAGACTTTGACCATTGAAGAAAGACTCTGATAGATCATTCGTGCTAGCGGCTTCTTTGATCTTTGGAGAGAAGCCCGGTGGGACATCTGGATAATTATCTTCTTCTTCTTCTTCTACTTTAATATATTGCTCATTCGAGGCATGTCTACTAATTTTAAGAGCCTCAGTTTCAATGTTAAGCCCTAGGATTTGTTCTGGATTCCAAAAGTACTTTCTTCCATTGTGTAAGCACTTTTATCCTCTTCGAATCCAGCAAGCTTTTGTTGGAGCCAAAACTTAGTTCCTCCGTCAATTTAAGTAACGAACGCTCACCTCTTGTTTGGACAATCTTGATAGAAAGTTTATTGATTGCTTAATACTTAAAGGCTAACTATAATTTACAAGTGAGACTTCGATACTCATATTTGAAGAAGTTTCCAATCCCCAAAGATCTTTATCATATCCAAATTGAAGCGCTACATGATGTGGATTATACACCTCTTCATATTCTATACCAATAAGAACACACATTCTTAAGCATCGAGTAAAAGATTTTCATTCTTCGTAGAAATATTTTCCGATGGATATCCTTGTTTCTTTTTCCTTGTAAAATTTCGGAAATAACAAATTATTTATGTTTAAGCAATAAGGTCTCCGTAGAAAATCCTCACAAGAAGAATTAATGATTGGCCTAACATTCCCAATCTCAAATTTTTGTTTACCATTCCATAGGACAGCCCTTGGCTTATAGACCTATGGAGTTTGCCTATAGTTGAAATGGTAGGAACCTTTCCCATGCACATAATTTAACAAAATGAAATGGAGCCCATATTGTATAACTTAAATACACTACTTCTTGACCTCGATCTTCACTCTCCATGTTTGTTGAGGCAGTCATTATTCCCTCCAACAAGCTTAAATCTCTATATATGCTAACTAAAACTACTAGACCGAGCACTATTTTTGTCCCTTTAGCAGAGTGTATTGCAATGGGAATAATATACTTATCAATTTTTGTAATTTAATCCATCGGAAAAATAAACCTTGAAAGCAAAGACACATGAAAAGCTTCATGCTCAAATTGGCATCCAAGTTTCTTGAATGAGTCTATCCACTTGATATGAGTACTCTTAGCTTTCATTTTCTCAAACTTGTCCAATTTTTTTTTTAAAATTTCCTTAATTTTGATTGTATCTTTTCCATCATGGAGTAAAAGAAAAAGAACTACCTAGTAGAGAGAACCCACAAAAAATGATCACATCTTCAAATGTGATGGATGCTTCGCCCCAAGAGAAAACAAAAGTATTCGTTTTAATACACCATCTTTCTGCTAACCCAAAAATCAGGTCATCATTTCTTAGAAACTCATACTTACAGCACAAAATAACCTCAAGAATCCCAACTTTCCTCCATAACAAATGGCATTTTGGAAACTTTTTATCAACTCATTTGTTCCACTCCTGTAACTGATGCTGCCACCCATTGAAGACCAAATCTATTGACCACTTTGATTTGGGGGAAAGGATAAGCAGTTTCAAGCTTGCATCTTCAAGTGAAACAACTTTTTTCAAGAAATGGGCATTCTTTCTTGAAGGAGGTCCGCCAGTATGTAAAAATAATACCATCAACTCTTCTCTTTCCTCAATGATTAAGTCATCTACTAAGGGGGGAAAAATATATGTACTTACATCTTCATCCGAATATGGTTGTAGAATCCACAAATATAAAAGATTATCTTTATATATCATACAATTGATTTTTATTTTTAACATCTATTTGCTTATTATCTAGCATTAAATTAAATTTAAGAACTAACTCAAATAAGAGAGAAGATTTTAGTTTTAAACTAGTGAAGATTATTTTTTTCTATTTTATTGTAGATTGAAACAAGTGGAGATTTCTTTCTAGCGCTTTGTAGAAAGTAAATTATTTCCAAGAGAGTATGCGAAGTTAAAAAAGAAAAAACAATTTCATTTTGAACTTCAATCCAAATACACCATTTCTTGTATTAAATACCTTGTTTATCCCTCCAACTAGAAATAAAAAATCAATATATATTAAACAACACCTTATATAAGAAAATCTTAGAACAAAAGAAGAAAACCAAATTATCATTTTCCTCCCCTGAACAATTAACATCCCTGCTCATCCTATATATGTAAAATAACTATTTCCTCATCCTTTCTCTTCTCTTCTCTTCTTCTTTCCTCACCCAACCATCTCCATAGAAAGAAAATCTAGAAATACATAAGTATTTTGAACTTATGGCAAAGCAAAACACTAAAATCGACAGTCGAAAATCCCATTTTGTTTCAAAATCCACATACCCTCATAGAGCTGGAAGAGCATGATTCTAATAAGTAGAAATTTTTGCAGCCATGGAAAGGTTAAAATCTAATTGTATCACCCTTTAGCAAGTTGCTTCATTGACATCATGTATTAATTTAAAAAGAAGAAAAAAAGAATCAAACTACTCAGTGTTTCTTCTTCAAATTCATGCTACTTTCCTCTGTTATCCATTGCTCTCCCTTTTCTCTTATTATTAAGATTCTATATCTGACCAAGTAACGGTAAGGAAGTTTCATTTCGAATTATAAGCCTTCCACAATTTTGGGAAAAGGATTTGAGGATGAGTAATAGAGAACTAATGAGTGAGAAAAAAAGAGGGAGATGAGAGAAGTAGTGGTGAGACTAAGTATTGGCTATAGCTCTACGGGAAAAGGACATTTATAGACTGGCAAAATTCGTCTCTATTTGGAAAAATTTCGTCCCTAAATTATTTTGGAGACAATTCGGAGACGAAATAAGTAACAACAATACTTTTTCATTTCTTTTAGTGGATCCCTATAATTTTGAGGGGATATTCACTTCTACCTTTTTAAAGATGTCTAAAACATTTTTTTTTTTCAAACCCTCCTTCCTATTCATTGCAAATCTATCAGGAAAGAGATGTTTGACCTTAATAGGAGTAGGTGACTCTCCTACCTTAGGATTTTCCACCATAATCTCTTCACTTCTCCTTGTCTATTGGCTTCTTCCTCTCAAACTCTTTGAACTCCTATTAGTCCTCAAGGTGATGGTCCTAACATTCTCTTTAAGATAAGGGGTTGAGCAGGGAGTTTGTGGGATAGTTGAGCCATTATTTGGCTTATTTAAGAAGCCAATTATCCTACTTTGCTTCCCTATGTTCTAGATACTAGTTTTATTGTCCTTTTGGAAAGTTAAAGTACACGAATCAAGTGATTTAATTAAGAATGTCATCAAGGGACGTCCCTTGAGATTAAGCTACTTATTTTATGTAATGAAGAACATGGCAAAAATCATAGTAGTTCTCAACATGTAATAAAATTTTACATAGCGAAGCGTAGTATCAGAAATGTTAACGACATATGCTTAAAGATCAAGGAGCAATGGATTTATTAACATGATTCATTAACATGAAAAGTCACCGAAATAAAAACTAGATGATAATTTGGAGTAGGTAGGAATGGTTGCCTAGCATCAGTAGAATTTCACAAATTCGAAGATGACCTCCAACCCCTAGTACTTCTATGACCTCTACCTCTACCCTACTTGAATGCAGTTGAATGGGAATTTGAGGAATGAGAATATGCAGGATGGACAAACTTGTCTGCTTTTTGTTTTTCATGAAAAACAATATGCAAGATTCCTATCTATTTAGCTGGTTAGATATCAAGATTTATCGAACCAAAATTCACAACAAATCATGATTATCTAGAAATTGATGAGAATGCCAGAATAAATATTTAATATTACAAATTTCTTATATTATTTAATTATAAATTAATATTTTTTTTGTACTTAATAACTAATTAGAGAAAAATACATTAATATTTACACAAATGAGCATAATTTTCTACTACAATAAAGCATAAATTTTTTTTGAGGAACTACGGCCGACCCTAGCCCCTATGTTGCTCCACCGCTGTACCTTCAAAAATTAAACTTTTGCCGTCTTTTTATTCATAATCAAAAACTTTTTTCAAACATTTATTGATCCCATAAACTATTTACATTATTGCACTTATGACAAACTACACTCAAGACGTGAAGTTTTTCAGTATATTTTAGGTATCCCCTACAAATATGCCCCTTATTAAACCATTGCATGACAACTAAAACAAAGCATACACATTCAACAAATACACATCTCTGTTATCTTCAAATAGACATCACTTAAAAATTCTTGTTTTGAAATATTCACCTCTTTAAGAATAAAAATATCTTTAATAAAGGGTCCACGTGCATGGTGTATGCCTAAAATGTGTCAAAAAGAATCACATTGATTATAGTTTGTCATAAAAGCAAAATTTTAAATAATCTATAGGTATAAATTTGTTAAAAAAAGCGCTTTTGCTATGAATAAAAAATAACTAGTTTATACATAGCTCATTTCTCAATCCTCAATATTCATTTGTAATTCAATACTATAGTTTACAATATATAGAGCCTTCTATTTTATTATATATATACCAACAATACCTTGAAACAAGACTTTGATCCCATATCTCAAGTGCAAAATCATATGCTCAATTGTTCTTTGAGAAACATACAACCTCTGCAATCTAGTTGTTAGCAGAGGACAATACATCTTCTTGTATGGAATGACTTTGGACTTCTTATTCTTATTTTTGTTTCTTCGCATGTAATGATCATGGCCACAAAACTTGTACTGACGTATTTGTGCATCCTCATTCCAATAAAACATACATCCATTTAAACATATATCAATCTTTTGCACCCGCATATTCAAACCAGACGTTAATTTTTTGGTCCGGTTCTAATCATCCAATGCCTTATTTCCTCCAGAGAGTGTATCCGTCAAGAATTGTGATATTTGATCAAAGCACTTTCCAGACATGTTGTTCTCTAACTTTATGTTCAACAACTTCGCCATTGCAGATAATTGTGAAGACTTTGTACACCTTTAATACAACAGTGTATCAACAAATTTCAACATGTCATAAAACTGTTGAGCTTCAGGATTAGGTGCCTCCTCATAATTGTAGTACGCTGCATTGATTCAAAATCCAGACTAGCGGAATAAAAAATATCCTTACTGTAAGTGCTGCTTTCAACATTTCTTGTAACACTACCTCCCCTAATAATCGGTCAATAACCCACAGAGGGTTCTTCATGTGCAGTCCGATTAGGATAATTACTTAAAAACCTGATTTATAAATATGCAATTTCACATTATCCTCTTTAAGATACTTTAAGTTCTTGCATTTTTCACACGGACATCGTAACTCGTTAGTTGTACCAAGACCGTAATTCAGATATAAGTTCACAAACTGCTTCACACCTAGGTGAAACTCACTATTAGTCCCCATAACTTCAGGCACAGTTCTTCTATACATCCAACTACGATCCTCCTTCATAACTTCACGAAACAAAACGTGCATTTTAACATAAGACTTTATAAGTCCGATACCTACAGATGAAGAGTCCAAAATTAGAACTCATTCTTCATTAAGTATTACATTTAAGGTATTTAAATATGTTCTATGAAATATTTATAGTTTAAGAGTTTTATATTTAAGAGTTTAAAGACTTCTCTAACCATTTGAGTATTACAAATCATTAGAGATTAAGATTTTAAGACTTTTATGTTTAAACTTATAGATTAAGAGGTTAATCAATTCTATAATCATTTCTCCATTAGAAATAAATCCAAATGTTTTAAAGATTAAGAATTTAAGAGTTTTATTAAAAGATTTTACATTTCAACTTATAGATTAAGAGGTTAAATAATTCTATAATCATTTGAGTATTATACAACTGTACATCAAATGTGTTTCCCGAAAATTTCCAAAACTAATTAACCAAACTTAAGAGCTTAAGAACCAAGACTTTTAAAATTTAAATGTTATAGAAATTTTGACAGATACTACAAGAATTCAATGAATTACTGACCGACAATTTGGTTAGTAATCGATTTCTAGAAGACAAGTACTGAGCGACCACCGATAGAAATGGTAAGTCGCAGTATTTTGGTCCATGATTGGCTGTAACGGAATAAAAAGTGGGTCGTCCTTTTGCCAATCGAATTTCCGGAGTTACCGACTGAATGTTTGGTCTGTAACTTTATTTTTCTTAATTATAAAATAAAAATTAAATATTAAGTTACTAACTGATATTCAGTAGTTACCGACCGAATATTTAGTCAGTAACTTTATTTAATTTCTTAAAAAATAATTATTTACCACCGAATATCGATCAAGTAACTTTTATTTTTTTAAAAAAATTTTATTCATAATTATAAGTATCCACCTTAAATTAAAAACCAACAAGAGAACAAATAATATAAAATGGACAAAAACGATTATAATGCAATCAATATATATCATACGAATATATAAAAAAGTCTAAAATACATCATATGATATCAAAGTCTAATATATAAAAATACAAAAAAAATATCATAAAGCCAAGGCAGGTGGAAGTGGAGGTGGGCTAGAGGATGGAGGACCGATCAATGGCTGAGATATAGCGTCATTATCCGGCAGCGGGAAATTAGGGAAGAGAGTGGGACCGAATCCAACCGCACTCCACACTGAGATGTGAATGATGTCATGAAGCCAACGAACTTGTGCTGTGCCTGTTGCTTATATCCCCACCACCTCCTCTTCCTCTTTATACAGGCCCCGTGGACTGTAGCGGAAGATATCGAAGGAACCGATGATGAGCTGCTACTACCCCCCGATGCTCCACGATAAAGGCTGCGGACTGTGAGGTTAAACCGTAGATATGGCCCTTGTTGCTACCACTGGCATCCTCAAACATAAACTGCTCGTCAGTCGGAATGGGCGAGCAGGTCTCAAGATAAAGACGTTCTACGTTCGCCTTCAACTCCTGATACAAAAAAGAGATTAATAAGTAATTGTTAAAAAATATACAATAAGCATAGAGTAGTAAATGATGATATGAGTAATATTGGTTTAAAACTATTAAAGAACCTCATGAAAAATTGGTCAGATTGTGTATCGACCCATTATCCCTTCTGTTGATGCAGTAGGACATACATTTTCGACTGTGCGAAGGCCTCACCCATTTTTCTCGCTACAAACATAAATGAGTTTTCAAACATAAAGGTCATTAAAATACTATAAATTATACAAAAAGATGGTTTTAAGTTGAAAAATAACAATTAAATATGGAAACGAAATTGACTTACCCACTCAATCAAAGACCTAGACCCGCTGGTGTGCTTGCCCAGCCCCTTGCCACCATGCCCCTATATCTAGCTCCCCTGTGACATCTCCTGCCTCTTCTTGTATGCCCCCAAGCCCCATTCATCACAAAGACTCATATACTATGTTGCAGTCATCCATTGGGGCTGATACTCGTCGAAACGCACCTTGTACATCAAGTCCTTCTATCGTAATGAGGCCCGTTTCTGCCAAGCATCCCAAATGGCATGCTCATGCATCGGCCCCATTGATACCTTATCTGCAACAACACATAATTTTTTAATCAATATAAGTGTATTTATTTAAAAGTTCATGTAGTTACTTTTATATAAACACTTACCCCAAACACTGTATACAACATGTTCTTTATTCTATCTTGGACCTTCCCAAAACTCGAATATGCCTCAACATAATTTGCCTTCATGATTTTAGTAATCACCTTTTCACAGTAAGAACGGTTGCCTAGCATCAGTTAAATTCCACAAATTCGAACACGACCTCCAACCTCTAGTACTTCCATGACCTCTACCTCTACCCTAATTGTATGTATTTGAATGGAAATTTTAGGAATGAGAATATGCAGGATGGACAAATTTATCTGCTATTTTGTTTTTCATGAAATAGAATATGCAAGATTCCTATCTATTGAGCAATTAGATATCAAGATTTACCGAAGCAAAAATCACAACAAATTATAAATATCTAGAAATTGATGAGAACGCCAGCATAAATATTTATATTACAAATTTCCTATATTAGTTTTTGTACTTAATAACTAATTAGTTTTTATTTATTTCGGAGAGCTGTTAGAGAAAAATACATTAATATTTACGTAAATGAACATATTTTTCTATCGCAATAAAGCATAGTTTTTTTTAGGAGCTACGGCGCACCTTACCCTCTTTATTGCTTCACCACTGTACCATCACAAATGAAACTATTGCCATCTTTTTATATATAGTCAAAAACTTTTTTCAAACATTTATTGTACCCATAAACTATTTATATTATTGTACTCGTGACAAACTATACTAAACGATATGATGTTTTTCAATATATTTTAGGCATACCCCTGTATATATGCCCCTTATTAAGCCATTGCTGGATAGCTAAAATGAAGAGTACACATGCAACAAATACATATATATGTTATCTTCAAATAGACATCACCTAAAAACTCATATTTTGAAAAATTCACCACTTCAAGGACAAAAATACCTTTACTAAAGCATCCACATACATGGTGTGTGCCTAAAATGTGTCAAAAAGGACCACATTAAGTATAGTTTGTCATGCTAGCAAAATTTTACATAATCTATAGGTATAAATTTGTGGAAAAAAGGGTGTTTGCTATGAATAAAAAATAACTAGTTAATATATAGCTCATTTCTCAATCCTCAATGTTCGTTTGTAATTCAATACTATAGTTTACAAAATATAGAGCCTTCTTTTTTATTATATATATACCAATGGTACCTGAAAACAAGACTTTGATCCCATATCTCAAATGAATAACTATTTGAATGCTCTATGTTACAAAACACAAATGAATATGAATAGAATATGTATACCCCATATATAACGTAACTAAGAAAAGAAAATAACATATACAAAATAATCAGAACTGAACATTTATAGTTATTCTTTCGTATGAATAATTAAGTATAAGTAGTTATGAACAATTTTAGCATTTTAATTTATAAAAAAAGAATTTTATTATTATCTTTAGAAACATGAACTTTTTTGTGTGATTATTTTTGTCCAAATAGCAAATATATGGTGGAATCCAACTTAGAGCTCAGGTGGTGTCAGAGTTGAGATTACTAATGTCATTTTATAAGCAAAATATGGGTAATTTTGTACCATTAAATAAAAAGATGGGGTCTTATAGGGTTAAAAAGGCAGGAGTTGAGGGAGTTAAGTGGGATAAGTGGCAACATATATTACCTTTCATTTCGCATATGTTTTTAGCTTTTTTGTTTATAACTATACTTTGAGGTCGAGGGGAGCATGTAAATTTATAGCTAATTTCTGAATAAATAACATTGTAATGTTTTTGTTTCATGGAACATTATAAAATATTTTGGTGCATCCCCCAATACAGTAAGAAGGCTTTAAGGAATGCAAAAAGAAAAGTTGTAAACAGGAAGCTACCTCTTAAAGGAAAAATTCAAAGACATTATTCCAAGCCTGGACCTTATCGATTATCCCACACAATCACAAGTTATATTTTAACCGACCGGACTTGTTGATGGAAGAGAGCAGCAGAGGTAGATGTTCGAAGCGAATGATATGTTACAACTTGACTAGAGAACAAAAAAAAATGGTGCTTGATTGGGTTAAAGAGTTGCAACTATTAGATTGATATGTATCTATATTACCCAGGTGTGATGATTATAAACACATGAAGATGACTGGTATGAAAAGCCATGATTATCATGTATTCATGAAACGACTTATGCCCATCATCTTTAGAAAGCTCCTTCCTATGAAAGTGTGGAGTTTTTTTTGCCTAGTAGAGTCTCTTCTACCGAATAAAAGGATTTTCAGAAAGAAAAGAATAAAAGAGTACCTAACAATTAGACTAAAATAATGGAAAAACTCTTTCAATTCGAATTTTGGAATGATGTATTCAAAACTAATTCAGTGGAAAGCTTTAGAAAAATCATTGAATTATTGGTTGGGTCTCAACTCGACTATTAGGATTACCACTATCTCTAGGCGAAAAACCACTATTCTTGTAACAGGTTAGAGAAGAACCACTTCTCTCCCTAACTCAATTATGATTGAATTACACACCAGAGTGAATTAGATTTCTCTATTGACCTAGATAGAATAGTTATATCTAATCAAGTACCAATTTCTATCACTTAATGCCATAGATCATTTTTCTTTTCTCAATTCCAAACAATCTAACGCAAAGATATCAATTATGGGTAAAAATAGTATCAGAAACAATGCAATTAAATAGTAATCAACTGCAATTTAACAAATTCTTCCATAAATTCCATAGAAAATAATGTTACATTTATCCAGGGTTCAACCCCACTCAAATATAATAAAAACTTAGAATTCATAATATCGTAAAATCCAACTTAGAATTCATAATAACTAGGAGTTTAGAAGGCTTTAGAGGTAGAATTGAAGAATCCACGACTCGAAGATGTAGATTGAGCTCCTCTCTTGATTTTACCAAAGAAATCCGAAATCGCTCCGTTTTGCAATCTTCAATCTATTTACTGAAACTTGATTTAACTAATTTTCCTCTTACCGCCCTCTGTCCACCCTATAAAAGATAATGAAAATAATATATTGAGTGTCTTACTAAGTGAACAAAAAAGCCAGTTGAGGTGGCCGAGTCTAGGCAGCCTCTGTGCAAGAAGTCCTTTTAGTGTCACTTCTGGCCAAGTCCGACTTGTTGATTGAAATTAGCGTCACTTCTCTTTTTTCGTACGTTTTTACTCTGTAGGTTCCCGTTTCACTTCATTCTTCCTTCTAACTCATCCGTGCAATACCTATAAACAATAGAGGGGAAATAGTGGGTAAATAATCCATTTTATACATAAAACACTTCGAAAACTGAAATTAAACAATATAAAAATGTATATAACATGGACATGTCGACATTTTAACCAAAAAAATCATTAGAGATGCTATTCACTGGTCGGGAATGTTTCTTCTTTTACGCGGTTGTGTTTAAGTGTTTTATTGAATAAAGTTGTGGATTTTTTTTAAAGCACTCCCTATTTTAGAAGATTCTTCAATATGTTTTTATTGCTTTGCTTGTCCCATGCTTTTATTCGATCAACTTATTTAAGATTCTTAAAATTCTTGTAAGTGAAGAAGGCGTACACATAATAACCCCCCTAAAAAAAAAAAAAGTCGGCATTTTGTGATCATTGAACTAAAAAAATTCGGATCTTTTGCAATATCTTTGTAACAATTCCTTTGTAATATTCATTATGTAATATTCTTAATGTAAAATTTTATTTAAAAAATATCACCAATAATATATAAACCTTAACTTTCAAAAGATAAACAGTTGGGAAAAAACTACTATGGAAAAATGTAACGAGAAATATTGTCGTTAGTATTATAGATAATCTTGTATTATTATTTTTTTTTTGGTAACATTGGTAATATGATATTTTATTAGTAATAACTGATCTCATTCTCAAATGCACTTTTTTTTAATTATTTTATGAAATTTCAAAGAGCAAAAAATTACTTTTAGGTAGACAGATAATGTCAAAACTATCATGTTTTTCATGGTAAAGAGAAATATAATTAATAAGAGAAATAATGGGGGGGGGGAGAGAGAGAGAGAGAGAGAGAGAGAGAGAGAGAGAGAGAGAGAGAGAGAGAGAGAGAGAGAGAGAGAGTAGTCGAGAGGTAAGTCCTGGAAGGTAAGAAAGCTGATATATATATATAACTATCAAAAAGCAACTTCTTACCCATTGGGAAATTGGTTGATAGCATTTATCGACCAATTTTTTTGTAGTCACATATTCGGTCAACAACCTTTTTTTTCCAAATTAATAAAATCAATATTTAAACTTACCGACTGATTTTCGATTAGTAACTTTTTATACACTGATAGATTTTCAATCCGTAATTTTATTGATTGAAATTTTAGAAAATAGGTACCGACCAAACTTCAATCGTTAATCGGTCAGTAACTATGTATTTTTAAAAAAATTATTTATAATTTTAATAATCCACCTAGAATTCCGAAAACGACAACAACAACCAATATATATAATCTACAAAATAACAAAAACGTCATAACATAATACATAGTATATGAAACAATGTATAAGTATCAAATACGTAAGTATCGAATTCAAAATGAAATTACAACAAATGGATAAGTATTAAACATAAATATAATACATTGGTGAAGGTGCGCCAGAGGAGGAGGGACGATCAGTCGATGGCTAAGGATCGACTCGGGCAACATCAGATCTGGCGTCATTTATTGGAGGGAGAGGAAGGAACAATGTCAGTATTGAATCCAACTTGACAGTACACTGAGATGGGAAAATTGTGAGCAAAAATTTTAGACGTGACCTTTGTTGTTGCCACCAACAGCCACGAACATCAATTGCTCGTCACTCAAAATTGGCGAGCCGATCTGTATATGGAGGTGTTCTGCATTTGCCTTTAGCTCTTTGAATTTGACCTATAAGAAAGAGATTACTAAGTTATTGTTAAGGAATTTAAAAAGAAACCGTAAACGATAACAAAACTATTAAATAACATTACCCAAAATTCCTTAGAATGCATATCGACCTACTATTCCTTTTGCTGATGCAGGAAAACGTACAACTGAAAATGCTAAAGATCTATTAAAATTTAAGAAACGAAAGCGCTTGCGTGAGTAGACACTGATTCTCTGCATATAAACAGAGCACTGGTTCTCTTGGTATCTTTGTGTTGTTATGGCGACCAAGTTGGGTTTAATTCCCCAGAGCTTTGGCAGAACGAAACATTCCATATTGGTAAGTTGGTCCCTTAATTGGGGTTAATACTCGGTTCTACCGCCCTTTACCATTTTATTTAGCACAAAATAAAAAATAAAATTAAAAAACTAAATTATTTTAGTAAAATTAAATTTATATCATGTGTAATTGACTAGTAATTAAAAAAGAATTTAAGAAGTGTTTACTCACCTTTTAAAAAAAATATTTTGAATAAGTGATGACGTTCTTTCTTGTTTATTTTAGAATAAATGTCCAAATTGTAACTTTTTAAAAAATTCTAATTTTCGGATCGTATATTTCTATTATTATTTTGCCTCTTTTAAAACTTTTTTCTAACTATCATTTTTGGGATATCCTTTATAAAGAAGAGAAAACAATTATCTTTTTTTGGGCTAAATAAAAGGCCCAAGTTCTCCCTATAGGAAAAAAGATCGAAATTCTTTTTCTTCTTCGCTTTTCCTTGTCTCAAGCGCAGTGCCACACCACTATCTTGTTTTTTGTTTTATTATTGTTTTCCGCTTATTCTTCTTTTTCTCCATTTTCCTTACACCATAGACTGGATTCGTTTTTTTCTTTTCTTTTTACTTCTTATCCCATCCTCCTCACAGAATCCTCTTATTTTCCTATTCCCCTAATCCTCTTCGTTCTTGCATTCCCCCCCTCATAAACTTATCATACAGTTACTTTGCTCCTTACCTTAAATTCATTGCTTCTCTCCTTCTTTTCTTTCATGTTTCTATTTTTTGTTTTGAAATGGTTGGATGACATAGGTGAAGAAGTGAGATGAGACTGAGGATGGCAGTAGAAGCTCATTTGTCTGTGGTTCTGCGTCAAAAATATGTTTTTTTAAGGAAAGAATAATAAGGGTCAACTGGTTCGAGCGATTCCCAATCGAACTTCCATATATTGACTGATTTGACAGTTACTACTACAACTACTAAAAATAAAGATAATATTATTACTTTAATTTTATTTTATATATGTTTCATATTTCTAGTATAAATTAATATTTGTAATTAAAAAAAACAGTCGTTCTAATTTACAAGGTTAGTAAAGTCAAAAAAGAATTTAATAATAATTCAAACTCATATTAACAGACCTAAACAAATGTCACAAAACAAAAGATAAATAACAAAAATGTAGCAATATACATAATGGCTTTACGGAGTCAGTAGTGTTAGAACTATAATATGCATTATATTATTAAGATTCTCTTAGTACACAAGATTTCACCTTGTTCTATCTTATACAAATGGAAACAAATCAAGATAAAGCCGAGACTCTTCATAAGTTAAAAAAAGTTGATAACTATGCAAACAAGCAAAAAAGAGAGAGAAAATAACGAAATGGTATCTCCACATTGCATAACCTCATATAAATTAATGCCCTCAAGAAAAATTTTAATATAAGGAAGTAAATTTTATTAAGGAATCGTATTAGTCTCAGGTAGCAAATCACATAATTTGTTAAGCCCTTTAAAATGCTTAGAAGAGATAACAAGAAATTTGTTGCACTTAATTAATGGTCCTCTTTCTGCTTCCCTTCCTCCTCTTCCTCGACCATCCACCCACCGTCGCCGCACTCCAATCAACAGTAAATCATTTAAAGGACAAAGATTTTCAAATCCTCCCTTGATCAGCCGCAAAAGCATAAAAAAACTACTTAGTTGGGGGACTTGGAATACTGGAAATTAAATTTCTAAGTGACAACTAGTTTCAAACACCTAATGAGGATGTTACTCTTGTCCAAGTAAATTGACGTAAGGAGCAATTGCAATTTAAAACAAAGGCCATGGAGAAGTCAGCAATTTGGAGCAAAGAGGTGAAGTGGAGCATACCAGATGATAAGAGGCTCTATTCATGTGTAAATGGAGCATTCATGCAGTAACATTGACAATGATATAATCGCTGCAATGGTGCCTAATTTTTGTGGGAGGAACTGAAGATGCACAAGTTCATTTGGAAGAGGTTTGAGCTCGAACAACTCCCCAACATTCAAATACAATGCAAAATTAATGAGAACGGGAAGATAATTTCTCACGTTTAGCTCATATAGTTGACTCTCTTAATATAAAAGGAGATAAATTGGGAGATGGTGTTCTTCAATTTAAGGGTATAAAATGATCTAATGGTGGGGGAAAAAAATCGACAATTATTTTAATGGGAATTACATTGACCATTCAATATAATTATGTAAAGTAAAATACCAAAACTTCCTCAGATGTAATAATATTAAATTAATAATGTTGACAGTATTAGATAAATAATATATGATAAATATGTTAGATTAATAATCCGAAATTTTTTTATATCATTTTTCATAATCAAATAAAAAGTTAAGTTTATTGAATAAAATAATTAAGAGGCAAAAGTTCTATAATTTGCAATAATAACCATTAATATTAAAACAATTCAAAGTTTTATCTTACCATGTTATTATTATTAATATTCAATTGATATTGGAAAATCTGTATAAACAAGTTTTTCATACATTTTAATTATTAGAGAATAGTCATTATTTAAAAAACAAAATTACAGTAATCCTAATTTTTAAAAAAAGTCCACGTGCAATGCACACAATTGTTAAACCCTAGACCCTAAAAATTCTAAACCCTAGTAATTCTTAAAAAGGCAAATGATAATGCAAGCTTTCTTCCTCAAAATACTCCACAAACCATTCGCGAATTTTTAAGAGAAGGAATTTCTTCTGTTTGAAAGAAAAGTTATACTTCAAATTCTCATTCTCAAAGTAGTTCAAGATGGACTCATGGATAGCAAGATAATTAGACTTCATCAATTTAAATTCATACTCCTTAATCCACAAACTTCAAAAAAATAATAAAATAGGGTTTATAGAAGTAACAAGGAAGTGGAAGAATGCCAATCTCATATGACCAATGAGTAGGATAAAAAATAATCAAGTTATCCAATTCAAATTTATCCTTCATGAAAGATAAAACCAAGTTTCATCAATCACATGCTTCAAGTATGTTCCGGACGAAGAAATCAAAGAGGAATATCTTAATCTAGACCCATCAATGGTTAGACAAATACCAATAATCTTCTACAAATATGCATTCTAGTGGAAATCCATCATAAAAGATTTAAGCGGTGGTTTGCAAAAAAATGAGGGCTATCAAGTCCTCTCCCTTTATATTCAATATGCATATCATCGAGCAATTGACAACAGAGACCATCAACAAACTAGAATAGTTATCAACTGTCTAATCCAAAGAGTCATTGTTTAATCTCAAAGCAGATTAAATGGAAAACATCGCATCATCATCTCTAGAGACATGGGTAGGAAGACTGCAAAAAATATTGAACCAATCACTTTGGAAATTCTTTCCGAGTATAGTTCATAACAAGCTAACATATTGAAAAATGTCTCTATCACGAATGACAGCAAAAGAAAATCATGAAATTCCCAACTACCTCGCTAGTTCCACAGGAAGGTCAGTAAGAACCTACCTCTCGGCAGTTAGTCCATGACTATAATAGGATTTTCTTTTAAGGTCCACGAATAAACTATCTATAACACTAGGTGGTTTTTTAAAAACAAAAGGACATACTTATATCATATAATAAGTTTCTTAATGATAAAAGTAGATAAATCAAAAAATTGTAAATCCATAGAAGTCTCGTACTTCACTCTAAAAGATTATCTCCTCACGGTTCTTCCTTAAATCTGTATAGCAATGATAAATGTATGAGCTAGGCCTAATAAATTCAATGTGGCCTGTGAGTTTATTTGAAGCTAACAACCCAAAAACAGTTTATTATTTAAAATAAGCTAAAAGCTACTTATTTTAAGTAATGAAGAACATGGTAATAAACAATCATAGTAAGGTTCAACATGTCATAATATTAAACACACCAAAGCATAGTATCAGAAATATTAATGACATCTATTTAAAGATCAGGAAGCAACTTATTCGTTGACATGAGAAGAAATCGAAATAAAACTAGATGATAATTTGGCGTAGGTAAGAGTGGTTGCTTAGCATCTGTAAAATTTCACAAATTCAAATATGACCTCCAACCCCTAGTACTTCCATGACCTCTACCTCGACCCTAATTGTGTGTATTTGAAGGAGAATGTGAGGAATGAGAATATGTAGGATGGATAAATTTATCCGCTTTTTTTTTTTTCATGAAAAAGAATGTACAAGATTCCTATCTATTTAGCAAGTTAGATATCAACATTTACCAAAGAAAAATCCACAACAAATACTAAATATCTAGAAATTGATGAGAACGCTGACATAAATATTTAATATTACAAATTTCATGTATTATATAATTATAAATTAATATTTTCTCTACTTCATAACTAATTAATTTTTATTTAGAAAAATACATTAATATTTACATAAATGAATGCTGCAGCCCTCCCTAGCCCTTTTATTCCTCCCCCCAGTACCTACACAAATTAAATTGTTGCCATCTTTTTATTCATAGTCAAAAAATTTTTTCGAACATTTATTGTACTCATAAACTATTTACATTGTTGCACTTATGAAAAATATACTTAACGACTTGAAGTTTTTCAACATATTTTAGGCATACCTCTGCATAGATGCCCCTTATTAAGCCATTGCCAGATGACTGAAACAAGGAACACATATGCAGCAAATATACATCTCCATTATCTTCCAATAGACATTGTCTAAAAAATTTTCTGTAGAAATATTCCCCTCTTCAGGAATAAATATACCTTTACTAAAGGATCCACGTGCATGGTGCATACCTAAAGTATGTCAAAAATCACCACATTAAGTGTAGTTTGTCATACAAGCAAAATTTTATATAGTCTATAGGTATAAATGTGTGAGAAATAATTTTGCTATGAATAAAAGATGACTAGTTTATATATAGCTCATTTCTCAATCCTCAATGTTCATTTTTAATTCAATAGTCCAGTTTACCAAATATATAGCCTTCCTTTTTTATGTTATATATACCAATGATACTTTGGAAGTAAAACTTTGATCCCGTATCTGAACTGAATAACAATTTGATTGCTCTATGTTACAGAATACAAATTAATATGATTAGAATCTATGTACCGTATATGTTACATAACTAAGAAAAGTAAATAACATACAGAAAATAATAAAAACCAAACAATTATAGTAATTCTTTTGTATGAGAAATTAGTTATAAATACCTATAAACAATTTTAGCTTTTCAATTTATACAAAATAATTTTATTAATATTTTTCTAACCATTAACTTTTTGCGTGATTTTTAAAAAATAACAAATATATGGTGGAATCTGACTTAGAGCTCAGGTGGTGTTGGAGTTGAGGATAATGTTGTTATTTTATAAGCGAAATATGGGTAATTTTGCAACATTAAATAAAAAGATGAAAAAGGATGGGGAAAAATTTATGTTGAATCCCTTAACTCATAGTCAAGTCTTTGTAAAATAAAATAAAATGAGAGAAAAAGAGAGACTAGAGAGTGAGAAAAAGAAAAGGGTATTGAAGAGGAAAAAGAAGTGAGTGTGGAAAACCCTAGAGAGAAAAAAGTGAAGAGAGAGAAGATAAAGAGTGATAGTTGCAAGGGAGAGAAAAGATGCTTCTATGCAAAAGAGAGTGAGATCATAGAAGCCATTAAAAGGCGGAGATGGTGTTACTTCTCTATTCCAAGGGAACATTTATTTCTACTAAGGATAATTTGTCTTCTTTGTCTAATCCAATAGTAAAGATTATTGAAGTGTTTAAAGATATCTTTTCCGAGGAGATGCCCGGTGGACTTCCTCCCTTGAGAGGGATTGAGCATCAATTGATTTGGTACCCGAAGCGGTGTTGCCAAATAGATCGGCTTATGGAAATCCTCCTGAAGAGATAAAGGAGCTAAGAAGACAAGTTGAGGATCGCTCACAAAAGGATATGTAAGAGAAAGCTTAAACCCTTGGGCTCTTCAATTTTTAATAGTTCCAAAGAATGATAGTACATGGCGTATATGTGTAGATTGTAGAGCCATTAATAATATAACTATCAAGTATAGACATCCTATTCCTGGATTAGATGATTTGCTTGACGAGTTGCATGATTCTGAAATATTTTAAAAGATTGATTTAATCAGTGTACTATGAAATTAGAATGAGAGATGGGGATGAGTGGAAAACGGCTTTCAAAACTAATTTTGGCTAGTTAAACCTTTTGGTTTAACTAATGCTCCGAGTACATTCATGAGACTTATGCATAATGTGTTGAAGAATTTTATTTGTAAAATTATTGTTGTCCATTTTGATGATGTTTTGATCTATAGCAAAACTTATGAAGATCATTTGCATCATCTTAAACAAGTTTTCTTAGTTTTGAGAAGTGAGAACTTATATGATAACCTTTGCAAATTTGAGTTTTTCTTTGAAAAAGTGAGTTTTCTAAGTTATGTGGTGAGTTCTCAAGGCCGTCATGTGGATCAAGAGAAGGTGAAAGCAATAAAGGAATGGCCTACCCTAACATGTACAAATATTATGCAAATAAGTTTTTCCAAACGCACAAGTGCTATGCCCTTTCGAAAAATCCCGACAGTGTCGTGATCTAGCATTTTACTCAGTGGCAAAAAGGAATATAACAAAAATCTTTTTGGTTATTTCAAAAAGAAAGGAAAATAAAACTAAGAAATTTTTTGTTATTTTCAGATTTTTTATTCTTTTTTTTTTTACTTTTCATAAGGAAAATGAAGAATGACAGTAAAACAACAAAAAGAATGAATTACCCCCCATACTTAAGACCACGTTGTCCTCAATGTAGGGGCAAGACTCACAAACAAACAAATAAAACATACATGGGAGGCGCTCCCATAGATAATAAAGAAGTAAAATACACGGGAAGCCATCCCCACACAAACACATAAAGAAAAGTATAGAAAGAAAAACGCTGATAAATTACAATAAAAACAAAACAAAACATCTAAGGAAAAATAGTGAAAGAAAATAAAATATAATGAAAAGAGAGAAAACAGAAAAACTCTCTATTATTCACCGCCACCGCCACCACTACTACCCTGTTTAGGCAGAAACTTGCTGCACATGCAGTAGTAAAGAATTTTGTGGTGGTGAAGTGAAGGTGGAGAAAATTTGATGGAATAAAAGAGTTAGAAATAGAAGAAGACGAAGAAGAAGAAGAAGAAGAAGAAGAAGAAGAAGAAGAAGAAGAAGAAGAAGAAGAAGAAGAAGAAGAAGAAGAAGGAAAAGAAGAAGAAGAAGAAGAAAAAGAAGAAGAAGAAGAAGAAGAAGAAATAGAGATAGAGAGAGAGAGATAGGAAACAAACCCAAGAGAGGAGGAGTTTGAAAAGGAGATGAGCTATAGAAGTTTAGAAGTGCAAGAAGAGAAAGAACTTAGGAATTTTAGAGGGGAGGAAAAAGGGAAAATTGCAGAAATTTGCAATTGACAGCTGGAAAATATGGTCAAAATGGGTTGACCCGACCCGATCCACTCTTGGAGAACCGACCCGTAGCCTTACTTGGGACCTGGCATAGGGCTTGTTTCCTCTTAGCACTTTCAATGATGACTAAGTTTGAACAAAAACTCATTTTTTCTTTTTCATGGCATAAGGCTTGTTTCTTCTTAGCACTTTCAAATTTTCCTCTGAGCTCCATGAGATTTCTCCTCTTCTCGTCATTCTTCTTGGATTGCGTCCATGGTGCCCGTATACATAAAGAATCACAAACATGAAATGAGTTATTTTCTTGAATAAGGAAATTCACTCCCTCACTCTTTCCTATGACGTCAATCTCCATTCCTTGTTGCCGTTCTTTATAACCTTCGTGACTTTCCACAAGACACTTGTTTACTTTTTCTGGCTCGTATTCCTCGAGTTCACCATATTCTCTGGCATGCACTCGTTCCTCTTACTCTCTCCAATTTCGCTTGTAGCCCGAGGAGGTTCTTCGATTATTGGCATATTGTTGTGCTTCCTTTCCATTATTTCTTGTTCGGCCTCCCCTTTGTTTGGGAAAGTGGACTCCTCCGGTGCTGGAGCTGTTTTCTCCTCCTCACCCACAACCATGGAAAATGTATTCACTATTTCGTCTAGACTTTACAAGTTGACCGCCTCTGAGTACTCGCTTAGAATCTGCTCCATATTCCTAGGGAAACTACCAAGTGGTCCTTCAACGATCAGTTTTGCCAATAGGTTGATCTTACTTTCCTTGTTGTGTATAGAAGTTGTTTGACTATTCAAAATTCTTCCATACTCTTCCCCCTGGCCTTCACCTACTCGATAAATCTTGAAACAAAATCTTCTAGATCAGGCTGAAAGGGTAACGGATGCACCGCTACAGTATAATCTATGGTAAGTATGTGGTATAACTTCCTAGGGAACGACCGGTTGATTCATTCAACTCGAAATATGCAAGTTAGGTTACATGTTATACCCCTTCCAGTTGTCTTGAAACATAGCCTGTTGGTAATTTAGAGGTTGAGATGCAGCCGCCATTCTCTCAACCCCTTGCTCTAATATTGCCCGCCAACCAGGGTTCTATGGGTGTATTGGTATCCATGCTTTTTTCTCTGGACCCTAATATCAATAGAATGTATAATCAACATATGCTCCGAAGATAATAACCCCCGAAATTCCAAAGTCCATACCATAAACACCCAAAGAAATAAGGAACAAGGCGAAATGGACTTAACAATAAAGAGAACCGAAAAGAAAATAAAACTATACAAAGGGAAGAAAAGAAGAACTATACAAATGACTAAAGTACAAAAGATTGATATTTCATTAAATTTGTCGTGCGCCCAGGCAACGGTGCCAAAACTTGATATGCCGAAAACTTGGTGTGTTTGTTTTAAATGAAATAGGAATGGGATCCTACAGCTATAGTGCAAGGCAAGTAGGCCTCACACTCGTAAAAATGGGTTCACCCCGAGTGTAGATCTTCTCAAGGATGCCAAGACTCAACTACTCATTCGTTCACTCAATTTTTAGCCTTCAAAGTGTAGTGGAAATAACCGTGATCTACTAGAACAATAAACACAAGCATCAACTAGCACAAGGAAAACAACAATAAAATGGAAGTTTGGATCTCGAGATCCCCTTAGCCTTGTTACTATGTCAATTAATAAGAATTAATAAAAATTGCAGTTGCCTTGGTGAATTAGGCCATCACACTCGGGCAAACCATATCTCTAGGTGAAAGCCTCTCTATTCTCTATGACTTTTAGATGAGAATCTCTTCTCTTCCTAACAAATTATGAATGCACTAAATCCAGGTGATTATTGACCTAAGAGTATAGTAGCTATCTCTAGTTCAATACCCCAATTAATTCCCGAATTGGAAGCCCTCGGGTGTTCATGACAATAAAAATTGCATATAAATAATCAATTGAAGAACAATTCAGTACGAAGAAAAATCCAGTTTCATTACATTCAAGTCCATGTCATAATACCCAAAAGTTAGGGTTCAACCCTTGAATCTAAACAAGCTAATTACCCCAAATGCATTGCATGAAATTGAAATTCAACATAAATTAAGCTAATGGAGAAGGAAAAGAAATGCTTAGGCGTAGAAATTGAAGCTAAATTGCGTTCCCGAATCAGACCTAAGTTACTCCTGCGAAGCTCGATTCTGTTTTTTGATCTTCAGCTGCACTTGTAATCTTCCAATCCTTGTTTTCTAGTCTAAGTTCTATCCAATAGACATGAGAATCGGGGGAAATTTGTCACAGAAAATCTTCCTAATTCACCTCCTAAAAGCCTATCTACGCTACTTTAAACTAAGGATGACTTATGAAGAAAAACCTTAGAAAAATCATTAAGTATAGCCATTGTACGGTAGTGTTCTGTATCGCATTTGTGCCTTGCCAACGTGCCTACCGCGGTTGGTAGAATGGTCTACCATGCACAGTAGGCTAGTGCCTGCGCTGTTCTTGTGTTGTTTTCAATTGTTTTAGCACTGTTTCAAGTCGTTTTTGTTTGTTCTTCATTTTATTTCATTCCACAAGCACCTAGAACACAAATGGGTGATATGAGATTCAATTGTATACTTCATGCCTTAAAATCATCGAAAAAATAATGAAATTAATGTACAAAATAATAGCCAAAATAAAAACTATCAGTGGTGACACCGATCGTGAGTCCTTGAAATTTCTTAAAGGACAACAAAAGTTGAACAAGAGACATGCAAGATGGATGGAGTTCATTGACACTTTTCCATACATCATTCATTACAAGAAAGGTAAAGAAAACATTGTAGCCGATGCATTGTGAAGAAGGTACAGTCTTATCTCTACTTTGCAAGCTCAAATTCTTTGTTTTGAGATGCTCAAGGAATTATATGCCAGTGATCAAGATTTTAAGGATATCTTTCAAAATTGCTTGCTTATGCCTTGTGATAAGTTATCACCTTATACATGATGGTTTTCTTTATTATGAAGGGAAATTGTGCATTCCATCTTGTTCTACTAGATTGTTACTGGTTAAAGAGACTCATTGTGGTGGTTTAATGGGAAATTTTTGCTTTGCTAAAACGTATAATATCTTGCATGTAGATTTCTATTAGCCTCACATGAGAAACGATGTTGAAAATTTTATTGGAAATTGCTTGGATTATAAAACGACTAAATCTACTTCCTTGCATCATGGTCTTTATACTCCTTTACAAGTGCCTAAAGTTCCTTGGGTTGACATTTCTATGGATTTTATTCTTGGTTTTCCTAAATTTCCTAAAGGTTGCAGTAGATAGGTTTTCCAAGACATTTCATTTCAAAGCTTGTAAGGAAACCGATAATGCTTGCCATGTAACAAACTTGTTCTTTATTTGGGTGGTGCGATTCTACGGAATCCCTACGATTGTTGTTTCAGATCGTGACACCAAATTCCTTAGTCACTTTTGACGTGTTTTGTGGAGAAAACTTGGTACTAACTTGTTGTATTATATTGCTTGCCATCCACAAACCGGTGGTCAAACGGAGGTGGTCAATAGGACTATTTGGGCAACTTCTTAGGGCCATCCTTACGAAGAATTTTTGCCAATGGGTAGAAGTTAATCCTCACATTGAGTTTGCTTTAAATAGGGCTAAACATTCTAATAATTCCTTTTTCCTTTTGAGGTTATTTATGGTTTTAATCCTTCGACTCTTTTTGACTTAGTTCCTTTCCTTATAGATCATATTGTGAGCTTGGATAGAAAGTGAAAGTGGGAGCTTGTCAAGTCTATTCATGCCAAGGAGTATAATGCTATTGAGTCCAAAAAAAAGAAATTTGTGGCCACATAGAATATTGGGAGGAAACGTGTTGTGTTTGAACCCAGTGATTAGGTTTAGATTCATCTTAGGAAGGAACAATTTACATCTCAACGCAAGACTAAGCTTGATGCTCGTGGTGATGGACCTTTTCAAGTTCTTGAGCACCTTAAGGATAATGCATATAGAATTGATCTTCTTGGTGATAACAATGCTAGTGCCACTTTTAATGTTTCCGATTTGTCGCCTTTTGATGTAGGTAAAGATTCAAGGAAGAATCTTTTGAAAGGTGGGGTGGATGATGTGAACCGGATAAGCCAATCACCTTTGCAAGCCAAGAGTAGACCAATCACTAGAGCCCAAAGAAGAAAACTCAAAGCTTTGGATGTTAACAAGATAGTTGCTTATTTAGAAGAATCTTTGAAGAGCAAATTAGAAGGGTTTGAAGACCAAAAAAAGGTGTCCAAGTTGTTTTCCAACTGTTCAATTAGCAAGGACTAAACAGAGGAAAAAATTGGAGGAGAAATTGGCTAAATATTTGGAGAAATCTACCTTACTGGTAAGCCCTACCCTACCGTTGTCGGTAGGTTTTTGGACGGACAGCCCTATTGAAGACTGCACCTACCGCCAACGGTAGGTCTCAAGATAGAAAGTCCCTATGCGTCCTTATGCATAGGATTTTGTAATTGAAGTTGTTTTTCTAGCTTTAATACAAGGGGTTTATAGGTAATTTAAGTCATTAATGACTTGTTTAGCTCGGGTTAATGTTTAACCTATAAATACCTCAATATATATTGATTGTAACTAATCCTGAATGAATTTTTCTGAAATAGTTCAGAGAGAATTCTCTTTGTCCCTAAGGTTCTTCACCTTTGCTTAGTTAGCATGCCAAGGGTTAATGTCCTTAGCGTTCAACAATTGATTACCTTAGGTTGATGAATCCATAGAATTAAATTTATAATCTTAATTGCTTTCATTGATTGAGTCTTAGAGTTCTTATTCTTTGATTAAGTTAATCCTAGGTCTTTTTGATTGTGTGTTTGGGGTTTTAAGGCTGTAGTTTCCTCAAGGTTCTTCCTATCAATTTAGGAAAGAGTTTTGCCTCTCAATGTTTTGTTTATCAGGCTTAGATCCTTATAAGGTTTCCACTGGAGGTAATCCTCTGGTTTATAAGGCTTAGATCATCATACTAGGCTTAGTTGAAGCTACAAAATCCTCAATAGAGGCTCTTCATGAAGGAGGTAATCTTGAAGATGTGCAATCAAATCTACTTGCAATTGAAGATTCACATCACTTTCTCATGCCCACAAATAAATGAAATGGAGACCATAGTGTATACCTTAAATACACTACTCCTTGACCTTCATCTTCACTATCCATGTTTGTTGAGGAAGTCACATTCCCGTCAACAAGCTTAAGTCTATATATCCTAGAATAAAACTGCAGGACCGAGCGGGCTTTTTGTCCCTTTAGAAATGTTTATTGTAATGGGAATAATATACTTATCAATTTCTATGAATTCATTCATCGAAAAAACAAACTTTTAGTGCCAAGATACAAGAAAAGCTTCATGATCAAATTTGCATCCAGGTTTCTTGAATGAGTCTATCCAGTTGATATGAGTAGTCTTAGCTTTCATTTTATCAACCTTGTCCAATTTCCTTTTTAGATTTTCCTCAACTTTTATTGAATTTTTCCATCAAGGCGTAACCAAAAAGAATTTCCTTATAGAGAACCAACCAAGAATCATCACATCTTCTAATGTGATGGATGCTTCACTCAAAGGGAAAACAGAAGTACTAGCGGAATTTGAATTTGTGTCATATTTAACGGCATTATTCCTGGCGTTTGAGTTCTTGCCATATTTGCATAACATTTTTTATGAGATTTTCTTAAATTGTAACAATTTTATGGCACTTTTATGTGATACTTTAAAAAGTAACACCAAATTTGTGGCACTTTTAGGAAGTACCAACTATTGCAATTTGAATTTTCTAAGTCAATCTAATTTGATCATTAAGATATTTTTACTAAATAAAAAAAAATTAACTAAAAAAGCAGAGTCAAAAGCTCCTACAAATAATACGAAGAAAACATCTAGGACAAGAGTTCACCATAAAGAATTCTATTAATATTGAATTAACTATCCTAAACTGTTAATTATGTATCAAAAAGGCAAATTATCCTAAGCTAATTATTGTCTTCTATTGAAGTACAATAATATATCTAAACCAACCTAAACTCTATACTCATGGTGATTAAATTAAAGTTGGCCTTTAGGATTTTTTATAATTGTTTGCTCCTCAGGCATAATTAAACTACTCTCTTCATCTAAAAATTCCGGTTTAATTCCTATTCTTCCAATAATGGGTCTCACCTCTCAATCAGTCCTTCACCCAATTATCTAAAATCAAGGAATTATAGCTAGGTTTAAAATAGCAAGCATTAAGAACATAAGAAATAAATAATGACCAACATTAAACACATCAAAATTTAATCAACCCCTCAACTAATAGAAATTCATTAGACTTATCCCATCGTTGATAAAGAAATTAATCACACATATCTAAACAATCCACTACAATCATCAACAAATTCATCTTGCAAATAATTAATAAACAAAATAAGTAAAAGGACATGAGAGAGAGAGAGAGAGAGAGAGAGAAAGAGAGAGAGAAGAAAAGGACTCTGCTCTATGAATTGATTTAAAATTTGAGGTTGAGCATTCAAAAAATTGTTGAAAAACTCAATTCTTGTTCTTCAATTGAAATCCTAAAAACTTCTATTCTTAGAAGAACAGAGGGAAAAGAAATGATAAATAGAGAGAGAGAGAGAGAGAGAGAGAGAGAGAGAGAGAGAGAGAGAGAAAGAACGATAGCTCCTAAACTATCTCTGACTCCTCAGTGTTTTTCACCCTACACTATTACAATAATACCCTATTAAGTCTCCTGATCAGCCTTTAAAATAAAAAATAAAAGAAAGAATAATAATAAAAATCAAACTTTTAACTCTTCTAATATAATTTACAACCTGTTTTACGCGGGTGCCTGCATAAAATGTACTGAAACCTTTCAAATCCTGAGAGACTTGCAATGCAGCATAAATTTTGGGTGCCCCACAATGTTTCCAAAACATTGAAGCTTCTTGCGGGGCTTCAACTTAATTGAGAAGAGACTTCCTTGACAACACACAATGCTAAGCTTCATAACTTAGACCATTTTCTTGTGCTCCTTTATTGATAAATCTACCCTGGAGCATTCCTTGATCAAGTCTTATACTATTTTCTGCAATTGTATTCCTTATCGTCCATTTAAATAGCAAAACTCCTTCACCCTGCAAAACAAATAAGGGTGAAGAAGTAATCTCATCCATACAAAGAAAATTCAATAAAAAAACAAATCATAAGCTAATTAAAATCATGACAAATGATGATTACTTTTATACTATAAACATAACACTTTAGTCTTTATCAAACTCCCCCGAGCTTAGATCTTACTTGTCATCAAGCAAAATAAACTTGAAAAAACCAAGTAGACTTGTAAAAAAAATGTGGGAGTCCTCAGCTAAAAGTTTCCATGAAAGAATCAATTAGAATAATTCCAAAAGCTCATAATTGAACACGTACTAGTATCGCAAACATACAATCTTACAACAAACCTTCCCTTATGATTTAGGGTAACAATATGCTAAACCCTCACTAGCTACATGAACACTCACACTGAAAAGAATAATTTTTTTTCTCAATTACCCTCTCAATAGTCATGGTCTAACATAAGCTTTCCCATTATCTCATCTCTCCTCCAAAAACACAGGCAATTCAAGAAAGCATTAGTCACATAGGTTGTAACGTGGGCTTGGATTAAAAGTAGGCTAACCATTTTCGAAATGTAGCTCAACGAACCAAAAGAACAATGGAGCAATGTTCAATAAAATCCTATAACACTATCATCTCCAGTTATAAATCCCAACTTCAAAAATAAACCAAAACACCCTTGTAACATCATGTGTTAGATACACACCAACACCAACCAATGTATGAAAAAAAAGAGAAATCGCCCTCTCATAAGAGGAAATCTTTAAATTGAATCGCCAATTATTATGACCAAGAAAATTCTTTAATATACAATATTTTTCTTATTTCTTTTTTTCTTTAATTTTTTCTTTTTTGCATTTTTTTAAATTAAATGAAATGACATCATGAGGTAAAATAACTACAAGAGCCACAGAATTCTAAGCATATACAAACATCTTCTTAGTAATTTTATATTTTCCCCTCCGTCTTAAAAGTTTATAAATTAGTCTAACCTTTTATATTTGAAATCTTTTGAAAAGCCCCAAAAAAAATTGGACTACACAAAAAACTCGCAACAAAAATAACGTCGCCATACAAAAAATTCCTCTCAAGAAGAATTAATGATTGACCAAACATTCAAATCTCTAATTTCTTTACATTTCCATAAAGCAGTTCTTGGCTCAATAGGCCTAAGGGAGTAAACTCAGGTTAAAATTGTAAGAACCTTTCCCATCACTATAGTTGGACAAAATGAAATGGAGCCCAAAGAGTATAACTTAAATACACTATTTCTTGACCTTTATCTTCACTATCTAATTTGTTGAGACAATCGTTATTCAGTTCAACGAGCTAAACTCTCTATATATGCTATCCAACCAGGTACTATTTTTTTTGTTATTGCAATTTGGAGAATATAATTATAAATTTTCATAATTGGGCGATTTTTTTTCTCCTTTAAAAAATTTGTGACCTTCTTCGTTCTCTAGAACCATAAAAAGGTTTTTACTTCATAATTACTTCTTCTAAACAATTACATTTATCGGAAACCAGTTTAATCTATGGTGTTTTAGGCCCTGTTTTAATAAAATTTAAATTGAAGTCTAAAAGTTTGAATTGTTTGAATTCTAAATTATTAATTTTAAGTTTAACCATTCAATATCTTTCTAAATGATATATTAATTAAAAAGTGATAATTATATAAAAAAAAGTGTAATAATTTTACAAATAATATACATATTCAGATTTTAGACTTTAGAGTTAAGAAAAAAAATTTCTCTTGAAGTTTACACTTATAAATTAATCACGTCCTAAAAAATTAAGTTGTTTGTAAAATTTAATCTAACACACTTAAATATTAAGTACTTAATGATATATATTATCAAACACACTTAAGTCAATAAGCTCTCTTAACCAATAAAATTTAAGAGGTCGATGAATTTAACAAATAGAGGATTAACTCTTTGGTATTCAATGTCATTGTGGGAAAAAATATAATAACAAGGATTTTTATTTAAGATGACCAACAAGTTTTCTTTTTTAGCATGACCAACATATATTAGGAAATTTTAAAAGAAGGGAAGAAAATTAAACATTTAAATCATCATTACCCCTTTAGAGACTTTTACAAGCGAGAATATTTTGATATTTAATTAAATTCAGGTGTATTTAGAGTTTAATTGGAAAAGATAACTTTAATCTTTATTAGATTTGCAAAGCTAGAGTGAAGAAAAAATGAAATTATAATGACTCATACAGGTGTTAAAATGAACACATTTACGAATTAATTATTAATCCTTGACATTGTACTCGTTTAATTTCTAGAAATATTTGATTTGGTTTATTTTTTTTCCCTTTTTTTTCTTAAGTTTTAGAATTATAAGAAAGAAAAAATAAAGAGATGCTCATCATTTGTCATTGCTTGCATTAAATAAAAGTGGAAGGAAAAGTTTACGGTTAACACACGCATAGGAAGGATAGAAAGTAAAGAAAAATTAAAAAGAACAAAAAGAAAAGAAGGGGTGGCTGACGTGGTATTTGAATCCAAGTGTGTTAGTGAGTTTTCTTCCAGTCGAATTGGAATTGCACTAACTGACAAGCTGAGGGCTTGCTCTTGAGTGATTAAATATCAAGGGAGAGAGGAAGCCACGAGAACCATTGAAGACATTGAAGCCATATATTCTTTTTTAAGAACATGGTTCTTTCTTTCCTTCTAACCATTAATTAATTTTTGTTTAGAATTGTATTAATTATTTCATTTTTTGAGAATTTATTGGAATATTTTATGTGATTACATATTCTTGGGATGTTTATTTGTTTGATTAAGTTAATTTTTGGTGATTTTCCTTGTAGAAAAATTACTTAGGTTAATTGCTACTTTTATCCACGCTTAATTATTGTAGTTTTGAGTATGAAAGATATGTAATTTTTTCAAATATATTGTGGGTTTTGGAATTGAATAGTTCATGCTAATAATAAATGAGATACGTCATAGAATTGAATAAATCATGCTATTAGTTAGATGGGTTATTTTATGCATTTAAGCACAATATGATTCTTTAGTGAATCGAAATTTGTAACCTAGATAACAACATAAAAGGTCTAATCTTTTTCTCTAAATAAAATCAAATCATTGTTAAATAGTTTAGTGGTGGATTCAAAGTTCTAAATCATCTTTATTGGTTAAGTTCTTGTTAGTTTTTAATTTGGATATTTTATTTATGAGTTTTAATTAATTTGAGATATAATATTAGCTAGTAAAAATTGATAATTTTTATAAATTAAATTAGGAAGATAATAATTTAGGTGGTTAAGCCTTTCTCTGTGCTTCGACACCCTTTAATCGTGTTTTTAAAGAAAAGTCCTCTTTTAACCTAATTTTTTTTGTCTTAGCAGGAGACCCATGTAGATGTGTTCTAAAAACCTACCGTGTAGGGATGTCCCATCAAAACACATTCCACAGATTAGGACTTCATATATAATTTTTAATATATTCTATATTTATTTTGTTTGTTTTAGATAATTCTTTTTATTAATTAAATCTAATGTTTTGTGATGATATAATTTTTTATTGATATATTTTTTCTTCAAAAGTCTCTAAATAAAAATTTTTTTAGAAAATTGTAAACTAGAAATCATAAAAAACTCTTAAGGGAAAAATCGGAGTTGAGAAAATTAGACCGGAGATCGAAGCTGATCAAGGCACTTGTAAATTGTTTAATTAGTTCTACTAGTCGAGCCAATGTCAAACAGGATATTACGTAATATTGTATAAAAATTATAAATATATTAATAACTAAGCAAAAAAATTTCATCCTGGTAAGAATGTGTTTTAAAGCTTATTAAAATTATTTCATCCTATTCAAACATGCATAGTAATAAAAAGTAATTCATTTACAAACATATCACGACCTCTATTCCTCATTAAATATAATTAAAAAATATTATTAAAGAATGCTAAAATTTAGAACCGAAAGCACTTGCATGACTAGACCCTGATTCTCTACATATAAATGGAGCACTGGTCCTCTTTATAACTTTGTGAAGTTATAGTGACCAAGTTGGGTTTAATTCCAATGAGCTTTGGCGGAATGGAATATTCCATCTTGGCGAGTTGGTCCTTTAATTGCAGTTAATACTCGGTTTTACCGCCCATTACCTTTTATTTAGCACAAAATAAAAAATAAAACTTTTAAAAAAATTAATTTTTGTAAAAGTAAATTTATATCATGTATAATTGACTTAGTAATGAAAAAAGAATATAAGAAATATTTATTCACCATTTAAAAAATCAAAATATTTTTTAAGTGATGACCTTCTTTCTGTTTTTTTTAGAATAAATGTTCAAATCTTAACTTCTTAAAACAATTCTAATTTATAGATTGTATATTCAAAATATTATTTTGCCACATTTAAAGTATTTTTCCAACTATCATTTATGAGATATCCTCCATAAAAAAGAGAAAAAAATGATCTTCTTTTGGGCTAAATAAAAGGCCCAAGTTCTCCTTATAAGAAAAACAGTCCAAATTCCTTTTCTTCTTCACTTTTCCTTGCCTCAGCCGCAGTGCCGCACTACTATCTTGTTTTCCTTTTATTCTTCTTTTTCTCCATTTTCCTTACACCTTATAGTGAACTCTTGTTTTTTTATTTTCTTTTTCATTCTTATCCCTTTCTTTTCACAGACTGCTCTTGTTTTCCTATTCCCCTAATCTGCTTCATTCTCGCATTCTCCTCCCTTCATAAGCTTATCATACAATTAATTTGCTCCCCACCTCAAATTTATGGCTTCTCTCCTTTTCTTCCATGTTGCTATTTTTGGTTTTGAAATGGTTGGATAACATAGGTGGAGAAGTGAGGGGACAGCGGGGATGGTGGAGAACCCCATTTCTCGGTGGTTTTGTGTCAAAAATATATTTGTTTTGAAGAAACAAAACAAACCGGGGTCAATCGGTTCCCAATCAGACTGTGTGACTTTGACAGATTTATTACTATAACTACTAAAAATAAAGATAATATAAGTACTCTTGATTTTATTTTATATATGTTTCATATTTCCAGTATAAATTCAGATTTGTAATTAAAAAACAATCGTTCTAATTTACAAGGTTCAGAAAGTCAAAAAGCAATTTAATAATAATACGAACTCATATTAATAGACCTTAACAAATGTCACAGAACAAAATAAAAATAACAAAAATGGAGCAATATACACGATGATTTGTGAACTTAGTAGTATTAGTATTATAATATGCATCATATTATCAAGATTCTCTTAGTACACAAGATTTTGCCTAGTTTTATCTTATATAAATGAAAACCGAGTCAAAATAAAGCCAAGCCTCGTTCATAAATTAAAAAAACTTTATTACTATGAAAAACAAGCCAAAAAAAACTAAGAAAATAAAGAAATGGTATCCCCACATTGCATAATCTCATAAAAATTGATGCCCTCAAGAAAAATTTTAATATAGGGAAGCAACCTTTATTAAGGAATCGTATTAGTCTTGGGTAGCAAATCACATAATTTGTTAAGCCCTAATTTTTTATGCCCTTTAAAGTGCTTAGAAGAGTTGACAAGAAATTTGTTGCACTCAATTAATGGTGTATATTATTGTATAAATTGATTTATGGAATAGAATATGGTGAAGAGACACGAGAATCATATAGGGAAGCGGATATTGATGAGTTCATGATACTTATTTGGGGAACTTAGAATGCTAGAAATTAAATTTCTGAGTGAAAACTAGCTTCAAACACCTGATGAGAAAGTTATGTAGGGAGTAACTGCATTTTAAAACAAAGGCCATGGAGAAGTTAGCAATTGGAGCAAAGAGGGAAAGTGGCATATACCGGATGATAAGAGGTTCTATTCACGTGTCAATGAAGCATTCAAGCGGTAACTTTGATGACGGTATAATTGTTGAAATGATGTCTACTTTTAGTGGAGGAACTGAAAATGCAGGAGCTAATTTGGAAGAGGTTGGAGCTCGAATAGCTCCGCAACATTCAAATACAATACAAAATTAATAGAACGGGAAGATTATCTCTCACCTTTGGCTCATATAATTTACTGTCTGAATATAGAAGGAAATAAACCAGGAGATGGTATTCTTCAGTTTAAGAGTATAAAATGATCTAATGATGGGGAAAAATAAGAAATCGACAATTATTTGAATGGGGATTAATATTCAATATAACTATGTAAATTGAAATACCAAAACCTCCTCAGATGAAATAATATTAAATTAACAATATTAACAGTTTTAAAAAAATAATACATTGATAAATATGTTAGATGACTAATGTTAAAAATTTTTTGATATCATTTTAATAATCAAAAAATTGAACTTTATTGAACAAATAATTAATAGGCAAAAATTCTATTATTTGTAATAACAACCATTAACACTAAAAAAATTCAACGTTTTTATCTTACCATCTTATTATTTTTAATATTCAATTGATATTGGAAAATCTATTTAAACAAGTATTTCATACCTTTTAATAATTAGAGAATTGTCATTATTTAAAAAGAAAAATTTTACTTATCCTAATTAAGAAAAACAGTCCACGTGCAATACACTTGACTGTTCTTAATCTTTCTTAAAAATAAAACAAGCTTTCTTCCTCAAAATACTCCACAGACGATTCGTGAATTCTTAGGAGAATGAATTTCTTCTGTTTGAAAGAAAAGTTATATTTCAAACTCTCATTCTCAAAGTATTTCAAGATGGACTCACGGATAATAAGATAATTAGACTTCATTAATTCAAATTCATACACATTAGTCCCCCCTCCGCCCTCCCTCTCCCAAAAAAAAAAAAAATTAAGGGTTTATAAAAGTAACAAGGAAGTGCAAGAATGCCATTATCATATGACCAATAACTAGGATAAAAAACAAACAAGTTATCCAATTCCAATTTATCATTTATCAAAGATAGAACCAAGTTTCATCAATCATATGCTTCAAGTATATTCCAAATGAAGTAATCCAAGAGGAAACGTTGAATCTAGACCCATCACCAGTTTGATAAATACCAAGAATCTTCTTCAAATATGCATTCTCATAGAAATCCATCACAAAAGATTTAAGCAGTGGTTAGCAAGAAATGAGGGATTTCAAGTCCTATCCCTTTATATTCAATATGCACATCACCAAGCAATGGACGAGAGAAACCATCAACAAAATTAGAATAGTAATATTCAACTCTCTAATCCAAAAAGCCATGATTTAATCTCAAAGTGTATTCAATGGAAAACATTGCATCATTATGACATAGGTAGGAAGACTCCAAAATATGGAACCAATCACAATGAAGATTTTTTCCGAGTATAGTTCATAAGGAGCTAATATATTGAAAAGTGTCTCTATCACAAATGAGAGCAAAAGAAAATTGTGACATCCCCAATTACCTCTTTAGATTCCACTAGGAGGTAAATCGGAACCTACCTCCTGGCAGTTAGTCCATAAAGATAATAGGACTTTTGGGTCCATGAATAAACTCGCAATTACACAGTCTATTGAAGTCTCGTACTTCACTCTAAAAGATTATCTCCTCATGGTTCTTCCTTAAATCTTGTATCAAAAGGATAAATGTTTGAGCTAGGCCTAATAAATTCCTTGTGCCTGTAAGTGTATTTTAAGCTAAAAGCCTAAAAACAACTTATCACACAAAATAAGTTAAAATTTACTTATTTTAAGTAATGATAAACATGAAAATAAACAATCATAGTAGTGCTCAACATATCATAATATTAAACACATCAAACCATAGTGTAAGGAATATTAACGATGTCTACACATCAAACCATAGTATAAGGAATATTAACGATGTCTACACATTTTAACGATGTCTATAAAAAGATCAGGAAGCAACTGATTCGTTAACATGAGAAGAGATTGAAATAAAAACTAGGTAATAATTTGGTGTAGGTAAGAGCGGTTTCCTAGCATCAGTAAAATTTCACAAATTCGAAGATGACCTCCAACCTCTAGTACTTCCATGAGCTCTACCTCTACCCTAATTTTATTTATCTGAACAGAAATTTGAGGAATGAGAATATGTAGGTTGGACCAATTTATCTGCTTTTTTGTTTTTCATGAAAAATAACATGCAAGATTCCTATATGTTAAGCAGGTAAGATAACAAGATTTACCGAAGCAAAATTCACAACAAATCATGAATATCTCGAAATTATTTAGAACGCCAGCATAAATGTTTAATATTACAAGTTTCATGTATTATTTAATTAAAAATTAATATTTTTTGTACTTAATAACTAATTAATTTTTTCTTATTCTGGAGAGCCATGATGGAAAAATACATTAATATTTACAAAAATGAACTTAATTTTATACTGCAATAAAGCATAATTTATTTTAGTGGCTACGACCCTCCCTTGCACCTTTATTGCTCCGCCACTGTACCTCCACAAATTAAACTTTTGCCGTCCTTTTATTCACAGATAAATACTTTTTCAAACATTTATTGTACCCATGAACTACTTACATTAATGCACTCATGACAAACTACACTCAATGACGTGAAGTTTTTAATATATTTTAGGCATACTCCTGCATTTATGCCCCTTATTAAGCCATTACTAGAAAACTAAAACAAAGAGTAGACATGCAGCAAATACACATCTCCATTATCTTCCAATCAAGATCACCTAAAAATTCTTCTTTCCAAATATTCACCTCTTTAAGAATAAAAATACCTTTACTAAAGCGACCATATGCATGGGTGCATGGCTAAAATGTGTAAAATTGCATCACATTGAGTATAGTTTTTCATACAAGAAAAATTTTAAATAGTTTATAGGTATAAATGTGTGGAAAAAAAAATGTTTTCGCTGTGAATAAAAAATGACCAGTTTATATATAGCTCATTTCTCAATCGTCAATGTTCATTTGTAATTCAATTCTATAGTGTACAAAATAGAGAAACTTTTTTTATTATATATATATAGTAATTATGCATTGGAAACAAGACTTTGATCCCATATCTCAAATAAATAAATATTTGAATATTCTATGTTAAACAATACAAATGAATATGAATAGAATATATATACCCTATATATAACATAACTAAGAAAAGAAAATATCATGTACAAAATAATCAGAACTAAATATTTATAGTAATTCTTCCATATGAGAAATTAGCTATAAATACTTATGAACCATTTTACCTTTTCAATTTATAAAAAAAAAATTTATTAATATTTTTCTAACACAAAATAGAAAATATATGGTGGAATCCAACTTAGAGCTAAGGTTATGTCGGTGTTGAGGTTAATGTTATCATTTTTTAAGCGAAATATGGGTGATTTTGCAGCATTAAGTAAAAAGATGAGGTCTTATAAGGTTAAAAGGGCAGGAGCTAAGGGGGTTAAGTCGAGTAAGTGGCAATATATATTACCTTTCATTTCACATGTATAATGAAAAAAATTGCCCTCAACCTGAAAATATGATTATAAAGGGAATAGCTAAAAAATATGCATGTCTATTTATAGCTAGTTTTTCAATAAATAACATAGTAATATGTTCGTTTACATGGAACGTTATATAATATTTTGGGGAATCCCCCAATACAGTAAGAAAGCCTTGAAAGAATACAAAAGGTAAAATTTTAAATAGGAAATAATCATACCATTGATGAAAACCTATTTTAGAAACAAATATTTAATAGTTATTCAAGAGAAACAATTAAATAATTGCAGATATCTATCATTTGAAAAGCACCAGTGGCCACCATTTGCAGAAAGATAACGAAAGGATCCATATAGAATAAGGAGAGATGTAATCTAAAATTTAAAAATTCCTATAAGCAAATGATATTATCAAAAAATAAATTGAACTAAGCTCGAGAGCACCTTGCCAATTTGTTAGCGGTCATCTCTTTGAGTTCTTGCTCTTTTAGGATCCCTAGCTTCTCCTCTTTGTCGTAGAAAGTTGATAACATCTCTCATAGCTATTGCTTCTCGTGGTATCAATCCCAGCAATGTGTTTCTCCCTTTAGCTCTGTTCTCTTGATCAATTTCTGGTTCAATAGTTTGGGTTTCAAGAGGAGAGTCTGGATGACGGTTTAGGTCAATAATTTGACTCCTGCAAGAAGACACTGGTACATCATTTAAATCAATAATTTCATTTCTGGTGGAAGATTCTAATACGTTCTGATTCTTGAGAGGAGACTCTGGTAGATCATTCGTGTCATTTTTGTACATGGCGGGATGATTTGGTACACTCTGATCCTTGGAGAGACACTCTAGCAAATCATTCCGGTTATTTTGGTACATAGTGAGACATTTTGGTACTCTTTGACCCTTGGAAAGCAATTCTTGTAAATCATACGAGCTATTTTTGCATATAGTGAGAGATTCTGGTAGGCTTTGACCCTTGGAGAAAGACTCTAGTGGGTAATTCGTGCTAATAGCTTCTTTAATCTTGGGAGAGAAGCCTGGTGGGACATCAGGATAATTATCTTCGTCTTCTTCTTTTACTTTAATATGTTGCTCATTCAAGGCCTGTCCACTAATTTTAGGACCCTCAGTTTCCATGTTAAGCACAAGGATTTGTTCTTGATTCTGAAAGTACTTTCTTCCTTTAGGTAAACTTTTTTTTCCTCTTCAAATCCAGCAAGTTTTTGTTGGAGCCAAAATTGAATTCCTCCACCAATTTACGTAACGAATGCTCACCTCTTGTTTCGACAATTTTGATGGAAAGTACATTGACTGGTCAATACTTAAAGGACAACTATAATTTACTAGTAAGGCTTCAATACTCATATTTGAGGAAGTGGTAAATCCAAGAAGATCTTGATCATATCCAAATTGAAGCGCTACACGATGTGGATTATACACCTCTTTACAATCTATACCAATAAGAACACAAGCTCTCAAGCATCGAACAAAAGATTCTAATTCTTCGTCGAAATATCTGTCGATGAATATTCGTGTTTCTTTTTCCTTGTAAAATTTTGGAAAGAACCAATTATTTATGTTTAAGCAATAAGGTCGCCATAGAAAATCCTGGCAAGAAGAATTAATGATTGGCCTAACATTCCCAATCTCAAATTTTTTTTTACCGTTCCATAGGGCAGCCCTTGGGTCAGTAGGCCTAAGGGAGTTGACCTCTGGTTGAAATGGCAGGAACCTTTCCCATGCCCATAATTGAACAAAATGAAATGGAGCCCATAGTGTATAACATAAATACACTACTCCTTGACCTTGATCTTCACTTTCCATGTTTGTTGTGGCAATCATTATTCCCTTCAACAAACTCAAGTCTCTATATATGCTGGCTAAAACTGCTGGACCGAGCGCTATTTTTCTCCCTTTAGCAAGGTGTATTGCAATGGGAATAATATAATTATTAATTTTGGTAATTTCATCCACCGGAAAAACAAAACTTGAAAGCCAAGACACAAGAAAAGCTTCATGCTCAAATTGGCATCCAGGTTTCTTGAATAAGTCCATCCACTTGATATGAGTACTCTTAGCTTTCATTTTCTCAAACTTCTCCAGTTTGTTTTTCAGAGTTTCCTCAATTTTGATTGAATCTGCTCCATCAACAGATAACAAAAAGGAACTGCCTAGCATAGAGAACCCACCAAGAATCATCACATTTTCTAATGTGATGGAAGCTTCACCCCAAGGGAAAACAAAAGTATTAGTTTCAACACACCATCTTTCTGCTAACCCAAAAATCAGGTCATTATTTCTTAGAAACTCATACTTGAGCACAAAACAGCCTCAAGAATTCCAACTTTCCTCCATAACAAATGGTATTTTGGGAACATTTTATCAACCCATTTGTTCCACTCTTGTAAATGATGTTGCCACCCATTGAAGGCCAAATCTATTGGCCATTTTGATTTGGGGGAAAGGATAGGCAGTTTAAAACATGAATCTTCAAGTGAAGCCACAACTGGTTTCAGGAAATGGGCATTTCTTTTAGAAGGAGGTCCGCCAGTATGTAAAAATGAAACCATCAACTCTTCCCTTTCCTCGATAACTGAGTCGTCTATTAAGGAGGGAAAAAAGAGTATCTTCAAATATAATACAATGGATTTTTATTTTAAAGAACTATTTTCTTATTGTTTGGCATTAAATTAAATTTAAGAATCATCCAAAATAAGAGAGAACACTTTAGTTTGAAAATAGTGGAGATTTTTTTTTTTTTTTGGGCAGATTGAAACAAGTAGAAATTTCTTTCTAGTGCTTTGTAGAAAGTAAATTATTTCCAAGAGAGTATGCAAAGTTAAAAAAAAAAATAAATGAATTTCGTTTTTAACATCCAAATACACTATTTCTCATATTAAAAAAATGTTACAACGATTAAATATTAACTAATGAAGATCATGTTACCTTGTAAAGGTGGTATTTAATAGCCACTCAAAATTTGAAAATTATAGTTCCTAGATTAAATCTAATCAATTTTTATTTATCTTTTATGATCGAAAATGTAGGATGCAAGGCGGAAAAATATTTAAATTTCTTTTAATAGAATAAAATTTTTAAAATATTTCTTTTGGTTCTGCATCTTCTTTAAGAAATTTAAAATTTAAGAAAGAATTAAAATTCAATCCAATCCAAGTCTATACTAACAGGACAAAAAGATCCCCTCCTTTCTTCTTTTGAAAACAAGTCATATGCTTGAAATGGTATTGAACATTTGAAGTATATGATTTGTACTAATCCCATTTTTAGAGACATCAAGTTCTTATCAACTTTTCAATAAATCTGATAAAAAAATTAGGGGATGGATGACTTACGACTTCAAGGCTACTTTGCAAATAAAACATGAGATAATGAAAAAATGACAGACAAAAAGCCATTGAACTATTGATATAAACATAAAAAAATAAATGAATAAGAGATAATCATACCTAGAGATACCATGGAGACTAGATTCAATCTTCAGCTTTTTTAAAAGGCAAATAAATAAATCTATTTAGAGTGATCTACAAGTGGGTATGGTATAATATCTCCTTCTAGGGTTCACCAACTAATAGGGAGACCTTACTCACTCAAAACAGATGAAACGGGACTAGTTGTGTTTTGAATTTTAGTCTCAGTTTAGTTTTATTGTTATGGGTGAAAACTTAGGGGAAAGTAGGAGGATAGGTAAATCAGGATGTAAATATGTTATTACCTTATTTGGTTGCAGTGTATGAATAAATGTGATGCAAATGTGGAAGGGAACTCTCCTATCCACTATAGCAAATTAGCCCCACCTAAAACAGACAGACTCAAATGTAAATGATAATAAACATACCATTTTACTCTCTTACAAAGTAGTTCAATTTATTACAAATTTATCCTAAGTCAAACTCCGGTACAATATATTTATAACATTCCAAGTGTTGCACAATGGATATAATAGTAAACTATTTATTTTCCACTTTCACCCTAATTAAAGAAAGGGATTTAAGCGTTATTTACTTTCTTTCCAGCATTATACAATTTTTCAGTAATTGATTATACTTCCCCTAATGAAAGTAAGGGTGCCACTCTACTTCCCTTTAACCTCCCTGTCCCCCTCCGCGAACCAAACTATAGTGCTTAAACTACGGTTCTGATTAGAAGTCTAACAAAATGTTATACTAATAATTATAAACAAGAATAAATATGTAATACATTAACTTTTAGCTACATAAATAATTTAGTGCCAAGAAGGTGTCTTGCAAATATTGCAATATTGCAGGAAAAATACCAATATATACCCTATAATAGTCAGGAAATAATTTATTATATTAATATTCTTTTATAGCAAAATAAAAAAGGCCTGATTCATCATTCCTTATTACAGTTTATGGAAGCTTTCAATTTTAATTTTTAGATGAAGGGACATTTATTTTAAGAGTAGAATTAATCTAGTCAATGTAATGACAATTTTTTGAACCAAAAATATTTATGTCTATTTAATTTGTATTTCCGAAATAGAAATATTCAATGATAATTAAAGAAAGGGATTTAAGCGTTATTTACTTTCTTTCCAGCATTATACAATTTTTCAGTAATTGATTATACTTCCCCTAATGAAAGTAAGGGTGCCACTCTACTTCCCTTTAACCTCCCTGTCCCCCTCCGCGAACCAAACTATAGTGCTTAAACTACGGTTCTGATTAGAAGTCTAACAAAATGTTATACTAATAATTATAAACAAGAATAAATATGTAATACATTAACTTTTAGCTACATAAATAATTTAGTGCCAAGAAGGTGTCTTGCAAATATTGCAATATTGCAGGAAAAATACCAATATATACCCTATAATAGTCAGGAAATAATTTATTATATTAATATTCTTTTATAGCAAAATAAAAAAGGCCTGATTCATCATTCCTTATTACAGTTTATGGAAGCTTTCAATTTTAATTTTTAGATGAAGGGACATTTATTTTAAGAGTAGAATTAATCTAGTCAATGTAATGACAATTTTTTGAACCAAAAATATTTATGTCTATTTAATTTGTATTTCCGAAATAGAAATATTCAATGATAATTATGTATAAAAAGAAAAGGAAATTGATAAATTCAAGGCTCTTTTTTTAAATCCAGAACAAATTTCTTTTAATCTCAATATTACCATTTGTACATATTAACTATTTATTATCCTTAATCATTAACTTTACAAAAGATAAATTTGAAAGATTTCTAACCTTCAATAATAAAGATTTCTTACTTTCAATATTAAAAGAAGAAGAAGAAGATATATTTTCAATATGATATTTTTTTTGGGTAATATTTTCACATAAGAGGGATAAGTACTGCAAATTATACCTTGAACCCGAGGGTAACTTCCAAGGTGCAGTCATGTTGATGAAATGGCTCCGTCCCACTTAAATTGGGAATTACTGAGGCTCTTCAGTCACATGTTTGTCACCCTCTTCTTTAGGGTCGTCTCTCTCCTCCTTTTATTTCATCATTCTTCATCTTCCACCCGATAGAATTCTTTAGAAATCTCTATTGAAACCACCACAGTCTTTGTCTTCTTATTGTTTTCTGGGTATACAACAACGATATTTCATCTTGTTAGTTTACTAAGTCGTAATCTATGGAGAAATATAGAAAAAATATTATTATTTGCTGAATAAGTAGTTGTATTAAATAATACAATAAATTACACACATGGATAAGAGACACAAACTCTATATCTATGTTAATAGAAATAAAACCAATCTTCAGAATCTCTTACTGGGTACAAAATATCAAATAAACAACAAAGAAATTCACATCCAATCTTCTTCTGGCATCTTCAAAAACAAACTTTTGGTACCACGAGTATGTCCAAAATAGTCTCCACCTCATCCGTAAACAGAAATCCAAAAGACTCTGGGACATATAAGTTTTCTTGAGGATTCTCTAGGATAGAGATTAAAAAAAATAACGGACCTAGATTGATTTGGGTTTCCTGAAATCTGCTTCAAGAAGAAGAGTAGAACTTATTCCCTCATGATCAAGGAAAAGACATACTTGTAGATTGTAGAGTGGGCGAAAAGATCATGAAACAAAGAACGAATATAGTTTTTTGATGCACGAAAACTCCTTATTCTTCCTCTCTTTGGCTGTTGTAATAGTTTTCTGTAGAGGTTTTATGTTAATGTAACAGGGCTAAGCACCATAGCAAGTATTCTTAACAGTGAGAGTCGAGCATAGGTGGGGGAGAGTGTCACGCCCCGCTTGCAAGACATGAGGTTTTTCCACATTTTAGACAAGCCCACAAAGTTCTAGAACATTCCAGAAGGTTCTAGAATCCTCTGGAAGTCTCTAGAACCATAGAGGAGGCATCATGTAAACTAGTAGAATTCTCTAGAACATTCCATAGCTAGATCTTTATGTAGAATATTCTAGAATGGTAGAACGCAACCGTTAGATCGTTGCCACATGTACTAATCTTAGCCATCCATTGAGGAGGTGCTTGCCTATAAATAGGCTCACCCTCTTCATTTGTAAAAGATACACATATACACACATCAGAACTTAGAGTTCAAAGACTTGTAAGTTCTTTCCAAGCAATACAGGCTTTCTTTCATAAACAACCACTCTTTGCCTACAGTTTTCCAACGGTTTCGTCTAGCCTTCGAAGTTTTGAGCAAGTTAAGGCTTTCTTAGCATTTGCGGGAGTGCTAAGGCCGCACGGCTACTTACAAGAAAAAGTAAGTGCGTGACAAGTGGTATCAGAGCTTTGGTTGGAAGCCATGACGAAGACCATCAGAGATCAAGTGGTGGGATCCGACACCACCAATGTGGAGTCATCGCAACAAGGCCGGGGGCGTGAGGAGCAACGCGACCCCGTTGTACCAAAGCCGAGGGGGAAGTCCAAGGACCGCACAGCTAGCTTTGAGTTACGCCTAACTCAGGTGGAGGAAGGCATGGGCACCGTGGACGCACACATGGAGAATCTAGACCAACGGGTGGAAGGTCTAGAGGCCGATGTTGCCGAAACCCATGAAGAGGTGCGTGAAGCCCTTACCAAGCTAGGTGAGTCTAATCGAGAAGACTTACAGGCCATCAGGGACGAATTTATGGCCGAGGTAGCTCGTTTGCGAGACGTCCATCAACGGGAGATCAATAGCTTGCTAATGCAATTGGAGGAAGCTCGAGGGGACCTAGCCTTATGTAAGAAGGCGGTTCTTGCTGGTTCAACCATATCCACGGTGGAACCCCGACGGGTCGATATCCCAAAACCAAAGAGTTTCGCGGGAACGCATAATGCTCGTGAAGTAGACAACTTCTTATGGGGGCTAGAACAATATTTCGACGCTGTGGGCGCTTTTGGCTAGAAGAAGGGATGCTTTACACAAAGGGAAACCGACTCTTTGTGCCCAAATGGGGAAATCTTCGGCGTGAGTTGATCAAAGAATGCCACGATTCTAAGTGGGCTGGACATCCAAGTATGAAACGCACCCTTGCTTTGCTGAAGACCACATATTAGTGGCCCCAAATGCAAGATGAGGTGGAGTCTTATGTAAGAACATGCCTCATATGCCAACAAGACAAAGTTGAACAAAACGCACCATCGGGACTACTTGATCCATTGTTTATCCCTAAGAGGCCTTGGGGAAGTGTTTCCATGGACTTTATCACTTCCCTGCCAAAGTCAGAAGGGTTTGGCAGTATAGTAGTGGTGGTTGATCGATTTAGCAAGTATGCCACCTTCATTCCAGCCCCTACAGATTGCACTGCCGAAGAGACAGCCCGATTATTCTTGAAAAATGTGGTCAAGCTTTGGGGAGTTCCCTCCAACATAGTGAGCGATCGAGACCCGCGCTTCACGGGACGATTCTGGACGGAATTGTTTAAGTTACTTGGCTCAGATTTGAACTTTTCCACCAGTTTCCATCCTCAAAGCGATGGCCAAACCGAGCGGACCAATGCACTCTTGGAGCTATACTTAAGGCACTACGTGAGTGCCAACCAACGAGATTGGGCAAAGTTGCTTGATGTGGCCCGATTCTCCTATAATCTCCAACGGAGTGAAGCAACCAACCGAAGTCCTTCTGAAATAATCATGGGGCAGCAGCCTACAACGCCTCTTACTCTTGCCATAAGCTATGAAGGTAAGAGCCCCTTAGCATTTAAATTTGCCAAATCATGGCATGAACAAGCCGAATTGGCACGGGCGTATTTGAACAAGGCTTCAAAAAGGATGAAGAAATGGGCAGACAAAAGGAGAAGACCATTGGAGTTTCAGGAAGGCGATCTTGTCATGGTGAAACTCCTTCCCCAACAATTCAAGAGCTTCAGGAAAGTTCACAAGGGCTTGATTAGGAGATATGAGGGCCCTTTCCTGGTCTTAAAACGTGTTGGGAAGGTCTCCTATAAGCTCCAATTACCTTCCAGGCTCAAGATTCATCCAGTCTTTCATGTGAGTCTCTTAAAACCATATCACGAAGACATGGAGGACCCTACTTGAGGAGAGTCTAAGCGAGCGCCTACTGCCGTGGTCACCTCCTCTGACAAGGAAGTCGAGGCCATACTAGCCGATCGCCATATTCGAAGACGAGGTGTACCAAGTTATCGGGAATATCTCGTAAAGTGGAAGAACTTTCCCGAAAGTGAAGCAAGTTGGGAGCGCGAAGATGCCCTTTGGCAATTCAAAGGCCATATCCAGCAATTCCACGATGAAGGCGCGATGAGGGCATCGCGAGCATAGGTGGGGGAGAATGTCACGCCCCGCTTGCAAGACATGAGGTTTTTCCACATTTTAGACAAGCCCACAAAGTTCTAGAACATTCCAGAAGGTTCTAGAATCCTCTGGAAGTCTCTAGAACCATAGAGGAGGCATCATGTAAACTAGTAGAATTCTCTAGAACATTCCATTGCTAGATCTTTATGTAGAATATTCTAGAATGGTAGAAGGCAACCGTTAGATCGTTGCCACATGTACTAATCTTAGCCATCTATTGAGGAGGTGCTTGCCTATAAATAGGCTCACCCTCTTCTATGATGCCTACAGTTTTCCAACGGTTTCGTCTAGCCTTCGAAGTTTTGAGCAAGTTAAGGCTTTCTTAGCATTTGCGGGAGTGCTAAGGCCGCACGGCTACTTACAAGAAAAAGTAAGTGCGTGACATTAGGCTCTTGCCAACAATTTACTTCAACAAGCTTAAGTCTCTATATATGCTAGCAAAAACAGCTGGACCGAGCGTTATTTTTCTCCATTTAGCAAAGCGTATTGTAGTGGGAATAATATACTTATCCATTTTGATAATTTCATCCACCAAAAAAACAAACCTTGAAAGCCAAGACACAAGAAAAGCTTCATGCTCAAATTGGCATCTAAGTTTCTTGAATGAGTCTATCCGATTGATATGAGTACTCGTAGCTTTCATTTTCTCAAACTTATCCAATTTATTTTTTAGATTTTTCCACGATTTTGATTGAATCTTTTCCATCAAGGGGTAACTAAAAGAATTTCCTAGCAGAGAACCCACCAATAATCATCACATCTTCTAATGTGATGGATGCTTCACCCTAAGGGAAAATAAAAGTATTAGTTTCAACACACCATCTCTTTACTAACCTAAAAATCCGATCATCATTTCTTAGAAACTTGTACTTGGAGCATAAAATAGCCTCAAGAATTCCAACTTTCCCCTATAACAAAATTTTGGAACATTTAATCAACCAATTTGTTCCACTCTTGTAACTGATATTTCTACCCATTGAAGACCATAACTATTGGCCACTTTGATTTTGGTTAAAGGATAGGCAGTTTCAAGCTTGAATCATCAAGTGAAGCCATTATTGGTTTCAAGAAATGGGCATTCCTTCTTGAAGGAGATCCGCCAGTATGTGAAAATAAAACCATCAACTCTTCCCTTTCCTCAATAATTGAGTCATCTAGTAAGGAGGGAAAAAGTACGTGCACCTAGATCTTCATTCGAATATAGTTTTGAAATCCATGAATATAAAAGAGTATCTTTATATATAATACAATTGATTTTTATTTTCAAGATCTATTTGCTTATTAGTTAGCATTAAATTAAATTTAAGGATCATCTTAAAAATAGAGAAGATGTTAGTTTGAAAATAGTGGAGATTTATTTATTTATTGTAGATTAAAACAAGTGGAGATTTTTTTCAAGCACGTTATAGAAAGTAAATAATTTCCAAGAGATTATGCAAGGTTAAAAAGAAAAAATAACCAATTTTGTTTCTAACTTCAATCCAAATACACTATTTCTTGTATTAAAAAAATGTTACAACAATTAAATATTAACTAATGAAGATCATCTTACGTTGTAAAGGTGGTATTCGAATACCACTCAAAGTATAGTTGTCGGATTTAATTTAACCGATTATTATTTATCCTTTGTGATAAAAAATGTGGGGTACAATGTAGAAAATTATATAAATTTCTTTTAAGAGATTAAAATTTTTAAAATATTTCTTGGTTCTTTATCTTCTCTTAGAAAGAATTTAATTTTTTTAAAAAAAATAAGTTCAATCAATTCCAAGTCTATACTAATAGGACCAAAAGATCCCTTCCTTTCTTCCTTTGAAAACAAGTCATATGTTAGAAATGGTATCGAACATTGGAAGTAAATGATTTTACATTAACTCTATTTTTAGAGACATCAAGTTCTTATAAACGTTTGAATAAATCGGATAAAAAATTAGGGGACGGAGAACTTACAACTTCAAGGCTATTTGCAAAGAAAACATGACATGAGGAACAATGACGCACAAAAAAAAAAAAGGCATTGAACTATTTATATAAATGTAGAAATAAATGAATAAATAAAGAGGAGGATTAGAGGAACAAGAGATAATCATATCTTAAGATACCATTGAGACTAGATTTGATTTTTAGGTCTTTTAAAAGACCAATGAATAAATGTATTTAAAGTGATTTACGAGTAGACATGAATAAATTGGTGACGTGGTATTTGAATCCAAGTTTGTTAGCATGTTTTCTTACAGTCGAATTGTAATTCAACCAACTAATATACCTATATAGAGGGGCCGCAAGTAGAGGGTTTGCTCTTGAATAATTCAATATCAATGGAGAGAGAAAGCCATGGCAACCATTGAATGCATTGAAGGTATATGTTCTTTCTTTCCTTTTAATTATCTATTTAGAATCGTATTGTTTATTTATTTTTGGAGATTTCGTTAAAATATTTTTTGTGATTACATATTCTTGGGATGTTTATATAGAACAATTATTTGGGTTAGTTGGTACTTTTATCTATACTTAATTGTTGCAATTTTTAGTATGAGAGATATGTAATTTTTAAAAATATATTGTGGGTTTAGAATTGAATATTTCATACTATTTATAAATGAGTTGTCATAGAATGAATAAATCAAGCTAATGGTTAGATGAGTTATATCATGCATCTAAGTACAATATATTTCTTTAGTGAATCAAAACTTGTAGTCTAGATTAGCACATAAAAGGTGCAATCTTTTTCTTCAAAATAAAATTAAATCATTAATATATAGGTTGGTGGTGGATTTAAGGTTCTAAAGATCCTTTATTGGTTAAGCTCTCGTTAGTTTTTAGTTTGGTTATTTTATTTTTAAGTTTTAATTAATGAAGGAATAATATTATCTAATAAAAATTGATTATTTTTATATAATTAATTTAGGAAGATAATAATATACATGGTCATGCCTTTCTTTGTTACTCGACACCCTTTTAGTAACCATAATATATTGATCTTGTGCATTAACAAGCATTGGGTTTAAAATTTTTTAGAAAAACCCAACCAATGACTTTAATTTAGTGCAAAAAGAAGAGCAAAAAAGACAAAAGAATTAGAGTAAGTAAAAACATGCATGTGGGTTAAGAGTTTTTTCTTCAAATAATCATGTTTTTAAAGAGGAGTCCTCTTTTATTTTGTTGTCTTAGCAGGAGACCCATATAGACGTGTTCTAAACACACATCCCGGGTAGGAATGTTCAAGCAAAACACATTCGACACATTAGGACTTCATCTATAACTTTTAATATATTTTATGTTTATTTTGTTCTTTGTTAGATAATGCATTTTCTTAACTAAATGCATTTTTCTATTTAATACAATTTTTATTGATATCTTTGTCTTTGAAAAACTCTGAATAAAAACTTTAAGAAAATCTTAACTATAAATAAGGAAAATCGGTATTTAGAAAATCGGACCGGAGATCGAAACGATCGAGTTACATGTAAATTGGTTTATTAGTTCTGCTAGTCTAACCAATGGTCGATTAGGATATTATGAAAAAATATAAAATAAAAATTTTTAATATATTATTTTTAAGAAAATTTTTTTTTATCCAGGTAAGAATGTATTTTAAAGCATGTTGAAATTACTTCATCCTATTCAAACATGCATAGTAATAAAAAATAATTCATTTACACACATTGCACACAATATTTTTCACTAAATATAATTGAAGAATGTTAAAGATTCATAAAATTTAAAGAAGAAAGTGCTTGCATGAGTAGACCCTGATTCTCTGCATATAAATGGAGCACAGGTCCTTTTGATATCTTTGTGGGGTTATGGTAACTGAGATGGGTTTAATTGCAACGAGCTTTGGCGGAACGGAACACTGCATATAGCCGAATTGGTTCCTTAATTGGGGTTAATACCCGGTTCTATTGCCCCTTACCTTTTTATTTAGCACAAAATAAAAACTAAAATAAAATAACAAAATCATTTTAGTAAAAATAAATTTATATAATGTATAATTGACTTAGTCATTAAATAAGAATTTAAGACCTATTTACTCACCTTTGAAAAAAATTAAAATATTTTGAATAAGTGATGACGTTCTTTCTTATTTTATTTTTTAGAATAAATGTTCAAATCTTAACGTCTTAAAAAATTCTAATTTGTAGATCATATCTTACTAATATTATTTTGCCTGTTTTGAAAATTTTCCAACTATCATTTAAGATATCCTCTATAAAAAAGAGAAAACAAATGAACTTTTTTGAAGCAAAATGGAATGCCCAAGTTCTCCCTATGGAGAAAACAGTAAAAATTCTTTTACTTCTTCACTTGTCCTTGCCTCAGTCACAGTGCGGCACCACTATCTTGTTTTTCTTTTATTATTGTTTTCCTTTTATCCTTCATTTTCTCCATTTTCCTCACACCTTTGAATGAACTCTTCTTTTTTTCTTTTCTCTTTTCCTTTTATCCCTTCCTCCTCAGAGACTCCTCTTGTTTTTCTATTCCCTTAATCCCCTTCGCTCTCACATTCTCCTTCATAAACTTATCATCAAATTACTTTTGCTCCTCACCTTGCATTCATGGCTTTCCTCCTTCTTTTCTTCCATGTTGCTATTTTTTGTTTTGAAATGGTAACATAGGTGGAGAAGTGAGGTGAGAGCGGGGATGGCAGCAGAAGCTCATTTATTTGTGGTTCTGTATCAAAAATATGTTCTTTTTTATGAAAACAAAAATTAGGGTTAACCGGTTCGAGTGGTTCCCAATCGACCTGCCTAGTTTTGACTGAGTTTCACAAGTTTACTACTATAACTACTAAAAATAAAGATAATATTATTACTCTTAATTTTATTTCTACATGTTAGATATTTCTAGTTTAAATTTGGATTTGTGATTAAAATAATATTTATTCTAAATTACAAGGTTAGTAAGGTCAAAAAATAATTTACTAATAATACAAACTCATATTAACAGACCTTAACAAATGTAATAGAACAAACCACAAATAACCAAAATAAAGCAATACACATAATGGTTTTGCGAAATGAGAAGTATTAGTACTATAATATGCATCAGATTATCCAGATTCTCTTGATACACAAGATTTTCCTAATTTCATCTTATACAAATGGAAACAGATCAAAGAAAGCCAAGCCTATTCATGAGTTAAAATATTATAACTATGCAAACAAGCGAAAAATGAAATAAAATAAAAAAATAAAGAAATGGTATCCCCAAGCTGCATAATCTCATTAAAATTAATGCCCTCAAGAAAAATTTTAATATAAAGAAGCAAATTTTATTTAGGATAACTAGAAATTTGTTGCAATCAATTAATGATGTATATTACTATATAAATTGATATATAGTACAGAATATGGTGAAGAGATGCAAGAATCATACAGGGAAGAGGATATTGCTGGTTCATTGTACTTATTTGTGGGGTTTGAAAGGCTAGAAATTAAATTTCTAAGTAACAACTAGTTTCAAACACCTGATGATGATGTTTCTTTTGTCAAAGTAAATATATGTAAGGAGTAACAATAATTTAAAACAAAGGCCATGGAGAAATAAGCAATTGAGAGAAAGAGGTGAAGTGGAGTATACCGAATGAAAAGATATTCTATTCATGTATCGATGGAGTGTTTAGGTCGTAACTCTGACGATGATATAATTGCTGCAACGGCACCTAATTTTAGTGGAGCAATTGCAGATGCACAAGCTAATTTTAAAGAGGTTGAGCTCGAACAGCTCCCGAACATTAAAATACTATGCAAAAATATTGAGAATGGGAAGATGATCTCTTACCTTTATGCTAAGGCCGCACGGTTACTTACAAGAAAAAGTAAGTGCGTGACAAGTGGTATCAGAGCCTTGGTTGGAAGCCATGACGAAGACCATCAGGGATCAAGTCGCGGGATCCGACACAACCAATGTGGAGTCATCGCAACAAGGCCGGGGGCGTGAGGAGCAACGCGACCCCGTTGTACCAAAGCCGAGGGGGAAGTCCAAGGACCGCACAGCTAGCTTTGAGTTACGCCTAACTCAGGTGGAGGAAGGCATGGGCACCGTGGACGCACACATGGAGAATCTAGACCAACGGGTGGAAGGTCTAGAGGCCGATGTTGCCGAAACTCATGAGGAAGTGCGTGAAGCCCTTACCAAGCTAGGTGAGTCTAATCGAGAAGACTTACAGGCCCTCAGGGACGAATTTATGGCCGAGGTAGCTCGTTTGCGAGACGTCCATCAACGGGAGATCAATAGCTTGCTAATGCAATTGGAGGAAGCTCGAGGGGACCTAGCCTTATGTAAGAAGGCGGTTCTTGCTGGTTCAACCACATCCACGGTAGAACCCCGACGGGTCGATATCCCAAAACCAAAGAGTTTCGCGGGAACGCGTAATGCTCGTGAAGTAGACAACTTCTTATGGGGGCTAGAACAATATTTCGACGCTGTGGGCGCTTTTGGCTAGAAGAAGGGATGCTTTACACAAAGGGAAACCGACTCTTTGTGCCCAAATGGGAAATCTTCGGCGTGAGTTGATCAAAGAATGCCACGATTCTAAGTGGGCTGGACATCCAGGTATGAAACGCACCCTTGCTTTGCTGAAGACCACATATTACTGGCTCCAAATGCAAGATGAGGTGGAGTCTTATGTAAGAACATGCCTCATATGCCAACAAGACAAAGTTGAACAAAACGCACCATCGGGACTACTTGATCCATTGTTTATCCCTAAGAGGCCTTGGGGAAGTGTTTCCATGGACTTTATCACTTCCCTGCCAAAGTCAGAAGGATTTGGCAGTATAGTAGTGGTGGTTGATCGATTTAGCAAGTATGCCACCTTCATTCCAGCCCCTACAGATTGCACTGCCGAAGAGACAGCCCGATTATTCTTGAAAAATGTGGTCAAGCTTTGGGGAGTTCCCTCCAACATCGTGAGCGATCGAGACCCGCGCTTCACGGGACGATTCTGGACGGAATTGTTTAAGTTACTTGGCTCAGATTTGAACTTTTCCACCAGTTTCCATCCTCAAAGCGATGGCCAAACCGAGCGGACCAATGCACTCTTGGAGCTATACTTAAGGCACTACGTGAGTGCCAACCAACGAGATTGGGCAAAGTTGCTTGATGTGGCCCAATTCTCCTATAATCTCCAACGGAGTGAAGCAACCAACCGAAGTCCTTTTGCAGTAATCATGGGGCAGCAGCCTACAATGCCTCTTACTCTTGCCACAAGCTATGAAGGTAAGAGCCCCTCAGCATTTAAATTTGCCAAATCATGGCATGAACAAGCCGAATTGGCACGGGCGTATTTGAACAAGGCTTCAAAAAGGATGAAGAAATGCGCAGACAAGAGAAGAAGACCATTGGAGTTTCAGGAAGGCGATCTTGTCATGGTGAAACTTCTTCCCCAACAATTCAAGAGCTTCAGGAAAGTTCACAAGGGCTTGATTAGGAGATATGAGGGCCCTTTCTCAGTCTTAAAACGTGTTGGGAAGGTCTCCTATAAGCTCCAATTACCTTCCAAGCTAAAGATTCATCCGGTCTTTCATGTGAGTCTCTTAAAACCATATCACGAAGACATGGAGGACCCCATGCGAGGAGAGTCTAAGCGAGCGCCTACCGCCGTGGTCACCTCCTTTGACAAGGAAGTCGAGGCTATACTAGCCGATTGCCATGTTCGAAGAACAGGTGTACCAACTTACCGGGAATATCTCGTAAAGTGGAAGAACTTGCCAGATAGTGAAGTAAGTTGGGAGCGCGAGGATACCCTTTGGCAATTCAAAGATCATATCCAGCAATTCCACGATGAAGGCGCGATGAGGGCATCGCGAGCATAGGTGGGGGAGAATGTCACGCGCTGCTTGCAAGACATGAGGTTTTTCCACATTTTAGACAAGCCCACAAAGTTCTAGAACATTCCAGAAGGTTCTAGAATCCTCTGGAAGTCTCTAGAACCATAGAGGAGGCATCATGTAAACTAGTAGAATTCTCTAGAACATTCCTTTATGTAGAATATTCTAGAATGGCATAAGGCAACCGTTAGATCGTTGCCACATGTACTAATCTTAGCCATCCATTGAGGAGGTGCTTGCTTATAAATAGGCTCACCCTCTTCATTTGTGAAAGACACACACACACACACACACATATCAGAACTTAGAGTTCTAAGACTTGTAAGCTCTTTCCAAGCAATACAAGCTTTCTTTCATAAACAACCACTCTTTGCCTACAGTTTTCCAACGGTTTCGTCTAGCCTTCAGAGTTTTGAGCAAGTTAAGGCTTTCTTAGCATTTGCGGGAGTGCTAAGGCCGCACGGCTACTTACAAGAAAAAGTAAGTGCGTGACATTTAGCTCATATAATTGACTCTCTGAATATAGAAGGATATAAACAACGAGATGCAGTTCTTCAATTTAAGGGTATAAAATGATCTCATGGTGGGGGAAAATAACATATTGACAATTATTGGAATGGGGATTACATTGAGTATTAAACATAATTATGTAAATTAAAATACAAAGCATTCTTAAAATACAATAATATTCAATTAATAATGTTGACAGTATTAGAAAAATAATACATGATAAGCAAAATACGTGCAATTTTGCATCATTAAATAAAAAGAGTAGGTCTTATAGGGTGAAAAAGGCAGGAGCTGAGGGGGTTAAGCGGGGTAAGTTGCAACATCTACTACCCTTCATTTCACATGTAAAATGAAAAAATTACCCTAAACCTCAAAATATGGTTATAAACGGAAAATCTAAAAAATATGCATGTCTATTTATAGCTAATTTCTCAATAAATAACATCGTAATGGGTTTCTTTTCATGGAACTCAATAAAATATTTTGGGCATCCCCCAATATTGTAAAAAGGCCTTAAGGAATTAAAAAGGCAAAGTTATAAATAGGAAATAATCATAGTATTGATGAAACCTATTTCAAAAATAGATATTTCATAGTTGTTCGACATAAATAATTAAATGATTGCATATATCTATTGTATATTTTTAAAAGTACCAGTAGGCAACATTTGCAGAAAGTTAACAAAAGGATCCATATAAAATAAGGACGGATGTAATTCAACATTTAAAATTTCCTATAAGCAAATGATATTATCAGAAAAGAAATTAAACTAAGCTAGAGAGCATCTTGGCAAAGTCTTATTTTTAAAGATGCATCTAGGCACAAGCTAATTTGGAAGAGGCTAGAACAGCTCCCCAACATTCAAATACAATACAAAATTAATGAGAACGGGAAGATGATCTCTCACCTTTAGCTCATGTGATTGACACTCGACTATAGAGGGAGAAAAACCAGGAGATGGTGTTCTTCAATTTAAGGGTATAAAATAATCTAATCGTGGGGGAGAATAAAAAATTGACAATACTTGGAATGGGGTTCTTCAACCGGGCTTCTTCCATAATCCTGCCGTTAACAGTTTGTATAGGGCCAACCGTCAACGGTATGTCTTACTTTTCTAAAGACTTCAATGTTTATTCCTCCAACTTGCTTCATTGGTTGCTCCTTTCTTAGGACATGCAACCATTCTTAGGAGTTGCATCTTGAGCAACTTGGGAGGTTTATTAACATCTCATAAGCCTTTCATCTTGAAATTTAATCCTTCCTTCATGAATTCTTCCATAAATGGCATCATCCCTTTACCTATGCCTTCCTCATGTTCCTTGTGGTTGGTCATTGAATTAACTCCTTAGCCTCTTGATCATCCCGGTTCATATCATACCCTCTCTCTTAAAAGGATTTCTCCTAGAATCTTTTCCTTCAAAGGCAAGCAATATTATAAAGGATTCAACAATATAAGCATTGCTAAGAGTTAATCAATTAAGTGCAATGACCATCTAAACAACAAAATACGCATGGGTTCTAGAACTACTTTAAAAGGCTGATTAAATGGAAAGCTAACATTATAACGGAATCTCAGAGAATAAGAGTAGAGACTAGAATGATTCAGATTCCACCAGAAGAAGAAATATTTTATAAAATGATTTTTTTTTTATATTATTTTCACATAACAGGGATAAGTACTGTAAATTGTACATTGCACTTGAGTGCAACGTTCAAGGTGCACTCCAGGTATTAAACTGGCTCCCTCTAACTTAAATTAAGAATTACTAGGGCTCTTCAGTCACGCGTCTGTCAGCCTCTTCTTTAGCATCGTCTCACTCCTCTCCTTTTTTTTCATCGTTCTTCTTCTTCTAACCGATAGAATTCTTTAGAAATCTCTACTCGAACCACCACAGTCTTTATTTTCTTATTCTTCTTATGGTATTCTCAAAACACGTGCCATGTAGGGACGTTTGATCAAAATACGTTCTGCGCATTGGTTATATTATTACATTTTTATGTCTTTTTTGTATTGTATTCCATACTTATTTTTTTTATTAGATAATGTTTTTTAATTAACTACTTATACTTTTTTGTTTTAATATAATTTTTATTGATATATTTATCTCGGAAAAACTCTAATAAAAATTTTAAGAAAATGATAAACACTAAATCTTAAAACCTCTTAAGGAAAAGCCAGTGTTGAAAAATTTCACTGAAGATCGAACCGACCAAGCTACTAGTCCATTAATTCATCGGTTCAAATGGTCAAACCAGTCGTCCAATAGGATATTATGTAATGAATGTATAAAATTGTAAATATATTAATAACTTTAAGAAAATCTTAACTATAAATAAGGAAAATTGGTATTTAGAAAATCGGACCGGAGATCGAAACGATCGAGTTACGTGTAAATTGGTTTATTAGTTCTGCTAGTCTAACCAATGGTCGATTAGGATATTATGAAAAAATATAAAATAAAAATTTTTAATATATTATTTTTAAGAAAAATTTTTTTTTCCAGGTAAGAATGTATTTTAAAGCATGTTGAAATTACTTCATCCCACTCAAACATGCGCAGTTATAAAAAATAATTCATTTACACACATTGCACACAATATTTTTCACTAAGTATAATTGAAGAATGTTAAAGATTCATAAAATTTAAAGACGAAAGTGCTTGCATGAGTAGACCCTGATTCTCTGCATATAAACGGAGCACAGGTCCTTTTGATATCTTTGTGAGGTTATGGTGACTGAGATGGGTTTAATTCCAACGAGCTTTGGCGGAACGGAACACTGCATATAGCCGAATTGGTTCCTTAATTGGGGTTAATGCCCAGTTCTATTGCCCCTTACCTTTTTATTTAGCACAAAATAAAAACTAAATAAAATAACAAAATCATTTTTGTCAAAAATAAATTTATATAATGTATAATTGACTTAGTCATGAAATAAGAATTTAAGACCTATTTACTCACCTTTTAAAAAACTAAAATATTTTGAATAAGTGATGACGTTCTTTCTTATTTTATTTTTTAGAATAAATGTTCAATCTTAACTTCTTAAAAAATTCTAATTTGTAGATCATATCTTGCTAATATTATTTTGCCTGTTTTGAAAATTTTCCAACTATCATTTAAGATATCCTCTATAAAAAAGAGGAAACAAATGAACTTTTTTGAAGCAAAATAGAAGGCCCAAGTTCTCCCTACGGAGAAAACAGTAAAAATTCTTTTACTTCTTCACTTGTCCTTGCCTCAGCCACAGTGCGGCACCACTATCTTGTTTTTCTTTTATTATTGTTTTCCTTTTATCCTTCTTTTTCCCCATTTTCCTCACACTTTGAATGAACTCTTCTTTTTTTCTTTTCTCTTTTCCTTTTATCCCTTCCTCCTCAGAGACTCCTCTTGTTTTTCTATTCCCTTAATCCCCTTCGCTCTCACATTCTCTTTCACAAACCTATCATCAAATTACTTTTGCTCCTCACCTTGCATTCATGGATTTTTTCCTTCTTTTCTTCCATGTTGCTATTTTTTGTTTTGAAATGGTAACATAGGTGGAGAAGTGAGGTGAGAGCGGGGATGGCAGCAGAAGCTCATTTATTTGTGGTTCTGTATCAAAAATATGTTCTTTTTTATGAAAAGAAAAATCAAGGTCAACCGGTTCGAGTGGTTCCCAATCGACCTGCCTAGTTTTGACTGAGTTTGAGAAGTTTACTACTATAACTACTAAAGATAAAGATAATATTATTACTCTTAATTTTATTTCTACATGTTAGATATTTCTAGTTTAAATTTGGATTTGTGATTAAAATAATATTTATTCTAATTTACAAGGTTAGTAAGGTCAAAAAATAATTTACTAATAATACAAACTCATATTAACAGACCATAACAAATGTAATAGAACAAACCACAAATAACCAAAATAAAGCAATACACATAATGATTTTGCGAAATGAGAAGTATTAGTACTATAATATGCATCAGATTATCCAGATTCTCCTCGTACACAAGATTTTCCTAATTTCATCTTATACAAATGGAAACAGATCAAAGAAAGCCAAGCCTATTCATGAGTTAAAATATTATAACTATGCAAACAAGAAAAAAATGAAATAAAATAAAAAAATAAAGAAATGGTATCCCCACGCTACATAATCTCATTAAAATTAATGCCCTCAAGAAAAATTTTAATATAAAGAAGAAAATTTTATTAAGGATAACTAGAAATTTGTTGCAATCAATTAATGATGTATATTACTATATAAATTGATATATAGTATAGAATATGGTGAAGAGATGCAAGAATAGTACAGGGAAGAGGATATTGCTGGTTCATTATACTTATTTGTGGGGCTTGAAACGCTAGAAATTAAATTTTTAAGTAACAACTAGTTTCAAACACCTGATGATGATGTTACTTTTGTCAAAGTAAATATATGTAAGGCGTAACAATAATTTAAAACAAAGGCCATGGAGAAATAAGCAATTGAGAGAAAGAGGTGAAGTGGAGTATACCGAATGAAAGAGATTCTATTCATGTATCGATGGAGCGTTCAGGCCGTAACTCTGACGATGATATAATTGCTGAAATGGCACCTAATTTTAGTGGAGCAATTGCAGATGCACAAGCTAATTTTGAAGAGGTTGAGCTCGAACAGCTCCTGAACATTAAAATACTATGCAAAAATATTGAGAACGGGAAGATGATCTCTTACCTTTAGCTCATATAATTGACTCTCTGAATATAGAAGGATATAAATAACGAGATGCAGTTCTTCAATTTAAGGGTATAAAATGATCTTATGGTGGGGGAAAATAACATATTGACAATTATTGGAATGGGGATTACATTGACTATTAAACATAATTATGTAAATTAAAATACAAAGCATCCTCAAATACAATAATATTCAATTAATAATGTTGATAGTATTAGAAAAATAATACATGATAAGCAAAATACGTGCAATTTTGCATCATTAAATAAAAAGAGTAGGTCTTATAGGGTGAAAAAGGCAGGAGCTGAAGGGGTTAAGCGGGGTAAGTTGCAACATCTACTACCCTTCATTTCACATGTAAAATGAAAAAATTACCCTAAACCTCAAAATATGGTTATAAACAGAAAATCTAAAAAATATGCATGTCTATTTATAGCTAATTTCTCAATAAATAACATCGTAATGGGTTTCTTTTCATGGAACTTTATAAAATATTTTGGGCATCCCCCAATATTGTAAAAAGGCCTTAAGGAATTAAAAAGCAAAGTTATAAATAGGAAATAATCATAGTATTGATGAAACCTATTTCAAAAGTAGATATTTCATAGTTATTCGACATAAATAATTAAAGGATTGTCTATATCTATTGTATATTTTTAAAAGTACCAGTAGGCAACATTTGCAGAAAGTTAACAAGAGGATCCATATAAAATAAGGACGGATGTAATTCAACATTTAAAATTTCCTATAAGCAAATGATATTATCAGAAAAGAAATTAAACTAAGCTAGAGAGCATCTTGGCAAAGTCTTATTTTTAAAGATGCATCTAGGCACAAGCTAATTTGGAAGAGGCTAGAACAGCTCCCCAACATTCAAATACAATACAAAATTAATGAGAACGGGAAGATGATCTCTCACCTTTAGCTCATGTTATTGACACTCGACTATAGAAGGAGAAAAACCAGGAGATGGTGTTCTTCAATTTAAGGGTATAAAATAATCTAATCGTGGGGGAGAATAAAAAATTGACAATACTTGGAATGGGGTTCTTCAATCGGGCTTCTTCCATAATCCTGCCGTTAACAGTTTGTACAGGGCCAACCGTCAACGGTATGTCTTACTTTTCTAAAGACTTCAATGTTTATTCCTCCAACCTGCTTCATTTGTTGCTCCTTTCTTAGGACATGCAACCATTCTTAGGAGTTGCATCTTCAGCAACTTGGGAGGTTTATTAACATCTCATAAGCCTTTCATCTTGAAATTTAATCCTTCCTTCATGAATTCTTCCATAAATGGCATCATCCCTTTACCTATGCCTTCCTCATGTTCCTTGTGGTTGGTCCTTGAATTAACTCCTTAGCCTCTTGATCATCCCGGTTCATATCATACCCTCTCTCTTAAAAGGATTTCTCCTAGAATCTTTTCCTTCAAAGGCAAGCAATATTATAAAGGATTCAACAATATAAGCATTGCTAAGAGTTAATCAATTAAGTGCAATGACCATCTAAACAACAAAATACGCATGGGTTCTAGAACTACTTTAAAAGGCTGATTAAATGGAAAGCTAACATTATAACGGAATCTCAGAGAATAAGAGTAGAGACTAGAATGATTCAGATTCCACCAGAAGAAGAAATATTTTATAAAATGATTTTTTTTTTATATTATTTTCACATAACAGGGATAAGTACTGTAAATTATACATTGCACTTGAGTGCAACGTTCAAGGTTCACTCCAGGTATTAAACTGGCTCCCTCTAACTTAAATTAAGAATTACTAGGGCTCTTCAGTCACGCGTCTGTCAGCCTCTTCTTTAGCATCGTCTCACTCCTCTCCTTTTTTTCATCGTTCTTTTTCTTCTAACCGATAGAATTCTTTAGAAATCTCTACTCGAACCACCACAGTCTTTATTTTCTTATTCTTCTTATGGTATTCTCAAAACACGTGCCATGTAGGGACGTTTGATCAAAATACATTCTCCGGATTGGTTATATTATTACATTTTTATGTCTTTTTTGTATTGTATTCCATACTTATTTTTTTTATTAGATAATGTTTTTTAATTAACTACTTATACTTTTTTGTTTTAATATAATTTTTATTGATATATTTATCTCGAAAAAACTCTAATAAAAATTTTAAGAAAATGCTAAACACTAAATCTTAAAACCTCTTAAGGAAAAGCCAGTGTTGAAAAATTTCACTGAAGATCGAACCGACCAAGCTACTAGTTCATTAATTCATCGGTTCAAACGGTCAAACCAGTCGTCCAATAGGATATTATGTAATGAATGTATAAAATTATAACTATATTAATAACTTAGCGAAAAATTTTCATAAAATTATGAATGCGTTTTTTAACATGTTAAAATTATTTCATCCTATTCAAACATTCATAATAATAGAAAATAACTTATTTACATACATATCGTACACGCTCTTTTCACTAATTCAAGAATACTTAAGATTTATAAAACTAAAAAAATGAAAGTGTTTGCGTGGTCACTATGTACGAAAGAAAGATTTACTAAAGAAGGGGCATTGGTCCTCTTGGTATCTTAGTAGAGCTATGGTGACCATGGTCACCATGTTGGTAATCCGTAGAGCTGGAAAAGCATGATTCTGATAAGTAGAATGTTTTTGCAGCAAGGGAAAGGTAACAATCTAATTTTATCACCCTTTAGCAACTCGCTTCATTGACATCTTGCATCAATTGAAAAAGAAGAAAAAAAAAGAAGCAAAACACTTAGGTTTCCTTCTTCAAATTCCTGTTAATTTCCTCTATTATTAATTTCTCTCCTTTTCATCTTATTATTAAGATTTTATATCTGATCAAGTAACGGTAAGGAAGTTTCGTTCGAATTATACGCCTTCTGCAATTTTGTGAAAAGGATTTAAGGTTGAGTAATAGAGAAGTGATGGGTGAGAAAGAACAAGGGAGAAGATAAAAGTAGTGGTGAGACTAAGTGGTGGCTATAGCACTACGAGGGAAAAGACATTTATAAACTAGCAATATTCGTCTCTATCTGGCAAAATTTCATCTCCAAATTGTTTTAGAGACAATTTTGAGAGGAAATAAGTGACAACAATACTTTTTCATTTTTTTAGTGGATCCGAATACTTTTAAGGGGAAACTCACTTCTGCTTTCTTAAAGACATCTAAAAGAAGTTTTTCACTCTTCCTTCCTATTCATTGCAAATCTATCAGGAAAGAGATGTTCGACCTTAATAGTAATAGATGACACTTCCACATTAGGTTATTCTACTCTAAGCTCTTCATAGAAGTAGGGTTGGATCTATTTCTAACTCATTCTCCTTATCTATTGGCTTCTTTCTCTCAAACTCTTTGAACTCCTACTAAGCCTAATGGTGATAGCCCTAAAATTATCTTTATGATAAGGGGTTGAGCAAGAAGTTTGTTGGATAGTTGAACCATTTATTTGGCTTCTCGAAGAAGGCAATTGTCCTACTTTGCCTCTCTATGTTCTAGATACTAGCTTCAGTGTCCTTTTGTCAAGTTAAAGTACGCGAAGTAAGGAATTTAATTAAGAATATCTTCAAGAGATGTCCCTTGAGATTCAGTTCCAGACGAGATAACATTACGAGAATAATTGGGAACAAATCCTGGAGGATGATTGTATTGAGGTTGTCTAGACCCTTGATTTCTCCACTAAAAGTTAGGGTAATCTCTCTAGCCTTCATTGTAAGTGCTTGAGGAAGGATTATACCTTCCCTGTGATGGATTAGGAAAACCTCCTACTACACTAACCTATTCACCCTTCTAGAAGGTAGGACATGTATCAGTGGTATGATTATATGCCATGAAACTTTTACATGCCTTAACTTATGCATTCATGATATTATTCTTACAAAAAAAAGTTTCCCAAAAAAAGTAGTGCGGTTATCTAATTTAGTTTCCAAGTGCATAAGTATCTACCGCACTTACTTTCCTAAGTGTTTTACATAGTTTGCCAAAATTTTGTGTGTTAGAGGCCGTGTTCGCAATCAACTCACGAACAGTTTGTGGAAAATTATACAAAAAATCTTTGGCTATACCCTTTAAACTAAATTGAAAAGCACGCAACTTAATAACTTCTTCCTCAACATGTTCAGGTTTCATATTAGATAAAAAAAACGAGTTCTTTTCAATGACTATGTAGTACATCCTCAGGTAACCCATTAAAAGTAGGCATCACTCAGATAAAACAAAAATGCAACATAAATGTGTTAGTTATGTAATAAAAAATGATGCACAACGGTCGATTATCCATAGTTAACGGCATTGATAAAGACTAAGTTTAATCACGTAGGAAAAAACTAGCTTCAGTAGTTCTGCGCACCTTCCTGTACTTGGTGTGCAAAATCTGTCCCTGAGAAAACTATGTTGTGGCATCAGAGGATCGGCCACATTAGTGAAAAGTAGCTTTATCATTTTACAAAAACAAAAACTTTTATGTGGTGACAAAATTGATTCCTTGGATTTTTGTGATCACTGTGTTTTGGGAAAACAATATAAAATCAGTTTTTCAACCAGCACACGCAAGTCTTTTGCACCTCTTGATTATGTGCATTGTGATCTGTGGGGGCCTGAGAAAGTTCCGAGTTACGGTGATAATGTTTATTTCTTGTCTATTGTTGATGGTTTTTCTAGGAATGTATGTGTTTTTCGTTTATAAACCAAAGACCAAACATTTGAAAAATTTTGTGAATGGAAATGTTTTGCCGAAAATCATTATTGAAATAAACTAAAAACTATGAGGATCGATAACGGTCTTGAATTTTGTACAGTTTTTTGACTTTTGTGCATCACTTGGCATTTTAGACCATGGAACGGTTAGACATAACCCACAACAAAACGGAGTTGCGGAAAGGATGAACCGTACCATTATGGATAAGGTCCGGTGTCTTTTAGTTTCTTCGGGTATCCCAAAACCTTTCTGGGGTGAAGCTGTTAGTACAATAGTACACCTCATCAATAGATCTCCATCCACAGCTATAAACTTTAGGACTCCTATAGAACTCTTGTGTAGTAAACCTCCTAATCTTTCCAATCTGAGAGTTTTTGGTTGTGCAGCCTTTGCTCATTAAAAAGAGGGAAAATTAGATCCAAGGTCTAGAAAGGGGGTGTTAATAGGATATCCTAGTGGGGTAAAGGGTTATAGAGTGTGGTTAAAAGGTGAACCAGGGGTGAGGGCTATTATCAGTAGGGATGTCATCTTCAACGAGTTAGAGATTTCTTGTCTTAAGGATAAACCCATTGCCAATAAACCTCCTAGTATTCTCACTCCAAGTAGCATTCCGGTGGAGGTGGAGACCATCTCCGAACATTCCTTAGATCCGCCTCAGGAACCTGAAACCAATCTTGAGTCTTCTACTCCTTCCAGTAGTACTCCTGTTCCAGAAACTTCTGACCCTATTCTAGATGGTTGTGATGAGGGAGAGGAAAATCCTGAGGCTCAAACCCAAGCTCTTTGGGATTATCAGCTCGCTAGAGATCGAGTCCGTAGGATACCCAAGGATCATCCTCAGTATGGTTACTCCTACATTGTATCATATGCTTTTGCTGTTGCATCTTATGTGGAGGAAAAAGAACCTTTATTTTTTCTGAGGTTTTGAAAAGTCTCAATCGTGTTTTATAGTTACGTGCGATAGAAGAAGAAATGTTTTCTTTAAATAAAAACAAAACATGGATTCTTGTTCAAAAACCTTCAAAACAAAAACTTGTTGATTGTAAATGGATCTTCAAAATAAAAGAATATGAGTCTTCTAACGATATATGATATATGTTATGATATATTAATCTAACACACTTAAGTATTAAGTACTTAATGATATATGTTATCAAACGCACTTAATTCAATAAGCTCTTAACTAATAAAATTTTGGTCAATTAATTTAACAAATAAGGGATTAACTCTTTCGTATTCAATGTGACTGTGGGAAAAAATATCATAACAAGGATTTTTATTTAGGATGACCAACGAGTTCTCTCTTTTTTTTTTGGGATTACCCACATATATTAAGAATTTTTTTTTTAAAAAGGTAAGAAAAGTAAATATTTAAATCATCATTACCCCTTTAGAGACTTTTATAAGAGAGTAGATTTTTGTATTTATTTTAATTAAATTCACGTGTATTTTGAGTCTAATTGAAAAAAATAACTTTAATCTTTATTAGATTTGCAAGGCTAAAGTGAAGAAAAAATGAAATTATAATGAATTATAGAGGTGATTATTTTTTTTGCAAATGAAGACCTTTTAAGTTTTAATTATTAATCCTTGACAGTAGTACTCATTTAATTTCTAGAAATATTTTATTTGATTTATTTATTTTCCCTTTTTCCTTAAGTTTTAGAATTGTAAGGGAAACAAACATGCTCATCCTTTGTAATTTCTTGCATTAAATAGAAGTGGAAGGAAAATTTTATATTAACACATCCAAAGGAAGGATAGAAAGAAAGCAAAATTAAAAAGAACAAACAGAAAAGAAGGGGGGCTAACGTGGTATTTGAATCCAAGTGTGTTAGTGAGTTTTCTTCAAATCGAATTTGAATTTCACTAACTAATATACCTATATAGAGGGGCCGCAAGCCGAGGGCTTGCTGTTGAGTGATTAAATATCAAAGGAGAGAGGAAGCCAAATGAACCATTGAAGGTATTGAAGCCGTATATTCTTTTTCAAGAATTTGTTTTTTTCTTTTCTTTTAAGCATGAATTAATTTTCCGTGTATAATCGTATTGTTTGTTTTATTTTGGAGAATTTACTAGAATATTTATGTGATTATATTTTCTTGGGATGCTTATTTATTTCATTAGGTTAAGTTTTTGTAATTTTCCTTGTAGCAAAAATTATTTAGTTTAATTGATACCTTTATCCATGCATAATTATTGTAGTTTTGAGTATGATAGATATGTAATTTTTGCAAGTATATTGTGAGTTTTAGAATGAATAGTTCATGCTAATTATAAATGAGATATGTCATAGAATTTAATAAATCATGCTATTGGCTAGATGATGGGCAATATCATGCATTTAAGCATAATATGTTTCTTTATTGAATCGAAATTTGTAACCTACATCATCAGATAAAACGTCTAATCTTTTTTTCCTAAATAACATTAAATCATTGATATATAGTTTAGTGGTAGGTTCAAGGTTCTAAATTATCTCTATTAGTTAAGCTTTTATTAGTTTTTAATTTGGTTAGTTTATTTATGAATTTTAATTAATTGAGATATAATATTAGCTAAAAAAATTGATAATTTTTATAAAATTAATTTAGTAACATAATAATTTACGTAATTATGCCTTTCTTTGTGGTTTGACACATTTTTACTAATCGTATTACATTTATCTTGTGCACTTACAAGTATTGGGTTTGAAATTTGTACGAAAAATTCCGACCAATGACTTTAATTTAGTGCGAAAATCAGGGAAAAAAAGACAAAAGAATTAGAGTAAGTCAAAACATACAGGTGAGATCTAAGAGTTTTTCCTCAAATAATCGTGTTTTTAAAGAAGAGTCCTCTTTTAATCTAATTTTTGTTGTCTTAGTAGGAGAGCCATATAGGCATGTTCTAAAAACGTACCGTGTAGGGAATTCTCCATTAAAACACATTCCGCACATTAGGACTTCATATATAATTTTTAATATATTCTATATTAATTTTGTTTTTTTTCATAATGCTTTTTACTAACTAAATCTACTTTTCTATTTTGATATAATGTTTTTTGATATATTTGTCTTAGAAAAAACTCTGAATAAAATTTTTAAGAAAATTCTAAATTATAAATCATAAAAACTCTCAAGGAAAAATAGAGGTTGAGAAAATCGGACCGGAGATCGAACCAGTTGTCTAACAAGATATTACGTAATAGTTTATGAAAATTATAAATATATTAACAACTAAGCAAAAAAGTTTCATCCAGGTAAGAAAGTGTTTTAAAACATGTTAAAATTATTTCATCCTATTCAAACATGCATAGTAATAAGAAGTAATTCATTTACAAACATACCACACACGCTAATCTTCACTAAATATAATTAAAAAGGATAATTCAAGAATGTTAAAGATCTATTAAAATTTAAAAACGAAAGCACTCACACGAGTACACTCTGATTCTCTGCATATAAATGGAGCACTGGTCCTCTTAGTACCTTTGTAGAGTTACAATGACTAAGTTGGGTTTAATTCCAACGAGTTTTAGTGGAACGGCACATTCCATATTAGCGAGTTTGTCCCTTAATTGTGGTTAATAATGGGTTCTACCACCCCTTACATTTTATTTAGCATAAAATAAAAAGTAAAATTAGAAAAACAAAATTATTTTAGTAAAAGTAAATTTATATCATTTATAATTTACTAGTAATGAAAAAAGAATTTATGAACTATTTATTCACCTTTTAAAAAATCAAAATATTTTTTAAGTGATGACGTTCTTTCTTTTTTTTTTTTTAGAATAATTGTTCAAATCTCAACTTCTTAAAAAAATTTTAATTTATAGATCATATATTACTAATATTGTTTTGCCTCTTTTAAAATATTTTTCCAAAAATTATTTTTGAGATATCCTCTATAAAAAAGAGAAAACAAATGATCTTCTTTTGGGCTAAATAAAAGGGCCAAGTTCTCCCTATAGCAAAAACAGTCCAAATTATTTTTCTTCTTCACTTTTCCTTACCTCAGCCGCAGTGCCACAACACTATCTTGTTTTTTTCTTTTTTTTCTTTTATTGTTTTCTTTTTATCCTTCTTTTTCTCCATTTTTCCTTACACCTTAGTGTGAACTCTTGCTTTTTTCTTTTCTTTTTCCTTCTTATCCCTTTCTCCTCATAGACTCCTCTTCTTTTCCTATTTCCCTAATCCCCTTCGTTCTTGCATTCTCCTCCCTTCATAAACTTATCATACACTTAATTTGCTCCTCACCTAAAATTCATGGCTTCTCTCCTTCTTTTCTTCCATGTTGCTATTTTTTGTTTTGAAATGGTTGGATGACATCGGTGGAGAAGTGAGGTGACATCAAGGATGGCGGTAGAAGCTCATTCGTCTTTTGTTTTATTTCAAAAATATATTTTGTTTGAAGAAACGAAACAAATCGGGGTCAATAGGTTCAACTGGTTCCCAATCAAACTGCCTGATTTTGACTGAGTTTGACAGTTTTACTATTATAACTACTAAACTAAAGATAACATAAGTACTCTTAATTTTATTTTATATATGTTTGATATTTCAAGTATAAATTTGTATTTGTAATTAAAAAAATGGTCATTCAAATTTACAAGGTTCATAAATTCAAAAAAGCAATTTAACAATAATACAAACTCATATTAACAGACCTTAGCAAATGTCACTGAACAAAACACAAACAGCCAAATAGAGCAATATACAAAATGATTTTGCTAAGTCAATAGTGTTAGTATTATAATATGCATCCTATTATCAAGATTCTCTGGATACCTAAGATTTTGCCTAGTTTTATCTTATACCAATAAAAACATATCAAAATAAAGCCAAGGCTCTTCATAATTTTAAAAAATTTGTAACTATGCAAACAAGCAAAAAAAAAAATTAAACTAACAAAATAAAAAAAATTGATATAAACGCAAACAATAAATAAACAAAAGAAAGAGGAAAATTAAAGGAATAGGAGATAATCATACCTTGAGATACCATGGAGACTAGATTCGATCTTTAGCTTTTTTAGAAGGCAAATGAATAAATGTATTTAGACTAATTTACGAGTGGGCATGGTATAATCTCTCCTTCTGGGGTTCACCATCTAATAGGAAGACCTTACTTACCAAAAAGAGATGAAACATGACTTGTTGTGTTTTGACTTTTAGTCCTAGTTTAGTTTTGTTTAGGGGTAAAAAATTGGAGGGGAATAGGAGAGAATGTAAATTAGGATGTAAATATCCTATTTATCTTATTTGCTTGCAATGTATGAGTGAATGTGATGCAAATGTGGAAGGGAACTCTTCCTATCAACTATAGCAGATTAGTCCTTCCTAAAACAGAGAGACTCAGATGTAAATGATAATAAAAAGACCATTTCACTCTCTAATAAATTAGTTAAATTTATTAAAAATTTATTCTAAATCAAACTGGTATACAATATATATATAAGGTTCCAAGTTTTGCACAATGGCTATAATAGTAAACTATTTATTTTCCACTTTCACCCTGATCGAACAAAGGAATTTAAATGTCATTTACTTTCTTTCGAACCATAAACAATTTTCAAGTAATTGATTATACTTCCCCTAATGAATGTAAGGGTGCCATTCTATATCCCCTTACCTTCCGTATCCTCCTCTATGAACCAAATTATAATGCTTAAACTAAGGTCCTGATTAGAAGTCTAACAAAATGTTATACTAACAATTATATATACAAGAATAAATGTGTAAGACATTAACTTTTAACTACATAAATAATTTAATACCTTGAATGTGTCCTGTAGATATTGCAATATGGAAAGAAAATAATCTATATACAACCTACAATAATCAAGAATTAACTTACTATACTAATATGCTTCCATAGTAAAATAAAGAAGGCCTAATTCATCATTCCTTGTTACATTTTATGGAAACTTTCAATTTTAAATTTTTAGTTGAATGGGCTTTCGTTTTCAATGTAGAACTGATTCAGTTAATGTAATGACAAGTTTTTGAAAAAAAATATTTATGTTTATTTAATTTGTATTTCGTAAATGAAAATTTTCAATGATAATTATGTATAAAAAGAAAAGGAAATTGATAAATTCAGGGCTCTTTTTTTAAATCCATAAAAAATTCATTTCAATCTCAATATTACCCTTAGTAAACATTAACTATTTATTATCCTTAGTTATTCACTTTAAAATAGATAACTTTGAAAGATATCTTACTTTCAATAACAAGGATTTCTTACTTTAAATATTAAAAGAAGATGACATAGTTTTCAATATGATATTTTCTTTTTGGTAATATTTTCACATTAGAGAGATCAGTACCACAAATTATACCTTGCACCCCGAGTGCAACTTCCAAGGTGCACTCCAAGTGTTCTAACGACTCCATCCCACTTAAAATGGAAATTACTAGGGCTCTTTAGTCCCGCTATTGTCTCCCTCTTCTTTAGCATTATCTCACTCCTCTCCTTCTTTTTTCATCATTCTTCATCTTCTGCCCAATAGCAATCCTTAAAAATCTCTATTCAAACCACCACAGCCTTTGTTTGTTTATTGTTCTCCGGTTGAATGACGACGGTAGTTCTTGTTGTTATTTTGCTGATTCGTAATCCACGGAGGAATATAGAAAAATTACTATTATTATTTGCTGAATAGTAGTTGGATTAAATAAAAATAAATAAATTACACAAATGGATAAGAGACACAACCTCTATATCCATGGTAATAAAAATAAACCAACCTTCAGAATCTCTTACTGGGTACAAAACATAAAATAAACAATGAATAAACTCACCTCTAATATTCCTCTAGCATCTTCAAAATTAATTCTTCGTACCACGAGTATGTCAAAAATAGTCTCCTACTCATCCGTAATCAGAATCCAAAAGACTCTTGGGCGTATCAGTTTTCTTGAGGATTCCCTAGGATAGAGATTAAAAAGACCAAGATTGAATTGAGTTTCAAGAAATCGGCTTCAAGAAGAAGAGTAGAACTAGGATCTGAAATGATCGGGCAAAACAATAATGAAACAAAGAACTAATATGGTTTTTGGATGCAAGAAAACTAGAAAATAATGAAACTAGAGATAGAAGGGATTCCCTGACAGAGGTTAGTACTCCGGCCATCGCCGAAGCCCAACCTTGGCCGAAGAAGACGACAATGAGAATAAGAGGGGATTCAGCGAGGATAACAAAGTGAAGAGAGAGAGATAAGAGGAAAGAACGTATGACTTTGTCACATCTGCAAGATTTTTTCTATAGGATTCTTCTCGATTGCTTTTAGGTTAAAAAATTAATGTCACATTTATTTTAACATTAATAAGATGGAGCACTTCTAGAAATTACCTAGTAGCCTTTAAAAAATATATATTTTAAATCTTATGAAACTAAAAATAGTTGACATAAAAGTAGCTAAAGTATGCTAAAGAATGAACAAAAAAACCCTGTAGTTTTTGTAATTGTAAAATAGGTACGCGATCTTTGACAAATGGCAATAATTGAGTGAAGAAATTTTATTGATGGAGAGATCAATTGCTTGAAAATTTTAAACGTCTTGTTTACCTCTATGACCAGAAATAAAAATTCAATATATTAAACAATAGTTTATTTTCCAATCTTAGAACAAAAGAAGAAAACCAAATTGTCTTTTCTCTCGCCTGAACCATCAAGTTCCTGCCCGCGCTATATATGTACAATCAGTATTGCCTCATCCTTTCTCTTATCTTCTCTTTTTCTCACCCCCACCATGTCCATAGAAAAAAAATGTAGTAATACATAAGTATTTTGAACTGATGGCTGCAGAAACCCTAAAATCGATAGCCAAAATTCCCATTTTGTGTCCAAATCCGCATACCCTCGTAGAGCTAGAAGACCATGATTCTAATAAGTAGAAAATTTTTGCAGCCAGGGAAAGGAAAAAATGTAATTGTATCACCCTTTAGCAAGTCGCTTTATTGACATCATCCCTCATTTGAAAAAGAAGAAAAGAAAAAGAATTAACCACTCAATTTTCCTTCTTAAATTCATGTTACGTTCCTTTGTTATCCATTGCTCTCCTTTTCCTCTCATTATTAAGATTTTATATCCGATCAAGTAATGGTAAGGAAGTTTCATTCAAATTATAAGCCTTCCACAATTTTGTGAAAAGGATTTGAGGAAGAGTAATAGGGAAGTGATGGGTGAGAAAGTAGGGAGAAGATAGAAGTAATGGTGAGACTAACTGGTGGCTATAGCACTATGAGGAAAAGACATTTACAGACTGGCGAATTCGTCTCTATTTGGTAAAATTTCGTCTCTAAATTGTTTTAGAGACAATTTGGAGACGAAATAAATGACAACAATACTCTTTTATTTATTTTAGTGGATCCCAATACTTTTAAGGGGATATCCACTCCTACCTTCTTAAAGACGTCTAAACCATCTTTTTCAAACTCCTCCTTCATATTCATTGCAAATCTATCAGGAAAGAGAGGTTTGACCATCATAGGAATAGATGACTCTCTTACTAAAGGTTTTTCCACTCTAAGCTCTTCACTAGAAGTGGGGTTGGATCTACTTATCACTCATTCTCCTTATCTATTGGTTTCTTCCTCTCGAGCTATTTCAACTCCTATTAGTCCTAATGGTGACAGCCCTAACATTCTCTTTAGGATAAGGAGTTGAGTAGGGAGTTTGTTGGATAGTTGAGCCATTATTTGGCTTGACTCAGAAGCCAATTGTCCTACTTTGCTTCTCTATGTTTTGGATACTAGCTTTAGTATCCTTTTGAAAAGTTAAAGTACACGAGCAAGGGATTTAATTAACCATGTCTTCAAGGGAAATCCCTTGAGATTAAGTTTGAGGAGGGATAACATTATAAGAAGAATTGGGAACAAATCCTGAAGGGTACTTATAGTGAGGCTGTCTAGACCATTGATTTCCCCACTGAAAGTTAGGGTAATCTTTCCGACCTTTTATTGCAAGTGCTTGAGGAAGCATTATATCTTCCCTTTGATGGATTAGGAAAACCTCCTAAAACATTAACCCATTCACCCTTATAGAAGATAGTCATACATTAGTGATATGATTATATGCCATGAAAATTTTACATGCCCTAACTTGTGCATTCATGTTATTGTTCCCAAAAAACAATTTCCCAACCAAGTTAGTAAAGCTATCTAATTTTCTTTTCAAGTGCATATGTACGTATGACACAAGGGTTCATTATACATAGTCACTTAAAGGTATTGGTAAAGACTGAGTTTACTTACATGCATCTCGTGCATCACGTAGAAAAAACCAGCTTTAGTAGTTCTGCGCACTTTCTTGCACATGGTGTGCAACATCTTGCGCAAATCTCATAACCAAACTTCTTCACCTTCTAAGCCTTAACATTCACAATTTAGTTCCAGGTACCTAAAACATGGAATAAGATGAAATGAGTAGATTTCATACCAATATAACACAAAATGCATTAAAAGACTAATTATAAAAGGTGTAAGAATGCAATATTTTAATACTTAACACATAAGTTGATATATAATTCCTTTCCAATTAACTTCAAGTAAGTTAATTAATTTTATATTTTTCCCCCAGTCCTTAAATTTAATCAATAAGTCTAACTAACTTTTTATATCTCAAATCTTCTAAAAAGCCCACACAAAAATTAGGCTTCACATAAAAAACGAATAAAAAACAAGTCCACCATACATAAAAAATCCTCAAAAGAAAATTACTGACTAACCAAACATTCCCAATCTACAATTTATGTTTACCTTTCAATAGGGTAGTCCTTGCCTCAATGGGCCTAAGGGAGTTAACATCTAGTTAAAATGGTAGGAACTTTTCCTGTGCCAAAAGTTGTACCAAATGAAATAGAGCCCAAAGAGTATAACTTAAATACACTATTCTGGACCTCGATCTTCACTATCTACATTTTTTGAGGCAGTCATTATTCCTTTCAACAAGCTTAAGTCTCTATATATGCTAGCGAAAACTACTGGACCAAGCACTTCCTTTGTTCCTTTAGCAAGATGTATTACAATTGGGATAATATACTTATAAATTTTTTTAATTAAGTGATTTTTTTGCTTTAATAAATTTTGACCTTCTGTCTCTCTAGCTAAACCATACAAAGCTTTTACTTGGTAATTACTTCTTCTTCATAATAACGATTATCGGAAGCAGTTTAAACTATTGTAATTTTAGGCCCCATTTTATAAAAATAAAATTGAAGCATGAAGATTGAATTTTTTAAGTTTTGAATTCTGAATATTAAGTTTGGACACTAAATTTAAGTTTGAATGATGAATTAAATGTTAAGTGGTAATTATATCCAAAAAAGTATGATTATTTATAAAATAATATATATATTAAGATTTCAAACTTAGTAACTAAGCGAAAAGTTTTCATTTAAAATTTACAACTACAATTAAGCACATTTTATACAATTAAGTGATTTGTTAAAATTATAATAAAAAGCACTTATATATTAAATACTTAGTAATATATGTTATCAAACATACTTAATTAAATAAGCTTTTAACTAATAAATGTCAAGAGGTGAGAGAAACTTGTTTCTCTGTTGCCTCACCAAAGGTCATCCGCAAAGAATAAATGTGAAATCTTGGGGCCACTTCTTGCCACTTGGAATGCTTTTCTCCCTCCACCTCCTGAGTGATCTGCTCTCCAAACACCTTCGTACAAAGGATGAAAAAGTAAGGGGTCAATTAATTTAACAAATAATGCTTTAACTTTTTGGTGTTCAATGTGATTGTGGGAAAAAATATCATAACAAGGGTTTATATTTTGGATGACCAAAGTATTATTAGGAAATTAAAAAAATTAAGAAAGTTTACCATGTAAATAATCATGACTCCTTTAGAGACTTTTTTAAGAGAGTAAATTTTGTTATCTTTTTTAATTAAATTCTAATGTATGTTAAGTTTAATTGGAAAAATAACTTCCTTTAATCTTTATTACGTATGCAAGGCTAAAGTGAAGACAAAGTGAAATTATAATGATGTTAATTGAGTGCGAAATAAGGGCAAAAAAGATTAAAGAATTAGAGTAAGTCAAAACCAATTGGTGATTAACCCAATTTTTGTTTCCTTAGAAAGAGACCCATGGAGACGTACTCTCAAAACACTTGCCGCGTAGGGACATTTTATCAGAAACATTTTCCGCACATTGGTTATAATATTGCAGTTTTATGTCTTTTTTGTAATATATTCAATACTTATTCTTTTCTTTTTTTGTTAGATACAATTGTTTAATTAACTAATTATAATTTTTTTAATATAATTTTTTTGATATATTTATCTCGAAAAAACTCTAGTCAAAATTTTAAGAAATTCAAAACACGAAATCTTAAAACCTCTTAAGGAATAGCCAATGTTGAAAAGTTTGACTAAAGATCGAACTGCCCAAGCTACTAGTTCATTAGTTCATCGGTTCAAACGGTCAAACCAGTGGTCGAACATGATATTACCTAATAAATATATAAATATAAATATATTAATAACTTCAGTTTACATGTTATTAGATTTGCAATTCTAAATTTGTGTATAATTAATTGAGTTAAATTCTTGTATAATTTAAATTTCATTAGAAAAATCACTTCGTTTGCACTTTATTAGATTTGAAGGTCTAAATTAAGTTAGAGAAAGTAAAATTATGAGAACTTTAATGTAGAACACAAATAAGGAAAAAAAGAAAAGAATTAGAGAAAGTCAGACCCTATGGAAACATTGGACTTTGGTGGCACACACTATGTGCCCCCAAAAGCTTCTTAAATGCCACGAAAACTCATTTGTGGCATTTATCCGGCTCTTTATTAAAACCGAAAGTTGTGTTGTTTTTTCTTGCACTTCATAAATGCCGCAGATATATTGGTCGCCCAACTTGTGGCACTTATCTAATGACACAAATTTGTTGAACGATATGATACTTTTTGTTGAACTTTTTGATAAATGCACAAAAGTATTTTAATTTTATTTAATGAAATACAATTTAATAATTTTTATTTTATTACGAAATTTGAACCCCAATAAAAAAAAATAAGTGACCATATATTGAACTAACATATCCCTTAGTATTGATTATTGAGTTATATATATACATATATATACACAATGTATGTATATATAGATATATACTTGTGCATATACATATATATGTATATGTGTGTGTGTGTATATGTGTGTTAATTAGTGGCCTTTAAAAATTTGTGTAATATTTTTGTGGTATTATTTGAAACATTTAAGTTTGTACCATATTTTAGTAACATTTTTTGTGGCATTTGAGTTCTTTCCATAATTTCGTGACATTTTTTTAATGAGATTTTCTTATATTTTGATAAGTTTGTAGCACTTTTATATGATGCTTTAAAAAGTACCACAAAATTTGTGGCACTTTTAGGAAGTACCAACTATTGCAAATTTAATTATCTAAGTCAATCTAATTTGATGATTAAAATATTTTTACTAAATAACAAAAAACTAACTAAAACAAAGTCAAAAGCTTCTAAAAATAAACTATGAAGAAAACATCTAGGATAGGGGTTCACCACAAGGAACTCTATTAATACGGAATTAACTATCCTAAAGTATTAATTATGTGATCAAAAAGGCAAATTATCCTAGGGTAATTATTGTCTTCCATCGAAGTACAATAATATATCTAAACCAAACTAACCTATATACTCATGGTGATTAAATTGAACATTACCGATTAAGATTTTTTATAATCGTTTGCTCCTCAAGCACAATTAAACTACTCTCTCGATATAAAAATTCCTGTTTAATTCTTACTCCTCCAATAATGGATCTCACCTTTCGGTCGGTTCTTCACCCAATTATCTAAAATCAACAATTATAGCTAGGTTTGTAATAGCAGGCATTAAGAACACAAGAAATAAACAATGACCAACAATAAACACAACAAAATTGAATCAACCCCTCAACTAATAGAAATTCACTGGGCTTATCCGTCCTAGATAAAGAAATTAACCACACATATCTGAACAATCAACTATAATCATCAACATACTCATCTTGCGCATAATTAATAAACAAATAAAAAAAGGACAGGAGAGAGAAAAAAAGAACTCTACTCGATGAATTGAATTCAAAATCTGAAGTGGAGCCTTCAAAAATTGTTGAAACAAGAAATTCTTGTTCTTCAATTGAAATCCTAAAAACCTGTGTTCTTAGAAGAATAGAAAGAAAAGAAATGATAAACAAAGAAAGAGAGAAGAACGATAGCCCCTGAACCATCTCTGACTCCTCAGTGTTTTTCACCCTACACTATTACAATAAGACCCTATAATGTGTCCTAATCATCCTTTAAAATAAAAGAATAAAAGAAAGAATAATAATAATAAATCAAACTTTTAAGTCTTCTAATATAATTGATGACATATTTTACGGGGGCGCGAGAAATTTTGCGTGCCTGCGTAATATGTCTCGAAATCTTTCAAATCTTGAGAGGCTTGAATAGCCGCGTAAATTTTGACCGCGCACACAAAGTGTCCAAATCCTTGAAGCTTCTTTTGGGGATTCAACTTAATTGCGAAGAGACTTGCTTGATGACACACAGTGCTAAACTTCATAACTTAGGCCCTTTTCTTGTGCTCCTCTATTTATAAATCTATCCCCGAGTATTCCTTCATCCAGTCTTATACTATTTTCTGCAATTATATTCCTTATCGTCCATTTAAATGGCAAAACTCCTTCACCCTGCAAAACAAATAAGGGTGAAGAAGTAATCTCATCCATATAAAGGAAAATCAATAAAAATAAGTCATATGTTCATTAAAATCATGACAAATGATGCTTACTATGAACATGAAACTTTAGTCCCTATCAAACTCCCCCAAGCTTAGATTTTACTTGTCCTCAAGGAAAATAAACTTAATAATACCAAGCAGAGTTGTAAAAACATGTGTAAATCCTCAACTAAGAGTTTCCATAAAAAATCAATTAGACAAATTCCAAAAGCTCGTAGTTGAAAACGTACTAGTATCACGAACATAGAATCTTACGACAAACTATCCCACATGATTAGAGTAACAATATGCTAAACCTTCACTTGCTACATGAACACTCACACTGCAAAGGATAATTTTTTTTCTCAATTACCCACTCAATAGTCATGGTCTAATTTAAGCTTGCCCATTATTTCATCTCTCCTCCAAATAAAATGACAAAAACACAAGCAAGTCAAGAAGCCATTAGTCACATAGGTTGTAACGTAGCTTGGATTAAAGGTAGGATAAACATTTTGGAAATATAGCTTAAAGAGCCAAAAGAACAATAGAGAAAAGTTCAACAAACGCCTACTACACTATAATCTCCAGTTACAAATCCCGACTTCTAAAATAAACCAAAACACTTTTGTAACATCATGTGAAAGATAAACATCAATGCCCACCAATGTAAAAGAAACAAAAACATAAGGGAAATCACACACTCATAAGAGGAAACGATGAAATCAAATTGGCTAATTATTATGACAAAGAAGATACTTTAACATATAATATTTTTCTTATTTCTTTTTTTTTCTAATTTGTTTCTTTTTTCTTTAATTTTTTCTTTTTTTGCCATTTTTAAATTAAATAAAATGACATCATGAAGTAAAATAACTACAAAAGCCACAGAGTTCTAGGCATATACAAAAATCTCCGTAATAATTTGATATTGTTCCCATAGTCCTTAAAGTTTATAAATTAGTCTAACTAACTTTATATATTTCAAATCTTCTGAGAAGCCCAAACAAAAATTGGGCTTCACATAAAAACTTGCAACAAAAATAACGTCGCCATATATAAAAATTTAAGCGTAATGTTTGAATTGTTCAAATTCTTAATTACTAATTTTAAGTTTAACTAGTGAATCTGATTCTGAATGTGAATTAATTAATAAGTTGTAAATATATAAAAAAAAGTGTAATAATTTGACAAATAATATACATATTCTCAAAGTTCACAGTTAATAAAAAAATTTCTCTTAAAGTTTGCAATTATAATTAAACACATCCTAAACAATTAAGTTGTTTGAAAAATTTAATCTAACACACTTGAGTATTAAGTTCTTAATGATATATATTATCAAACGCACTTAATTCAATAAGCTCTTAACTAATAAAATTTAGGTAAATTAATTTAACAAATAAGGGATTAACTCTTTGGTATTTAATGTGATTGTGGGAAAAAATACCATAACAAGGATTTTTATTTAGGATGACCAATGAGTTCTCTTTTTAAGGATTACCAACATATATTAAGAATTTTTTTTAAAAAAAAGTAAGAAAATTCAATATTTAAATCATCATTACCCTTTTAGAGATTTTTGTAAGAGAGTAGATTTTGGTATTTATTTCAATTAAATTCACGTGTATTTTGAGTTTAATTGAAAAAAATAACTTTAATCTTTATTAGATTTGCAAGGCTAAAGTGAAGAAAAAATGAAATTATAATGACTTATAGAGGTGATTATTTTTTTTCAAATGAAGACCTTTTAAGTTTTATTTATTAATCCTTACAGTAGTACTCATTTAATTTCTAGAAATATTTTATTTGATTTATTTATTTTCCCTTTTTTCCTTAAGTTTAAGAATTGTAAGGGAAAAAACCATGCTCATCCTTTGTAATTTCTTGCATTAAATATAAGTGGAAGGAAAAATTTATGTTAACACATCCAAAGGAAGGATAGAAAGAAAGCAAAATTAAAAAGAACAAACAGAAAAGAAGGGGTGGCTGACGTGGCATTTGAATCCAAGTGTATTAGTGAGTTTTCTTCCAATCGAATTTGAATTTCACTAACTAATATACCTATATAGTGGGCCGCAAGCCAAGGGCTTGCTCTTGAGTGATTAAATATCAAAGGAGAGAGGAAGCCACAGGAACCATTGAAGGTATTGAAGCCGTATATTCTTTTTCTAGAATTTGTTTTTTTCTTTTCTTTTAGCAATGAATTAATTTTCCGTTTCTAATCGTATTGTTTATTTTATTTTGGGAGAATTTACTAGAATATTTATGTGATATTATGTTCTTGGGATGATTATTTATTTCATTAGGTTAAGTTTTGGTAATTTTCCTTGTAGAAAAAATTATTTAGTTTAATTGATACTTTTATCCATGCATAATTATTATAGTTTTGAGTATGATAGATATGTAATTTTTGCAAGTATATTGTGAGTTTTAGAATGAATAGTTCATGCTAATTATAAATGAGATATGTCATAGAATTGAATAAATCCTGCTATTGGCTAGATGATGGGCAATATCATGCATTTAAGCATAATATGTTTCTTTAGTCAATCGAAATTTGTAACCTACATCATCACATAAAACGTCTAATCTTTTTTTCCTAAATAAAATTAAATCATTGATATATAGTTTAGTGGTGGATTCAAGGTTCTAAATTATCTCTATTAGTTAAACATTTGTTAGTTTTTAATTTGGTTAGTTTATTTATGAATTTTAATTAATTGAGATATAATATTAGGTAAAAAAATTTATAATTTTTATAAAATTAATTTAGTAAGATAATAATTTACGTAATTATGCCTTTCTTTGTGGTTTGACACCTTTTTACTAATCGTATTACATTTATCTTGTGCACTTACAAGTATTTGGTTTAAAATTTGTTAGAAAAATTCCGACCAATGACTTTAATTTGGTGCGAAAATCAAGGAGAAAAAGACAAAAGAATTAGAGTAAGTCAAAACATCCTGAGAATCAAACCCAAGCTCTTAGGGACTATCAACTTGCTAGGGACCGTGTCCGTAGCGTACCTAAGGATCATCCTCGGTATGGTTACTCCTACATTATATCATATGCTTTTGCTGTTACTTCTTATGTTGAAGAAAAAGAACCCTTGTATATTTCTGAAGTTTTGAAAAGTCCAAATCGCACTTTATGGTTGTGTGCTATGGAGGAAGAAATGTTTTCTTTAAACAAAAACAAAACCTGGGTTCTTGTTCCAAAACCTTCAAAACAAAAACTTGTTGATTGCAAATGGATTTTTAAAATAAAGGAGACTGAGTCGTCTAATGAACCTCCTAGGTTCAAGGCTAGACTTGTTGCAAAAGGTTTTTTTCACAAATTGAGGACATTGATTTCAACCAAATTTTTTCTCCTATTGTTAAATACAAAACAATTCGGATTATTCTTGCTCTTGCTGCTTTCTATGATCTTAATCTTGAACAGCTTGATGTGAAAACTGCCTTTTTACATGGTGACCTTGAGGAAACCATTTATATGCGCCAACCACCTGGTTTTGAAGTAAAGGGTAAGGAACATATGGCATGTCTTCTAAAAAAGTCCTTATATGGACTTAAACAGTCACCAAGACAGTGGTACAAGAGGTTTGATTCTTTTATGTCCAAAATTAATTTTTTGAAAAGTAATTATGATAGTTGTCTTTACTTTTCTGGTAATAATGTGGATTTTTCTATTTATCTGTTGCTGTATGTGGATGATATACTGATAGCTTGTCGTCACAAAGCTAAGATTGATGAACTGAAGTCGCTGCTAAAATCAGAGTTTGATATGAAGGATTTGGGTATGGCATCCAAAATTCTTGGGATGAATATTTCTAGAGATCGTACTCTCTTCATATCCCAAAAGTCTTTTCTTCAAAAGATAGTATCCAAATTCTCTATGCAACTTTGTAAACCCGTTACTACTCCACTTGTTAGTCACTTGAAACTTTCTTACAAAACTTGTCCTAAAACTGAAAGTGAAAAGAAAGATATGGCCAATATTCCATACTGAATAGCCATAGGCTCAGTCATGTACTCAATGATATCTACCTGTCCAGACATTGCTTTCTCCGTAAGCCTTCTTAGTAGATTTATGTCGAATCCCAGAAGAGATCATTGGGCTACTCTCAAGTGGCTTTTACGTTATCCAAACGGAATCATGGATCGGGATTTACAATACCATAATTGGTCTTATTTTGAATTAATCGGATTCGTTGACTCTGATTTTGCAGGTGACAAGGACGGTAGAAAATCTACCACTTCATACTTCTTTACCCTTGCGGGTAATTGCCTCTCATGGAAGTCCCAACTTCAGCCAGTAGTTGCTTTGTCAACTACTGAGGCTAAATACATTGCAGCAACAGAAGCAATTAAAGAAGCAATCTGGCTTCAAGGGTTATTGAGTGAATTGAATCTTTTAAATTCCAAAGTCATTACTTACACTGATAGTCAAAGTTGTTTACATTTATATAAAAATCCGGTCTATCATGAACGGACAAAATATATTGATGTCAAATACCACTTTATTAGAGAAAAGGTCTCTAGTGGTGTTGTTGACATAGATAAAGTTAGTACTGACAATAATCCTACTGATTTTGGTACTAAAATTGTAAACACTAATAAATTTATGTTTTGCAGGGACTTTCTACACGTGCAAACTGTTTGACTCAATCTGAGTCATCTTTTTCAGGGATGGAAAAATTTTGTTCGAGATGGAGGTTGTAGCCTTAACAGCTCTTTTATCACCAATTTTTCCCTTTTCCAGCCCAATTCTCCCTCATTTATTGGCCCTGCGATGCTTTGGGCCTCAACCGAGATTGATAGGCTTCTTATGCTCTGCTTAGGCTGCCACTTGGGCCGTCCTTCTTGCTGTCTGTTGTTTGGGCTGCCTCTTTGACCGAGTCCATCTTCCTGTGCCTCTGGGCCGCCCATTGACCGTGTCTTCCGCGAGATACCCGCGGCCTGGGCTGGCCACCCGAGTCGCTTGTTGGTGACCCACGCGACCATTTGGCTGGCTCCTTCTTAATGATGGTCTCCACAATTTTACTCATAGTCACTCTCGATCTTCTCTATGCCGTTTAACTCTCCTTGAGTCTTTTGGAGTCTTCAAGACCCCATCTTCTCTACTCCTCTTTCTCGGTTGGTTATGTCGTTGCTGTTCTCTCTGTCTTTACAGCTTTGTCTTCTGTCACCATTATTATCTGTTGGTGAGTTTGAGAGAGATAGTCGTGAGGAAAGAAACGAGAGAGAAATAGAGATCGTTCGGTTGCCAGTGATTCCTCCCAGTTTGAGGCTCTTATCTGAGGGTTAGAAACCCGATCATCATCCTTTCTTACCACCATCGCCTGGACGCGGCTACGCCGCTGCTCGACGACTGTTCTTCGTTGAATAACCCCTCGGTTCTGTGCTCTTCGGTCATCCCTTTGATTTTCTGTTGGATGGCTGTCCAATAGTGCTGAGCAAAACCTTTCTTTATTTTATTAGGTTATTTTTGTTACTGATTTGGGTGTTATTTTGCATATTATTCTTTGAGTGATTCTGTCCTGCAGAAAGATCAAATCTTTTTGCTTTCTTTCCTTTTTCTGCTGTATTTTATTATTAAATTTGTAATAGTAATAGATTTTGTAATAGTAATTAGGAGGTTCTCTCCTACAGTAATAAAGCATAATTTTTTTTCCAGTAGCTACGGCTCTCCCTAGACCCTTTATTGCTCCGACACCATACCTCCACAAATTAAACTATTGTCGTCCTTTTATTCCTAGCCAAAAACTTTTTTCAAACATTTATTGTACCCATAAACTACTTACATTAATGCACTTATGACAAACTACACTCAATGACGTGAAATTTTTCAATATAGTTTAGGCATACCCCTGTATATATGCCCCTTATTAAGGCATTACTATACAACTAAAACCTAGAGTACACATGCCGCAAATACACATCTCCATTATCTTCCAATCAAGATCCCCTAAAATTCCTCTTTTGAAATATTCACCTCTTTAAGAATTAAAGTACTTTTACAAAAGGGTCCACGTGCATGGTGCATGGCTAAAATATGTCAAAAAGCACCGCATTGAGTATAGTTTTTCATACAAGCAAAATTTTAAATACTCTATAGGTATAAATGTGTTAAAAGAAAGTTTTTTGCTATGAAAAAAACTGGCTAGTTTTTACGTAGGTCATTTCTCAATCGTCAATGTTCATTTGTAATTCAACACTACAGTTTACAAAATATAGTCTTTTTTTATGATGTATATACCAATGATACCTTAGAAACAAGAATTTGATCCCATATCTCAAATGAATAAATATTTGAATGCTCCATGTTACAAAATAGAAATGAATATGAATAGAATCTATATACCCTATACATTACATAACTAAGAAAAGCAAATAACGTGCACAAAATAATCAGAACTAATATTTATAGTTATTCTTCTATTTGAGAAATTAGTTATAAATACCTATGAACAATTTCAGCTTTTCAATTTAGAAAAAAGAATTTTAGTGATATTTTTCCAACCCAAAATAGCAATATATTGTGGAATCTGAATTTGAGCTCAGGTGATGTCAGAGTTGAGGTTAATATTGTCATTTTTTAAGCGAAGCATGGGTAATTTTGTAGCGTTAAGTAAAAGGATGAGGTCTTGTAGGGTTAAAAAGGCAGGAGCTGAGGGGGTTAAGTGGGGCAAGTGGCAACATATATTACCTTTCATTTCACATGTAAACTTAAAAAATAAATTATCCTCTACCTAAAAATATGGTTATAAAGGAAAAAGCTAAAAAATATGCATGTCCATTTTTATAGGAAAATTTTCAATTAAATTGCATAGTAATGTGTTTCTTTTCATGGAACGTTATAAAATATTTTGGGGCATCCTCCAATACAGTAATAAGGCCTTAAAGAATGCAAAAGACAAAGTTGTAAATAGGTAATAGTCATAGCATTGGTGAAAACCTATTTCAGAAATAAATATTTAATAGTTATTCGAGAGAAATAAGTAAATGATTGTATATATCTGTTATAGATTTTGAAAAGTACTAGTGGCCACCATTTGTAGAAAGATAACCAAAGATCCATATAGAATAAGGAGGGATGTAATTGAGCATTTAAAATTCCTATAAGCAAATGATATTATCAAAAAAGAAATTAAACTAAGCTAGAAAGCACCTTCCCAAACTGTTAGTTGTCATCTCTTTGAGTTCTTGCTCTTTTGGGATCCCTAGCTTCTCTTCTTTGTTGCAGAAAGTTGAAATGATGCACATAGCTATTGCTTCTCTTGGTGCCAATCCCAGCAATGTGTTTCTTCCTTTAGCTATGTTCTCTTGACCAATTTCTACTTCAATAATTTGGGTTTCAAGAGGAGAGTCTGGATGATAGTTTAAGTCAATAATTTGATTCCTGCAAGAAGCCACTGGTAGATCATTCAAGTCCATAATTTCATTTCAGGTGGAAGATTCTAATACATTGTGATTCTTGAGAGGAGATTCTGGTAGATCATTCGTATCGTTTTGGTACATGGTGGGATGATTTTGTACACTTTGACCCTTGTAAAGAGACTCTGGTAGATCATTCTAGCTATTTTGATACATGGGGAGACATTTTGTTACTCTTTGAACCTTGGAAAGAGATTCTTGTACATCATATAGGCTATTTTGGTACATGGTGAGAGATTCTGGTAGACTTTAACGATTGAAGAAAGACTCTGATAGATCATTCGTGCTAGCATCTTCTTTGATCTTTGGAGAGAAGCCCGGTGGGACATCTGGATAATTATCTTCTTCTTCTACTTTAATAAATTGCTCATTCGAGGCATGTCTACTAATTTTAAGAGCCTCAGTTTCAATGTTAAGCCCTATGATTTGTTCTGGATTCCCAAAGTACTTTCTTCCATTGTGTAAGCACTTTTATCCTCTTCGAATCCAGCAAGCTTTTGTTGGAGCCAAAACTTAGTTCCTCCATCAATTTAAGTAACGAACGCTCACCTCTTGTTTGGATAATCTTGATAGAAAGTTTATTGATTGGTTAATACTTAAAGGCTAACTGTAATTTACAAGTGAGACTTCGATACTCATATTTGAAGAAGTTGCCAATCCCCAAAGATCTTGATCATATCCAAATTGAAGCGCTACATGATGTGGATTATACACCTCTTCATATTCTATACCAATAAGAACACACATTCTTAAGCATCGAGTAAAAGATTTTCATTCTTCGTCGAAATATTTTCCGATGGATATCCTTGTTTCCTTTTCCTTGTAAAATTTCGGAAATAACAAATTATTTATGTTTAAGCAATAAGGTCTCCGTAGAAAATCCTCACAAGAAGAATTAATGATTGGCCTAACATTCCCAATCTCAAATTTTTGTTTACCATTCCATAGGACAGCCCTTGGCTTATAGACCTATGGAGTTTGCCTGTAGTTGAAATGGTAAGAACCTTTCCCATGCACATAATTTAACAAAACGAAATGGAGCCCATATTGTATAACTTAAATACACTACTTCTTGACCTCGATCTTCACTCTCCATGTTTGTTGAGGCAGTCATTCTTCCCTCCAACAAGCTTAAATCTCTATATATGCTAACTAAAACTACTAGACCGAGCACTATTTTTGTCCCTTTAGCAGAGTGTATTGCAATGGGAATAATATACTTATCAATTTTTGTAATTTAATCCATCGGAAAAATAAACCTTGAAAGCAAAGACAGAAGAAAAGCTTCATGCTCAAATTGGCATCCAAGTTTCTTGAATGAGTCTATCCACTTGATATGAGTACTCTTAGCTTTCATTTTCTCAAACTTGTCCAATTTCTTTTTTAAAATTTCCTTAATTTTGATTGTATCTTTTCCATCATGGAGTAAAAGAAAAAGAACTACCTAGTAGAGAGAACCCACAAAAAATGATCACATCTTCAAATGTGATGGATGCTTCGCCCCAAGAGAAAACAAAAGTATTCGTTTTAATACACCATCTTTCTGCTAACCGAAAAATCAGGTCATCATTTCTTAGAAACTCATAGCACAAAATAACCTCAAGAATCCCAACTTTCCTCCATAACAAATGGCATTTTGGAAACTTTTTATCAACTCATTTGTTCCACTCCTGTAACTGATGCTGCCACCTATTGAAGACCAAATCTATTGACCACTTTGATTTGGGGGAAAGGATATGCAGTTTCAAGCTTGCATCTTCAAGTGAAGCAACTTTTTTCAAGAAATGGGCATTCCTTCTTGAAGGAGGTCCACCAGTATGTAAAAATGAAACCATCGACTCTTCTCTTTCCTCAATAATTAAATCATCTACTAAGGGGGGAAAAATATATGTACTTACATCTTCATCCGAACATGGTTGTAGAATCCACAAATATAAAAGATTATCTTTATATATCATACAATTGATTTTTTACTTTTAACATCTATTTGCTTATTATCTAGCATTAAATTAAATTTAAGAACTAACTCAAATAAGAGAGAAGATTTTAGTTTTAAACTAGTGAAGATTATTTTTTTCTGTTTTATTGTAGATTGAAACAAGTGGAGATTTCTTTCTAGCGCTTTGTAGAAAGTAAATTATTTCCAAGAGAGTATGCGAAGTTAAAAAAAAAAAAAAAAAACAATTTCATTTTGAACTTCAATCCAAATACACTATTTCTTGTATTAAATACCTTGTTTATCCCTACAACTAGAAATAAAAAATCAATATATATTAAACAACACCTTATATAAGAAAATCTTAGAACAAAAGAAGAAAACCAAATTATCATTTTCCTCCCCTGAACAATTAACATCCCTGCTCATCCCATATATGTAAAATAACTATTTCCTCATCCTTTCTCTTCTCTTCTCTTCTCTTCTCCTTTCCTCACCCAACCATCTCCATAGAAAGAAAATCTAGAAATACATAAGTATTTTGAACTTATGGCAAAGCAAAACCCTAAAATCGACAGTCGAAAATCCCATTTTGTTTCAAAATCCATATACCCTCATAGAGCTGGAAGAGCATGATTCTAATAAGTAGAAATTTTTGCAGCCAAGGAAAGGTTAAAATCTAATTGTATCACCCTTTAGCAAGTTTCTTCATTGACATCATGCATTAATTTAAAAAGAAGCAAAAAAGAATCAAACTACTCAGTGTTTCTTCTTCAAATTCATGCTACTTTCCTCTGTTATCCATTGCTCTCCCTTTTCTCTTATTATTAAGATACTATATCTGACCAAGTAACGGTAAGGAAGTTTCATTTCGAATTATAAGCCTTCCACAATTTTGGGAAAAGGATTTGAGGATGAGTAATAGAGAACTAATGACTGAGAAAAAAAGAGGGAGATGAGAGAAGTAGTGGTGAGACTAAGTATTGGCTATAGCTCTACGGGAAAAAGACATTCATAGACTGGCAAAATTCGTCTCTATTTGGAAAAATTTCGTCCCTAAATTATTTTGGAGACAATTCGGAGACGAAATAAGTAACAACAATACTTTTTCATTTCTTTTAGTGGATCCCTATAATTTTGAGGGGATATTCACTTCTACCTTTTTAAAGATGTCTAAAACATTTTTTTTTTCAAACCCTCCTTCCTATTCATTGCAAATCTATCAGGAAAGAGATGTTTGACCTTAATAGGAGTAGGTGACTCTCCTACCTTAGGATTTTCCACCATAATCTCTTCACTTCTCCTTATCTGTTGGCTTCTTCCTCTCAAATTCTTTGAACTCCTATTAGTCCTCAAGGTGATGGTCCTAACATTCTCTTTAGGATAAGGGGTTGAGCAGGGAGTTTGTGGGATAGTTGAGCCATTATTTGGCTTATCTAAGAAGCCAATTATCCTACTTTGCTTCCCTATGTTCTAGATACTAGTTTTATTGTCCTTTTGGAAAGTTAAAGTACACGAATCAAGTGATTTAATTAAGAATGTCATCAAGGGACGTCCCTTGAGATTAAGCTACTTATTTTATGTAATGAAGAACATGGCAAAAATCATAGTATTTCTCAACATGTAATAAAATTTTACATAGCAAAGCATAGTATCAGAAATGTTAGCGACATCTGCTTAAAGATCAAGGAGCAACGGATTTATTAACATGATTCATTAACATGAAAAGTCACCGAAATAAAAACTAGATGATAATTTGGAGTAGGTAGGAATGGTTGCCTAGCATGAGTAGAATTTCACAAATTCGAAGATGACCTCCAACCCCTAGTACTTCTATGACCTCTACCTCTACCCTACTAGTATGCATTTGAATGGGAATTTGAGGAATGAGAATATGCAGGATGGACAAACTTGTCTGCTTTTTTGTTTTTCATGAACCTATCTATTTAGCTGGTTAGATATCAAGATTTATCGAACCAAAATTCACAACAAATCATGATTATCTAGAAATTGATGAGAATGCTAGAATAAATATTTAATATTACAAATTTCCTATATTATTTAATTATAAATTACTATTTTTTTTGCACTTAATAACTAATTAGAGAAAAATACATTAATATTTACACAAATGAGCATAATTTTCTACTGCAATAAAGCATAAATTTTTTTTTGAGGAACTACGGCCGACCCTAGCCCCTATGTTGCTCCACCGTTGTACCTTCAAAAATTAAACTTTTGCCGTCTTTTTATTCATAATCAAAAACTTTTTTCAAACATTTATTGATCCCATAAACTATTTACATTATTGCACTTATGACAAACTACACTAAAGACGTGAAGTTTTTCAGTATATTTTAGGTATCCCCTACAAATATGCCCCTTATTAAACCATTGCATGACAGCTAAAACAAAGCATACACATTCAACAAATACACATCTCTGTTATCTTCAAATAGACATCATCTGAAAATTCTTTTTTTGAAATATTCACCTCTTTAAGAATAAAAATATCTTTAATAAAGGGTCCACATGCATGGTGTATGCCTAAAATGTGTAAAAAAGAATCACATTGATTATAGTTTGTCATACAAGCAAAATTTTAAATAATTTATAGGTATAAATTTGTTAAAAAAAGGGTTTTTGCTATGAATAAAAAATAACTAGTTTATACATAGCTCATTTCTCAATCCTCAATATTCGTTTCTAATTCAATACTATAGTTTACAATATATAGAGCCTTCTATTTTATTATATATATACCAACAATACCTTGAAACAAGACTTTGATCCCATATCTCAAGTGCAAAATCATATGCTCAATTGTTCTTTGAGAAACATACAACCTCTGCAATCTAGTTGTTAGCGGAGGACAATACATCTTGTATGGAATGACTTTGGACTTCTTATTCTTATTTTTGTTTCTTCGCATGTAATGATCATAGCCACAAAACTTGTACTGACGTATTTGTGCATCCTCATTCCAATAAAACATACATCCATTTAAACATATATCAATCTTTTGCACCTGCATATTCAAACCAGACGTTAATTTTTTGGTCCGGTTCTAATCATCCAATGCCTTATTTCCTCCGGGGAGTATATCCATCAAGAATTGTGATATTTGATCAAAGCACTTTCCAGACATGTTGTTCTCTAACTTTATGTTCAACAACTTCGCCATTGCAAATAATTGCGAAGACTTTGTACACCTTTAATACAACAGTGTATCAACAAATTTCAACATGTCATAAAATTGTTGAGCTTCAGGATTAGGTTCCTCCTCATAATTGTAGTACGCTGCATTGATTCAAAATCTAGACTAGCGGAATAAAAAATATCTTTACTGTAAGTGCTGCTTTCAACATTTCTTGCAACACTACCTCCCCTAATAATCGGTCAATAACCCACAGAGGGTTCTTCATGTGCAGTCTGATTAGGATAATTACTTAAAAACCTGATTTATAAATATGCAATTTCACATTATCCTCTTTAAGATACTTTAAGTTCTTGCATTTTTCACACGGACATCGTAACTCGTTAGTTGTACCAAGACCGTAATTCAGATACAAGTTCACAAACTACTTCATACCTAGGTGAAACTCACTATTAGTCCCCATAACTTCAGGCACAGTTCTTCTATACATCCAACTACGATCCTCCTTCATAACTTAACGAAACAAAACATGCATTTTAACATAAGACTTTATATGTACGATGCCTACAGATGAAGAGTCCAAAATTAGAACTCATTCTTCATTAAGTATTACATTTAAGGTATTTAAATATGTTCTATGAAATATTTATAGTTTAAGAGTTTTATATTTAAGAGTTTAAAGACTTCTCTAACCATTTGAGTATTACAAATCATTAGAGATTAAGATTTTAAGACTTTTATGTTTAAACTTATAGATTAAGAGGTTAATGAATTCTATAATCATTTCTACATTAGAAATAAATCCAAATGTTTTAAAGATTAAGAATTTAAGAGTTTTATTAAAAGATTTTACATTTCAACTTATAGATTAAGAGGTTAAATAATTCTATAATCATTTGAGTATTATACAACTGTACATCAAATGTGTTTCCCGAAAATTTCCAAAACTAATTAACCAAACTTAAGAGTTTAAGAACCAAGACTTTTAAAATTTAAATGTTATAGAAATTTTGACAGATACTACAAGAATTCAACGAATTACTGACCGACAATTTGGTTAGTAATCGATTTCTAAAAGACAAGTACTGAGCGACCACCGATAGAAATGGTAAGTCGCAGTATTTTGGTCCATGATTGGCTGTAACAGAATAAAAAGTGGGTCGTAACTTTTGCCAATCGAATTTCCGGAGTTACCGACTGAATGTTTGGTCTGTAACTTTATTTTTCTTAATTATAAAATAAAAATTAAATATTAAGTTACTAACTGATATTCAGTAGTTACCGACCGAATATTTAGTCAGTAACTTTATTTAATTTCTTAAAAAATAATTATTTACCACCGAATATCGGTCAAGTAACTTTTATTTTTTTTAAAAAAATTTTATTCATAATTATAAATATCCACCTTAAATTAAAAACCAACAAGAGAACAAATAATATAAAATGGACAAAAACGATTATAATGCAATCAATATATATCATACGAATATATAAAAAAGTCTAAAATACATCATATGATATCAAAGTCTAATACATAAAATTACAAAAAAATATATCATAAAGCCAAGGCAGGTGGAGGTGGAGGTGGGCTAGAGGATGGAGGACCGATCAGTGGCTGAGATATAGTGTCATTATCCGGCAGCGGGAAATTAGGGAAGAGAGTGGGACCGAATCCAACTGCACTCCACACTGAGATGCGAATGATGTCATGAAGCCAACGAACTTGTGTTGTGCCTGTTGCTTATATCCCCACTACCTCCTCTTCCTCTTGATACAGGCCCCGTGGACTATGGCGGAAGATACCGAAGGAACCGATGATGAAATGCTACTACCCCCCGATGCTCCACAATAAAGGCTGCAGACTGTGAGGTTAAACCGTAGATATGGCCCTTGCTGCTACCACTGGCATCCTCGAACATAAACTGCTCGTCAGTCGGAATGGGCGAGTGGGTCTCAAGATAAAGAAGTTCCACGTTCGCCTTCAACTCCTGATACAAAAAAGAGATTAATAAGTAATTGTTAAAAAATATACAATAAGCATAGAGTAGTAAATGATTATATGAGTAATATTGGTTTAAAACTATTAAAGAACCTCATGAAAAATTGGTTAGATTGTGTATCGACCCATTATCCCTTCTGTTGATGTAGTAGGACATACATTTTCGACTGTGCGAAGGCCTCACCCATTTTTCTCGCTACAAACATAAATGACTTTTCAAACATAAAGGTCATTAAAAAAATATAAATTGTACAAAAAGATGGTTTTAAGTTGAAAAATAACAATTAAATATGGAAACGAAATTGACTTACCCACTCAATCAAAGACCTAGACCCGCTGGTATGCTTGCCCAGCCCCTTGCCACCATGCCCCTATATCTAGTTCCGCTGTGACGCCTCCTGCCTCTTCTTGTATGCCCCAAGCCCCATTCATCACAAAGACTCATATACTATGTTGCAGTCATCCATTGGGGCTGATACTCGTCGAAACGCACCTTGTACATCAAGTCTTTCTATCGTAATGAGGCCCGTTTCTGCCAAGCATCCCAAATGGCATGCTCATGCATCGGCCCCATTGATACCTTATCTGCAACAACACATAATTTTTTAATCAATATAAGTGTATTTATTTAAAAGTTCATGTAGTTACTTTTATATAAACACTTACCCCAAACACTGTATACAACATGTTCTTTATTCTATCTCGGACCTTCCCAAAACTCGGATATGCCTCAACATAATTTGCCTTCATGATTTAGTAATCACCTTTTCACAGTAAGAACGGTTGCCTAGCATCAGTTAAATTCCACAAATTCGAACACGACCTCCAACCTCTAGTATTTCCATGACCTCTACCTCTACCCTAATTGTATGTATTTGAATGGAAATTTTAGGAATGAGAATATGCAGGATGGACAAATTTATCTGCTATTTTGTTTTTCATGAAATAGAATATGCAAGATTCCTATCTATTGAGCAATTAGATATCAAGATTTCCCGAAGCAAAAATCACAACAAATTATAAATATCTAGAAATTGATGAGAACACCAGCATAAATATTTATATTACAAATTTCCTATATTAGTTTTTGTACTTAATAACTAATTAGTTTTTATTTATTTCGGAGAGCTGTTAGAGAAAAATACATTAATATTTACGTAAATGAACATATTTTTCTATCACAATAAAGCATAATTTTTTTTAGGAGCTACGGCCCACCTTACCCTCTTTATTGCTCCACCACTGTACTATCACAAATGAAATTATTGCCATCTTTTTATTTATAGTCAAAAACTTTTTTCAAACATTTATTGTACCCATAAACTGTTTATATTATTGTACTCATGACAAACTATACTAAACGATATGATGTTTTTCAATATATTTTAGGCATACCCCTGCATATATGCCCCTTATTAAGCCATTGCTGGACAGCTAAAATAAAGAGTACACATGCAACAAATACATATATCTGTTATCTTCAAATAGACATCACCTAAAAACTCATATTTTGAAAAATTCACCACTTCAAGGACAAAAATACCTTTACTAAAGCATCCACATACATGGTGTGTTCCTAAAATGTGTGTAAAAGGACCACATTAAGTATAGTTTGTCATGCTAGCAAAATTTTACATAATCTATAGGTATAAATTTGCGGAAAAAAGGGTGTTTGCTATGAATAAAAAATAACTAGTTTATATATAGCTCATTTCTCAACCCTCAATGTTCGTTTGTAATTCAATACTATAGTTTACAAAATATAGAGCCTTCTTTTTTATTATATATATACCAATGGTACCTGAAAACAAGACTTTGATCCCATATCTCAAATGAATAACTATTTGAATGCTCTATGTTACAGAACACAAATGAATATGAATAGAATATGTATACCCCATATATAACGTAACTAAGAAAAGAAAATAACATATACAAAATAATCAGAACTGAACATTTATAGTTATTCTTTCGTATGAGTAATTAAGTATAAGTAGTTATGAACAATTTTAGCATTTTAATTTATAAAAAAGAATTTTATTATTATCTTTATAAACATGAACTTTTTTGTGTGATTATTTTGTCCAAATAGCAAATATATGGTGGAATCCAACTTAGAGCTCAGGTGGTGTCAGAGTTGAGATTACTATTGTCATTTTATAAGCGAAATATGGGTAATTTTGTACCATTAAATAAAAAGATAGGGTCTTATAGGGTTAAAAAGGCAGGAGTTGAGGGAGTTAAGTGGGATAAGTGGCAACATGTATTACCTTTCATTTCGCATATGTTTTTGCTTTTTTGTTTATAACTATAGTTTGAGGTCGAGGGGAGCATGTAAATTTATAGCTAATTTCTGAATAAATAACATTGTAATGTTTTTGTTTCATGGAACATTATAAAATATTTTGGTGCATCCCCCAATACAGTAAGAAGGCTTTAAGGAATGCAAAAGGAAAAGTTGTAAACAGGAAGCTACCTCTTAAAGGAAAAATTCAAAGACATTATTCCAAGCCTGGATCTTATCGATTATCCCACACAATCACAAGATATATTTTAACCGACCGGACTTGTTGATGGAAGAGAGCGGCAGAGGTAGATGTTCGAAGCAAATGATATGTTACAACTTGACTAGAGAACAAAAAAAAATGGTGCTTGATGGGGTTAAAGAGTTGCAACTATTAGATTGATATGTATCTATATTACCCAGGTGTGATGATTATAAACACATGAAGATGACTGGTATGAAAAGCCATGATTATCATGTATTCATGAAACGACTTATGCCCATCATCTTTAGAAAGCTCCTTCCTATGAAATTGTGGAGTTTTTTTTTGCGTAGTAGAGTCTCTTCTACCGAATAAAAGGATTTTCAGAAAGAAAAGAATAAAAGAGTACCTAACAATTAGACTAAAATAATGGAAAAACTCTTTCAATTCGAATTTTGGAATGATGTATTCAAAACTAATTCACTGGAAAGCTTTAGAAAAATCATTGAATTATTGGTTGGGTCTCAACTCGACTATTAGGATTACCACTATCTTTAGGCGAAAAACCACTATTCTTGTAACAGGTTAGAGAAGAACCACTTCTCTCCCTAACTCAGTTATGATTGAATTACACACCAGAGTGAATTAGATTTCTCTATTGACCTAGATAGAATAGTTATATCTAATCAAGTACCAATTTCTAGCATTTAATGCCATAGATCATTCTTCTTTTCTCAATTCGAAACAATCTAACGCAAAGATATCAATTATGGGTAAAAAATAGTATCAGAAACAATGCAATTAAATAGTAATCAACTGCAATTTAACAAATTCTTCCATAAATTCCGTAGAAAATAATGTTACATTTATCCAGGGTTCAACCCCACTCAAATATAATAAAAACTTAGACACTAAACATTATCAATATCGTAAAATCCAATTTAGAATTCATAATAACTAGGAGTTTAGAAGGCTTTGGAGGTAGAATTGAAGAATCCACGACTCCAAGACATAGATTGAGCTCCTCTCTTTATTTTACCAAAGAAATCCGAAATCGCTCCGTTTTGCAATCTTCAATCTATTTACTGAAACTTGATTTAACTAATTTTCCTCTTACCACCCTCTGTCCACCCTATAAAAGATAATGAAAATAATATATTGAGTGTCTTACTAAGTGAACAAAAAAGCCAGTTGAGGTGGCCGAGTCTAGGCAGCCTCTGTGCAAGAAGTCCTTTTAGTGTCACTTCTGGCCAAGTCCGACTTGTTGATTGAAATTAGCGTCACTTCTCTTTTTTCGTACGTTCTTACTCTGTAGGTTCCCGTTTCACTTCATTCTTCCTTCTAACTCATCCGTGCAATACCTATAAACAATAGAGGGGAAATAGTGGGTAAATAATCCATTTTATACATAAAACACTTCGAAAACTGAAATTAAACAATATAAAAATGTATACAACATGGACATGTCGACATTTTAACCAAAAAAATCATTAGAGATGCTATTCGATGGTCGGGAATGTTTCTTCTTTTACGCGGTTGTGTTTAAGTGTTTTATTGAATAAAGTTGTTGATTTTTTTTCAAGCACTCCCTATTTTAGAAGATTCTTCAATATGTTTTTATTGCTTTGCTTGTCCCATGCTTTTATTCGATCAACTTATTTAAGATTCTTAAAATTCTTGTAAGTGAAGAAGGCGTACACATACTAACCCCCCTCCAAAAAAAAAAGTCGGCATTTTGTGATCATTGAACTAAAAAAATTGGGATCTTTTGCAATATCTTTGTAACAATTCCTTTGTAATATTCATTATGTAATATTCTTAATGTAAAATTTTATTTAAAAAATATAACCAATAATATATAAACCTTAACTTTCAAAAGATAAACAGTTAGGAAAAAAATACTATGGAAAAATGTAACGAGAAATATTGTCGTTAGTATTATAGATAATCTTGTATTATTATTATTTTTTTTTGGTAACATTGGTAATATGATATTTTATTAGTAATAACTGATCTCATTCTCAAATGCACTTTTTTTTTATAATTATTTTATGAAATTTCAAAGAGAAAAAAATTACTTTTAGGTAGATAGATAATGTCAAAACTATCATGTTTTTCATGGTAAAGAGAAATATAATTAATAAGAGAAATAATGGGGGAGAGAGAGAGAGAGAGAGAGAGAGAGAGAGAGAGAGAGAGAGAGAGAGAGAGAGAGAGGTAAGTCCTAGAGGGTAAGAAAGCTGATATATATATAACTATCAAAAAGCAACTTCTTACCGATTGGGAAATTGGTTGATAGCATTTATCGACCAATTTTTTTGTAGTCACATATTCGGTCAACAACTTTTTTTTCCAAATTAATAAAATCAATATTTAAACTTACCGACTGATTTTTGATTAGTAACTTTTTATACACTGATAGATTTTCAGTCAGTAAATTTATTGATTGAAATTTTAGAAAATAGGTACCGACCAAACTTCGATCGTTAATCGGTCAGTAACTATGTATTTTTTTAAAAAAATTATTTATAATTTTAATAATCCACCTAGAATTCCGAAAACGACAACAACAACCAATATATATAATCTACAAAATAACAAAAACGTCATAACATAATACATAGTATATGAAACAATGTATAAGTATCAAATACGTAAGTATCGAATTCAAAATGAAATTACAACAAATGGATAAGTATTAAACATAAATATAATACATTGGTGAAGGTGCGCCAGAGGAGGAGGGACGATCAATCGGTGGCTAAGGATCGACTCGGGCAACATCAGATCTGGCGTCATTTATTGGAGGGAGAGGAGGAAACAATGTCAGTATTGAATCCAGCTTGACAGTACACTGAGATGGGAAAATTGTGAGCAAAAATTTTAGACGTGACCTTTGTTGTTGCCACCAACAGCCACGAACATCAATCGCTCGTCACTCAAAATTGGCGAGCCGATCTGTATATGGAGGTGTTCTGCGTTTGCCTTTTGCTCTTTGAATTTGACCTATAAGAAAGAGATTACTAAGTTATTGTTAAGGAATTTAAAAAGAAATCGTAAACGATAAAAAAACTATTAAATAACATTACCCAAAATTCATCAGAATGCGTATCGACCTACTATTCCTTTTGCTGATGCAGGAGAATGTACAACTGAGAATGCTAAAGATCTATTAAAATTTAAGAAACGAAAGCGCTTGCGTGAGTAGACACTGATTCTCTGCATATAAACAGAGCACTGGTTCTCTTGGTATCTTTGTGTTGTTATAGCGACCAAGTTGGGTTTAATTCCCCAGAGCTATGGCAGAACGAAACATTCCATATTGGTAAGTTGGTCCCTTAATTGGGGTTAATACTCGGTTCTACCGCCCTTTACCATTTTATTTAGCACAAAATAAAAAATAAAATTAAAAAACTAAATTATTTTAGTAAAATTAAATTTATATCATGTGTAATTGACTAGTAATTAAAAAAGAATTTAAGAAGTGTTTACTCACCTTTTAAAAAAAATATTTTGAATAAGTGATGACGTTCTTTCTTGTTTATTTTAGAATAAATGTCCAAATTGTAACTTCTTAAAAAATTCTAATTTTCGGATCGTATATTTCTATTATTATTTTGCCTCTTTTAAAACTTTTTTCTAGCTATCATTTTTGAGATATCCTCTACAAAGAAGAGAAAACAATTATCTTTTTTTGGGCTAAATAAAAGGTCCAAGTTCTCCCTATAGGAAAAACGGTCGAAATTCTTTTTCTTCTTCGCTTTTCCTTGTCTCAAGCGCAGTGCCACACCACTATCTTGTTTTTTCTTTTATTATTGTTTTCCGCTTATTCTTCTTTTTCTCCATTTTCCTTACACCATAGACTGGATTCGTTTTTTATCCCATCCTCCTCACAGAATCCTCTTATTTTCCTATTCCCCTAATCCCCTTCGTTCTCGCATTCCCCCCCTTCATAAACTTATCATACAGTTACTTTGCTCCTTACCTTAAATTCATTGCTTCTCTCCTTCTTTTCTTTCATGTTTCTATTTTTTGTTTTGAAATGGTTGGATGACATAGGTGGAGAAGTGAGATGAGACTGAGGATGGCGGTAGAAGCTCATTTGTCTGTGGTTCTGCGTCAAAAATATGTTTTTTTAAGAAAAGAATAATAAGGGTCAACCGGTTCAAGCGATTCCCAATCGAACTTCCGTATATTGACTGATTTGACAGTTACTACTACAACTACTAAAAATAAAGATAATAATATTACTTTTAACTTTATTTTATACATGTTTCATATTTCTAGTATAAATTAATATTTGTAATTAAAAAAAACAGTCGTTCTAATTTACAAGGTTAGTAAAGTCAAAAAAGAATTTAATAATAATACAAACTCATATTAACAAACCTAAACAAATGTCACAAAACAAAAGATAAATAACAAAAATGTAGCAATATACATAATGGCTTTACGGAGTCAGTAGTGTTAGAACTATAATATGCATTATATTATTAAGATTCTCTTAGTACACAAGATTTCACTTTGTTCTATCTTATACAAATGAAAACAAATCAAGATAAAGCCGAGACTCTTCATAAGTTAAAAAAAGTTGATAACTATGCAAACAAGCAAAAAAAAAAAAAAAAAAAGAGAGAAAATAACGAAATGGTATCTCCACATTGCATAACCTCATATAAATTAATGCCCTCAAGAAAAATTTTAATTTAAGGAAGCAAATTTTATTAAGGAATCGTATTAGTCTCAGGTAGCAAATCACATAATTTGTTAAGCCCTTTAAAGTGCTTAGAAGAGATAACAACAAATTTGTTGCACTTAATTAATGGTCCTCTTTCTGCTTCCCTTCCTCCTCTTCCTCGACCATCCACCCACCGTCGCCGCACTCCAATCAACAGTAAATCATTTAAAGGACAAAGATTTTCAAATCCTCCCTTGATCAACCGCAAAAGCATAAAAAAACTACTTAATTGGGGGACTTGGAATACTGGAAATTAAATTTCTGAGTGACAACTAGTTTCAAACACCTAATGAGGATGTTACTCTTGTCCAAGTAAATTGACGTAAGGAGCAATTGCAATTTAAAACAAAGGCCATGGAGAAGTCAGTAATTTGGAGCAAAGAGGTGAAGTAGAGCATACCAGATGATAAGAGGCTCTATTCATGTGTAAACGGAGCATTCATGCAGTAACATTGACAATGATATAATCGCTGCAATGGTGCCTAATTTTTGTGGGAGGAACTGAAGATGCACAAGTTCATTTGGAAGAGGTTTGAGCTCGAACAACTCCCCAACATTCAAATACAATGCAAAATTAATGAGAACGGGAAGATAATTTCTCAAGTTTAGCTCATATAGTTGACTCTCTTAATATAAAAGGAGATAAATCGGGAGATGGTGTTCTTCAATTTAAGGGTATAAAATGATCTAATGGTGGGGGAAAAATATCGACAATTATTTTAATGGGAATTACATTGACCATTCAATATAATTATGTAAAGTAAAATACCAAAACTTCCTCAGATGTAATAATATTAAATTAATAATGTTGACAGTATTAGATAAATAATATATGATAAATATGTTAGATTAATAATCTGAAACTTTTTTATATCATTTTTCATAATCAAATAAAAAGTTAAGTTTATTGAATAAAATAATTAAGAGGCAAAAGTTCTATAATTTGCAATAACAACCATTAATATTAAAACAATTCAAAGTTTTATCTTACCATGTTATTATTATTAATATTCAATTGATATTGGAAAATCTGTATAAACACGTTTTTCATACATTTTAATTATTAGAGAATAGTCATTATTTAAAAAACAAAATTATAGTAATCCTAATTTTTTAAAAAAAGTCCACGTGCAATGCACACAATTGTTAGACCCTAAAAATTCTAAACCCTAGTAATTCTTATAAAGGCAAATGATAATGCAAGCTTTCTTCCTCAAAATACTCCAGAAACCATTCGTGAATTTTTAAGAGAAGGAATTTCTTCTGTTTGAAAGAAAAGTTATACTTCAAATTCTCATTCTCAAAGTAGTTCAAGATGGACTCATGGATAGCAAGATAATTAGACTTCATCAATTTAAATTCATACTCCTTAATCCACAAACTTCAAAAAAAATAATAAAATAGGGTTTATAGAAGTAACAAGGAAGTGGAAGAATGCCAATCTCATATGACCAATGAGTAGGATAAAAAGTAATCAAGTTATCCAATTCCAATTTATTCTTCATGAAAGATAAAACCAAGTTTCATCAATCACATGCTTCAAGTATGTTCCGGACGAAGAAATCAAAGAGGAATATCTTAATCTAGACCCATCAATGGTTAGACAAATACCAATAATCTTCTACAAATATGCATTCTAGTGGAAATCCATCATAAAAGATTTAAGCGGTGGTTTGCAAAAAAATGAGGGCTATCAAGTCCTCTCCCTTTATATTCAATATGCATATCATCGAGCAATGGACACAGAGACCATCAACAAACTAGAATAGTTATCAACTGTCTAATCCAAAGAGTCATTGTTTAATCTCAAAGCAGATTAAATGGAAAACATCGCATCATCATCTCTAGAGACATGGGTAGGAACACTGCAAAAAATATTGAACTAATCACTTTGGAAATTCTTTCCGAGTATAGTTCATAACAAGCTAACATATTGAAAAATGTCTCTATCACGAATGACAGCAAAAGAAAATCATGAAATTCCCAACTACCTCGCTAGTTCCACAGGAAGGTCAGTAAGAACCTACCTCTCGGCAGTTAGTCCATGAAGATAATAGGATTTTTTTTTAAGGTCCACGAATAAACTATCTATAACACTAGGTGGTTTTTTTAAAAACAAAAGGACATACTTATATCATATAATAAGTTTCTTAATGATAAAAGTAGATAAATCAAAAAATTGTAAATCCATAGAAGTCTCGTACTTCACTCTAAAAGATTATCTCCTCACGGTTCTTCCTTAAATCTGTATAGCAATGATAAATGTATGAGCTAGGCCTAATAAATTCAATGTGGCCTGTGAGTTTATTTGAAGCTAACAACCCAAAAATAGTTTATTATTTAAAATAAGCTAAAAGCTACTTATTTTAAGTAATGAAGAACATGGTAATAAACAATCATAGTAAGGTTCAACATGTCATAATATTAAACACACCAAAGCATAGTATCAGAAATATTAATGACATCTATTTAAAGATCAGGAAGCAACTTATTCGTTGACATGAGAAGAAATCGAAATAAAACTAGATGATAATTTGGCGTAGGTAAGAGTGGTTGCTTAGCATCAGTAAAATTTCACAAATTCAAATATGACCTCCAACCCCTAGTACTTCCATGACCTCTACCTCGACCCTAATTGTGTGTATTTGAAGGAGAATGTGAGGAATGAGAATATGTAGGATGGATAAATTTATCCGCTCATGAAAAAGAATGTACAAAATTCCTATCTATTTAGCAAGTTAGATATCAACATTTACCAAAGAAAAATCCACAACAAATACTAAATATCTAGAAATTGATGAGAACGCTGACATAAATATTTAATATTACAAATTTCATGTATTATATAATTATAAATTAATATTTTCTCTACTTCATAACTAATTAATTTTTATTTAGAAAAATACATTAATATTTACATAAATGAACGCTGCAGCCCTCCCTAGCCCTTTTATTGCTCCCCCCAGTACCTGCACAAATTAAATTGTTGCCATCTTTTTATTCATAGTCAAAAACTTTTTTCGAACATTTATTGTACTCATAAACTATTTACATTGTTGCACTTATGAAAAATATACTTACCGACTTGAAGTTTTTCAACATATTTTAGGCATACCTCTGCATAGATGCCCGTTATTAAGCCATTGCCAGATGACTGAAACAAGGAACACATATGCAGCAAATATACATCTCCATTATCTTCCAATAGACATTGTCTAAAAAATTTTCTGTAGAAATATTCACCTCTTCAGGAATAAATATACCTTTACTAAAGGATCCACGTGCATGGTGCATACCAAAAGTATGTCAAAAATCACCACATTAAGTGTAGTTTGTCATACAAGCAAAATTTTACATAGTCTATAGGTATAAATGTGTGAGAAATAATTTTGCTATGAATAAAAGATGACTAGTTTATATATAGCTCATTTCTCAATCCTCAATGTTCATTTTTAATTCAATAGTCCAGTTTACCAAATATATAGCCTTCTTTTTTATGTTATATATACCAATGATACTTTTGAAGTAAGACTTTGATCCCGTATCTGAACTGAATAACAATTTGATTGCTCTATGTTACAGAATACAAATTAATATGATTAGAATCTATGTACCGTATATGTTACATAACTAAGAAAAGTAAATAACATACAGAAAATAATCAAAACCAAACAATTATAGTAATTCTTTTGTATGAGAAATTAGTTATAAATACCTATAAACAATTTTAGCTTTTCAATTTATACAAAATAATTTTATTAATATTTTTCCAACCATTAACTTTTTGCGTGATTTTTTAAAAATAACAAATATATGGTGGAATCCGACTTAGAGCTCAGGTGATGTTGGAGTTGAGGATAATGTTGTTATTTTATAAGCGAAATATGGGTAATTTTGCAACATTAAATAAAAAGATGAGGTCTTATAGGGTTAAAAAGGCAGGAGCTGAGAGGGTTAAGTGGGGTAAGTACTCGCAGCATATATTACCTTTCATTTCACATGTAAAATGAAAAAATTACCCTCTACCTCAAAATATGATTATAAACGTAAAAGCTAAAAATTATGAATGTCTATTTATAGCTAATTTCTCAATAAATACATAGTAATGCATTTGTTTGCATGGAATGTTATAAAATATTTTGAGGCATCCCCTAATACAGTAAGAAGTCCTTCAGTAATGCAAAAGCCAAAGTTGTAAATAAGAAAGAATCATAGAATTCATGGAAATCTATTTCAGAAACAAATATGTAATAGTCATTCGAGAGAAATAATTAATTGATTGTGCATATCTATCGTGGATTGTTAAATGTACCAGTGGCCAAAATTTGTAGAAAGATAACCAAAGTATCCATATAGAATAAGGAGAGATATAATTCAACATTTAGAAATTCCTATAAGCAAATGATGTTATCAGAAAATAAATTAAACTAAGCTGGAGCACTTTGGCAAAGTGTTTGTTGTCATCTCTTTGAGTTCTTGCTCGTTTTGGATCCCTAGCTTCTATAGTTTATATGAGCTCTCATAGCTATTACTTCTCTTGGTGTCAATCCCGGCAATGTGTTTCTCCTTTTAGCTCTGTTCTCTTGATCAATTTCTGTTTCAATATTTGGGTTTCAAGAAGAGAGTTTGGATGATAGTTTAGGTAAATAATTTGATTCCTATAAGAAGACATTGTTAGATTATTCAAGTTAATAATTTCGATTTTGGTCGAAGATTCTAATACATTTTGATTCTTGAGAGGATATTGTGGTAGGTCATTCTTGTCATTTTGGTACATGCTGGGATGATTTGGTCCATTTTGACCCTTGGAAAAAGACTTTGGTAGATCACTCATGTTATTTTGTACATGGTGAGACATTTTTGTGCTCCTTGATCCTTGGAAAGAGACTCTTGTAAATCATACGGGCTATTTTGGTACATTGTGAGAGATTTGGTAGACTTTGAGCCTTGGAGAAAGACTCTGATAGATCATTCATGCTAATAGCTTCTTTGATCTTGGGATAGAAACCTGGTGGGAGATCAGGGTAATTATCTTCTTCTTCTACTTTAATATGTTGCACATTCAAGGCCTGTCCACTAATTTTAGGTTTAAGCACTAGGATTTATTATTGATTCCGAAAGTAATTTCTTCCTTTAGGTAAACTTCTTTTTCCTCGTCGAATCAAACAAGTTTTTGTTGGTGCTGAAACGAAATTCCTCTACCAATTTAACTAATGAATGCTTACCACTTGTTTGGACAACATTGATGGAAAGTGCATTGATTGGTCAATACTTAAAGGCCAAGTATAATTTACTAGTGAGACTTCAATACTCATATTTGAAGAAGTGGCCAATCCAAGAAGATCTTGATCATATCCAAATTGAAGTGCTACACGATGTGGATTATATAACTCTTCACAATCTATACCAATAAGAACACACACTCTCAAGCATCAAGTAAAAGATTCTAATTCTTCGTTAGAATATTTTCTAATGATATTCATGTTTCTTTTTCCTTTTAAAATTTTGGAAAGGACTACTTAGTTATGTTTAAGAAATAAGGTCACCATAGAAAATTTTCACAAGAAGAACTAATGATTGGCCGAACATTCCCAATCTCAAATATCTGTTTACCATTCCTTAGGGCAGCCCTTGCCTTAGTAGGCCTAAGAAAGTTAACCTTTGGTTGAAATGGTATGAATCTTTCTGGTGTGAACCGTACAATTCAATCACCTTTGGAAGCCAAGAGTGGACCACTCACTAGAGCTCAAAGAAGGAAACTCAAAGCTTTGGATGATAAGGGCCTGGTTGCTTATTTGGAGGAAGCTTTGAAGAGCGAATTGGAAGGGTTTGAAGACCAAGAAAGGGTAACAAAATTATTTTCCAAGTGTTCAATTAGGAAGTACCAAATAAAGGAACAAATTTGAGGAGAAATTCGCTAAGTATTTGGAGAAACCTACCCTACCGCTACCGGTAAGCCCAACCCTACTGTCGCTAGTAGGTTTTTGGATAGATAGCCTTGTTGAAGACTGCACCTACCACCGACAGTAGGTTCTACCCGACCGTCTCCAGTAGCTCTCGAGATGGAAAGTGCCTATGCGTCCTTATGGGCAGGATTTTTTAATTCAAGTTGTTTTTCCAGCTTTAATACAAGGGGTTTAGAGGTAATTTAAGTCATTAAGCACTTGTTAAACTAGGGTTAATGCTTAACTTATAAAAACCTCATTATACATTGATTGTAACTAACCTTGAATGAATTTTGCTGAAATTGTTGAGTGAGAGTTCTCTTTGGCTCTAGGGTTCTTCACCCTTGCTTAGTTAGCTTGCTAAGAGTTAATGTCCTTAGTATTGAACAATTGATTGCCTTAGGTTGATGAATCTATGGAATTCAATTGATCATCTTAATTCCTTTCGTTGATTGAGTCTTAGAGTTCTTGTTCTTTGATTCAATTAATCCTAGGTATTCTAGATTGTGTAGTTGGGGATTTGAGGCCTTAGTTTCCTCAAGTGGTTCTTACTATCAATTTAGGAAAGAGCTTTTCCTCTCAATGTTTGGTTTATTAGGCTTAGATCCTCATAGTTTTTCTATTGGAGTGTTGAAGCTACAAAATCCTAAATAGAGGTTCTTCATGAAGGAGGTGATCTTTAGAAGGTGTGGAATCAAATCTACTTGCAATTGAAGATTCCCATCAAAGTGGTATGAGAGAGACCTCCAATTGAAGGTAAAATTTATTTGTAATTGTTTAAAATTCGTGAAAAATAAAACAAAAAAGTGAAAGTTCTTGATGATCAAACAAAATTCTATGATGAACATGCAAAAGTAAGTAAAGAAAAATCAATTGAAACATCGAATGTAATTTGTCCTAATTTGCTGACGAAATTTCATGGAGATGTTCTTCTTTGAGTTTTGATTCATTTGAAATAAGTTGTGCTCAATTTAGAGGTCATTTGTTCGCTCAATTTGATTGAATTGTGGAATGTATTTCGGATTCACGATTGCAGAAGAAGTGTTGATTAATTTGAATATAACTTGTGTTATACTGATCCCACTCAATTGAAATTTGTGCTTATTTTCAACCTCTTTGAGTGTGGAATCTTCTTGCATTAGTCTTATCTAATCTTAATTTTTAGTTTTCGAGTTATTGATGTTTTAGTATCGGGGTGTCATCATCTCCTGTTTCCTACAAATTTGTTCTAATACTCTTATGGTCTTTGTTTTGCTTAATTGTTTTGAATTTCTTTGTTTTTGACTCATAAATTATTTCCTTGTATGTTTCTAATTGTTTGTTGACGATCAATAATGTTTTTTGGTTCTATTCCATAGATTATATTCCGTGAAATTCTTACATCTCAAGTGTTTGATAATTTTTTTCTTTGAACACTCATCCAACTAAGTGCATTGATTTTTTGCTTGCTTGGGATTGATGCTCTTGATTTGAGTTGGCTAACAAGTTTAAAGGATCTTGTAGAGACTTGAGTGTTAAGTGATTGGAAAAGGCAAGATGGAGAGCTTATCTTGATAAAAGCCAATAAGAGTGTAAACACGAGTGAATTGAGTGATCATGAAAGGGTGTAAATGCTAAAAGAGTGATTGGGAGGTCCTTTTGTTTGTTTTTATTTGTTTAATTTGCAAGTTTAATAATGTCTACGAATGATCATGTGCCTACTCAATCTCATCAAGAAAGTACTAGTGAACATTCAATGAGCAATTTGAATGAGACTTTGCAGTTTATGCAACAATAAATTGACTGATACCAAAGTGTTCCTAGAGATGTTGAAGAGCTTAAGAAGGGAAAAAGTAGTGTCACAATGGAGCAAAAAGTTGGAGATAACCTTGCTGGTATTAAATCACCTCACCATCAAAGATCTTTTGATAATGTTTCTACTCATGATACAATGACATGCAGGTTCAAAATTCTTATCAATTTCATGAAGGTGGATATCAAGAAACACCACAAGTTAGAGGTGAAAGAAGAGGAGGTCTAGGAGGAAGAGGAAAATATAGACCACAAGAAGAATTTCCAAGACATAAATCATGGCATGAGGATAATTGGTATGGATTATGGAGATAATCCTAATAATGTTGGCCAAGTATGCAATGGTGGCTACTATGGTAATCAACAAGGGGATAAATTTCTTGACAATAACAAGTGGAAGTGCCTAGCTTCAAGGATGAGAGTGATCCAAAGGTGTTCCTTGATTAGGAAAGACAAGTAGAGAATCTATTCATGGTGAAAAGCTATAGCTACATAGTCAAGGTGAATTTAGTCATTGCCGAATTTTCGGGTTATACACTTCGTTGGTGGAAAAGGATTGTCACTTACAAGTTGAGAAATGGAAGGCAACCAGTAGAAACTTGGGTAGTGTTGATGACTCTCATGAAAGAAAGATTTGTACAAGAATATTATTATAGGAAGCTTCAAGTTGATGACCCTTAAGCAAGAAAAAATGTTGAAGAATATAGGAAAGAATTGGAGTTGTACACTTTGAGATTGAGCTTGGAGGACGACAATGATGCTTCAATTTCTAGATTTCTAAGTGGTCTCAATAGGGATATAGTGTTGGACTTCATAGACAAAGCATAATTTAAAATGAACCACGAAGACCAAGAACAGGATCCGCACATACGAGACAAACCGATTGGAAAGAAGACTACCATAATATTTGCAATGCCGCTACTTGTGTAGGCACTGCTATTTACGTTTTGCCCTCTACTAGTATCCACGCGACGACCTCCTCTACAAGTGAACGGGATGTTAGGTCCTCGGTGTTTTGAAAACTATTCAGAACAAACCCCAACTATTTTGTAATGCTTTGGAATTTTATAGAGAGGGAGAGAGAGAGGCAAGACACAATTCTCGCTACTCTAGGGTTAAAGTTTTTTTCCTTTTTACCAGAAGAAGACTACAGCGGAAAAGGTTAACATAACCTTTTATAGCTATCCACATCCCCCTAATTGTCATCTAATGATAATTTAATCTCGTTCGTCTATTCATATAATCATCCAACGGTTAGATGAATATTATTAAGCAATTAGTTTCATTTATTTGATAAATAAATTAGTTACTTATTTAACTTACCAAATATACACAATACAGAATTAAGTTTTGGCATGTGCGGATCCATTTGGTGTTTTTCGTAGTTTTTTCTTTTATTGTGATTTGTCTTGTCTACAAATTCCAACAGTGGTATCAGAGACTTTTTTCGGTAAAACTATATAAAACTATTAAATAAATAGTTTAATAAAACATAAATATAATAATTCGTAAATGTGAACGTATTTCACTAATATGTTTTATGTTTTCGTAAACTAATTATTTAATGTGAAACTATTTTTGTTTATAAATAGTTTATTCCAACATAAAATATCAGTTTGTAAACGTGAAATATAGTTGTACGTTTCGTAGTTGTTTTTTATTATTATGTTTTCTATTTGAATTCGTAGACAAAACATAATTAAAAAAATTACGAAAACCACCACATGATCCCCACATACTAAAAAAGTCAATTGGAAAGAAAACTACCTCAATGTTTTCGATGCCGCTAGATGGCTGCTGTTTACGCATCGCCCTCTACCGTTATCCATGCGACGACCTCTCTACAAGCAAACGAGATAATAGCCCCTCGGTGTTCTGAAAACTATTCAGAACGAACCCTAACTATTTGGTAATGCTTTGGAATTTGAGAGAGAGAGAGAGAGGCAAGACACAATTCTCGCTATTTTAGGGTTAAAGTTTTTTTCTTTTTCTTCTTTTCAAAGGATGACTACTACGAAAAAAGTTAACATAACCTTTTATAGCTATCCACATCAGAACCCTAATTGTGATCTAATGGCAATTTAAACTCGTCCATCTCTTCTTATAATCATCCAACGGTTGGATGAATATTATTAAGTAATTAATTTCAGTTATTTGATAAAATAAGTTAGTTACTTATTTAACTTACCAAATATATACAACATGGAATCTGATATGTTTTCGTATACTTTCAACGAATCTGGACACGATCTAGATTCATTGAACGTAGACATCGTGCTCACAAGATCATCTATGCGTGTGACCCTGTAGGTTCACTTAGTGTTGGCAGTGAATAAAAATGTCCTATACATTTATCCACAAAACATAAGTGGCCTCTAGCAAGACATTATCTTTACCCAAGTTAAGTAAAAGATATGATAACCTAACATCAGTTATAATATTCAGTCATTTCGTCAGACGATATCCTAATTATGTATAAGGCATGGACAGAGTCATCCTTATAAAACTTAATTAATTATTTACTTGATCACCAGGTACACTGTTCCAACAAATAATATTAATAACAGCTTATTAATACTTATTTGAGCATGACAATGCATATTGTCCAGTCTTCCTTATCGAGGGGCCCATTAATATCTTTCTTCGAATAAGAGAGAGAGAGAGAGAGAGAGAGAGAGAGAGAGAGAGAGAGACAAATCCCTTTCACTATCTCTTATATTAAAACCATGACAATAAAAGAGCCCAATCAATAGTCATAATGATCGTCTGATTTAAAAGTGATGTTTGACTATGTCAAAATATATTTTCTCCTCATGCAAGAAGTATTAGAAACATTAGGTCAAAGGACACCAAACATAAAACTGTGAATAAATACTTATAACTTAAAGCTATGTAATATTTCTTCTTCACTTTGGGTCATGCCCAATATAATAATCGCAATATGCATTTATGAATTGATTTTACATCTCATATTCATGATCAACAAAACTTGATCATCAATGAACTTCAAACTAGTTTAATAACAGAAGATGTGATAAAACAAGGGATAAGCAAGAATAATATTTTATTAGCAAGAAGGTTTTACTACCAAGTCACATATTTGATGACCAAGAGCATAAAATACAATTCAAAATACATGCCTCATAAATAACCAATATAAATGTAAGTCAATTGGCCTAGGGCATATAACTAATATATAGCTAATCAACTAGAGTTATATCCTTACACCACTTATGAAGATATGTGTCATTTGGTTATCATGATTAAATATCTAAGGAAGAGCATTGGGTTCTCTAAAACTAATCTACCTTCTTCAAGAAGTGCGGTGCCTAAACCTCAAGCATCAACGTACAAGAGGTTACCAAAGAAAGAGGATACGCCTAAGGTGGCTTTCAAAGATCATTCTAAGCCTAAGGTGGAAGAGAAAGGAAAGTTGATCACTAATTCAGAAGGTATTTAAAGTGCAATGGTATGGGGCATATTGATATAAATTGTCCTACCAACAGAAGTTTGGTGTTTAGTGAAGACTTATATGGTTGGATTGAGAAGAGTGATGATGATTGCAAAGTGGTTATTGTTGACAAAGGTGGAAGTAGTGAAGACAAAAGATATTGCCTCTTTTGAAGCCGATGAAGAGGTATGAGCTTTGTGACTTTTAGAGATTTATCTACTCAAGCCCATAAGAAGGAGACTAGCACTCAAAGAGAAAATATCTTTCACACTAAATGCTTTGTAGGAGGTAAGGTGGCTAACCTTATTACTGATAGTAGTAGTTTGCGCTAATGTAGCTAGCACTTATCTTGTGGAAAAGTTGAAGTTACCTCTTCTCAAGCATCCTAAGCCTTATAAGCCTCATTGGTTGTGAAAGTAAACAAACTAGTGCTAGTGTCTATTGCTAAGAGGTCATATAATAATGAGATTCTTTGCAATGTGCTCCTATGCATACAGGGCATATGTTATTAGGACATCCTTGGTAATATGAGAGAAAGGCTATTCATGATGGTGTGAAAAACACCTACAATTTTGAAAAGGATGGGGAAACATTTATGTTGAATCCCTTAACTCCTAGTCAAGTCTTTGTAAAATAAAATAAAATGAGAGAAAAAGAGAGACTAGAGAGTGAGAAAAAGAAAAGGGTTTGAAGAGGGAAAAAGAAGTGAGTGTGGAAAACCCTAGAGAGAAAAAAGTGAAGAGAGAGAAGATAAAGAGTGATAGTTGCAAGGGAGAGAAAAGATGCTTCTATGCAAAAGAGAGTGAGATCATAGAAGCCATTAAAAGGAGGAGATGGTGTTACTTCTCTATTCCAAGGGAACATTTATTTCTACTAAGGATAATTTGTCTTCTTTGTCTAATCCAATAGTAAAGATTATTGAAGTGTTTAAAGATATCTTTTCCGAGGAGATGCCCGGTGGACTTCCTCTCTTGAGAGGGATTGAGCATCAATTGATTTGGTACCCGAAGCGTGTTGCCAAATAGATTGGCTTATGGAAATCCTCCTTAAGAGATAAAGAGCTAAGAAGACAAGTTGAGGATTGCTCACAAAATGATATGTAAGAGAAAGCTTAAACCCTTGGGCTCTTCAATTTTTAATAGTTCCAAAGAATGATAGTACATGGCGTATGTGTGTAGATTGTAGAGCCATTAATAATATAACTATCAAGTATAGACATCCTATTCCTGGATTAGATGATTTGCTTGACGAGTTGCATGATTTTGAAATATTTAAAAGATTGATTTAAAATCAGTGTACTATGAAATTAGAATGAGAGATGGGGATGAGTGGAAAATGGCTTTCAAAACTAATTTTGGCTAGTTAAATGGCTAGTTAAACCTTTTGGTTTAACTAATGGTCCGAGTACATTCATGAGACTTATGCATAATGTGTTGAAGAATTTTATTTGTAAAATTATTGTTGTCCATTTTGATGATGTTTTGATCTATAGCAAAACTTATGAAGATCATTTGCATCATCTTAAACAAGTTTTCTTAGTTTTGAGAAGTGAGAACTTATATGATAACCTTTGAAAATTTGAGTTTTTCTTTGAAAAAGTGAGTTTTCTAAGTTATGTGGTGAGTTCTCAAGGCCGTCATGTGGATCAAGAGAAGGTGAAAGCAATAAAGGAATGGCCTACCCTAACATGTACGAATATTATCAAAATAAGTTTTTCCAAACGCACAAGTGCTATGCCCTTTCAAAAAATCCCGACAGTGTCGTGATCTAGCATTTTACTCAAAGTGGAAAAAAGGAATATAACAAAAATATTTTTGGTTATTTCAAAAAGAAAGGAAAATAAAACTAAGAAATTTTTTTTTATTTTCAGATTTTTTATTCTTTTTTTTTACTTTTCATAATGAAAATGAAAAATGACAGTAAAACGACAAAAAGAATGAATTACCCCCATACTTAAGACCACGTTGTCCTCAATGTAGGGGCTAGACTCACAAATAAACAAATAAAACATACATGGGAGGCGCTCCCATAGATAATAAAGAAGTAAAATACACGGGAAGCCATCCCCACACAAACACATAAAGAAAAGTATAGAAAGAAAAACGCTGATAAATTACAATAAAAACAAAACAAAACATCAAAGGAAAAATAGTGAAAGAAAATAAAATATAATGAAAAGAGAGAAAACAGAAAAACTCTCTATTATTCACCGCCACCGCCACCACTACTACCCTGTTTAGGCAGAAACTTGCTGCACATGCAGTAGTAAAGAATTTTGTGGTGGTGAAGTGAAGGTGGAGAAAATTTGATGGAATAAAAGAGTTAGAAACAGAAGAAGAAGAAGAAGAAGAAGAAGAAGAAGAAGAAGAAGAAGAAGAAATAGAGATAGAGAGAGAGAGAGATAGGAAACAAACCCAAGGGAGGAGGAGTTTGAAAAGGAGATGAGCTATAGAAGTTTAGAAGTGCAAGAAGAGAAAGAACTTAGGAATTTTAGAGGGGAGGAAAAAGGGAAAATTGCAGAAATTTGCAATTGACAGCTGGAAAATATGGTCAAAATGGGTTGACCCGACCCGATCCACTCTTGGAGAACCGACCCGTAGCCTTACTTGGGACCTGGCATAGGGCTTGTTTCCTCTTAGCACTTTCAATGATGACTAAGTTTGAACAAAAACTCATTCTTTCTTTTTCATGGCATAGGGCTTGTTTCTTTTAGCACTTTCAAATTTTCCTCTGAGCTCCATGAGATTTCTCCTCTTCTCGTCATTCTTCTTGGATTGCATCCATGGTGCCCGTATACATAAAGAATCACAAACATGAAATGAGTTAGTTTCTTGAATAAGGAAATTCACTCCCTCACTCTTTCCTATGACGTCAATCTCCATTCCTTGTTGCCGTTCTTTATAACCTTCGTGACTTTCCACAAGACACTTGTTTACTTTTTCTGGCTCGTATTCCTCGAGTTCACCATATTCTCTGGCATGCACTCGTTCCTCTTACTCTCTCCAATTTCGCTTGTAACCCGAGGAGGTTCTTCGATTATTGGTATATTGTTGTGCTTCCTTTCCATTATTTCTTGTTCGGCCTCCCCTTTGTTTGGGAAAGTGGACTCCTCCGGTGCTGAAGCTGTTTTCTCCTCTTCATCCACAACCATGGAAAATGTATTCACTATTTTGTCTAGACTTTACAAGTTGACCGCCTCTGAGTACTCCCTTAGAATCTGCTCCATATTCCTAGGGAAACTAACAAGTGGTCCTTCAAGGATCAGTTTTGCCAATAGGTTGATCTTACTTTCCTTGTTGTGTATGGAAGTTGTTTGACTATTCAAAATTCTTCCATACTCTTCCCCCTGGCCTTCACCTACTCGATATATCTTGAAACAAAATCTTGTAGATCAGGCTGAAGGGGTAATGGATGCACCGCTACAGTATAATCTATGGTAAGTATGTGGTATAACTTCCTAGGGAACGACCGGTTGATTCATTCAACTCGAAATATGCAAGTTAGGTTACATGTTATACCCCTTCCAGTTGTCTTGAAACATAGCCTGTTGGAAATTTAGAGGTTGAGATGCAGCCGCCATTCTTTCAACCCCTTGCTCTAATATTGCCGCCAACCAGGCTTCTATGGGTGTATTGGTATCCATGCTTTTTTCTCTGGACCCTAATATCAATAGAATGTATAATCAACATATGCTCCGAAGATAATAACCCCCGAAATTCCAAAGTCCATACCATAAACACCCAAAGAAATAAGGAACAAGGCGAAATGGACTTAACAATAAAGAGAACCGAAAAGAAAATAAAACTATACAAAGAGAAGAAAAGAAGAACTATACAAATGACTAAAGTACAAAAGATTGATATTTCATTAAATTTGTCGTATGCCTGAGCAACGGTGCCAAAACTTGATATGCCGAAAACTTGGTGTGTTTGTTTTAAATGAAATGGGAATGGGATCCTACAGCTATAGTGCAAGGCAAGTAGGCCTCACACTTGTAAAAATGGGTTCACCCCGAGTGTAGATCTTCTCAAGGATGCCAAGACTCAACTACTCATTCGTTCACTCAATTTTTAGCCTTAAAAGTGTAGTGGAAATAACCGTGATCTACTAGAACAATAAACACAAGCATCAACTAGCAAAAGGAAAACAACAATAAAATGGAAGTTTGGATCTCGAGATCCCCTTAGCCTTGTTACTATGTCAATTAATAAGAATTAATAAAAATTGTAGTTGCCTTAGTGAATTAGGCCATCACACTCGGGCAAACCATATCTCTAGGTGAAAGCCTCTCTATTCTTTATGACTTTTAGACGAGAATCTCTTCTCTTCCTAACAAATTATGAATGCACTAAATCCAGGTGATTATAGACCTAAGAGTATAGTAGCTATCTCTAGTTCAATACCCCAATTTATTCCCGAATTGGAAGCCCTCGGGTGTTCATGACAATTAAAATTGCATATAAATAATCAATTGAAGAACAATTCAGTACGAAGAAAAATCCAGTTTCATTACATTCAAGTCCATGTCATAATACCCAAAAGTTAGAGTTCAACCCTTGAATCTAAACAAGCTAATTACCCCAAATGCATTGCATGAAATTGAAATTCAACATAAATTAATCTAATGGAGAAGGAAAAGAAATGCTTAGGCGTAGAAATTGAAGCTAAATTGCGTTCCCGAATCGGACCTAAGTTACTCCTGCAAAGCTCGAATCTGTTTTTTGATCTTCAGCTCCACTTGTAATCTTCCAATCCTTGTTTTCTAGTCTAAGTTCTATCCAATAGACGTGAGAATCGGGGGAAATTTGTCACAGAAAATCTTCCTAATTCGCCTCCTAAAAGCCTATCTATGCTACTTTAAACTAAGGATGACTTATGAAGAAAAACCTTAGAAAAATCATTAAGTATAGCCATTCTTTTTACCTACCATATGCGGTAGTGTTCTGTCTCGCATTTGTGCCTTGCCAACGTGCCTACCGCGGTTGGTAGAATGGTCTACCATGCACAGTAGGCTACTGCCTGCGCTGTTCTTGTGTTGTTTTCCATTGTTTTAGCTCTGTTTCAAGTCGTTTTTGTTTGTTCTTCATTTTATTTCATTCTGAAAAAACCTTAGGGGGGGGGGTGAATAAGGTTTTTGGCTAATTTAAAAAATCTTTTGTTTGATTAGAAAGATAAACCTCCAATTTGTTTGTGAAAGATTTCTAAAACTCTTTTTAATAAGAATCCACACAAGGCATAATCTTATAGAATTGGCAATTAAGAAATGAGCAAAGAATTAAAGAGCATGCACGACAATTTATAGTGGTTCACTCTCTCCAAGAGCTACATCCACTACCTTGAGCCTCAACCCAAGGATTTCACAAATCCACTAACTTTAAAGATGGTTACACAACTACACAATGAGGTTCACCCTTCAAGGGTTTTACACTATAACCTCAATCACAACAACACAACAAGTTTATCAAAGGATCACCCAAAGGGTTTTCCACAAACCTTTGATTACAATAAAAGAATAAGTAGAGTAAGGAACAATGTTACCAAATTGGCTTGAGAAGAGGAAGATTACAACTCAATGGAATACTTCTACAAGCACCTCTTATCTTCTTCTTTGATGGATGATCAATAATGAAGCTCAAGAAGATTTTGTTTGGGATTAAAAAATGATTTGTAATGAAATGTATTTTTGAAGCTCTTGAAATGTATTAACTGTTCTCTATGAATAATTCCCAAACACCTTGCTTTTATGGCTGATAATTGAGTGTATATATAGGATTATAAAGCACAAGACCGTTGCCTAAGAAAAATAGGCTGAAACTTTTCAGAAATGACCGTTGCTTCTGTGCAACGGTAATATTTTTTACACTGATAGCTAAAACCGGACGACTGGTTCCAGAAAACGGACTTCCGGTTCTTTGAAACAGAAAGATTCGGACTTGAGTTTTCTAAAAACAGACTGCCGAATTTGATATAGAAAAATTCGGACGACCGGTTAAAAAATTGGACTGCCGAATTTCTGAACAGAAAGATTCGGACTTGATTTTTTTGAAAAACGGACTGCCGAATTTTATACATTGGAAAAACGGACGACCGGTTGTAAAATCGAACTGCCGAATTTCTGTTTTTCCTCAGCCAAGTTTTTTTATGAACAAAACTTTCTTCCAAGTTTCAAAGGCATTCTTGACAATTTTTAAAGAGAAGAAAAACTATCCAAAACGTCTTTAGTCAAGAATACTTGGATTTTATCAAAGGATTATATTTTAGAAAATCATGAGAAGAGCTTTATGTACGATCAATGAATCAAAGACTAAGACTAGAGAGTTTTACAAGATAGTACCTAGTTCACAAATACAATGTCTTCAATGTCTTCAATTAATTTGATCTTGGTATGGCTTGATCTCTTCTTCTCTATTTTGCCCTCATCAACAAGATCTTTTACTTGAGACTTTGAGACTTCATATGTTCTTCTTTTGTTCTATGAAGGGTTAGCTAACATACTCAATCAAGCACATGTTAATCATAATCAAAACACAAGTAATAATGCCCTTAATGCTAACAATCTCCCCCTTTTTTATTATGACAAACACATATGCAAGAAGAACAAAAGAGCAAGAGTAATATGGTGATGCATCAAAATATGCAAAAGTGCAAAGTATAACAATCACCAAGAAAATGAGATGACTCCCCCTTGCATCAATAATCATTGTAAACAGTTTATAGGCATCATTAATAAACAATCACCAAAAAAGGTATAACTCACTTTTGCATCAATAATAACTTATAAATAACATCAATGATCAACATATAAACAAAATTTCTCCCCCTTACATCTTGCACTATTTTCTCCCCCTTTTGTCATAAATGAAAAAAATTGTAGGAGAAAAGTATCAAGGGATCATAGAAGAGATAATAGTAGGACTTTCAACATAAAAGTGTCATCATGAAGCCCATAACAGCCTAAAAAGCAACAACCAAATCACATAAAAGCAAATTTGGAACAGGAATAAGCAAGTTAAAGTCATATCAATAAAAATGAAAACAGGAGTTTGAAAAGAGTTAGGAATAAAAATAGGAGAAAGAAGTTTAGGGTTTATAAGAAAAGTCTCAATCATCTCCATCTCCTCTTCCTTGCTCAAGTCTCTTAACTCGTTCTTGTGTATCGGTCATCTTTTGGTCCAAAGCATCAATTTTCCCATTCAAAGCCTCAAAGTGACCGTCGAATGCATCAAGTCGGGTGTTCATTGATGTTTGGAGAGAGACTATCATATCCATAAGCTGACTCATGCTTCCTGAAGATGAGCCTTCTTCTGTTCTTTCTTGTCTTTTCTTTTGTCTCGTTTCTCTCCTTTGTATTTCTGCCTCTGTTTCTTCATCGCTATCTTCTTCTTCTATATCCATGTCCTCTGGATCGTCATCATCTTCCTCATCATCACTGTCATCAAGCTCTTGTCCACCTCGGATGTACATCCCAGCTTCGTCTTTTTCAAACCCCATTCTCTTGAAGGTTTGCTGAGTGTATATCTTGCCAGGTCTAATGTGATTACCCATCCCAACCAGATTAATCACAAAATGTTGGAGGATTTTAGTGATGAAACAACCATATGGCAAGCATTTCTTTTGGGAAGATTGGGCAGCTAACATATGTTCTATAGCCATAAACCCGAAATTCATTCTTCTTTGCTCATGCAAGGCCAGCATCACAAATGCATGCATGTTAGTGATAGAGGATTTATGCCCAACATTAGGAATGGTGATGTTTGATATCATGTGATGAAGCACTCTCCCATATGCATCCAGTTTATTTACATTTCTATCATCATGCCGTTTCAATATCTCCCCCTTAGTGAAAATTTCTGCAAATCGTTTTTCACTGTATAAATTGGCATCATAGCATTTCTTGTTTTTGGTATAAAATCTTATACCATCTTGAGGGGTATCCAAAATTGCATTCAATAGCCTATCATCAAATGCTATATCCCTTCCCCCAATTCTAGTCACTAACCATTGATGTGAGATGTTATCCACCTTTTCAATTCTACCTTTGTGGAGATTGGCATAGAATTCATATATCAGGTCCACATAATACAGTTCATTGACAATCAATAGAGGTATCCATCCAATTATTTCAAAGAGATTAGGAATAACCTCCATACCTTGCATATCATCCAAGTCCACCTTATGACCGGGAGCAATTTTTCGTCGATTCCGAGTCCATTCTTCAAACCGAGCAGCTTCCCTTACTGAGATAAATCTATCGGCAGTTCTAGAGACCCTAGCAGCAGCAGTGGCAGCCCCTGGGCTCCAAAGTAGGGTACTCTTTTTTCCTTTCCCTTTTCCTCTACCGGGTGCCTCGCTTCTTCGAGATTTTGCCCCCGAACCAACTTGGGCATTCTTTGTTTTAAACATCTTTGAACAATTTTGAGGTTAGGGTTTGGAGAGGAGATGAAGAGTTTTGGAGATTGATAGATAGTAAACAGAGAGAAAAATAGATTCTTTGTTGAGACAAGAGATGAATTTGAAGAGAAATAAGTGGAAGATTGAAAACCGGATCAAGAAATCGGATGGGTCTTGAGAATGGGAGTGTTTTCGGTCGAGAGAGTGAGAGAAAGTGTGGAGAGGAATGTGAAGAGTTAAAAGAAAAGTCTGATTTTTAAAAGGCAGTCCCGACCTATTTTGAGAAATTCGGTCGACCGTTTGTTAAAACCGGTCTTCCGGTTTCTGGATTTTGCAAAATTCGGACGTCCGAGTTTTTGGAGCAGCGTCCGGTTTGAGAGTCCGAATATCTCTGGAATTTTTGAAGAAGGGGGGTATGAGTCCGGTTTTAAAACCGGACGTCCTAATTTCAAAATAAGAGTCCGAATTTTCTTAAAACATCAGCAAGTCAGAAAATAGGGAAAAGCCAAATACAAGCAACACACATTATTCATTAAATCTCCCTATACCAAGTAATTTTCTTAAATGGCAAAAACGATCTTTTGAAAGAGGTTTTGTAAACACTTGGTTGTTGAATTTTCTCCCATAACAATTTGCAAACAAGGAAGGTTTGGATTGAATAATACAAGATAAATTAAGCTACAATCCATCAAATAAAGCACTTCCTTAATTAAAGAAGATAAACTATATGCAATATTACCTATAACGATGATCCTTCCAAAAACAAAGCACCTTCGGTTTTCCTTGGTTTAATCAAGAGGGATGCATATCCGGTCATGTGTCTTAGGCATCCGCTATCCGAGTACCACTTAGATGACCTTGACTTGTGTTCCTACACCAAAAGAAGTAGAAGGGTCTTTTGGTACCCACATCTTTTTGGGTCCATGGACGTTAGTTTGATTTTCTTTAACTTTCCAAATGGTTTTCACTCCTCTTTCAATCTTTTTCTTTATAAAACACTTTGTGGCTTTATGACCACTCTTTTCACAATAAGTACAACAAAAGTGTGAAAGGGATGAGGAGGCTTTTACAAAATGTGTTTGTTTAGAAAAAATATTGGAATGATTATATCCAATACCATTTTTGTTAAAAGGTGATCTTTGAGAGCCAAGAAGTTTTTCAAAATTTTCTTTTCCCTTGGTGAATTTTTCAACACATAGAGTGAGATCACTCACCTTTTTCTTTAAGACATGATAATCAATTAAACATTTTTCAAGAAAGGAAATCTTTTCACAAAGGTTTTTGTTTTCTAAAACAAGATTTTGAAAGTCATCATTTGAGCTCTCTTTTTCTTTCTTCAAGACTTCCAAGGATTCAAGAATGGCTTTATTTTCACAAATGAGTCTTGAATTTTCATCTAACAAAAATTGAGTTTTGCTTTTTAAATCTTTGTTTCGTTTGGTAACCTTTTTGCACTCATCATACATTTCAAAAAGCATTATGCTAGGATCAATATCCCAATCATCATCAATGATACTAGAAGAGTTAGGAAGTGGAAATTGTACCTCATTTTCTAGTGCCATGAAGCATATGTTGGCATTTTCTTCTTCTTCATTTTCACTTGAGTCTTCATCCCAAGCTCCAATTAGGTCTTTGCCTTTCTTCTTTTTCCTCAATGCCTCAAGCTTGACTTCTAAAGCTTCCTTTTCCTTTTTAAGGGCCTTGGGACAATCGGCTACAAGATGGTCGGAGCTATTGCATTTAAAACATCTAGCCTTGAAGAATGATGAACTTTGTCCTCCTTTCTTGAATGGAAGATTCTTTCCTCTGCTGAAGTCTTCTTTGTAAAATCTTTTAAATTTCCTCATCACTAGGGCCATATCCTCAATCTCATCTTCATTGTTTGACGAGCATGTATGATCATCATCATTCACTTTGAGTGCTATGCCTCTTCTTCCTTTGTCTTCATCTTCCATTTCATCTAATCTTTTTATTTTCATCTCATAGGTAAGGAGAGATCCTATGAGTTCTTCAATAGGAAGTTGACTTAACTCTTTTGATTCCTCAATGGCAAGAGTTTTTGGTTGCCATGCTTTTGGGAGTGAATCAAGAATCTTTCTATTTACTTCTCCCCTTGTGTACTCTTTTCCATATGCCTTTAAGCCATTTGTGATGTTGGTGAACCTTGTGAACATGTCACTAATGCTTTCATATTGTTTCATCATGAATAGCTCATAATCTCTCACCAACATAGCTAATTTAGACTCCTTCACTTGATTGGTGCCTTCGTGAGTTACTTCAAGTAACTTCCACATTTCATGAGCCGAGTCGCATCCGCTCACTCTATTGTATTCATTAGCATCCAGGGCACAACTCAATATGTTCATAGCTTGAAAGTTTAGAGTCATCTTCCTTGAATCAAGCTCATTATAGTCTTCGACCTTCTTGACAATTCCATCCTTTATAGGAACATAAGGTCCATTCTCTACAATGCTCCAAAGATTAAAGTTAATAGAGCAAATATATATTTTGATTCTAGATTTCCAAAAAGTATAATTTGAACCATCGAAAAGAGGAGGTCTATTTGTAGAAGAGCCTTCTACATATGGTAAACTAGAAACATTAGCCAGAGTAAAATAAAGATCTTTTGCTTCAAGGATGTTAGTCCCTTTTTAAAGAAGCCCCGCTCTGATACCAATTGAAAAACCTTAGGGGGGGGGGTGAATAAGGTTTTTGGATAATTTAAAAAATCTTTTGTTTGATTAGAAAGATAAACCTCCAATTTGTTTGTGAAAGATTTCTAAAACTCTTTGTAATAAGAATCCACACAAAGCATAATCTTATAGAATTGGCAATTAAGAAATGAGCAAAGAATTAAAGAGCATGCATGACAATTTATAGTGGTTCACTCTCTCCAAGAGCTACATCCACTACCTTGAGCCTCAACCCAAGGATTTCACAAATCCACTAACTTTAAAGATGGTTACACAACTACACAATGAGGTTCACCCTTCAAGGGTTTTACACTATAACCTCAATCACAACAACACAACAAGTTTATCAAAGCATCACCCAAAGGGTTTTCCACAAACCTTTGATTACAATAAAAGAATAAGTAGAGTAAGGAACAATGTTACCAAATTGGCTTGAGAAGAGGAAGATTACAACTCAATGGAATACTTCTACAAGCACCTCTTATCTTCTTCTTTGATGGATGATCAATAATGAAGCTCAAGAAGATTTTGTTTGGGATTAAAAAATGATTTGTAATGAAATGTATTTTTGAAGCTCTTGAAATGTATTAAATGTTCTCTATGAATAATTCCCAAACACCTTGCTTTTATGGCTGATAATTGAGTGTATATATAAGATTATAAAGCACAAGACCGTTGCCTAAGAAAAATAGGCTGAAACTTTTCAGAAATGACCGTTGCTTCTGTGCAACGGTAATATTTTTTACACTGACAGCTAAAACCGGACGACTGGTTCCAGAAAACGGACTTCCGGTTCTTTGAAACAGAAAGATTCGGACTTGAGTTTTCTAAACACGGACTGCCGAATTTGATATAGAAAAATTCGGACGACCGGTTAAAAAATCGGACTGCCGAATTTCTGAACAGAAAGATTCGGACTTGATTTTCCTGAAAAACGGACTGTCGAATTTTATACATTGGAAAAACGGACGACCGGTTCTAAAACCGGACTGCCGAATTTCTGTTTTTCCTCAGCCAAGTTTTTTTATGAACAAAACTTTCTTCCAAGTTTCAAAGGCATTCTTGACAATTTTTAAAGAGAAGAAAAACTATCCAAAACGTCTTTAGTCAAGAATACTTGGATTTTATCAAAGGATTATATTTTAGAAAATCATGAGAAGAGCTTTATGTACGATCAATGAATCAAAGACTAAGACTAGAGAGTTTTACAAGATAGTACCTAGTTCACAAATACAATGTCTTCAATGTCTTCAATTAATTTGATCTTGGTATGGCTTGATCTCTTCTTCTCTATTTTGCCCTCATCAACAAGATCTTTTGCTTGAGACTTTGAGACTTCATATGTTCTTCTTTTGTTCTATGAAGGGTTAGCTAACATACTCACACAAGCACATGTTAATCATAATCAAAACACAAGTAATAATGCCCTTAGGGCTAACACATTCCACAAGCACCTAGAACACAAATGGGTGATATGAGATTCAATTGTATACTTCATGCCTTAAAATCATCGAAAAAATAATGAAATTAATGTACAAAATAATAGCCAACATAAAAACTATCAGTGGTGACACCGATCATGAGTCCTTGAAATTTCTTAAAGGGCAACAAAAGTTGAACAAGAGACATGCAAGATGGATGGAGTTCATTGACACTTTTCCATACATCATTCATTACAAGAAAGGTAAAGAAAACATTGTAGCCGATGCATTGTGAAGAAGGTACAGTCTTATCTCTACTTTGCAAGCTCAAATTCTTTGTTTTGAGATGCTCAAGGAATTATATGCTAGTGATCAAGATTTTAAGGATATCTTTCAAAATTGCTTGCTTATGCCTTGTGATAAGTTATCACCTTATACATGATGGTTTTCTTTATTATGAAGGGAAATTGTGCATTCCATCTTGTTCTACTAGATTGTTACTGGTTAAAGAGACTCATTGTGGTGGTTTAATGGGAAATTTTTGCTTTGCTAAAACGTATAATATCTTGCATGTAGATTTCTATTAGCCTCACATGAGAAACAATGTTGAAAATTTTATTAGAAATTGCTTGGATTATAAAACGACTAGATCTACTTCCTTGCATCATGGTCTTTATACTCCTTTACAAGTGCCTAAAGTTCCTTGGGTTGACATTTCTATGGATTTTATTCTTAGTTTTCCTAAATTTCCTAAAGGTTGTAGTAGATAGGTTTTCTAAGACATTTCATTTCAAAGCTTGTAAGAAAACCGATAATGCTTGCCATGTAGCAAACTTGTTCTTTATTTGGGTGGTGCGATTCTACGGAATCCCTAAGATTGTTGTTTCAGATCGTGACACCAAATTCCTTAGTCACTTTTTGACGTGTTTTGTGGAGAAAACTTGGTACTAACTTGTTGTATTATATAGCTTGCCATCCACAAACCGATGGTCAAACGGAGGTGGTCAATAGGACCATTGGGCAACTTCTTAGGGCCATCCTTAAGAAGAATTTTTTCCAATGGGTAGAAGTTAATCCTCACATTGAGTTTGCTTTAAATAGGGCTAAACATTCTAATAATTCCTTTTTTCCTTTTGAGGTTATTTATGGTTTTAATCCTTCGACTCTTTTTGACTTAGTTCCTTTCCCTATAGATCATATTGTGAGCTTGGATAGAAAGTGGAAGTGGGAGCTTGTCAAGTCTATTCATGCCAAGGAGTATAATGCTATTGAGTCTGAAAACAAGAAATTGGTGGCCACATAGAATATTGGGAGGAAACGTGTTGTGTTTGAACCCAATGATTAGGTTTAGATTCATCTTAGGGAGGAACAATTTACATCTCAACGCAAGACTAAGCTTGATGCTCGTGGTGATGGACCTTTTCAAGTTCTTGAGCACCTTAATGATAACGCATATAGAATTGATCTTCTGGGTGATAACAATGTTAGTGCCACTTTTAATGTTTCTGATTTGTCGCCTTTTGATGTAGGTAAAGATTCAAGGAAGAATCTTTTGAAAGGCGGGGTGGATGATGTGAACCGGATAAGCCAATCACCTTTGCAAGCCAAGAGTAGACCAATCACTAGAGCCAAAAGAAGAAAACTCAAAGCTTTGGATATTAACAAGATGGGTGCTTATTTAGAAGAATCTTTGAAGAGCAAATTAGAAGGGTTTGAAGACCAAAAAAAGGTGTCCAAGTTGTTTTCCAACTGTTCAATTAGCAAGGACTAAACAAAGGAAAAAATTGGAGGAGAAATTGGCTAAATATTTGGAGAAATCTACCTTACTGGTAAGCCCTACCCTACCGTTGTCGGTAGGTTTTTGGACGGACAGCCCTATTGAAGACTACACCTACCGCCAACGGTAGGTCTCAAGATAGAAAGTCCCTATGCGTCCTTATGGATAGGATTTTGTAATTGAAGTTGTTTTTCTAGCTTTAATACAAGGGGTTTATAGGTAATTTAAGTCATTAATGACTTGTTTAGCTCGGGTTAATGTTTAACCTATAAATACCTCATTATATATTGATTGTAACTAATCCTGAATAAATTTTTCTGAAATAGTTCAGAGAGAATTCTCTTTGTCCCTAAGGTTCTTCACATTTGCTTAGTTAGCTTGCCAAGGGTTAATGTCCTTAGTGTTCAACAATTGATTACCTTAGGTTGATGAATCCATAGAATTAAATTTATAATCTTAATTGCTTTCATTGATTGAGTCTTAGAGTTCTTATTCTTTGATTAAGTTAATCCTAAGCCTTCTTGATTGTGTGTTTGGGGTTTTAAGGCTGTAGTTTCCTCAAGGTTCTTCCTATCAATTTAGGAAAGAGTTTTACCTCTCAATGTTTTGTTTATCAGGCTTAGATCCTCATAAGGTTTCCACTGGAGGTAATCCTCTGGTTTATAAGGCTTAGATCATCATATTAGGCTTAGTTGAAGCTACAAAATCCTCAATAGAGGTTCTTCATGAAGGAGGTAATCTTGAAGGTGTGCAATCAAATCTACTTGCAATTGAAGATTCACATCACTTTCCCATGCCCATAAATAAATGAAATGGAGCCCATAGTGTATACCTTAAATACACTACTCCTTGACCTTCATCTTCACTATCCATGTTTGTTGAGGAAGTCACTATTCCCGTCAACAAGCTTAAGTCTATATATCCTAGAATAAAACTGCAGGGCCGAGCACTTTTTTTGTCCCTTTAGAAATGTTTATTGTAATGGGAATAATATACTTATCAATTTCTATAATTTCATTCATCGAAAAAACAAACTTTTAATGCCAAGACACAAGAAAAGCTTCATGATCAAATTTGCATCCAGGTTTCTTGAATGAGTCTATCCAGTTGATATGAGTAGTCTTGGCTTTCATTTTATCAACCTTGTCCAATTTACTTTTTAGATTTTCCTCAACTTTTATTGAATTTTTTCCATCAAGGGGTAACCAAAAAGAATTTCCTTGTAGAGAACCAACCAAGAATCATCACATCTTCTAATGTGATGGATGCTTCACCCTAAGGGAAAACAGAAGTACTAACGGAATTTGTGCCATATTTAACGGCATTATTCCTAGCGTTTGAGTTCTTACCATATTTGCATGACATTTTTTATGAGATTTTCTTAAATTGTAATAATTTTATGGCACTTTTATGTGATACTTTAAAAAATAACACCAAATTTGTGGCACTTTTAGGAAGTACCAACTATTGCAATTTAAATTTTCTAAGTCAATCTAATTTGATCATTAAGATATTTTTACTAAATAAAAAAAATTAACTAAAAAAGCAGAGTCAAAAACTCCTACAAATAATACGAATAAAACATCTAGGACAATAGTTCACCATAAAGAATTCTATTAATATTGAATTAACTATCCTAAACTGTTAATTATGTATCAAAAAGGCGAATTATCCTAAGCTAATTATTGTCTTCTATTGAAGTACAATAATATATCTAAACCAACCTAAACTCTACACTCATGGTGATTAAATTAAAGTTGACCTTTAGGATTTTTTATAATTGTTTGCTCCTCAGGCATAATTAAACTACTCTCTTCATTTAAAAATTCCTGTTTAATTCCTATTCTTCCAATAATGGGTCTCACCTCTCAATCAGTCCTTCACCCAATTATCTAAAATCAAGGAATTATAGCTAGGTTTAAAATAGCAAGCATTAAGAACATAAGAAATAAATAATGACCAACATTAAACACATCAAAATTTAATCAACCCCTCAACTAATAGAAATTCATTAGACTTATCCCATCGTTGATAAAGAAATTAATCACACATATCTAAACAATCAACTACAATCATTAACAAATTCATCTTGCAAATAATTAATAAACAAAATAAGTAAAAGGACATGAGAGAGAGAGAGAGAAAGAGAGAGAGAAGAAAAGGACTCTGCTCCATGAATTGATTTAAAATTTGAGGTTGAGCATTCAAAAAATTGTTGAAAAAATCAATTCTTGTTCTTCAATTGAAATCCTAAAAACTTCTATTCTTAGAAGAACAGAGGGAAAAGAAATGATAAATAGAGAGAGAGAGAGAGAGAGAGAGAGAGAGAGAGAGAGAGAGAGAAGAACGATAGCTCCTAAACTATCTCTGACTCCTCAGTCTTTTTCACCCTACACTATTACAATAATACCCTATTAAGTCTCCTGATCAGCCTTTAAAATAAAAAATAAAAGAAAGAATAATAATAAAAATCAAACTTTTAAGTCTTCTAATATAATTTACGACCTGTTTTACGCGGGTGCCTGCATAAAATGTACTGAAACCTTTCAAATCCTGAGAGACTTGCAATGCAGCATAAATTTTGGGTGCCCCACAATGTTTCCAAAACATTGAAGCTTCTTGCGGGGCTTCAACTTAATTGAGAAGAGACTTCCTTGACAACACACAATGCTAAGCTTCATAACTTAGACCATTTTCTTGTGCTCCTTTATTGATAAATCTACCATGGAGCATTCCTTGATCAAGTCTTATACTATTTTCTGCAATTGTATTCCTTATCGTCCATTTAAATAGCAAAACTCCTTCACCCTGCAAAACAAATAAGGGTGAAGAAGTAATCTCATCCATATAAAGAGAATTCAATAAAAAACAAATCATAAGCTAATTAAAATCATGAAAAATGATGATTACTTTTATACTATAAACATAACACTTTAGTCTTTATCAAGCTCCCCCGAGCTTAGATCTTACTTGTCCTCAAGCAAAATAAACTTGAAAAAACCAAGTAGAATTGTAAAAAAAATGTGGGAGTCCTCAGCTAAAAGTTTCCATGAATGAATCAATTAGAATAATTCCAAAAGCTCATAATTGAACACGTACTAGTATTGCAAACATACAATCTTACAACAAACCTTCCCTTATGATTTAGGGTAACAATATGCTAAACCCTCACTAGCTACATGAACACTCACACTGAAAAGAACAATTTTTTTTTCTCAATTACCCTCTCAATAGTCATGGTCTAACATAAGCTTTCCCATTATCTCATCTCTCCTCCAAATAAAGTGACAAAAACACAGGCAATTCAAGAGACCATTTGTCACATAGGTTGTAATGTGGGCTTGGATTAAAAGTAGGCTAAACATTTTCGAAATGTAGCTCAAAGAGCGAAAAGAACAATGGAGCAATGTTCAATAAAATCCTATAACACTATCATCTCCAGTTATAAATCCCAACTTCAAAAATAAACCAAAACACCCTTGTAACATCATGTGCTAGATACACACCAACACCAACCAATGTATGAAAAAAAAGAGAAATTGCACTCTCATAAGAGGAAATGTTTAAATTGAATCGCCAATTATTATGACCAAGAAAATTCTTTAATATGCAATATTTTTCTTATTTCTTTAATTTTTTCTTTTTTTGCATTTTTTTAAATTAAATGAAATGACATCATGAAGTAAAATAACTAGAAGAGCCACAGAATTCTAAGCATATACAAACATCTTCTTAGTAATTTTATATTTTCCCCTCCGTCTTAAAAGTTTATAAATTAGTCTAACCTTTTATATTTGAAATCTTTTGAAAAGCCCCAAAAAAAATTGGACTACACAAAAAACTCGCAACAAAAATAACGTCGCCATACAAAAAATTCCTCTCAAGAAGAATGAATGATTGACCAAACATTCAAATCTCTAATTTCTTTACATTTCCATAAAGCAGTTCTTGGCTCAATAGGCCTAAGGGAGTAAACTCAGGTTAAAATTGTAAGAACCTTTCCCATCACTATAGTTGGACAAAATGAAATGGAGCCCAAAGAGTATAACTTAAATACACTATTTCTTGACTTTTATCTTCACTATCTAATTTGTTGAGACAATCGTTATTCAGTTCAACGAGCTAAAGTCTCTATATATGCTATCCAACCAGGTACTATTTTTTTTGTTATTGCAATTTGGAGAATATAATTATAAATTTTCATAATTGGGCGATTTTTTTTTCACCTTTAATAAATTTGTGACTTTCTTCGTTCTCTAGAACCATAAAAAGGTTTTTACTTCATAATTACTTCTTCTAAACAATTACATTTATCGGAAACCAGTTTAATCTACGGTGTTTTAGGCCTTGTTTTAATAAAATTTAAATTGAAGTCTAAAAGTTTGAATTGTTTGAATTCTAAATTATTAATTTTAAGTTTAACCATTCAATATCTTTCTAAATGATATATTAATTAAAAAGTGATAATTATATAAAAACAAGTGTAATAATTTTACAAATAATATACATATTCAGATTTCAGACTTTAGAGTTAAGAAAAAAAATTTCTCTTGAAGTTTACACTTACAAATTAATCACGTCCTAAAAAATTAAGTTGTTTGTAAAATTTAATCTAACACACTTAAATATTAAGTACTTAATGATATATATTATCAAACACACTTAAATCAATAAGCTCCCTTAACCAATGAAATTTAAGAGGTCGATGAATTTAACAAATGGGGGATTAACTGTTTGGTATTCAATGTCATTGTGGAAAAAAATATAATAACAAGGATTTTTATTTAAGATGACCAACGAGTTTTCTTTTTTAGCATGACCAACATATATTAGGAAATTTTAAAAAAAGGTAAGAAAATTAAACATTTAAATCATCATTACCCCTTTAGAGACTTTTACAAGCGAGAATATTTTGATATTTAATTAAATTCAGGTGTATTTAGAGTTTAATTGGAAAAGATAACTTTAATCTTTATTAGATTTGCAAAGCTAGAGTGAAGAAAAAATGAAATTATAATGACTCATACAGGTGTTAAAATGAACACATTTACGAATTAATTGTTAATCCTTGACATTGTACTCGTTTAATTTCTAGAAATATTTGATTTGGTTTATTTTTTTTCCCTTTTTTTTCTTAAGTTTTAGAATTATAAGAAAGAAAAAATAAAGAGATGCTCATCATTCGTCATTGCTTGCATTAAATAAAAGTGGAAGGAAAAGTTTACGGTTAACACATGCATAGGAAGGATAGAAAGTAAAGAAAAATTAAAAAGAACAAACAGAAAAGAAGGGGTGGCTGACGTGGTATTTGAATCCAAGTGTGTTAGTGAGTTTTCTTCCAATCGAATTGGAATTGCACTAACTGACAAGCTGAGGGCTTGCTCTTGAGTGATTAAATATCAAGGGAGAGAGGAAGCCACGAGAACCATTGAAGACATTGAAGCCATATATTCTTTTTTAAGAACATGGTTCTTTCTTTCCTTCTAACCATTAATTAATTTTTTGTTTAGAATTGTATTAATTATTTCATTTTTTGAGAATTTATTGGAATATTTTATGTGATTACATATTCTTGGGATGTTTATTTGTTTGATTAAGTTAATTTTTGGTGATTTTCCTTGTAGAAAAATTACTTAGGTTAATTGCTACTTTTATCCACGCTTAATTATTGTAGTTTTGAGTATGAAAGATATGTAATTTTTTCAAATATATTGTGGGTTTTGGAATTGAATAGTTCATGCTAAGAATAAATGAGATACGTCATAGAATTGAATAAATCATGCTATTAGTTAGATGGGTTATTTTATGCATTTAAGCACAATATGATTCTTTAGTGAATCGAATTTTGTAACCTAGATCACCACATAAAAGGTCTAATCTCTTTCTCTAAATAAAATCAAATCATTGTTAAATAGTTTAGTGGTGGATTCAAAGTTCTAAATCATCTTTATTTGTTATGTTGTTGTTAGTTTTTAATTTGGTTATTTTATTTATGAGTTTTAATTAATTTGAGATATAATATTAGCTAGTAAAAATTGATAATTTTTATAAATTAAATTAGGAAGATAATAATTTAGGTGGTTAAGCCTTTCTCTGTGCGGCGACACCCTTTAATGGTGTTTTTAAAGAAAAGTCCTCTTTTAACCTAATTTTTTTGTCTTAGCAGGAGACCCATGTAGATGTGTTCTAAAAACCTACCGTGTAGGGATGTCCCATCAAATCACATTCCACAGATTAGGACTTCGTATATAATTTTTAATATATTCTATATTTATTTTGTTTGTTTTAGATAATTCTTTTTATTAATTAAATCTAATGTTTTGTGATGATATAATTTTTATTGATATATTTTTCTTCAAAAGTCTCTAAATAAAATTTTTTAGAAAATTGTAAACTAGAAATCATAAAAACTCTTAAGGGAAAATCGGAGTTGAGAAAATTAGACCAGAGATCGAACTGATCAAGGCACTTGTAAATTGTTTAATTAGTTCTACTAGTCGAGCCAATGTCAAACAGGATATTACGTAATATTGTATAAAAATTATAAATATATTAATAACTAAGCAAAAAAATTTCATCCTGGTAAGAATGTGTTTTAAAGCTTATTAAAATTATTTCATCCTATTCAAACATGCATAGTAATAAAAAGTAATTCATTTACAAACATATCACGACCTCTATTCCTCATTGAATATAATTAAAAAAATTATTGAAGAATGCTAAAATTTAGAACCGAAAGCACTTGCATGACTAGACCCTGATTCTCTGCATATAAATGGAGCACTGGTCCTCTTTATAACTTTGTGAAGTTATAGTGACCAAGTTGGGTTTAATTCCAATGAGCTTTGGCGGAATGGAATATTCCATCTTGGCGAGTTGGTCCTTTAATTGAGGTTAATACTCGGTTTTACCGCCCATTACCTTTTATTTAGCACAAAATAAAAAATAAAACTTTTAAAAAAATTAATTTTAGTAAAAGTAAATTTATATCATGTATAATTGACTTAGTAATGAAAAAAGAATATAAGAAATATTTATTCACCATTTAAAAAATCAAAATATTTTTTAAGTGATGACCTTCTTTCTTGTTTTTTTTAGAATAAATGTTCAAATCTTAACTTCTTAAAACAATTCTAATTTATAGATTGTATATTCAAAATATTATTTTGCCACTTTTAAAGTATTTTTCCAACTATCATTTATGAGATATCCTCCATAAAAAAGAGAAAAAAAATGATCTTCTTTTGGACTAAATAAAAGGCCCAAGTTCTCCTTATAAGAAAAACAGTCCAAATTCCTTTTCTTCTTCACTTTTCCTTGCCTCAGCCGCAGTGCCGCACTACTATCTTGTTTTCCTTTTATTCTTCTTTTTCTCCATTTTCCTTACACCTTATACTGAACTCTTGTTTTTTTATTTTCTTTTTCATTCTTATCCCTTTCTTTTCATAAACTGCTCTTGTTTTCCTATTCCCCTAATCCGTTTCATTCTCGCATTCTCCTCCCTTCATAAGCTTATCATACAATTAATTTGCTCCCCACCTCAAATTTATGGCTTCTCTCCTTTTCTTCCATGTTGCTATTTTTGGTTTTGAAATGGTTGGATAACATAGGTGGAGAAGTGAGGGGACAGCGGGGATGGTGGAGAACCCCATTTCTCGGTGGTTTTGTGTGAAAAATATATTTGTTTTGAAGAAAAAAAACAAACCGGGGTCAATCGGTTCCCAATCAGACTGTGTGACTTTGACATATTTATTACTATAACTACTAAAAATAAAGATAATATAAGTACTCTTGATTTTATTTTATATATGTTTCATATTTCCAGTATAAATTCAGATTTGTAATTAAAAAACAATCGTTCTAATTTACAAGGTTAAGAAAGTCAAAAAGCAATTTAATGATAATACGAACTCATATTAATAGACCTTAACAAATGTCACAGAACAAAATAAAAATAACAAAAATGGAGCAATATACACGATGATTTGTGAACTTAGTAGTATTAGTATTATAATATGCATCATATTATCAAGATTCTCTTAGTACACAAGATTTTGCCTAGTTTTATCTTATATAAATGAAAACTGATCAAAATAAAGCCAAGCCTGTTCATAAATTAAAAAAACTTTATTACTATGAAAAACAAGCCAAAAAAAACTAAGAAAATAAAGAAATGGTATCCCCACATTGCATAATCTCATAAAAATTGATGCCCTCAAGAAAAATTTTAATATAGGGAAGCAACCTTTATTAAGGAATCGTATTAGTCTTGGTAGCAAATCACATAATTTGTTAAGCCCTAATTTTTTATGCCTTTTAAAGTGCTTAGAAGAGTTGACAAGAAATTTGTTGCACTCAATTAATGGTGTATATTATTGTATAAATTGATTTATAGAATAGAATATGGTGAAGAGACACAAGAATCATATAGGGAAGCGGATATTGATGAGTTCATGATACTTATTTGGGGAACTTAGAATGCTAGAAATTAAATTTCTGAGTGAAAACTAGCTTCAAACACCTGATGAGGAAGTTATGTAGGGAGTAACTGCATTTTAAAACAAAGGCCATGGAGAAGTTAGCAATTGGAGCAAAGAGGGAAAGTGGCGTATACCGAATGATAAGAGGTTCTATTCACGTGTCAATGAAGCATTCAAGCGGTAACTTTGACGACGGTATAATTGTTGAAATGGTGTCTAATTTTAGTGGAGGAACTGAAAATGCACGAGCTAATTTGGAAGAGGCTGGAGCTCGAATAGCTCCGCAACATTCAAATACAATACAAAATTAATAGAACGGGAAGATGATCTCTCAACTTTGGCTCATATAATTTACTCTCTGAATATAGAAGGAAATAAACCAGGAGATGGTATTCTTCAGTTTAAGAGTATAAAATGATCTAATGATGGGGAAAAATAAGAAATCGACAATTATTTGAATGGGGATTAATATTCAATATAACTATGTAAATTGAAATACCAAAACCTCCTCAGATGAATAATATTAAATTAACAATATTAACAGTTTTAAAAAAATAATACATTGATAAATATTTTAGATGACTAATGTTAAAAATTTTTTGATATCATTTTAATAATCAAATAAAAATTGAACTTTATTGAACAAATAATTAATAGGCAAAAATTCTATTATTTGTAATAACAACCATTAACACTAAAAAAACTCAAAGTTTTCATCTTACCATCTTATTATTTTTAATATTCAATTGATATTGGAAAATCTATTTAAACAAGTATTTCATACCTTTTAATAATTAGAGAATTGTCATTATTTAAAAAGAAAAATTTTACTTATCCTAATTAAGAAAAACAGTCCACGTGCAATACACTTGACTGTTCTTAATCTTTCTTAAAAATAAAACAAGCTTTCTTCCTCAAAATACTCAATAGACGATTCGTGAATTCTTAGGAGAATGAATTTCTTCTGTTTGAAAGAAAAGTTATATTTCAAACTCTCATTCTCAAAGTATTTCAAGATGGACTCACGGATAATAAGATAATTAGACTTCATTAATTCAAATTCATACACATTAGTCCCCCCTCCGCCCTCCCTCCCAAAAAAAAAAAAAAAAAAAATTAAGGGTTTATAAAAGTAACAAGGAAGTGCAAGAATGCCATTATCATATGACCAATAACTAGGATAAAAAACAAACAAGTTATCCAATTCCAATTTATCATTTATCAAAGATAGAACCAAGTTTCATCAATCATATGCTTCAAGTATATTCCAAATGAAGTAATCCAAGAGGAAACGTTGAATCTAGACCCATCACCAGTTTGATAAATACCAAGAGTCTTCTTCAAATATGCATTCTCATAGAAATCCATCACAAAAGATTTAAGCAGTGGTTAGCAAGAAATGAGGGATTTCAAGTCCTATCCCTTTATATTCAATATGCACATCACCAAGCAATGGACGAGAGAAACCATCAACAAAATTAGAATAGTAATATTCAACTCTCTAATCCAAAAAGTCATGATTTAATCTCAAAGTGTATTCAGTGGAAAACATTGCATCATTATGACATAGGTAGGAAGACTCCAAAATATGGAACCAATCACAATGAAGATTTTTTCCGAGTATAGTTCATAAGGAGCTAATATATTGAAAAGTGTCTCTATCACAAATGAGAGCAAAAGAAAATTGTGACATCCCCAATTACCTCTTTAGATTCCACTAGGAGGTAAATAGGACCCTACCTCCTGGCAGTTAGTCCATAAAGATAATAGGACTTTTGGGTCCATGAATAAACTCGCAATTACGCAGTCTATTGAAGTCTCGTACTTCACTCTAAAAGATTATCTCCTCATGGTTCTTCCTTAAATCCTGTATCAAAAGGATAAATGTTTGAGCTAGGCCTAATAAATTCCTTATGCCTGTAAGTGTCTTTTAAGATAAAAGCCTAAAAACAACTTATCACACAAAATAAGTTAAAAGTTACTTATTTTAAGTAATGATAAACATGAAAATAAACAATCATAGTAGTGCTCAACATATCATAATATTAAACACATCAAACCATAGTGTAAGGAATATTAACGATGTCTACACATCAAACCATACTATAAGGAATATTAACGATGTCTACACATTTTAACGATGTCTATAAAAAGATCAGGAAGCAACTGATTCGTTAACATGAGAAGAGATTGAAATAAAAACTAGGTAATAATTTGGTGTAGGTAAGAGTGGTTTCCCAGCATCAGTAAAATTTCACAAATTCGAAGGTGACCTCCAACCTCTAGTACTTCCATGTGTTGGAATCCGTAGGCAAAAACAAAGTAAAATAAAACTACGGAAATCCACCAACAGGATCTGCACATACTAGAAAAACCGATTGGATAGAAATTACCTCAATGTTTTATTGTTCGTTGTGGAGGCGTCGCTTTGTACGCTTCGCCCTCTACCGGTATCCACGCGACGAACTCCTCTCGCAAGCGATCGGGATGCTAGCCCCTTCGTGTTCTCAAAACTGCTCGTAACCGATCCCGACTATCCGGTAATCGGTCGTTTTTCTGGGAGAGAGGAGGCTAGATACTATATCGCCGTTCTAGGGTTTAGGGTTTTTGTTTTTTCTTTAATGAGATAAAGGACTGGCCAACAAGAAAAGGTTAACATAACCTTTTATAGCCGTCAATATCAAAACCCTAACCGTCATCTAATGACAGCTCAATCTCGTCCGTTTATTCCTATAATCATCCAACGGTTAGATGAGTAATATTAAGTAATTAATTTCATTTATTCGATTAAATAAAATTAATTACTTATTAACCTACCGTAAAAATACAATATGGAATCTCGATTCCCTTTTAGTATACGTTCAACGAATCTGGACACAATCTAGATTCATTGAACGTGGACATTATGCTCACAAGATCGTCTATGCGTGTGACCCTCGTAGGTTCACTTAACGTTGGCAAGTGAATAAAAAAAATGTCCTAGACATTTATTCACAAAACATAAGCGGCCTCTAGCAAGACATTATGCTTACCCAAGTTAAGTAAATGTAATAATAACCTAGCATCGTATTTAATATTTAGTCCTTTGTCACACGATATCCTAATTAAGTATAAGGCATGGATCAAGTCATCCTTATAAAACTTAATTAACCATTTACTTGATCACCAGTGCAGATCGTTCCAACAAATAATATTAATAACACCTTATTAATACTTATTTGAGCATGGCCATGCATATTTTCCAGCTTTCCTTATCAAGGGGCCCATGGATATCTCTCTCTAAAAGGAGAGGGACAAATCCCTTTCACTATCTCCAATATTCAAGCCATGACGAGAAAAATAAGCCAACCAATAATCATAATGATCACCTAATTAAAAGTGATGTTTGACTATGTCAAAACATATTTTTCTCCCCCATGCAAGAAACATTAGAAACATTAGGTCGAAGGACACCAAATATAAAACTGAGAAGAAATACTTATAACTTAAACCCATGCAATATTTCTTCTTCACTTTGGGTCATGTCCAATACAATATTCTCAATATGTATTTATGAATTGATTTTATATCTCATATTCATGATCAAGAAAACTTGACCATCAATCAACTTCACACTAGTTTACAAGATGTAATAAACTAGGGACAAATAAGAATAGTATTTTATTAGCTATAAGGGTTTTACTATCAAGTCACATACTTGATGACCAAGAGCATAAAATACAATTAAAAAAATACATGCTTCATAAATCATAAATGTGAGTCAATTGGTCTTAGGGCATATACTAACAATCTCCCACTTGCCCTATCACCAATTTGACATGACTCTCAAACCCATTGACCTAGTATGACTCTCATGCTTAAGTTGTGGGAGTGGCTTTGTCAATGGATCTCGCGACATTGTCATTGGTGTCTACTTTGCAAATTTTAACATCTCCACGCTCAATAATTTCTCGAATGAGATGGAAACGCCCGAGAATATGTTTGGATCGTTGATGAGATCTAGGTTCCTTAGCTTGTGCAATGGCTCCCGTATTATCACAATATAGGTCCACCGGGTTCACAATGCTAGGAATTACACCTAGTTCTCGTGATGAACTTTCCGATCCAAACCGCCTCCTTGGCCGCATCGTAAGCAGCCCACATACTCACCCTCCGTAGTAGAATCGGCCACCGTATCTTGCTTTGAACTCTTCCACTCACAAAGACCTCCATTCAAACAAAACACAAATCCAGATTGCGATCTAAAATCATCTACATCACCCGAAAGCTAGCATCCGTGTAACCATTTACAACAAGCTCTCCTTCCCCGACTCCGTAGATCAAAAACATCTCTTTAGTCCTTCTTAAGTACTTGAGAATGTTTTTTTACCGCAGCCCAATGCGGTTCACCGAGATTTGACTGAATCTCGCTAGTCATGCTTAATGCATACGAGACATCCGGGCGAGTGCATAACATGGCGTACATGATAGATCCAATTGCGGAAGCATAAGGAATCTTACTCATGCGTTCGTATCTTCCCTTGTGGTAGGACTTTGAGACTTACCGAGTTTAACGCCATGTGACATCGGGCAAGAATCCTCTCTTAGAATCTTGCATACCGAACTTTTTCAGCACCTTGTCAATATATCCACTCGACTTAGGCCAATAAGCTTTTTAGATCTATCTCGATAGATCCTAATGCCTAGAATATAGGCCGCTTCGCCTAAATCTTTCATTGAAAAACACTTCCCCAACCAAGTTTTTACACTTTGCAAAGTGGGGATGTCATTCCCAATTAACAAGATGTCATCGACATAGAGTACTAAGAAGACTACCGCATTTTCCGTAACCCTTTGTAGACACAAGGTTCATCATCATTCTTGATGAAATTGAAATTCTTTAATTGCTTCATCAAAACGAAGATTCCAACTTCGAGATGCTTGCTTCAAGCCATAAATGGATCTTTGAAGTTTACACACTTTACTAGAATTCGAAGGATGAATAAAACCTTCAGTGTTGTGTCATATACACATCCTCCAAAAGAGATTTCCATTAAGAAAAGCAGCTTTTAACATCCATTTGCCATATTTCATAATCATAATATGCCGCAATGGCAAGTAGAATTCTAATTGACTTAAGCATTACAACCGGAGAAAAGGTTTCATCATAGTCTATACCATGAGTTTGTCTATACCCTTTTGCTACCAATCGTGCTTTGTAAGTGTGCACATTGCCATCCATGTCAGCTTTTCTTTTGAAAACTCCATTTACACCCTATGGTCTTGCAACCTTCGGGTGGATCAATCAAAGTCCAAACTTGATTATCATGCATGGATTGTATTTCGATTTCATAGCCTCTAGCCATTTGCTAGATTCAGACTATGAATAGCATCTTGGTAGGAATTAGGTTCACCTTGATCAATAAGATCAATATTATGATCCTCGCCCACCGTAAATCCATATCTCTCGTGGTATCCGAGAAATCCTACTAGACCTTCTTGGCCCTTGTGTCAAAGGTTCAGTGCTCGCATGAATACGTGAGTCCAACCGAGTATCCATACTCGGCTCGTAAATGGTCCGTCGTCCCTCGAGCTTCTTCAAGATGGATTCTACTCCCACCGACTCTTTTGGAAACGAATTCCCTTTCAAGGAAAATTCCGTTCCGAGCAACAAACACTTTGTTTTCGATGGAAGATAAAAGTAGTATCCTTTAGTTTCCTTAGGATATCCCACAAAATGTACACTTATCGATTTGGGGTGCTAGTTTTTCGTATAATGATCGCTTCACATAAGCATCACATCCCCAAATTTTGAGAAATGCTAAACTAGGTTGTTTCCTGGCCCATATCTCATATGGTGTTTTCTGAATGACTTTTAGATGGAACTCTATTTAATATGAATGCAAAGCAGCTTTCTAGAGCATAACCCCCAAAAAGAAATTGGAAGATCTCGTTTGACTTCATCATAGATCGAACCATATCCAATAGAGTTCGATTTCGCTGCTCGTACACACCATTCCATTGTGGTGTTCCCGGTGGAGTTAATTGTGATAATATCCCACAATTTTTTTAGATGTTCGTCAAACTCTTGGCCCAAGTATTCACCACCTCGATCCGATCGAAGTAATTTGATACTCCTTCCAAGTTGATTCTCGTACTTCATTTTGAAATTCCTTAAACTTTTGAAAGGAATCGTATTTATGTTTCATTAGATAGACATAACCATATCTACCGAAATCATCTCGTGAATGTAATGAAATACCGAAAACCTCCTCTCGGGCTTGTGTGTTCATCGCCCACATACATCAGCATGTATAAGTTCCAATAAATCGGTAGCCCTTTCACTTTGCCCCTCGTAAATGGACTTTTAGTCATTTTTCCCAATAAACAAGAATCACATTTTTTCATAAGACTCAAGGTCGAATGAAGATAGAAGTCCATCTTGATGGAGTTTTGATATGCGTTTCTCATTTATATGGCCCAAACGACAATGCCGTAAGTAAGTTTGATTTAAATCATTAGATTTAAATTTCTTTGTATTTATGTTATAGATGGGCTTACTAATGGAATCATGTAGGTTAAGAATGTAAAGTCCATTACATAAAGAGGCATCCCCATAGAAAATACCATTTTTATAAATAGAACTTTTACCATTCTTAGTATTAAACTCAAAACCATCAATATCCAAACAAGAAATCGAAATGATATTCCTACTCATAGCAGAACATAATAACAATCTTTAAGTTCAATTATAAGCCCAAGAGGGCAAAAGTAAATCAAATGTCCCTACAGCCTACAAAGCAAAGAACTTTTGCTCCATTTGCAACTCGTAGGTCCACCTCTCCCTTTGCCAAAGATCTACTCCTTTTTGAGTCCCCGCACATTTACACAAATGTGAGCTCCACATCCGGTATCTAATACCCATGAAGTAGGAGTAGACATATTAATTTCTATAACGAAAATACCCGAGCTGCAGCCTCACTAGCCTTTTGCTTCTTCTTTTCTTCCAAGTAGAGCTTGCAATTCCTCTTCCAATGACCAGTGTTCATTGCAAAGTGGAAGCAAGTCCCTTCCTTTGGTGGTTTAACCTCGGGGCTTGGGCTTCGCTTGCCTTTACCCTTTTTGGCCATATCCTTTCCCTTTCCCTTTCCCTTGTTCTTCTTGAACCGCCCTTCGAACCATCGTAACATTCGGGAGTAGACTTCCTAATGTTTTGTTCACTCGCTTGAGCATCCCGTGCAATTCATTTATGGACTTTTCCATATTATGCATATTGAAGTTCATGACAAACCGATCATAGTCGAGGTCAAAGAGGCCAAGATCATATCGCAGCCAAGTCATGACTTACAGTGTGCTCCAAGTTTTTTCAAGCCGATCAAAAATACCCTTTCATCTTAAGGACATGAGCACTAACCGAAGTGCCGGGGTCATTTTGCAGCTGTTCAACGCCTTAGTGGTAAGATATCTCTCTTGACGTGCCTCGCTCTTGGAACATTTCCTTGAGCCGTTTTTATCATCTCATAAGCCTCAACTTCCTCGAATTGCTTTTGCAACTCGATTCCATCGTAGCCAACATGAGACATGTCACATCGTTAGAATCATCCTTGTGCTTACTATAAGCATCCTTTTCGACTCTAGTGGCATTGTTAGTCGGTTGATTAGGGATAGGGTTCTCAAGTACATATAGCCTTTTTTTCTTGTTTAAGGACAATCCTTAAATTTCGTGCCCAATCAAGAAAGTTAGTCCCACTAAGCTTATTCTTTTCAAGCACGGATCGCAATGATGTGTTTGAATTGTTTGAGGCCATTATCTACATAGAATTTGCAAAGTAAAATTAAATAAATGAAGCATTAAATTTTCCCCGAAATATTCAACACTTGATATAAATCATGGGTATAAAAATTCATTTTATTCTAATCATAAGTAAGCTTTGGCTTAACACCCATAATTAGAGAAAATGTATTAATGGGATTTACATCTACATGTACCGGCAAAATCCCATATGATGTCCTAGGCTCAAAACCGTTTTGATAGCCTAGTTAAGCCAAACCATTCCAAGCATATGGAAATCACCATTTTCCATCTTCCCCTACTTAGGTAACCATTTATCTCTTGCTTTGGCAATGAGACAAAATGATGATCCAAGCATGGAGAAGTGCTTATGATCATGGAAGACATTTTACGACTTAATTATTTTACATGGTTTCAAAATTCTTCTTCCTTTTTATTTGTATATAATTTCACAAAACATATATAAAAAATAAAAGGAAATAAACTAAACATCTCATGCATAATATATATACATCAAATAAAACGTGTCATAGCATGGCCCCAATCCTATATTGACTTCCACGAGCCTCATGGAAGTCAAAGGTCAATCTAGGTAAGTCTTCATCTCCATGAGCTTGCCTCCAATGTCTTGGCCTTCTAATCTTGTTACATAGGACAGAAAATATACATAGGAATAGGAAATAAAATTAACCTATTCTAGTAAAGCTTGATAATATTACATCAACGAAAACAACGACACGCAGGCCGTATTTAAAAACATACAACCCATTAACAAAATAAGCCAATCAATCACAAGAGGTAAAGGGCCATGCTATGCACCATGCATCTAAAGATAGGAAGAAACATGCAAAGAAACAACAAGGGGGTTCCGGGGGCGTAGCCCCCGAAAGAAAACGGCAGTCTGTACACCAAACAATTTGGCAGTAACAATATTCTGTTTAATTAATCGTATTAATAAGGAAAACAGAATATGATATATGCGAATCTTATAATTCAATTTACTCTGATTATTACACTAATCGAAACCTTACTATAAGGCCGATTGAAAACAACATATGTAATCAAAGCGTGCAATGTATAAAATCAAGAAAACCCAAGTATGTGCGTGGCTCGATACCACCGTTGGAATCCGTAGGCAAAAAACAAAGTAAAATAAAACTACTGAAATCCACCAACAGGATCTCGCACATACTAGAAAAACCGATTGGATAGAAATTACCTCAATGTTTTTATTGTTCGTTGTGGAGGCGCCGCTTTGTATGCTTCGCCCTCTACCGGTATCCACGCGACGAACTCCTCTCGCAAGCGATCGGGATGCTAGCCCCCTTCGTGTTCCCAAAACTGCTCGTAACCGATCCCCGACTATCCGGTAATCGGTCGCTTTTTCGGAGAGAGGAGGCTAGATACTATATCGCCGTTCTAGGGTTTAGGGTTTTTGTTTTTCTTTAATGAGATAAAGGATCGGCCAACAAGAAAAGGTTAACATAACCTTTTATAGTCGTCAATATCAAAACCCTAACCGTCATCTAATGACAGCTCAATCTCGTCCGTTTATTCCTATAATCATCCAACGGTTAGATGAGTAATATTAAGTAATTAATTTCATTTATTCGATTAAATAAAATTAATTACTTATTAACCTACCGTAAAAATACAATATGGAATCTCGATTCCCTTTTGTATACGTTCAACGAATCTGACACAATCTAGATTCATTGAACGTGGACATTATGCTCACAAGATCGTCTATGCGTGTGACCTCGTAGGTTCACTTAACGTTGGCAAAGTGAATAAAAAAAAATGTCCTAGACATTTATTCACAAAACATAAGCGGCCTCTAGCAAGACATTATGCTTACCCAAGTTAAGTAAATGTAATAATAACCTAGCATCGTATTTAATATTTAGTCCTTTGTCACACGATATCCTAATTAAGTATAAGGCATGGATCAAGTCATCCTTATAAAACTTAATTAACCATTTACTTGATCACCAGCAGATCGCTCCAACAAATAATATTAATAACACCTTATTAATACTTATTTGAGCATGGCCATGCATATTTTCCAGCCTTCCTTATCAAGGGGCCCATGGATATCTCTCTCTAAAAGAGAGGGATAAATCCCTTTCACTATCTCCAATATTCAAGCCATGACGAGAAAATAAGCCAACCAATAATCATAATGATCACCTAATTAAAAGTGATGTTTGACTATGTCAAAACATATTTTTCTCCCCATGCAAGAAACATTAGAAACATTAGGTCGAAGGACACCAAATATAAAACTGAGAAGAAATACTTATAACTTAAACCCATGCAATATTTCTTCTTCACTTTGGGTCATGTCCAATACAATATTCTCAATATGTATTTATGAATTGATTTTATATCTCATATTCATGATCAGTAAAACTTGACCATCAATCAACTTCACACTAGTTTACAAGATGTAATAAACTAGGGACAAATAAGAATAGTATTTTATTAGCTATAAGGGTTTTACTATCAAGTCACATACTTGATGACCAAGAGCATAAAATACAATTAAAAAATACATGCTTCATAAATCATAAATGTGAGTCAATTGGTCTTAGGGCATATACTAACACCATGAGCTCTACCTCTACCCTAATTTTATTTATCTGAACAGAAATTTGAGGAATGAGAATATGTAGGTTGGACCAATTTATCTGCTTTTTTGTTTTTCATGAAAAATAACATGCAAGATTCCTATATGTTAAGCAGGTAAGATAACAAGATTTACCGAAGCAAAATTCACAACAAATCATGAATATCTCAAAATTATTTAAAACGCCAGCATAAATGTTTAATATTACAAGTTTCATGTATTATTTAATTAAAAATTAATATTTTTTGTACTTAATAACTAATTAATTTTTTCTTATTCTAGAGAGCCATGATGGAAAAATACATTAATATTTACAAAAATGAACTTAATTTTATACTGTAATAAAGCATAATTTATTTTAGTGGCTACGACCCTCCCTTGCCCCTTTATTGCTCCGCCACTATACCTCCACAAATTAAACTTTTGCCGTCCTTTTATTCACAGGTAAATACTTTTTCAAACATTTATTGTACCCATAAACTACTTACATTAATGCACTCATGACAAACTACACTCAATGACGTGAAGTTTTTAATATATTTTAGGCATACTCCTGCATTTATGCCCCTTATTAAGCCATTACTAGAAAACTAAAACAAAGAGTAGACATGCAGCAAATAGACATCTCCATTATCTTCCAATCAAGATCACCTAAAAATTCTTCTTTCCAAATATTCACCTCTTTAAGAATAAAAATACCTTTACTAAAGCGACCATATGCATGGGTGCATGGCTAAAATGTGTAAAATTGCATCACATTGAGTATAGTTTTTCATACAAGAAAAATTTTAAATAGTTTATAGGTATAAATGTGTGGAAAAAAAATGTTTTCGCTATGAATAAAAAATGACTAGTTTATATATAGCTCATTTCTCAATCGTCAATGTTCATTTCTAATTCAATTCTATAGTGTACAAAATAGAGAAACTTTTTTTATTATATATATATATATATAGTAATGATGCATTGGAAATAAGACTTTGATCCCATATCTCAAATAAATAAATATTTGAATATTCTATGTTAAACAATAGAAATGAATATGAATAGAATATATATACCCTATATATAACATAACTAAGAAAAGAAAATATCATGTATAAAATAATCAGAACTAAATATTTATAGTAATTCTTCCATATGAGAAATTAGCTATAAATACTTATGAACCATTTTACCTTTTCAATTTATAAAAAAAAAAATTTTATTAATATTTTTCTAACACAAAATAGAAAATATATGGTGGAATCCAACTTAGAGCTAAGGTTATGTCGGTGTTGAGGTTAATGTTATCAATTTTTAAGCGAAATATGGGTGATTTGGCAGCATTAAGTAAAAAGATGAGGTCTAATAAGGTTAAAAGGGCAGGAGCTAAGGGGGTTAAGTAGAGTAAGTGGCAATATATATTACCTTTCATTTCACATGTATAATGAAAAAAATTGCCCTCAACCTGAAAATACGATTATAAAGGGAAAAGCTAAAAAATATGCATGTCTATTTATAGCTAGTTTTTCAATAAATAACATAGTAATATGTTCGTTTACATGGAACGTTATATAATATTTTGGGGAATCCCCCAATACAGTAAGAAAGCCTTGAAAGAATACAAAAGGTAAAATTTTAAATAGGAAATAATCATACCATTGATGAAAACCTATTTTAGAAACAAATATTTAATAGTTATTCAAGAGAAACAATTAAATAATTGCAGATATCTATCATTTGAAAAGCACCAGCGGCCACCATTTGGAGAAAGATAACGAAAGGATCCATATAGAATAAGGAGAGATGTAATCTAAAATTTAAAAATTCCTATAAGCAAATGATATTATCAAAAAATAAATTAAACTAAGCTAGAGAGCACCTTGCCAATTTGTTAGTGGTCATCTCTTTGAGTTCTTACTCTTTTAGGATCCCTAGCTTCTCCTCTTTGTCGTAGAAAGTTGATAACATCTCTCATAGCTATTGCTTCTCCTGGTGTCAATCCCAGCAATGTGTTTCTCCCTTTAGCTTTGTTCTCTTGATCAATTTCTGGTTCAATAGTTTGGGTTTCAAGAGGAGAGTCTGGATGACGGTTTAGGTCAATAATTTGATTCCTGCAAGAAGACACTGGTACATCATTTAAATCAATAATTTCATTTCTGGTGGAAGATTCTAATACGTTCTGATTCTTGAGAGGAGACTCTAGTAGATCATTCGTGTCATTTTTGTACATGGCGGGATGATTTGGTACACTCCGATCCTTGGAGAGACACTCTAACAGATCATTCCGGTTATTTTGGTACATGGTGAGACATTTTGGTACTCTTTGACCCTTGGAAAACGATTCTTGTAAATCATACGAGCTATTTTTGCATATAGTGAGAGATTCTGGTAGGCTTTGACCCTTGGAGAAAGACTCTAATGGGTAATTCGTGCTAATAGCTTCTTTAATCTTGGGAGAGAAGCCTGGTAGGACATCAGGATAATTATCTTCGTCTTCTTCTTCTACTTTAATATGTTGCTCATTCAAGGCCTGTCCACTAATTTTAGGACTCTCAGTTTCCATGTTAAGCACAAGGATTTGTTCTTGATTCTGAAAGTACTTTCTTCCTTTAGGTAAACTTCTTTTTCTTCTTCGAATCCAGCAAGTTTTTGTTGGAGCCAAAACTGAATTCCTCCACCAATTTAAGTAACGAATGCTCACCTCTTGTTTCGACAATCTTGATGGAAAGTACATTGACTGGTCAATACTTAAAGGACAACTATAATTTACTAGTGAGGCTTCAATACTCATATTTGAAGAAGTGGTAAATCCAGGAAGATCTTGATCATATCCAAATTGAAGCGCTACACGATGTGGATTATACACCTTTTTACAATCTATACCAATAAGAACACAAGCTCTCAAGCATCGAGCAAAAGATTCTAATTCTTCGTCGAAATATCTGTCGATCAATATTCGTGTTTCTTTTTCCTTGTAAAATTTTGGAAAGAACCAATTATTTATGTTTAAGCAATAAGGTCGCCATAGAAAATCCTGGCAAGAAGAATTAATGATTGGCCTAACATTCCCAATATCAAATTTTTTTTACCGTTCCATAGGGCAGCCCTTGGGTCAGTAGGCCTAAGGGAGTTGACCTCTGGTTGAAATGGCAGGAACCTTTCCCATGCCCATAATTGAACAAAATGAAATGGAGCCCATAGTGTATAACATAAATACACTACTTCTTGACCTTGATCTTCACTTTCCATGTTTTTTGAGGCAATCATTATTCCCTTCAACAAGCTCAAGTCTCTATATATTCTGGCTAAAACTGCTGGACCGAGCGCTATTTTTCCCCTTTAGCAAGGTGTATTGCAATGGGAATAATATAATTATTAATTTTGGTAATTTCATCCACCGGAAAAACAAACCTTGAAAGCCAAGACACAAGAAACTCATACTTGGAGCACCTCTCTTAGAAACTCATACTTGGAGCACAAAACAGCCTCAAGAATTCCAACTTTCCTCCATAACAAATGGTATTTTGGGAACATTTTATCAACCCATTTGTTCCACTCTTGTAAATGATGTTGCCACCCATTGAAGGCCAAATCTATTGGCCATTTTGATTTGGGGGAAAGGATAGGTAGTTTAAAACATGAATCTTCAAGTGAAGCCACAACTAGTTTCACGAAACGGGCATTTCTTTTAGAAGGAGGTCCACCAGTATGTAAAAATGAAACCATCAACTCTTCCCTTTCCTCGATAATTGAGTCGTCTATTAAGGAGGGAAAAAAGAGTATCTTCAAATATAATACAATGGATTTTTATTTTAAAGAACTATTTTCTTATTGTTTGGCATTAAATTAAATTTAAGAATCATCCAAAATAAGAGAGAAGACTTTAGTTTGAAAATGGTGGAGATTTTTTTTTTTTGGCAGATTGAAACAAGTAGAAATTTCTTTCTAGTGCTTTGTAGAAAGTAAATTATTTCCAAGAGAGTATGCAAAGTTAAAAATAAATAAATCAATTTCGTTTTTAACATCCAAATACACTATTTCTCATATTAAAAAAATGTTACAACGATTAAATATTAACTAATAAAGATCATGTTACCTTGTAAAGGTGGTATTTGATAGCCACTCAAAATTTGAAAATTATAGTTCCTAGATTAAATCTAATCAATTTTTATTTATCTTTTATGATCGAAAATGTAGGATGCAAGGCGGAAAAATATATAAATTTCTTTTAATAGAATAAAATTTTTAAAATATTTCTTTTGGTTCTGCATCTTCTTTAAGAAATTTAAAATTTAAGAAAGAATTAAAATTCAATCAAATCCAAGTCTATACTAACAGGACAAAAAGATCCCCTCCTTTCTTCTTTTGAAAACAAGTCATATGCTTGAAATGGTATTGAACATTTGAAGTATATGATTTGTACTAATCCCATTTTTAGAGACATCAAGTTCTTATCAACTTTTGAATAAATTTGATAAAAAAATTAGGGGATGGATGACTTACGACTTCAAGGCTACTTTGCAAATAAAACATGAGATAATGAAAAAATGACAGACAAAAAGCCATTGAACTATTCATATAAACATAAATAAATAAATGAATAGGAGATAATCATACCTGGAGATACCATGGAGACTAGATTCAATCTTCAGCTTTTTTAAAAGGCAAATAAATAAATCTATTTAGAGTGATCTACAAGTGGGTATGGTATAATATCTCCTTCTAGGGTTCACCAACTAATAGGGAGACCTTACTCACTCAAAACAGATGAAACGGGACTAGTTATGTTTTGAATTTTAGTCTCAGTTTAGTTTTATTGGGGGGTTTTTTGTTAGGGGTGAAAACTTGGGGGAAAGTAGGAGGATAGGTAAATCAGGATGTAAATATGTTATTACCTTATTTGGTTGCAGTGTATGAATATATGTGATGCAAATGTGGAAGGGAACTCTCCTATCCACTATAGCAAATTAGCCCCACCTAAAGCAGATAGACTCAAATGTAAATGATAATAAACATACCATTTTACTCTCTTACAAAGTAGTTCAATTTATTACAAATTTATCCTAAGTCAATCTCCGGTACAATATATTTATAACATTCCAAGTTTTGCACAATGGATATAATAGTAAACTATTTATTTTCCACTTTCACCCTAATTAAAGAAAGGGATGTAAGCGTTATTTACTTTCTTTCCAACATTATACAATTTTTCAGTAATTGATTATACTTCCCCTAACGAAAGTAAGGGTGCCACTCTACATCCCTTTAACCTCCCTATCCCCCTCCGCGAACCAAACTATAGTGCCTAAACTACGGTTCTGATTAGAAGTCTAACAAAATGTTATACTAATAATTATAAACAAGAATAAATATGTAATACATTAACTTTTAGCTACATAAATAATTTAGTGCCAAGAATGTGTCTTGCAAATATTGCAATATTGCAGGAAAAATACCAATATATACCTTATAATAGTCAGGAAATAATTTATTATATTAATATTCTTTCATAGCAAAATAAAAAAGGCCTGATTCATCATTCCTTATTACAGTTTATGGAAACTTTCAATTTTAATTTTTAGATGAAGGGACATTTATTTTAAGAGTAAAACTAATCTAGTCAATGTAATGACAATTTTTTGAACCAAAAATATTTATGTCTATTTAATTTGTATTTCCAAAATAGAATTATTCAATGATAATTATGTATAAAAAGAAAAGGAAATTGATAAATTCAAGGCTCTTTTTTTAAATCCAGAACAAATTTCTTTTAATCTCAATATTACCATTTGTACATATTAACTATTTATTATCCTTAATCATTAGCTTTACAAAAGATAAATTTGAAAGATTTCTAACCTTTAATAATAAAGATTTCTTACTTTCAATATTAAAAGAAGAAGAAGAAGATATATTTTCAATATGATATTTTTTTTTGGTAATATTTTCACATAAGAGGGATAAGTACTGCAAATTATACCTTGAACCCGAGGGTAACTTCCAAGGTCCAGTCATGTTGATGAAATGGCTCCGTCCCACTTAAATTGGGAATTACTGAGGCTCTTCAGTCACATGTTTGTCACCCTCTTCTTTAGGGTCGTCTCTCTCCTCCTTTTATTTGATCATTCTTCATCTTCTACCCGATAGAATTCTTTAGAAATCTCTATTGAAACCACCACGATCTTTGTCTTCTTATTGTTTTTTCGGGTATACGACAACGATATTTCATCTTGTTAGTTTACTAAGTCGTAATCTATGGAGAAATATAGAAAAAAATATTATTATTTGCTGAATAAGTAGTTGTATTAAATAATACAAATAAATTACACAGATGGATAAGAGACACAAACTCTATATCTATGTTAATAGAAATAAAACCAATCTTCAGAATCTCTTACTGGGTACAAAATATCAAATAAACAACAAAGAAATTCACATCCAATCTTCTTCCGGCATCTTCAAAAAACAAACTTTTGGTACCACGAGTATGTCGAAAAATAGTCTCCACCTCATCCGTAAAATGTAAATCCAAAAGACTACGGGACATATAAGTTTTCTTGAGGATTCTCTAGGATAGAGATTAAAAAAAATAACGGACCTAGATTGATTTGGGTTTCTTGAAATCTGCTTCAAGAAGAAGAGTAGAACTTATTCCCTCATGATCAAGGAAAAGACATACTTGTAGATTGTAGAGTGGGCGAAAAGATCATGAAACAAAGAACGAATATAGTTTTTTTATGCAGGAAAACTCCTTATTCTTCCTCTCTTTGGCTGTTGTAATAGTTTTCTGTTGAGGTTTTATGTTAATGTAACAGGGCTAAGCACCATAGCAAGTATTCTTAACAGTGGTATCAGAGCTTAGGCTCTTCCCAACAATTTACTTCAACAAGCTTAAGTCTCTATATATGCTAGCAAAAACAGCTAGAACGAGCGTTATTTTTCTCCATTTAGCAATGTAGTGGGAATAATATACTTATCCATTTTGGTAATTTAATCCACCAAAAAAACAAACCTTGAAAGCCAAGACACAAGAAAAACTTCATGCTCAAATTGGCATCTAAGGTTCTTGAATGAGTCTATCCGATTGATATGAGTACTCGTAGCTTTCATTTTCTCAAACTTATCCAATTTATTTTTTAGATTTTTCCACAATATTGATTGAATCTTTTCCATCAAGGGGTAACAAAAAGAATTTCCTGGCAGAGAACCCACCAATAATCATCACATCTTCTAATGTGATGGATGCTTCACCCTAAGGGAAAAGAAAAGTATTAGTTTCAACACACCATCTTTTTACTAACCTAAAAATCCGGTCATCATTTCTTAGAAACTTGTACTTGGAGCATAAAATGGCCTCAAGAATTCCAACTTTCCCCTATAACCAAATTTTGGAACATTTAATCAACCAATTTGTTCCACTCTTGTAACTGATATTTCTACCCATTGAAGACCATAACTATTAGCCACTTTGATTTTTTTTAAAGGATAGGCAGTTTCAAGCTTGAATCATCAAGTGAAGCCATTATTGGTTTCAAGAAATGGGCATTCCTTCTTGAAGGAGTTCCGCCAGTATGTGAAAATAAAACCATCAACTCTTCCCTTTCCTCAATAATTGAGTCATCTAGTAAGGAGGGAAAAACTACATGTACCTAGATCTTCATTCGAATATAGTTTTGAAATCCATGAATATAAAAGTGTATCTTTATATATAATACAATTGATTTTTATTTTCAAGATCTATTTGCTTATAAGTTAGCATTAAATTAAATTTAAGGATCATCTTAAAAAATAGAGAAGATGTTAGTTTGAAAATAGTGGAGATTTATTTATTGTAGATTAAAACAAGTGGAGATTTCTTTCAAGCACGTTATAGAAAGTAAATTATTTCCAAGAGATTATGCAAGGTTAAAAAGAAAAAATAACCAATTTTGTTTCTAACTTCAATCCAAATACACTATTTCTTGTATTAAAAAAATGTTACAACAACTAAATATTAACTAATGAAGATCATCTTACGTTGTAAAGGTGGTATTCGAAAACCAGTCAAAGTACAGTTGTTGAATTTAATTTAACGGATTATTATTTATCCTTTGTGATAAAAAATGTGGGGTACAATGTAGAAAATTATATAAATTTCTTTTAAGAGATTAAAATTTTTAAAATATTTCTTTTTGTTCTTCATCTTCTCTTAGAAAGAATTTAATTTTTTTTTTTAAAATAAGTTCAATCAATTCCAAGTCTATACTAATAGGACCAAAAGATCCCTTCCTTTCTTCCTTTGAAAACAAGTCATATGTTAGAAATGGTATCGAACATTGGAAGTAAATGATTTACATTAACCCTATTTTTAGAGACATCAAGTTCTTATAAACGTTTGAATAAATCGGATAAAAAATTAGGGGACAGAGTACTTACAACTTCAAGGCTACTTGCAAAAAAAAATAACATGAGGAACAATGACGCACAAAAAAAAAAAAAAAAAAAAGGCATTGAACTATTTATATAAATGTAGAAATGAATGAATAAATAAAGAGGAGGATTAGAGGAACAAGAGATAATCATATCTTAAGATACCATTGAGACTAGATTTGATTTTTAGGTCTTTTAAAAGGCCAATGAATAAATGTATTTAGAGTGATTTACGAGTAGACATGAATAAATGGGTGACGTGGTATTTGAATCCAAGTTTGTTAGCATGTTTTCTTACAGTCGAATTGTAATTCAACCAACTAATATACCTATACAGAGGGGCTGCAAGTAGAGGGCTTGCTCTTGAATAATTCAATATCAATGGAGAGAGAAAGCCGTGGCAACCATTGAATGCATTGAAGGTATATGTTCTTTCTTTCCTTTTAATTATCTATTTAGAATCGTATTGTTTATTTATTTTTGGAGATTTTGTTAAAATATTTTTTGTGATTACATATTCTTGGGATGTTTATTTATTTAATTAAATATTTTTTTGTTATTGTTCTTGTAGAATAATTATTTGGGTTAGTTGGTACTTTTATCTATACTTAATTGTTACAATTTTTAGTATGAGAGATATGTAATTTTTAAAAATATATTGTGGGTTTAGATTTGAATAGTTCATACTATTTATAAATGAGTTGTCATAGAATGAATAAATCAAGCTAATGGTTAGATGAGTTATATCATGCATCTAAGTATAATATGTTTCTTTAGTGAGTCAAAACTTGTAGTCTAGATCAACACATAAAAGGTGTAATATTTTTCTTCAAAATAAAATTAAATCATTAATATATATGTTGGTGGTGGGTTTAAGGTTCTAAAGATCCTTTATTGGTTAAGCTCTCGTTAGTTTTTAGTTTGGTTATTTTATTTTTAAGTTTTAATTAATGGAGGAATAATATTATCTAATAAAAATTGATTATTTTTATAAATTTAATTTAGGAAGATAATAATATACGTGGTCAGGCCTTTCTTTGTTACTCGACACCCTTTTACTAACCATAATATATTGATCTTGTGCATTAACAAGCATTGGGTTTAAAATTTTTTAGAAAAACGCAACCAATGACTTTAATTTAGTGCAAAAAGAAGAGCAAAAAAGACAAAGAATTAGAGTAAGTAAAAACATGCATGTGGGTTAAGAGTATTTTCTTCAAATAATCGTGTTTTTAAAAAGGAGTCCTCTTTTAACTTAATTTTTTGTTGTCTTAGCAGGAGACCCATATAGACGTCTTCTAAAAACACATCACGTGTAGGAATGTTCAAGCAAAACACATTCGGCACATTAGGACTTCATCTGTAACTTTTAATATATTTTATGTTTATTTTGTTCTTTGGTAGATAATGCATTTTCTTAACTAAATGCATTTTTCTATTTAATACATTTTTATTGATATATTTGTCTTTGAAAAACTGTGAATAAAAACTTTAAGAAAATCTTAACTATAAATCAGGAAAATCGGCATTTAGAAAATCGGACCGGAGATCGAACCAATCGAGTTACGTGTAAATTGGTTTATTAGTTCTGCTAGTCTAACCAATGGTCGATTAGGATATTATGTAAAAATATAAAATTAAAATTTTTAATATGTTATTTTTAAGAAAAAATTTTTTTTTATCCAGGTAAGAATGTATTTTAAAACATGTTGAAATTACTTCATCCCATTCAAACATGCACAGTAATAAAAAATAATTTATTTACACACATAGCACACAATATTTTTCACTAAATATAATTGAAGAATGTTAAAGATTCATAAAATTTAAAGACGAAAGTGCTTGCATGAGCAGACTCTGATTCTCTGCATATAAACGGAGCACAGGTCCTTTTGATATCTTTATGGGGTTATGGTGACTAAGATGGGTTTAATTCCAACAAGCTTTGGTGGAACGGAACACTGCATATAGCCGAGTTGATTCCTTAATTGGGGTTAATACCCGGTTCTATTGCCCCTTACCTTTTTATTTAGCACAAAATAAAAACTAAAATAAAATAACAAAATCATTTTAGTAAAAATAAATTTATATAATGTATAATTGACTTAGTCATGAAATAAGAATTTAAGAACTATTTACTCACCTTTTAAAAAACTAAAATATTTTGAATAAGTGATGACGCTCTTTCTTATTTTATTTTTTAGAATAAATGTTCAAATCTTAACTTCTAAAAAATTCTAATTTGTAGATCATATATTACTAATATTATTTTGCCTGTTTTGAAAATTTTCCAACTATCATTTAAGATATCCTCTATAAAAAAGAGAAAACAAATGAACTTTTCTTAAGCAAAATAGAAGGCCCAAGTTCTCCCTATGGAGAAAACAGTCAAAATTCTTTTACTTCTTCACTTGTCCTTGCCTCAATCACAGTGCGGCACCACTATCTTGTTTTTCTTTTATTATTGTTTTCCTTTTATCCTTCCTTTTCTCCATTTTCCTCACACCTTTGAATGAACTCTTCTTTTTTTCTTTTCTCTTTTCCTTTTATCCCTTCCTCCTCAGACACTCCTCTTGTTTTTCTATTCCCTTAATCCCCTTCACTCTCGCATTCTCCTTCATAAACTTATCATAAAATTACTTTTGCTCCTCACCTTGCATTCATGGCTTTTCTTCTTCTTTTCTTCCATGTTGCTATTTTTGGTTTTGAAATGGTAACATAGGTGGAGAAGTGAGGTGAGAGCGGGGATGGCAGTAGAAGCTCATTTATTCGTGGTTCTGTATCAAAAATATGTTCGTTTTTAGGAAAAGAAAAATCAGGGTCAACCGGTTCGAGTGGTTCCCAATCGAACTGCCTAGTTTTGACTGAGTTTGACAGGTTTACTACTATAACTACTAAAAATAAAGATAATATTATTACTGTTAATTTTATTTCTATATGTTAGATATTTCTAGTTTAAATTTGGATTTGTGATTAAAATAATATTTATTCTAATTTACAAGGTTAGTAAGGTCAAAAAATAATTTACTAATAATACAAACTCATATTAACAGACCTTAACAAATGTAATAGAACAAACCACAAATAACCAAAATAAAGCAATACACATAATGATTTTGCGAAATGAGAAGTATTAGTACTATAATATGCATCAGATTATCCAGATTCTCTTGGTACACAAGATTTTCCTAATTTCATCTTATACAAATGGAAACAGATCAAAGAAAGCCAAGCCTATTCATGAGTTAAAATATTATAACTATGCAAACAAGCAAAAAAAAAAAAAAACTAAAAAAATAAAGAAATGGTATCCCCACGTTGCATAATCTCATTAAAATTAATGCCCTCAAGAAAAATTTTAAAATAAAGAAGCAAATTTTATTAAGGATAACTAGAAATTTGTTGCAATCAATTAATGATGTATATTACTATATAAATTGATATCTAGTATAGAATATGGTGAAGAGACGCAAGAATCATATAGGGAAGAGGATATTGCTGGTTCATTATACTTATTTGGGGGGCTTGAAAGGCTAGAAATTAAATTTCTAAGTAATAACTAGTTTCAAACACCTGATGATGATGTTACTTTTGTCAAAGTAAATATATGTAAGGAGTAACAATAATTTAAAACAAAGGCCATGGAGAAATAAGCAATTGAGAGAAGGAGGTGAAGTGGAGTATACCGAATGAAAAGAGATTCTATTCATGTATCAATGGAGCGTTCAAGCCGTAACTCTGACAATGATATAATTGCTGCAATGGCACCTAATTTTAGTGGAGCAATTGCAGATGCACAAGCTAATTTTGAAGAGGTTGAGCTCGAACAGCTCCTGAACATTAAAGTACTATGCAAAAATATTGAGAACGGGAAGATGATCTCTTACCTTTAGCTCATATAATTGACTCTCTGAGTATAGAAGGATATAAACAACGAGATGCAGTTCTTCAATTTAAGGGTATAAAATGATCTTATGGTGGGGGAAAATAACAAATTGACAATTATTGGAATGGGGATTACATTGACTATTAAACATAATTATGTAAATTAAAATACAAAACCTCCTCAAATACAATAATATTCAATTAATAATGTTGACAGTATTAGAAAAATAATACATGATAAGCAAAATACGTGTAATTTTGCATCATTAAATAAAAAGAGTAGGTCTTATAGGGTTAAAAAGGCAGGAGCTGAGGGGGTTAAGCGGGGTAAGTTGCAACATCTATTGCCCTTCATTTCACATGTAAAATGAAAAAATTACCCTAAACCTCAAAATATGGTTATAAACGGAAAATCTAAAAAATATGCATGTCTATTTATAGCTAATTTCTCAATAAATAACATCGTAATGTGTTTCTTTTCATGGAACTTTATAAAATATTTGGGCATCCCCAATTATTGTAAAAAGGCCTTAAGGAATGAAAAAGGCAAAGTTATAAATAGGAAATAATCATAGTATTGATGAAGCCTATTTCAAAAATAGATATTTCATAGTTATTCGACATAAATAATTAAATGATTGCATATATCTATTGTAGATTTTTAAAAGTACCAGTGGGCAACATTTGCAGAAAGTTAACAAGAGGATCCATATAAAATAAGGACGAATGTAATTCAACATTTAAAATTTCCTATAAGCAAACGATATTATGAGAAAAGAAATTAAACTAAGCTAGAGAGCATCTTGGCAAAGTCTTATTTTTAAAGATGCATCTAGGCACAAGCTAATTTGGAAGAGGCTAGAACAGCTCCCCAACATTCAAATACAATACAAAATTAATGAGAATGGGAAGATGATCTCTCACCTTTAGCTCATGTAATTGACACTCGACTATAGAAGGAGAAAAACCAGGAGATGGTGTTCTTCAATTTAAGGGTATAAAATAATCTAATCGTAGGGGAGAATAAAAAATTGACAATACTTGGAATGGGGTTCTTCAACCGGGCTTCTTCCATAATCCTACCGTTAATAGTTTGTACAGGGCCTACCGTCAACGGTATGTCCTACTTTTCTAAAGTCTTCAATGTTGATTCCTCCAACCTGTTTCATTGGTTGCTCCTTTCTAAGGACATGCAACCATTCTTAGGAGTTGCATCTTGAGCAACTTGGGAGGTTTATTAACATCTCATAAGCCTTTCATCTTGATATTTAATCCTTCCTTCATGAATTCTTCCATAAATGGCATCATCCCTTTACCTATGCCTTCCTCATGTTCCTTGTGGTTGGTCCTTGAATTAACTCCTTAGCCTCTTGATCATTCTGGTTAATATCATACCCTCTCTCTTAAAAGGATTTCTCCTAGAATCTTTTCCTTCAAAGGCAAGCAATATTAGAAAGGATTCAACAATGTAAGCATTGCTAAGAGTTAATCAATTAAGTGCAATAACCATCTAAACAACAAAATAAGCATGGGTTCTAGAACTACTTTAAAAGGCTGATTAAACGCAAAGCTAACATTATAATGGAATCTCAGAGAATAAGAGTAGATAGAATCATTCAGATTCCACCAGAAGAAGAAATATTTTTCAAAATTATTTTTTTTATATTATTTTCACATAACAGGGATAAGTACCGTAAATTATATCTTGCACTTGATTGCAACGTTCAAGGTACACTCCGGGTGTTAAACTGGCTCCCTCTAACTTAAACTAAGAATTACTAGGGCTCTTCAGTCACGCATGTGTCAGCCTCTTCTTTAGCATCATCTCACTCCTTTCCTTTTTTTTCATCGTTTTTCTTCTTCTAACCGATAGAATTCTTTAGAAATCTCTACTCGAACCACCACAGTCTTTATTTTCTTATTCTTCTCATGGTATTCTCAAAACACGTGCCATGTAGGGACGTTTGATCAAAATACGTTCTACGCATTGGTTATATTATTACATTTTTATGTCTTTTTTGTATTATATTCCATACTTATTTTTTTTTATTAGATAATGTTTTTTAATTAACTACTTATACTTTTTTGTTTTAATATAATTTTTATTGATATATTTATCTCGGAAAAACTCTAATAAAAATTTTAAGAAAATGCTAAACACTAAATCTTAAAAACTCTTAAGGAAAAGCCAGTGTTGAAAAATTTCACCGAAGATCGAACCGGCCAAGCTACTAGTTCATTAATTCATCGGTTCAAATGGTCAAACCAGTTGTCGAATAGGATATTATGTAATGAGTATATAAAATTATAAATATATTAATAACTTAGCAAAAAAATTTCATAAAATCATGAATGCGTTTTTTAACATGTTAATATTTCATCCTATTCAAACATTCATAATAATAGAAAATAACTTATTTACATACATATCATACACGCTCTTTTCACTAATTCAAGAATACTAAAGATTTATAAAACTAAAAAATGAAAGTGTTTGCGTGGTCACCATGTACTAAAGAAAGATTTATTAAAGAAGGGGCATTGGTCCTCTTGGTCTCTTAGTAGAGCTATGGTGAGCATGGTCACCATGTTGGTAATTCGTAGAGCTGGTAAAGCATGATTCTAATAAGTAGAAAGTTTTTGCAGCAAGGGAAAGGTAAGAATCTAATTTTATCACCCTTTAGCAAGTCGATTCATTGACATCTTGCATCAATTGAAAAAGAAGAAAAAAAAGAAGCAAAACACTTAGGTTTCCTTCTTCAAATTCCTGTTAATTTCCTCTGTTATTAATTGCTCTCCTTTTCATCTTAATATTAAGATTTTATATCTAATCTAGTAACGGTAAGGAAGTTTCATTCGAATTATACGCCTTCTACAATTTTGTGAAAAGGATTTAAGGTTGAGTAATAGAGAAGTGATGGGTGAGAAAGAACAAGGGAGAAGATAAAAGTAGGGGTGAGACTAAGTGGTGGCTATAGCACTATGAGGGAAAAGACATTTATAAATTTGCAATATTCATCTCTATTTGGCAAAATTTCATCTCCAAATTGTTTTAGAGACAATTTTGAAAGGAAATAAGTGACAACAATACTTTTTCATTTTTTTAGTGGATCCCAATACTTTTAAGGGGAAAACCACCTCTACTTTTTTAAAGACATCCAAAAGAAGCTTTTCAAACTCTTCCTTCCTATTCATTGCCAATCTATCAGGAAAGAGATGTTCGACCTTAATAGTAATAGATGACTCTTCCACATTATGTTATTCTACTCTAAGCTCTTCATAGAAGTAGGGTTGGATCTATTTCTAACTCATTCTCCTTATCTATTGGCTTCTTTCTTTCAAACTCTTTGAACTCCTACTAAGCTTAATGGTGATAGCCCTAAAATTATCTTTATGATAAGGGGTTGAGCAAGAAGTTTGTTGGATAGTTGAACCATTTATTTGGCTTCTCTAAGAAGGCAATTGTCCTACTTTGCCTCTCTATGTTCTAGATACTAGCTTCAGTGTCCTTTTGTCAAGTTAAAATACACGAACTAAGGGATTTAATTAAGAATATCTTCAAGGAATGTCCCTTGAGATTCAGTTCCAGACGAGATAACATTATGAGAAGAATTGGGAACAAATCCTGGAGGATGATTGTATTGAGGTTGTCTAGACCCTTGATTTCTCCACTAAAAGTTAGGGTAATCTCTCCAGCCTTCATTGTAAGTGGTTGAGGAAGCATTATACCTTCCCTGTGATGGATTAGGAAAACCTCCTACTACACTAACCTATTCACCCTTATAGAAGATAGGACATATATCAGTGGTATGATTATATGCCATGAAACTTTTACATGCCTTAACTTATGCATTCATGATATTATTCTTACAAAAAAAATTTCCCAAAAAAAGTAGTGCGGTTATCTAATTTAGTTTCCAAGTGCATAAGTATCTACCGCACTTACTTTCCTAAGTGTTTTACATAGTTTGCCAAAATTTTGTGTGTTAGAGGCCATGTTCGCAATCAACTCACGAATAGTTTGTGGAAAATTATACAAAAAATCTTTGGCTATACCCTTTAAACTAAATTGAAAAGCACGCAACTTAATAACTTCTTCCTCAACATGTTCAGGTTTCATATTAGATAAAAAAAAAAGAGTTCTTTTCAATGACTATGTAGTACGTCCTCAGGTAACCCATTAAAAGTAGCACCACTCGGATAAAACAAAAATGCAACTTAAATGTATTAGTTATGTAATAAAAAATGATGCACAACAGTCAATTATCCATAGTTAACGGCATTGTTAAAGACTAAGTTTAATCACGTAGGAAAAAACTAGCTTCAGTAGTTCTGCGCACCTTCTTGTACTTGGTGTGCAACATCCTGCGCAAATCTCATGACCGAACTTCTTCATCCTTTTAAGCCATAAAATTAACTATTTGGTTTCAAGTGCCTAAAAACATTGGATGACATAAAATGAGACTAATTTTCAAAGATGTAAGAACGTAATATTTTAACAATTAACACGTAAATTGATATATAATTCCTTTCTATTTAACTTCAAGTAATTTAATTCATTTTATATTTTTCCCTCAGTCCTTCAATTTCATAAATAAATCTAACTTTTTACATTTCAAATCTTTTGAAAAGCCCACACAAGAATTTGGCTTTACATAAAAATCGCAACAAAAATAAGGCTGCCATGCATAAAAAAAATCCTCACAAGAAAAATTATTGATTAGCAAAATATTCCCAATCTCCAATTTATGTTTACCTTTCCATAGGGCAGTTCTTGGCTCAATGGGCCTAAAGGAGTTAACCTCTGGTTAAAATTATAGGAACTTTTCCTATGCCAAAAGCTGAACCAAATGAAATACAGTCCAAAGATTATAATTTAAATACACTATTTTTGGATCATGATCTTCACTATACAATTTTGTTGAGCAGTCATTCTTCCGTTCAACAATCCTAAGTCTATATATATGCTAGCCAAAACTGCTGGCTAAACCAAAATCTAAGGTTAAGCATTCAAAAATTATTGAGAAAAATCAATTCTTGTTCTTCAATTTAAATCCTAAAAACTTGATTTCTTAGAGGAACAGGAAGAAAAGAAATGATAAAGAGAGAAAGAGAGAAGAACGATAACTCCTGAATCATATCTGACTCCTCAGTGTTTTTCACACTACACTATTACATTAACACCCTATTAAGTCTCCAAATAAGCCTTTAAATAAAATAATGAAATTAAGAATAATAATTAAAAGTAAAATTTTTTAGTCTTCTAATATAATTCACAACTTGTTTTATGCTGGCGCGAGGAATTTTTCTTGCCTGCATAAAATTTCCAGAAAGCTTTAAAATTTTTTTAGGCTTGCGTGCCTGCGTAAATTTTGGGTGCCTGCGCAAAGTGTCCAAAACCTTCAAGCTTCTTATGAGGCTTTAACTTCATTTCGTAGAGACTTGCTTGATGACACACAATGCTAAACTTCATAACTTAGGCCTTTTTCTTGTGCTCCTCTATTGATAAATCTATCCCCGAGCATTTCTTGATCAAAGCTTATACAATCTTTGCACTTGTATTCCTTATTATCCACTTAAATAGCCAAAATCCTTCACCCTGCAAAGAAAATAAGGATGAAGAAGTAATCTCATCCATATAAAGGAAAATCAATAAAAAACAACACTTAAGTTCATTAAAATCATAACAAATGACGATCACTTCTATATTATAAACATGACACTTTAATCCCTATCAAACTCCCCCAAGCATAGATCTTTACTTGTCCTCAAGCAAAATAAACTTGAAAATAGCAAGTAGAGTTGTTAAAAGATATGAAAGAAAGATGTAGGCTCTTCAAGCCCATGTTCTCCCATTATTTTCTTCTTTTCCAACCTAATTTTTCCTTCCCCTTAAACCCAATGATGATGGGCCTCAGTCTGGAGTAGGCTTTTGACTGGGTCGAGGGATGCCTGGGCCGGTTCAGGTTGGCCACCCGGGCCGTCCGCTGGGGACCCGCGCTCGCCTCCTCGATTTCTGTGTAGTCTCTCCCTCTCCTCCTCTTGACCGTCTCTTCATTCTCTCCTCTTTCTTTCGAGTTCCTCTAGACTCTGTAGTTTTCTCCTTTCTGCGGCACCACCGCTGCTCCCCTCTCTTTGTACCAGTGTTCTATGATTTTCTGTTATTCGCGGTCTTTTTTGTCACCTTTGATTGCCTGTTGGTGTGCTTAGAGAGTGAGCCGTGAGAAAAAGAGAAGAGAGAGAAATAGAGAAAGAGGGTTACCGGTGATTTTCGTCACGGCTTAGGCCATTTCTGAGGGTAGAACACTCGATCATTCCCTTGCTTACCTTCGGCGCCTCGATGTGGCGTTGTCGCTGCTCGGCGACCGTTTGCATTTCTGGTTACTGTTCAGTTTCACCTCCTCGGTCATCTCTTTGATTTTCCACCACTGGTTTTACCGCGACGGTGGTAAGTGGAACATCTCTTTGCTTATTTGGGTTTTTTTTAATATTAACTGGGTGTTAATTTTGCAGATTGCCTTTAATACATATATTTACTGTTATTGTTCTTCAAGATTGAGTCTTCTGTATTTTTCCTTTTATTCTTCCGCTTATTTGTTGTTTTGTAATAGTAATAAATATTTTGTAACAGTAATAAGTATTTTTTCTTCAACAAGTGATATCAGAGCCTGGTTCCGGCTCATCGGCACCGGCATCCGACAACAACCTTTTGGATATGAGGAGTTTCTCAGATCCGGCCAGTGAAGTTCCTCTTACTCGCTCTATTCTTATAGTTTTATTATTATTGTTTCTGTTGATTTGGCTTGCCATCGGTTTCTGCTCATTGTTTCTTTTGTTCGGCTTGTCGCCGGTTTCTGTTTCTCTTTGTGCGTTTCGGCTTGTAGCTGGCTTTTGTTCTCTGTTTCTGAGTTTAGTTCTATCGGCTTGCCACCGGTTCTACATTTCTGGTTGTTTGTTGTTATGGCTTGCTGCCGATTCTTTCTATTACTGTGATTACTATTATTATCATTTTTGCCTCTATTTTTCCAATTAGTTTGTTATTCCAATTTTTTCTTTCTTTTTCTTCTTCTTCAAAAAAAAAAACCCAAGCCTGGCTTGAATCCATGAGATTTCAAGTATCTGTGTCTTGGCAGTTTTTCTTTCTGATGTCAAAAGTTTTTATATATATATTTTATATATTTTTGTTCCTGTCTTTTTCTGTTGTTTGGTAAATCTGCTTGATTCAGCCTCTTTTTCTCGTTATTCAGGTTGTTTTCTTGTTTTTCTGCTTAGGTGTTTTTTGTGTGTTTTCTATTACACTGTTTTGTTTAAATCAAAACCAAACCTAATCAAACAAGGTAAAATAAACAACACCGTTTTTCTTTGAAAGTTTATCCATGTTTTTTAGGAAAATCTGGATAGTTTTATTCAAAACTTTTTCAAATCTTTCATCTTTCCTAAACTAATGAATTACACCTATTTTCCTTTAAAACATGTCAGTTCCAAACATTGAAACTTATAGGTTTGATGGCAAATTTAATTTTGTAGCGTGGGGGAGGAAAATGAAAGTCGTTTTGGTAATATCTTCATAAAAATGCATGATGGCGTGACTAGAAAACTCACTGAGGTGAGATACATGCCTGACTTACGTCAGAATCTTATCTCCCTTAGTTATTTAGACTCTCTGGGTCTCTTTTTTAAATCCAAAAATGGAATTTTACGTGTTTGCAAAGGAAACCTAGTCATGCTAAAAGGTTTTAAAAAGGAAACTTTATACATCCTTCTTGGTAAAACAGTTTGCAACTCTACTGCTTTGGTTTCAAAATCTGTCCCTGAGAAAACTATGTTGTGGCATCAGAGGATCGGCCACATTAGTGAAAAGGAGCTTTATCATTTACAAAAACAAAAACTTTTATGTGATGACAAAATTGATTCCTTGGATTCTTGTGATCACTGTGTTTTGGGAAAACATCATAAAATCAGTTTTTCAACCAGCACACACAAGTCTTTTGCACTTCTTGATTATGTGCATTGTGATCTGTGGGGGCCTGAGAAAGTTCCGACTTATGGTGGTAATGTTTATTTCTTGTCTATTGTTGATGATTTTTCTAGGAATGTATGTGTTTTCCTTTTATAAACCAAAGACCAAACATTTGAAAAATTTTGTGAATGGAAATGTTTTACCGAAAATTATTATTGAAATAAAGTAAAAACTATCAGGATCGATAATGACCTTGAATTTTGTACCAGAAGTTTTCTGACTTCTGTGCATCGCTTGGCATTTTACACCATAGAACGGTTAGACATAACCCACAACAAAACGGAGTTGCCGAAAGGATGAACCGTACCATTATGGATAAGGTCCAGTGTCTTTTAGTTTCTTCTGACATCCCAAAACCTTTCTGGGGTGAAGCTGTTAGTACAACAGTACACCACATCAATAGATCTCCATCCACAGCTATAAACTTTAGGACTCCTATAGAACTCTTGTGTGGTAAACCTCCTAATCTTTCCAATCTGAGAGTTTTTGGTTGTACAGCCTTTGCTCATTAAAAAGAGGGAAAACTAGATCCAAGGTCTAAAAAGGGGGTGTTAATAGGATATCCCAGTGGGGTAAAGGGTTATAGAGTATGGTTAAAAGGTGAACCAGGGGTGAGGGTTATTATCAGTAGGGATGTCATCTTCAACGAGTTAGAGATGCCTTGTCTTAAGGATAAACCCATCGCTGATAAACCTTCTAGTATTCTCACTCCTAGTAGCATTCCGGTGGAGGTGGAGACCATCTTCGAACCTTCCTTATTTCGCCTCAGGAACTTGAAACCAATCCTGAGTCTTCTGCTCCTTCCAGTAGTACTCCTGTTCCAGAAACTTCTGACCCCTATTGTAGATGGTTCTGATGAGGGAGAGGAAAATCCTGAGCCTCAAACCCAAGCTCTTAGGGATTATCAGCTCGCTAGAGATCGAGTCCGTAGGATACCCAAGAATCATCCTCAGTATGGTTACTCCTACACTGTATCATATGCTTTTGCTGTTGCATCTTATGTGGAGGAAAAAGAACCTTTATTTTTCTGAGGTTTTGAAAACTCTCAATCGCGTTTTATGGTTACGTATGATAGAAGAAGAAATGTTTTCTTTAAACAAAAACAAAACCTGGATTCTTGTTCCAAAACCTTCAAAACAAAAACTTGTTGATTGTAAATGGATCTTCAAAATAAAAGAATATGAGTCTTCTAACGAACCTCCTAGGTTCAAGGCCAGACTTTTTGCAAAAGGTTTTTCACAAGTTGAGGGCATTGATTTTAATGAAATTTTTTCTCCTGTTATTAAATACAAAACAATTAGGATTGTTCTTGCTCTTGTTGCTTTCTATGATCTTAACCTTGAACAACTTGATGTGAAAACTGCCTTTTTACATGGGCATCTTGAAGAAACCATTTATATGCGTCAACCACCTGGTTTTGAGGTAAAGGGTAAGGAACACATGGCGTGTCTTTTGAAAAATTCTATATATGGGCTTAAAAAGTCTCCAAGGCAATGGTACAAGAGGTTTGATTCCTTTATGTCTAAAATTGGTTTTTCAAAAAGCAACTATGATAGTTGTTTTTATTTTCTAGTAATATTGTAGATTCTGCTATTTATTTGTTACTGTATGTGGATGATATGTTAATAGCTTGTTGTCACAAAGCTAAGATCGATGACCTGAAATCCTTGCTGAAATCTGAGTTCGATATGAAGGATCTAGGGGATGCATAAAAAATTCTTGGGATGCGTATTTCAAGAGATAGACCTGATCATTCTCTTTTTCTATCTCAAAAGCCTTTCTTTTAGGAAATTGTACCCAAATTTTCAATGCACGTGTGCAAACCCGTTACAACTCCTCTTGCTAGCCACTTTAAACTTTCCGACAAAACCTGTCCTAAAACTAAAAGTGAAAAGAGAGATATGGCCAATATCCCTACAGAATGGCCATAGGCTTAGTTATGTACTCAATGATAACTACCCGTCCTGACATTGCTTTTTCTATAAGCCTTCTCAGCAGATTTATGCCGAATCCCATAAGAGATCATTGGGCTGGCCTCAAGTGGCTACTACGTTACCTAAATGGAACTGTGGATCGGGGTTTACACTATCATAATTGGTCTGATTTTGAATTAATTGGATTTGTTGACTCTGATTTTGCAGGTTATAGGGATGGTAGAAAATCTACCACTTCCTATTTCTTTACCCTTGCGGGTAATTGCATTTCATGGAAATTCCAACTGCAGTGTGTAGTTGCTTTGTCAACTACTGAGGCTGAATATATCGCGACAACGGAAACAATCAAAGAAGCCATCTGGCTTCAAGGGTTATTAAGTGAATTAAATATTTTACATTCTAAAGTTATTATTTATACAGATAGTCAAAGTTGTTTACATTTGTGTTTAAATCCGGTCTATCATGAACAGACAAAACATATTGATGTCAAATACCACTTTATTAGAGAAAAGGTCTCTAGTGGTATTGTTAACATAGATAAGATTAGTACTGATAATAATCCTGCTGATTTTGGTACGAAAATAGTAACACTGACAAATTTACGTTTTGCATGGACTTTCTTCAGGTGGAAACAATTTGACTCAAAGTGAGTCATTTCAGGGATGGAAAATATTGTTCAAGGTGGAGATTGTAGGCTCTTCAAACCCATGTTCTCCCAATATTTTCTTCTTTTCCAGCCCAATTTTTCCTTCCCCTTAAACCCAATGATAATGGGCCTCAGCCAGGAGTAGGCTTTTGACTAGGTCGAGGGATGCCCGGGCTGGTTCAGATTGGCCACCCGGGCCGTCCGTTGGCAACCCGCGCCCGCCTCCTCGTTTTATTCTGTTGCCTCGATTTTTGTGCAGTCTCTCCCTCTCTTCCTCTTGACCGTCTCTTTATTCACTCCTCTGTCTTTCGAGTTCCTCTAGACTCTCTGGTTTTCTCCTTTCTGCGGCACCGCCGCTGCTCCCCTCTCTCTCTACCGGTGTTCTATGATTTTCTGTTATTTGCCAATCTTCTTTGTCACCTTTGATTATCTGTTGGTGTACTTAGAGAGTGAGCCGTGAGAAAAAGAAAAGAGAGAGAAGTAGAGAAAGAGGGTTACCGGTGACTTCCGTCACGGCTGAGGCCATTTCTGAGGGTAGAACACCCAATCATTCCCTTGCTTACCTTCGGCGCCTCGACGCGGCGTTGCTGCTGCTCAGCGACCGTTTGGATTTCATGTGGCAGTTCGGTTTCAACTCCTCGGTCATCTCTCTAATTTTGTAATAGTAATTAGTATTTTGTAATATTAATTAGAAGTATTTTTTTTCAACAAAAGGTAACCTTCTCAGTTAAAAGTTTCCATGAAAGAATCAATTAGAAGAATTATAAAAGCTTATAACTGAAAATGTACTAGTATCACAAACATACAATCTTACAACAAACCTTCCATAATGATTTAGTGTAACAATATAATAAACCTTCACTAGCTACCTGAACACTCACACTGAAAAGGATAAATTTTTTTTCTCAATTACCCACTCAAGAGTCATGGTCAAATATAAGCTTGCCCATTATCTCATCCCTTCTCCAAATAAAATGACATAAACATAACTATGTCAAGAAACTATTAGTCACATAGGTTGTAATGTATACATCAATTAAAAGTAGGATAAACATTTTGAAATGTAGCTTAAAGAGCCAAAAGAATAATGGAGCAAAGTTTAACAAACTCCAACTACACCATCATCACAAGTAACAAATCCGAATGTCTAAATTAAATGAATACACCACTGTAATATCATATGCAAAATCAACACCAACACCAACCAATGCAAAAACACTAAAAGGAAATTGCACTTTTATAAGAGGAAATGTTGTCATAGAGTTTATAGCCGAAATGCTGCATAAAAGGAGTGAAATTAGGTGGCTTCACACAAACCAACCGACACTTTCATTTGAAAGACGAAAGACCAACCTAAACGTGAGAACCGGCTCGAAGATCAAAGCCCTTTCCCTAAACTGTGTTGACGGCTCCTCTTCTCCCTTGCATTCCTCGGGCATGAAGCCTTCCCTTAGGTTAGGTCAAGAATCTGTCTATGACAAAGAATCGAATCGGCTAATTATTATGACCAGGAAGATTCTTTAATATACAATATTTTTCTTATTTCTTTTTTTTCATTTTTCATTTTTCTTTAATTTTTCCTTTTCTTTTTGCATTTTTTTCAATAAAAGAAAATGACATCATGAAGTAAATAACTACAAAAGTGATATAGTTTTAAGCATATACAAACATCTCCTTAATAATTTTATATTTTCCCTCATTCCTTAAAGTTTATAAATTAGTCTAACTAACTTTATATATTTTAAATCTTCTGAAAAGCCCAAACAAAAATTGGGCTTCACATAAAAACTCGAAAAAAAAATAACGTCCCCACTGTAAAAATTCCTCAAAAGAATTAATGATTAGCCAAACATTCAAATCTCCAATTCCTATTTACCTTTTCCTAGAGCAGTTCTTAGCTCAATAGGACTAAGGGAGTAAACCTCAGGTTGAAATTGTAGGAACCATTCCAATCACTAAAGTTCAACAAAATGAAATGGTGCCCGAAGAGTATAACTTAAATACACTATTTCTTGACCTTGATCTTCACTATCTAATTTAGTGAGATAGTCATTATTCTCTTCAACAAGCTTAAGTGTCTATATATGCTAGCCAATCAATCTATTTTTGTTATTGCAATAAAATATACTTTTAAATTTTCATAATTGAGTGATATTTTTAGTTTTTTGCCTTCAATAAATTTGTAACATTCTACATCCTCTAGCTAAACCATAAAAGTATTTTACTCCATAATTACTTCTTCTAAATAATTGCATTCATTGGAAACCAGTTTAATCTATAGTGATTTAGGCCCTGTTTGATAAAATATTGCAGTCTAAAGTCTAAATTGTTTAAATTCTGAATTATTAATCTTAAATTTCATCACTGAATTTGAATCTGAATGATGAATTAATTAATAAGTGGAAATTATATAAGAAGTGTAATAATTTGAAAAATAATATACATATCCAGATTTCAAACTTCGGAGTTAAAACAAAAAATTTCACTTAAAATTTGCGATTACAACTAAGCACATCATAAACAATTAAGTTATAAAATTTAATCAAATGCACTTAAATGTTAAGCACTTAATAATATATGCTATCAAATGTACATAATTCAATAAGCTCTTAACAAATAAAATTTAGGAGGTCAATTAAATAAACAAATAAAGGTTTAACTCTTTGGTATTCAATGTGATTGTGGGACAAATATCATGACAAGGATTTTTATTTAGGATGACCAACTAGTTTCTTTCTTAGGATGACCAAGCATATATTAGGAATTTTTTTAAAAAAAATAAGAAAATTAAACATTTAAATCATCACTATCCCTTTAGAGACTTTTATAAGAGTGTAGATTTTGGTATTTATTTTAATTAAATTTGTGTATAATTTAAGTTTCATTGGAAAAAATAACTTTAATACTTATTAAATTTTCAAGGTTAAGGTGAAAAAAATGAAATTATATTGACTTACAAAAGTGATGTTTCCGTACAAATGAACACTTTTAAGTTATAATTATTAATCCCCCATAGTAGTACTATTTAATTGTTAGAAATATTTGATTTGATTGATTTATTTTCCTTTTTCTCCTTTTTCTTGCAGATTAATTAAAAAGAAAAGATGCTCATCCTTTGTCATTGGTTGCATTATATAGAAGTGGAAGGAAAAATTTACGGATAATACATATAAATGAAGGATAGAAAGCATAGTCTAGCAATTCACATAATTTGCTAAGCCCTTTAAAGTGCTTAAAGGAGATAACAAGAAATTCATTGCACTGAATTAATGGTATATATTATTATATAAATTGATATATAGTATAGAATATGGTGAAGAGTTGCAAGAATCATATAGGGAAGAGGATATTGTTGTGTACATGATACTTATTTGGGGGACTTGGAATGCTAGAAATTAAATTTATGAGTGATAACTAGTTTCAAACACCAGATGAGGATGTTAATTTTTTCAAAGTAAATTGAAGTTAGGGTAACTGCAATTTAAAACAAAGACCATGGATGAGTTAGCAATTGGGAGCAAAGAGGTGAATTGGAGTATACATGATGATAAGAGATTCTATTCATGTGCCGACGGAGCATTGAAGCCGTAATCATGAGGGAGAATTAAAAATCAACAATTATTAGAATGGAGATTACATTGACTATTCAATATCATTATTTAAATTGAAGTCCTAAATTTAACTTTATTGAACAAATGATTAAGACGGAAAGGTTCTATAATTTGTAATAACAACCATTAATACTAGAATAATTCGAAGCTTTCGTCTTACCATATTATTAATATATTCAGTTGATATTGGAAAATCTATATAAACAACATTTTACTAATCCTACTTTCTCTAAAAAAAGGTCCACGTGCAATGCACATGACCGTTCCTAATAATTGTTAAAACGGAAAATGATAGTGAAAGCTTTCTTCCTCAAAATACTCCAAAAACCATTCGTGAATTCTTAAGAGAATGAATTTCTTCTGGTTGAAAGAAAATTTGTATTTTCAAACCCTCATTCTCAAAGTATTTCAAGAGGGACTCATGGAGAACAAGATAATTAGACTTCATCAATTCAAATTCATACTCATTAATAAAAGAACATCAAAGAAAAAAAAAAAAAAAAGAAAAACAGGATTTACAGAAGTAACAAGGAAGTGCAAGAATGTAATTCCCATATGATCAATAAGTAGGATAAAAACAAACAAGTTATCCGTTCCAATTTATCCTTCATCAAAGATAGAACCAAGTTTCATCAATCATATGCTTCATGTATATTCCGGACGAAGCAATCTAAGAGGAAATTATGAATCTATACCCATCAACAGTTTGACAACTACAAAGAATATTCTAGAAATATGCACTCTCATTGAAATCCTCACAAAAGATTTAATATAATTATGTAAATTGAAATACCAAAACCTCCTCAGATGCAATAATATTAAATTAATAATATTAACAGTTTTAGAAAAATAATACATGATAAATATGTTAGATTAATAATGTTAAATTATTTTTATATCATTTTGATGTTGAAATCAAAATTTAACTTTATGGAACAAATAATTAAGAGGCAAAAGTTCTATAATTTGTAATAACAACTATTAACACTTAAACAATTCAATGTTTTCATCTTACCATCGTATTATATTTAATATTCAATTGATATTGGAAATGTATATAAAAAGGTTTTTCATACCTTTTAATTATTAGAGAATGTTCATTATTTAAAAAAATTAAATTTTACTAATCCTAACTAAGAAGAAAACATCGACATGTAATACACTTGACTGCTCTTAATTATTCTTAAAAAATAATGCCGGCTTTCTTCCTCAAACATAATCTGAAAACCATTTGTGAATTATTTGGAGAATGAATTTCTTCAGTTCGAAGGAAAAGTTGTATTTCAAACTCTCATTCTCAAAGTATTTCAAGATGGACTCATGGATAATAAGATAATTAGACTTCATCACTTCAAATTAATACACATTAGTCCCCAAAAAAAAAAAAAAAGGCGGGGGAGGGGAGAGGGGGTAGGGGAGGGGCTTATAGAAGTAACAAGTGCAAGAACTCCATTCTCATATGACAAATAAGTAGGATAAAAAACAAACCAGTTATCCAATTTCAATTTATCCTTCATCAAAGATAGAACAAAGTTTCAACAATCATATGCTTCAAGTATGTTCCGAATGAAGCAATCTAAGAGGAAATGTTGAATCCCTCATCAACAGTTTGACAAATACCAAGAATCTTCTTCAAATATGGATTCTCAAAGAAATCCATCACAAAAGATTTAAGAAGTGGTTAGCAAAAAATGAGGGCTATCAAGTCCTCTCCCTTTATATTCAATATGCATATCATCAAGCAATGGACAAGAGAAACCATCAACAAACTCGAATAGCACTTATCAACTATGTAATCCAAAGAGTCATGGTTTAATCTCAAAGTAGATTCAATGGAAAACATTGCATCATATGCTCTAGAGACATGGGTAGGAAGATTGCAAAATATGGAACCAATCACAATGGAATTTTTTAACCAGAAGAGTTCATAATGAGGTAAGATATTTAAAAGTGTCTCTATCACAAATGAGAGCGAAAGAAAACCGTGACATCCCCAACTACCTCCTTAGGTTAACTGGGAGGTGAGTAGGAACCTACCCTCGGCAGTTAGTCCATCAAGATAATAGGATTTTTTTAAAGTCAACGAATAAACTAGCTATTACACGAGGTGATTTCTTAGAACAGAAGGACATAATTACATCATAATAAGTTTCCCACTAATAAAAGTAGATAAATCCAAAAATTGTAATTCTATATAAGTCTCATACTTCACTCTAAAAGATAATCTCCTCACGGTTCTTCCTTAAATCCTGTATAGAAATCTTAAATACGTGACCTACGCCTAGAAAATTTCATGTGCTTGTGAGTGTATTTTAAGCTAAAATTTTAAAACCAACTTATAGCTTAAAATAAGCTAAAAGCTACTTATTTTTAAGTAATGAAGAACATGGCAATAGACAATCATAGTAGTGCTAAACACATCATAATATTACCCATCAAACCGTAGTATCGGAAATATTATTGACTTCTATTTAAAGATTAGGAAGCAACTGATTCATTAACATGAGAAGACATAGAAATAAAAAGTAGATGATAGTTTGGTGTATGTAAGACGGGTTGCCTGGCATCAGTAAAATTTCACAAACTCAAAGATGACCTCCAACCTCTATTACTTCCATGACCTCTACCTCTACCTCTACCGTAACTGTATGTTTTAGAATGGGAATTTGAGGAATGAGAATATGAAGGACGGACAAATTATTTGCATTTTTGTTGTTCATGAAAAACAATATGCAACATTCATATCTATATAGCAGGTTATATATCAAGATTTATCGAAGCAAAATTCACAATAAATCATGAATACCTAGAAATTGATTAGAATGCCAGCATAAATATTTAATACTAGAAATTCCCTATATTATTTAATTATAAATTAATATTTTTTTACTTAATAAGTAATTAGTTTTTATTTATTTCGAAGAGCCATTAGAGAAAAATACACTAATATTTACACAAATGGACATAATTTTATACCGCAATAAAGCATAAATTTTTTTTAGAGCTACGGCACACCCTAGCCCCTTTATTTTTCTGCCACCCTTGCATATATGCCCCTTATTAAGCCATTGCTGGACAATGAAAACACAGAGTACACATGTAGCAAATACACATCTCCGTTATCTTTAGATAGACATCACCTAAAAATTCTTATTTTTAAATATTCACCTATTTAAGAATTAAAAAAACCTGTACAAAAAGGTCCACGTGCATGGGGTATGCTTATATGTGTCAAAAAGCACCAAATTGAGTATGGTTTTTCATACAAGCAAAACTTTAAATAATCTATAGGAATAAATTTGTGAAAAAAAAAAAAAAAGGTGTTTGCTATGAATAAAAAATGACTAATTTATATATAGCTTATTTCTGAATCCTCAATGTTCATTTGTAATTCGATACTAGAGTTTGCAAAATATCGAGCTTTTTTTTTTAATTTTATATATATACCAATGACACCTGAAAACTAGACTTTGATCCCATATCTCAAATAAATAACTATTTGAATGCTCTATGTTATAGAATACAAATGAATATGAATAGAATATGTATACCTATATATAACGTTACTAAGAAAAGCAAATAACATAAACAAAATAATCAGAACTAAACATTTATAGTTATGCTTTTGCATGAGTAATTAATTATAAATAATTATAAACAATTTTAGCTTTTGAATTTATTAAAAAAAATTTATTAATATTTTTTTAAACATGAACTTTTTTGTGTGATTATTTTTGTCAAAATAGCGAATATACAGTGGAATCAGAGGTTCCTTCCGCCGAGGACGTAGTCTAAGAGCACGTGAAAATTTTCGTCCGTTGTTAAACGATGTTTTAAGATCCCGAAATTGTAATAAAAAAGAAGAGAGAGACTTCATTTTTCGCGGGTATCGCCACGCGGCTTAAGCCCCCTTGATCGAATTTGGCTTCGCTGTGTGAACTTCTTTAGTAGGGCGGTTTTGAGGTCCTATTCCTCACGTTTACCGTTGTCCCCAGACTTAACTCTTTCAACACTTGTATACTTTCTAAAGAGTCAAGCATGCCCCTGTCCCTGTCTCCAAGTGTGTGATCCACCGATTCGCTGAGTGACTTTTCCTACCGCTGGAGTCGCACTCTCTTAAAGCCCTATCAGGCTTCCCCCTTGTTTGCCGATTGAAATTGAAGAAAGCCTTATATGGTCTCAAACCAACTTAGAGCTTAGGTGATGTCGAGGTTATTGTTGTCATTTTATAAGCAAAATATGGGTAATTTTGCAGCAATAAATAAAAATATGAGGTCTTATAGGGTTAAAAAGGCAGGAGCTGAAGGGGTTAAGTGGGGTAAGTGGCAACATATATTACCTTTCATTTCACATGTAAAATAAAAAAATTACCCTCAACCTCAAAGTATGGTTATGAACAGAAAAACTAAAAAGTATGCATGTCAATTTATAGCTAATTTCTCAATAAATAACATTGTAATGTGTTTGTTTTTGTGGAACGTTATAAAATATTTTAAGGCATCCCCTAATATACTAAGAAGGGCTTAAGGAATGATAAAGGAAAAGTTGTAAATAAGAAGCTACCTCTTAAAGAAAAAATTCAAAGACATTATTCCAAGCCTGGATCTTATCAATTAAATTAAACAATCACAAGTTATATTACAACCGACTAGACTTGTTGATGGAAGAGGGCGGCAGAAGTAGACGTTCGAAGCGAGCGACATGTTACAACTTGACTAAGGAACAAAAGAAAATGGTGTTTGATTGGGTTGAAGAGTTGCAACTATCAGATGGAAATGCATCTAGCTTACCCAGGTGTAATGATTATAGAGAAGTGAAGATGACCGGCATGAAAAGCCATGATTATCTTGTATTTATGAAACAACTTAAGCATATTGCGTTGAAAGAGCTCCTTCTTGCGAAGGTGTGGAGTTCTTTAGCCTAGTTGAATCTCTTCTACCGAATAAAAGGATTTTCAAATGAAAAGAATAAAAGGGTAACTAACAATTAGACTAAAATATTGGAAAAACTCTTTCAATTCAAGCTTTGGAAAGATGTGTTCAACCTAATTCATCCCAAAGCTTTAGAAAAATCATTGAATTATTGGTTGGGTCTCTGCTCGACTATTAGGATCAACACTATCTTCAGGCAGAAATTTATTATTCCTCTAACTGATTAGAGAAGACCTTTTCCTCTCCCTAACTCAATTATGATTGAATTACGCACCAGAGTGAATTAGATTTCTCTATTGACCTAGAAAGAATAGTTATTATATCTAATCAAGTGCCAATTTCTATCATTTAATTAATGCAAACAATCTAATGCAAAGGTAACAATAATGGGTAAAAAATGATAAGACAAACAGTGCAATTAAATAACAATAATATGCAATTCAATAAATTATTCCAAAAATTCCGTAGAAAATAATGTTACGTTCATCTAGGGTTGAATCCCACTCAAATATAATATAAACCTAGCCACTAAATATTATGAATATCATAAAATCCAGTTTAGAATTCATAATAACTAGGAGTTTAGAAGGCTTTGGAGATAGAATTAAAGAATCTATGCTCTGAGATGTCTTGAACTCCTCTCTTGATTTGCCCAAAGTAACCCAAAATTGCTCCGTTCGCAATCTTTAATGTATCTACTAAAACTTGATTTAACTAATTGCCCTCCTGCCACCGTCTGTCAACAACCCTACCAAAGATAATGAAAATAATATTCAGTGTCTTACTAAAAGAATAAAAAAACGGTCGAGGTTGCCAGGTCTATGCACCCTCTATGCAAAAAGTCCTCTAAGTGTTACCTCTGGCCAGGTCTGACTGATTAATGGAAATTGGCGTCACTTCTCTTACTATGTATGTTCCCGTTTCAGTTCATTCTTCTTTCTAACTCATCTGTGACATACCTATAAATAAAGGAGGGAAATAGTGGGTAAATAATCCATTTTAAACATAAAACACTTCGAAAACTGAAATTAAACAATATAAAAACGTATACAACACGGACATGTCAACATTTTAGCTAAAGAAAATCCATTAGAGATGCTATTTCACTGGTTGGGACTATTTCTTCTTTTACGGAGGAGTGCTTAGGTGTTTTATTGAATGAAGTTGTTGATTTTTTTAAGCACTCCCTATTTCACAAGATCCTTCAATATGTTTCCAATGCTTGACTTTTGTACCATGCTTTTATTTTATAAACTTATTTAAGATTCTTAAAATTCTCGTAAGTGAAGAAGGCGTACACATATTTACCCGCAGAAAAAAAATTCGCATTTTGTGATCATTCAACGAAAAAAATTGGGATTTTTTTGTAAAATCTTTGTAACAATGCATTTGTAATATTTTTAATGTAATATTTTCTTAAGAAAATATATCCAATAAATATAAACCTTAACTTTCAAAAGGTAAACAGTAAGAAAAAAAGTATTATGAAAAAATATTACGAGAAATATTGTTGTTAGTGTTATAGATAATCTTGTACTATTTTTTTCATAACATTACTAATGCGGTATTTTATTAGTAATAACTAATCTCAATCTCGAATGCACTTTTTTATTATTTTATGAAATTTCAAAGGGTGAAAAATTATTTTCAGATAGATAGATAATGTAAAAACTATCATATTTTTGCAAGGTAAAGAGAAATATATTTAATAAGAGAAATAATGGGAGAGAGAGTAGCCGAGTGGTAAGAGTTGGAGAAAAAATATTTTGGTAAGCAAGTTGAAATATATATATATATAACACTACAAAAAAGCAGCTTATTGCCGATTGTCAAATCGGTCTGTAGTAGTTATGGACCAATTTTTTATAGTTAGATATTCCGTCAGTAACTTCATTTTTCAAAATTAACAAAATTGTTTTTTAAACTTACCGAGAGATTTTTGGTCAATAATTTATATAACGATAGATTTTCGGTCGGTAATTTTATTTATTTAATTTTTAGAAAATAGTTACCACCAAACTTAGATCAGTAATCGGTCAATAACGATGTATGTTTTAAATTTTTTATTTATAATTTTATTAATCCACATAAAATTCAAAAAATGACAGCAACAACTAATATAATATCTACAAAATAACAAAAGCATCATAACATAATACGTAAGTATCAAATTCAAAACAAAATTACAAGTAAACGTATCACATAAATATAGTACGTGGGTGGAAGAGCCAGAGGAGGAGGGACAACTAGTCGGTGGCTGAGGATTAACTCCGGTGGCATTAGATGTGGCGTCATCTATGGGAAGGAGAGGAGGGAACACTGTTCGTACTGAATCCAGCTAGACACTAATATGAGATGCGAACCCATGCATGAAGCCGGCAAACGTTTCCTATGCCTACTGCATATATCAACACCACTTCTTCACCCTCTCGATGCAATGCTCGTGGACAGCCATAGAAGAGATAGAAGGAACCGATGACGAGTTGTTGCCTCCTTGTTGCTCACCAGTGATAGGTTCAGATTGTGAGCAAAAATTGTAGATTTGACCTATTTTACTGCCACAAATAGCTTTGAACATCAATTGCTCGTCACTCTAAATTGGCGAGCCGGTCTCTAGAAGGAGATGTTCTGCATTTGCCTTTAACTCTTTAAATTTGTCCTATAAGAAAGAGATTACTAGGTTATTGTTAAGCAATTTAACAATAAACCGTAAACTATAACAAAAAACTATTAAATAACGTCAGCTAAAATTCATCGGAACGTGCATCAACCCGCTTCTCTTTTTGCTGATGCAGGCGGACGTACAAGTTAGAATGCTAAAGATCTATTAAATTCAAAAAACGAAAGCGCTCGCGTGAGTAGACCCTAAGTCTTTGCATATAAACGAAGCACTGGACCTCTTGATATCTTTGTGTAGTTATGGCTACTAAGTTGGGTTTAATCCATCAAGCTTTGGCAGAACAAAACATTCCACATTGGTGAGTTGCTCCCTTAATTAGGGTAAATACTTGGTTCTACCGCCCCTTACCTTTTTATTTAGCACAAAATTAAAAAAAATTAAAAAAAAATTATTTTATTAAAAGTAAATTTATATCTTGTATAATTGACTAGTAACGAAAGAAAGAATTTAAGAACTATTTACTCACTGTTAAAAAACAAAAATATTTTGAATAAGTGATGACGTTCTTTCTTTTTTTTTTTTTTTTAGAATAAATGTTCAAATTTTAATTTCTTAAAAAATTCTAAATTTTTGGATCATATATTCCTAATATTATTTTGCCCCTTTTAAAACAATTTTCCAACTAACATTTTTTAGATATCCTCTATAAATAAGAGAAAACAAATTATCTTTTTTGGGCTAAATAAAAGGCCCAAGTTCTCCCAATAGGGAAAATTGTCCAAATTCTTTTTCTTCTTTACTTTTCCTTGCCTCAGCCACAGTGTCCCACCAGTATCTTATTTTTCTGTTATTATTGTTTTCCTTTTATCCTTCTTTTTCTCCATTTCCCTTGATCCTTAGAGTGAACTCATATATATATATATTTTACTTCTTATCCCTTCTTCCTCATAGACTCCTCTTGTTTTCCTATTGCCCTAATCCCCTTCGTTCTCGCATTCTCCTTCCTTCATATACCATATGATAAGAGGTTCTATTCGTGTGTAAATGGAACATTCAAGCCACAATGCTAACAATGATATAACTGCTGAATGGTGCCTAATTTTAGTGGAGGAACTGAAAGTGCACAAGCTAATATGGAAGAGGCTGGAGCTGAAATAGTTCCTTAACATTCAAATACAATGCAAAATTAATAGAATGGGAGGATGATCTCTCACCTTTAGCTCATATAATTGACTCTCTAAATATAGAAGGAGATAAACTAGGAGATGGTATTCTTCAATTTAAGGGTATAAAATGATCTAATGATGAGGAAAAAAAAAATCGACAATTATTGGAATGGGCAATACATTGACTATTCAATATAATTATGTAAATTGAAACACCAAAACCTCCTGAGATGCAATAATATTAAATTAATAATATTAACAGTTTTAGAAAAATAATACATTATAAATATGTTACATTAGTAATGTTAAATTTTTTGGTATCATTTTGATAATCCACTAAAAATTTAACTTTATTGAACAAATAATTAAGAGGCAAAAGTTCTATAATTTTTAATACCGACGATTAATGCTCAAACAATTCAAAGTTTTCATCTTACAATCGTTTTAATTTTTATATTCAATTTATATTAGAAAGTTTATATAAACAAGTTTTTTATACCTTTTAATTATTATAGGATGGTCATTATTTTTTTAAAAAAATTTACTAATCCTAAATAAGAAAAAACATCCACGTGAAGTATACTTGATGGTTCTCAGTCATTCTTAAACACAATGCAAGCTTTCTCCAAAAACCATTCGTGAATTCTTTGGAGAATGAATTTCTTCTGTTTGAAAGAGAAGTTGTATTTTTTAAAACTCGCATTCTTAAAGTATTTCAAGATGGACTCATGGATAATAAGATACTTAGACTTCACCAATTGAAATTCATACACATCAATCCACGAACTTCAAAAAAAGAAAAAAGAAAAATAGTGTGTATAGAAGTAACAAGGAAGTGCAAGAATGCCATTCTCATATGACCAATAAGTATGTAAAAAACAAAAAAGTTATCCAATTCCAATTTATCTTTCATCAAAGATAGAACCAAATTTCAACAATCGTATGCTTCAAGTGTTTTCCAAATGAAGCAATCTAAGAGGAAATGTTGAATCTAGACCCATCAACAGTTTGACAAATACCAAGAATCTTCTTCAAATATGCATTCTCATGGAAATCCATCACAAACGACTTAAGGAGTGGTTTTAGAAAAAAATGAGGGCTATCAAGTTCTTTCTCTTCATATTCAATATGCATATCATCAAGCAATGGACAAGAGAAACCATCAACAGAATTTGAATAGCAATTATAACCTATCTAATCCAAAGAGTAATGATTTAATCTCAAAGTATATTTCATGGAAAACATCCGAGCACTATGACATGGGTAGGAAGACTCCAAAATATGGAACCAATTACAATGAAATTTTTTCCTGCATTTGGTTCATAACAAGTTAACAAATTGAAAAGTGTGTCTATCATGAAGGAGAGCCAAAGAAAATTATGACATCCCCAACTACCTCTTTATGTTCCACTGGGAGGTGAGTAGGAACCTACCTCTTGACAGTTAGTCCATTAAGATAATAGGATTTTGAGGTCTACGAATAAACTCGCTATTACACAATGTCCATTGAAATTTCGTACTTCTCTCTAAAAGATTATCTCCTCACGTCGAAATGATAAATGTGTGAGCTAGGCCCAATAAATTCCATGTGCCTGTGAGTGTATTTTAAGATAAAAGCCTAAAAACAAAATATCATTCAAAATAAGTTAAAAACTGCTTATTTTAAGTAATGAAGAACATGGCAAATAAAGAATCATAGTAGTGCTCAACATATCATAATATTAAACACATCAAATCGTAGTATGAGGAATATTAACAACATTTATTTAAAGATCAGGAAGCAACTTATTTGTTAACATGAGAAGACATCAAAATAAAAACTAGATGATAATTTGCTGTAGGTAAGAATGGCTTCCTAGCATCAGTATAATTTCACAAATTCGAAGATGACCTCTAACCCCTAGTACTTCCATGAACTCTACCTCTACACTAAATGTATGTATTTGAATGGAAATTTCAGGAATGAGAATATGTAGGTTGGACAAATTTATCTGCTTTGTTGTTTTTCATGAAAAAGAATATGCAAGATTCCTATCTTTTTTAGCAGGTTAGATATCGAGATTTACCGAAGCAAAATTCACAACAAATCACGAATATCTAGAAATAGATGAGAATACCATCATAAATATTTAATATTACAAAGTTCATGTATTATTTAATTATAAGTTAATTTTTTGTACTCAATAACTAACTAGTTTTTACTTATTTTGGAGAGTCATGATAAAAAATACATTAATATTTACACAAATGAACTTAATTTTGTGCCATAATAAAGCATAATTTTTTTCAGTAGTTATGGCGCTCCCTAGCTCCTTTATTGATCTTGCACTATACCTCCATAAATTAAACTGCTGCCATCCCTTTATTCGTAATTAGAAGCTTTTTTCAAAACATTTATTGTACCCATAAACTACTTATATTGATGCACTTACGACAAACTACACTAAATGGGGTAAAGTTTTTCAATATATTTTAGGTATAACCCTAGATATATGTCCCATATAAAGCAATTACTAGACAACTAAAACGAAGAGTACATATGCCCCAAATACACATCTCCATTATCTTCTAATCTACATCTCCTAAAATTTTTCTTTTGAAATATTCACCTCTTTAAGAATAAAAATACCTTTACAAAAGGGTCCACGTGCATGGTGTGTGACTAAAATGCGTCATAAAGCACCAAATTGAGTATAGTTTTTCATACAAGGAAAATTTTAAATAATCTATCGGTATAAATGTGTGAAAAAAAAGTTTTTTGCTATGAATAAAAAAATACTAGTTTATATACAGGTCATTTCTCATTCGCCAATGTTCAATTGTAATTCAATATTATAGTTTACGAAATGTAGAGCCTTTTTTTATGATATATATATACCAATGATACCTTGGAAACAAGACTCTGATCCCATATCTCAAATGAATTAAATATTTGAGTGCTCTATGTTATAGAAGAGAAATGAATATGAATAGAATCTATATACCCTATATATAACGTAACTAAGAAAAGCAAACAACATGTACAAAATAATCAGAGCTAAATCTTTATAGTTATTCTTCCGTATGAGAAATTAGTTATAAATACCTATGAACAATTTTAGCTTTTCGATTTATAAAAAAGAATTTTATTAATATTTTTCGAACCCAAAATAGCAAATAAATGATGGAATCTGACTTGGAGCTCAAGTGATGTCGGAGTTGAGGTTAATGTTGTCATTTGTTTAAGCGAAATATGGGTAATTTTTCATCATTAAGTAAAAAGATGCGGTCTTATAGAGTTGAAAAGGTAGGAGCTAAGGGGGTTAAGCGAGGTAAGTGGCAACATATATTACCTATCATTTCAGGTGCAAAATGAAAAAAAAAAGTACCCTCAACGTGAAAGTATGGTTATAAGGGGAAAAGCTAAAAAATATGCATGTCTGTTTATAGCTAATTTCTCAATAAATAACATAGTAATGTGCTTGTTTTCATGAAATGTTGTAAAATATTTTTGGGCATCCCCCAATACAGTAAGAAGGCCTTAAAGAATGCTAAAGGCAAAGTTATAAATCGGAAATAATCATAGCATTGATGAAAATGAATTTCAAAAACAAATATTTAATAGTTATTCGGGAGAAATAATTAAATGATTGCATATATCTATCATAGATTTTAGGAAGATCTTGATCATATCATAATTGAAGCGCTACATGATGTGGATTATACAACTTTTCAAAATCTATACCAATAAGAGCACACGCTCTCAAGCATTGAGCAAAATATTCTAATTCTTCGTTGGAATATTTGCCGATAGAATCGTGTTTCTTTTTCATTGTAAAATTTTGGAAAGAAACAATTATTTATGTTTAAGCAATAAAGTCACCATAGAAAATCCTCACAAGAAGAATTAATGATTGGCCTAACATTCCCAATCTCAAATTCTTGTCTACTATTCCATAGTGCAACCCTTGGCTTCGTAGGCCTACGGGAGTAGACCTCTAGTTAAAATGGTAGGAACCTTTCCTATGCCCATAATTGAACAAATTAAACGGAGCCCGTACTATATAAGTTAAATACAATACTTCATGGCCTTGATCTTCAAAGTCCATGTTTGTTGAGGCAAGCATTATTCCATTCAACAAGCATAAGTCTCTATATATGCTAGCTAAAATCATCAAACCGAGCACGATGTTTGTCCCTTTAGCAAGGTGTATTGCAATGGTAATAATATACTTATCAATTTTTATAATTTCATCCACTGAAAAAACAAACATTGAAAGCCAAGACACAAGAAAAGCTTCATGCTCAAATTGGCATCCAGGTTTCTTGAACGAGTCTATCCACTTGATATGAGTACTCTTTAGCTTTCTTTTTCTCAAACTTGTTTGATTTCTTTTTTCAAAATTTCCTAATTTTGATTGAATCTTTTCCATCAAGGGTTAACATAAAAGAATTGCCTATCAGAGAGAACCCTCCAAGAATCATCGCATCTTCTAATGTGATAGATGCTTCACCAGAAGGGAAAACAAAAGTATTAGTTTCAACATAACATCTTTCTGCGAACCTAAAAATTAGGTAATGGTTTCTTAGAAACTCATACTTGGAGCACAAAATTCGCTTGAAGAATTCCAACTTTCCTCCATAACAAATGGTATGTTGGGAACATTTAATCAACCCATTCATTCCACTCTTGTAACTGATGTTGCAACCCATTGAAGACAAATCTATTGACCACTTTTATTTGGGGGAAAGGATAGACAGTTTCAAGCTTGAATCTTTAAGTGAAGCCACAATTGGTTTCAAGAAATGGGCATTCCTTCTGGAAGTAGGTCTGCCAGCATGTAAAAATAAAACCATCAACTCCTCCCTTTCCTCAATAATTGAGTAATGTATTAAGGAGGGAAAAAATACATGTACTTAGATTTTTTCCGAATATAGTTGTGGAATCCACGAATATAAAGAGTATCTTATATATAATACAATTAATTTTAATTTTAAAGACCTATTTTTATTGTTTATCATGAAATTAAATTTAAGAATCATCTCAAACAAGAGAGAAGATTTTAGTTCGAAAATAGTGGAGATTTGTTTTTTTTTTAATTGTTGATTGAGACAAGTGGAGATTTCTTTTTAGGGCTTCGTAGAAAGTAAATTATTTCCAAGAGAGTATGCAAAGTTAAAAAAAAGAAACCAATTTTGTTTTTAACTTCAATCCAAATACACTATTTCTTGTATTAAGAAAATGTTACAATGATTAAATATTAACTAATGAAGACCATGTTACATTGTAAAGGTGGTATTTGATAGCCACCTAAATTAGAAAAATATAGTTGCTAGATTTAATTTAATTGATTTTTATTTATCTTTTTTGATCGAAAATATGGGACACAAAGCGAAAAATAAATAAATTTCTTTTAATAGATTAAAATTTTAAAGTATTTCTTTTTGTTCTGCATCTTATCTAAGAAATTTAAAATTTAACAAAAAAATTGAAATTCAATCCAAGTCTATACTAACAGGACCAATAGATCCTTTCCTTTGTTCTCTTGAAAGCAACTCATATGTTCGAAATGATATTGAAAATTTGAAGTAAATGATTTATACCAACCCATTTTTAGAAACATCAAGTTCTTATCAGCTTTTGATTAAATTTGATTAAAAAATTAGGGGATCGACGACTTACGACTTCAAGACTATTTTGCAAATGAAACATGACATAAGGAAAAAATGACAGAAAAAAAAGAAAAAGCCATTCACCTATTGATATAAACATAAAAAATAAATGAATAAATAAAGAGGAAGATTAAAGGAATAGGAGATAATAATACCTGGAGATACCATGGACACTAGATTCGATCTTGACTTTTTTTAAAAGGCCGATGAATAAATCTATTTAGAGTGATTTACGAGTAGGCAAGGGATAATCTCTCCTTCTAGGGTTCACCATCTAATAGGGAGACCTTACTCACCGGAAAGAGATGAAACATGACTACTTGTGTTTTGAGTTTTAGTCTTAGTTTAAAATTTTTTAAAGGGTTTGTTTAGGGGTAAAAACTTTGAGGAAAATAGGAGGAGATGTAAATCATGATGTAAATATCCTATTTACCTTATTTGGTTTCAATGTATGAGAGAATGTGATGCGAATCTGGATGGGAACTCTCCCTATCCACTATAGTAAACTAGCCCTTCCAAAAATAAACAAATTCAGACATAAATAATGTTAAAAAGACCACATGACTCTCTTACAAATTAGTTAAATTTATTAAAATTTATCCTAAATCAAACTCCGGTACAATATATATAGCATTCCAAGTTTTGCATAATGGATATAATAGTAATCTATTTGTTTTCCACTTTCACCCTAATCGAACAAAGGGATGTAAACGTTATTTACTTTCTTTCCAACCATAAACAACTTTTAAATAATTGATTACACTTCCCCAAATGAAAGTAAGGGTGCCATTCCACATCCCCTTACCCTATCTGTCTCCCTCTACGAACTAAACTATATTGCTTAAACTATGGTTTTGATTAGAAGCCTAACAAAGTGTTATGCTAGCAATTATGTACAAGAATAAATGTGTTGTACATTAACTTTTAACTACATAAATAATTTGGTACCATGAATGAGTCCTACAAATATTACAATATTGAAAGAAAAATAAATACATACAACCTACAATAATCAGGAAATAATTTACTATGTTAATATGCTTTCATATTTAGTAAAATAAAGAAGGCCTACTTCCTCATTCCTTATGGAACCTTTCAATTTTAATTTCTAGATGAGTGGACATTCATTTTCAAAGTAGAACTGACCTAGTCACTGTAATGGCAATTTTTTGAACAAAAATATTTATTTCTATATAATTTGTATTTCTTAAATGGAAATTTCCAATGATAATTATGTATAAAAAGAAAAGGAAATTGATAAATTCAAGGCTTTTTTTAAATCTAGAACAAATTTCTTTTAATCTCAATATAACCCTTAGTAAATATTAATTATTTTTCATCCTTAGTTATTAGCTTTACAAAAGATAACGTTGAAAGATATCTTACTTTCAATGACAAAGATTTATTACTTGAAATAATAAAAGAAGAAGAAGAAGAAGAAGATGTATTTTCAATATGATAGTTTTTTTTTTGGGTAATATCTTTACATAAGAGGGATAAGTACTGCAAATTATACCTTGAACCCGAGTGCAACTTCCAAGGTTCACTCCGGGTGTTGAAAAGGCTCCGTCCCACTTAAATTACAAATTACTGCTTATCTTCAGTCACATGTCTGCCACCCTCTTCTTTAGCATTGTCTCACTCCTCTCCTTTTTTTTTTTATCGTTCTTTATCTTCTACCCGATAGAATTCCTTAGAAATCCCTATTGAAACCACCACAGTCTTCATCTTTTTATTGTTTTCTGGGTGAACGACGACGGTATTTCATCTTGTTATTTTGTTGATTCTTAATCTATGGAGGAATATTGAAAAATTATTATTATTTTTATCATTTATTGAATAAGTAGTTGTATAAAAGAACACAAAATAAATTACACAGATGGATAAAAGACACAACCTCTGTATCCATGGTAATAGAAATAAAACCAACCTTCAGAATCTCTTACTGGGTACAAAAGATAAAATAAACAAAAAACTTACATCCAATCTTCTTCTGGCATCTATAAAACAAGCTCTGCATACTACGAGTATGTCAAAAATAGTCTCCAGCTCATGCGTAAACAGAAATCCAAAAGACTCTGGGGCACATTAGTTTTCTTGAGGATTCCCTAGGATAGAGATTAAAAAAAGTAAAAATTAACGGACCTAGATTGAATTGGGTGTTAAGAAATCTGCTTCAAGAAGAAGACTAGAACTAGGATATAAAATGATCAAGGAAAAACACACATGTAGAATGTAGATCAAGCAAAAAGATCAGGAAACAAAGAACTAATATGGTTTTTTGATGCATGAAAACTAGAAAATAATGCAAATAGAGATAGAAGGCATTCCCTGACAAAGGTTAAAACTGCGGCCGTAGCTGGAGTCCAGCCTTGGCCGAAGAAGACAACAACAAGAATAAGAGGGCACTTGAGCAAAGTTCAAAAAGTGAAGAGGGTAATAAGAGGAAAGAAGATATGACTTTGTCATACACGGAAAAATGTTTATATGGGATTCCTCTAGATTGCTTTTTAGGTTTTTTAAGAGGTAGGAAAAAATAAATACAAATTTTATTTCAAGAAATTAATGTCACATTTAGTTTACATTAATGACATTGAGCAGTTTCAGAAATTACTTTGTAGCTTTTCGAAAATATATATTTTAAATCATATGAAACTAAAAACAGTGGTAATATGTATGTAAAAACTGCATAAAAATAGCTTAAAATATGCTAAAGGATAAACAAAAATGATACCCTGTAGTTTTGGAAATTGTAAAAAAGTACATGATCTTTGAAAAATGGCAATAATTGAGTGACGAAATTGTATCCATGAACAGATCAATTGCCTGAAAATTTTAAATGCCTTGTTTACCCCTACGACTAGAAATAAAAAATCAATATATTAAACAACACCTTATATATAAATCTTAGAACAAAAGAAGAAAACCAAAATGTCATTTCCCTCCCCTGAACCATCAACGTCCTTGGCCCGCCCCATTTATGTACAATAACTACTGGCTCATGCTTTCTCTTCTCTTCTCCTTTCTTCACCTAACCATCTCCGTAGAACGAATATCCAGTAACACATTAGTATTTTGAACTGATGGCTAAGCAAAAACCCTAAAATCAACAACTGTAATTCCCATTTTTCCAAATCCGCATATCCTTGTAGAGCTGGAAGAGCATGATTCTAATAAGTAGAAAATTTTCGTAGCTAGGAAAAGGTAAAAATCTAATTATATCGCCCTTTAGCAAGTTACTTCATCCACATCATGTATCAATTGAAAAGGAGAAAAAAAAGAATCAAACTACTCAGTTTTCTATCTTCAAATTCATGTTACTTTCCTCTTTTATCCAATGCTCTACTTTTCCTCTTATTATTAAGATTGTATATCTGATCAAGTAACGGTAAGGAAGTTTCATTTGAATTATAAGCCTTCCCCAATTTTGGGAAAAGGATTTAAGGATGAGTAATAAAGAACTAATGGGTGAGAAAGAAGGAGGGAGAAGAGAGAAGTAGTGGTGAGACTAAGTGGTGGCTATAGCAGTACAGGGAAAAAAAGATTTATAGACTGGCAAAATTCGTCTCTATTTTGAAAATTTTGGAGAAAATTCATCTCTAAACTATTTTAGAGAAAATTTGGAGATGAAATGAGTGAAAAAAATACTTTTTCATTTTTTTTAGTGGATCCCAAAACTTTTAAGGGGATATTCACTTCTACCTTCTTAAAGATGTCCAAAACATTTTCGAACTCCACCTTCCTATTCATTTCAAATCTACTAGGAAAGAGATGTTTGGCCTTAATAGGAATGGATAACTCTTCTACTTTAGGTTTTTCCACTATAAGCTCTTCACTAGAAGTAGGGTTGGATGTACTTCTAACTCATTCTCGTTATCTATTGGCTTCTTCCTTTGAAACTCTTTGAACTCCTATTCAGCCTAATGGTAAAAGCACTAACATTCCCTTTAGGATAAGGGGTTGAGTAGGGAGTTTGTTTGAGAGTAGAGCTATTATTTTGCTTATCTAAGAAGCCAATTGCGCTACTTTCCTTCTCTGTGTTCTTGATTCTAGCTTTAGTGTCTTTTTGGAAGGCTAAAGTACACGAAGCACAAGATTTAGTTAAGAATATCTTCGTGAGACGTCCTTTGAGATTAAGTTTGAGGAGGGATAACATTACTAGAAGAATTGGGAACTAATTCTAGAGGACAATTATATTAATGCTGTCTAGACCTTTTATTTCTCTACTGAAAGTTAGGATAATCTCTCCAGCCTTCATTGTAAGTGCTTGAGGAAGGATTATACCTTCCTTGTGATAGATAAGGAAAACCTCCTACAGTAACCCATTCACCCTTAGAGAAGATAGGACATGTATCCGTGGTATGATTATATGCCATGAAGGTTTACATGCCTTAACTTTTGCATTCATGTTATTATTCTGATAAAATAATTTCCCAACAAAGTTAGTGAGGTTGTCTAATTTCATTGTCAAGTGCATATGTACCTACCGCTCTAACTTTCCTAGGTGTTTTACTTAGGTTGTCGAAATGTTGTGTGTTAGATGCCATTGCAACCAATCTTTAGTTATACCCTGTAAACTAAATTGAAAAGCACGCAACTTAATAACGTCTTCCTCAACATCTTCAGGTTTCATATTAGAAAAAAACACATGAAGTTCTTTTCAATGACTATGTAGTACCTCCTCTAATAATCCAGGAAAAGTAGGCACAAATTGGATAAAACAAAAAAGTAACTTAAATGTATTAGTTATTTCATGAAAAATGATGCACAAAGGTCGATTATCCCTAGTTACTTAAAGGTATTGTTAAAGACTAAGTTTACTCACGTGCATCTTTCGCATCACGTAGAAAAAAACTAGCATCAATAGTTATGTGCACCTTCTTGCACATGGTGTGCAACATCCTACTCAAATCTCATATCTGAACTTCTTCATCTTTTGAGCCATAAAATTAACTATTTGGCTCTAAGCACCTAAAAACATCGGATAACATAAAATGAGAAGATTTATACTAATATAACAAAAAATGCGTTAAAAGACTGATTATAAAAAGGGTAAGAAGGTAATATTTTAATACTTAACACGTAAATTGATATATAATTCCTTTCTATTTAACTTCAAGTAATTTAATTAATTTTAAATATTTCCCTCTGTCCTTCAATTTAATAAATAAGTCTAACTAACTTTTTACATTTCAAATCTTCTAAAAAGCCCACACAAAAATTAGGCTTCACATAAAAATCGCGACAAAAATAAGCCGCTATACATAAAAATCCCTCACAAGAAGAATTATTGGTTAGCCAAATATTCCCAATCTCCAGTTTATTTTTACCTTTCCATAGGGCAGTTCCTGGCTTAATGGACCTAAGGAAGTTAACCTCTGGTTAAAATTGTAGGAACTTTTCCTATGCCAAAAGTTGAACCAAATAAAATGGAGCCCATAGTGTATAACTTAAATACAATGTTTCTAGACCTTAATCTTCACTATCAAAGTTTGTTGAGGTACTTTATTCCGTTGAACAATCTTAAGTCTCTATATGTGCTAGCCAAAATGCCTGGCTAAATCGAAATCTGAGGTCGAGCATAAAAATTGTTGGGAAAAACAATTCTTGTTCTTCAATTGAAATCCTGAAACTTGAGTTCTTAGAAGAACAGGGAGAAAAGAAACGATAAACAGAGAAGAACGATAGCTCCTTAATCATCTCTGACTCCTCAATGTTTTTCACCCTATATTATTACATTAATACCCTATTAAGTTTCCTAATCTGCATTTAAAATAAAGCAATAAAATAAAGAATAATAATAATTAAAATTCAAACTTTCAAGTCTTCTAATATAGTTCACTACCTGTTTTACACAGGCGTGAAGAATTTTGTGTGCTTGCGTAAAATTTCAACAAACCTTGTGTGGCGCATAAATTTTTGTTACAGGTGCAAAGTATCCAAAACCTTCAAGCTTCTTATGTGGCTTCAGCTCAATTGTTAAGAGACTTACTTGATGACACAATGCAAAATTTCATAACTTAGGCCTTTTTCTTGAGCTCCTCTATTGATAAATTATCCCTGAGCATTCCTCAATCAAATTTTATACTATTCTTTGCAATTGTATTCCTTATCATCCACTTAAATAGCAAAAATCCTTCACCTCGCAAAACAAATAAGGCTGATGAAGTAATCTAATTTATATAAAGGAAAATAAAAAATAAAAAAAACATAAGTTCATTAAAATCATGACAAATAACGATAACTTCTATACTATAAACATGACACTTTAATCAATATGAAACTACCTGAAGCTAAGATCTTTACTTGTCCTCAAGCAAAATAAACTTCAAAATATCAAGTAGAGTTGTAAAAAGATATGAAAGAAAGATCACCCTCTCAATTAAAAGTTTCTACGAAAGAATCTGTATGCTTTTGGGCCTTAGTCTTCCAAATATTTTCCCATTTTCCAGCCCATTTTATTCTTTCCCTATAATGTTACTATTGGGCCACAACAAAAAGATAAGGTTTTTGAATTGGTCAGAGATGCTGAGCTGGGTCTGGCCAACCCAGGCTTGCCTGTTGTGACTTGACCTAGTTCTACCCTCTCCTCTCCTCCATTTTCACACCACAGTCGACTCTCTATTTTCTTTTCTTCTCTTCCTTTGCTGCTAATTGTGTCTCGGTCCCTTCTTCTTCCTTTCTCGGCTTGCGGCTTGCTGTGTCCACTGCCTCTCCGCCTCTTCGGCCTCTGAGCCGCTGCCTCGGTCATACAGATCGCCGGCATCTTGCGATCTCTACTTGATTGCTATTCTTTACTTGAGGGGAAATAGAAAGGGCGTTTAGAGAGAGAGATAGATAGTGGGGGAACCGGTGACAGTTTTCATATTATTATGGCCTTAGACTGAGGGAACTCGTTTTTACCGATATTACCATTTTTATCTCTGGCGCCTCGACGTGGCTCACTGCTCCTTGGTGCTGCTCGGCACCATTGCTGTCTCGGCTCGGTCTTTTCGTTGGCGGTACTGACACCGCGGTGACAGGTAAGGGGTATTTTTTTGTCATTTTCTTTTACCCATTTTTGGTCGGTTTGTGGTAGTTGTTTTGGTCTTACCTTTCGGCTTGAACCGATTGTTCAGGAGGAAGAAAGAGGAACTTTTTTGTAAAAAGATAGGACTGTGTTTATTTTCGCTGTTAATTCTTTGATTATTTGTAATAGTAAATAGATATTGTAATAGTAATTAGTTTCCAACAAGTGGTATCAGAGCCATTGTTATCTTGTCGACACCTGCAACCTCGAAAAAATCTAGATGTGTGGGAACTGTTTAGTTCCTCAGAACTGGCCAGTGAAATATTGCTAAACTTCTCCCATTTTTTTTCCCGATTATTATTGCTTTACTGTTTTTGTTTTTTTTTTCTGCTTCGGCTTACCGCCGGTTGTTTTATGTTTTTGTTGTCTCGGCTTGCCGCCGGTCTGTGATTGCTATTACTGTCTTGCTTCCAAATTACATTACAGTTCAATCTCTATTTACTATTACTGTTTTTCTATGAACCGTGTTACGGTTCTGTTGTTGCTTGATCTACTATTACCGATTCTTTCTGGTTTCTTGCTGTAGTTTTTTCTTTATTTTTTTTTCATTTTTTAAACATACACAAAACCTAAGCCTAGCCTGAATCCGTGAGATTTCAAGTATCTGTGTCTTGGTGTGTTTTTCCATTTTTCAAACATTTATTTATTCTTTCTGCTTGTTTTTTTCTGCTCTTTCTGTGGTATAGTACTTTCTGCTATTTTTCGCTTTTTTCAGTTATATACATTGTTGCTGTTTGCTTGACAAGTTTACTTGGGTTTCGTGCCCCACATGTTATTACGCCATTTTTTCAAAAACAAAAACAAAATAAAACAAACAAGCAAACAATTTCAAGCGCCGTTTTTCCTTAATGTATGTTTTTTTTACGAAAAAAATCCGGGCATTTTATTTTTCATAACTTTTCAAAATCTTTCATTTTTCTAGCCACTTAATTACACTTATTTGCCTTTAAAACACATCAGTTTAAAAAAATGAAACTGATAAGTTTGATGGCAAATTTGACTTTGTAATGTGGCGAAGGAAAATAAAAGCAGTTTTGGCACAAAATAAAAATTGCACCCGCTATTTGTAGCCCCAAAGAGTATCCGAAATCTTGGAGGGGTGAAGTTCTTACGGAAAAACTAGGTGATGCGCACAGTTGCCTCACCTTGCATTTAAACGACAATGTTTTACGAGAAATTGACGAAAAAGACAATGCTTTTGGAATTTGGACTAAACTAGAAAAACTATATTTGGGGAATTCACTTTAAAATAAAATTTATTTAAAAGAGAAGCTTTTCAGATTTTAAAATAAGCGGGTCAAAAGAATTTTAGAAAATATGGATGGTTTAAATAAAATCGTTTTGGAACTTCAAAATGTTGGAGAGAAAATCTCTGATGAACATATTGCAGTTATTTTATTAAATGTCTTACTCGATTCTTTCAATGATGTAAAATTTTCCATTAAATAGGGCATAGATGGTTTATGTCTTTCCGATGTTAAAAACGCTTTGAAATCAAAAGATTTGGATTTAAAGAAAGAAAATAAATCACACGGGGAAAACCTTTATGTATGAAGGAGAGTTGACCGGAGGGAACCTCCTAGTCACTAACCTAAAAGTAAATGGCGACCCAAATCTCGAGAAAAAACAAAGTGAAATGTTTTTACTGTGGTAAGGAGGGTCATATGAAAAACAAGTGTTTTAAAAGGATTAAAGATGAAAAACAACGTAAACATGATAAAGGGAGTAATAAAATCTACAAAACCCACGATTTTGATTCAGATGATAATTCTATGTTTTCAGAGGTTTTGTGTGCTTCCCTTTCCCCTTCTTTTTCTAAAGTTGTTGATCATTGGGCTCTTGATTCTAGTTGTACATTTCACATGACACCCAACAAACACTGGTTTTCAGATATCAAACCCTTAAATCAAGGAAAGGTTTACATGGGAAACAATAAAGTTTGTCATGTTAAAGGCATTGGAAATATTTTCATTAAAATGCATGATGGTATAACTAGGAAACTCATTGAGGTGAGATACGTGCCCGACCTTCATTGGATTCTTATCTCTCTTGGTTATTTGAATTCTCTTGATCTTTCTTTTAAATCCAAAAATGTTATTTTAGGTATTGACAAAGGAAACCTAGTCATGCTAAAAGGTTTTAAAAGAGATAGTTTATAAATCCTTATTAGTAAAACAGTTTGTAACTCCACTGCATTGATTTTGAAAATAGTTCCCGAAAAAACTATGTTGTGGCATCGTTGGATTGGCTACATTCATTAAAAGGGATTTTATTATTTACAAAAACAAAATCTTTTATGTGGTGACAAAATTGATTCCGTAGATTTTTGTGACCACTGCATTTTGGGAAAACAACACAAAATCAGTTTTTCAACTAGCACACAGAAGTCTTCTGCTATACTTGATTATGTGCATTGTGATCTATGGGGACCTGAAAAGGTTCCAACTTATGGTGGTAATGTTTGATTCTTGTCTATCGTTGATGATTTTTCAATGCGTGTTTGGGTCTTTCTTATAAAAACTAAAGATCATACTTTTGAAAATTTTTTTGTGAATGGAAACGGTTTGCCAAAAATCATTCTAGAAATAAACTAAAAACTATCAGGACCGATAACGGTCTTGAGTTTTGTAATCGTAAGTTTTCTGATTTATGTGCATCGCATGGCATCTTACACTATAGGACGGTTAGGTATAATCCCCAGCAAAACGGAGTAGCTAAGAGGATGAACCGTATCATTATGGATAAAGTTAGATGTTTCCTTGTTTCTTCGGGTATCCCAAAACCTTTCTGGGGAGAAGCTGTTAGTAGGCTGTCTACCTCATTAATAGATCCCCTTCTATAGCCGTAAACTTTAGGACTCCTATAGAACTTTGGTGTGGTAAACCTCGTAACCTTTCCAATCTTAGAGTCTTTGGAGTGCGGCCTTTGCACATCAGAAGGAGGGTAAGCATGACCCTAGGTCTGGAAAGGGAGTGTTTGTAGGATATCCTAGTGAAGGGTTATAGAGTGTGGTTAAAGGGTGAACCGGGAGTAAGGATTGTTATCAGTAGGGATGTTATCTTCAACGAGTTAGAGATACCCTATCTTAAGGATAAACCTGTCTCCGAAGTCCACCCAGTGTGCCCACACCTGGTAGTATTCCTGTGGACATGGAGGTCACCTCTTAACCCTCTCTAGAACTTCCACAGGAACCCGAAACCAACTAAGAGTTTCCTGCACCATCCAGTAGTACACCTGATCCTCCTATTATTCCTGAAACCGTTAATGCTGTTTTAGAAGGTTCTGATGAGGAGGAAGAACATCCTGAGGCATAAGCCCAAGTTCATAGAGATTACTAGCTTGCGAGATATAGGGTTAGAAGAGTGCCTAAGGAACATCCTTTGTATGGTTAGTCCTACATAGATTCATATACTTTTGTTGTTGCATCTTTTATGGAAGAAAAATAACAATTATGTTTCTAATGTTTTAAAAAGCCCTAATCACTCTTTATAGTTACATGCTATGGATTAGGAAATATCTTCTTTAAATAAGAACAAAACTTTGATTCTTGTTCCAAAACCATCAAAACAAAAGTTAGTTGACTGCAAATGGATTTTTAAAAGAAAAGAGCCTGACTCTTCTGAAGAACCTCCAAGGTTCAAGGCCAGGCCGGTTGCAAAAGGTTTTTCGCAAGTTGAAGGCATTGATTTTAATGAAATCTTTTCTCCTGTCATTAAATACAAAATGATTAGCATTATTCTTTCTGTTTTTGCTTTTTATGATCTTAATCTTGAACAACTTGATGTTAAAACCGCTTTCTTGCATGGTGATCTCGAAGAGACTATATGTATGTGTCAAAGCTAAGATCGAGTATCTAAAATCCTTGTTGAAATTTGAATTTGATATGAAGGATTTAGGGATTGCATCCAGAATCCTTGGGATGAGTATTTCAAGAGATAGAACTGATTGTTCACTCTTTCTATTTCAAAAGCCCTTCCTTCAGAAAATTGTATCCAAATTTTCCATGCACTTGTGTAAGCCCGTTATAACCCCACTTGCGAGCTATTTCCAACTTTCTGACAAAACCTGTCCTAAGACCGAAAGTGAGAAAAGAGATATGGAAAATATTCCGTATAGAATAGCCATAGACTCAGTCATGTACTCAATGATATCTACCTGACCAGACATTACCTTTTCCATAAGCTTTCTCAGCAGATTCATGTCTAACCCTAGGAGAGATCATTGGGCTACTCTCAAGTGGCTACTGCGTTATCTTAATAGAACCTTAGATCGAGTCTTACACTATCATAATTTGCCTAATTTTGAACTAATTGGATTTGTTGATTCTGATTTTGCAGGTGATAAGGATGGTAGAAAATCTACCTCATCCTATTTCTTTACTCTAGCGGGTAATTGCGTCTCATGGAAATATCAACTGCAACCTGTAGTTGCCTTATCAACTACCGAGGTTGAATACATTGCAGCTACAGAAGCTATCAAAGAAGCCATCTACCTTCAAGAGTTATTGAATGAATAACAAGTTTTACATTCAAAAGCTATTATTTTATACTGACAACCAGTGTTGTTTACATTATGTAAAAATCCGATCTATCACGAACGTACAAAACATATAAATGTCAAATATCACTTTATTAGGGAAAAAGTCTCTCGTGGTTTAGTTGACATAGATTAGATAAATACTGATAATAATCCTGCTGATTTCGGTACGAAATTGTGAACACTAACAAGTTTATGTTTTACAGGGATTTCCTTCACTTGGACGTGGTTCGGCTCTTGTTGTGACACACGAAGGTTTAAAAAATATTGTTCGAGGTGGAGATTGTAGGCTTTTCGGCCTTAGTCTTCCCAATATTTTCACATTTTTCCAGCCCATTTTATTCTTTCCTTATGGTGTTACTATTAGGCCACAATAGAAAGATAAGGTTGTTTTAATTGGTTAGAGATGCTGGGTCTGGCCAACTCTGGCTTGCCCGTTATGACTTGACCTATTTCTACCCTCTCCTCTCCTCGGTTCTCACACCATAGCCAACTCTCTATTTTATTTTCTTCTCTTTCTCTGCTGGCCGTTGCATCTCTGTCTCTTCTTCTTCCTTTCCCTACTTCTTGGAATGCTAGAAATTATATTTCTGATTGGAGTAACAGTAATTTAAAAGAAAGACCATGGATAAGTCAATAATTGGGAGCAAAGTGGTGAACTAGAGTATACCGAATTATAAAAGGTTCCGTTCATGTGTCTATGTCACATTTAAGCCATAACTCTGACTATGATATAATTGCTACAATGGCACCTAATTTTAGTGGAGGAACTGAAGATGCATAGGCTAATTTGGAAGAGGCTGGAACGGCTCCCAACATTTAAGTTCAATGTAAAATTAATGAGAACAGGAAGAAGATGCTTCAGCTCATATAATTGACTCTTTGAATATAGGAGATAAACCAGGAGATGGTGTTTTTCATTTTAAGGGTATAAAATAATCTAATGGTGAGGGAGAATAAAAAATCGACAAATATTGAAATGGAGATTACGGAGACTATTCAATATAATTATTTAAATTGAAATATCCAAACCTCCTCATATGCAATAATATTAAATAAATAATGTTGACAAGATTAGAAAAATAATATACGATAAATATGTTAGAATAATAATGATAATTTTTTTTATATAATTTTGATAATAAAATAAAATTTTAACTTTATTGAACAAATAATTAATAGGCACAAGTTCTATAATTTATAATAACAACCATTAATTCTAAAACAATTCAGAGCTTTCATCTTACTATCTTATTATTAGTATCAAATTGATATTGGAAAATCTATATAAATAAATTTTACTAATCCTAATTTAAAAAAGAAAGTCCACATGCAATACAAATGACTTTTCCTAGTAATTCATAAAAAGGCAAATGATAATGCAAGCTTTCTTCCTCAAAATACTCCAAAAACCATTCGTGAATTCTTAACAGAATGAATTTCTTCTCTTTGAAAGAAACGTTGTATTTGAAACTCTTATTCTCAACGTATTTCAAGATGGATCCATGGATAACAAGATAATTAGACTTCATCAATTTCAAATTCATACTGATTAATCGAAGAACTTCAATGGAAAAAAATGAAAAATAGGGTTTATAGAAGTAACAAGGAAGTGCAAGAATTCCATTCTCATATGACCAATAAGTAGGATAAAAGAAAACATTCTATCCATTCTAATTTATCCTTCATTAAAGATAGAACCAAGTTTCATCAATCATATTCTTCAAGTATGTTCTAAACGAAGCAATCTAAGAGCAAATTATGAATCTTGACCCATGAACAGTTTGACAAATACCAAGAATCTTCTACAAATATGCATTTTTATGGAAATCCATCACAAAAGCTTTAAGCAATTGTTAGCCAAAAAAGAGTGCTATCAAGTCCTCTCCCGTTATATTTAATATGCATATCATTAAGAAATGGACAAGAGAAAAAATCAACAAAATTAGAATAGAAATTACTAATTATCTAATCCAAGGAGTCATGATTTAATCTCAAAGTAGATTCAATGGAAAACATTGTGTCATTATTTCTAGAGACATCGGTAGGAAGACGGAAAAAATATGGAACTAATCACAATGGAATTTTTTTCCGAATATAGTTCATAACGAGCTAAGATATTGAAAAGTATATCTACAGTGAATGTGAGCAAAAAAATCTGACATCTTCAACTACCTCCCTAGGTTCACTGGTAATTTAATGCTTCAGTTTACAAAATATATAGCCTTCTTTTTGATGATATATATATCAATGATACCATGGAAACAAGACTTTGATCTCATAGGCTCAAATGAATAACAATTTAAATGCTCTATGTTACAGAATACAAATGAATATAATTAGAATCTTTACACCCTATATATAACACTACTAAGAAAAGCAAAAAAGATATACAAAATAATCAGAACTAAACATTTATAGTTATTCTTTCATATGAGAAATTAGTTATAAATACCTATCAACAATTTTAGCTTTTCAATTTATAAAAAAGAATTTTATAAATAGTTTTCAAACAATGAACTTTTTAAGTGATTATTTTTTCAAAATAGCAAATGTATGGTGGAATCCGACTTAGAGCTCAGGTGATGTCGGAGTTGAAGTTAATGTCATTATTTTATAAGCAAAATATGGATAATTTGCAGTATTAAATAAAAAGATGAGGTCTTATAGGGTTAAAAAGGTAGGAGCTGAGGGGGTTAAGTGGGGTAAGTACTCGCAACGTATATTACCTTTCATTTCACATGTTAAACGAAAAAATTACCCTTAACCTCAAAAAATGGTTATAAACGGAAAAGATAAAAAATATGAATGTCTATTTATAGCAAATTTCTCAATAAATAACATATTAATGTGCTTGTTTGCATGGAACGTTATAAAATATTTTAGGGCATACCCTAGTATAGTAAAAAGGCCTTAAGTAATGCAAAAGGCAAAGTGTTAAATAGGAAATAATCATAGCAATCATGAAAACCTATTTCAGAAACAAATATTTAATAGTTATTCGAGAGAAATAATTAAATGATTATATCTATCATAGATTTTTAAAAGTACCAGTGGCCAACATTTATAGATAGATAATCAAAGGATCCACATGGAGTAAGGAGAGATGTAATTCAACATTTAAAAATTCTTAAACAAATGATATTATCAAAAAAGAACTTAAACTAAGCTAGAGAACCTTGGCAAAGTGTTTGTTGTCATCTCTTTGAGTTCTTGCTCTTTTGGGATCCTTAGCTGCTCTTTTTTGTTGCAAAAAGTTGATATAAGCTCTTATAGCTATTACTTCTCTTGGTGTCAATCCAACAATGTGTTTCTCCCGTTAGCTCTATTCTCTTGATGGATTTCTGTTTCAAGAATTTAGGCTTCAAGAAGATAGTCCTGATGATGGTTTAGGTTAATAATTTAATTCCTGGAAGAAGACATTGATAGATCATTCAAGTCAATAATTTCGTTTCTGGTGGAAGATTCTAATACATTTTTATTCTTGAGAGGACATTATGGGAGTTCATTTGTGTCATTTTGGTACATAGCCCTTGATCCTAGGAGTGAAGCCCGGTGGGACATCACGGTAGTTATCTTCTTCTTCTACTTTAATATGCTGCTCATTTGAGGCCTGTCCACTAATTTTAGCATCCTAAGTTTCCATATTAAGCACTAGGATTTATTCTTGATTCCAAAAGTACTTTCTTCTTTTAGGTAAACTCCTTTTTCCTCATCAAATCCAACAACTTTTTGTTGGAGCAGAAACTGAGTTACTCGACCACTTTATGTAACGAAACTTACCTCTTGTTTGGACAACCTTGATGGAAAGTACATTGATTGGTCAATTCTTAAAGGCCAACTATAATTTACTTGTGAGACCTCAATACTCATATTTGACGAAGTGGCCAATCCAAGAAGATATTCTTCATATCCAAATTGAAGTGCTACGCGATGTGGATTATATGCCTCTTCACAATCTATACCAATAAGAACACACGCTCTCAAGCATCGAGCAAAAGATTCTTCTTCGTTAGAATATTTGTTGATGGATATCCGTGCTTCTTTTTTCCTTGTAAAATTTTGGAAAGAACCAATTATTTATGTTTAAGCAATAACATCGCCATAGAAAACCCTCACAAGAAGAATTAGTAACCGGCCTAACATTCCCATTCTCAAATATTTGTTTATCATTTCATACGGCAGCTCTTGGCTCGGTAGGCCTACTGGAGTTGACCTCTGGTTGAAATGGTAGGAACCCTTCTGATGTGAACTGGACAAGTCAATCACCTTTCGAAGCCAAGAGTGGACAACTCACTAGAGCTCAAAGATAGAAACTCAAAGCTTTAGATGATAATGGCATAGTTGCTTATTTGGAGGAAGCTTTAAAGAGCAACTTGGAAGGGTTTGAAGATCAAGAAGGGGTGTCCAAATTGTTTTCCAGGTGTTCAATTAGAAAGGAAAAAACAAGGAACAAATTACACGGGAAATTGGCTAAGCATTTAAAAAACCCTACCCTATTGCCACAGGTAGGCCCTACCTTACAGTTACCAGTAGGTTTTTGGACAGACAGCTCTGTTGAAGACTGCATCTACCATCAACGGTATGTTCTACCCTACCGTTGCCGGTACGTCTCGAGATGGAAAGTGCCTATGGGTCCTTATGTGCGGGCTTTTGTAATTCAAGTTGTTTTTCCAGCTTTAATACAAGGAGTTTAGAGGTATTTTAAGTCACTAATCACCTTTTTAGCTAGGGTTCATGCTTAGACTATAAATACCTCATGATACATTGATTGTAACTAATCTCGAATGATTTTTCTAAAATTATTGAGAGAGAATTCTCTTTGTCTCTAGGATTCTTTACCCTTGCTTGGTTAGCTTTCTTAGGGTTAATGTCCTTAGCATTGAACAATTGATTGCCTTAGGTTGATGAATCTATGGAATTCAATTGATCATTTTAATTCCTTTCATTGATTGAGTCTTAGAGTTCTTGTCCTTTGATTCAATTACTCCTAGGTCCTCTAAATTGAGTCTTCAAATTCTTAATCTTCATGCGTTGGTCTCATCTGATTTTGATATTTGTTTTTCGAGTTATTGACGTTTTAGTGTCGGGGTGTCATCATCCCTTGTTTCTTAGAAATTTGTTTTAGTACTCTAATGGTCTTTGTTTAGCTTAATTGTTTTGAATTTCTTTGTTTTTGACTTTTACATTGTTTCCTTGTGTGTTTCTAATCCTTTGTTGATGATCAGTAATGTATTTTGGTTCTTTTCCATATATTATATTCCTTGAAATTCTTACATCTCAAGGGCTTGATGATTTGCCTCATTGAACACTTATCCAACTGGGTACATTGATTGTTTGCTTGGTTAGGATTGATGCTCTTGATTCGAGTTGGCTAAGAAGTTTGAAGGATCTTATAGAGACTTTAATGTTGAGTCATTGGAAAAGGCAAGATGGTGAGCTTATCTTGATAAAATCCAATAAGAGTGTAAACACGAGTGAATTGAGTGATCATTAAAGAGTGTAAACACTAAGGGAGTGATTGCGAGGACCTTTTGTTTCGCTTTGTTTGTCTAATTTGCATGTTTAATAATGTCTACGAATGGTCATATGCCACTTAATCTCATAAAAAAGGTACTAGTGAACATTCAATGAGGATTTTAAATGAGACTTTGTGGTCTATGAAACAATAATTTGAAAGATTGGCAAGACAATACCGAAGTGTTGCTAGAGATGTTGAAGAGCTTAAGAAGGGAAAGAGTAGTTCCACAATGGAGCAAAGAGTTGGAGATAACCTTAGCAGTTTCAATCCACCTCAGCATCAAAAACCTTTTGATAATGTTTCTACTCATGGATACCATGACTGGCCGGTTCAAAATTCTTATCCATTTCATGAAAGTGGATATCAAGGAAGACCACGAGTTAGAGGTGGTAGAAGAGGAGGTCTAGGAGGAAGAGGACACAATAGACCACAAGAAGAATTTCCAAGACATGAATCATGGCATGAGGATAATTTGTGTGAAGATTATGGAGATATTCCTAATAATGTTGGCCAAGCATAAAATGGTGGCAACTATGGTAATCAACAAGGAGTTAAAGTTCTTAACAAAATCAAGTGCAGGTGCCTAACTTCAAGTGTGAGAGTGATCAAAATGTGTTCCTTGATCGGGAAAGACGAGTAGAGAATCTATTCATGGTGAGAAGCTATAGCGACATTGTCAAGGTGAAATTAGTCACTGCTGAATTTTCGGGTAATACACTTCATTGGTGGGAAAGGGTTGTGACTCAAAGGTTGGGAAATAGAAGGCAACCGGTACACACTTGGCCAGAGTTGAAGACTCTCATAAGAAATATTTGTATCGGATATTATTATAGGGAGCTTCACTACAAGTTGATGATTCTTAAGCAAGGCAAAAAAAGTTGAAGAATATAGGAAAGAATTTGAATTGTACACTTTGAGATTGAGCTTAGAGGAGGACAAGGTTGCCTCAATTCCTAGATTTCTAAGTGATCTCAATAGGGATATAGCTAATCAAATAGAGTTATACCCTTACACCACTTATGATGACATGTGTCATTTGGGTACCAAGATTTAAAATCTAAGGAAGAGGATTGGGTTCTCTAAAACTAATCTTTCTTCTTCAAGAAGTGTGGTGCGTAAGCCCCAAGCATCAACCTACAAGAATTTGCTAAAGAAAGAAGATACACTTAAGGTGGCTTTCAAAGATCATTCTAAGCCTATGGTGGAAGATAAAGGAAAGTTAATCACTAATCCAATAAGGTGATTCAAGTGCAATGGTCTGGGGCATATTACTATAAATTGTCCTACCAAGAGAACTTTGGTGTTTTTGGTGAAGACTTAAATGGTTGCATTGAGAGGGTATTGTTGACAAAGATGAAAGTAGTGAAGACCGATATTGCCTCTTTTGAAGCCGATGAAAAGGGTATAGGCTTGGTGACTATTAGAGCTTTGTCTACTCAAGCCCATGAGGAGGAGACTAGAATTCAAAGAGAAAACATCTTTCACACTAAATGCTTAGTGGGAGGTAAAGTGGCTAACCTTATTATTAATAGTTGTAGTTTCCACTAATGTTGTTAGCACTTATCTTGTTGAAAAGTTGAACTTACCCCTTTTTAAGCATCCTAAGGCTTACAAGCTTCATTGGTTGAATGATAGTGTAGAAGTGAAAGTAAACAAACAAGTGCTAGTGTCTATTGCTAAGGGGTTATATAATACTGAGATACTTTGTGATGTGCTCCTATGCATGCGAGGCATTTGTTGTTGGGACGTCCTTGGCATTAAGATAGAAAGACTATTCATGATGGTGCGAAGAACAACTATACTATTGAAAAGGCTGGGGAAAAATTTATGTTGAATCCCTTGACTCTTAGTCAAGTCTTTGTAGAACAAAAGAAAATGAGAGAAAAGAGAGACTAGAGAGTGAGAAAAAGAGAGACTAGAGAGTGAGAAAAAGAAAGAGAGTATTGAAGAAGGAAAAATAATCGAGGAAAAATATTGAGTGTGGAAAGACATAGAGTGGAAAAAGTGAAAAGAGAAAAGAAAAGTGTGCTAGTTACAAGAGAGAGAAAAAAATACTTCTATGCAAAAGAGAGTGAGATCATAAAAGCAATTGAAAAAGACGAGATTGTATTACTTCTTTATTGCAAGGGATCATTTATTTCTACTAATGATAACTTGTCTTCTTTGTCTAGTGCCATAGTAAAGGTTATTGAAAAGTTTAAAGATGTCTTCCCCGAGGAGATGCCTAATGGACTTCCTCCCTTGAGAGAGATTGAGCATCAAATAGATTTGGTACCCCTAGCGGTGTTGCCAAATAGATCAGCTTATAGAAATCCTCACGAAGAGACGAAGGAGCTAAGAAGACAAGTTGAGGAATTTCTCTCTAAAGGATATATATGAGAAAACTTAAACCCTTGTGCTCTTCCCATTTTATTAGTTCCAAAGAAAAATGGTACATGGCGTATGTTTGTAGATTGTAGAACTGTTAATAATATAACTATCAAGTATAGGCATCTTATTCCTAGATTAGATGATTTTCTTGATGAGTTGCATGATTCTCAAATATTTTCAAAGATTGATTTGAAATCAGGTTACCATCAAATTAGAATGAGGGAAAGGGATGAGTAGAAAACGGCTTGCGAAACTAATTTTCGTCTTTATGAGTGACTAGTTATGCCTTTTGGTTTAGCTAATGCTCCTAGTACGTTCATGAGACTTATGCATAATTTGTTAATGATCGTCATTCGTAAATTTGTTGTTGTCTATTTTGATGAATTTTTTATCAATAGCCGAACTTATGAAGATCATTTGCATCATGTGAAACAAGTTTTGTTAGTATTGAGAAATTAGAAGTTATATGATAACCTTGAAAAATGTGAGTTTTTCTTGGAAAAAAGTGACTTTCCTAGGTTATGTGGTGAGTTCTAAAGACCTTCATGTGGATCAAGAGAAGGTGAAAGCAATCAAGGAATGGCCTAACCCCAAAAAATACATTCGAAAATGAGGAGTTTTCTGGCTTGTCAAGCTTCCATGGGTGGTTCTTCAAGGATTTTAGCACTATTTTTAGTCCTCTAACGGATGTTATAAAGAAGATTAATGGATTAAAATAGGAAGAGAGCTAAGAGAAGGCATTTAATCTACTTAAAAAAAGGTTGAGTAGTGCACCTCAGCTTCCACCACCTAAATTTGAGAAGATGTTTGAGATAGAATGTGATGCCTCATGTGTTGGCATTGGAAGAGTATTGATGCAAGACTAAAGACCCTTAGCATACTTTAGGGAAAATTTGATCGGTGCCGCATTGAATTATACAACATATACTAAAGAGATCCATGCACTTGTGCGGACATTCAAGTGTTGGCAACATTATTTGTGGCCAAAGGAGTTTGTGGTGCACACCGATCATGAGTCCTTGAAATTTCTTAAAGGAAAACACATATCTATTACTTTGACTGAAAATGGATAAGCATGTTATTCTAAATTTGCTCCATGAAATAAAGTTTAATTTACTGAGAGTTTAAAAGGACAAAGAATAGAAGGGCGTGACACCCTGGCATAAAGGCACGAATGAGAGAGCTAGGGGTTAATTTCAAACATGAGTAGGCAAATCAAAAGTTCAAACCATACAATGAAGGCCTAAGACCATCATTTCTAGGCTAAACTCAAGCTAAGACTTTTCACTTCAGATAACAGAAAAAACACAAGAATGCATGCACAAATATCAAAGAATTTTCACTAGGCTAATTTCTTGGAATTTCTAGGTTTCTACTACTCACTCACACTCACAGTTGCAAGAAAACATCATGTAGAAATATTATGCAAATAAGGTTTTCCAAACGCACAAGTACTATGCCCTTTTGAAAAATACCGACAGTCTGGTGATCAAGCATTCTACTCAAAGTGGGAAAAAGAATAAAGAAAATCTTTTTGGTTTTATCCAAAAGTAAAGACAAAGAAAAGTAACAATAATTTTAAAACTTTCTGATTTTTTAATTTTTATTTTTTGGGATTTTTCATAAGGAAAACGAAGAAGGACAATAAAACGACAAAAGGAAAGAATTATCCCCTACACTTAAGACCACAATGTCCTCAATGTAGGGGCCTTACTCACAAACAAATAAATAAAAACATACATGAGAGGCGCTCTCGCAGATAATAAAGCAGGAAAATACACGGGAAGCCATCCCCACACAAATAGATAAAGAAAACATATAAGGAAAAAAGCAAGACAAATTACAACTAAAACAGAATAGAACATCAAAGGAAAGAAACAAAGAAAAAAAGTGAAGGAAAATAAAATAAAATGAAAAGAGAGAAAATAGAAAAAACTCCCTATTGGCCCCCGCGGCGCCACCACTGCTACCCTAATCGAGCAGAAACTTGCTGCACGGGTGGTAGTGTAGAATTTTGTTGTGGTGAAGTGAAGGTGGAGAAAATTTGAAGGAATAGAAGGGTTAGAAGAAGAAGAAGAACAAGAAGAAGAAGAAGAAGAAGAAGAAGAAGAAGAAGAAAAAGAAGAAGGGGAAGAGCTAGAGAGAGAAAGAAAACAATCCCATGGATGGGACTTACAGAAAGTTGCCATCGGAAAAGGAAATGAGCCCAACGGAAGTTGGTGGTTGAGAGAGGAAGAACCGAGAAAAGGAGTGGAAGGGAGGAGCTATGGAAGTTTTGAAGTGGGACAAGAGAAAGAACTTAGGAATTTTGGAGGGGAGAAAAAGGGAAAATTGCGAAAATTTGCAATTGATAGCTGGAAAATATGGTAAAAACGGGTTGAGCCGACCCGATCTACCCTAGGAGAACCAACCTGCAGCCTTACCTGAGACCTACCGTGCATGGTAGGTCTCTGGCTAGAAGTACCGAGAAATGCCCACTACCTACCGTAGCCAGCAGGGTGCCCTGCTGTTTGTAGTAGTTCTCTGCTGGAGCCTTTGTTTTGCTTCTTCTTTGCATCTTTGTGTCCCGTTTTATCACTTGCCAGTCTTGTTCATTCAAACTCCACTTAGAAATGTTCCCAATAGGTAATCGACTCTCCAAAATACCTTACAACAAGATAGTGCATATAGAACAGATCTTCCGGGTGATAACAATGTTAGTGCCACTTCTAATGTTTCCAATTTGTCTCCTTTTGATGTAGGTACAGATTCAAGGACGAATATTTTCAAAGGCGGGATGGATGATGTGAATCGGACAAGTCAATCACCTTTGCAAGCGAAGAGTGGACCTCTCACTAGAGCTCAAAGAAGGAAACTCAAAGCTTTTGATAGTAATGGCATGGTTGTTTATTTGAAGGAAGCATTGAAGAAAAAATTGGAAGGGTTTGAAGACCATGAAAAGGTGTCCAAGTTTTTTCTAACAGTTCAATTAAGCATGACCAAACAATGGAACAAATAGAAGGAGAAATTAGCCTATAGATACCTCATTATACATTGGTTATAACTAATTTTGAACGAAATTTCCTGAAATTGTTGAAAGAGAATTCTCTTTGCCTCTATTGTTTTCATCCTCGCTTATTTAGCTTGCTAAAGGTGAATGATGTCCTTAGTATTGAACAATTGATTGCCTTAGGTTGATGAATCTATAGAATTAAATTGATAATCTTAATTCCTTTCATTGGTTGAGTCTTAGAGTTCATGTTCTTTGATTAAATGAATCCTATGTCTTCTAGATTGTGTAGTTGGAGTTTTGAGGCCTTAGTTTCCTCAAGGTTCTTCCTATCAATTTAGGAAAGAGTTTTGCCTCTCAATGTTTGGTTTATCAAGATTAGATCCTCATAAGTTTTCCATTGGAGGTAATCCTCAGATTTATCAGGCTTAGATCCTTATATTAGGCTTAGTTGAAGCTACAAAATCCTCAATAGAGGTTTTTCATGAAGGAGGTGATTTTGGGAAGGTGTGCAATCAAATATACTTGCAATTGAAGATTGACATCCCTTTCCTATGCCCATAAATAAACAAAATAAAATGGAACCCATAGTGCATATCTTAAATACACTACTCCTTCACCTTGATCTTCACTGTCCATGTTTGTTGAGGAAGTTATTAGTCCCTTCAACAAGCTTAATTCTCTATGTATGTGATCCAAAGCCAATGGATAGAGAGCTATATTTGTCCCTTTAGCAAGGTGCATTGTAATAGGAATAATATACTTATCAATTTTGGTAATTTCATACACCAAAAAAACAAACCTTGAAAGCCAAGACACAAGAAAAGCTTCATGCTGAAATTGTCATCAAGGTTTCTCAAATGAGTCTATCCACTTGATTTGAGTACTCTTCGCTTTCATTTTCTCAACCTTGTCCAATTTTATTTTTTTTTCGGATTTTCCTTAATTTAGATTGAATCCTTTCCATCAAGGGGTAACAAAAAATAATTTTCTAACAGAGAGAACCCACAAACAATCATCACATCTTTTAATATGATGGATGCTTCACTCCAGGGGAAAACAAAAACCAAAGTATTAGTTTCAAAACACCATCTTTCTGCTAACCCCAAAATCAGGCCATCATTTGTTAGAAACTCATACTTGAGCCCACAATAGCAACAAGAATTCAACTTTCCTCCATAACAAATGGTATTTAGAGAAAATTTTATCAACCGATTTGTTCCACTCTAGTAACTAATGTTGCCACCTATTGAAGACCAAATCTATTGGCCACTTTTATATGGGGGAAAGGATAGGCAGTTTCAAGTTTGAATCTTAAAGTGAAGCCACAACTAGTTTCAAGATTTGGGTATTACTTCTTGAAAGGAGGTCCAGCAGTATGTGAAAATGAAACCATCAACTCTTCCCTTTCCTCAATAATTGACTCACCTATTAATGAATGAAAAAATACATGTACTCAGATCTTCATTCGAATATAGCTGTGGAATCCATGAATATAAAAGCATATCTTTATGTATAATACAATTGATTATTATTTAAAGATATATTTGCTATATTGTTTAGCATTAATTTAAATTTAAGAATCATCTTAAATAAGAGAGAAGATTTTAGTTTGAAAAAAGTGGAGATTTGTTCTTTTTTTATTGTAGATTGAAACAAGTGGAGATTTCTTTCTAGCACTTTGTAGAAAGTAGATTAATTTCAAGAGAATATGTAAAGTTAAAAAAAAAAAAACCAATTTCGTTTTTAACTTCAATCTAAATACACTATTTCTTGTATTAAAAAGAAAAGGTTGCAATGATTAAATATTAACTAATGAATACCACGTTACCTTGGTATTTGATAGCCACTTGAATTAGAAAAGTATAGTTGCTAGATTAATTTAACCGATCATTATTTATCTTTGTGATTGAAAATATAGGATACAAGACGGAAATATATAAATTTCTTTTAATAGGTTAAAATTTTTTACATATTTCTTTTGGTTCTGAATCTTCTCTAAGAAATAAATTAAAATTTTTAAAAAAATTAAAATCAATCGAATCCAAGCCTATACTAACAAGACCAAAAGATCCCTTCCTTTTTTTCTTTTGAAAACAAGTCATATTTAACATTTGAAGTAAATGATTTATATTATCCCCGTTTTTAGAAACATCAAGTTCTTATCAAACCACCACAGTGTTTGTAAATGAAACATGATATGAGGAAAAAGGACTCACAAAAAATAAAAAGCCATTGAACTATTGACATAAACGTAAACAATAAATGAACAAAGAAAGAGGAAAATTAAAGGAATAGGAGATAATCATACCTTGAGATACCATGGAGACTAGATTCGATCTTTAGCTTTTTTAAAAGGCAAATGAATAAATGTATTTAGACTAATTTACGAGTGGGCATGGTATAATCTCTCTTTCCAGGGTTCACCATCTAATAGGAAGACCTTACTTACCAAAAAGAGATGAAACACGACTTGTTGTGTTTTGACTTTTAGTCCTAGTTTAGTTTTGTTTAGGGCTTTTGTTAGGGGTAAAAAGTTGGAGGGGAATAGGAGAGAATGTAAATTAGGATGTAAATATCCTATTTATCTTATTTGCTTGCAATGTATGAGTGAATGTGATGCAAATGTGGAAGGGAACTCTTTCTATCAACTATAGCAAATTAGTCCCTCCTAAAACAGAGAGACTCAGACGTAAAAATTAGTTTATTCCAAATCAAACTCCTATACAATATATATAAGGTTCCAAGTCTTGCACAATGGATATAATAGTAAACTAGTTATTTTCCACTTTCACCCTAATCAAACAAAGGAATTTAAACGTCATTTACTTTCTTTCGAACTATAAACAATTTTCAAGTAATTGATTATACTTCCCCTAATGAATGTAAGGGTGCCATTCCACATCCCCTTACCTTCCCTATCCTCCTCTATGAACCAAATTATAATGCTTAAACTACGTTCCTAATTAGAAGTCTAACAAAATGCTATACTAACAATTATATACAAGAATAAATGTGTAAGACATTAACTTTTAACCACGTAAATAATTTAATACCTTGAATGTGTCCTGCAGATTTTGCAATATGGAAAGAAAATAATCTATATACGACCTACGATAATAAAGAATTAATTTACTATACTAATATGCTTCCATAGTAAAATAAAGAAGGCCTAATTCATCATTCCTTATTACATTTTATGGAAACTTGCAATTTTAAATTTTCAGATGAATGGGCCTTCGTTTTCAATGTAGAACTGATTCAGTTAATGTAATAACAAGTTTTCAAAAAAAAATATATTTATGTTTTTTTAATTTGTATTTCGTAAATGGAAATTTTCAATGATAATTATGTATGAAAAGAAAAGGAAATTGATAAATTCAAGGCTCTTTTTTTTAAATCCATAAAAAATTCATTTTAATCTCAATATTACCCTTAGTAAACATTAACTATTTATTATCCATAGTTATTCACTTTAAAATAGATAACTTTAAAAGATATCTTACTTTCAATAACAAGGATTTCTTACTTTAAATATTAAAAGAAGATGACATAGTTTTCAATATGATATTTTCTTTTTGGTAATATTTTCACATTAGAGAGATCAGTAGCACAAATTATACCTTGCACCCCGAGTGCAACTTCCAAGGTGCACTCCAAGTGTTCAAACAACTCCATCCCACTTAAAATGGAAATTACTAGGGCTCTTCAGTCACGCTTTTGTCTCCCTCTTCTTTAGCATTACCTCACTCCTCCCCTTCTTTATTCATCATTCTTCATCTTCTGCCCAACAGCAATCTTTAAAAATCTCTATTCAAACCACCACAGCCTTTGTTTGCTTATTGTTCTCTGGTTGAATGACGACGGTATTTCTTCTTGTTATTTTGCTGATTCGTAATCCACGGAGGAATATTGAAAAATTATTATTATTATTATTTGCTGAATAGTAGTTGTATTAAATAAAAATAAATAAATTATACAAATGGATAAGAGACACAACCTCTATATCCATGGTAATAGAAATAAACCAACCTTCAGAATCTCTTACTAGGTACAAAACATAAAATAAACAATGAATAAACACACATCCAATATTCCTCTAGCATCTTCAAAATTAACTCTTCGTACCACGAGTATGCCAAAAATAGTCTCCTACTCATCTGTAATCAGAAGTCCAAAAGACTCTTGGGAGTATCAGTTTTCTTGAGGATTCCATAGGATAGAGATTAAAAAAAAAACAGACCAAGATTGAATTGAGTTTCAAGAAATCAGCTTCAAGAAGAAGAGTAGAACTAGGATTTGAAATGATCAAGGAAAAAACATACTTGTAGATTGTAGATCGGCAAAAAGATAATGAAACAAAGAACTAATATGGTTTTCTGATGCAAGAAAACTAGAAGATAATGAAGCTAGGGATAGAAGGGATTCCCTAACAGAGGTTAGTACTCCGGCCATAGCCGAAGCCCAACGTTGGCCGAAGAAGACAACAATGAGGATAAGAGGGGGCTTCAGCAAGGATAACAAAGAGAAGAGAGAGAGAGATAAGAGGAAAGAAGGTATGACTTTGTCATATATGCAGGATTTTTTCTATAGGATTCTTCTCGATTGTTTTTAGGTTAAAAAATTAATGTAACATTTATTTTAACATTAATAAGATGGAGCGGTTCTAGAAATTACTTAGTAGCCTTTAAATAATATATATTTTAAATCTTATGAAACTAAAAATGGTTGACATAAAAGTAGCTTAAAGTATGCTAAAGAATGAACCAAAAACCCCCTGTAGTTTTTGCAATTGTAAAATAGGTAAATGATCTTTGACAAATGGCAATAATTGAGTGAAGAAATTTTATTGATGGAGAGATCAATTGCCTAAAAATTTTAAATGTCTTGTTTACCTCTATGACCAAAAATAAAAATTCAACATGTTAAACAACACTTTATATATCAGTCTTAGAACAAAAGAAGAAAACCAAATTGTCTTTTCTCTTGCCTGAACCATCAAGTCCCTGCCTGCGCTATATATGTACAATCAGTATTACCTCATCCTTTCTCTTCTCTTCTCTTTTTCTCCCCTACCATGTCCATAGAAAAAATATGTAGTAATACATAAGTATTTTGAACTGATGGCTGTAGAAACCCTAAAATCGACAGCCAAAATTCCCGTTTTGTGTCCAAATCCGCATATCATCGTAGAGCTAGAAGACCATGATTCTAATAAGTAGAAAATTTTTGTAGCCAGGGAAAGGAAAAAAATCTAATTGTATCACCCTTTAGCAAGTCGCTTCATTGACATCATGCCTCATTTGAAAAAGAGGAAAAGAAAAAGAATCAACTACTTAGTTTTCCTTCTTAAATTCATGTTACTTTCCTTTGTTATCCATTGCTCTCCTTTTCCTCTCATTATTAAGATTCTATATCCGATCAAGTAACGGTAAGGAAGTTTCATTCAAATTATAAGCCTTCCGCGATTTTGTGAAAAGGATTTGAGAAAGAGTAATAGAGAAGTGATGGGTGAGGAGAAGATAGAACTAGTGGTGAGACTAACTGGTGGCTATAGCACTACGAGGAAAAGACATTTATAGACTGGCGAAATTCATCTCTATTTGGTAAAATTTCATCTCTAAATTGATTTAGAAACAATTTGGAGACGAAATAAATGACAACAATGCTCTTTTATTTTTTTTAGTGGATTCCAATACTTTTAAGGGGATATCCACTCCTATCTTCTTAAAGACGTTTAAACCATCGTTTCAAACTCCTCCTTCCTATTCATTGCAAATCTAATCAGGAAAGAGAGGTTTGACCATGATATAGATGACTCTCTTACTGAAGATTTTTCCACTCTAAGCTCTTCACTAGAAGTGGGATTGGATCTACTTCTCACTCATTCTCCTTATCTATTGGTTTCTTCCTCTCAAGCCTTTTCAACTCCTATTAGTCCTAATGGTGATAGCCCTAACATTCTCTTTAGGATAAGGAGTTGAGTAGGGAGTTTGCTGGATAGTTGAGCCATTTTTTGGCTTGACTCAGAAGCCAATTGTCTTGTTTTGCTTCTCTATGTTTTGGATAGTAGCTTTAGTGTCCTTTTGAAAAGTTAAAGTACACGAGCAAGGGATTTAATTAACCATGTCTTGAAGGGAAATCCCTTGAGATTAAGTTTGAGGAGGGATAACATTATAAGAAGAATTGGGAACAAATCTTGAAGGGTAATTATAGTGAGGCTGTCTAGACCATTGATTTCCCCACTAAAAGTTAGGGTAATCTTTCCAGCCTTTATTGCAAGTGCTTGAGGAAGCATTATATCTTCCCTTTGATGGATTAGGAAAACCTCCTAAAACATTAACTCATTCACCCTTATAAAAGATAGTACGTACATTAGTAATATGATTATATGCCATGAAAATTTTACATGCCCTAACTTGTGCATTCATGTTATTGTTCCCAAAAAACAATTTCCCAACCAAGTTAGTAAGGCTATCTAATTTTCTTTTCAAGTGCATATGTACCTACGACACTAACTTTTCTATGTGTTTCACTTAGTTTGCCAAAATTGTGTGTGTTAGATGCCATGTCTGCGATCAACTCACAAGCAACTTGTGGAAAACAATACAACAAATCTTTAACTATAACTTGTAAACTAAATTGAAAAGTACGAAACTTCATAACTTCTTCCTTAACATATTCAGGTTTCATATTAGAGAAAAATACATGAAATTCTTTTCAATAACTATGTAATACCTCCTCGAGTAACCCTTGAAAAGTAGGCACCAATTGGATAAAATAAAAATGCAACTTTGATGTATTAGATATTTCATAAAAAATGATGCATAAAGGTTCATTATACATGGTTACTTAAAAGTATTGTTAAAGACTGAGTTTACTTACATACATCTCGTGCATCACGTAGAAAAAACCAGCTTTAGTAGTTCTGCGCACTTTCTTTCACATGGTGTGCAACATCTTACGCAAATATCATAACCAAACTTGTTCACCTTCTAAGCTTTAACATTCACTATTTAGTTCCAAGTACCTAAAACATGGCATAAGATGAAATGAGTAGATTTCATACCAATATAACACAAAATGCATTAAAAGACTAATTATAAAAGGTGTAAGAATGCAATATTTTAACACTTTAACACGTAAGTTGATATATAATTCCTTTCCAATTAACTTCAAGTAAGTTAATTAATTTTATACTTTTCCCTCAGTCCTTAAATTTAATAAATAAGTCTAACTAACTTTTTATATCTCAAATCTTCTAAAAAGCCCACACAAAAATTAGGCTTCACATAGAAAACGAATAAAAAATAAGTCCACCATACATAAAAAATCCTCACAAGAAAATTACTGACTAACCAAATATTCCAAATCTACAATTTATGTTTACCTTTCAATAGGGTAGTCCTTGCCTCAATGGGCCTTAGGGAGTTAACATCTAGTCAAAATGGTAGGAACTTTTCCTGTGTCAAAAGTTGTACCAGATGAAATGGAGCCCAAAGAGTATAACTTAAATACACTATTCTGGACCTCGATCTTCACTATCCAAATTTCGTGAGGCAGTCATTATTCCTTTTGACAAGCTTAAGTCTCTATATCTGCTAGCCAAAACTACTAGACCGAGCACTTCTTTGTTCCTTTAGCAAGATGTATTACAATTGGGATAATATACTTATAATTTTTTTTTAAGTGATTCTTTTGCTTTAATAAAATTTTGACCTTCTGTCTCTCTAGCTAAACCGTACAAAGCTTTTACTTGGTAATTACTTCTTATAATAACGATTATCGAAAGCAGTTTAAACTATTGTAATTTTAGGCCCCATTTTATGAAACTAAAATTGAAGCATGCAGATTGAATTGTTTAAGTTTTGAATTCTTAATCTTAAGTTTGGACACTAAATTTAAATTTGAATGATGAATTAAATGTTAAGTGGTAATTATATCCAAAAAGTATGATGATTTGAAAAATAATATGTATTAAGATTTCAAACTTAAGAACTAAGCGAAAAATTTTCATTTAAAATTTACAACTACAATTAACCACATCTTATACAATTAAGTGATTTGTTAAAATTATAATAAAAAGCATTTAAATATTAAATACTCAGTAATATATGTTATCAACCATACATAATTCAATAAGCTTTTAACTAATAAATGTCAAGAGGTGAGAGAAGCTTGTTTCTCTGTTGCCTCATCAAAGGTCATCCGCAAAGAATAAATGTGAAATCTTGGGGCCGCTTCTTGCCACTTGGAATGCTTTTCTCCCTCCACCTCCTGAGTGATCTGCTCTCCAAAAACCTCCGTACAAAGGATGAACAAGTAAGGGGTCAATTAATTTAACAAATAATGCTTTAACTTCTTGGTGTTCAATGTGATTGTGGGAAAAAATATAACAAGGGTTTATATTTTGCATGACCAAAGTATTATCAGGAAATTAAAAAAATTAAGAAAGTTTACCATGTAAATAATCCTAACTCCTTTAGAGACTTTTGTAAGAGAGTAAATTTTGTTATCTTTTTTAATTAAATTCTAATGTATTTTAAGTTTAATTGGAAAAATAAATTCCTTTAATCTTTATTGCATACGCAAGGCTAAAGTGAAGACAAAGTGAAATTATAATGACGTTAATTGAGTGCGAAATAAGGGCGAAAAAGATTAAAGAATTAGAGTAAGTCAAAACCAATTGGTGATTAACCCAATTTTTGTTTCCTTAGAAAGAGACCCATGGAGATGTACTCTAAAAACACTTGCTACGTAGGGACATTTTATCAGAAACATCTTCCCCGCATTGGTTATAATATTACTGTTTTATGTCTTTTTTGTAATATATTCAATACTTATTCTTTTCTTTTCTTGTTAGATAATGTTGTTTAATTAACTAATCATACTTTCTTTTAATACAATTTTAATGATATATTTATCTCGAAAAAACTCTAGTGAAAATTTTAAGAAAATTCAAAACACGAAATCTTAAAACCTTTTAAGGAAAAGCCAATGTTGAAAAGTTTGACTGAAGATCGAACCGACCAAGCTACTAGTTCATTAATTCATCGGTTCAAACGGTCAAACCAGTGGTCGAACATGATATTAACTAATAAATATATAAATATAAATATATTAATAACTTCAGTTTACATGTTATTGGATTTGCAGTTCTAAATTTGTGTATAATTAATTGAATTAAATTCTTGTATAATTTAAGTTTAATTAGAAAATTCACTTCGTTTACACTTTATTAGATTTGAAGGTCTAAATTAAGTGTAGACAAAGTAAACTTATGAGAACTTTAATGTAGAACACAAATAAGGAAAAAAAGAAAAGAATTAGAGAAAGCTAAACACTATGGAAACATTGGTGGCACACACTAAGTGCCCCCAAAAGCTGCTTAAATGCCATGAAAACTCATTTGTAACATTTATCCGGCTGTTTATTAAAATGCCACCGAAAGTTGTGTTGTTTTTTCTTGCACTTCATAAATGCCACAGATATATTGGTCACCCAACTTGTCGTACTTATCTAATGACACAAATTTGTTGAACGATATGACACTTTTTGTTGAACTTTTTTGATAAATGCAACAAAAGTATTTTAATTTTATTTAATCAAAAATACAATTTAATAATTTTTATTTTATTAAGAAATTTGAACCCCAATAAAAATAAAATACGTGACCGTATATTGAAATCACATATCCCTTAGTATTGATTATTGAGTTATATATATACATATATATACACAATGTATGTATATATACATATATACTTGTGCATATACATATATATATGTGTATATATGTGTGTGTGTGTATGTGTGTTAATTAGTGGCCTTTAAAAATTTGTGTAATATTTTTGTGACATTATTTGTAACATTTGAGTTTGTACCATATTTTGGTACCATTTTTTGTGGCATTTGAGTTTGTATCATATTTTATGGTATTATTCATGGCATTTGAGTTCTTGCCATAATTTCATGACATTTTTTAATGAGATTTTCTTATATTTTCATAAGTTTGTAGCACTTTTATGTGATGCTTTAAAAAGTACCACAAAATTTGTGGCACTTTTAGGAAGTACCCACTATAGTAAATTTAATCATATAAGTCAATCTAATTTGATGATTAAATATTTTACTAAATAACAAAAAACTAACAAAAAAAAAAGTCAAAAGCTTCTAGAAGTAAACTACGAAGAAAACATCTAGGAGGGGGTTTCACCACAAAGAACTCTATTAATATGGAATTAACTATCCTAAACTATTAATTATGTGATCAAAAAGGCAAATTATCCTAAGGTAATTATTGTCTTCTATCGAAGTACAATAATATATCTAAACCAAACTAACCTATATACTCATAGTGATTAAATTGAACTTTACCGATTAAGATTTTTTATAATTGTTTGCTCCTCAAGCACAATTAAACTACTCTCTTGATATAAAAATTCCTGTTTAATTCTTATTCCCCCAATAATGGGTCTCACCTTTCGATTGGTTCTTCACCCAATTATCTAAAATCAAACAATTATAGCTAGGTTTATAATAGCAGGCATTAAGAAAATAGAAATAAATAATGACCAACAATAAACGCAACAAAATTGAATCAACCCCTCAACTAATAGAAATTCATTGGGCTTATCCCATCCTAGATAAAGAAATTAATCACACATATCTGAACAATCAACTATAATCATCAACGTACTCATCTTGCACATAATTAATAAACAAATAAAAAGAAGGACAGGAGAGAGAAAAAAAGAACTCTACTCGATGAATTGAATTCAAAATCTGAGTGGCACATTCAAAAATTGTTGAAACAAGAAATTCTTGGTCTTCAATTGAAATCCTAAAAACTTGGGTTCTTAGAAGAATAGAAAGAAAAGAAATGATAAACAGAGAAAGAGAGAAGAACCGTAGGCCTTGAACCATCTCTGACTCCTCAGTGTTTTTCACCCTACACTATTACAATAATACCCTATTATGTGTCCTAATCATCCTTTAAAATAAAAGAATAAAATAAAGAATAATAAATAAAACTTTTAAGTCTTCAAATATAATTGATGACATATTTTACGCGGGCAAGAGAAATTTTGCGTGCCCATGTAAAATGTCCCGAAATCTTTCAAATCTTGAGAGGCTTGAATAGTCACATAAATTTTTATCGCCCACGCAAAGTGTCCAAACCTTTCAAGCTTCTTTTGGGGATTCAACTTAACTGCGAAGAGACTTGCTTGATGACACACAATGCTAAACTTCATAACTTAGGCCCTTTTCTTGTGCTCCTCTATTTATAAATCTATCCCCGAGTATTCCTTGATCAAGTCTTATACTATTTTATGCAATTATATTCCTTATCGTCTATTTAAATAGCAAAACTCCTTCACCCTGCAAAACAAATAAGGGTGAAGAAGTAATCTCATCCATATAAAGGAAAATCAATAAAAATAAGTGATAAGTTCATTAAAATCATGACAAATGATGATTACTATAAACATGAAACTTTAGTCCCTATCAAACTCCCCCAAGCTTAGATTTTACTTGTCCTCAAGGAAAATAAACTTAATAATACCAAGTAGAGTTGTAAAAACATGTGAAAGTCCTCAACTAAGAGTTTCCATAAAGAATCAAATAGACGAATTCCAAAAGCTCATAATTGAACACGTATTAGTATCACGAACATACAATCTTACAACAAACTATCCCACATGATTAGAGTAACAACATGCTAAGCCTTCACTTGCTACATGAACACACACTGATAAGGATAATTTTTTTTCTCAATTACCCACTCAATAGTCATGGTCTTATTTAAGCTTGTCCATTATTTTATCTCTCCTCCAAATAAAATGACAAGAACACAAGCAAGTCAAGAAGCCATTAGTCACATAGATTGTAACGTAGCTTGGATTAAAAGTAGGATAAACATTTTGGAAATATAGCTTAAAGAGCCAAAAGAGCAATAGAGAAAAGTTCAACAAACTCCTACTACACTATAATCTCCAGTTACAAATCCTGACTTCTAAAATAAACCAAAACACTTTTGTAACATCATGTGCAAGCTAAACATCAATGCCCACCAATGTTAAAAAAAAAAAACTTAAGGGAAATCACAGACTCATAAGAGGAAACGTTGAAATCAAATCGGCTAATTATTATGACAAAGAAGCTACTTTTACATACAATGTTTTCCTTATTTCTTTTTTTCTAATTTGTTTCTTTTTTCTTTAATTTTTTCTTTTTTTCCTTTTTTAAATTAAATAAAATGACATCATGGAGTAAAATAACTACAAAAGCCACAGAGTTCTAGGCATATACAAACATCTCCGTAATAATTTGATATTGTTCCCATAGTCCTTAAAGTTTATAAATTAGTCGAACTAACTTTATATATTTCAAATCTTCTGAAAAGCCCAAACAAAAATTGGGCTTCACATAAAAACTTGCAACAAAAATATTTAAGTTTAACCAGTGAATCTGATTCTGAATGATGAATTAATTAATAAGTTGTAAATATATTAAAAAAAGTGTAATAATTTGACAAATGATATACATATTCAGATTTCAAACTTCACAGTTAATAAAAAAATTTCTCTTAAAGTTTACAGTTATTATTAAACACATCCTAAACAATTCAGTTGTTTGTAAAATTTAATCTAACACACTTAAGTATTAAGTACTTAATGATATATGTTATAAAACACACTCAATTCAATAAGCTCTTAACTAATCAAATTTAGGTCAACTAATTTAACAAATAAGGGATTAACTCTTGGGTATTCAATGTGATTATGGGAAAAAATATCATAACTAGGATTTTTATTTAGGATGACCAACGAGTTCTCTTTTTTTTTTAGGATTACCAACATATATTAGGAATTTTTTTTTAAAAAAAAGTAAGAAAATTAAATATTTAAATCATCATTACCCCTTTAGAGAATTTTATAAGAAAGTAGATTTTGGTATTTATTTTAATTAAATTCACGTGTATTTTGAGTTTAATTGAAAAAAAAATAACTTTAATCTTTATTAGATTTGCAAGGCTAAAGTGAAGAAAAAATGAAATTATAATGACTTATAGAGGTGATTATTTTTGTACAAATGAAGACCTTTTAAGTTTTAATTATTAATCCTTGACAGTAGTACTCATTTAATTTCTAGAAATATTTTATTTGATTTATTTATTTTCCCTTTTTTTCCTTAAGTTTTAGAATTATAAGGGAAAAAAATATGCTCTTATTGTAGTTTTGAGTTTGATAGATATGTAATTTTTACAAGTATATTGTGAATTTTAGAACGAATAGTTCATGCTAATTATAAATGAGACATGTCATAGAATTGAATAAATCATGCTATTGGCTAGATGATGGGCAATATCATGCATTTAAGCACAATATGTTTCTTTAGTGAATCGAAATTTGTAACCTACATCATCATATAAAACGTCTAATCTTTTTTTCCTAAATAAAATTAAATCATTGATATATACTTTAGTGGTGGATTCAAGGTTCTAAATTATCTCTATTAGTTAAGCTTTTGTTAGTTTTTAATTTGGTTAGTTTATTTATTAAATATGTTTCTTTAGTGAATCGAAATTTGTGACCTACATCATCACATAAAACGTCTAATCTTTTTTTCCTAAATAAAATTAAACCATTGATATATAGTTTAGTGGTGGATTCAAGGTTCTAAATTATCTCTATTAGTTAAGCTTTTGTTAGTTTCTAATTTGGTTAGTTTATTTATGAATTTTAATTAATTGAGATATAATATTAGCTAATAAAAATTGATAATTTTTATAAAATTAATTTAGTAAGATAATAATTTACGTAATTATGCCTTTCTCTATGGTTTGACACCTTTTTACTAATCGTATTACATTTATCTTGTGCACTTACAAGTATTGGGTTTAAAATTTGTTAGAAAAATCCCGACCAATGACTTTAATTTATTGCGAAAATCAGGGAAAAAAAGACAAAAGAATTATAGTAAGTCAAAACATACCGGTGAGATCTAAGAGTTTTTCCTCAAATAATCGCGTTTTTAAAGAAGTGTCCTCTTTTAATCTAATTTTTGTTGTCTTAGTAGGAGACCCATATAGGCAGGTTCTAAAAACGTACCATGTAGGGAATTCTCCATTAAAACACATTCCGCACATTAGGACTTCATATATAATTTTTAATACATTCTATATTAATTTTGTTTTTTTCATAATGGTTTTTACTAACTAAATCTACTTTTTTGTTTTGATATCATATTTTTTGATATATTTGTCTTAGAAAAAACTCTAAATAAAAATTTTAAGAAAATTCTAAACTATAAATCATAAAAACTCTCAAGGAAAATAGAGGTTGAGAAAATCGGACAAGAGATCGAACCAGTTGTCTAACAAGATATTACGTAATAGTTTATGAAAATTATAAATATACTAATAACTAAGCAAAAAAGTTTCATCCAGGTAAGAAAGCGTTTTAAAACATGTTAAAATTATTTCATCCTATTCAAACATGCATAGTAATAAGAAGTAATTCATTTACAAACATACCACACATGCCAATCTTCACTAAATATAATTAAAAAGGATAATTCAAGAATGTTAAAGATCTATTAAAATTAAAAAATGAAAGCGCTCACATGAGTAGACTCTGATTCTCTACATATAAATAGAGCACTAGTCCTCTTAGTACCTTTGTGGAGTTACAATGACTAAGTTGGGTTTAATTCAAACAAGTTTTAGTGGAACGGAACATTCCATATTAGCGAGTTTGTCCCTTAATTGTGGTTAATACTGGGTTCTACCACCCCTTACATTTTATTTAGCACAAAATAAAAAGTAAAATTAGAAAAACAAAATTATTTTAGTAAAAGTAAATTTATATCATGTATAATTGACTAGTACTGAAAAAAGAATTTATGAACTATTTATTCACCTTTTAAAAAATCAAAATATTAGAATTTATGAACTATTTATTCACCTTTTAAAAAATCAAAATATTTTTTAAGTGATGACATTCTTTCTTTTTTTTTTTTTTTTTTGAATAATTGTTCAAATCTTAACTTCTTAAAAAAATTCTAATTTATAGATCATATATTACTAATATTATTTTGTCTCTTTTAAAATATTTTTCCAACTATTATTTTTGAGATATCCTTTATAAAAAAGAGAAAACAAATGATCTTCTTTTGGGCTAAATAAAAGGGCCAAGTTCTCCTTATAGGAAAAACAGTCCAAATTACTTTTCTTCTTCACTTTTCCTTACCTCAGCTGCATGCCACACCACTATCTTGTTTTTGTTTTATTATTGTTTTCCTTTTATCCTTCTTTTTCTCCATTTTTCCTTACACCTTAATGTGAACTCTTGCTTTTTTCTTTTCTTTTTCCTTCTTATCCCTTTCTCCTCACAGACTCCTCTTCTTTTCCGATTTCCCTAATCCCCTTCGTTCTCGCATTCTTCTCCATTCATAAACTTATCATACACTGAATTTGCTCCTCACCTCAAATTCATGGCTTCTCTCCTTCTTTTCTTCCATGTTGCTATTTTTGGTTTTAAAATGGTTGGATGACATCGGTGGAGAAGTGAGGTGACATCAAGTATTTCGGTAGAAGCTCATTTGTCTTTCGTTTTATTTCAAAAATATATTTTGTTTGATGAAACGAAACAAATCGAGGTCAATAGGTTCAATTGGTTCCCAATCAAACCGCCTGATTTTGACTAAGTTTGACAGTTTTACTATTATAACTACTAAACTAAAGATAACATAAGTACTCTTAATTTTATTTTATATTTGTTTGATATTTCAAGTATAAATTTAGATTTGTAATTAATAAAATCGTCATTCAAATTTACAAGGTTCGTAAATTCAAAAAAACAATTTAACAATAATACAAACTCATATTAACGGAACTTAGCAAATGTCACTGAACAAAACACAAAAAACCAAAATAGAGCAATATACAAAATGATTTTGCTAATTCAGTAGTGTTAGTATTATAATATGCATCATATTATCAAGATTCTCAAGATACCTAAGATTTTGCCTAGTTTTATCTTATACAAATGAAAACATATCAAAATAAAGCCAAGCCTCTTCATAATTTAAAAAAATTTGTAACTATGCAAACAAGCAAAAAAAAAAATAACAAAATAAAAAAATGGTATCCACACTTTGCATAATCTCATAAAAAATTGATGCCCTCAAGAAAAATTTTAACATAAGGAAGAAAATTTTATTAAGGAATCGTATTAATCTCAGGTACCCAATCACATAATTTTCTAAGCCCTTTAAAGTTCTTACAAGAAATAACAAGAAATTTGTTGCACTCAATTACTGGTATATATTTTTATATAAATTGATATGTAGAATAGAATATGGTGAAGAGACGCAAGAATCAAATAGGGAAGAGGATATTGCTGAGTTCATGATACTTATTTAGGGAACTTAGAATGCTAGAAATTAAATTTTTGGGTGACAACTAGTTTCGAACACTTGATGAGGATGTTACGTAAGGAGTAACTGCATTTTAAAGCAAAGGCCATGGAGAAGTCAGCAATTAGGAGCAAAGAGGGGAAGTGATATATACCAGACGATAAGAGGTTCTATTCATGTGTCAATAGAGCGCTCAAGTCATAACTCTAACGATGCTATAAATTCTGAATCGTGCCTAATTTTAGTGGAGGAACTGAAGATACATAAGCTAATTTGGAAGAGGATATAACTCTAATAGGTCCCCAGGATTCAAACACAATGCAAAAGTAATAGAACGGGAAGATGATCTCTCACTATTACCTTATATAGTTGACTTTCTAAATATAGAAGGAGATAAATCAAGAGATAGTATTCTTCAATTCAAGGGTATAAAATGATCTAATGATGAGGAAAAAGAAATAGACAATTATTGGAATGGGCAATACATTGACCATTCAATATAATTATGTAAATTGAAACACCAAAACCTCCCGAGATGCAATAATATTAAATTGCTAATATTAACAGTTTTAGAAAATAATACATAATAAATATGTTAGATTAATAAGGTTAAATTTTTTTGATATCATTTTGATAATGAAATAAAAATTTAACTTTATTGAACAAATAATTAAGAGGCAAAAGTTCTATAATCTTTAATAACAACAATTAATACTAAAACAATTCAAAGTTTTCATTTTACAATCGTAGTGTTTTTAATATTCAATTGATATTGGAAAATATATATAAACAAGTTTTTCATACCTTTTCATTATTAGAGAATCGTCAGTATTTAAAAAAACAAAATTTTACTAATCCTAAATAAGAAAAAAAAGTCCATGTTCAATACACTTGACTATTATGAATCATTCTTAAAAATAATACAAGCTTTCTTCGTAAAAATACTGCAAAAACCATTCGTGAATTCCTTGCAGAATGAATTCTTCTGTTTGAAAGAAAAGTATTATTTTAAACTCTCAATTCTCAAAGTATTTTCTAGATGAACTCACGGATAACAAGATAATTAGACTTCATCAATTCAAATTCATACACATTAATCCACGAACTTCAAAAAAAATAAAATTAAGGTTTATAGAAGTAACAAGGAAGTGCAAGAATGCCATTCTCATATGACCAATAAGTAGGACAAAAAACAAACAATTTATGCAATTCCAATTTTTCCTTCATCAAAGATAGGATCATGTTTCATCAATCATATGCTTCAAGTATGTTCCGAACAAAGAAATCTAAGAGGAAATGTTGAGTCTAGACCATCAACAGTTTGACAAATACCTAGAATCTTCTTCAACTATGCATTCTCATGGAAATCCATCACAAAAGATTTGAGCAGCGGTTAGAAAAAAATGAGAGCTATCAAGTTCTCTCCCTTAATATTCAATGTGCATATTATCAAGCAATAGACAAGAGAAACCATCAATAAAATTAGAACAGCAATTATCAACTATCTAATCAATAGAGTCATCATTTAATCTCAAAGTATATTCAATGCAAAACATAGCATCATTATGTCATGGGTAGGAAGACTCCAAAATATGGAAACAATCACAATGAGATTTTTTTCTGAGTATAGTGCATAACGAGCTAACATATTGAAAAGTGTCTCTATCATGAATGAGAGCAAAAGAAAACTATGACATCCTCAACTACCTCCCTAGGTTCTAGTGGGAGGTTAGTAGGAACCTACCTTTTGACAGTTAGTCCGTCATGATAATAGGATGTTTACGTCCACGAATAAACTCGCTATTACACAAGGTCTATAGATGTCTCGTACTTCACTCCAAAAGATTATCTCCTCACAGCTCTTCCTTTAATCCTATATCGAAATGATAAATGTGTGAGCTAGGCCCATAAATCCATGTGCCTGTGAGTGTATTTTAAGCTGAAAGCCTAAAAACAACTTATCACTCAAAAGAAGTTAAAAGCTACTTATTTTAATAAATGGAGAGCATGGCAATAAACAATCATAGTAGTGCTCAATATATCATAATATTCAACACATCAAATCGTAGTATCAGGAATATTAAAGATCAGGAAGCAACTAATTCATTAACATAAGAAGACATCAAAATGAAAACTAGATGATAATTTGGTGTAGGTAAGAATGGTTTCCTAGCATTAGTAAAATTTCACAAATTCGAAGATGACCTCAAACCCTAGTACTTCAATAAGCTCTACCTCTACCCTAATTGTATGTATTTGAACAGAAATTTGAGGAATAAGAATATGTAGGTTGGACAAATTTATCTGATTTTTTATTTTTCATGAAAAAGAATATGTAAGATTCATATATATTTAGTAGGTAGGATATTAAGATTTACCAACGCAAAATTCACAACAAATCATGAATATCTAGAAATTGATGAGAACGCCAGCATAAATACTTAATATTACAAATTCTATGTTTTATTTAATTATAAATTAATATTTTTTGTACTTAATAACTAATTAATTTTTACTTATTTTGGAGAGCCATGACAGAAAAATACATTAATATTTCCACAAATGAACTTAATTTTATATCGTAATAAAGCATAATTTTTCCCAGCAGCTAGGGCTCTCCCTAGACCTTTTGTTGCTCCGACACTATACCTCCACAAATTAAACTATTGTCGTCCTTTTATTCGTAGTCAAAAACTTTTTTCAAACATTTATCGTACCCATAAACTACTTACATTAATGTACTTATGACAAACTACACTAAACGGCGTGAATTTTTTCAATGTATTTTAGGCATACCCCTGTATATATGCCCCTTATTAAACCATTACTATACAACTAAAACCTTGAGTACACATGCCGCAAATACACATCTCCATTATCTTCCAATCGAGATCTCCTAAAATTCCTCTTTTGAAATATTCACCCCTTTAAGAATAAAAATACTTTTACTAAAGGGTCCACGTGCATGGTGAATGGCTAAAATATGTCAAAAAGCACCACATTGAGTATAGTTTTTCATACAAGCAACATTTTAAATACTCTATAGGTATAAATGTGTGAAAAAAAAAAGTTTTTTGCTATGAATAAATATATAGGTCATTTCTCAATCGTCAATGTTTATTTGTAATTCAATACTACAGTTTACAAAATATACAGTCTTTTTTTATGATATATATACCAATGATACGTTAGAAACAAGAATTTGATCCCATATCTTAAATGAATAAATATTTGAATGCTCCATGTTACAAAATAGAAATGAATAAGCATAGAATCTATATACCCTATATATAACATAACTAAGAAAAGCAAATAAAATGCACAAAATAAGCAGAACTAATATTTATAGTTATTTTTCCATTTGAGAAATTAGTTATAAATACCTATGAACAATTTTAGCTTTTCAATTTAGAAAAAAGAATTTTAATGATATTTTTCCAACGCAAAATAGCAAATATATTGTGGAATCTGACTTTGAGCTCAGGTGATGTCAGAGTTGAGGTTAATATTGTCATTTTTTAAGCGAAACATGGGTAATTTTGTAGCATTAAGTAAAAAGATGGGTCTTATAGGGTTAAAAAGGCAGGAGCTGAGGGGGTTAAGCGGGGTAAGTGGCAACATATATTACCTTTCATTTCACATGTAAACTTAAAAACTAAATTATCCTCTACCTGAAATATGGTTATAAAGGAAAAAGATAAAAAAATATGCATGTCCATTTTTATAGCAAAATTTTCAATTAAATTGCATAGTAATGTGTTTGTTTTCATGGAACATTATAAAATATTTTGGGGCATCCCCCAATATAGTAATAAGGCCTTGAAGAATGCAAAAGACAAAGTTGTAAATAGGTAATAGTCATAGCATTGGTGAAAACCTATTTCAGAAAAAAATATTTAATAGTTATTCGAAAGAAATAATTAAATGATTGCATATATCTATCATAGATTTTGAAAATTACCAGTGGTGCCACCATTTGTAGAAAGATAACCAAAGATCCATATAGAATAAGGAGAGATGTAATTGAACATTTAAAATTCCTATAAGCAAATGATATTATCAAAAAAGAAATTAAAGTAAGCTAGAGAGCACCTTCGCAAACTGTTAGTTGTCATGTGTTTGAGGTCTTGCTCTTTTGGGATCCCTAGCTTCTCTTCTTTGTTGTAGAAAGTTGATATGATCCACATAGCTATTGCTTCTCTTGGTGTCAATCCCAGCAATGTGTTTCTCCCTTTAGCTATGTTCTCTTCACCAATTTCTACTTCAATAATTTGGGTTTCAAGAGGAGAGTCTGGATGATAGTTTAAGTCAGTAATTTGATTCTTGCAAGAAGACACTAGTAGATCATTCAAGTCAATAATTTCGTTTCAGGTGGAAGATTATAATACATTGTGATCCTTGAGAGGAGATTCTGGTGGATCATTCGTGTCGTTTTAGTACATGGTACATGGTGGGATGATTTGGTACGCTTTGACCCTTGTAAAGAGACTCTGGTAGATCATTCTAGTTATTTTGATACATGGTGAGACATTTTGTTGCTCTTTGACCCTTGGAAAGAGATTCTTGTAAATCATACATGCTATTTTGGTACATGGTGAGAGATTCTGGTAGACTTTGACCATTGAAGAAAGACCCTGATAGATCATTCATGCTAGCAGCTTCTTTGATCTTTGGAGAGAAGCCTGGTGGGACATCTAGATAATTATCTTCTTCTTCTACTTTAATATGTTGCTCATTCGAGGCATGTCTACTAATTTTAAGAGCCTCAGTTTCAATGCTAATCCCTAGGATTTGTTCTAGATTCCAAAAGTACTTTCTTCCATTGTGTAAGCACTTTTTTTCTCTTCAAATCCACCAAGCTTTTGTTGGAGCCAAAACTTAGTTCCTCCATCAATTTAAGTAACGAACGCTCACTTCTTGTTTGGACAATCTTGACGGAAAGTACATTGATTGGTCAATACTTAAAGGCCAACTCTAATTTACAAGTGAGACTTCGATACTCATATTTGAAGAAGCGGCCAATCCTCGAAGATCTTGATCATATCCGAATTGAAGCGCTACATGATGTGGATTATACACCTCTTCACATTCTATACCAATAAGAACACACGTTCTTAAGCATCGAGTATTAGATTCTAATTCTTCGTCGGAATATTTTCCGATGGATATTCGTGTTTCTTTTTCCTTGTAAAATTTCGGAAATAAAAAATTATTTACGTTTCAGCAATGAGGTATCCGTAGAAAATCCTCACAAGAAGAGTTAATGATTGGCCTAACATTCCCAATCTCAAATTTTTGTTTACCATTCTATAGGCCAGCCCTTAGCTTATAGACCTATAGAGTTTACCTCTGGTTGAAATGGTACGAACCTTTCTCATGCCCATTATTTAACAAAATGAAATGGAGCCCATATTGTATAACTTAAATACACTACTTCTTGACCTCGATCTTCACTGTCCATGCTTGTTGAGGCAGCCAGTATTCCCTCCAACAAGCTTAAATCTCTATATATGCTAACTAAAACTACTATACCGAGCACTATTTTTATCCCTTTAGCAGGGTGTATTGCAATGGGAATAATATACTTATCAATTTTTGTAATTTAATCCATCGGAAAAACAAACCTTGAAAGCAAACACACAAGAAAAGCTTCATGCTCAAATTGGCATCCAAGTTTCTTGAATGAGTCTACCCACTTGATATGAGTACTCTTAGCTTTCATTTTCTCAAACTTGTCCAATTTCTTTTTTAAAATTTCCTTAATTTTGATAGTATCTTTTCCATCATAGAGTAAAAAAAAAGAACTACCTAGTAGAGAGAACCCACAAAAAATATCACATCTTCAAATGTGATAGATGCTTCGCCCCAAGAGAAAACAAAAGTATTAATTTCAATACACTATCTTTCTACTAACCCAAAAATCAGGTCATCATTTCTTAGAAACTCATACTTACAGCACAAAATAGCCTCAAGAATCCCAACTTTCCTCCATAACAAATGGTATTTTGGCAACTTTTTATCAACTCATTTGTTCCACTCTTGTAACTGATGTTGCCACCCATTGAAGACCAAATCTATTGACCACTTTGATTTGGGGGAAAGGATAAGCAGTTTCAAGTTTGAATCTTCAAGTGAAGCAACAACTTGTTTCAAGAAATGGGCATTCCTTCTTGAAGGAGGTCCACCAGTATATAAAAATGAAACCAACTCTTCCCTTTCCTCAATGATTGAGTCATCTACTAAGGGGGAAAAATATATGTACTTACATCTTCATCCGAATATGGTTGTAGAATCCACAAATATAAAAGATTATCTTTATATATCATACAATTGAATTTTATTTTTAACATCTATTTTCTTATTCTCTAGCATTAAATTAAATTTAAGAATTAACTCAAATAAGAGAGAAGATTTTAGTTTTAAACTAGTGGAGATTATTTTTTTTCTGTTTTATTGTAGATTGAAACAAGGGAGATTTTTTTTCTAGCGCTTTGTAGAAAGTAATTTATTTCCAAGAGAGTATGCAAAGTTAAAAAAAAAAACAATTTTGTTCTGAACTTCAATCCAAATACACTATTTCTTGTACTAAAAAAACGTTACAATGATTAAATGTTAGCTAATGAAGACCATGTTACATTGTAGATGTGGTATTTGATAGCCACTCAAAATTAGAAAAGTATAGTTGCTAGATTTAATTTAATTGATTTTTATTTACCTTTTGTGATCTAAAATGTGGGATACAAGGGGGAAAATATATAAATTTCTTTTAATAGATTAAAATTTTAAAATATTTCTTTTTGTTCTGCATCTTATCTAAGAAATTTAAAATTTTCAAAAACTTAAAATTTAATCTGATCCAAGACTATACTAACTGGACCAAAAGATCCATTCCTTTATTCTTTTGAAAACAAGTCATGTGTTTGAAATGGTGTTGAACAACTGAAGTAAATGATTTATACTAACCCCATTACTAGGACATCAAGTTCTTATCAACTTTTTGATAAATCTGATAAAAAAGTCAGGGAATGGACGACTTACGACTTTAAGGCTACTTTGAAAATAAAACATGACATAATGAAAAAATGACAGGAAAAAAAAAAAGCCATTGAGCTATTGATATAAACATAAAAAATATATGAATAAATAAAGAGAAAGATTGAAGTAATAGGAGATAATCATAGTTGGAGATATCATGGAGACTAGATTTGATGTTTAGGTCTTTTAAAAGGTAAATGAATAAATCTATTAAGAGTGTTTTACGAGTGGCCATGGAATAATCTCTCCTTCTAAGGTTCACCATCTAATAAGGAGACCTTACCTAAAAGAGATGACACATGACTAGTTGTGTCTTGACTTTTAGTCTTAGTTTAGTTTTGTTCAGGGCTTTTGTTAGGGGTAAAAACTTGGAGGAAAATAGGAAGAGATGTAAATCGAGATGTAAACATCCTATTTACCTTATTTGGTTTCAATGTATGAGGAATTGTGATGCAAATGTGGAGGGAAACTCTCCCTACCCACTATAGCAAATTAGCCCCTCCAAAAATAGACAGATTCAGACGTAAATGATAATAAAAGGACCATTTTACTCTCATACCAATATGTTAAATTCATTAAAAATTTATCCTAAATTAAACTCCGGTGCAATATATATACATATATATAACATTCCAAGTTCTGCTGAATGTATATATTAATAAACTATTTATTATCCACTTTCACCCTAATCATACAAAGGGATGTAAACGTTATTTACTTTTTTTCCAACCATAAACAATTTTCAAGTAATTAATTATACTTCCCCTAAGAAAAGTAAGGGTGCCATTCCATATCTCCTTACCCTCCCTGTCCCCCTCCGCGAACCAAACTATAGTGCTTAAACTACGGTTCTGATAGAAGCCTAACAAAATGTTATACTAACAATTATATAAAAGAATGAATGTGTAATAAACCAACTTTTAGGTACATAAATAATTTGGTACCATGAATGTGTCCTGCAGATATTGCAATATTGAAAGAAAAATAATTGTATACAACCTACAATAATCACGAAATAATTTATTGTATTAATATGCTTTCATAGTAAAATAATGAAGACCTAATTCATCATTCCTTATTACAATTTATGGAACATTCAATTTAAATTTTTAGATGAGTGGACATTCATTTAAAAGGTAGAACTGATCTAGTGAATGTACTGACAATTTTTTGAACAAAAATATTTATGTCTATATAATTTGTATTTCCTAAATGGAAATTTTCAATGATACTTATGTAAAAAAAGAAAAGGAAATTAATAAATTGAAGGCTTTTTTTTATATCCCGGACAAATTTCTTGTAATCTCAACCTTACTTTCAATAGCAAAGATTTCTTACTTTAAATATTAAAAGAAGAAGAAGAAGAAGATATAGTTTTCAATATGATATTTTTTTCTCGCTAATATTTTCACATAAGAGGGATAAGTAGTGCAAATTATACCTTGAACACAAGTGCAACTTCCAAGATGTACTTTGGGTGTTGAAACAGCTCCGTCCCACATAAATTCTAATTACTAGGGCTCTTCAGTCACATGTCTATCACCCTCTTCTTTAACATCATCTCACTCCTCTCTGTCTTTAGAGATCCCTATTGAAACCACCACAGTCTTTGTCTTCTCATTATTTTTTGGGTGAACGACGATGATATTTCATCTTCTTATTTTGATGATTCATAATCCAATAGACTCTGGGGCATACCAATTTTCTTGAGGATTCCCTAGGATAGAGATTAAAAAGGGACCTAGATTGAATTGGGTTTCAAGAAATCTGCTTCAAGGAGAAGAGTAGAACTAGCATAAAAAATGATGAAGGAAAAAACATACTTGTAGATTGTAAATCGGGCAAAAAGATTATGAAATAGAGAACTAATATGGTTTTTGGATGCAAGATAACAAGAAAATAATGTAAATGGAGATAGAAGGCATTCCCTTTTAAACGTTAAAACTCCGGCCACAGCTGGAGCCCAGCCTTGGCCGAAGAAGACAACAACGAGAACAAGAGGGAAGTTGCGCAAAGATCAAAAAGTGAAGAGAGAGATAAGAAGAAAGAAGGTATGACTCTGTCATATATGCAAAAATGCTTATATAGGATTCTTCTTGATTGTTTTTAGGTTTTTTAAGCAGCTAGAAAAATAATTAAAAAATTATTTTAAAAAATTAATGTAACATCTATTTTAAACATTAATAAGATGGAATAGTTTTAGAAATTACTAAGTAGCTTTTCAAAAAATTTATTTTAAATCTAATGAAACTAAAAACAGTTGTAATAGTGTGTAAAACTACATAAAAAGTGCTTAAAATATGCTAAAGGATGAACAAAAACGATATCAAGTAGTTTTTGCAATTGTAAAATAAGTACATGATATTTGACAAATGGCAATAATTGAGTGACGAAATTATATCGATGAAGAGATCAATTGTCTGAAAAATTTAAATGCCTTGTTTACCCCTACGACTAGAAATAAAAAATCAATATATATTAAACAACACCTTATATAAGAAAATCTTAGAAGAAAACCAAATTATCATTTCCCTCCCCTGAACAATCAACATCCCTGCTCATGCCATATATGTCAAATAACTATTTGCGCATCCTTTCTCTTCTCTTGTCCCTTCCTCACCCAACCATCTCCATAGAAAGAAAATTTAGAAATACATAAGTATTTTGAACTTATGGCATAGCTAAACCCTAAAATCGATAGTCGAAAATCCCATTTTCTTTCAAAATCCGCATACCCTCATAGAGCTGGAAGAGCATGATTCTAATAAGTAGAAAATTTTTGCAGCCAGGGAAAGGTTAAAATCTAATTGTATCACCCTTTAGCAGGTTGCTTCATTGACATCATGAATTAATTGAAAAAGAAGAAAAAAAAGAATCAAACTACTTAGTGTTCCTTCTTCAAATTCATGTTACTTTCCTCTGTTATCCATTGCTCTCCCTTTTCTCTTATTATTAAGATTCTATATCTGACCAAGTAACGGTAAGGAAATTTCATTCGAATTATAAGCCTTCTACGATTTTGTGAAAAGGATTTGAGGATGAGTAATAGAGAACTAATGAGTGAAAAAAAAAAGAGGGAGAAGAGAGAAGTAGTGGTGAGACTAAGTGGTGGGTATAGCTCGACGGGAAAAAGACATTTATAGACTGGCAAAATTCGTCTCTATTTGGCAAAATTTCGTCCCTAAATTATTTTGGAGACAATTTGGAGACGAAATAAGTGACAACAATACTTTTTCATTTCTTTTAGTGGATCCCTATAATTTTGAGGGGATATTCACTTCTACCTTCCTAAAGATGTCTAAAACATTTTTTTTCAAACTCCTCCTTCCTATTCATTGCAAATCTATCAGGAAAGAGATGTTTGACCTTAATAGGAATAGATGACTTTCCTACCTTAGGATTTTCCACCATAATCTCTTCACTTCTCCTTATCTATTAGCTTCTTCCTCTCAAACTCTTTGAACTCCTGTTAGTCCTCATGGTAATAGTCCTAACATTCTCTTTAGGATAAGGGGTTGAGCAGGGAGTTTGTGGGATAGTTGAGCCATTATTTGTCTTATCTAAGAAGCCAATCATCCTACTTTGCTTCCCCATGTTCTAGATACTAGTTTTATTGTCCTTTTGGAAGGTTAAAGTACACAAATAAAGTGATTTAATTAAGAATGTATTCAATGGACGTCCCTTGAGATTAAGTTGCTTATTTTATGTAATGAAGAACATGGCAAAAATCAGAGTAGTTCTCAACATGTAATAAAATTTTACACAGCAAAGCGTAGTATCAGAAATGTTAGCGACATCTGCTTAAAGATCAAGAAGCAACGGATTTATTAACATGATTCATTAACATGAGAAGACGTCGAAATAAAAACTAGATGATAATTTGGAGTAGGTAAGAATGGTTGCCTAGCATCAGTAAAATTTCACAAATTCGAAGATGACCTCCAACCCCTAGTACTTCTATGACCTCTACCTCTACCCTACTTGTATGCATTTGAATGGTAATTTGAGGAATGAAATATGCAGGATAGACACACTTGTCTGCTTTTTTGTTTTTCATGAAAAATAATATGCAAGATTCCTATCTATTTAGCTGGTTAGATATCAAGATTCACCGAACCAAAATTCACAACAAATCATGATTATCTGGAAATTGATGAGAACGCCAATATAAATATTTAATATTACAAATTTCCTATATTATTTAGTTATAAATTAATATTTTTTGTACTTAATAACTAATTAATTTTTGTTTATTTCAGAGAGCCATTAGAGAAAAATACATTAATATTTACACAAATGAGCATAATTTTCTACTGCAATAAAGCACAAATTTTTTTTGAGGAGCTACGGCCGACCTTAGCCCCTATATTGCTCCACTATTGTACCTTCAAAAATTCAACTTTTGCCGTCTTTTTATTCATAATCAAAAACTTTTTTCAAACATTTATTGATGCCATAAACTATTTACATTATTGCACTTATGACAAACTACACTCAAGACGTGAAGTTTTTCAGTACATTTTAGGCGTCCCCTGCATATATGCCCCTTATTAAACCATTGCATGACAACTAAAACAAAGCGTACACATGCAACAAATACACATCTCTGTTATTTTCAAATAGGCATTACCTAAAAATTCTTGTTTTGAAATATTCACCCCTTTAAGAATAAAAATCTCTTTAATAAAGGGTCCACGTGCATGGTGTATGCCTAAAATGTGTCAAAAAGTATCACATTGATTATAGTTCGTCATACAAGCAAAATTTTAAATAATCTATAGGTATAAATTTGTTAAATAAAGGTTCTTACTATGAATAAAAAATGTCTGGTTTATACATAGCTCATTTCTCAATCCTCAATATTCATTTGTAATTCAATACTATAGTTTACAAAATATAGAGCCTTCTATTTTATTATATATATACCAACAATACCTTGAAACAAGACTTTGATCCCATATCTCAAGTGCAAAATCATATGCTCAATTGTTCTTAGAGAAATATACAACCTCTGCAATCTAGTTGTTAATGGAAGACAATACATCTTCTTGTATGGAATGTCTTTGGACTTCTTCTTATTTTTCTTTCTTCGCATGTAATGATCATGGCCACAAAACTTGTAGTGACGTATTTGTGCATCCTCATTCCAATACAACATACATCCATTTAAACATATATCAATCTTTTACACCAGCATATTCAAACCAGATGTTAATTTTTTGGTCTGGTTCCAATCATCGAATGCCTTATTTCCTCCGAGGAGTATATCCTTCAAGAATTGTGCTATTTGATCAAAGCACTTTACAGACATGTTGTTCTCTAACTTTATGTTCAACAACCTCGCCATTGCAGATAATTCCGAAGATTTTGTACACCTTTAATATAACAGTATATCAATAGATTTCAGCATGTCATAAAACTGTTAACCTTCAGGATTAGGTGCCTCCTCATAATTGTAGTACGCTGCATTGATTCAAAATCCGTACTAGCTGAATAAAAAATATCCTCACTGTAAGTGTTGCTTTCAACATTTCTTGTAACACTACCTTCCCAAATAATCGGTCGATAACCCACAGATGGTTCTTCATGTGTAGTCCGATTAGGATAATTACTTAAAAACTTGATTTATAAATATGCAATTTGACATTATCCTCTTTAAGATACTTTAAATTCTTGCATTTTTCACACGGACATCGTAACTCGTTAGTTGAACCAAGACCGTAATTCAGAGAAAACTTCACAAACTGCTTCACACCTAGTTGAACCTCACTATTAATCCCCATAACTTCAAGCGCAGTTCTTCTATGCATGCAACTACGATCTTCCTTTATAACTTCAAAAAAACAAAACATGCATTTTAACATAAGACTTTATAAGTACGATACCTACAGATGAAGAGTCCAAACTTAGAACTCATTCTTCATTAAGTATTACATTTAATGTATTTAAATATGTTCTGTGAAATATTTATAGCTTAAGAGTTTTATGTTTAAGAGTTTAAAGACTTCTCTAACCATTTGAGTATTACAAATCATTAGAGATTAAGATTTTAAGAGTTTTATGTTTAAACTTATAGATTAAGACGTTAATGAATTCTATAATCATTTCTCCATTAGAAATAAATCCAAATGTTTTAATGATTAAGAATTTAAGAGTTTTATTAAAAGATTTTACATTTCAACTTATAGATTAAGAGGTTAAATAATTCTATAATCGTTTGAGTATTATACAACTGTACATCAAATGTGTTTCCCGAAAATTTCCAAAACTAATTAATCAAACTTAAGAGTTTAAGAACCAAGACTTTTATAATTTAAATGTTATAGAAATTTTGACAGATACTACAAGAATTCAACAAACTACTGACCGATACTACAAGAATTCAACAAATTACTGACCGACAATTCGGTCAGTGATCGATTGCTAAAAGACAAGTACTGACCGACCACCGATAGAAATGGTCAGTCGCAGTATTTTGGTCCATGATTCGTGTAACGGAATAAAAATTGGGTCCTAACTTTTGCCATTCGAATTTTCGGAGTTACCGACTGAATGTTCGATCTGTAACTTTATTTTTCTTAATTATAAAATAAAAATTAAATATTAAGTTACTAACTGATATTCAGTAGTTACCGACCGAATATTTAGTCAGTAACTTTATTTATTTTTTAAAAAATAATTATTTACCATCGAATATCGGTCAAGTAACTTTTATTTTCAAAAAACATGTTATTCATAATTATAAATATCCACCTTAAATTAAAAACCAACAAGAGCACAAATAATGTAAAATGGACAAAAATTATAATAATGCAATCAATATATATCATACGAATATATAAAAAAGTCTAAAATACATCATATAATATCAAAGTCAAATACATTAAAAATACAAAACAAATATATCATAAAGCCAAGGTAGGTGGAGGTGGAGGTGGGCTAGAGGAGGGAGGACCGATCAGTGGCTGAGATATAGCGTCATTATTCGGCAGCGGGAAATTAGGGAAGAGAGTGGGTACCGAATCCAACTGCACTCCACACTGAGATGCGAATGATGTCATGAAGCCAACGAACTTGTGTTGTGCCTGCTGCTTATATCCCCACCACCTCCTCTTCCTTTTGATATAGGCCCCGTGGGCTGCCTCGGAAGATACTGAAGGAATCGATGATAAGCTGCTACTACCCCCTGGTGCTCCACGATAAAGGCTGCAAACTGTGAGGCAAAACCATAGATATGGCCCTTGTTGCTGCCACTGGCATCCTCAAACATAAACTCCTTTTCAGTCGGAATGGGCGAGCGGGTCTCAAGATAAAGACGTTCTACGTTGGCCTTTAGCTCCTGATACAAAAAAGACACTAATTAGTAATTGTTAAAAAATATACAATAAGTATAGAGTAGTAAATGATAATATGAGTAATATTGGTTTAAAACTATTAAAGAACCTCAAGAAAAATTGGTCGGATCGTGTATCAACCCATTATCCCTTCCGTTGATGCAGTAGGACATACAATTCCGACTGTGCGAAGGCCTCACCTATTTTTCTCGCTACAAACATAAATGAGTTTTCAAACATAAAGGTCATTAAAAAACTATAAATTATACAAAAAGATGGTTTTAAGTTAGAAAAATAATAATTAAATATGGAAACGAAATTGACTTACCCACTCAATCAAAGACCTAGACCTACTGGTGTGCTTGCCCTGCCCCTTGCCACCATGCCCTTACATCCAGTTCTGCTGTGACGCCTCCTGCCTCTTCTTGTATGCCCCCAAGCCCCATTCATCACAAAGACTCATATACTATGCTGCAGTCATCCAGTGGGGCTGATACTCGTCGAAACGCACCTTGTACATCAAGTCCTTGTATCGTAATGAGGTCCGTTTCTTCCAAGCATCCCAAATGGCATGCCCATGCATCGGCCCCATTGATACCTTATTTAAATAAATACGCTTATATCTGCAACAACACATAATGTTTTAATCAATATAAGCGTATTTATTTAAAAGTTCATGTAGTTACTTTTATATAAACAATTACCCTGAACAATGCACACCACATGTTCTTTATTCTATCTGGGACCTTCCTAAAACTAGGATATGCCTCAACATAATTTGCCTTCATGATTTCAGTAATCAGCTTTTCACAGTAAGAACGGTTGCCTAGAATAAGTAAAATTCCACAAATTCAAAGATGGCCTCCAACCGCTAGTACTTCCATGACCTCTACCTTTACCCTAAGTGTATGTATTTGAATGGAAATTTTAGGAATGAGAACATGCAGGATGGACAAATTCATCTGCTTTTTTGTTTTTCATGAAAAAGAATAGGCAAGATTCCTATCTATTTAGCAGTTAGATATCAAGATTTACCGAAGTAAAAATCACAACAAATTATAAATATCTAGAAATTGATGAGAAAGCCAGCATAAATATTTATGTTACAAATTTCCTATATTAGTTTTTGTACTTAATAACTAATTAGTTTTTATTTATTTCAAAGAGCCATTAGAGAAAAATACATTAATATTTACGTAAATGAACATATTTTTCTATCGCAATAAAGCATAATTTTTTTTAGGAGCTCAGGCCCACCTTACCCTCTTTATTGCTCCACCACTGTACCATCACAAATGAAACTATTGCCATCTTTTTATTTGTAGTCAAAAACTTTTTTTAAACATTTATTGTACCCATAAACTATTTATATTATTGCACTTATGACAAACTATACTCAATGATGAGATGTTATTCACTATATTTTAGGCATACCCCTGCATATATGCCCCTTATTAAGCCATTGCTGGGAAACTAAAACGAAGAGTACACATGCAACAAATACATATCTCCCTTATCTTCAAATAGACATCACCTAAAAACTCATATTTTGAAAAATTCACCACTTTAAGGACAAAAATACCTTTACTAAAGCATCCACATACATAGTGAATGCCTAAAATATGTTAAAAAGGACCACATTAAGTATAGTTTATCAAGCTAGCAAACTTTTACATAATCTATAGGTATAAATTTGTGGAAAAAAAGTTGTTTGTTATGAATAAAACATAACTAGTTTATATATAGCTCATTTCTCAACCCTCAATGTTCGTTTGTAATTCAATACTATAGTTTACAAAATATAGAGCCTTCTTTTTTATTACATATATACCAATGGTACCTCGAAACAAGACTTTGATCCCATATCTCAAATGAATAACTATTTCAATGCTCTATGTTACAGAACACAAATGAATATGAATAGAATATGTATACCCCATATATAACGTAACTAAGAAAAGAAAATAATATATACAAAATAATCAGAACTGAACATTTATAGTTATTCTTTCGTATGAGTAATTAAGTATAAATAGTTATGAACAATTTTAGCATTTCAATTTATAAAAAAGAATTTTATTATTATCTTTATGAACATGAACTTTTTTGTGTGATTATTTTTGTCCAAATAGCAAATTTATGGTGGAATCCGACTTAGAGCTCAGTTGATGTCAGAGTTGAGATTACTATTGTCATTTTATAAGCGAAATATGGGTAATTTTGTAGCATTAAATAAAAAGATGAGGTCTTATAGGGTTAAAAAGGCAGGAGCTGAGGGGGTTAAGTGGGATAAGTGGCAACATATATTACCTTTCGTTTCACATATGTTTTTAGCTTTTCTGTTTATAACTATAGTTTGAGGTTGAGGAGAGCATGTAAATTTATAGCTAATTTCTCAATAAATAACATTTTAATGTTTTTGTTTCATGGAACATTATAAAATATTTTGGTGCATCCCCCAATACAGTAAGAAGGCTTTAACGAATACAAAAGGAAAAGTTGTAAACAGGAAGCTACCTCTTAAAGGAAAAATTCAAAGACATTATTCCAAGCGTAGATCTTATCGATTATCCCACACAATCACAAGTTATATTTCAACCGACCAGACTTGTTGATGGAAGAAAGCAGCAGAGGTTTCGAAGCGAACGACATGTTACAACTTGACTAGAGAACAAAAAAAAATGGTGCTTGATTGGGTTAAAGAGTTGCAACTATTAGATTGATATGTATCTAAATTACCTAGGTGTGATGATTATAAAGACATGAAGTTAACTGGTATGAAAAGCCATGATTATCATGTACTCATGAAACGACTTATGCCCATCATCTTTAGAAAGCTCCTTCCTACGAAAATGTGGAGTTATTTTTGCCTAGTAGATTCTCTTCTACTGAATAAAAGGATTTTCAAAATAAAAGAATAAAAGAGTACCTAACAATTAGACTAAAATAATGGAAAAACTCTTTCAATTCGAATTTTCGAATGATGTACTCAAAACTAATTCATTGGAAAGCTTTAGAAAAATCATTGAATTATTGGTTGGGTCTCAACTCGATTATTAGGATTACCACTATCTTTAGGTGAAAAACCACTATTCTTGTAACAGGTTAGAGAAGAACCACTTCTCTCCCTAACTCAATTATGATTGAATTACACACCAGAGTGAATTAGATTTCTCTATTGACCTAGATAGAATAGTTATTATATCTAATCAAGTACCAATTTCTATCATTTAATGCCATAGATCATTCTTCTTTTCTCAATTCCAAACAATCTAATGCAAAGATATCAATTATGGGTAAAAATTAGTAACAGAAACAATGCAATTAAATATTAATCAACTGCAATTTAACAAATTCTTCCATAAATTCCATAGAAAATAATGTTACGTTTATTGAGGGTTCAAACCCACTCAAATATAATAAAAACTTAGTCACTAAACATTATCAATATCGTAAAATCCAATTTAGAGTTCATAATAACTAGGAGTTTAGAAGGCTTTGGAGGTAGAATTGAAGAATCCATGACTCCAAGATGTAGATTGAGCTCCTCTCTCGATTTCCCCAAAGAAACCCGAAATCGCTCCGTTTTGCAATCTTCAATCTATCTATTGAAACTTGATTTAACTAATTTTCCTCTTATCGCCCTCTGTCCACCCTACCAAAGATAATCAAAATAATATATTGAGTGTCTTACTAAGCGAACAAAAAAGCCAGTTGAGGTAGCCGAGTCTAGGCAGCCTCTGTGCAAGAAGTCCTTTCAGTGTCACTTCTGGCCAAGCCCGACTTGTTGATTGAAATTAGCGTCACTTCTCTTTTCTCGTACGTTCTTACTCTGTAGGTTACTGTTTCACTTCATTCTTCCTTCTAACTCATCTGTGACATACCTATAAACAAAAGAGGGGAAATGGTGGGTAAATAATCCATTTTATACATAAAACACTTCGAAAACTGAAATTAAACAATATAAAAATGTATACAACATGGACATGTCGACATTTTAACTAAAAAAATCATTAGAGATGCTATTCACTGGTCGGGAATGTTTCTTCTTTTACGCAGTTGTGCTTAAGTGTTTTATTGAATAAAGTTGTTGATTTTTTTCAAGCACTCCCTATTTCAAAAGATTCTTCAATATGTTTTTATTGCTTTGCTTGTCCCATGCTTTTATTTGATCAACTTATTTAAGATTCTTAAAATTCTTGTAACTGAAGAAGGCGTACACATATTAACCCCCCTCTCCAAAAAAAAAAAAAAAAAAAAAAAAAGTCAGCATTTTGTGATCATTGAACTAAAACAATTGGGATCTTTTGTAATATCTTTGTAACAATTCCTTTGTAATATTCATTACGTAATATTCTTAACGTAAAATTTTATTTAAAAAATATAACCAATAATATATAAACCTTAACTTTCAAAAGATAAACAGCTAGGAAAAAAGTATTATGGAGAAATGTAATGAGAAATATTGTCGTTAGTATTATAGATAATCTTGTATGATTTTTTTTCGTAACATTGGTAATATGATATTTTATTAGTAATAACTGATCTCAATCTCAAATGCACTTTTTTTTTTTTTTATTTCATGAAATTTCAAAGAGCAAAAATTACTTTCAGTAGATAGATAATGTCAAAACTATCATGTTTTTCATGGTAAAGAGAAATATAATTAATAAGAAAAATAATGGGAGAGAGAGAGAGAGAGAGAGAGAGAGAGAGAGAGAGAGAGAGAGAGAGAGAGTAGTCGAGAGGTAAGTCTTGGAGGAAATTTTTTTTAAAAAGTTGGTAAGAAAGCTTATATATATAACTACAAAAAAGCAACTTCTTACTGATTGGGAAATTGGTCGATAGCATTTATCGACCAATTTTTTTTGTAGTTAGATATTCGGTCAATAACTTTTTCTTTCCAAATTAATAAAATCAATATTTAAACTTACCTACTGATTTTCGGTTAGTAACTTTTTATACACTGAAAGGTTTTCATTCAGTAATTTTATTGATTGAAATTTTAGAAAATAGGTACCGACCAAACTTCAATCGTTAATCGGTCAGTAACTATGTATTTTAAAAAAAAATTTTATTTATAATTTTAATAATCCACCTAAAATTCCGAAAATGACAACAACCACAACCAATTTATATAATCTACAAAATAACAAATACGTCATAACATAATACATAATATATGAAAAAATGTATAAGTATCAAATACATAAGTTTCGAATTCAAAATTAAATTACAACAAATGGATAAGTATTAAACATAAATATAATACATTGGTGAAGGTGCGCCAGAGGAGGATGGACGATGAGTCAGTGGCTAAGGATCGACTCGGGCAACATCAGATCTAGTGTCATCTATCGGAGGGAGAGGAGGGAACAATGTCAGTATTGAATCCAGCTTGACACTACATTGAGATGGAAAATTGTGAGCAAAAATTTCAGACGTGACCTTTGTTGCTGCCACCAACAGCCACAAGCATCAATTGCTCGTCACTCAAAATTGGCGAGCCGATCTCTATATGGTGGTAGCTCTTTGAATTTGGCCTATAAGAAAGAGATTACTAAGTTATTGTTAAGGAATTTAAAAAGAAACCGTAAACGATAACAAAAGTATTAAATAACATTACCCAAAATTCATCAGAATGCGTATTGACCCACTATTCCTTTTGCTGATGCAGGAGAACGTACAACTGAGAATGCTAAAGATCTTCTCTGCATATAAACAAAGCACAGGTCCTCTTGGTATCTTTGTGTTGTTATGGCGACCAAGTTGGGTTTAATTCCCCAGAGCTTTGGCAGAACAGAACATTCCATATTCGTGTGTTGGTCCCTTAATTGGGGTTAATACTCGTTTCTACCACCCAAAATAAAAAATAAATTAAAAAACTAAATTATTTTAGTAAAAGTAAATTTATATCATGTGTAATTGACTAGTAATTAAAAAAGAATTTAAGAAGTATTTACTCACCTTTTAAAAAAAATATTTTGAATAAGTGATGACGTTCTTTGTTGTTTTTTTTTTAGAATAAATGTCCAAATTGTAACTTGTTAAAAAATTCTAATTTTCGGATCATATATTTCTATTATTATTTTGCCTCTTTTAAAACTTTTTTCTAACTATCATTTTTGAGATATTCTTTACAAAAAAGAGAAAACAAATTATCTTTTTTTGGGCTAAATAAAAGGCCCAAGTTCTCCCTATAGGGAAAACGGTCGAAATTGTTTTTCTTTTTCGCTTTTCCTTTCCTCAAGCGCAGTGCCACACCACTATCTTGTTTTTTCTTTTATTATTGTTTTCCGCTTATCCGTCTTTTTCTCCATTTTCCTTACACCATAGACTGGATTTGTTTTTTCCTTTTCTTTGTGCTTCTTATCCCTTCCTCCTCACAGAATCCTCTAATTTTCCTATTCCCCTAATCCCCTTCGTTCTCGCATTCTCCTCCCTTCATAAATGTATCATACAGCTAATTTGCTCCTCACCTTAAATTCATTGCTTCTCTCCTTCTTTTCTTTCATGTTTCTACTTTTTGTTTTGAAATGGTTGGATGACATAGGTGGAGAAGTGAGATGAGACTGAGGATGGCGGTAGAAGCTCATTTGTCTGTGGTTCTGTGTCAAAAATATGTTTTTCTTGAAGAAAGGAATGATAAGGGTCAACTGGTTAGAGCGATTCCCAATCGAACTTCCGTATATTGACTGATTTGACATTTTACTACTATAACTACGAAAAAAAGATAATATTATTACTTTTAATTTTATTTTATATATGTTTTTTATTTCCAATATAAATTAATATTTGTAATTAAAAAAACAGTCGTTCTAATTTACGAGGCTAGTAAAGTCAAAAAAGAATTTAATAATAATACAAACTCATATTAACAGACCTAAACAAATGTCACAAAACAGAAGATAAATAACAAAAATGTAGCAATATACATAATGGCTTTATGGAGTCAGTAGTGTTAGAACTATAATATGCACTATATTATTAAGATTCTCTTAGTACGCAAGATTTCACCTTGTTCTATCTTATACAAATGAAAACAAATCAAGATAAAGTCGAGACTCTTCATAAGTTAAAAAAAAGTTGATAACTATGCAAACAAGCAAAAAAATAGAAAATAACCAAATGGTATCTCCACATTGCTTAATCTCATATAAATTGATGCCATCAAGAAAAATTTTAATATATGGAAGCAAATTTTATTAAGGAATCATATTATTCTCAGGTAGCAAATCACATAATTTGTTATGCCCTTTAAAGTGCTTAGAAGAGATAACAAGAAATTTGTTGCACTTAATTAATGGTCCTCTTTCTGCTTCCCTTCCTCCTCTCCCTCGACCATCCACCCACCGTCGCCGCACTCCAATCAACAGTAAATAATTTAAAGGACAAAGTTTTTCAGACTCTCCCTTGATCAGTCGCGAAAGCATAAAAATCTACTTAATTGGGGGACTTGGAATACTGGAAATTAAATTTGAGTGACAACTAGTGTCAAACACCTGATGAGGATGTTACTCTTGTCCAAGTAAATTGACGTAAGGAGCGATTGCAATTTAAAACAAAGGCCATGGAGAAGTCAGCAATTCGGAGCAAAGAGGTGAAGTGGGGTATACCAGATGATAAGAGGGTCTATTCATGTGTAAATGGAGCATTCATGCAGTAACATTGACAATGATATAATCGCTGCAATGGTGCCTAGTTTTTGTGGAGGAACTGAAGATGCACAAGCTCACTTGGAAGAGGTTTGAGCTCGAATAACTCCCCAACATTCAAATACAATGCAAAATTAATGAGAACGGGAAGATAACACCTTTAGATCATATAATTGACTCTCTTAATATAGAAGGAGATAAATCGGGAGATGGTGTTCTTTAATTTAAGGGTATAAAATGATCTAATCGTGGGGGAAAAAAATCGACAATTATTTTAATGGGAATTACATTGACTAATCAATATAATTATGTAAAGTGAAATACCAAAACCTCCTCAGATGCAATATTAAATTAATAATGTTGACAGTATTAGATAAATAATATATGATAAATATGTTAGATTAATAATCTGAAACTTTTTTATATCATTTTTGATAATCAAATAAAAAGTTAACTTTATTGAAGAAAATAATTAAGAGGCAAGAGTTCTATAATTTGCAATAACAACTATTTATACTAAAACAATTCAAAGTTTTTATCTTACCATGTTATTATTATTAATATTCAATTGATATTGGAAATTCTGTATAAACAACTTTTTCATACTTTTTAATTATTAGAGAATGGTCATTATTTAAAAAACAAAATTACACTAATCCTAATTTTAGAAAAAGTCCACGTGCAATGCACACGATTGTTAAACCCTAAACCCTAAAAGCTCTAAACCCTAGTAATTATTAAAAAGGCAAATGATAATGCAAGCTTTCTTCCTCAAAATACTCCAGAAACCATTCGTGAATTTTTAAGAGAATGAATTTCTTCTGTTTCAAAGAAAAGTTATACTTCAAATTCTCATTCTCAAAGTAGTTCAAGATGCACTCATGGATAGCAAGATAATTAGACTTCATCAATTTAAATTCATACTCCTCAATCCACGAACTTCAAAAAAATAATAAAATAGGGTTTATAGAAGTAACAAGGAAGTGGAAGAATGCCAATCTCATATGTCTAATGACTAGGATAAAAAATAATCAAGTTATCCATTCAAATTTATCCTTCATGAAAGATAAACCAAGTTTCAACAATCACATGCTTCAAGTATGTTCTGGACGAAGAAATCAAAGAGGAATATCTTAATCTAGACCCATCAACAAATACCAATAATCTTCTACAAATATGCATTCTAGTGGAAATCCATCACAAAAGATTTAAGCAGTGGTTTGCAAAAAAATGAGGGCTATCAAGTCCTTTTCCTTTATATTCAATATGCATATCATCGAGCAATGGACAAGAGAGACCATCAACAAAACTAGAATAGTTATCAACTGTCTAATCCAAAGAGTCATTATTTAATCTCAAAGAAGATTCAATGGAAAACATCACATCATCATCTCTAGAGACATGGTTAGGAAGACTGCAAAATATATAGAACCAATCACATTGGAAATTTTTTCCGAGTATAGTTCATAACAAGCTAACATGTTGAAAAATGTCTCTATCATGAATGACAGCAAAAAAAAATCAGGAAATCCCCAACTACCTCCCTAGTTCCACAAGAAGGTCAATAAGAACCTACCTCTCGGCAGTTAGTACATCAAGATAATAGGATTTTTTTTAAGGTCCACGAATAAACTTTCTATAACACTATGTGGTTTTTTAAAAACAAAAGGACATACTTATATCATATAATAAGTTTCTTAATGATAAAAGTAGATAAATCAAAAAATTGTAATTGCATAGAAGTCTCGTACTTCACTCTAAAAGATTTATCTCCTCATGGTTCTTCCTTAAATCTGTATAGCAATGATAAATGTATGAGCTAGGCCCAATAAATTCAATGTGGCCTGTTGCATGACTAGACCCTGATTCTTACATATAAATGGAGCACTGGTCCTCTTTGTAACTTTGTGAAGTCATAGTGACCAAGTTGGGTTTAATTCCAATGAGCTTTGGCGGAATGGAACATTCTATCTTGGCGAGTTGGTCCTTTAATTGAGGTTAATACTCAGTTTTACTGCCCCTTACCTTTTATTTAGCACAAAATATAAAATAATATTTTTAAAAAATTGATTTAGTAAAATTAAATTTATATCGTGTATAATTGACTTAGTAATGAAAAAAGAATATAAGAACTATTTATTCATTTTTTAAAAAATAAAAATATTTTTTAAGTGATGACGTTCTTTCTTGTTTTTTTAGAATAAATGTTCAAATCTTAGCTTCTCAAAGAAATTCTAATTTATAGATCGTATATTCAAAATATTATTTTGCCTCTTTTAAAATATTTTTCCAACTATCATTTTTGAGATATCCTCCATAAAAAAAGAGAAAAAAATGATCTTCTTTTGAGCTAAATAAAAGGCCCAAGTTCTCTTTATAAGAAAAACAGTCCAAATTCCTTTTCTTCCTCACTTTTCCTTGCCTCAGCCACAGTGCTGCACCACTATATTGTTTTCCTTTTATCCTTCTTTTTCTCCTTTTTCCTTGCACCTTATAGTGAACTCTTTTTTTTTTCTTTTCTTTTCCGTTCTTATCCCTTTCCCCTCACAGACTGCTCTTGTTTTCCTATTCCCCTAATCCCCCTCATTCTCGCATTCTCCTCCCTTCATAAACTTATCATACAATTAATTTGCTCCTCACCTCAAATTCATGGCTTCGCTTCTTCTTTTCTTCCATGGTTCTATTTTTGGTTTTGAAATAGTTGGATAACATAGGTGGAGAAGTGATGGGACAGCGGGGATGGCAGAGAACCTTATTTCTTGGTGGTTTTGTGTAAAAAATATATTTGTTTTGAAGAAACGAAACAAACTGGGGTAAACCGGTTCCCAATCAAACTTCGTGATTTTGACTGATATTGACAGATTTATTACTATAACCACTAGAAATAAAGATAATATAAGTACTGTTGATTTCATTTTACATATGTTTCATATTTCCAGTATAAATTCGGATTTGTAATTAAAAAACAGTCGTTCTAATTTACAAAGTTCATAAAGTCAAAAAGCAATTTCATAATAATACGAACTCATATTAATAGACCATAACAAATGTCACAGAACAAAATAAAAATAACAAAAATGGAGCAATATACACGATGATTTGCAAAGTCAGTAGTATTAGTATTATAATATGCATCATATTACCAAGATTTTTCTAGTACACAAGATTTTGCCTAGCTTTATCTTATACAAATGAAAACGGATCAAATTAAAGCCAAGCCTGTTCATAAATTAAAAAAACTTTATTACTATGCAAAACAAGCCAAAAAAAAAAACTCGCAAAATAAAGAAATGGTATCCCCACATTGCATAATCTCATAAAAATTGATGCCCTGAAGAAAAATTTTAATATAAGGAACAAACCTTTATTAAGGAATCATATTAGTCTCGGGTAGCAAATCACATAATTTGTTAAGCCTTTGTTATGCCCTTTAAAGTGTTTAGAAAAGATGACAAGAAATTTGTTGCACTTAATTAATGGTGTATATTATTACATAAATTGATTTATAGAATAGAATATGGTGAAGAGACACAAGAATCATATAGGGAAGCGGATATTGATGAGTTCAGGATACTTATTTTGGGAACTCAGAATTCTAGAAATTAAATTTCTAAGTGAAAACTAGTTTCAAACACCTAATGAGGAAGTTATGTAGGGCGTAACTGCATTTTAAAACAAAGGCCATGGAGAAGTTAGCAATTGGAGCAAAGAGGGAAAGTGGTGTATACTGGATGATAAGAGGTTCTATTATTGTGTCAATGCAGCATTCAAGCGGTAACTCTTACGACGATATAATTGCTCAATGGTGTCTAATTTTAGTGGAGGAACTGAAAATGCACAAGCTAATTTGGAAGAGGCTGAAGCTCGAACAGCTCTGCAACGTTCAAATATAATGCAAAATTAATAGAACGGGAAGATGATCTCTCACCTTTAGCTAATATAATTTACTCTCTGAATATAGAAGGAGATAAACCAAGAGATGGTATTCTTCAGTTTAGGGGTATAAAATGACCTAATGATGGGGAAAAATAAGAAATCGACAATTATTTGAATGGGGATTACATTGACTATCCAATATAATTATGTAAATTGAAATACCAAAACCTCCTCAGATGAAATAATATTAAATTAATAATATTAACAGTTTTAGAAAAATAATACATGATAAATATGTTAGATGACTAATGTTAAATTTTTTGATATCATTTTAATAATCAAATAAAAATTGAACATTATTGAACAAATAATTAATAGGCAAAAGTTCTATCATTTGTAATAACAACCATTAACACTGAAACAATTCAAAGTTTTCATCTTACTATCTTATTATTTTTAATATTCAATTGATATTGGAAAATCTATATAAACAAGTTTTTCATACCTTTTAATTATTAGAGAATTGTCATTATTTAAAAAGCAAAATTTTACTTATCCTAATTAAGACAAATAATCCACGTGCAATACACTTGACTGTTCTTAATCTTTCTTAAAAATAAAATAAGCTTTCTTCCTCAATATACCTCATAAACCATTCGTGAACTCTTAGGAGAATGAATTTCTTCCGTTTGAAAGAAAATTTTATTTCAAACTCTCATTCTCAAAATATTTCAAGATGGACTCACAGATAACAAGATAATTAGACTTCATCAATTCAAATTCATACACATTAGTCCCCCTCCCCCCCTCCAAAAAAAAAAAAAAAAAAGAAAATTAAGGGTTTATAGAAGTAACAAGGAAGTGCAAGAATGCCATTGTCATATAACCAATAAGTAGGATAAAAAACAAACAAGTTATCCAATTCCAATTTATCCTTTATCAAAGATTGAACCAAGTTTCATTAATCATATGCTTCAAGTATATTCTGAATGAAGTAATCTAAGAGAAAACATTGAATCTAGACCCATCAACAATTTGATAAATACAAAGAGTCTTCTTGAAATATGCATTCTCATGGAAATCCATTACAAAAGATTTAAGCGGTGGTTAGCAGAAAAAGAGGGCTATCAAGTCCTATCCCTTTATATTCAATATGCACATCACCAAGAAATGGACAAGAGAAACCATCAACAAAATTAGAATAACAATATTCAACTCTCTAATCCAAAGAGTCATGATTTAATCTCAAAATGCATTTAATGGAAAACATTGCATCATTATGACATGTGTAGGAAGACTCCAAAATATGGAACCAATCACAATGAAGTTTTTTTTCGAGTATAGTTCATAAGGAGCTAATATATTGAAAAGTGTCTCTATCACAAATGAGAGCAAAAGAAAATTTTGACATCCCCAATTAACTCTTTAGATTCCACTAGGAGGTAAATAGGAACCTACCTCTTGGTAGTTAGTCTATCAAGATAATAGGAATTTTAGGTCCATGAATAAACTCGCAATTACAGTCTATTGAAGTCTCATACTTCACTCTAAAAGATTATCTCCTCATAATTCTTCCTTAAATCATGTATCAAAATGATAAATGTTTGAGCTAGGCCCAGTAAATTCCTTGTGCCTGTAAGTGTATTTTAAGCTAAAAGCCTAAAAACAATTTATCACACAAAATAAGTTAAAAGTTACTTATTTTAAATAATGAAGAACATGACAATAAACAATCATAGTAGTGCTCAACATATCATAATATTAAACACATCAAACCATAGTATAAGGAATATTAACGACGTCTATAAAAAGATCAGGAAGCAACTGATTTGTTAACATGAGAAGAGATTGAAATAAAAACTAGATAATAATTTGGTGTAGGTAAGAGTGGCTTCCTAGCATTAGTAAAATTTCACAAATTCGAAGATGACCTCCAACCTATAGTACTTCCATGAGCTCTACCTCTACCCTAATTTTATTTATCTGAACAGAAATTTGAGGAATGAGAATACTTAGGTTGGACAAATTTATCTGCTTTTTTTTTTTTCATGAAAAATAATATGCAAGATTCCTATCTATTTAACAGGTAAGATAACAAGATTTACCGAAGCAAAATTCACAACCAGTCATGAATATCTAGAAATTATTTAGAACGACTGCATAAATATTTAATATTACAAGTTTTGTGTATTATTTAATTAAAAATTAATATTTTTTGTACTTAATAACTAATTAATCCTTTCTTATTCTGGAGAGCCATGATAGAAAAGTACATTAATATTTACACAAATGAACTTAATTTTATACCGCAATCGAGCATAATTTTTTTTTAGTGGCTACGGCCCTCCCCAGCCCCTTTATTGCTTCGCCAGTGTACCTCCACAAATTAAATTGTTTCCGTCCTTTTATTCATAGTCAAATACTTTTTCAACCATTTATTGTACCCATAAACTACTTACATTAATGCACTCATGGCAAACAACACTCAAGGACGTGAAGTTTTTCAATATATTTTAGGCATACTCCTGCATTTATGCCCCTTATTAAGCCATTACTAGACAACTAAAACCAAGAGTAGACATGCAACAAATACACATCTTCCAATCAAGATCACCTAAAAATTCTTCTTTCCAAATATTCACCTCTTTAAGAATAAAAATACCTTTACTAAAGCGTCCATATGCATGGGTGCATGGCTAAAATTGGTTAAAATACATCACATTGAGTATAGTTTTTCAAAGAAGCAAAAATTTAAATATTCTATAGGTATAAATGTGTGAAAAAAGGTTTTCGCTATGAATAAAAAATGACTAGTTTATATATAGCTCATTTCTCAATCGTCAATGGTCATTCCTAATTCAATTCTACAGTTTACAAAATAGAGAAACTTATTTTTATGATATATATAGTAATGACGCCTTGGGAACAAGACTTTGATCCCATATCTCAACTGAATAAATATTTGAATGCTCTATATTAAAGAATACAAATGAATATGAATAGAATCTATATACCTTACATATAACATAACTAAGAAAAGAAAATAACATGTACAAAATAATCAGAACAAAATATTTATAGTAATTCTTCCGTATGAGAAATTAGTTATAAATACTTATGAACCATTTTACCTTTTCAATTTATAAGTAGAATTTTATTAATATTTTTCTAACATAAAATAGAAAATATATGGTGGAATCTAACTTAGAGCTCAGGTGATGTCAGTCTTCAGGTTAATGTTATCATTTTTTAAGCGAAATATGGGTGATTTTGCAGTATTAAGTAAAAAGTTGAGGTGTTATAGGGTTAAAAAGGCAAGAGCTGAGGGCGTTAAGGAGAGTAAGTGGCAATATATATTACCTTTCAGTTCACATGTATAGTGAAAAAGAATTGCCCTCAACCTGAAAATATGATTATAAAGGGAAAGGCTAAAAAATATGCATGTCTATTTATAGCTAGTTTATCAATAAATAACATAGTAATATGTTTGTTTATATGGAACGTTACATAATATTTTGGGGAATCCCCCAATACAGTTAGAAGGCCTAGAAAGAATGCAAAAGGCAAAGTTTTAAATAGGAAATAATCATAGCATTGATGAAAACCTATTTTAGAAACACATATTTAATAGTTACTCAAGAGAAATAATTAAATGATTGCAGATATCTATCATTTGAAAAGCACCAGTGGCCACCATTTGCAGAAAGATAACCAAAGGATCCATATAGAATAAGGAGAGATATAATCTAAAATTAAAAAATTCCTATAAGAAAATGATATTATCAAAAATAAATTAAACTAAGCTACAGAGCACCTTGGCAATTTGTTAATGATCATCTCTGTGAGTTCTTGCTCTTTTAGAATCCCTAGCTTCTCCTCTTTGTTGAAGAAATTTGACAACATCTCTCATAGCTATTGCTTCTCCTGGTGTCAATCCCGGAATGTGTTTCTCCCTTTAGCTCTGTTCTCTTGATCAATTTCTGGTTCAATAGTTTGGGTTTCAAGAGCAGAGTCTGGATTATGGTTTAGGTCAATAATTTGATTCCTGCAACAAGACACTGGTACATCATTCAAGTCAATAAAGTCATTTCTTGTGGAAGATTCTAATAGATTTTGATTCTTGAGAGGAGACTCTGGTAGATCATTCTTGTCATTTTTGTACATGCCGGGATGATTTGGTACACTCTGATCCTTGGAGAGAAACTCTTGTAGATCATTCCGGTCATTTTGGTACATGGTGAGACATTTTGGTACTCTTTGACCCTTGGAAAGAGATTCTTGTAAATCATACGGACTATTTTGGCACATAGCGAGAGATTCTGGTAGACTTTGACCCTTGAAGAAAGACTCCAATAGATAATTCGTGCTAATAGCTTCTTTAATCTTAGGAGAGAAGCCCGGTGGGACATCAGGATAATTATCTTCTTCTTCTTCTTCTACTTTAATATGTTGCTCATTCAAGGCATGTCCACTAATTTTAGGAGCCTCAGTTTCCATGTTAAGCACAAGGATTTGTTCATGATTCCGAAAGTACTTTCTTCCTTTAGGTAAACTTCTTTTTCCTTTTCGAATCTAGCAAGTTTTTGCTGGATCCAAAACTGAGTTCCTCCACCAATTTAAGAAATGAATGCTCACCTCTTGTTTCGACAATCTTGATGGAAAGTACATTGACAGGTCAATGCTTAAAGGACAACTACAATTTGCTAGTGAGACTTCAATACTCATATTTGAAGAAGTGGCCAATCCAGGAAGATCTTGATCATATCCAAATTGAAGCGCTATACGATGTGGATTATACACCTCTTCACAATCTATACCAATAAGAACACAAGCTCTCAAGCATCGAGCAAAAGATTCTAATTCTTTGTCGAAATATTTGTCGATGAATATCCGTGTTTCTTTTTCCTTGTAAAATTTTTGAAAGAACCAATTATTTATGTTTAAGCAATAAGATCGCCATAGAAAATCCTGACAAGAACAATTAATGATTGGCCTACCATTCCGAGTCTCAAATTTTTTTTGCCGTTCCATAGGGTAGCCCTTGGGTCAGTAGGCCTAACGGAGTGTATAACATAAATACAATACCTCTAGACCTTGATCTTCACTTTCCATGTTTGTTGAGGCAATCATTATTCCCTTCAACAAGCTCAAGTCTCTATATATGCTAGCTAAAACTGCTGGACCGAGCTATTTTTGTCCCTTTAGCAAGGTGTATTGCAATCGGAATAATATAATTATTAATTTTGGTAATTTCATTCACCGGAAAAACAAACCTTGAAAGCCAAGACACAAGAAAACCTTCATGCTCAAATTGGCATCTAGGTTTCTTGAATGAGTCTATCCACTTAATATTACTACTCTTAGCTTTCATTTTCTCAAACTTGTCCAGTTTATTTTTCAGAGTTTCCTCAATTTTGATTGAATCTTCTCCATCAAGGGGTAACAAAAAGGAATTGCCTAGTAGAGAGATCCCACCAAGATTCATCACATCTTCTAATGTGATGGAAGCTTCACCCCAAGGGAAAACAAAAGTAGTAGTTTCAACACACCATCTTTCTGCTAACCCAAAAATCAGGTCATCATTTCTTAGAAACTCATACTTGGAGCACAGAACTGCCTCAAGAATTCTAACTTTCCTCCATAACAAATGGTATTTTGGGAACATTTTATCAACCCATTTGTTCACTCTTGTAACTGATGTTGCCACCCATTGAAGACCAAATATATTGGCCATTTTGATTTGGGGGAAAGGATAGGCAGTTTAAAACATGAATCTTCAAGTGAAGCCGTAACTGGTTTTAGGAAATGGGCATTCCTTCTAGAAGGAGGTCCGCCAGTATGTAAAAATGAAACCATCAACTCTTCCCTTTCCTCGATAATTGAGTCGTCTATTAAGGAGGGAGAAAAAAGAGTATCTTCAAATATAACACAATGGATTTTTATTTTAAAGATCTATTTGCTTATTGTTTAGCATTAAATTAAATTTAAGAATCATAAAAAATAAGAGAGAAGATTTTAGTTTGAAAATAGTGGATTTTTTTTTTTGTAGATTGAAACGAGTGGAGATTTCTTTCTAGCACTTTGTAGAACGTAAATTATTTCCAAAAGAGAATGCAAAGTTAAAAAAAAAAAAAAACCAATTTCGTTTTTAACTTCAATCCAAATACACTATTTCTATATTAAAAAAAGGTTACAATGATTAAATATTAACTAATGAAGACCATGTTACCTTGTAAAGATGGTATTTGATAGCCACTCAAAATTAGAAAATTATAGTTCCTAGATTAAATTTAATCAATTTTTATTTATCTTTTTATGATCGAAAATGTGGGATACAAGGCGGAAAAATATATAAATTTCTTTAATAGAATAAAATTTTTAAAATATTTCTTTTGGTTCTACATCTTCTTCAAGAAATTTACAATTTAAGAAAGAATTAAAACTCAATCCAATCCAAGTCTATACTAACAGGACAGAAAGATCCCTTCCTTTCTTCTTTTGAAAACGAGTTATATGTTTGAAATGGTATTGAACATTTGAAGTATATGATTTATACTAACCCCATTTTTAGGGACATCAAGTTCTTATAAACTTTCGAATAAATCTGATAAAAAAAATTAGGGGATGGACGACTTACGACTTCAAGCCTACTTTGCAAATAAAACATGAGATAATGAAAACATGACAGACAAAAAAAAAAAAAGCCATTGAGCTATTGATATAAACATAAAAAATAAATGAATAGGAGAGAATCATACCTAGAGATACCATGAAGACTAGATTCGATCTTCAGCTTTTTTAAAAGGCAAATAAATAAATCTATTTAGAGTGATCTACGAGTGGGTATGGTATAATATCTCCTTCTAGGGTTCACCATCTAATAGGGAGACCTTACTTACCGAAAAGAGATGAAACAGGACTAGTTGTGTTTTGAATTTTAGTCTTAGTTTAGTTTTATTGAGGGGTTTTTTGTTAGGGGTGAAAACTTGGGGGAAAGTAGGATGATAGGTAAATCAGGATGTAAATATGTTATTACCTTATTTGTTTGCAGTATATGAGTGAATGTGATGCAAATGTGGAGGGGCACTCTCCTATCCACTATAGCAAATTAGTCCCACCTGGAACAGATAGACTCAAACGTAAATGATAATAAACATACCATTTTACTCTCTTACAAATTAGTTCAATTTATCACAAATTTATCCTATATCAAACTCCGGTACAATATATATTTATAACATTCCAAGTTTTGCACAATGGATATAATAGTAAACTATTTATTTTCCACTTTCACCCTAATTAAACAAAGGGATGTAAGCGTTATTTACTTTCTTTCCAACCATATACAATTTTTCAGTAATTCATTATACTTCCCCTACCATTCTATATCTCTTTAACCTCCCTCTCCCCCTCTGCGAACCGAACTATAGTGCTTAAACTATGGTTCTGATTGGAAGTCTAACATAATGTTATACTAACAATTATAAAGAAGAATAAATGTGTAATACATTAACTTTTAGCTACATAAATAATTTAGTGCCAAGAATGTGTCTTGTAAATATTGCAATATTGCAGGAAAAACACCTATTTACAGCCTACAATAATTAGGAAATAATTTATTATATTAATATGCTTTCATAGCAAAATAAGGAAGGCCTAATTCATCATTCCTTGTTACAGTTTATGGAAACTTTCTATTTTAATTTTGAGATGAAGGGACATTCATTTTCAGAGTAGAACTAATCTAGTCAGTGTAATGACAATTTTTGAACCAAAATATTTATGTCTATTTAAATTGTATTTCCTAAATAGAAATTTTCAATGATAATTATGTATAAAAAAGAAAGGGAAATTGATAAATTCAAGGCTCTTTTTTTAAATCGAGAACAAATTTCTTTTAATCTCAGTATTACCGTTTGTACATATTAACTACTTATTATCCTTAATTATTAGCTTTACAAAAGATAAATTTGAAAGATTTCTTACTTTCAATAACAAAGATTTCTTACTTTAAATATTAAAAGAAAAAGAAGAAGATATATTTTCACTATGATATTTTTTTTGTGATATTTTCAAATAAGAGGGATAAGTACCGTAAATTATACGTTGAACCCCAGTGCAACTTCCAAGGTGCAGTCATGTTGATGAAATGGCTCCGTCCCACTTAAATTGGGAACTACTAAGGCTCTTCAGTCACATGTTTGCCACCCTCTTCTTTAGGGTCGTCTCGCTCCTCCTTTTATTTCATCATTCTTTATCTTTTACCCGATAGAATTCTCTAGAAATCTCTATTGAAACCACCACAGTCTTTGTCTTCTTATTGTTTTCTGGGTGAACGACAACGATATTTCATCTTGTTATTTTACTAAGTCGTAATCCATGGAGGAATATAGAAAAATCATTATTATTTGCTTAAAAAGTAGTTGTATTAAACAATACAAATAAATTAAACAGATGGATAAGAGACACAACCTCTATATCCATATTAATAGAAATAAAACCAACCTTCAGAATCTCTTACTGCGTACAAAATATCAAATAAACAACAAAGAAACTCACATCCAATCTTCTTCTGGCATCTTCAAAAACAAACTTTTTGTACCACGAGTATGTCGAAAATAGTCTCCACCTCATCTGCAAAAAGAAATCCAAAAGACTCTGGGACATATAAGTTTTCTTGAGGATTCCCTAGGTTAGAGATTAAAAAAAATAACGGACCTAGATTGATTTGGGTTTCCTGAAATCTGCTTCAAGAAGAAGAGTAGAACTTATTCCCTCATGATCAAGGAAAAGACATACTTGTAGATTGTAAATTGGGCAAAAAGATTATGAAACAAAGAACGAATATAGTTTTTTGATGTAGGAAAACTAGAAAATAATATAACTAGAGATAGAAGGCATTCCTTGATAAAGGTTAAAACTTCGACCATAGCTAGAGTCCAGCCTTGGCCGAAGAAGACAACAACGAGAATATGAGGGCACTTGAGCGAAAAGCAAAAAGTGAAGAAAGAGATAAGAGGAAAGAAGGCATGACTTTGTCATATATGCAAGAATGTTTATATAGGATTTTCTTCTCGATTGTTTTTAGGTTTTTTAAGCGGCTGGAAAAACAATTGAAAAAATGTTGTAAAAAATTAATGTAACATTTATTTTAACATTAATAAGATGTAGTTTTAGAAATTACTTAGTAGCTTCTCAAAAATATATATTTTAAATCTTATGAAACTAAAAATAGTTATAATATGTATGTAATAACTACATTAAAATAGCATAAAATATGCTAGAGGATGAAAAGAAACGATACCCCGTGCTTTTGGTAATTGTAATAGAAGTACATGATATTTGACAAATGGCAATAATTGAGATCGATGAAGAGATCAATTGCCTGAAAATTTTAAATGTCTTCTTTACCCCAATGACTGAAAATAAAAAAATCAATATATTAAACAACACCTTATATATCAATCATAGAAAAAAAGATGAAAACCAAACTGTCATTTTCCTCCCCTGGACCATCAACATCCCTGCTCGCCCCATATATGTACAATAACTACTGCCCCATCCTTTCTCTTCTCTTCTCCTTTCCTCACCCCAACCATCTCCAAAGAAAGAAAATCCAGTAATACATAAGTATTTTGAACTTATGGCTAAGCAAAAACCCTAAAATTTATAGCCAACAATCCCATTTTGTTTCCAAATTCGTATACTCTCGTAGAACTACAAGAGCATGATACTAATAAGTAGAAAATTTTCGCAGCCAGAGAAAAGTAAAAATTTAATTTTATCACCCTTTAGCAAGTTGGTTCGTTGAAATCATGCATCAATTGAAAAAGAAGAAAAAAATATCAAACTACTCAGTTTTCCTTCTTCAAATTCATGTTCCTTTCCATTTATTATCCATTGCTCCCCTTTTCGTCTTATTATTAAGATTCTATATCTGATCAAGGAACGGTAAGGAAGTTTCATTTGAATTATAAGTCTTCCAAGATTTTTTGACAAGGATTTGAGGATGACTAATAGAGAACTGATGGGTGAGAAAGAAGAAAGTTGAAGATAGAAGTAGTGGTGAGACTAAGTGGTGACTATAGCACTACAGAGGAAAAGACATTTATAGACTAGCAAAATTCGTCTCTATATGGCAGAATTTCGTGTCTAAATTGTTTAAGAGATAATTTGGAGAAGAAATAAGTGACGACAATAGTTTTTCATTTTTTGTAGTGGATCCCAATACTTTTAAGGGGATAGTCACTTCTATCTTCTTAAAGATATCTAAAACATCCTTTTCAAACTCCTCATTCCTATTCATTGCAAATCTGTGAGAAAAGAGACGTTTGACCTTAATAGGAATGGATGACTATCCAACTTTAGGTTTTTCCACTGTAAGCTCTTTCCTAGAAGTAGGGTTGGATCTACTTTTAACTCATTCTCCTTATCTATAGGCTTCCTCCTCTCAAACTCTTTGAACTCCTATTAGTCCTGATGGTGATAGCCCTAACATTCTCTTTACGATAAGGGGTTGAGTAGGGAGTTTGTTGGATAGTTGAGCCATTATTTGGCTTATCCAAGAAGCCAATTGTCCTACTTTGCTTCTCTATGTCCTGGATACTAGCTTTAGTGCCCTTTTGTAAAGTTAAAGTACACGAAGCAAGGGATTTAATTAAGAATATCTTCAAGGGACGTCCCTTGAGATTATGTTTGAGGAGGGATAACATTTTGTGAAGAATTGGGAACAAATCCAGGAGGATGATTATATTGAGGTTGTCTAGACCCTTTATTTCCCCACTGAAAGTTAGGGTAATCTCCAACCTTCATTGTAAATGCTTGAGGAAGGATTATACCTTCCTTGTGATCGATTAGGAAAACCTCCTAAAACATTAACCCATTTACACTTATAGAAGATAGGACACGCATCTATGGTATGACTACATGCTATGAAAATTTTGCATGCCTTAACTTGTGTAGTATTCTGACAAAACAATTTCCTAACAAAGTTAGTGAGGTTAGTTTTGTTTTCAATTTCATATGTACCTACCGCACTAACTTTTTTAGGTGTTTTACTTGATTTGCAAAAATTCTGTGTTAGATGCCATTTTTGCAATCAACTCATGAGCAGCTCTTGGAAAATAATACAACCAATCTTTGGCTATACCCCATAAACTAAATTGGAAAGCACGCAACTTAATAACTTCTTCCTAAACATCTTCAAGGTTCATATTACAGAAAAACATGAAATGCTTTTCAATGACCATGGAGTACCTCTTCTGGTAACCCATGAAAAGTAGGCACCAATTGGATAAAACAAAAAATACAACTTAAATGTATTAGTTATTTCATGAAAAATGATGCACAAAGGTCGTTTATCCATAGTTACTTAAAGGTATTGTTAAAGACTAAGCCCACTCACATGTATCTTGTGCATCACGTAAGAAAAAATTAGCTTCAGTAGTTCTGCGCATCTTCTTGTACATGTTGTACAACATCGTGCGCCGATCTCATGGCTGAGCTTCTTCATCTATTAAGCCATAAAATTAACTATTTTTTTGATTGATTGAAAAAAGCAGGGATCTGTCTATAAATTATCTATATTTTAATTTTCCTTTTGTTTTCCTTTTCTAATTTTATCTGAAAATTTAAAAAATTTTCAACCGATCTATTCATTTTTTTTTGTTCCGCGAATTCATTAGAAAATCTGTTTTTTCGATTTGTTAGCTCATTGGTTTATCTAATTTCTTTGTTTCATTTAAAAATATCGTTCATTCCGATTAGGGCTCAATCCATAAGATATCAATCAGAGTAGACGAAAGGGTGCAAAGCAAAGCATCTACTTGTACGAGCGATGTCATTCGAAAGAAGCACGAACAAACAAACCTAGAGCAAGGGCATCGAAGCGTGGTCTCAGGAAGAAAGAAAAGGCTTAGGAAGCATATACGGCTGCACGGACCATAAACCCGAGAGGGGGAAGAGAGAAAGCCCACGATGGATATTCATTCCGCTAGAGCAAAGGAATCAAGATACGTTTGAGCGGACGGAGAAGGAGTGCTTTTTCTAGAGGTATGATACCAGGTCCGTCGTAGGAATTTAAAGGCTTGATAAAGCTTGAGCTTTGGCATGACGTAGGCGTGGGAAGGTTAGCAAGGCAAGGGGCAGACGAGACTGCAACCGGGCCTACGTAGTTTATACTTTCTTAGCGTATTATTGGGACATATACATATAAAGATTCCAGTGAGGAGAACGATGAAAGGTCATTGGTTCGAATACCTAAAAATATCGAATAACATAAAATGAGTAGAACTCATACCAATATAACACAAAATGCATTGAAAGACTAATTGTAAAAGCTATAAGAACGTAATATTTTAACACTTAACCTGTAAATTGATACGTAATTCCTTTCTATTTAACTTCAAATAATTTAATTCATTTTATATTTGTCCCTCAGTCCTTCAATTTAATAAATAAGTCTAATTAACTTTTTACATTTCAAATATTCTAAAAATTGCAACAAAAATAAGTCTGCCATACATAAAAAATCCTCTTAAGAAGAACTACTTATTAGCCAAACATTCCCAATCTCTAACATATTTTTACCATTCCATAGGGCAGTTCTTAGCTCAATAGGCCTAAGGGTGTTAACCTCTGGTTAAAATTGTAAGAACTTTTCCGATGGCAAAAGTTGAACCAAATTAAATGGAGCCCATAGCGTATAACTTAAATACACTATTTCTAGACTTCAATCTTCCCTATCAAAGTTTATTGCGGCAATCATTATTCCTTTCAACGAGCTTAAGTCTCTGTATATGCTAGCAAAAACTGCTAGCTAAACTAAAATCTTAGGTTGAGCATTCAAAAATTGTTGAGAAAAATTATTTCTTGTTCTTCAATTGAAATCCAAAAAACCTAGGTTCTTAGAGAACAGGGAGAAATGAAAAAATAGAGAGAGAATGAGATAAGAACAATAGCTCCTGAATCATCTCTGACTCCTCAATGTTTTTCACTCTACATTATTACATTAATACCCTGTCCACTTTCCAAATTAGCCTTTAAAATAAAAGAATAAATTAAAGAATAATAATAATTAAAAGTGAAACTTTTAAATCTTCTAATATAATTTACGACCTGTTTTACATGGGCAAGAAGAATTTGTGTGCCTGCGTAAAATTTCCATAAACCTTTCAACTCTTAAGAGGCTTGCGTGGCTGCATAAATTTTTTGTGTATGCGTAAAGTGTCCATAAACCTTCAAGCTTCTAATGAGGCTTCAACTCAATTGCAAAGAGACTTTCTTGATGACACACAGTGCTAAACTTCAAAACTTAGACGTTTTTCTTGTGCTCCTCTATTGATAAATCTATCCCCGAGCATTCCTTGATCAAATCTTATACTATTCTTTGCAATTGTATTCCTTATCATCCACTTAAATAGCAAAACTCCTTCACCTTGCAAAACGAAAAGGGTGAAGAAGTAATCTCATCCATATAAAGGGAAAAAAAAAAAAAAAGACTTAAGTTCATGAAAATTATGACAAATGACTATTACTTCTATACTATAAACATGACACGTTAATCCCTGTCAAACTCCCCCAAGTAGGGATGAAACTAGGGGTGGCTCGAGCCCTCCCCCCGAAAAATTTTAAAAACTTTAGGAATTATGGATTTTTTACATTCAAGCCCCCCTAGAATTTCTTTTTAATAGAGCCCAAAAACTCTAGCAAAATTTTTATTTGTTCTTCAGTCCTCCTAACCTTTTTATCTTGGTTTCGTCAATGCCCCCAAGCTTAGATCTTTACTTGTCCTCAGGAAAAATAAACTTGAAAATACCAAGTAGAGTTGTAAAAATATATGATAGAAAGATCACCTTCTCAGTTAAAAGTTTCCATGAAAGAATCAATTAGAAGAATTCCAAAAGCTCATAACTGAATATGTACTAGTATCACGAACATATAATCTTACAACAACTCTTTCCTCAAGATTTAGTGTATCAATATGATAAACCTTCACTATCTAAGCGAACACTCACACTTAAAAGGATAATTTTTTTTCTCAATTATCTACTCAATAGTCATGGGCTAACATAAGTTTGCCCATTATCTCATCCCTTCTCCAAATAAGTAAGTTAAGAAACCATTGTAATCAAATCGCCCATTTATTATGACCAAGAAGAATCTTTAATATACAATGTTTTCTTATTTCTTTCTTTTTCATTTTTTATTTTTCTTTAATTTTTCTTTTTTTTCATTATTTACAATACAAAGAAATGACATCGTGAAGTAAAATACCTATAAAAGTCACAGAGTTCTAAGCATATACAAACATCTAATAATTTTATATTATTCCCTCATGATAAGGATTTTGGTTAAGGATGACCAACGAGTTTTTCTTTTAGGATGACCAAACATATATTAGGAAATTTGTTTTTAAAAAAAAAAAGTAAGAAAATTAAATATTTAAATCATCATTACCCTTTTTCTGACTTTTATGAGAGAGTAGATTTTGATATTTATTTTAATTAAACTTTTGCATAATTTGAGTTCCATTAGAAAAATAACTTTAATCTTTATTAGATTTGCAAGTCTAAAGTGAGGAAAAAATGAAATTATAATTACTTATAGAAGTGATTTTTTTACAAATGAACAACTTTAAATTATAATTATTCACACTCGATAGTTGTACTCGTTTAACTGTAAGAAATATTTGATTTGATTTATTTATTTTCCCTTTTTTCCTTTTTCCTGCAGATTAATTATAAGAAAAATGAAAAGGTGCTCATCGTTTGTCATTGCTGGCATTATATAGAAGTGGAAGGAAAAATTTACGGATAACACATGCAAAGGAAGGATAGAAAGAACAGCAAAATTAAAAAGAATAAACAGAAAAGAAGTCGTGGCTGACGTTGTATTTGAATTGGAATCCAAGTTTGTTAGCGAGTTTTCTTCCGATCGAATTGTAATTCCACTAACAAATATGCCAATATAGAGGGGCTGCAAGTAGAGGACTTGCTCTCCAGTGATTCAATATTAATGGAAAGAGGAAGTCGCGATTATCATTAAAGGCATTGAAGCCCGATATTCTTTCGTTCCTTTTAACCATGAATCAATTTTCTGTTTAGAATCGTATTTTCCTTTTTATGTGGTTACATATTCTTAGAATATTTATTTGTTTGATTCAAATAATTTTTTGTTATTGTTCTTGTAGAATACTTTTATCCATCCTTAATTCTTCTAGTTTTTGGTATGAAAAGTATGTGATTTTTCCAAGTATGTTGTGAGTTTTAGAATTGAATAGTTAATGCTAATTATAAATGAGTAATGTCATAGAATTGAATAAATCATGCTAATGATTAGATGAGTTATATCATCAATTTAAGTACAATATGTTTCTGTAGTGAATCAAAACTTGTAACCTAGATCACCAAATAAAGGTGTAATCTTATTATATAGGTTAGTGGTAGATTCAAAGTTCTAACTCACGTTATTGGTTAAACTCTTCTTAGTTTTTAATTTGGTTATTTTATTTATAAGTTTAATTAATTAAGGAAAAATATTAGCTAATAAGGATTGATTATTTTTTTAAAATTAATGTA